>JAZHEH010002565.1:2400000-3847500 GCA_036589455.1 Ateles fusciceps
GTTGCCAGAAGAACCAAGGCATGATTAGAGGTTTGGAACTTTCAGCTTCACCATTCTTCATTTCTGTTACTGTGGTTTTTATTTCTAACATTTTCTTTTGATTCTTTCTTGGAGTTTAAATCTCTTTGCTTATATTACCCATCTGTTCTTGCATGTTGTCTATTTTTTTCATTAGACCCCTTAAGGTATCACAATTCTTTTAAATTCCTTGTCTGATAATTCCAACATCTGTTTCAGAATCTGGGCTTGATCATTACTTTGTCTCGTCAGACTGTGTTTTTCTTGCCTTTTGGCATGCCTTGTAATTTTTCTTGCACATGGGACACGTTTACAGGAAGTGAGGTAAGCAGGCCTTTGGTGTGGCAATTTATTTTTCCATCACAGTGAATATAATGAGGGCAGAGGATAGCATTATCTTCTACAATAAAGCATATTCTTGAACTTATTCATCATCATTTACTATTCAAACATGTACCTTCTCCAGGTTTTCTATCTGAAATGTATATGCAGTCACAAGGCTACAGAATCAGACTACGACCTGCAACATCACTTAAGCCACTGTGAAATATGGACACATAACACCAGTCAAGGTTAGAAAGAGCATCAATTTATGTATATTATAAACTAGGTGCTTTTCTTGTAACTCAACATATGGACACTTCATGAGGACATTCTCTAAAATTGTTTCCAACAAGTAGATGAGGCTGGACTAATACTTTCAGGATACTGTAAATTAATTAAGATTCAGGACAAATTTAACTTCTTCACTATTGATCATGACAGACTATCTCACAGAAAGGTAATAAGCTTCCTACTTCCAACTTGAACAATTTTTTAAAATTAATTTATGACAGAGAATCCCATACAGTTAAGTTTTTATGGCTTTCTAAGTCCTGTTAAAGAAACAGTAATTTCTCCATCTTTGCAAATCTGGACAAAGTTAAGAAACAAGTCAGCACTGAAATGTTCTTGAATGTACAGATTCTTAAACGTAAAGGTCAAGGAATCAAAGATGTGAAGATGATCTGCTTCACTTACTTTTGGCAAAGGAATCTTAAACTGACAAAAGCAGCAAGAAGAGCAAGATCACAGAAAAGCTCAGGCCAGCTTCTTTCTAAATGACCTCTGAATTGGAGAGGAGGAGACCAGTTGTTAAGTCTAAAAATAAAAGAAGCTGCAGATAGAAGGGCCACAGGTGCTCAAAGGAGCAACCCATGAAACCTCTAATACCAAGGAGAGTGGAGCCTCTTCCTGTGAAATACCTTCTCTCCTAGACTTAGGGTAATTCTAAAGCACCATTCTTTTGTCATTATTATTGAAATGTGCTTTTAAGAGAAGCCTAACAAGTCTCCCAGGGAAAGATTTCAGCTGTAATTTTATTAGGGAAACAAGTCAAATTATGGGTGTGCATGCATCTCTTTCTGAGAATTCTCTGGAACCTTCAGTGAGTCAAGCAGGACCTAAGGTACAAACCTAGCTACTGGGCAGGAAAAGATTAATCTGTTGTTATTTTATTAGATTGAATCATATAGTACATGTAACATAAGAAAATTCTTTTGCCAAGAAAAGCACAAGAACATGGTTCAGTACCATCCACCAGACATGCCCCACTATAAGTACCTTTCGGATCAGGTCAAGACACATCCCACGACACTGATACAGCAACCACTTAGCATGTCATCACTTTCGCTTCTTAAACCTCATGCTGGGTGACTGCTGTTACTGGCCACAGCCAGACCAGTGTCACAACAAGATGAAACATCACATGAATTGACAGCAATACAATAGCAGCAGGACACAATGTTCCCCAGGGAAAGACCTATTCGCCAAGTATGTAACTAGCTCAAGCAGCTCTCTCAGTTTAAGAAATTTAAGTAATTCATTCATTCATCAAACATTTATTGTGTTATACATAATATATAAAGCACTGTTTATGCTCTAAAGAACTACCAGAAAGAATACAAAGAGAGTTGAGGCCTGGTGTCTACATCCAAGAAGTACACCAGACAAGTTGACATCAACAAGAACAAATGTGAGTGATAGGGCAAATTGAAGAGGGAGATTGCTAAAAAAGAAGGCAGCTGATCCTCAAATTCTAACTTGAAATACAGTGATAGGCCAGATGAAGGGAGCCACTGAATCTGCTGAAACTAACAACTAAAACAGCTGAGTAGAATTTTCTCAGGCTACACGTGCCAATCCCCTCACCTCACTATCCACCATTCCCAATTATTTAGCAAAGTGACAATTTTGCTTCTTCCATGTGGGCCCAAAATTCAAAGGGAAAAGGGCACTCAATCAACTTTCTCTGGACAATTTGCTGCGCTGCTCAAGGATCTATGTGAGAATTATAGACATGGGAGAAGGAAGAGCAATACTAAGTATCGTTGGACTTTGTGGTTGATCATCCCGAAATAAGTTTCAAGGGCAAAACTGACTGGATTAGGATTAACAAATAAACAGCAGCTGAAACTAATATACCTCTCAGCTTCTGATAAAATCATTTATTGCTTAAATATTTTGACTTCAATGGGAGTCCCACTTGAGGCATTCTGGTCAACTAGGGTTGTTAGTTCTTTGAGGACAGAGTCCATGTGTCTTACATTTCTATGTATCCCAATACCACCTAGCACAAGGTAGGCACTAAAATAATTGAGGAAAAGAGGGAAAGAGGAAGAAAAATCAAGGGTCAGTTCACATTCCCTAGATTATGCACTCAGCTACCAGGGAGTGCATGGCAAGAAGCACAGCTATCTATAAGCAATTAAGATGAGTGCAGTAATAAACACACACAGCCTGAGCCTATGAACATAATTACCCTCATCCATGAGCACTGACTCTGCCATTCAGATGGAAACAACCAGGTCCAGTAAACTGATGTAGAGGGACCCAACTCTGTAACTGTAGTCTTTACTCCTCTCACTTACCACACATAGTTACAGTATTAGTCAGGAAAGACTAGTCACTGTGGGAGCTGATCATAATCCCAAAAGACACAATCTCAAACACTGAAATCTCAAAATCCTGAAACTATAATTCTTAAATAATTTAAAGACTCCTTAAAAGACATTTACCATTTTAAAAGAGAATTTGTGAAAGACATGACAAAACACTTCCTACACCACTTAACACAATAAAATGGACAATAACAATATACATATTTTTGAAAACAAAAACACTCAGGTATACTAACAACAATTGCTTGGGGTATAACAACTATGAGCAGATGACCCATATTCGAAATGAAATAGTTCAAAAGAAGAAATATATACATGGATATCACTGCGGTTGGTTGTTGTTTGCACCTGGCTTTATGACTGCAATCATCTGAAGAAATTGTATCCGTCACAAATGCAGATGTACAAAAAGAACATCTCTTAATTTGTTGAGAAAGTTGCAACATTTTTATGTGTACAAAACATGGTGATAATGCACTTTTGTGGAGTCAAATTTGCAAAAACTATGTAAAAGGAATTAGAACTCTCTAAAAGTCTCTACACAATTCATAACTCCAGTATTGGAAGTGATGCAAAATGAAATACATAGCATAGTGAACTGTAAAAAAATAATTCTATGAATTTAAAATAGTGGGAAAAAAACTAAAACAAGAAAAAAGCTAAATAACTAAAAAGAAAATTCAACATACAAAAATGTGTATTATAGGGAGAGATTTTGGACGACTGCACAGACATAGCTCATAAAAGCTAACCTAACATAAGCATCCTGTGATTGTGATTTTTAGAATTTT
The DNA here is from genome assembly GCA_036589455.1 of Ateles fusciceps. NCBI lineage: Eukaryota > Metazoa > Chordata > Mammalia > Primates > Atelidae > Ateles > Ateles fusciceps. Next base: position 2,403,749 of record JAZHEH010002565.1, read on the forward strand.
AGACATTAGGGACTTTGGACTTTAGAGATTTTGATCTTTTGGGATTTTAATGTTCAGAATTTCAACATTTAGGATTATGATCCAAATTCATCACTGTCAAAATAGACCCCTGGCTTCTTTATGACTCAAACACCTCAGAACTTTGTTCTTGCTCCCATGACAGTGAACTGGTGAATGAGGTATTCCTCTTCCTCACATTGAACTAGGGATTCAAGTGGATGGGCTCAGCTGTCTTCATCGTGGTCATCCATTGGCTGGAATTCAGGCACATGACTGTACTTAACTGCAAAGGAGGCTGGGAAATGCATTCTTGCTGTGAGCTCAGGAAGAGGAAAACATGGATTATGCTGAGAAGCCAGTACCCTCTGCCATGGTATTGTATGGCTTTTCCTCCCACTTCCAAGCTTTCCCTTGCCCTGTTTTCTAAGGCTGCATATGTATCTGTCTGTGTGTATATATGTATACATACATATATATAAAACTATGTATCTATGTAGTAATTTTTTGGTCCCATATAAATAATAAACACAAGGAACCCTCACATAAATATAGCTGATGCTTTATTTCTGAAGGAAAGGGAATAATCTGATATTAGGGCCCAGAAGAAGCAGTTCTGCTTCAAGCAAGAGAGAGAAATTCTGCTGTGTCCACATTCCCATTGGGCTTTTATCAAGATCTATCCAAAAAATATATTCATGAGGGGTTCATATCCAAGCTGGCAAACAATAGTACAGCATAAAACTTCCCTGCTAAGGGCAGCAAAATGCTAAGTATTTCCTTGAGGCCCTCAATGATTCCATGTACTGACCAAGAAACATCACATCTTAGATTCAGCACTTTTATCACCAACTCTAGAAGCTGGTGTTCTTCTCAGAGCAATTTTTCACAAAAAAAGGCATATTTTACTTCAAAGGCATTTAACATATTAAGCAATAGGTAGAAACAATGCCTCACTGAGATGTGGACACAGGAAAATGGCTAACACACACTCCTACATTAGTTATCCCATACTGGTCTCCCAAAGCAGCTGACTCAACATTATGCCTCCGCAAAAATGCGAAATCAGCATATGACATAGACTGCCATGGTCTATTTCAAATGTTAAAATCACTGACATGCAAATGACCTGTTCTATGAATATACTGAACTATATGACCCTTTGGCAAGGTACATATGTGATTTATCTCACTGTCCTCCACAATGCCTTGTATATACCATCATTCAATAAACATGTGTTGAATGAATATAGCTGTTGGAGTTTTTATTCATCATTAGTAAGTAATTTGCATGTGTACACATAAGGGCTGTCAGTCTTGAGGACAAACACTTAGTGATATGACTCATTCTGTATAAAACCTAGTTAATAGGTGTGGGGTAAATGCTTTCTGGCAGTGACCGTGATGATGGTATTAGTAATTATGACAGCACAATCAGCCACAATATGTAAATGACTGTCCTATTTCATGCCTGTGGGTACAATCAGTCACCATAAGCAGTACAAGACCCCAGGTCCTGACATGGTTCCCTTACCCCTTAGCACAATTCCCATCCCCTCCCCTATTTTAGTTTTCTCATAGCTCGTGTCACTGTCTGTGTGTGTCTGTCTCCCCACCTGATCTCTGTGAGATCAGGGAATTACATCCATGTTGTCTGGTTCCCAAATCAGCGCAGGGCACATTAGAAATGCTCAATAAACATTTATGGAAGGAATGGATGAAATCAATACAACTATTTGAATTCTTTCCTCCAAATCTAAAGATTTTGGAGCCACAGAAGAAATTATTTCTGCAATGTTCCAGCATATTCACATTCTTTTAAACATCTCAAAAGGAAGTCTCACAGACAAACCACTTTTTGTACTAAACACAGGGTTTCTAGAAACCTGTCATTGTTCTACCATCTTAAAGTCTCCGAATAAACTGAGAATGGACAATCTCCTGGATTGGACACACTTCTGCTAAGTGTTCACCTAACAAGAACCACATGTGCAGGCCTGGCTCACTGTCACCTGGCTCCCCACTCTACTACAGAGTCCTGCAGATGGCTCTCTGAGCTGGCACTGGCACCCATGGCATGAAGCCAGAAAGGAAGACAGGAAATTCCTTCAATTCAGAAACAAATCTGCCTGAGTCCCACATGAACAAAATGTTAGCTGCCAGACCCGGCTCTATACATGGGAAGTAGCCACAATTCATTTCAAAAACTTTTTTTAAAGTTTTAAAAGTTCATCTTTTTGGCCAGGTATGGTGGTTCACACCTGTAATCCCAGCATTTCGGGAGACGAAGGTAGGAGGATCCCTTGAACCCAGAGTTCAAGACCAGCCTGGGCATCAGAGTGGGACTCCAACTCTACAAAAAATTAGCCAGGTATTGTGGCATACACCTGTGGTCCCAGCTGAAGTGGGAGGATCGCTTGAGCCCAAGAGGTCGAGGCTGCAGTGAGGCATGATCCACTGCACTCCAGCCTGGGAGACAGAGTGAGACCTTGTCTCAAAAAATAAACAGAAGTTCATCTTTCCAAATGTAGCCTGATAAGGTAAATGTACCTGATAAGATAAATTACTTTAGGCTGTTAAGGACTCACTGAATGTTATAATTTGACAAGATGTTGCTTGATGGAGCTTTAAAATTCATGTTTTACTTAATTTTTGGTGTATGGAGAACAGTGTCTATTGGCAACAATTATTCCTATTTATTCATTTTTCTGTTGACTCTCAAATAGCAATTAAATAACGCTCCCAAAGTAATGGTAAAAAAGACTACCAGCTTGAGAATGTGTAACAAAAAAGACATTTTACACATCAAAAGGTCTTATTCCTATGGAATATTTTACACATCAGAAGCTTTTAGAATAGCAAGCATTAGCATTTAACAACTCATAGAAGAATGGCTAAGCTTTTAAATCCCAAAATGAAGAGTCATTCTAACATCTTCCACCATTCTTCCCAAAGTTTCCATCCAGACTTTCTTCACAAACACTCTGGTCAAAAGGTTTGTTTTAAGTTTTTTAGCAAATGCTATCTCAGCCAGCCCACCAGCCAGCCAGTGTATATTACGTGCTAACCCCAGAGACAGACATGGAGAATTCTGAGAGCAAGATATGACTTTTATCACAAGTTAATGGATTCATTAGCAGAACACAAAGGATGGATGGGATGATAGCTAAGATCATTTCTAGTTAATTTGTTTTGTTTTTACTTCAGAATGGTCTCACATAACTATCAAACTGTATTATAAGACATCAAGTTAAGAATGTATTAATGCAATTGAAAAATGAAATTTCAAAACAGTTCAATAAGGGGAGAATTTTTGTCACTGGGTCCTAATATTTGATGTACTAAAACTGAAACATATAGCTTCAAAGCTTCAAATGTTATTTAATTTCCCAGGGACTTTTCTCTTAAGCTCATTTGCTGGTTACTTGGGTCCTTTGCTTTTCCATTTTCCTACTTGCATCTCAAAATGAGGCAAAAATTATAAAATTATACAAAACTATATAATAAATAATCAAAATACATTTCCTTCCCAGACCCAAAGCCCAAAACATTAGGTTGCACAGTATCAGGTAGCATAATCAAATGCACAGAAAATCTCCTCCCTCAGTGAAACAGAAACCCAACAAGCCCAATCCAATAAACCGAGGAGCAAGGCATGGCCACCATGTCACCTACTCTTTGAGAACTTATTCCAACTTGGTGCTGACCCTGCACTAAGAGATTCAGGTTTTCTAGTCCGACTGGTTTCTGTTACGGGGCACTAAAGCACCCACTCGTAGCCTCTTCAAGCAAAACAACACCACACACAAACACACACACACCAATTGCATTTACAACCAAGCCAAATACCACAAACATTACACGTTGCCAAATTTTCAGCAACGTGACTGCCACTGTATGAACTACAAATCATTCAAAGCCATTATTTACTTTTTCTTGAGTGGGTGGCACTCTCCAGGGAGAAATGCTAACAGGCTATTCCCAAACTCTCCATCAGCCTAACTTCAGTTGTTTTTTAACTAAAGCACCTAAAGGTTACCAAACACAACTGCTACTAACAGTGGCTCACTGAGATCCTGGGGAAAGGAAAGAGGTCCTCAGACCTTCAAAAGCACACTTAGAGATTCCGACACACCCTCATTCCTTTTTGGGAATCACTGATATTAGAGATTGCAGCTCAACATGCATTCCTGGAATTCTGAGTTCCCACCATAGAAACTAGCCAAGGCAGTCCTCAGGAAGAGCTGTTAAGTTATGGCTCACTTTATGATGGTTATGCTCACTTTAGATTTGAAAAGAGATTTATGGACTAGACCAAAGTAGCCTCTAATCAGACTCTGAGGAAGAACACGTTTCCACTTTAATAAAACTTCTTCTCCGGTAAACCTATGCAGGCAATTAAAATTTGTTCCAATTTCTGCTTCCCAAGCCTTGTTTTTTTTTAGTTGTTTTATTATTATAAATGTTATTTGAATTGTTACATGTAATTGGCATTGTACAAAATATCAGAATAACGAAAACAGCCTTGACTTTACCCATAAAAAACATTTAGTCCATATTATATACTAGTTTAAATGTACAAAAATTAAATTTTAGTAATCTTTATTATTAAAGTATTAATTGCACCATAATGTCAAGCACAAAATTTTTAATGATTTTTAAATACTTTGCTCTTAGGAAAAGAATTCAATAAACAAAACCTGAATTTCAAATTGCCTGGGGCTACTTTATACCTAAATAAATAAATAAGTGGCATAAACTATCAAATGTTTTGTATTTAAAATATGTTTTTATAAGGCATTTACCTACCTTTAACCCAACCTTTTAGTTGGAACTTCACTTTATGGAAAACTCCACACACAAAGCACCTTTCCTCCTAGTACTTCAAAGTCTTTATGAAGGAACAGAACTTTCTAAACAGGAAACTAAAGCACAGAAAGGCGGAGCCTTAGTGACACTAGAACCCCAAATTCCTGGCATTCTCCAGCCATAAGTTCAAGGCTGTCATCATCATATACCACAGGCTTTGCATGTAGAGACAGGTCTGTTTAATGCTTTTTTTTTCTTTTTTTTTTTTAATTTGGTCAAAGTGACAAACCTGAAAGAAAATAAAATTTTGACAAGATCAATGATTGTGGCGTGGAGTTTCAAAGCCCATCCTGTGAAAGAACTACCATTCCATTTTACATTCTGACTTTCTGTATTCTAAAACTACCTTCAACAAAGTCAATGAGATGACTTGCTTAAAAAGCTCATGAAAATGACAGTCCAAATACAGAAATCTAAATGCAACAAATCACTTAAATCAGACATTAAGATCTTTTCACTATGACAGATTTAATGTTGAGAAAAATAACAAACAAGGCTTTAGTGCAAAATGAATTTGCCTATAACTACAAAAATCAGTTTAGTATTCAAGATCTACCTTCCCACAAAGAAATATACATTCCATTAAGAGCCCTGCAACCTTTGACAGTCTTTGCTCCACTCCCCATCTGAACCACAAAGTAATTATGACGCATCTGAATAGTGACATGGGCTCTGATCCAAGCTTCCTACAAGATGACACTTTTCCAGATGGCACCTGAGGCTGTCAGGTACCGTCAGGTATTTCCTATGTTGGAAAAATACTCAAGGACATTACATAAGACTGCTCCTCTGCCGTATACCGACTAACTTCAGAAAGCCACTGCTAACTGTTTTGGAAACACACTTTCTTTTCTCATGATAGAAACTCTTCCATACCTGGGAAATAAGAGCTAAAGTTGTTCATTATTTAAGAGAAGCTAAGGTTATTGGGAATTGTGACAAAATGACATGTTACTGGGTTCAGACCAAGAGAGTGAGACAAAATAATGCTTTCTCTGAGCCCCAGAGACTACAAAATCCAGTTATTTTAAGTAGCCAAATTTTAGAGATTCGTATACTATTGAGTGATATAAATGAGAGTCTCAGGCTTAAGTCATCATTATTGAGCTTTTAAAATTGCAGAATGTTTTCTTGCAGGATTTGGTTCAGCCAACTACAAGATGAAAAAAAGTATTTCTAAGCTATATAGTTGAGGAATAAATTGGATCTTGGGTTCTGAAATTACTGGAAAATATATGAGCCATTAATGAATTCCATAGGTAAGGCAGGCTCTTCTCTGGATGAGTGAAATCTTCCAAAGTTAATTCTACTACTACATTTTGAATTTCCTGCTGTGACCAGAAAAACAACATATTCAGAGTCCCAGTTGTTTTTTGTTTTGTGACACAGGGTCTCATTCTGTCACCCAGGCTGCAGTACAATGGCACAAAAGCAGCTCACTGTAGTCTCAAATTTGACTAGAGTCAAATTCCAGTTTTGCCACTTATTAGCTGTGAGACTTGAAGCAGATGACTCAGACATACACAAAAATGGAGTTAATAAAAAAGGGGGCTAATTTATAAGGCCACATGTGATTGTATGTATGTAGCACAAAACATAAAAGATGAGCCTAGAATAGTATTTCAAGTTTGTGGGTCTTAGAATGCCTTTACACTCTTAGAAATTATTAAAGACTTCAAAAAGCTTACCTTAAACAATTCTAGAACACATAAGAACATGCATGCACACAGCCAGGTGCTATGGCTCATGTCTGTAATCCCAGCACTTTAGGAGGCTGCGGTGGGCGGACCACTTGAGGCCAGGAGTTCGAGACAAGCTTGGCCAACATGGTAAAACCCCATCTCTACTAAAAATACAAAAATTAGCCAGGCATCATGGGGCATGCTGGCAGTGAGTCCAGATAGCACCACGGCACAACAGCCTGGGCGACAGAAAGAGACCCTGCCTCAAAATAAATAAATAAATAAATAAAATTTAAAAATATAAAATTTAAAAGCGGCCATGAAAATGTCTGCTCGTCCTCCCCAGCTATACTGTGAGATGCTGAGGCAGGCCCTGCACACTCAGCTACCGTGCACATACTCTGTGTTCACACAGCACTTGATGAACTAGGGTATCAGCCAAAGATCTTCAAAGCTGAACTGTGACAGGGTATGTTCTGCAAAGCAGTTCTGAGCCAGCTGTCTCTGAACTGTAGACATCTCTCCAACAAAGCAGAGAACAAAACTGTATTCAAAATATGACAACCAAGAAAGATAAACAAAAACTCTACAGAGAAAACTGTTTAAAAAGCTTTTCAGATAAAAAGAAAATACATGAAAACATTCAATTTTTTTTCTCTTGGCTATAAGGACTATGGGAATTTGATCTTCTCTGCTACTTCTCTGAATTTCCCAAATTTTCTGTAATTACCACATTATTTTAAATGTTGGGGAACACTCTAATTTTTTTACTTTTAAATCACTTATGTCAAAGCTGTGTTGATGGCTGCTTTTACATAATAATATTTCATTTGTTATATTTCTATGATCCTTTCTACGACTTGGATAAAGGAAGAATAGTATAATGAAGAAAATACTGAAAACTATCATTGAGGAATTTTTAAATTAAATTATAGAAGAAGTATGAGAACATGTCTTTCCCTCCACCTTATTTATATTGGTGAAGGGAAAGATAACCATTATCTTTTTCTCTATAAAATAAAAGATAATTGTTTTTTAAAAAAATCACATTTTAATAACCTGGATCAAAGGGATTTCTTGAGGTTCTTCTAAAACCTCAGTTTCAGTGCAGGCAGCTACGAACAAAGGTATCTGGGACCTAATGAAGGGGCTTCTTGTGCACTCCTCTGTACCCCCTGTTCCAGATACATACCCTGCCCGCCCATCCCACCCCTCTCCACTCCTTCCATCAGCCCAAGGGAGGAGGAAGATAAATGAGTTTAATTTAATGCCAAGACTCCACACCTGGCAAGACAATATTCTCCAAGGGAAGGTTCATCCCACAAACAGAAATGGATTTATTTATTATATTTTAGATTTAAAAAGTTCCTTTTAGATAAAGCTTCTTAAAGAACTAGGCAACAGTTAGAATCCTGGAACAAGCTTCAATTATTCCACTTATAAAATAACTGAAAGAATATGTGCACCAATGACTATTAATAATTCAACATGGAAAAAGAAAAATGTTAGAAATTTGGTGTGGATAATTGTTACGTTTTCCGCACAGGTCTAATTAAACTTGATTTAGACTGCATAGTGACCTTTTTTGTAACCCTATTATTAAATAAACAACAACAAGACAAAAAAAGCTCAAACTGCTACTTCTCCTGTGCTTTACATATATTCTGGGAGACTGCAAAGTGAGGAAAAATGTGAAAACAACTCAATATATGGCAATGTCACTTTGCAGCTAAGAGTGTGAACTCTGAACCAGATTGCCAAGGTTAAAACTGCTGATCTGTCATTGATTAGCTCTGTGACCTGGGGGACACTATGGAGTCTCTCTTATATCATGGGTTTCTCAACTAAAAACTAAAGTTATGAGTGGAAGTATCAGAGGGCTGTTGTAATAGTTGAGATGAGAAATGGAAAATGCTTAGGTGAGTGCCTAAGCACCAGGCATGCTCAATAAGTGCTATCTACTATTCTTATTATAACCTATTATACTTTTTTCTACTTTCCCCTTTTATTCCTCTTTTTCACCCGGGGAAAAAAAGATTTTACAAACTTCTGTTTCTTTAGCCTCATCAGTAAATACTGTTATCTATTTTAAAGCTTAACTCTTCTATTTTCCCCAGTGTAGAAATTAACTTTTTCTGCAATAAAAAAAAAAAATGGAGTTAGCTTCCTCTTTACTTTGTGCTCATCAGAAATGGTACCAGATTCCTAATTCCTTGAACCTAGAAAGAATCATAGTTATTGAAGTCGTAGGCAATCCTTAGCATTTCCTGACCTTCCCCACCCAAATCCTTTGTATTGGGGATCTATTTTTCCAGTTTTACTAAATCCTTCATAGCTCTTTCAAGTGTAAAGGAATTCTGAAAATCCACACCAAAAAGATAATAAGAAATTCACATTCTAGAGAAAAGAATACCAGTCTTAAAATGCCTACGTATCATATACAGCTTTTACACAAAGAAAAATGCTTGATGTGTTTTTACTATCAGGGGAGACTCCTGGTTTGTGAACTTTAAACTAAACAGGACATGAAAAGGATTACTGGAATCATAAAATTAAGCTAGGAAAGCATAAAACTTTAAAAAAACAAACAAACGATGTATTCCAGGCTACAAGGAAGCATGTAGGAAAAGAGAAATGGCATGGGCTTCACACAATGCTTCAGGCTCTAATTACATGGGTATTTGGTATGAGAACTAAAAGGAAAATTATAAGGCCTACATTGAAGAAAAGAAGTTGGTAGATAGAGGAGATAGAATAAATTTGAGGTAAGCGCTGTCCAGCTGTACAGTACATAGTGCTGAGTATGCAGTTGAACACTTATTAGAAATTAATACAAATAGTCCATTAATGGCATAATAGCCTAGCCAACCAGATGCCAGATATAAAGTATTATATCTATGTTTACATATTTGCACTTAAGCACAAGTGCATGTAATGAGACAATTTTTTATTCACCAGAATTCTTGGAAAATACACAGAATTTATTTGTGCTAGTTGGTAGGGTATAAAAGTAAGGACTTCTCACTTCTCTATGGCTGCCCCTATGTGGGTAGAATGTTCAAGGGAGAAAGAATATGAAGTAGGGATAGAATTGGCAGAGCTGATGAAGACCACCCATGTCAAACTGTGACTCTTCAAGTGTTCATGAAAGCCTATTTGATGAGACTAGAGTGTCCCTATGGAAACTGGTGTGAGAGAAACGCTGCATTCCGAATCTGTGTAAGAGATGCAGAAACACTTTCTTAGGAAGCAGAAGCTCAGAGGCAGAAGTGTAAGTCATGAGAAGGCTTTGGGTTGATCCAAAGGGTGGGGAATACCAGTTGATACTTGGTTATCAAGATAAAAGCTTGACAGTATAAGGTAAGGATGCAATGTATTCAAAGATCATATACTCCAGGGAAACCTATAAGTCAAGGTCATTTGACTAAGGGTGGCCTTGGGTCATAATACATCCCAATGACTTACTTGGCTCTAAGTAATACCTAGGGAACATTAAAGAGGAGGCTAAATTGCCTTACAGTTGAGTGTGAATCTCAGCTTACTATCCAGTAGCTCAAATTCAGTAGTTGTTCTGTTTTCTCAGGCATCCATCCTGAATTTTCTCTTTCCAAATGCTCTTGGTTTTGGATCACCCGTAGGTCTTCTCCTCAAGTAAGCAATCACAAGACTTCTCTGTAACACGCAGTACATACACTGCCCCCAGCTCAGCACATCCAGAAAACACATTCTTAACCTGATCTTTGCATGTCTTCCTTTCTGTTCTCTCCCCATTGTTGTACTGCTTCTTTATCTTCCCATTCTTCCTGCAGTGTGCACAAATAGGACTTCCAGAGATTCTCAATACATCTCAGACCCCAGCCATTGCCCGTGGCTTCTGACTTTCCTGAAACTCACTCCTTACACCTAAATACTGAGCATGGGTGCCTACTCCAGGCCTATGCAGCAATGCACTAGACTTCCTAGTTCCCACAGTGATTTTTAATAATGGAAAACTAGAACTATCTCTAAGACCCTAAGCCCTCCTGGTTTTACAAAGTATCAACTCAGAATTTACTAAAAATACTGGAGGTAGAAGCCAACCACCTGAGAGGGGCAATGTAGTAAAATATCAGGGGCCAAACCTCTATATTCTATGCTATTCTTTGGCATTACCGCCCAGGGCTAGGGCACTCTCCTGACAATCTCTTTCTTCCCATCTTTTCACACTCCTCCCTCAAGGGTGATTTTCAGAGTCATGAACCTTGTATAGTAGGAAAATCCTGGTTCAGGAACCCACAGAGCTGTGTCCTGGTCCCAATCTGCCAGTATATACAATATGGCCTAGGGACAGGCACCAATCCTCTCTAGACCACTGCTTTCTTCTATGTACACTATAGATGCTGAAATCTGTTTCTAGCCTTGTCTTGCCTATGTGATATGTCCTTAACTTATAAAATTCCTCAATGTAGGATCTTTCTGATCCATCACCCAGGCCCAATAAGAATAGCTGCCACGAATTAAGAACCCACCATGTGCCAGGCGTTATTCTTGGCAGTTTACAATTTCAACTGAGACTTCCTAGAGGATCTTAAGGAGGCTAGCTCCTTGGCTGCAATTTAACTCAATCCCTTTCTGCTCTGCTCAGCCCAGGAAGCAATACTAGGTGGTCTTCTACCTCATCTTCCACATTTACAGGCCTTATTAAGCTTAGTGAAGAGGTACACAAAAGCATGGGAGAATGAACAGCCACAAGAAGGCTTACATCTAGAATGAACTCATTATTTGTCCATAGAAACATGCTGAGAACAAAGCAGGTAATTCAGTTATTATGCTTATCAGCAACTCTCTGTTCTTACTAGAGACAAATGAAGCAATCCTTAAAGACCTGAAGCCTAAGATAGGAGAACCCAAGTCTCAGGACTCTCGAATTATCCCGGGGTCTAAAAGAACTTGTGGATTTTTAAGCCTTGAGTTGAGCAGAGAAGTGATTCTTTCCTTGGGAATAGTTTTAGAAAAAAAATCCAAGATTTTTCACAACCTTAAAAATATGTCAAAGAGCTGATTTAACTTATAGACAATAAATGCAAAAGAGACAAAGAAAGGAACAATCTATATCATGTTGGACTTACTCATTCCTCCTTTTGCCTTTACTTTTCCCTATCCTAACATAAGGAGATAGCTTTAAAGAAAGCAGAGTGAATTGCCTGGTTTGCAGCAAAGCTGCTCTAAGCTGTAACTCATTTCATTCCATAGCAGATAATCTTGAGTGCTGAGAGACTTCTGCCATCTTTGCTCATCATCCTCAGTCTGAAACCTGGACACTCTTGCCCCATGCTTTGTTATTTACCTCATCTTTCCAGAATCAGTAACAAATAGAGCTGTATCTGAACACTATATGCCCAAGTTCATTTTTAGATTATAGATTTCTGCATATTGATTAGGCAGTAAGGATTTTTATCACAACCTTCAGATGTTTTGAGATTTAATCAGATTTAGTATCTTACTATAAAATACAAGTTTCTTTTTTTTTTTTTCCTCAGTGAGTATTTCAAACTCCTTTCCCCTCTCAAGTATAAAAAATGCTGGTTCTGACCAATCCATGCCATCCAGAGAAGTAATTCTGAGCTCTAAGATTACTGCATATAAACTACAGACTGGTAGCCCTGCGTGGTTTCAGTTGCTACCAAAGCCTGATATATATTACACATGACAACAGATGCCTCTAACATAGCTTCCTACTTACTCTCCAAAGCTCAACACAGTGAGAGCCAGAAAGGATTCAGTTAAACTTGGCCTGTTCCTGAAGGTTTTGATTGCGCTGCCAGTCACTTTCAGAGGCAATATGACCACATAAGGCAAAAAGGAGAACCAACTTCTCCAAGCAACTGAAAATTCTAGGAACTCCAGAGGTTTAAATGACTTACATTTTCTCTAGTAACATAAAGTGCTTAAAGATACATTTTTTCCTGGTAAAATATCACTCCCAGTATATATTTTGAAAACAGAGAGGTGAACCCAATGCCATTTACATATATTCTCCCAGCTGTATTTCCAATGAAATCCAAGGTAAGGAGGTTTAGAGAAAACAGAAAATCTGCTCTTAATAAGCAGCCAATCCACTTACATCATGTGAACCCTGACCAAATTCTTCCTCTCCTCTCCTAATCCTGCAATCAGCATGGGAAACCTCAATATCCAAGCCTATTCAAACTCTGGTTTCTATTCTCTGAAATGTCTCTGAATGTCCTCACATTCAACGACATTCTCTTCCACTCCACCTGAGCCATCTACCACCCATCAAACAGTCCTCCTTTGACTACAATATCCTCAGCTTCAGCTTCCTTATTAAAATCCCCTTCACTGTGATCAACCATTTGGGCCTCATCAGAGGTGTCACTGCACATTCCTTCTTACTCAGCTTCCTTTCTAATTGCCATGGTTTTGATAACATGCTTTCCATAGTACTGTTGCAAAATGCCCTAACTTGCCTTGCTCAACCTCCCTTTGTCTTTCCCCTTTTGCCCAACCCCAGTCCTAGATGATGCCTACTGTATCTCTGTCTGTGTGTACAACTGGGCGCCTGGACACTGAAGAAAGCCACACACAGACAGATCCATGAGTACCAACTGCAAATGCATCTTCAGCCAGGCTGGGCAACTGTACCACATTTCTCTTACCAAGTCACTCTCACCATTCTCTCACTCTCCTTAATGACTCTCCTTTACTCTTAAACCTCCACCCCACACTTTCTGACATCCACCCCACCACCACCCCCATTCCCAAATGGCCATTGTCAGGTGGAGGCCATCTCATCTAGCAACTTCCTGCCATCAGACTAATTTACAACTGCAGCAGCCTTCAGCTTCTTCCCTCCCGCTGCATCTTGTTCTCTCCTCTCATCTTAGGCCAGTCACTCCATTTGGGCTTCCACTCCATCCTACCTTCTCAGGCTCACATGATCAATTGTTCCTTTCCTCTCCTGTTTATGCAATCAACTTCTCCCCTTTCAACCAGATCCTTCCCATCAGCACTTCAACTACTCAAGACCTGCCTTTAAAGCACTCCAACTCAACCTCACATGACTCTTGCTACTGCCTTATTTATCAGTTTCCCCCTTACAGGAAAAAATAGAGTGTCTTCATTTTTGTCACCTCCTATTCATTTTTCAGCCCATTGCAATCTGGCTTGGCCCCATCACTCACTGTAACAGCTCCAGTTCAAGTCAATGACCACTTTGCTGCCAAATTCAAACGAGTTGACATCTTGGTGGATTGGCAATATTGGCCAATTTCTCCCTGAAAACTCCTTAACTTGGCCTCCATGACCAAAGCTTTCCTTTCTATTGCAATGGCTCCCTTCTCCTTACAGACTTGTCTTCCTCTACCTATTCTCTAGGGTTCAAGCTCCTCAAAGCTTGAACCTAGGCCCCCTTTCTCTTTTCATTCTATACAAGGGGTCAAAAGCCCTGCTACTCATAGGGGAAAGCAAGTAATTCAATTAAGTGAAGCAAAGTTAACTGTCATTTCCCTCTCAGTGCTATTATACGATTTAAAACACAGTAGAATGAGCAAGATAACTGGCAACAGCTCCTAGGCATCGAGGGAAGATGACAGTCGGGAGTGGTATAGGCCATAATAAAGTGGAGAGCCAGTGCTCCAACTAGAACAAGTTACTCAGCTCAAGACAAAAATCCTGATTTCTATGTGAAAACTCACGATTTTAAAAGTCTTGGCAACTGTGTCAATTAAAATTCTTTCTGGTACAAGTAAAAGAAATCTTGGTTCGAAATGAGTTACACCAAAAGAGTATGTATTGGCTCATTTAACTCAAAAGCCTGGAAGTATATAATGGCCCAGGTTAATCAGTGTGATTAGGGCCAGTTTCTCTATCTGGATTCCATTTTCTTTGTTGTCTTCACTCTCAGATAAGCTCTACCCTACAGTAGCAAGGCAGTTCCTAGACCTCCAGCCTACATCCTGCCAAGTTTAAGCAGAAAACAAGAAAATCTCTCTTCGAGAGTCCCCCCACAGGCTCAAAATTCCCTGTGATTGGGCCAGCTTGAATCACAAGTCCATTCTTGAACCAACCATTATGGCTAAGTGAGTTAGGGACTGATTGGCTCGCCCTGGGTCACTCACTTCATTTGGGGTCAGAGGTAGAAATTTATCCGAAACACAAAGTCTGAGATTGGAGGATAGATAATTTCTCAAAAGGAAATTAAGGTGCTGCTACCAAAAAGAAAATAGATTCTGGGCAGCCAAAAAAACATAAACATATGTTACAGCAACTCATTCAAATATTTTAAAAACATTACACAGGCCAAATAAAACAGGTTTACTGGCTGATGGTTTCTTGTCAACCACCAGTTCCAATCCTCCTTTCTCTACTTGTTTCCTAGGTGATCTCATCCAAGACTGAGTCTTCATCTACCATCTCTATACTGAAAATGCCACATTTTTATCTGACTCACAAATTCAACTGCCTACTCAACATCACCACTTGGATGCCTCAAACTCATCTCCAATTCAATTCGTCCAAAATGAAATTCGTGATGTTCCTACACTTCACCCCTCTCCTCCCCAAAGGTGGCCTTCCTCAGAGCCCTTATTGCAAGGGAAGATGGTGTGAGGGGATACTTGTTACTTCAGCATTAGCAGCCATATAACATGATCCTAACCTGATTGTTGGTACTGCAAGTCTCCAAAGAGCATTTTTATATCTTCAATAAGAACACTGAAAACTTTTAACAGAATTCCAAGGATGCAAATCACCTCATTTATAAACATGTGAGCATCGTTAAGATTTGCTCTTCTAACATCTTTAATTATTAACTACAATTTGAACTTGGTAGAATTTTATCCCATTAGGTGTAATATCAAATGGGAGTATACTTTACTATAAATTTATCATGATTCCACAGAAAGTTTTTTTTCTACTCTTTGGAATAGGGACAAACATGACTGAGGTATTGTTTGAAAAGAAAAATGCCTGTCAGAAAGTCAACTGTATGACTCTATTGAAATTCTTTTTGTTTTCAAATATTTTTTAAAAATTTGATATCTCAATTCATCTAAATTTGCAGTTGCCATTTTCCATCTCTTCCCAATTTATTTTTAAGACACATAATAAAGTTTCGTCATAACAAAGAAAAGTGGGACATCCAAATGTGCTTTTACGACTGGGCAATGGCTCATGCCTGCAATTCCAAACAGTATGGGAGGCCGAGGTGAGAGGATCTCTTGAGGCCAGGAGTTTGAGACTAGCCTGGGCAACACAGCAAGACCCTGTTTCTTAGGAAAAAAAAAAAAAAATTAGGAGAGAGATCCAAGATGGCCGACTAGCAGCAGCTCAGGATTGTAGCTCCCACTGAAAGCGCGGAGAGTGAGTGGACGCCACATTTTCAGATGAATTTTTGTTGCCCGTGGACCAGGAGATTCCCGGCGGAGGAGCCCCACGGGTCAGCAGCACGACTCTTTTGGCCGGCGTGGCCGTTGGCTGACACCCCGGTGCGGCGGTTCTCAGTCCGGAGTATATGGGACTGAGTGCCCTTTTGGTTGGTGTTTGGAGCTCCGGGGAAGGCAGAGTCTCCCATTCAGCTGATTGAAAAGCGGACTGAAGCAGGGCACCAGACCGGGAGATTCCCGGGCAGAAAAGAGCCACGAATCTTAATGCCGCTGTTTCAGCCGTCGTAGTGGGTTGCCGCAGGGGAAGGTTGGCCCCCCCCAACAACAACAAAAAAAACAGCAATTGGAACTGTTGAGGATTTAGAGTTTCACAGCAAGTACAGCTGAACCCGGGAAGGTCCAGCTCTGTGGGGGAGGGGCGTCCGCCGAAGGAAAACTAAGAAACAGAAAAAACTTTACCACCAACAAGCTGGACGTCCACTCAGAGACCTAATCTGAAAGTTAGCAATTACACAGATGACAGGTGGATAAATCCACAAAGATAGGAAGAAACCAGCGCAAAAAGGCTGAAAACACTCGAAATCAGAATGCCTCTCCTCCTACAGAGGATTGCAGTTCCTCATCACCAATTTCGCCTGATGGAGAATGAATGTGAGGAATTTACAGAATCAGGCTTCAGAAGGTGGATAATAAGAAACTTCTGTGAGCTAAAAGAACCTGTTCTAACCCAATGCAAAGAAAATAAGAACCTTGAAAAAAGGTTTGACAAAATGCTAACGAGAATAGACAATTTAAAGAGGAATATAAGTGAATTAATGGAGCTGAAAAACACAATATGAGAACTTCGCGAAGTATGGACAAGTTTTAACAGTTGAATTGATCAAGCAGAAGAAAGGATTTCAGAGGTCGAAGACCAACTTAATGGAATAAAACGAGAAGACAAGATTAGAGAAAAAAGGGTAAAAAGGAATGAGCAAAGTCTCCAAGACATATGGGACTATGTGAAAAGACCTAATTTACGTTTGATAGGTGTACCTGAATGTGACGAAAAGAATGAATCCAAGCTGGAAAATATTCTTCAGGATATTATCCAGGAAAACTTTCCCAACCTAGCAAGGCAGGACAATACTCAACTCCAGGTAATACAGAGAACTCCACAAAGATATTGCTCAAAAAGAGCAACTCCAAGGCACATAATCATTAGATTCACCAGGGTTGAAATGAAGGAGAAAATACTAAGGGCAGCCAGAGAGAAAGGTCAGGTTACCCACAAGGGGTATCAGACTCACAGCTGATCTCTCAGCAGAAACCCTACAAGCCAGAAGAGAGTGGGGGCCAATATTCAACATCCTTAAAGAAAGAACTTTCAACCCAGAATTTCATATCCAGCCAAACTAAGTTTCATAAGTGAAGGAAAAATAAAATTTTTTATGAACAAACAAGTACTCAGAGATTTCATTACCACCAGGCCTGCTTTACAAGAGCTTCTGAAAGAAGCACTATATACAGAAAGGAACAACCAGTATCAGCCATTCCAAAAAACCCATCAGTAAGCTGCATCCAGACCCATCTCACATGCAAAGATATACAGAGACTCAAAACAAAGCGATGGAGGAAGATTTGCCAACCAATTGGAGAGAGAGGAGAAAAAAAAAAAAAGCAGGAGTTGCAATTCTCGTCTCTGATAAAATAGACTTTAAAGTAACAGAAACCAAAAGAGATAAGAAGGACATTGTATAATGATAGAGGGATCAATGTAACGGGAAGAGCTAACAATCCTAAGTCTATGTGTACCCAATACAGGAGCACCCAAATACACAGGGCAACTTCTTGGTGACTTACAAAGAGACTTGGACTCCCACACAATAATAGTGGGAGACTTTAACACTACATTGTCAATATTGGACAGACCAATAAGACAAAAGGTTAACAAGGATACCCGGGACTTGAACTTAGACCTCAAACAAGTAAACTTAATAAACATTTACAGAACTCTCTACTCCAAATTCACAAAACATACATTTTCTCCAGTAACACATTACATCTATTCTAAAAGTGACCACATGGTTGGAAGTAAATCACCCCCCAGCAATTGCATAGCATTTTATAGGTTTAAATGAAATATTGGTTTGCTGTTTGTTTGTTATTTTCCTCCCTTATTCCTCTCCTGTCTCCACTGTATAACACAATTATTACTATAAAAGAGCTTTTCAATACTCATTTTCAGACTGCATTCTAGCCTGGGCAATAGAGCAAGATTCCCACTCTCTCTCCCTCTTTTTCTTCTTCTTTTTCCCTTTCTTTTCATTCTTATTTTCCTTCTCTCTTTCTCAAAAAAATAAAAATAAAAATAAAAAAATAAGCAAGGTGTGGTGGCTACTCAGGAGGCTGAGGTGGGACAATCACTTGAGCCAAAGAGTTGGAGGTAACCTATGATCACACCACTGCATTCCAGCCTGGGCAACAGAACAAGGCTGGAATACAGTGGAATGCAACAGCAACAACAACAACAAAAACAAAAGTGCTTTTACTTATGTGTTTCTTACTACAGCCATAGTCTTCTAGCAAATATATTATCTTATTTGATACTGACAACAACCTGGGAAGTTGATAGGGCACATATTAGCAATATAAGAAATCTCCGATTGTAAGATTGACGATTATTTTATGTATCACTATACTAGGAGGAAAAAGCATCACAAAACCATAACACACAATGTACTATAAAACACATCTCGTTTTCAGATATGTTAAAATGTAAAATAAAAATGTCTCAGAATCTCTGAAAAACTATCAGAAGCCTCATTTCACAGACAAGGAACCAGAGGCTCAGGGGTTATACAAAGTTAAAGGTAATAAGTTCAAGAATGAACTTGATCCTGTGAGATCAGTTTCCTATTCTGTTTTTCCAACAGTCCTGCTTCTGGAACTGAATGATCTCTAGAGTTCCTTCTGGGGCCCCAAAAGCTTTTCTGATACAAAGTTAGTAAAGGACAATCATCAACAAATCATTTCACTAAATGCTTTTTTAAATTGACGTGGATTCTAATACTGAGAATAACTTAGAACTTGATTTTTCTCCAACTCCTAGACAGCCTAGCAACACTGCCAGCATAAATAGCAACAGACACCAGGTGTATTAAAAACAAACAAACAAAAAGATTGCATCTTTAATTTCACTGCTAACTCAGTAGGGGGCAGGTTGAGACAAAAACTTACAGTTGATCATTTTAAGTGTGATTCACAAGATGATTTCCACTTACAAAGTGTTACTCATAACTAGGCCTTTGGTCAGCTGAAACTTTCTTCTGTAATAAATGATGTCCATTTAATGATTTTTAATGATTTTTTTTGTTTCTGTGTTTCAAAAATACCTACACGGAAAGGTGCCATATTGTACCTAATTACTGCACAAACTAATTCAAAGCAAATGTGTAAGCCTAATAGTTCTAATCAGCCTGTGCAGAAAGCCTTTTGATTTCAACATCCAACATTCATTAAAAAGAAAATGTGTTGCAAAAAGCCAAGAAGTTTTGGTATGTGGGATCTGAATAAGACAGATAGGCTTAACTCATGACAAGGCCTTTTTAAATTTAAATCTAAGTATTTTACATTTTGTATTCCTAACAACACTTAGAGCAGAGTTTTAAATAAACTGGATAATAAGTGTACATGATGAGATATATATATTAGGGAAAATGACATTTTCCTAAATGTTCCTTCTTCCTAGCCCTATGCTGGTTCTGGAGGAGAAAATTTGGCAGATTCTTAGTGGTGTCTGCCCTAAGGTTGCCTTTGTGGAATCACAAAGGTACATCAAATGGAATACTGTAAGTCTTCGGGGAGCTGACAGTCTAATCAATGGGCAAAAGTGGAATATATACAGGTGGCAGATTATCTTTAAGTGTTCTTAGTAACTGAGCAACATATTAAAATGTTTTAACATCATGTCCAAACAGTGTAGGATGTAGAATTAGGAGATCTAATGAAGTCATTGTTGCTAGTTATGATCTTGGGCAAGTCAATGCTCTGAACCTGTTTCCTTACTCATTGCCTCCCCATCCCTCAGGG
Organism: Ateles fusciceps; assembly: GCA_036589455.1. Taxonomy (NCBI): domain Eukaryota; kingdom Metazoa; phylum Chordata; class Mammalia; order Primates; family Atelidae; genus Ateles; species Ateles fusciceps. The sequence goes on from JAZHEH010002565.1 coordinate 2,423,750, forward strand.
CTACTGCAAAAGAAATGAAGGCAAAAGAAAATCTTTTGCAAATCTGAAAGCACTACGCACTGTTAAGTATCATGAGGGACACTCGCAAAATGTCCTGTTTCCCAAAATACTGCAGTGACTTCCTTTTGGAGTCCCTTAAAATGAAGTCGGAGAATTCTTTCTAAAATCTAAAGTCAATCATTCCATTTCCAGGGCTCAAGATTCCTTATTCCCAAAGGATGAACACTCAACTGTTTAGCTTGGTAAATAAGGTCCTGCAAATATTGGCTCTTCCATCGCCCTTTCTCTAGCTTTACTCTTCAAAGACCATAGTAAATATACAGCTGCTCTCTGATCACACTGTCTTCCATATTTCTTTGCCTTTACATTTTGGTGTTCCTGGCTATGATCATCCTGCCAAACTTAGGACTCCACCAACTGCTATTACAGCACCTTCCAAATTATCCTGGGGCACTGAGCTTCTACAGGACAAGGAGGATAAATGTCTTATTCTTATCAGTACCCCTTATCCTTAGTACAAAGCCCAACCTACAACAGCTCAGTAAATGTTCCCTGAGTGACAGGCAAGGGAGATACTTATTTGCATATCACCAAAAGATGGTGCCAAGGAGAAAATCTCAAGGGAACTGTAAAAAGGCTTAGAGGTCTAAATAAAAATACTACAGACCCACATCTCTTATCCAAATCCCCTAGAGCCAGGTGTGCTTTGGAATTAAGAACTCTTGGCATTTTAGAAAGGTAATATGGTACATATACTTTATGCTCCAAGTAGGATCTAGGTCAGCACCCCATACTCAAACACAGTAATACTGCTGCAGCAAAACTTACAAATGATCCCATTAAATTAGATAAAAGAACATAAATAGACTCACATTTGTTCAAGTCCAATCTCACCACCAAGTGAGTTAGAAGAGCTTTCAGAGCCTTTAAGATGTTGGAATTACAGAGAGAATGGTGGCTCCATACCACCTTATTTGTATACATAGCTTTTTCACATCCCTTTTCCTATTTGCTCAGAAATTCAGTATGGCAGGACCAACCCATATTTAGACAACAAATAAAAGTGGACACACACCCAAACAGCAGCAGACAGGTTATAAAATATTCTGAGAAAAACGAATTCAGAGGCACATAAAAATAGTTATCATTAGCAACTGTTACAGCCTCTTACACCATTAAAAAAAATTTTTTTTTTAAAGAATTGCTAAATCTAGCATGGAAGAACCAGGTGAGAAAAGCAGTGAGTACACAGAGCAGAAAATAAATGAAGGACTGATTGCAAGCATGCACACGTGTATACATACATACATAAATATTGTTAGGAGCTAACTCCTATCACTGATTCTAAATGATTTCCCAATTGCAGGGTCAGAAATGTACACACACACACAATGGCATTCAGACACAAAAATCAAACTGTCTTAGACCAATCTGATTTGCTTCCATATTAAAATAGAACCTGTAATGCATGGATACAAGCATTAGTTTGTTTATTGTGCTTTACTGTACTTCACAGATATTTTACATTTTACAAATTGAAGGTCTGTGGTAGCTCAGCGTTGAGCAAGTCTATTGGCGGCATCTTTCCAACAGCAAGTGCCCACTTCATGTCTCTGGGTCACAAATTGATATTCTTGCAAGATTTAAAAATCTTTCGTTATTATACGCTACAGTAATCTGTGATCAATGCTCTTGTATGTTTCTACTGCACTTGTTTTGGAGTGTCACAAACCATGCCCAAAAATGACATGAACTTAATCAATAAATGTACGTATTCTGGCTGCTCCAGCCACCAGCCATGCCCCTGCCTCAGGCCTCCCTATACCCTAAGACACAACAGTATTGAAATTAGGCCAATTAATAATCCTACAATTGCCTTTAAGTATTCAAATAAAGGAAGATTCTCATGTCTCTCACTTTCAATCAAAAGACTGAGAAATGATTAAGCTTAGTGAGAAAAGCATGTCGAAAGCAAGGATAGGCTGAAAGCTAAGCCTCTTGCACCAAACAGTCAACTTGGGAATGAAAAAAACTTCTTAGAGGAAATTAAAAATACTGCTCTAGTGAACACATGAATAAGAAAGAAAAACATCCTTATTGCTGATATGAAGACAATGTGACCAGTCTGGATGCAAGATCAAACCAGCCAACCAGCTAAAGCATTCCCTTAAGCCAAAGCCTAATCCAGAGCAAGGTCCTAATTCTTTTCAATTCTATGAAGGCTGAAAGAGGTGAGGAAGTTGCAGAAGAAAAAAAGCTAGAACCAGCAGAGGTTGGCTCATGAGGTTTAAGAGAAGAAGCCATCTCCATCACATAAAAGTGCAAGAGGAAGTGGAAAGTGCTGATTTAGAAGCTGCAGCAAGTTATCCAGATGATCTAGCTAAGATAACTGATTAAGGTGACTACACTAAACAACAGATTTCCAGTGTAGATTAACAATCCTATATTGGAAGAAAATGCCATTTAAGACTTCCACAGGTAGAGAGGAGAAGTCAGGCCTGGCTTCAAACCTTCAAAGGACAGGATGACTTTCTTGTTAGGGGATAATGCCACTAGTGACTTCAAGTTGAATCCAATGCTTATTTACCATTCTGAAAGTCCTAGGGCCCTGAAGCATTATGCTAAATCTATTCTGCATGTGCTCTATCAATGGAACTACGAAACCTGGATGACAGCACATCTGTTCACAGCATGGCTTACTGAATATTTTAAGCCCACTGTTGAGACTGACTGCTCAGAAAAAAAAAAAAAATCTTTTAAAATATTACTGCTCATTGACAATGTACCTGGTCATTTAAGAGCTCTAATGGAGAGGTATAAAAAGATAAATGTTGTTTTCATGCCTAAATATCCATTCTTCAGCCCATGGATCAAGCAGTAATTTCTACTTTCAAGTCTTATTAAGAAATAGATTTCATTAGGTTAGAGCTGCCATACACTGTGATTCCTCCAATGGATCTGGTCAAAGTCACTTCAAAACCTCTGGAAAAGAGTCACCATTCTAGATGCCATTACAAGTATTTGTGATGCATGGGGGGGAGGTCAAAATATCAACATTAACAAGAACTTGGAAGAAGCTGATTCTAAACCTCATAAATGACTTTGAAGGGTTCAAGACTTCAGTAGAGAAAGTAACTGCAGATGTGGTGGAAATGGCAAGAGAACTAGAATCTGAAGTATAGCCCGCAGATGTGACTAAGTTGTGCAATCTTATGATAAAACTTGAATGAATGAGGAGTTGCTTCTTATGAATGAGCAAAGAAAGTGGTTTCTTGAGGTGGTAAAGAGGCTGTGAACATTGTTGAAATGACAACAAAGGAATTAGAATATTACGTAAACTGAGGTGATAAAGCAGTGGCAGAGTTTGAGAGGACTGATTGCAATTTTGATAGAAGTTCTATAGTGGGTGAACTGCTACAAAAAGATTACTATTTGCTGAAGGCTCAGATGATCACTGGCATTTTTTAGCAATAAAGTATTTTTAATTCAGGTATGTATTATGTATTAGCATTAAAGACATAATGCTACTGGACACTTAATAGACTTCAGTATAGTATAAACATAATTTTTATAAACACCGAGAAACAAAAAATTTGTGTGACTTGTTTTATTATGATATTTCTTTCATTGTTGGGGTCAGGAGCTGAACCCACAATATCTCTGAGGAATGCCTGCATATAAATATATTCTTTTAAACAACCACAAAGACTCCTATATAATGCCTCATGTGAAAAATTTCTTTTAGAACCAAGTGCTGGCGGAAGTATAAAGCTTTTCCTGAGAAACTGTTAGGTGCTTTCCCTTCTGAATAGACTTACTACATAATTAGGAAGAGGAAACAGAATGTATTATCCCATTGGCAATGAATCCTAACACCTGGACACTCATTTGGGAGTTACCTTAAAACTAAAAGTTCTTATTTCAGAAAGCAGGAGAATTCTGCCTCAGAAGATTTATAACAGACACTACCTGATTCTATCACACACCAGAGGCCAATAATAAAGCAATGGTTACCATTTACCCTACTGAGTCCTCACTGTATGTAAGGCAGGGAGATGAACACTTTGAAAGTCTCAATTAATCCCCCTATTAATAATAGAACCTATCTCATAAGTTTACTATCCCATTTTACATATAAGAAGCTGGATCTTTCAGGAAAGATCCCAGAGCTTTCAAGAAGGAAAATCAAATGGCTATGATGGCATCCCTTGCTAATTAGATAGCATTTGGATTGCAATTAGATGGCAATTGGATGGAGCAATCCAAATAGGCTGGAATAACAAAGGTGAATAGCCCTAGCCCCCAAAGTCTGGTCTTCCATGCCTGTCTGACCACAGCATCCAGGACAGTACCCCCTGCCCAATATGAGGGGAAAAGGCAGGGACCAGGCAGCTGAATGGGGGAGAAAAGGCCAAGGTGCTCATCACCTCACTGGGAGAGTCTGGCCACTTCCTTCCCAGCACCCTTTATTCTACTACCAGCCCTGTGGACTCTAATAACTAGTCTTTTGCCCTTTTTTGAGGCCAATATTTGCCAATTAATCATGACTCTAAGACCCTGAGTGGAGGACAAGACATTATTCCCCTCAAGGGTTCTTCATCTTAAGGGGCAGTACAGAAAACAAAATGCTTACTGTGAGGGCAAGGGAATAGGAGAACTGATTTTAAACAGACAGATTTTAAAGGGAAATTGCTAGCTCACAGATCACCAGTTACATATATCTTCAACATCCACCTAAATACCAGGCACAATAAAGGCTGACAGCATTGATGGGTTCCTATCTGCTCCTCCTCAGCCTTTAAAGCAGTAATCCTCATGCTTTCTGAAATTGCTATGGCCTGGCTTCATCTGAGTCATGAATTCCTACCCATTGCTATATAACATGTTATTTTTAATTAAGGTAGATTTAAATTAACTGTTACGGGAATTTCCAACAACCTATATAATAACCAATTAGACACATCCTGATTTCCTTCCCAAATTCAGAATGAAAAAAAAAAAATCACAAGTTCCAGGATTTACCTCTCATAAAAACCAAGATGATAAGAAAGGACAGTTTCAACACAAATCCAATCTTCTGCTAGTAGAAATTTGTCCAGACCAGACATAAAATATTGGTACATACCAAAATTATTTATTCATACATACAGTATTGCCAAGTTCAGTAAATATTTATAGACCTATAAATCTTTATATTAATTTTAGAACAAGACAAAGCCATCTCTTGGTTCTCCCCCTTGTACTGAATCAACTGAAGCTTTGGTTATCAAAAAGCAAGAAAACAACTTCTAAGAGAGAATGACCTTAAACTGAAAAATAGGTTTTAATATGAAAAGTCAGAAATATTTTAAGTTCTAGAAAATCACAATGAGCTAAGGAATCAAGAGATTGGAATTAAGAATCCTGAGTTTACTACTGATTTACAGTAGAACCGTACTACCTCAGTTTCCTCATCTGTAAAACAGAGGCAGGCAGAAAGATGAGAGTACAGGAGGAAAGACGACAAAGGGGTTCTTTAGATATCTAAAGCTTTTTCAAGTTCAAAAACAAGGGATATTGCAATATACATAGAATAGATTCTTTCTAGAGATAGACAAGTCCTCTGTTTCAACTAAAAAATAAAACCTTTTTAAAAAATTAAAGAAAATAAAGACAGTGGATAATAAATTTGCTTTAATCATTTTAGCACAAGAGTAAACTTCTATTCTTATGCAAATGCAAACATAAAATAAAAATGACTGAGTGGTAGGGAATATTTTTGAAGGATGTCTGTATGTATCTCCCAAGCAATTATTTTTTGCTCAGTTTTATATATCCTAATGCTCAGGACAAATGAAGACAATTTGGCACATGCTATTATTGCTTGTCATCTCTAGTTATTTTAAGAGAGTAACATGTTTATCAATAGCATGCTTAGGACAACAGACCAACACAGCAGAGCAGAAATATCCTGAGGTCACTCTTGGATGGCAACAAAGAGCCTAAGAAATGCCGTGCATCCAACTAAAGAAAGAAATGGACAATGGTATCACTGAGTTCCAAGAGAAAGTGGAGAGCGGAAAACACAGAAGACGCACAGTGGTAAATATAGAAAGAAATACAGACAGAAAGACAGAATGCTTGAAGTGACAGAGATGGAAAAATAAAGATGCTTGAAATATAAAACCTTAGTAAAGACAACAGAGGCACATAGGAGGAAAACAGACTGACAAACTACTTTGCACACAGTCTCCAACACCACGAAAGCATTCTGTTCTGCAGAGAGAAAGCACCGCGGAGTATGATCCCAGGGACAGTCACCACACTGGAACTAGTCTCTCTTTGGTTTTAAGGCTGGTGGTGAGTTCCATCATCTTACATCACTTGACATGGAGGATCAAGATCAAGACATCATTTGTCCTTAGCCCACACTCAGCCCTGGGGTTGTGACTTGCCTTGAGCACCCCAGGACCTGAAATGTAAAACAATCTCAAATAAAAAAGGAAACCAGATCTAACCTATCTTTCACTCAACTCTCTCCCAGTCCTCAGCCACATCAACCAAAAACATCCACTGACTCAATCACTTTATGGAGGGATTGAGTGGAGAAAAAGAAATACAGGCATTTACCTAAGCATGAGCATGCGGTCTCGGGGAAGGCTCCTCTACCAAGAGCCAACTGTCACCACAGGGCCTGTGCCCTCTGAGCAGCAGCCCCAACTAGTGGTGGGGAGGACTATAGGAGAACAGAAGCACAGATTCAGAGAGTCCTTAGATTAATATAAAATCCTTCACATTTCACAAAGTTATTAAATATATAACCCTCACAGACACCCCAGAAAGTTGGTGTTACTAGGCTCATCATAGAAGTGGATAAACAGAGGATCAGAAGGGTGGAGTCTAGCATAAAGGGAAAAAGACACATTTCTAAGTGCTGAGAGGTTCAAAATAACTTGTAAGTGCTTCCTGAAAATTGAAGGCACATCTCTGTATGACGAAATGTGTTGGGGATTCTATTACAACTTTGGATCTTTGCTCTTGTCCCAGCCGCACTCATTGGTACACTAACTGCTGCTCCCCACCAAGCACATACACCATTTTTCTTTCTCTCTCTCTCTCCCCATCCCTCCTTCCCTCCCTCCCTCCCTCTCTCTCTCTCTCTTTCTTTTTTGAGATGGGGTCTCACTCTGTCGCCAGGCTGGAGTGCAGTGGCACAATCTCGGCTCACTGCAACCTCCACCTCCCAGGTTCAAGTGATTCTCCTGCTTCAGCTTCCCGAGTAGCTGGGACTACAGTTGTGCGCCACCACGCCCAGCTAATATTTTTGTATTTTTGGTAGAGATGGGGTTTCACCATGTTGGCCAGGATGTTCTCAATCTCTTGACCTCCTGATCTGCCCACCTTGGCCTCCCAAAGTGTTGGGATTACAGGCGTGAGCCACTGCACCTGGCCCACACACCATTTTTCTCTACTCTAATCCATCAAACAAAAGATACCTGAGTGGCTATTATAAGTAGTACTGTGAGGATTCAAACTTAATTTGGAAAAGATCCTGCCTATATTCTACTCGGGGAGGGGATGACTGTCCATGCAATGACACCACCATCACATAGTCATGTAAGCTAGAGACTGAAGAGCCAACTCTGGCATCTCCCTGTTTCTCACCCTGTACTTCCACAACCCATCACCACATCCAGTCATATCACTTCTTTCTATTTCTCCATGTCTCCACCCCCTTCTCTCCATTTTTACCACCCTGGTCAGACTATCATCATTTCTTCCTAAACTACTGCAAAAACTTCTCAACTGGTCCATCTATATCTTCTCTTGAGCTTCTACAATCAATTCATCCATTCCATTTACCGCAACAAATGTGCATCTTGTCAATCTAATCACTTCAAATCCATGTTTGGAACACTGGTGAGAAAATACTGTCTCATACCCACTATCCTCTACCTCCAGCCATTGGGGCCTTGTTCTGCCCCTTGCTCATACCAAGGTCATTTTTTACCTCAGGGCCTTTGCACATTCCATCACCTCTGTAATGCCATCTCCCTCCCTCTTTAACTCTACTCTTCCTTCAGATCTCAGCTCATCATCACTTTCTTAGGAAATTGCCCCGATTTCTTTGACTAGGCCAAATCCCCGCAAACATGTACCCCCCCTGGAACACTTACAACAGTCATCATGTAACATTTTATGCAATTAATTTTAAAAACATTCTATAAAAGCAGAAAACTTGTCTGGTTTGGCTCACCATGAAAACTGGCTATACACACTAGACCTTTTTGCTGAATGAATGAAAAGACAGAGATCTAAGTTTAACACGAAACAAAATGAAAAAGGTGCCTGAGAAAATGCAGGTGTAGGGCCCTACAGGATTTTAAACCAGGAATTTCCTGGGGTCTCTTCACCCCAAGATAGCACTATGACACAGCATCTATGTGAGGGAGGGGGAGAGAAACTGTATCTTTATCTGTCATTTCTCCTCTTCCAAGCCTAGACATGAAATGGACAAGGAAAGAAGCAGGGTGCTGCATAGAAGCTTAGCCCTGTACGTTTGCTTTTGATAAAGGCAGGGGAAGGAGGTAATCCCCAAACACCTATTGAGAGAAAAACCTACTGAACCTACTGAAACAGTTGCTCCAGGTAAACTTGCTCCCTAACATCCCCAGACAAGAACCGCATCAGGGAAAGCCTTTCCACGATGTAGGTCATCATCCTTATACGAAGCTGAATATCTTTTCTCTTCTTAAAATGTCAATGGCATCTCTCTCCTTCAAAACCAAGTTTCTTCTCAAAATCTGCTACAGTTTCCTCATCCCTCAACTTACGCTGAGCATATTTAAAATGCAGGAGTTGCTCATACTGATGTACTTCTTATTAATAAATGTATGATCTTCTTTCTTTTGAAATCCAATTTCTCAAGAATGGCCCCTTGTTCTGACCATACCCTCTAGTCGCGCACTGCCTCAGTACAGCACAGTGCAGTGGTCAAGAGCCTGAACTTGGGACTCACATAGATGGGATGTGTGCCCCTAGGACCAAATGACAACTTATCTGAGCCTTGGTTTCTGACTGTACAATAGGGTGAATAATAGCACCTAATTAAGAGAGTTGAAAGAATCCACAAAATGTCCTTAGCACAGTGCCCAGCACACTACATATGTAAAGCTATTAATTCGTATTTTAATCAATATCACATCAAGGAAGTCTCAGGTATCCACTGAAGTGAGCTCCTTATTCCTAAACCGAGAAGCTTATTAAAAACTTCTTAGAAAACTTCTTGGCCAGGCATGGTAGCTCACACCTGTAATCCCAGCACTTTGGGAGGCCAAGGAGGGCAGATCACCTGAAGTCAGGAGTTCACGACCTGCCTGGCCAACATGGTGAAACTCTGTCTCTATTGCAAATACAAAAATTAGCTGAGCATGGGGGCAAGTACCTGTAATCCCAGCTACTCAGGAAGCTGAAGTAGGAGAATCACTTGAACCCGAGAGGCGGAGGTTGCAGTGAGCCAAGATCACACCATTGCACTCCAGCCTGGGCAACAAGAGTGAGATTCTGACTCAAAAAAAACCAAAAAACAAAAAACAAAAACTTCTCATAAAAAGAACTTTAGACAATTGTACCTATGAGATAACACAGCCGTATAGGGAGGCAGTGTTTACTGTACCTCTGCTGCAGATGACAATGGGACCTGACCTACATCCTAGTTACACATCCAGGAACTAATCATTAGTTACACCCACTCAAAAAATAAGGATGTGGGCGGTCCTTTACTCCTCCTGTCACAACGTATATTTTGTGTTTACTCAGCACGCCATGAAATTCAAAGTACAAAGCACCATTTATACATTGCTTTCTTTTGGCAGGAAGAGTTTAATAACCACCAGCCAAGCCCAGATCTGACATGTACAACCTACACACATGTATAGGACAATATAATCTAATAGGAAAATGAGTTTAGGTGGCCAGGTATTCACAGCCACTGGAGTTAACTGCTTCTTAGTAACACCTGGAATTCTTTATAGGAATTAAACGTGGCATGAAAATGAATATCTTACCAGAGGATGTTTTCATTAAAACGTCCTCAGGATTTCTTTTCTCAGGCACCACATTTTATCCAAGGAAAACTATGTGAAAATGAACAAAACATAATTCTAATCTGAACAGGAAATTTAACTATCTGGTTACCTACAACCAAGTTCTCTGTGGTGAAAACCAAGACTGTACAGGATTATAGGTGCTAAAAATAAAGAAACTACCAAATGAAGAAAGCACTCTACTGTGTAGTCTCAGGAGAAACACAGAGGTTTCTTTGCTACTACTTTGAGTCAGAAAAACAGGTTGTGGTCTGGGCATGGTGGCTTAGGCCTATAATCCCAGCACTTTGGAAGGCTGAGGTAGGCGGATCACCTGAGGTTAGGAGTTTGAGACCAGCCTGGACAACATGGTGAACCCTGTCTCTACTAAAAATACAAAAACTAGCCATGTGTGGTATTATGTGCCTGTAATCCCAGCTACTCAGGAGGCTGAGGCAGGAGAACACTTGAACCCGGGAGGCAGAGGTTGTAGTGAGCCAAGATTGTGCCATTGCACTCCAGCCTGGGCAAGAGAGCAAAACTCCATCTCAAAACAAACAAGCAAACAAACAAAAAAACAAAAAATAGGTTGTGGAGTACAGTTTTCTACATCCTCAGCTTGTAGACAACATTCTCAAGGTCAGTGGAAGAGGGCCAGTGTGGTGGGGTCCATGATCCAGAAAGCGTAAAGTGAGAACAGGTCTCTGAGATGGTCAAGCACATGTGTCTTTCTTCTGGGCCCTTCCCATCCCAGGGGCAACCAAATGCCCCACTGTCTATCTGAAGGCAATCTGTCCAGGGCATTCTTTTCAGGAAAAAATTCCATAAGTCTTTACTGCGCAACAAAGACATTAACCCACTGGGGCTTGGGGAAAACTAATGAGAGATTTTCTTTTAAGTTCAGGAATAAATGAACATTAAAGAAATCAGCTATACGCTTCCTCTACTGGTCAGATTTTATGTAAGTATCCACCCAGAAAAAGACTGTTTATACCAAATATAATTTCCAAGAGCGACATTATTCATCAGCATGTCTTGAAAGTATTTCCTGGGTAGCTATTTGCCAGTTAGGAAGTAAAAGCAGACACAGCAAGACCTACACGTGAGCCAGTCCTGAAAGAATGTGGCAGGGCCCTGAAAGGCCCTGAAGAGCTCCCACGAACAGCAGGATCGCAGGAACCAGGTTTGGGAGGCAGGAGTGTCCTAAAGCCTGACACAGGCCACCTAGGACTTCTGTCTTCAAAGAATCCCATTTGACAGAGACCTGGAGAGTACTTGGGACTCTGAAATAGGATAGGAGTGGAAACCAGAACTTCACTATCAGCACATGTTTTTCTGGCTGCAACAGAGTTTCGAAATTCCTTCAACACTTGTCAGTGGAGAGGCAGGGTAGGGAAAGGAAAAGGCAAGACAGCAAGGTTTGACTTTTAAATCATGTTCTCTTCCTCCCTAAACCTGACTTTTCATCTGTATAAATGAGAATACTCTAAACATATTAAAAGATATCATTCAAGTAGCACCTTCTTCCTCCCTGCTAATGCCTTCAGTGTTCACTCAAGAAAGAAAGCTGCATTCCTTTACAGGCAAGTCTTGTAAGTAACGCTTTGGGTTTTTTGTCTGTTTGTTACCCATGGCATCTTCCTTATTCACCAGACTGGGCTCTGAGAAGTCTTGCTACTTCCCAAAATCATGTACATGCTCAAAGTTTATTTCAAAAGCTTCTAAAGTATTCAAAAGTATAAAAGCTTAGAACAATTCCCAAAAAATGTTTTCAACAATACTTTTTAGGGTGATTTACTATCTTCCAGAGCAACTTGTACAAAAGGCAAACTCATCTGCAGGTTAAATGGTTTTAAGTTTTCAAGTGGTCTCTAACTTTACAACTACCCTGGGCCACCTATTCTGGCTCCAACTCCTCAGCAAGAAAGGGTTTTATACCTCTACATACCGCTTTAAGTCCTCCTTCCCCACAAACATTTGAGGATAAAATCAGATATCAGTGACAGGTAACCCCCATGACTATAGATTTCAAGACCTTTTACAAATGTTCTGTGGAACTTTCATTTCGTTTTTAAAAATACCAACACACACACAATTAAAGAATAAGCAAGAGGCATGGAAAGATACTAAACTTCAAATGGTGATAAGAGAAAGATAAGCTAAAATCATAGTGATAGACCCCCATACAAACATCAGAATGGCTAAAATGAAAATGACTAAGTGTTGGCAAGAATGTGAAACAATGGAACTCTGATTCATACCTTATAGGAGTGTGAATAGCCACACTGGAGAACTCGATGTACTTACTAAAACTGAACATATTCACATCTTAGAAATCAGCAGTAGTAGACACATCCCCCATAATCAGAAATGCAAACCCATGTTCATCAAAAGACATGCACACCAACGTTCACAACAGCATTATTCATAATACTCAAAAACTGGAAACAATTCAAACATCTGCCATCAGCAGTCATGGTATATTCACACAAAGGAATACTATCCAATAATGAAAACAAATAAACTACTGCTGCCTACACAATATGGACGAATCCCACAAAATCAAGGGAAAGAAGTCAGACGTGGGAACCCTTAGAAGCAGAGAGTTCTACTATAAGGACACATACGCACAAATGTTCATTGCAGCGCTGTTTATACCTGGAACCAACCCAAATGCCCATCGATGATAGACTGGATAGGGAAAATGTGGCACATATACACCATGGAATACTATGCAGCCATAAAAAATGATGAGTTCGTGTCCTTTGTAGGGACATGGATGAACCTGCAAACCATCATTCTCAGCAAACTGACACAAGAACAGAAAATCAAACACCGCATGTTCTCACTCACAGGTGGGTGTTGAACAATGAGAACACATGGACACAGGGAGGGGAGCATCACACGCTGGGGTCTGTCGGGAGGGAAATAGGGGAGGGACAGCAGGGGGTGGGGGAGCTGGGGGAGAGATAGCATGGGAAGAAATGCCAGATATAGGTAATGGGGAGGAAGGCAGCAAATCACACTGCCATGTGTGTACCTATGCAACAATCTTGCATGTTCTTCACATGTACCCCAAAACCTAAAATGCAATTAAAAAAAAAAAAACAAAGACGGGAACAATAGACATTGGGCTGACTTGAGGGCAGAGGGTAGGAGCGGGGAGAAGAGCAGAAAAAATAACTACTGGGTGCTAGGCTTAGAACCTGGACAACAAAATAATCTGTACAACATAGTCCCATGACTTGTGTTTATGTATGCAACAAACCTGCACATGTACCCTCGAACCTAAAATAAAAGTTAAAAAAAAAAAAAAGAGAGAATGGTAGTTACCAGAGGAGGAGAAGGAGGGATCAAGGAGATGTTGGTGAAAAGTTAGAAAATTTCAGTTAGACAGGAGAAACGAATACATGTAGACCTGTTGTACACCATGAATATAGTTGATAATAGTGCATTCTACACTTAAAAATTGCTAACAGAGTAGATTTTAAATGTCCTCACCACAATAAATGATAACCATAGAAGGTAATGCATATGTTAACTGGCTTGATTTAGTCATTCCACAGCATATACATATATCAAAACATCATATTGTACAATAAATATACACATTTTTCAATTAAAAATAAATTCAAAATTGTTAAAAAGAAGTCCAATATAAAATACAAAATACAATATAAAAGAATAAAAAAGTGTAAGTTAAAGGGTCAGTAGCATAGATTCTTTATGAATTTTAATTTCAACACAAAGAGGAAGTTGTTATACTTCTTGTAGCTCTGTCGCCAGCGTTGCTCTATAGTAAGGCTTTATATCAAAAGTAGTGAGTTTTCAGCTCACATGTGGAAATGAGGCATACTTTTCATTTTGAAGGCATCAAGGTTCCTTTACTCAGTTTCTCTCTCATTCTGTCTTCAGCTGCTTTCTGACTGTCTTTGGATAAAGTACAGTTTCTTGGTGCATATCTCGCTGTATATCTTATGTCTCTCTCTGTGTCCCAGGTTAGGAATTAGGCCTTATTCAAGCAAGAAGGTGCCTGCAATAGTAAGACTGGACCCATGCCGACTCCACTCCTCTACAGCCTGGGTCCAAGGATTAGCCCTCTTCATTTCCTGGAGTGCTGTCAGAAATGCAGAATCCCAGACCCACCCCAGACCCAGTGATTCAGAATCTGCAAACATAAATGTTTAGAGGCACTGACTTGGGGCATATGGTCTGTGACCTGACAAACTCAGAGGTTTAGGGCTAGAGGTCACAGCTTTGCGCAGGTCATACAGTTCATCCTAAATGGCCCCTGTGTGAATGACCTCACTCCCAGCCTGGGCCCATATGAATGAGCCATGTGTTAAACTTGTAACTTTATTTTCCAAACTCAAGTCACATTCTTCTGGAACTTGGGGGTGGTCAGAAAGGAGGCAGAGGACAAGGGAGGTGGTTAGAATTGAAAATGGAAAGGCATGTCTGATCTCATTTCTCTGCAACTCTCAGGAAAAAAGGGTAACATCTGAGAGGTAAAGTAAGGAGAAAAGAAGAGTCTACTGAGGCTGCTACATCGTACTGCAGGACCTTAGACAGAATTCACTTCACCTTTCTCTACCTCAGTCTTTTCAAGTGTAAAATAGGGATAAGCAACAATACCTGCCTCTCAGAGTGTTGTAGGATTAAAGGAATCAACATTTGTAAAGTGCTTAGAACCATGTATTATGTTAGCATACGATAATGTATAGGTAGTATTAAATAAAAATGTATTATTTTTATGTCATGGAGTTGGTTTCTCTGTTAAAGAAACAAAAAGCAATAGGCTAGATAGTGAAGAGGAATCACAGAAGAAAAGCAGCTGTCCAGATCAACATGTTTATTGATTCTCTACTGTATGGCAGACATGCATAGTGTGTATCCTCTGGGATACAAAAATGTAGCTCCTTGCCTTTGAAGGAGTCTAGTAGGGTTTGAGAGCAAAGGCTGTCCCTAAAGATGTCTGAGTTCAGGATTCTTGTTCCATTTTTTAAAATCAGCTATTCGATAGACCAGTAAGTATTGGTTGGCAATGTCAAAAAAGGATCTGAAGTCTCATTTCTCAGTAGTGATATTGGGAGAAATGTCTACTTTATTAACTTTGAGCTCCTTATGTAAGTACCAACTTCCAATATTCAAGGTAGACAGTTTAAAAAGAAAAAAGGGGCCAGGCATGGTGGCTCACGCCTGTAATCCCAGCACTTTAGGAGGTCGATGTGGGTGGATCACCTGAGGTCAGGAGTTCAAGACCAGCCTGGCCAAAGTGGTGAAATCCCACTTCTACTAAAAATACAAGAATTAGCTAGGTGTGGTTGCATGTGCCTGTAGTCCCAGCTACTCAGGAGGCTGAGGCAGGAAAATTGCTCTAACTTGGGAGGCAGAGGTTGCAGTGAGCCGAGATTGTACCACTGCACTCCAGCCCGGGTGACAGAGCAAGACTTCATCTCAAAAAAATAAAAGCCAGAGGCAGTGACTGATGTCTGTAATCCCAGCACTCTGGGAGGTTGAGGCGGGTGGATCACCAGACGTCAGGAGTTTGTGACCTGCCTGGCCAACATGGTGAAACCCAGTTTCTACTAAAAACACAAAAAATTAGCTGGGCAGTAGTGTTGGGCACCTGTAATCCCAGCTACGCAGGAGGCTGAGGCAGGAGAATCGCTTGAACCCAGGAGGTGGAGTGAGCTTGGGATCGCGCCATTCCACTCCAGCCTGGGGAACAAGAGTGAAACTCCATCTCAAATAAATAAATAAAAAGAAAAAAATAGATATTGTTACAGCACATAAGGATTTAATCATAAAATGACTTGCTTCAGGAACACCCAGTTTTATATTCCCAGCTACTTCTCAGCAGCAGGATTGCTTCCTTATTGCTATTTAATGATAGGGTAGATTAAATTTTTCAAGAATAATATTAACTTCTCAACCACTAGTTACTGCTGGCTTTCGGCTTAGACTGTACATATTAACATATTTTCAGGTAGTCTACAAACAAAAAAACAGTTCACTGATATATGCCCTACCTGACCAAGCTTAGTTACCAGCCAGCAGTTATGGAAGGTGACTAGACTGCAGCACACATATTCACCTGCCAGAGGAATCAGATAATTCTCACTTTCAAATGACATCTCCAGCTCTACCTTCCAGAAGGGCAGTGAGTCCCAGTGAAGCCTAGTATATCAGGCTTTAACCCAAATATCTTATCTTTGACTACCTGATGTCAGTGCCACATCAGTTCAAATGCTCTGCCCTGGCATTGTAACAAAGTAAACAATCTCATTTTCTTCAAAGTCATCAGGTTAAAGACCAAACCTGACAATCCATGAAACAGTCAAACAAGAAGGTGGAACAAGGTCTCAAAGGGTACAATTACTACCTTTAGGAAAGCAATAAACATCAGGCTGTGAAGACTAGAAACTAGTTTGATTTATTGCACTTGTGGCCGTGTTAGTTTAATTCTTAAAAACTATTTGTATATATTGTTTCCCAGAAGAAAGTTAAGAGGCTCCAACAACTTAATTGAAATGTAAACACAATCTCTTATTTCCTTCCACTTCAAATGATGAGAAAGGAAACAGAAACAGAACACATTTAACAAGCCACCAACTTACCTTGGGTAACCTAAGGGGATGTAATTCCTCAAGCCAGCACTGTAGAATAATAGCCTATACTTTACAGAGGTGCTTCATCTTACAGCTCATAATGTCCTCATGCCAATCCCATAAGAAGGCAAGCCAGCAGGGATTAGTGCCAGCCTCCCCCCCAAAAAAAAACAGAGGAAGCAGAGGCTGGTGAGGGCAAGGGGCACAGTCTCCAGGTGGGAGAATCACAGTCATGTTTTTGTTCCTTAGTCCTCACCATAGAATTCTTGACCTTTGTGGGCAGGACAAAGTCGATAACATTTAGCAGTCCAGGCACATGATGCTAGGCACATTTCCACCTGCTCAGTCTTACTCTGATCGTAGAGATAAGAAACTGTGGTGCAGATGTTAATTAACTTGCTCAAGGTCCCACGCCCGTCAATGGTGGAGCTACGGTTCACACTCAGCCCTGTCCCATTCTGAAGCCATCTTCTCTACACTGTAACAGCTTCTACTCAAAGTATTATCCACGCTACAGCAGCATCTGCATCAGTGAGAGCTTGTTAGAACTGCAGAAGCTCAGGTCCCATCCCAGACCTACTGAATCAGAATCAGCATTCTAACAAAATCTCAAGAGGCACTGCAGCACCACACTGTTAAGAGAGAAGAATGTCTCTTCTAACAGTCTCTCCCTCTTCCAAGCCCTGGCAACCACTAATCTACTTCTGTCACTATGGATTTTCCTATTCTGTATCATAATGGAATCATGCAATACATGGTCATCTGCATCTGGTTTCTTTCACACAGCATGCTTTCAAGGTACATCAATGTTGTAATATGAATCAACACTTTGTTCCTTTTTATGTTTGAATAGTTTCCTTGCATTGATGTACCAACTGCCTCAGCTCCAGTGGTGTTAAACCTCATTTAGTATCATGCCTCTTGGACCCAAATACTTTGATGTTCACATAATGCTGAGCATCACATGAACTCTCTTTGAATACAGAGATTTTTTACAAGAGGGAGGAGGCAGTCTTGACAGAGTTCTACAAACAAATTAGATGACACTAAAATGTCTATCACAGTCAAATCTTAAGGGGGAAGCTAAACTGAAACTGCAGAGTCAGCATGCCCTCTGGTGGATCACAACAAGGAAGCCTGAATACGGAATTTGTCTCTGGAGGAAAATCCAGAAACAGATATGAAGATCACAAGGCACTTGCCACGAAAACGATCCCACTGACTCAGGAGCAACTTGGAAGAAAACCCTTTTAATTCAGGTAGTAAACTTTTGAATGAGAGATTAACAAGACAATTCTAGAAAGCCAAAGACAAACAGGGAGAAATAAATAATCCAGATTTTTTTCCCCTAATAGCAGAACATTTAACCTGAAACTACACCTTATTCCTGGAGTTCTCTCACAATTGTTTTTTTAACTCTTCTTTGGCTCCAACCAAATTCTTCCTATTTTAAAAAATTTAATAATTCATACACCATAAAATTCAGTCAGTAGTTTTTAGCATATTCACAAAATTGTGCTATCATCACCCTATCTAATTCCTGAACATTTTCTTCATCCCAAAAAGAAACCCCAGACCCATCAGCAGTCTCTCCCCCATTTCTGCTTCTTCCAAGCTCTGGCAACCACTAATCTACTTCTGTCACTATGGATTTTCCTATTCTGTATCATAATGGAGTCATGCAATATATGGTCATCTGTATCTGGTTTCTTTCACAGCATGTTTTCAAGGTACATCAATGTTGTAGCATGAATCAACACTTTGTTCCTTTTTATGTTTGAATAGTTTTCCTTGCATGGATGTACCACATTTTGTTTGTCCATTCATCAGTTGATGGATATTTGGGTTGTTTCCACTTTGGGGCTATTAAAAACAAGACTAATGACCAATGATGATGAGTTTTTTTTCATATGTTTGTTGGCCGCATAAATGTCTTCTTTTGAGAAGTGTCTGTTCATATCCTTCACCCATATTTTGATGGGGTTGCTTGTTTTTTTTCTTGTAAATTTGTTTAAGTTCTTTGTAGATTTTGGATATTAGCCCTTTGTCAAATGGAAAGATCGCAAAATTTTTCTCTCATTCTATAGGTTGCCTGTTCACTCTGATAGTTTCTTTTGCTGTGTAGAAGCTCTTTCGTTTAATTAGGTCCCATTTGTCAATTTTGGTTTTTGTTGCAATTAGTTTTGGTGTTTTAGTCATGAAGCCTATGTCCTGGATGGTAGTGCCTAGGTTTTCTTCTAGGGTTTTTATGATTGTAGGTCTTACGTTTAAATCTTTAATCTATCTTGAGTTTATTTTTGTACAAGGTGTAAGGAAGGGGTCCAGTTTCAGTTACCATCTCACCTCAGTTAGAATGGCAATCATTAAAAAGTCAGGAAACAATAGATGCTGAAGAGGATGTGGAGAAATACAAATGCTTTTACACTGTTGGTGGGGAGTATAAATTAGCTCAACACTGTGGAAGACAATGTGGCAATTTCTCAAGAATCTAGAACCAGCAATCCCATTATAGGGTATATACCCAAAGGATTATAAATAATTCTACTATAAAGACCCATACACACGTATGTTTATTGCAGCACTGTTCACAATAGCAAAGACTGGAACCAACCCAAATGCCCATCAATGATAGACTGGATAAAAAAATGTGGCACATATATACCACGGAATTCTACACAGCCATACCAAAGGCTGTTCATGTCCTTTGCAGGACACATGAATGAAGCTGGAAACCATCATTCTCAGCAAACACAAGAATAGAAAACCAGATACCATATGTTCTCACTCATAAGTGGGAGTTGAACAATGAGAACACATGAACACAGGAAGGAGAACATAACATAGTAGGACCTGTCAGGGGTGGGGGCCTAGGGGAGGGACAGCATTAGGAGAAATACCTAATGTAGATGATGGGTTGATGGATGAAGCAAACCGCCATGGCATGTGTATACCTATGTAACAAATGGGCACATTCTGCATATGTATCTCAGAACTTAGAGTATAATAATTTAAAAAAAAAAAAAAAAAAAAAAAAAAAGAATAAGGCTGCTGGCCAGGCACAGTGGCTCACGCCTATAATCCCAGAGGTCAAGGCAGGCGGGTTGCTTGAGCCCAGGAGTTCGAGATCAGCCTGGGTAACATGGTAAAACTCTTGCCTCTACAAAAAATACAAAAATTAACTGGACATGGTGGCACATGCCTGTAGTCCCAGATACTCGGGAAGCCAACGTGGGAGGATCCTTGAGCCTGGGAGGTTGAGGCTACAGTGAGGAGATTGTGCCACTGCACTCCAGCTTGGGAGACAGAGTGAGACTCTGTTTCAAAAAAAAATGAAAAAGAAAAAAAAAGGAATAAGGCTTCTATGAATATTCATGTTTGCATGAACATGTTTTCAGTTCTCTTGTGTATCTATCTTGGAGGGGAATTGGTCATTAGATAACCAATGTTCAACATTTTGAGGAACTGCCAAACTGTTTTCCCAAGTGGCTGCACCATTTTATATTCCCACCAGCAATCTAATGTAGGAGGGTCCCATATTTCTCCTCATTCTCCACCTGGCTGTCCTGGTGGGTGTGAAGTGGCATCTCACTGTGGTTTTGATTTGCATCCCTCTTAATGACTAATGGCACCGGAACACTTCATGCTCCCCTTCAGTTCCATGCACCGCTGCCAGCTTTCATCCTGAGTGTTGCGCCTCCACTCCTGCTGATCTACAACAAGCTGTCCAGTCTTCTCTAGAACTCATCTGCTACTTCAGTGAATTTGCAGAATCAATGAAATTTTCATTTTGTTTTGTTTTTGAGACAGGGTCTTACTCTGCTGCCCAGGCTGGAGTGCAGTGGCACGATCAGGGCTCACTACAGCTTCGACCTGTCAGGATTACAGGCGTGAGCCACCAAACCTGGCCTTAACAGGTTCTTTGACCACCACTGCAGAGTCAGTAAATCTCACACTGTGCTGGGCACAATCTATTTTCTTGTATGCTCTGAAAATTATTTATATGCAGGCACAAATGCATCTTCACTCCTGCTTCATTATCCCACCAACCTAAAATGTCCCGTATCTCTAGAAGAATGCTACCCACCATTTGTATTCTCACAGTCCAGCCCCTTCCTGGAGACTTTCTAGCCACCACAGCTTAAAATATTCCCCTCTACCCTGAAATAAAAAGTAAGTAATCACTTACAGAGTTCATTAATTAATAGCCATGCTTAATGAATGCCCCTATATTTTTGGGATATACTAGGTGAAACCATCCCATCCACGATATTAAACCACATATTAAAATTGTGGTTTGTGCTTATTCAGTAATGGAGTCCTAAAAGATACACCTATAACCTCAGAAACATTCTGTATTCTGGGAAGCACTGACTTGAATAAACGTAACCAAGTTTTTGTTGTCGATGTTGTTAACTATAGCACTTCTCATAGTCTTTGATGTAATGATGCCCATGTTGAGACTCTTTACAAGAGGAAAAAATAACAGGCAGTGCTTCCCAATTGATTTGCCCTTTACAAGAGCACACCTATTAACACCCGCCCCAACAGCATTTTACCAACGTACTCTAAGAACTGCTGAGCTAACTGCTCAGCAATTCTGTAAGCTGGACAGCACTAAGTAGAAACCATATTTTCTACCAGAATAAGAAACTAAATTTGCTTTGTTTTGGGATGCCATCAATTGATGGGCACTGTACTAACATAACAGGTTACAGAAGAAGTAAAAAAAAACTGTACATTAAATGTGTTCATAATTTTTTTTTTTGAGATAGAGACTTGCTCTTGTTGCCCAGGCTGGAGTGCAATGGCACTATTTTAGCTCACTGCAACCTCCGTCTCCCAGATTGAAGCAATTCTTCTGCCTCAGTCTCCTGAGTAGCTAGGATTACAGGTGCCCGCCACCATGCCCAGCTAATTTGCTTTTGTATTTTTAGTAGAGATGGGGTTTTACCATGTTGATCAGGCCAGTCTCAAACTCCCGACCTCAGGTGATCCACCCACCTCAGCCTCCCAAAGTGCTGAGATTACATATGTGAGCCATTGTGCCCAACCTAAATGTGTTTATAATTTTTAAGATCCATCTGGACTTCTGAAAAGAAAAAAAATGTATCTTAGAAATGAACTAGTACAGTATGACTAGTGTTTTAGTTTAAAAGTACCCTCTAGGAAAATTGAAAACAATGTTCTAGGAATGGGCCCTGACTCTCCGCTGACTCAGAAATAACAGTCCTAATGACCAAAGAGAAATAAAGTGTCATAATGACCATCTCTCAACAGACTTATTAAAGGGAGAAAGAAATCATGTACTGAGAAAAGTGAACAACAGTGGTAAGAGGCTATCCTCACACTGGAAAAAATCCCAGCAGTAAGAAGCAGGGGGTAACACCCAAAATATAAACATCAGGTTATGGGAAGGAATTTTAAAATAGAAATGTTCCCTACTTATACTAAGTGAGAGAAACCATTTAAATTAGCTAATGAATCTTAAGAATGACTGTTACTTCACCAAGTGCTGATTGCTGTCAGGAAGACAGGTTTGGGCCTTGCAGTTTTATCTACTAAAACACTAAGTGTACACTTGAGTTTTTGAATAGGTTTCTGATTTACTGATAGGTTTCTCTAGTGCTAATCATTTTAAAACTAAAACAAAGCACAAATGGTCAGCTGAGATAAAGCATGACAGTGAGCTGGGACGCCATGTGGCATAGCAACACAAGAACTAGTTACAGTGCTGACTCACCTCCTCTCGCACCTAGTTCATTTGGGGCGCTACATTATGTAAACTTTATTTCTTCCTTAGGATGTTATCACAGGAACTCTCCTGACTCGAGCAGGCTCCCACAGCCTCTCTGATGCAAAGCAGTCAAAATTCAAGGCCACAATCTAGGTCATAGGAAGTCATGGTGAGCTCTCAGCATAGGACTATGGCCTGGGGGGAAAAGGAAAAGAGCTTAAGATTGGGTTAAGTCCCCAAAGTGCTTGATTATAAGCTAAGTTGTACAGAATACCACACTAAAACTGCTCAGCTGCCCCTGAAAGCCAGCCAGCCTTCTACCCTCTTAGAGACCAAGAAAGGGTCTCAGCCACTGCCAATGCCACCACCATTCCCAGAAAGAATGAAAGGCCTTTGCCAGGACTAACCACCACGGGACATTTGTCGTGGGTGTACTTCATGCTCCCTCCAAGGCCTGGGTAAGCTGTCCATTCAGAGAAGACACCACTGCAAATTCTTCTTAAACTTGTTCCCTAGGTGATCTATTCTATCCTCCAACCTTAAGGTTCAAGCTGTCAGAACTGTACATAACCTCCTTTCCACAAATGTCTGAGGTTTCTCCAAAAAAGGAAATAGGGTGGTTTTTGGGTTTTAGAAATTATAAAGGTCATCAATCTGGCACTACCCAAGGGTGATCTAAAATCTGAGACTACATATTTTACAGTATGAAAAGGGGGAATCCTACCTTTTTGTAAAATTCAACCATTTGAAGAGCAATCAGAATTATTAAATCTAGATAATGGTAAGTGGCACAGGCATTGGAATATAAAATGCCTAAGGAGGCTTCCCAACACAACCCCAAAGAAACCCTGTCTCTGTATATGAGCTAGCAAAATAATGGCATTTCAGAACAAACTTCATCTTTCTACTGTCTCCCTCCCTGTAAGTTAGTGATTCTATAGGCACGGTCTGTAACAGCACTAACATCATCTGGAACTAGTCAGAAATGCAGATTCTTGGGCCTGCACCCTAGACCTAGAGAATCAGAGACTCTGGCAGCATAGCCCAACAATCTGTGGTTTAACAAGCCCTTCAGATGATTCTGATGCTCAAGTGTGAGAACCACTGCCCTAGGATTGGGGAAGATGCTGCACCTAAGGTGGCTCAGTAGCCTGTGTGAACCCTTTTTAACTGAGTGAGAATCTCACCTGTTCTTGCCTTCAATTGATATTGGCTTTTAATCTTCATAAACTGATGCCACAGATTTAGGAGTTGAGTCCTTAGTTCAAGGTCACTATTAGAGGTCAACTCAGAGCTCCATCCCAGGATCTGCTGACTTCTTCATCAGCCTTGGTTTCAAACTAAGGCCTTGCTGACCGTGCCAATTCTGGGGCCCAGGACCATGAGTGTTGATAAGGCCACCCCAGTCATCTCCTAATCTACATCATGCTACCTCCCTCAGATAAATATGAGGACTGGAGCTCCAATTCTTAAAATCAAAAGAGATGGATTTGAGGATAGAGAAAGAAAAAGGGTAAAAAGCTACTTCCAAAGGCCCAAGCAACTAAACCCCTTGGTGAGGAGTGGATCGAGGAGAGACATATTAGATGTCTTATTATAATTAAGAATTAGCTCATTCAAAAAAAATTGCGTAAAGAGCACAGAGACAATACCTAAGACCTGAATGGTGCTTTAAAGATTTCTTAGCACTTTTCATTTCCATTATCTCATCTGAGTTCACAACAACCCTGCAATGGAGGGAAGTAAGGCCATGATTATCTCTATTTGACAGAAGAGAAAACTGAAGCTCAGAGTGGCTAATCATTTGTCCATCGGCACTGTCATCAGCTGTAAAGCTGAAACTTGACCTCAAGTCTGTCTGACTCTAGAACTGTGTAGTGTATCCACACCATGTGATTCCCAGCTAGCAATCTGTCCCAAAGCAGACTACCCCAGCGAAAAAGCAAAGAGAAAAACAGGCAGCAGAAATGGTGAGCCCCTAAATCCTGGCACTTGAGCAGTATGAGGGTATCCCTTTAAGAACTTAACACAAACCCAACAACCAAGGTGTTCAGCCAAAAAGAAAAAAAGAGAGGCATATTTCTAGCCTGCATAATCATTTCTGGACCGATTCCCACTAGCAGCCTCCGAGGCTAACAGCGGCTCACTGCCTCGGCTGAAGCTCCTCCACCCCCAGGGTTATGACAGCGCAGCTCTGACTAGTGTGCAGGCAAAACCCCAAACTCAAAACAAGAAGTGGAAAAAGTGGAGCCAGGAAAAAATCGTCGGCATCCTCCACACCCTTGCAATCCGCACGATGCCAGTTCAAGGGTCTTGGAGTCACCCGGAAGGCAATCTTAGGAGAGGGGGGAATGAGGTGGAAGTTCCTGTGGACCTGCCGACCCTACTCGCTCCCACCCAGTCCCTAGGGAAGCGAAATAGAATGGGAGAGGGTTCGTTATGAAATTCTGGGGCCAGAACCAAAGGCAGATACACCCTAGGGACTTTCTCCTAAGGAGAAATATGTTTTCCACATTCTCCACCTGCAGGTCCTGTCCTCTGCGAAGATGAACGGGGTAGGGTGGTGAGGTGGCGGGGGTGTTACAAACCTGAGGAAAGGCTGGAGGGAAAATCGAGCCACTCACCTACTCCAGCCACGTTGCCCGGCGGTGTTGGTGAAGCTCGATGCCTGCGTGCACCCCGAGCGCGAATTCGGAGCCTGGCGCCCTTGACCCCCAAGATCGTCTGAGATCGGAAAGGGGGCATCGCCCAGTGCCAGGGCCCTGGGGGCAGGGACCCGAGCCCGCCAGAAAAGCTCGCCTCAGTTTTGGCAGTAATGATTTTCTTAGAATGTAATAGAGTTCGCGAAGATCGGAGTGATTCGCGGATTTCTGCGCTCAAACTAGGGGCGCAGCGACCCCGAGTTCCCCCACACTGGGGGCCTGGAGGTGGTACTCTCGGAGCCCATCCCATCTCGGGGCCAGCGCGGAAACAGGGCTCCATTCCCAACTTTCTCGGAGAAAATCGCTCCGTTCCATGGCTTGACCAATACTGCCCGCACACCGGGTCCCAGGGTTGGAGAGAAGCAGGAACGCGAGTCCCTCTCCCCGCGCGCACGAAGCAGCTGCGCCGGGGCGCGCGGCACCCCTCTCCCGCCACCCGCCAACTTGGA
This sequence comes from Ateles fusciceps, assembly GCA_036589455.1. Taxonomy (NCBI): domain Eukaryota; kingdom Metazoa; phylum Chordata; class Mammalia; order Primates; family Atelidae; genus Ateles; species Ateles fusciceps. Next base: position 2,449,310 of record JAZHEH010002565.1, read on the forward strand.
AGCATCTCTCTGGGCGCCAGCCTACTCCTCCGGCCTCACAGCGGGACCCCTACCCCGGCCACCCGTCTCGGACGGGGCGCCAGGCGCCCCTACAGCCGCGGCAACTGCAACCGCAACCCCTCGGCTTGGCCTCCGCCCTGCCCGCCCGGCTGCCCTGGCCCCGGTCCTACCGTGCAGCCTGACTCGTGCCTCAGCCGTGCCAGTGCGCGGCACGCGTCCCAGCACGCGAGGCTCCTCCCCGGGGGCTGCCCGTGCGGGGCTCCGGGCACCCGACAAGGCTCAGCCGGCCCGGGTGCTGGCTCGCCGCCGCTCGCGGCTCCCGCGCCGGCTCCTGCTGCCGCGCGCGAAAAGGGAGGGGTTGGGGGAAACTCTGGCAACTCCAACTCCGGGCGCCGGAGCTCCAGCTGCAGCCGCGCGCCCGCCCTCCCGCCGCCGAGTGCGAGCGCCTGCGAAGCAAACCTGCCCCCCGCGACCGCCTCCGAGCATGCTCAGTGCCGCCGTGGGCGAGCCCGAGCGCCCTAGCCCGGGGCAAAGAGCAGCGGCAGGGGGCGCGGACCCCGCCCCAGGTTCCCGAGCGCGGAGGTCGGGGGAGGAAGGGAAGGGCCTACGCAGGGACGGAGGCCCTGAGCCAAGGTCCCCCAGAGAAACTCGTCTGGGTGCGAGAGCCAGTGCGACTTTCACGGCTTGTGGGAAGTTTGTGGGCTACAAAGGTGGGCTGCTTCTGTGAGCTTCTCTGTGAGACTATATTCGAAAGCACAACTAGGAAACATTTTTCCCTCCAGGAAAAAGCGAATAGACCCAGCCCGATGGATTTTTACCCTGTGTTGGTTCCTTTATTCTTAGGGTAGCAAACTCCTAGAGCTAATGGGGCCTGACAGGCACTGTAACTGGGAGGAGGCGAACTGGAGAGAGCTCCCAAGGCAAGGCCGCTGTTCTGCTCTCGGTGTCCATTGCTATCAGGCAAGAATTAGACCTAGTTTTGCTAGATTTTCTGATTTTTCCAGAAATGACGAAGTATATTCATGTACGATAGCCTGAATTTTAAAATCTTGATAAATTCATTTTTCTCAAAACACTCTGGACTAAACAAAACATATTTGGGTCCCCTACCTGCTGAACTCCCCCCAGACGGTGATTTGAGAATTGTGATTCTGCATTCTTTTAGTGAAGCGGTGCTGAGTACTCACTGTCGTTTGGGAACGTGCTGGAAAGGATCCAAGATGATTCAGAATGTCTTCAAAGTACTGGTTACTAGGGGAAATGGGTTTTCCTGACAGAACAGCGCTACACTTAAATGCTGGAACCTCGTTCAAGAAGAGAGAGATTACTAATGTAGAAAGCGATTGTAACAACTAACTTCTGGGAAACATCATTAGTAAGAGTACCTGAGTGGGGAATCCCTGCAGGGCCAGTAACACCGGCGTTTAGTAAAAGTACCTGAGTGGGGGAATCACTGCAAGGCCAGTAACACCGGCGTGCACCGCGAGCGTTTGTGCACCTGAAGCAAAAGGAAAAACCAATAATACTGACCCTGTCTTTATTTAAAATTTTGATATTTTTTCATCATGCATTTTTGAGATTAATTTTGATATTTTGAAATACTGCATTAAAATATTAACCTTGATTACTGAATTCTTTGGTGAACATTTAAATGTTTTGACCCACCTCACCCTATCCTGGCCCTGATGGTGGTACACAGACCTTCTTGGTTAGAGTGCAAAGGGTAAGCATCAGCGTAGTGAAATGGGAAAGAGGGTTTGAGCAGTGGATGGGGGCTCAGGCAGAAGTCCTGACTGCCAGCCTGTGGCGCCTGCGCTTTCTTTGTAGACTATGTGGAGATAGCAGAGATGCTGAGGGGAAGAGAGAATCCAAACTGAACTCTGGGGGAGATGGACTGGGCAGCAGACCCAGGAATGTGGTTTGGAGGGGAAGAATGGGAGAAATGGGGATACCTAAGGTATGTTCACTACTATAGTTTTATGAAAATCAGAAAAAAATGCCTGATAAAGTAAGTTACTTGTGCTCTCCCTGTCTCTGTAGAGGCATGTCGTGGGGGCTAGCTAGCTTAGTGCCAGTGAGTACGGCTCCAGGGTCCTGGTCTAAACCTCAGCCATTTCCCCCACCAGGCTTCCATGGGCAAGTGGCTCAACCTCTAAGCTGCACTTTCCTCATCCCTAGGATGGAAAACAATTCTCATGGTGTTTTTGTGAGAGTCCAAATAAATATATGTCTAAGGGCTTTGAAAATGTTAAGTTCTTATCTGCACATCATCTATGTAAAATCTGAATTGAAATAAGGACATTTTAGCTTGACAAAAATGGTCCTAAGTAGCAAGCTTCTTTAATTTAGCCAGACTTTCTAATGTGTTGGGATGATATTTACAGAACTTTGGAATCAGCTTTTGGGTAACTCAATACTTTTTTTGAAGTAAGATATTACTGTACTAGCTTCTATTGCCAGTCACCTCCTCCCTCCACTACCTTCCTTTTTTATCTTCACCTCATCTTTTTATTCTCAATTTTGCAGATCTAGCCAGGATGACTCTCCCCCTCTGTACAAAGTGTCCTCTAACTCATGTACTGGTCATCATGGTAGTGTCTGCCTCAATCAAATGCCTGGGACCTACCTTAGTGTGGGAGGTGATTCTCCTTGCCGGTAACCTAATCCGTTGCTGCATTCATGGAGAACAAACCACTGCTTTTCTTTGGGAAGCATTTTAAGCATGCAGAACTCTCAAAGAAAAAAAAAATGCTTGGATGTTTACATAAGAAGCCTTCCAGAAGTCATGGAAAGAAGGAAGTACCTAGCCTAGGATCTATCACATAACAAGTAGTTACAAATATTTGCAGAATCAATAGCAATTTCTACCACCAAAATCTTCTGCATCTCTTTAGCCTCCCACAGTGCCTAGGAATTATATTATTTTTTTAATCACAATAATGGTAAGGTCATAAAGAAGAACAAGAAGGACAGGAACTAAACATTTATACAGGGAGGGGTTCTGTACTTTAACAAGTAAAATGCTTTGCTTACATTTTAAATTGTATTTTGAATTCTTATTAGCAAATAATGCATGGTATTGTTTTTTAAAAGTTCATGCAAAAAAGCTCAGTACAGGAGGAAGCAAGTTTTCCTCCCCAAGAAAGACTAATGCTGCCTGTTTCTTGCATATAGTTATAGAACTGCCATATGCATGGGAGAGCAAGCATAGTCACTTTGTTTTCCATAAAATCAAATCATGAAATGATAGAACTAAAAAAGACTTTACGGTTCATCTAGATGTTAAGTTAGAGGGTTTTAAATTGCCATTCTGGGAAAGAAAAGGAAAACATAAAAGCAGTCTTCCCTGTGGCATAAGTAAACTCATGGTTGTAAGGATGCCAGATCACATGGCAAAACCCTCCATGTGAATGTTAAGTGATACAAGGAAAAAATGAGTTCACCTAAAGTTGCCCTGAAACCCATAATGCCCACTGTCAACCTCAACCTAAAACACCCAGAGATATAGATATCTTCGGTTACCTAGGGCTATGGAAGGAAGCCCTGTCTAAATAAAAAGGAATAAATTGACATGGACACAGAGGCTTTGATCTGGAATTGGGCATTATATCGTGACTATTTTGAACAGCATCTCTTATGCATCCTCAATCACAGTGTGTCTTCAACACTAGTAAAGTCTATATTTAATTTTTTTTTTTTTGCTACATGATGTAGCAAGTAGCTTTTCAAATTCTTCATTCTGATGATGTAATTTCAGATAAGAAATTATGGAAGTCATCAGCTTATTAACTTTCGGATTAAACCATATGAAACTGCCATTTTTATTGGTCATAGTTTCTAAAATATTGGAAATTTCAAATTTTCCATCTTGAAAAAGATCTCCTCAAAGTTCTTGTTCTAGAGCTATAAGAGGACTTCCTTTAAGTTTTTAAAAATACCACTCATTTTCCTGCAAGGGCTGTGTCACTAAGTTAGTTCCGAAAAACCTATTTAATGTTTGGGGTTTGTAAATGGTACCAGATTCGCATCTGGTCCTAGGAGCTGTGCCTATTCTGTTCAACAGGGTCAAGAAAAAGAAAGAAATTTTTCTTCCTCTCTTGAGGGGTATAGCACCAGCCTTTCTGGGTCTTGAAATAGGTGAACATAATAATTATTTTTCTTTCTGCTCTTTTTGCATCTTACTTTTCCAGTATTCTCCTGAAATCCTTTTTTCATGCACTTATTGTCCTCATTCTGTCTGGCCTTTTTCTATCTCAATCAGCTTGTCTTTTGCTTCCTATTCTTAACAATCTACATTCATTTAGTATGTATGCAAGTTAGTAACTAAGTAAAATAACTTGATTAAATTAATTCACACTCGTGTGCAAGGCTATCTCAGCCGTTCCAAAGACATATGCAATTTTGAGAGTATCTTATAGTCTCAAAGGAACATTTCCATAAGAAAATTCTGGAGTTTGAAAAATAACTAGAGAAAAAATCCTGGTAGTGAGGGGCATAAATAATATATTGAGGAAGAGGAATATTTAGTTCAGTTCCCCATTTTTCTACATTTTGTAATTTTTTCTCATCCTTTTAATTTAAAAATATGGATTCTTTTAAAGTTTTGGATTTCGTTTTGACTTTCACAATGGCTCTCCTGCCAATAGCAGTGAGCACCTCCAGACTAGGGAGAGGTCTGCACCTACTGCATGTATGTCATTTGTAATTTGGGAATGAAATGCGTCGCTTCTGGTGATATCAGTATGATGGGGTCTGGGAGACCTCCAGAATTCAGATGGGCTTATGGAGCTTATATTTGGGACCCTATTCTGTTTCTTATACAATTAGCCTTGGTCTGTGGTTTTATCCTTTAAGGGATCTAGCTGTCTATAACTGGAGTCCACCTTCTTTTTGACTGAGTTGCCACAGAACAACGTTTTATCTCTGATTTACTAAACATATAGTTCCTTCTCTGTTCTGCTTTTAAGAACCAAGATAAATATTGACTATTGACATCAAATTTGGTGAGCTCTGGCCCACTATCATTCACTGTAAGAAGAAACATTTCTGAGGGACGTCTCAAACTGTGGTTCTCATTTCTTCCTTCTCATCTTTATTGGTTTTCCATTGTTCTCCAAGCTTCTCTTCACTTTTCTAATTATGTTACTTTATTCCCTAAACTGCATCAGCTTTCATATCCCAGCATTTATAAGTGAGACATAGATTAGAAGGAGACATAGTTACTTGGAAAGAAACAAAGCAGTTTTTTCCTGCAAAAAGACGTGGTTACATCCTGATCTTGGTTGCTCGTAATCATTTTATATTTCGTAGCCACGCCCTTTCAATCAGATTAGTTGAAAAACTTGCACTTTGAATGAAGAGACCTTCCAAACAGGCTTTATGTGAGCAACGTGGCTGTTTATTCACCTGGGTGCAGGTGGGCTAAGGCTGAAAAGGGCATTAGCAAAGGGCAGTGGGATAGGAGTTGGTTTTATAGGTTTGGGTAGTTTTTTTGGGGGGTGGGGGGGGGGTGTTGCAGAGCAAGATCAGTTACAGTGGTGGGGGTTAGGGGCAAGAAGAATACATGACCACAAGTTCAGTTACAATGGCAGGGTTGGGTGAGAGGTATTTATATTATCATAAGAACAGTTAAGATGGCAGGGTTGGGTGAGGGGCTTGTCCGGGGTAGCTCCGCTGGGCGATCAGGGACAATGGCGAACGCAGGCAGAGGGTGGGAGACATCAGCAGAGGCAAGCAGGACTTTAGACTTTCAGGCTCCAGGCTTGCATATGGAGACCTGACAGATTATTAGTTCCTTGATTGCCAAGTGCAGAGAACAGGTTTTAAGGATCTTTAATTACCTCACTGACACCTAGCACAGAGGCAAAAGCCAATCAACAAATACCAGTTAAAATTTGTTATCATTCAGGTGAGTCGTCAGGGACAGGAGACAAATAGTTCATTTTAGAGACAAGGATTCTAATATTTAGAACACACACATAAATGTAAAATTTCATCTATAAGTTTCACAATCGAAAGTTACATTGTGCTATTAAAAGTGTGTAGTAAGTAGAGTTTGGGCGCAGTGGCTCGCACCTGTAATCCCAGCACTTTGGGAGGCCAAGTTAGGTGGATCACCTGAGGTCAAGAGTTTGAGAGCAGCCTGGGCAACATGGTGAAACCACGTCTCTACTAAAAATACAAAAATAAGCTGGGCATGGTGGCAGACGCTTGTAATCCCAGCTACTCGGGAGGCTGAGGCAGGTGAATTGCTTGAACCTGGGAGGCGGAGGTTACAGTGAGCCGAGATCATACCACTGCACTCCAGGCTGAGTGATACAGTGAGACTTTGTTTCAAGAAAAAAAAAAAAAGAAGTCTGTAGTAGAAAGAGTGAACAAAGAAAGGAAGACTATTTTGAAGAAATAATGATTAAGCTAAAGTCTGCAGGATAAATCTGAAGTAGTTAAACAGGCAAAAAAAAAAAAAAAAAAAAGCAAAGAGAATTTCAGGCAGAGAAAATGGCACGTACAAAGGCACTAGGGTGAGAGGTTGTATGTAAAGGTTGGAAGGAATCTAAAAGGTCTTTAAGTTTGACCTGTCACTAACCCCATAGACTTTTCTATGTAACTCAACATCTAATAAGAACAGCTGCAAGAAGCAAACTGTCCTCAGCAAGAGACACCAAGAAATCTGGTATTAGGAGGCACCATGCTGTGGTAGAAAGAGTATGAATTTTATATTGGACAAATTTGGGTTTGAAATTCTGTTCCAACTCCTTGCTTTACGATCTTAGGCAAATTCTACAACTTTTCTGAAAGATGTCTTATCTCTAAAATAGGCATATTAAGATCTATTTGTAGTTGTAATTAGAGGATTAAAAGGGACCACATATGTAATATGCTTAGAACAGTACCTGGCCCACAGGAAATGCTGAATAAATATTGCTACTTTCATCCCATGACCGCTCATATTGGTAACTTCAAGAAAAATGGAAGGGGGAAACCCAGAGTATGTTTTGAATTTCCAGCTTGAGCTGTTTCTTAGAAGCCTTGCCTTTGCCATAGGCAATCCTATTTTACTCTACAGATGGAATATAGCATTTCTTTTTTCACACACAGAAAATGTTATATACATAGAAAGTGCTTTTAAAAAAATTTCTACCTTCTCTTGTCGAGATGTCTCAGTGTTTCCACCTATTACTATATTTCCAAACAAAAGCTTAAAAAGGGTAGACTAATAGAAATTTCATTATTTATGTTTATGAAGTTATGACTCAAGATGTGACTAGTTCTGAATTTGGTCATAAATAGTTACATATGGTTCTTCTTACCTTATTTCTAGAATTGAACTAGACATCTTAGAGAATAATATCAAACAGAAAAATAAAAATATACAAAGGCTGTTTTAACCACCCTCTGCAGCAGCAAGGCCTCTATATTAATGCAGACATGGTTTGTTGCATTAAGTTTGGAGTTTGGTAGACTGAACCATCCTAATTACTGCTTCCTTTATTTCAGCAATATTTTTGAAAGACCTGTTTTGGATTTAAAATTACTCTGTCTCCACCAAGATCTAGAAACATTGCTAGACTTTGAGTTAACAAAGAATCCCTTATTCTGCTAGGACATAAGCGAGTCAGTGACCACACAGAGTTTCTGTGCTGTTGGTTTGCAGATGATAGAACAATGCAGTCCACCCACAATCTGAGATGGAGAGGTCTTCTGTATTGCAAATGTGGGGCAGCTCCTTCTCTTCTGTTTATTTTGGTCCCTGACCCCTCCCACAAGGCTGACAATGAGAGAAGCACTGCTGCTCTATCCTCAGAAGCTTTCCAGGCCCAACGGACCTGTACAGCCAGATGTGTGGCCCTGTAATTTCCCACTGCAACTGCCCCATCTTGGAAACATAAGGCCTGGAACGTTGTTATTCAAAGTGCACTTCTTGGACTGGCAGCTTCTGCAACATCCCGGGAGCTTGTTAGAAATGTAGACTCTCCCGCTTAGCCCAGATCTGGTAGATCAGAATCTACACTTTAACAAGATCTTCAGGTAATTCATTTATACATTAAAGTTTGAGAAGCACCGCCCTCACTAGGATACCCAGCCAGAAAGACTGGAGAAAAACAAAAAGCACTTTAAAGGTGAAATCAATTTTCTTTGCCCTTCATGCCCTTTCTTACTCCCCGTCTCCAGGCCCCATGTCTGTGTAGCTAAATCCTCCCCTGTCTTTTTTGAGTGGCCTGAAATGCCTTCTCTGTGGAAATCTTCACTGATCAAGTCAGCTGGAGGAGGCATCTTCCACTCATTTACCTGTGTATTTCTTTTGGTTCTTACCATGGCTTGCTTACACTGTACAAGTATCTATGCGTGGGTGTAATCTGTCCTGCTTGAAGCCTTGCTGGAGACTTCTTTATATCCTCTACAGTGTCTGGCAGGGCAGTCCCTGGAAAACAAAAACAAAAAATCAACCAACCAACCAACCAACCAAACAGAAAAACACTTATTTATTTATTTATTGAAAGGAAGGACGGAAGAGAGAGAGGAGAGAAAGAGCTCAATTAGTGCAGTAAATAGCTCTAGAAAATTGTGTTCAGCCCTGGGAGTGGACTTTCCCCATGTTATAACCCAGGAACCATGTTATATCCATTCCAGAGGAGCCCCCATGCACTGTGGGCATGGAACTATCCCAGTTTTCCAGGCACTAACTGGCCTGGATCGGACCCCAATTCACCTCATCACAGCACTCCCCAACCAGACCTGGCTGAAAGCAGCCTACCCTCTCCTTCTGGAAGTAGAATAACACTTCTGTTTGCTGGGGCCTTGACCTCTGGCGTTAAGCATGCTGTGGACTCTGAAAGGACTACCCTCTTTGCCCGCTTTCTGTCTCACGTCTATTCCCACCTAAGAGTTAATATATTCATTTCTTTCTTTGAAAAAGGTATTTGGGGAAAGCTTTTTCAGTTTCTGGCATCTTTTCTTTATAAGGAAACCTTTTTGAAAATATTTAGTGTTTACAATTCAAGTTTTGTAATGCCTCATTGAGTAAAAGCAGTGAATTTCTGGCTGCAACTTACAAGTTAAAAGAACAAGTCATGGCTGGACGAGATGGCTCACGCCTGTAATTTCAGCATTTTGGGAGACTGAGGCAGGAGGATTGCTTGAGCCCAGAAGTTGGAGACCAGTCTGGGCATCATGATGAGACCTCATCTCTACAAAAATTTTCAAAATTGCTGGTCATGGTGGTGTGTGCCTGTAGTTCCAGATACTTGAGAGGCTGGGGCTGAAGGATTGCTTGAGCCTTGAAGGTTGAGGCTGTGGTGAGCCATGATTGCACCACTGCACTCCAGCCTAGGTGACAAAGCAAGACCATTGTCTCAAAAAAAAAAAAAAAGGGGGGGGTGGGGGGAAGGAAAAGAACAAGTCATTTCATTACTTTTAATTGACAGCTGACTCAATTAAAAACTTTGATCTAGATTAGACATGATGTCATATTTATGATAAGTATATCTTTCCAACAGATATCCCAGTGTCATTATTATTTTATCACACATAAAGTATAATGGGAAATGTTCCTAGGACTTACAAGAAATTAGACTTTATTTCAACTACTGTTGATACAGTTGCAGTTCATAAATTAATATGACCTACATGGACAGATTTGTGGCAGGACCTGCAGTTCACATAGAGGAGGCATATTTTCTTTGATAAGCACTTAAAAAGTATTACCAATTTATCTGAGATGCATCATTTGGGGTACTGTAATTTGTACTTTTAAAGAAAAATTGGTCATCTTGATCCTATGGAGAAAAAAAATCAGAAGCTGTAATCCTGTGAGTCTCACCTCTGTAAGTTTTTCTTAAGGAGATACTTTTAAAAAAAGGAAACAGCTCTATTATAACAAAGTTATAACAGCAAAAATGGGTAAAAGGAAGTGGAAAAATAAGTACATTTTATATTTATTTGATGGACTATTATATATCTTTTATAAATAGTAAATGGGATAACTTACTAGAGCATTTATGAAACCAGATCACTTGAAAAAATTCAGAACATAAAATCATATAAAAGTATTATTGCAACCAATCACATACCTAATATTAAAAATTTACTCTAGGCCAGGTACTGTGCTATACATTAGGGAAACGCTGTGAAAAACATGAATATGGTTCCCAATATAAACCTCATAGTATGATGAAGGAGAAAGATATTAAGCAAGTAAACATATAATTACAACCCATAACTCATGCTGTGAAGTAAGGGTATTAATATCTAACAGGGGTACCTAAGCCGGTTGCAGTGTGGTGGTGTCTGTTCATCAAGGCAGCCTCTGAGAGGTGATGGAAGAATCAGAGTTAGGCAAGAATCAGAGTTAGGGGAAGACTGTTGTAGGTAGAAACAGTAGGAACAGAAACCCAGAAAACTGTTCTAGGTGGAAACAGTAGGAACAGAAACCCCAAAGTGGGAAAGGGTTTGATGCTACCTCTTTTACAGGAGGGTTTGATGCTTCCTCTTTTGCAGGAGTGAAAGAAGGTCCAGACTGATTGAAACATAATGAGTAAGAGAAGAAAGGTCAAACTGAGGGACCAGGTCATGAAGTGGATTCAGGATTTATCTTTCTTACCCTATGGGAATCCATTGAAGCTTTTCGAGTAGAAGAGTGGCAGGGATGCATTTACATTGTAAAACTACTGTTGTGCTATATGGTTAAATGGATTGAAATAAAGGAGGAGTAGAAAAGGGAGGCTGGGCATGGTGGCTCACGCCTGTCATCCCAGCACTTTGGGAGGCCAAGACAGGAGGATTACTTGATCCCAGGCATTCAAGACCAGCCTGGGCAACATAAGTGAGACCTCATTTCTACAAAAAATAAAAAAATTAGCCAAGTGTGGTGGCACATGCCTGTAGTCCCCAGCTACTCACGAGGCTGAGGCAGGAGGATTGCTTGAGCCCAGGAGGTTGAGGCTTCAGTGAGCCATAATTGCACCACTGCCTTCCAGCCTAGGTGACAGAGTGAGACCCTGTCTCAGAAAAAGTAGAAGGGAAACCACTTTGGAGACCATTGCGGTAATCCAAGCAAGAGAGATGACTGTGGTTTAGATTAGATATGAAACTGTTAAATGAAGAAAGTAGTCAGATTGAGCTATATTCTAGAGATAGGAAAAACAAAGTTTACTAATGGATTGGGAATAGGGATGAAAACTTTGACTACAATCTTCATATTACTTCCTTTTTTTTTTTAATTGTACTTTAGGTTCTGGGGTACATGTGCAGATCATGCAGAATTGTTGCATAGGTATACACATGGCAATGTGGTTTGCTGCCTCCATCCCCCCCTGTCACCTACATGTGGCATTTCTCCCCATGTTATCCCCTCCCTGACCTCCCTACACCCCCCTGCTGTCCCTCCCTTGGCCCCCCACCAACAGACCCCAGGGTGTGATACTCCCCTCCCTGTGTCCATGTGTTCTCATTGTTCATCACCCACCTATGAGTGAGAACATGCAGTGTTTGATTTTCTGTTCTTGTGTCAGTTTGCTGAGAATTATGGTTTCCAGATTCTACTGGATAGATGATGATGTCATTCATTTATTTTGTATGCTTGAAAATTTAGGAAGGAAACGAAAAACATCCATTTTGGACAGGAAGTTGAGATCTTGTCAGACAACTAAATGGAAGGGTCGCATAATAGTTTAAAATGCATGTCTGGAACTCAGAAAATAGATGTTTGGAAATTATATACTTGTGAGCAATTAGCATTTAGATGGCATTTAGTGCTATAGTATAGAATGATTACAGAATGACTAGGGAAAAAGCCCATGTTTATAGCCCCAGGAAACTATACAGCATTAGGAGGTCTTGATGAGGAGGTAGAGCTGTCAAGGGTGACTTCCACATTGGAAAGGTATTGAGTAATTCTAGAGCAAAGAAAATAGTATTTCAAGATGGAAGGTGTGGTCAACTGTGTTGTGAATATTGTTGAGAGGTCAGGCAAGATGATGTGATGTGCTTCTATGGATAAAAATAGTTGTTTTATTAAAGTGGTGGTCTTAAAAGTATTTTTATAATGTTTAAACTTTATTCAATAATGAAAACCTAATTAACATCTGATTCATTTAATAGCTTAATTTCAGGAGGATGTATTTACTTGATCGCCAAATTCTTTGTGTTAATTATTATTTTTTGCATCTCTTTATTTTCATTTTATATTTTAGTTAACTCTCTTTTCTTCAATTTAGGATTAAATCTTCCAAAGTTTTAAACCTAGCCAAACGTGGTGTAACCCACAGCACTTCATAATCCCAGCACTTTGGAAGACTGAGGCAGGAGGATCACTTGAGGCCAGGAGTTAGAGATAAGCCTGGGCAAAAAAAAAAACTTAAAAAAAAAAAGTTTTAAACCTGCCCAGCTGTTCAACCTAACAACACAACTTCTAAATGCACAAAGTCCCTATTTTTGTAATAGGCAACACATAGAATGTACCTATGCAAGAGTTTGAATGATCTATAACAAATGATCTATTTCTTTGATTATTTATAGAATTTCACCAAAAGTGCTCCTTTCCCTAAAAATAAAAAAAAAGAAAAACTACCTTATTCAGATAAGTTCTGATCTCAGTTTGACAGCTATGCATTAGGCAAAGATGACTGAATGTATCAGAACAAGATGGTCTCTTTCTTTCTTCTTCTCTTTTTTTTATGTTCTGATATTCTGACATTCAGGAAATGAAGAAAGAATGTGAGATGACTTGTCCAGGAAAGACACAAACTGTCGTTTCCCAGCTTGGGAAGTGAGAAGGGTGGGATGGGGCAAACCCTCTAGCCCCTCACCTCCAACCTGCCACTTATACCTTGACTATTCATTTTTTTCATCATGACTCAGAGTGTCACCACCCTGTGGTTCTCATGAATAGAGAAAAAGAAAGAGGAAGGAGCTTCAAAAGGACTGGCCTCAGCAAAATTGGCAAGACTCCATTCACTTCCCCTAACTCTGCACCTTAGGTTTTAATTATATTGTTATACAGTATTCTCTCCTCAAGCAAAAATTCTTCTTGGCAAGAAAACAAATTTATGCAGATTGTCTTCTGTATAACTACAACTATGTTATGTTTACTGGAATCAGCCCAAAGTCACTGCTCTGATGAATGTCTCGTGAGACAGAATAGATCTCCTTGTCACTCATTCTCATTTTTAGATCTCCTATCAGTGTCACTGGGCGTATTCAAACAGGTGTCAAAAAATATGTTATCCTTTCCCTTGTGTAATGCATGATGCAATATAACCTAAGCCATAGTCACCTGCAGATCCATGAGCATATACACCACTGGGGGAGAAAGGAGTAAACGGGAATGTTGGTGACCCCTGGCAACTGGATGGAGGAGAGTGCACAGATGCGTATTTAAAGGTTTTGCCTGGCAGGTGCCACCATGCCAAAGGAAGAGCAGTCAGGGAGGGTTTACTGCATTTTTTCCAGTGACATTCTTAATTACCACCTGGAAAGAATTAAATATGGTCATGTTTAACTTATGTTTCCTTCTTTCAGCTACAACAGGAGCCCTTCAAGGTCACAGAGGAAAAATTCCTCTCTATGACCACTGTCTCTTTTACCTTAAACTGGCCTTCCTTTTGGAGAATGATTCAACTGATTTTGATTTTTCTTGGGGGTAGACTTGTTGTGAAGTTGCCTAGTAATGTTGAGAATATATATTTTTCATACTATCAAAAGCTATTGTCTGAAGTCAAATCAGGCTGGCATAACCAAGTACCATAGACTGGGTGGCTTATAAACAACAGAAACTTATTTCTCACAGTTTTGAAGGCTGGAAGTCACAGATCAGGGAACCAGCTTGGTTGGATTCTAGTGAGGGCCCTCTTCTGGGTTGTAAATAGTCTTCTTATTGTATCCATATGATAGAAAGAGGGTGAGGAGAGCTCCCCTGCGATCCCTTTTATAAGGGCACTAATCCCATGTGTGAGGGCTTCCCCCACTCATGACCTAACTACCTCCCAAAGGCCCTACCTCTTAACTCTATCACATTGGAGTGTAGGGTTTCAACATATGAATTTTGGGGAGACAGAAACATTCAGCACATAATAATCATATTGGTTCACAAAGAATGTCTGTTACCATAGCGTAGCAGCCTCATATATGGGCAAATGAAGATTACATGAAGATTTAGTGGATAAAAAGAGAGAGAAAGTAGAGGGGCAATTAAGGCAAAAACAGAACATGGAAATGCCCACCCAATAACTGGCTTAAGGTTTCTCTCAATGCCAAAATTAAAAGTCTCCTTTTACATGATTTTCCATGCAATGACTTGTAGGTTACTTCCCAGTCACAGATTCATTTAATGTGATAATTAGGAGAATCATTTATCAAATATTTAATCACTTTCCCTTTCCTAGGCACAGAAAATACTTCCCTGGCTCACTGACGTTAAGCTTGGCCACGTGACTTACTTTGGCCAATGGAAGTAAGAAGTTATATATGTATTTGGGTGATTTGGCTTAATTTTTGTACTCCAGGGATATGCCATAAGAAGAGCATGCCCAGATAGCTGCTGCTGCTTCACCCTGGGCCCTAGAAGAAACACAAATGGAGCAGACCTGAGCCCCATCCAAAACCTGAAGCCAAGTTCAGCCATCCTGAATCTGGAAGCATGACTTCCCAGCCAAACCAACCTAGATTAGCTAAGCTATAGTCACCTGCAGATCCATGAGCATTTACTATGTTTGTATAGCCATTGCAGTTTTCCAATCTAAGCCCTAAAAAGTGGGCAGCACCAAAACACTTAGTCACGTTATGTAGCTGAAAATGCAATGGGCTGTTTTGGTCTGAATGTTTGTGTCCACAAAATCTATGTGTTGAAATCCTGACCTCTAAGGTAATTATATTGGGTGAAGGGGCTTTTGGGAAATGATTAGGTCTTGAGGGCAGAGCCCTCATACATGGGATTAGTGTCCTTATAAAATAGGCCCAAGGGAGCTCATTCTCTCCTTCTAGCATTTGAGGACATAGCCGGAAAATGCCATCTATAAGCCAGGAAACAGCCCCTTACCAGACACCAAATCTGCCCACACCTTGATCTTGAATTTCCCAGCATCAAGAACTTAAGAAATAAATTTATGTCATTTATAAGCTGCCTAGCTTATGGTATTTTGCTCTAACAATCCAAATGGACTAAGGCATGGGCTTGCTTGCTGTATTATCTCTTATGAAATAAAACATTAAAATACATTGATTTAAAAATAAAGATATTCAAAATTAATAAAGTCATTTCATTTTCAAATATTTTAGCAGGAGTTTTCCGAACACAAATGTTCTTAAATAAGGCAAGGTGGTATGAGTAGCAACAGGACTATAATATGCTATTGTTTGGAAATAATTCTCTATTTTATCCATCCATCTATCTGCATTTATTATTTTGCAGTTTATAGAGTCCTCTGGGAACAATGTGGTGGGTTTTAGGTAATTTGCATAAGAATTTAGATTTAGAAAAAAAATTATTTAAAATTTCTGCATTCAAATTATGTGAGAAATCCATCATCACTGTAGCACAATTAGGAAAATATAGATAAGCAAACAGGAAGAAAACACCATAAGTGTACCACCTACTGATAGTCTTTCTTTGTCTTTACAAAACTTCTTTTATATATGTAATTACAATGGACTCAGACTGTGCATACTGTCTGTAAACTGCTTTTATCATTAAGTATTATGTTGTCATCTCTCTGCCTGACAGTAATATAGAGCTATATAATTGTTTTTACTGGTTATATGGTATTTCATAACATAGCTTTGAATATGCGATTGTTTCTAGGCTTAATTGGGGTTCATTTTTCATTATAGATAACACTTAAATGAACATTATTATTTATACATTTATTTCACTTTTTCCAAGTATATCCATAGAATAAAT
The DNA here is from genome assembly GCA_036589455.1 of Ateles fusciceps. Taxonomy (NCBI): domain Eukaryota; kingdom Metazoa; phylum Chordata; class Mammalia; order Primates; family Atelidae; genus Ateles; species Ateles fusciceps. The sequence continues at coordinate 2,465,205 of JAZHEH010002565.1, forward strand.
TCGTAGAAGTGATCATTGCTAATGCAAAGGGTATGCACATGTTTGAGACCCTTATCAAGGTAAGCCCAGAAAGACAGAATCTATTTACATCTTCTCTAGCCATGTGGTTCTACCACACCTTCCAATCCACACTCAGTGCTGCTTTTTGAAAGATTTCCCCACCCTCACATGTTTTCTTTCCTTTGCTACTTTTTTTTCTTTGAGACAGGGTCTCACTCTTTTGTCCAGGCTGGAGTACAGTGGTGTGATCTCAGCTCAGTGCAACCTCTACCTCCCAGGCTCAAGTGATCCTCCCACCTTAGCCTCCTGAGTAGCTGGGACTACAGGTGAGCACCACTACACCTGGCTAATTTTTCTGTCTTTCTGTAGAGATGGTATTATTGCCCAGGCTGGTCTCAAACTTCTGAGCTCAAGCGATCGCCTCACCTTGGTCTGCCAAAGTGCTAGGATTACAGGCATGAGCCACTACACTCAGCCTGCTGTCTTTTATATATTTAATATTGTCTCTTCTTCCATTTAGAGCAATCAAGAAATTCCTTCATTATATTTTTCCTGTGATATACAAAGAAACAAAATACGACTTAAGAATTTTCTTTTTGTTTGGTTGTTTTTTGAGAAAGAAAATGCTTTGTACAAATGTCCAATGTGAAGAAAAAAAAAAAAAGAAAGAAAAAAAAAAAGAGAAAGAAAATGCTCTGTCTTCCAGGCTGGATGGAGTGCAGTGGCAGGATCTCGGCTCACTGCAGCCTCTACCTCCCTGGTTCAAGTGATTCTTGTGACTCAGACTCCCGAGTAGCTGGGATTATAGGTGTGTGCAGCCACACCTAGCTAATTTTTGTATTTGTAGTAGAGATGGGGTTTCACCATATTGGCCAGGCTGGTCTTGAATTCCTGACCTCAAGTGGTCCACCCATCTCGGCCTCCCAAAGTGCTGAAATTCCCGGTTGGAGCCACTGTGCCCTCCCAAGGAATTTCTTGAACGAGATAGAATAAGTAAAAATAACTGTGACAATAATCGTGACAACAAAGTAGCCTTTTTTCTTTGAAAAAAAGAATCCTCTTAATTTTGATCTCAAGAGTGTTTAAAATAATGTCTAACTAAATCACAACCCTTTACAATTTCATGATACTAAATAGGGCTTATTGAAAGTGAGTCATTTTCTACACATTGGGAGTTTTATGGTTAGTTTAATGTCACTGAATTTAATTAACTTAAATTGTCACTTGTACATCCTTATACTTTGGTAAACCCACTTCAGAGAGCTCTTAGTACTGAACAAATAATGTACAGTTCCTTTAAGTAACAAAATCTATTGAACTAAAGTATTAGGTGGAGAAACTGAGGCACAAAGCAGTAGATCTTCCAGTGGCAGAAAGAAAATATATCATAAAATTTTAAAAGTATAGATGCTACCATGAAGGAAGAGAAAATTAATGTGAAGGAACATTTTCATGAGCCAAACTCAGTCTTTTGTGACCATTAGCAGATGAGATAACAAACCAGTGCCAGAATTTTAAGTGGGGTTCTTGCTTAGAAGTGACAACTGGTCTGGGAAACTCACCCCTGTGAATTCTCTACCTTCCAGAAATCACACAAGCACATAAAAAGGAAAACCTTCTTTACTAAATGGTTTTATTTTAAGAAAAAAAAGTCAGAAACAATAGTATTTTGAATATTACAAAATAAGCTAAGGTGGTGAATGATTTATGGAGAACCTAAGAGTTCTTCAAGAGTAATTCCTATGACATCTTTTTGTTATCTTAACTGTTCACGCATATTGCGAGGGAAATTAGGAAGTTCTAATTACAAAGTTAGACTTTGAAAGACTTCCTTCCAACATATTTTTGCATAGCTACTTTCTTATTTGTGTTTTTTTAGATTTACATAAAAACGTATATTTCAAAGTGTTTGGCAAATTGGCAATCACATTTTCTATACAACTTTATGCTTATAAACAATATTATTTTAAAATTACTTACTCTTAAAGCAATAAATTCCTCTTGGTCTTTTTATTTATCTTTCATCACGTGTATTTTCTGAGAGTGCCTTTTTATTAAAATTCAGCTCTACAGATATTTACTGAGTAACCAACAAGTTGGCACAGGACTGTGTCAGAGCTCAAAAGAACTAGAAGGATTGAGACAGAAAGCAAATTAGTAGTTCCAGAGGCTGGGGAGAAGAGGAATGAGGAGTTATTGTTTAATGGGCATGGGGTCTTTTTTTGAATGCTCAGAAAGGAACTACATAGTGGTGACAATTATACTAAATGCTACTCTATTGTACACTTTAAGTAAAATGGTAATATTATATATTTTAGCACAACAAAAAAATATCAGGCACAAAAAGAAAAGGAACTAGCAGTAGGGTCAGTGAAGGAGAGGCATACATATTCTGCTTCAGAAGTTCATTTAATCAGAAAATATGTTTAAATTATCCTTCCAGTCTCACTGTTAAGTTTACGCAGCAACTGTGTCAAATCCTATTTAGTAAGTATTTACTGTTAGGGGAGGCACAGGCAGTTGTATTTAAAATTGCACGTGGATGCTGAAATGAGCAGTCTATGATCCTTGCCTTTAAGTAGCTTTCAATTCTATAGCAAATAAAAACAGCTATAAAAATGTATAATACCAGACAGAATATCATAAAGCTGTAGTAGAGAGATGAACATAGTACTAAGAGAGTGAAGAGGATAATTAGATCAATTATTAGACAAAGTATCAGGGATAAGATAGCTTTGTGCTTGATCTTTAAGGATGGCTATGGTTTTGCCCATCTCATAAGATGGCAAAGGTCAGTCAAGGTGAAAGGAAGATGAGAAAAAGTATAGAGCCAATAAATGAAAAGTAATTACAGAGGATACAAAGTATCCATGCTTTGCTGGCAGGCATAGTTTAGTAGGCCAAACAGTGAAAGTTAAGGTTGAAGAAGTATCAATGAATCGTAGCATAGGATTGAAGACATTTAGAGTTCGAATGTGATGGAGTAATTTATTCCAACACTCCACCTGCAAAATTGATCTTCCCTACAAGGTTTGACAAGTGGCCATTCAGCTGCCCTTGGAAATCCTCTAGTGACTCAGAAGTCACTGTCTTCTCAGGAAGCCTGCACTGCTGTCAGGTGACTGAAATTATCAGAGTTCTTGTACTGATCAAAAACCTGCTCCCTCAGAACTATCCATTTACTTTAGTTCCACATTCTGAAACCACACAAAATAAAATGAAATATTTTTTTCATGTTGGTTCTTTTAGTATATGAATCAGGAAATACAGTCGCCTTTCTTTCTTCCCTTTTCCAAATTAGATATTACTGAGTCCTTCAACTCTTTCTCCTTTGCCATGTTTTTTTAAGACTCCTGCAATTCTAGTGAATCTGTTCGCTGTACATTCCTGCATCCCTTTTCTCTTTTTCTGTTTTATTTTGAGACATGGTCTTGCTCTGTTAGGCTGAAGTGAAGTGGTGTGATCTTAACTCACTTCAACCTCTGACTCCTGGCTTCAAGACATCCTCTCACCTCAGCCTCCTGAGTTGCTGGTACTACAGGTGCGTGCCACCACACCCAGCTAATTTTTGTGTTTTTTGTAGAGGTGGGGCCTCCCTACATTGGCCAGCTCGTATCAAACTCCTGGGTGCAAGCAATCTGTCCACCTCAGCCTCCCAAAGTGCTGGGATTATAGGCATGAGCCATCACTGGCAGCCTGCATCCCTTTGCAATATATCAACCAGTACTGAATTTATTTCTGTAGCTCTGTTCTGAGCAACATCACTTCTGCTTCTAATACAACCTAAGGTTGTAGTCAAATTTGTGGCAGGTATATCACTGAGTTGACATCTATTGAGTTTAGAGTCAACTAACACCTGCCTAAAATTGTTTTAAGTGCATATCAAGTTATTTCTCAAGTCAGTACTCAAGTGTTGAATTTTAAAATTTATTATTTAAAAATTTCATTGTGTTAGATTTGACCCATAATTATATACTGTGAGAACCTTTAGGATCTTGATTATGTCAGCTGGTATATTAGCTACTCTACTACCTTCTTAACATTTATAAATTTGGTAAGCATGCCATAGATGTTGATATTCAAGGCATTAATAAACTGTTTTTAGAAAAAAATGTAGGTGATAGAATTTTAAACAAACCACTGAATGTTTCCTTCCGGGTAGACTTTATTTCATTTTTTAGAGACAGAGTCTTGCTATGTCACCCAGGCTGGAGTTCCTGGATTATAACTCACTGTAACCTTGAATTCCTGGGCTCAAGTGTACCACCACACCCAGCTAATTTCTTTTTATTTATTATTTTGTAGACATAAGGTCTCACTATGTTGCCTAGACTGATCTTGAACTCCTGGCCTCAAAAAGAGGGTCCTCCTTTGGCTTTCCAAAGTTTTGGGATTACAGGCATGAGCCACAGGGCCTCACCCCAGGTTGACTTTGAATTAGTCATTAATTGGTCATCTCTGAAAATGGTCATTGAACTAATTATAAATCCACTCAATTATTATTTTCATTTTCACTGGCCAATATTTTATTATTTTACTAAAATTTTATTATGAAGTATATTTTCAAATGCATAGGCAAAATTAACATAGTGGGTGGGAGCTCAGACTTGGGAGTTAAGATTTGGAGACTGGCATTTAGCACAGCCAGCTGCCAGCCATGATCTTGAGCAAATTACTTACCTTCTCTGTGCTTCACTTTCCTCATCTATAAAAGATATGTAAAAATACTACCTACTTTAGAAGGTTGTTTTTTTGGGTTAAATAAGCTATTACCTAGCAATAGTGAAAATAGAAAATGTTAATGGTTACTATTATTATGGTAGGTTTTCTTTTTTCTTTTTCTTTCTTTTTTCTTCTTTTTTTTTTTTTTTTTAGACAGGGTCTCCCTCTGTCATCCAGGCTGGAGTGGCACAAATTTGGCTCAATGAAGCCTTGACCTTCCAGGCTCAAGCTATCTTCCCACCTCAGCTTCCTAAAGTACTGGGATCACAGGCATGAGCCATTATGCCTGGCTTATTATGATAATTTATAAATATATCCATATGTTATTTGATACTCTTTCTTTTAAGGGGTGATACCTTATTTCTCTCTCATTGAGTATAGACTGGGCTTAGTGACTTGTTGACTTCTAAAAAATAGACTCTGGCATTGTTTTTCTACAAAAAAAGCATTGTAGTTACCTCCTTGCTGTCTCTTGGATTGCTCACTCTGTGGGGGAGATAGCTGCCATTTTCTGTTTCTGTGTAGCCAGTTGCCACACATTTAGCAGTTTAAAACAGCACCCATCTGTTAGCTGCCGGTTCTGTGGGTCAGAATTCAGCACAGCACTAAACCGCAGCGTCACACAGGCTGAGCTCTCATCTGGAGTCTGGGGATGGAAATCAGCTTTTAAACTCATTCTTATTGTTGGCAGAATTCATTTCTTTGCAGCTGTAAGTCTGAGGTCCCCGTTTCCTTGCTGGCTGTCAGCTGGGCCACCTCAGCCCTCAGAGGCTGCCCATATGTCTCACCATGTGGCCTTCTTCAAGTCAGCATTAGCACATCGAATCTTTTCCATGCTTTGAATCTTTGACTTGCCTGTGTACTAGCCACTAGAGGAGACTCTTGGTCTTTAAAGCGCTTGTTTGACGACATGAGGCCCACATGGATGGTCTCCCTATCCGAAGGTAACTGAGTTGGGACCTTAATTACTTCTACAAAATCCCTTCACAGGCAGTGCCTAGATTATTGTTTGACTCAATAACTGGAAGAAGGTGTGTGTACACGAGGAGCCAGGACTCTTAGGGCCATGTTAGAATTCTGTCTGTCATAGTTACCAATTGGTAGAGTTGGGTTTCAAACCCAGATAATCAGGCTTCAGAGTCCATGCACTTAACTAATATGCTAAATTATATTCATCGGCTGTGATCATATTGAGGAGAGAATGTCATATCAAAAGTCATTGAAACTAATTTCTGTATACCTGTATAATATAACACACACACATATATAGATATGTATATACATTTTACCTATATGTATATAATCTTCTGTTAGCTGTCAAACGTTTTTGAACAAGGACACTATATGTTCAAAAAATGCTTGTGGAAGGTTACTTGAGCAAATAAAATCCACAGAGGAAAGCTGGAAGCAGGGAGTATTTGACAGCCCAGGATGGAAGTAATTATTGCCTCCAAATTTTTGAGGTGATGGTGTGACTATGTAGAGAACTCAATGGGAAAATCATTGATGAAATAGAATCTACTGAATTTGGCAAGTTGATTTACTGTCAGATGTTGATGGAAAGTACTGAGACTTTAGAGGTCAAGATATATAAATATGGGATACATAGAGATGTACATCAGGAAGTTATTCAATGGTAGTAATTGCTCAAGTAGCGTGTGGATGATATCCCATGGAAAAGTGTAAGGAAGAAAAATAGAGCTGAAAGAAGAATGTCAAGGAACACTTAAATTTAGAAGTGTAGTAAATATATAGTCGAGAGAGAGAGACAGAAATGGAGCATTTTACACAATAGGAGAGTAAGAAGAGTTAAGTAGGAGAAAAGAGTTTCAAAAAAGAAGGGGGTAAGTCATATTAATTTATGCCCTATCTTAAGGTTACAGAGGACATGGGTTAGGAAGTTAAATTACAATACATTTTAATGTATATTGTAAAAAAAAAAAATGGAGGTAGGCAATACATTTATTTATTTATTTATTTATTTTTTTATTGCATTTTAGGTTTGGGGCAATACATTTTTAAGCTCAGCAATCTAGGCAATATATTTTTAAGCTCAGACATAGAAAATAAATCAAATAAGTTTCTCTTAAAGATAAGGATAATGGGCCAGGGTTGGTGGCTCATGCCTGTAATCCTAGCATTTTGGGAGGCCGAGGTGGGTGGATCAAGAGGTCAGGAGTTTGAGACCAGCCTGGCCAACATAGTGAAACCCCGTCTCTACTAAAAATACAAAAAATTAGCCATGTAGGGTGGTACATGCCTGTAATACCAGCTACTAGAGAGGCTGAGGCAGGAGAATCACTTGAAACCCGAAGGCAGAGGTTATAGTAAGTGGAGATCGGCCACTGCACTTCAGCCTGGACAACAAAAGGGACACTCCATCAGGGGAGAGGGGGAGGGGAAGAAAAGGAGAATGACCTGGTCTTCAAAAACTATTCCAATTCTAATGTTTTTCCTCTTGTGAATTAGAGAATACTGAGAGAATTCAAAGGACGCCTGGCAAAATATTTCTTTCAGTGGAGGTTGCTCATTTAATTCATTGAAAAAATTATGCTGCATCTTAAGTGTTTCCTGAATTTAAAATCTTGGACACATAATTTGGGTGTTGGTTATTCACTGCAATCAAAACTACCTTGTGGCTGTTCTTCTGGAGTTAGAGACATTAGATGACATCCTTTCATTCCAGACACCCATTGCCCATTCTTTCCAGTCCCACTATCACCATCAACCAAACTGCCCCGGACCAACAGAGCCAAGTGTTTGGCAACCTTGGGAGAAGGTCAAGACCAGCTCAATCATGGAGACCCCAACCCAGGCGGTGCTGAAGGAATTAAGAAACAGATACAAAGATAGAGTGCAAAGTGGGATCAGGTAGCTAACAGCATTCTGAGCTGAGAGCCTAGCGCAGACTCTGACCCATGTATTTATTCTTTGTGAACAAGTGATTACTTTTAACAAGCAGGAATTCTATGTTTTTTTCATAGAATAAAGATAAACTAGGCAGGCAGCTAGTGCCCGTTCACTACTAATTAAATATAAACTAGAAAGCATTCTTTATGAGGGAGCAATGGGAGCTGAGTCACATATACTGTATTTTAATAACTGGTTTAACTAGTGCATGAAATCCATATGTTGTTTACTATTTTAGAATGCCCTGAGCAGTTTTCTGCCCAGGGCCAGCTCGGTGTTCCCTGCGGTCATTCTCAGTAAACAATATAATCCATCACACACATCAAGACCTGTTCCCGTCATCATCCAAATGGGTTAACCAAAATTACAACACACGATGTGGTGGGCACCTAGCAGAACCACATGAATGGACTTGCATAAGCGTGGGCCATACTCCCATTAATTTTCCACACCGCAAGGATCAGCCAACTTTGCTAAAGACAATAGATTTTTTTTTCACAAGTATACACAGATCATTAATCTCATTTTTTTTTTCTCTTTTCTTCTAACTTTTCCTAATTACCTCAGGAAAATCAAAGTCTCAGCCCCTCTCTTTGCTCACTTTCCCATTTTTCCATTTGCTCAAAATACAGCCTTAATTCTAGTAAAAGTAAAAGAACACTAATTATTCACCTCTATCTAGAAAATTAAATTTATATACTTTGAAGTTAAATTAGGCGTTGTGAAGAACTGATGCCATTAACTTCTACAGTCCATGAAAATTAGAAAGTATTCCTTTGAAAGCATGCACAAAATTACCCTATACATTATCATGGTACTTTAAAACATGGTTTTTCTTAAGCAGCAATATTCTGATTTTGTATATGTGTCTAGTTATTGACATTGCGGAAGTTTAGTTTTCTATTTTTCATTGCTAATGTCTAATAATTCAGATATATTGTGAGAAAAATAGGAGTCTGTATAATCCAGAAATTCAGCCACTGTCTTTAATCCTGATGCCAAAATAAAATGCATTCTACATTTCTAACAAGGGATTTCCAAGTTTAGAGTACAAACTATTTGAAAGTTGAAGGCTGCGCATATGTAACCAAAGTATAGTTAAATGTCTTTACTATAAGTTAAGCAATCTGAATTTTCTGCTGTTATTCTGTTCAAGTTATTTTGCTATGCAATACCACCACAGTCCCTCTGTTTTGTATTTAGGAAATTGACAATTAAGCATGGTCAAGATTATGCTCTTGGAGCCAGATAAAACTCTCTTCCAAACCTGATTCGATCACACACATGCTCTGTGGTTCTGGGGAAATGATTTAACACCTTTTTAACCTTAATATCCTATTCTGTAAAATAAAAATAATATTATTGCCTATCTCTTAGAGTTATTGTGAGGATTAAATAAAATCATATATGATAAGTTCCTGGCACATAGAAGGCATTCAGTGATTACTATTTCCAGATAGTAGAATGGTGGTCTTTTTTTTTAATCATGTGCCCACATTATTAAAAGTATATTTTCATTATATAGCCCGTATTTACTTATTTATAAATTTTATACATGTTTCTTCTAGACTAATACAGCATGGGCATACAGTACAAAAGGAAAATCTATGAAGAACGTGACAATGATAAAATAAGCCCCACTTTTTAAAATAAATGCAAATATAAAGTACAAATGGGATATTGTTGCGTTTAAATTTTTTCAAACAGTTCCAAACTCCAATGCAACTCTTTGGATTTTTAAAAAGCAAATTATAAACTTCTGTTTTCAATTTTTTTGTGTGTAAAAATTAAAATGCTAATGGATGACACATATCATTTTCCTCAAAAAATGTCACACAACGATAGAAACATTCCTTCTAAACACTCATTTTCAACATACTGCTTTCATACCACTCAAAAAGAAGCAGCTACTTTCTTACTCATTGCTCAAATATCACCCTTACCTTGATAGGACGTATTAGTGTGTATAAAATATCTGTAGGAGGCACTTGACATCACAGAAAGTATCAGCCAACTTTCTTTTCTTTTTAATATCTGCTAGAATGTTCAATATTAACAGCCACTTATCACAAAAAAGATCAGCAAATTTGGAGTATAAGCCTTTTGGCTTTAGCAACTCTGCTTTTGACAACTAGACTCTGATGCCTGAGATTCTACTAATGAACATTAAAATATAATTCATCTTTAATTTGACAAGAGTTTGAAATATTTTGCTACAAGCTAATCATCAAATCTCTTTGCAGTGCAAGATATTTTCAGGCATACTCTCATCTCATGAGCACATATTTATTTAACAGAGATTTATATGGTGTTACTATTTGGCACAAGCTGCTTTAAGCTCTTTATTACAAAATATTAACTATTAATTTCCTAATGACATTGTGAGTTAGGTTTTATTCCCATTTTACAGATGATATAGGTGTAAGGCAGAGAGAAGTTAAATAACAATAAATGTGTTCAAAATCATGCAAGATTTGGACCTAGCCATTTTGGCTTTAAGAACTCTGCTTTGACAGCTAGTCTCTGGTGCCTGGGATTCTATGGATGAAGATAAAATATTTTTTAAATACATTTAACAAAGTGCATGTAAACAACAATTTATTGCAATATGCTAGAGGCAAAGATTGGGTGGGGTTGCCAATACCAGTTCCTCAGTGTATGGAACTCATCTGCTTCCCTCTGGAGACCTCTTGTGTTTTGTACATGTATGACCATCTGACATGTGGATCACGTGAGGGCTGTTGTATGTAGTCACCTTAATCTATTTCTTATTTTTTATATACATGCAAGCAGATGTTCCAATATTTTCTTCTCAGAATTCCAATGAATTAGCTTGTATCCTGCAGGGGGCATATGCACGTCGCTTTGAAGATTACTGCTGTAGAATATGAATGTACATGGAAGAGGAGCTTAAAAGATTTGCTTGTGTCTGCTTCCTAAGCTGGAGGTTATAGTATATGAAAATGTATAAGAAGTGGTCTCTCTGGACAGACAGTTATCCATATTTTTATATTTGGGAATCTGTCATGAACGTGTCACAGAAAACCTTCTAAGGATTTTCACAAAGATAATGTGAAACAGCATTAATTTATTGGTTTATTCTTCTCTACTTCCAGGTAGTGTAAGGACTTGCTGAGTAAAAATGCCTGTTAAATAGTTCCTACTATTGAATTGAGGGAAGGAAATTAGATTGAGGGGGGGTTAAATTTTCATTTATGGTTCACATTGAACACTATGTTTTACATATAGAAATATTAAGACTAGCTTAATGTTCTCTTTTTCTAAAGATTATCTTTGTCCCTGGTTGTGATACTATTCTCGATATATTAGATTTTATATTACTCTTCAAAAAATAAAAGAATCTGATGTTTGATTTCCATATGACTTCTAATTTTCTAGATGTTCAGGGGTGATTTTTATATATTTATTTTTCATCATAGAAATATTATCATTTATCCAGTTGATTATCATAATGCTGTGATTATTGCTATGAATAAATGATTTATTAATTATATTGTTTATATTCAGTACTGTAATAATATAAAGATAGTTAAATGAATTAGAATTTCTGGAACATTTAGATGTGATGTACCATCCTTTAAAAAAATGAGTATCACCTAACGCTAAGATAAACAGAATTTTGTCACTTCAGGCTGAGAATGAATCTGGCAAATTAGTGTCAGTGAGTAGCTTGTAATCCCTGGAAGTTAGGAACAATGTTTATGCTTCTCTGTATTTATTCACCTAGGATGAGGCTGCTAAGCAGGGCCCCAATGCTTATTGTTGAATGAATAAATGAGTAAATGATTTTCTGTCTGGGAGATTTCACTTTCTTAAAAGAATGCCATGGAACAGAGCTGGATTTAAGTATATTTGGGAGAGGTTATATAGCTTCAATGTCTCTGACCATGCTCTGAATGACACTTTTACAGACCCCTCTGAGTTATCCAGTTCCCCCTACTTTGTTTCCTCCCCTAATTTTATTTGTAGTGATTAAGATGGCTTTTATGATGGAGAAGATTACATCTTAGAAGAGTGAGAAAACTGATCTCAATGTAGATAAGGATGCATGTTAATGCCCAATCCAGTTAAATATAATGTATCTGACCCTTGCTTATCTGATCTGCTTATTTATCTATTTATATTCTGCAGACTATGGCCCAAATGAGGAGACCACAATGGCAGTGTACAAATTCAGTTAAGGTCCTCTCCAGCGCAGGGGTTCTTAAGGTGTGAGAGTCCTTGGTTAAGGCTGTGAATCAATCTAAAGCAAAGCGCGTCCTTCCTTCAGGTTTTCCAGGTGAGTGATGCGCAACTTATGTGGATGTAAATTTGCATTCAATTTAACTGCTCTCTCATATGAGTTATAAAATTTTGTGTTTGTGAACTATAATAAATTTAGGTTCTGCTAAGAATTCAGGCTGCCACACATTGTTCGACTGGGAAGCAGTTTCCTGAAGAGCGTGCATGTGAGTGAGAGTTGCTTTCTAGGTGCCTTATCAGTGTTGACTTACTTTGGTATGGTTTTCATCACTACTGCCTTTTTTTAGCACCTCAATTTTGATTGGTTTAATTTCATCATTATGCATTTATTTTCATTTAAGATCATATGATTAATCTTACAATTGTAGTGATGCATATTTGCATTAATAATATTGTGGCCATATTTTTCTATGACTAGACTTTAAAGCATATGTGTAATTAATATGAATCGTCTATCCCTCTATTGTTAAAATGGATATGTATATAACCTGGCCCAAATATTTTTGTATAATCCACTACACTGTTAATCACTGAATTCTTTTTCTAGTGAGATTGAGATTGGGATGGATCAAGGAAACTTATAGCCAGTTGTTTAGGTCATCTTGATTCTGTCATTGGATTGATTCCAGTAAAGGAGCCACTTATGTAACTCGATGCCAAGGGCTGTCAATAAACTTTAAAGAAGGGGAGAACGACCCAATCCCAGATGTTAGAGTTAGTAATATTTTAGATGAAGAGAGTTAAAGGAAACAATGCTGAAGAGCCTAGGATTATTTTTTGAATATTTAAGCTTTAGACCTACATGACTAACTAGCCACTAGTCATATGTGACTATTTGTTTCAGTTTAGATAAATTACAGTTAAATTAAAATTTTAAATGAATAATTCAATCTCGCCCTGGCAGTACCCACATTTCAAGGGCTCCATAGCTTCATGTGGCCAGTGGTTTCTGATCAGACACTACAGATATACGACATTTCTATTATCACAGACAGTTCTACTGGAAGCACTGGATTAGACTATAAAACATTTGAGCAAATTTTATTCAAGAACTAGCAGTGGTAGCTGACAGAATGATACACAGCACTCCAAAACTGTTCAATTTGAAGAAGAAAGAGAAAATAGACTATTATTCAATCTAAGATAAATAATGGAACCCACTAAATGGAAGAAATTGTCAGCCATCTTGGTACGGCTGGAGAAGGAGAATGTGTTTTGAGGAACATAGACCTATCCATTTATTTAAAACAGTGTCACACATTAGTTGCAATCAAAACTTGTGACACATTACCTTTGTTTGCAGCAGGGAACAGTCTCACAGTTTTTAAAGGGGTCTTAACGTCTGAAGTGTGTACTTTAAGACTGACTATTCTTATTTAATTTTGGATGGTTTGCTTGGTGCCTTTTCTAAATAGGCATTTAAATTAATCATTAGATGAGATTCACAAGATGAGTAAAGTTATACACATCATCTGCATGACTACCCATTATGGCTTGGATACTTTCCATATTTGGGGGAATTTCTCACATTGAATTCCACTTTCTCAACATAGACATTCTGACTTTGAAGATAAAACTCAAATTCCTCAGTCTCCCATGAAGCTGAGAATCAGGCAAGTGACTCAGTTTCCACCAATCAGATAAGCCCACACAAGACTTGATGCTTAAGGAAACAGGCTTCATGTAAGACTTTGTTGTTGCTGCTGTGGGTGGCGGCAGTGTGGTGTTGGCAAGGCCAAATACGTGATGAAGAGTGGCAGTGGTGCCAGCTGCAGCAGCCATTTCAGTCAAGCTAGTAGTGCTCAGTTCTCAGCATTGGAGGTGGTGGCACCATTTCCTCTCATCCAGTTCTACCGTTTGGTTTTGAGCATTATTCCTAAAAGCTCAACTTTCAATCTGTTTCTCCAGCTTCCTCTTTTTTCTGTGAGCTATCTAATACCCTTTGATAAATCATTATTCTGCTTAAATTAGCCAGAATGGATTTTGTGATTGCAGCTAAGAACACTGATAATATGATGTCAGTTCATGTTTTTGACTCATAGTAATTAATTTACTCAATATGCATTTACAGCATGCATACCAAGCTCTATGGTTTCCAACTAGAGCACCTTCGTGAATGGTGGTATAAAGAAGAGATGAAATACAGGGAGTGAGACAAGTGTTGGACATGTTGAGACTCAGAGGATTCCTTTTTTCTGCAACCCAAAATCCAACTATTCACCAAATCCTCACAATTGTATTTCTTAAATATCTTTCCCATTTTTCCACACCTTCTTTATCCTTTCATAACTGTTCATGCATTTGGCAAACATTCAACTTCAGGACTTGTTATTTTTCACCTCAATTACTAAACTTGCCAGTTGCAACAACTAAGACCAGGTAGTTTTTCACAAACTATGTTGTTACATGTCATTGCCTATGCTGTTATGAGAATCTGCAAAACCCTGCCTTTCCCCTTTGTCACATGAACCGCTCCTATTTGTACCTTAGGCTATAGAGTATGTCTTTTTTAACTCACTTACTGCATTGTATGATAATTATGTGGCTATTTATTTGACTTATCCAGCTGGCACCCGTCATCCAAGTAGAGCACATTGCCGTGTTTTATTTACTGTTACATCTCCAGCACACCTACCAGTGCCTGGTATATAATAGGCTCACAGTCAATACTCCTTGAAAGAACATATGATTTGTAATTATTTATTACATATGTATTTCTCTGTTCAGTCTATGAGCTTCTTCAGAATAATACAATGTCTGGTGGATAACAGGGACTCAATAATGGCTTATTAATGAGGTACCTTTGGGGCACCTGTTGAACATAATTGGTGACAATAAAAATTATCATTCTAATTCTCAAACAGAAGCTAGGCCTTGAGATTAGGATTTGAGAATCATCAGGCAGTGGTTTGTGGTGGCTACATGAAGGCATCTCTCAGATCAGTGACAGTAGGGAGTGTAATTGATTTACGCACAGCTGGCTGCTGGGCTTCGCAATCATTCCTACACTTGCACTGCTCCAACCTCCCATGGGCTGCTCCCAGACAATGACAGGGTGCAGAAGGGATACAATGGAAGGCTAAGTTTTGGAGATGAGGGACTACTATGAGAAGTGTTGTTGGCATGAGGCTTCTCTGGTGACCTTGCCAAACACTCCTTACAACCACACAGCAATCTAAGATGCTTCCACCCACCATTCCTTCCTTCTCTCCTTCACTTTGGGGTCAGAATGGCATTGCATACTCTCATGCAACCTGGCCTCTGTAGGCTTCCTTACCATGTTCTCTCACAGGCAGTTCCCTAAATAAATTTCCTGCACATTCAATCTTGTCCTGGGTGTGGATCCTGTTCCAGAGATCTGTGAGTTTAAAAGACCCAGCTATCCACACTTCACACACTGAAACAAATCATTACAATAGATACTCCAATTCAAAAGGAGGAAGACCAACAACTAGACTGTAACAATTCTGTAGCCAGGTTCATGTCACCAGTTTCTCCTGTTTCTCGGCAGAAATATTCTTTAATCAGAGTATATTCTTCTTTTTCGGTGGTTCCCGAACACATTGTTCTCCCGTCTCTTGGCTCTATACTCAGGGCTCTTGCTTCGTATTCTGATTTCTTGCTTTTCTTTAAGAAGCGAACCATGTTTGCAGCTGAGTAGCTTTCTCAGTCTGCTTCTTGCCAATAGGAAATTAGGGCCCAGAGCTCACTTTTCATTTTGAATGATATTTGTACCTTTTAGTCCAAGGTCATATAATTTTCTTAAAACATTGTGAGTTTCCTATAAATATGACTGGATTCATTCCATGCCCCACAAGTCAGTCACATCCGTAATTCTTTTTGAGACAGACCTTTCTCTCTACTTTGAGCTATTTGTAAGGCTGCTATAGAGTAGTAACTTTAGCTTCTTGGAAGATTTTTCTTTTCTTTGCTGAATATACGTACTAGTCACTACCTAAAATCTTTCAGTGGTCTTAACAAGAGATCTGACAATAAACCATATTTTTTGTTTGATCTTTACCTTGCGACCATTTCTAACTTTGAAAATCTGTTGCTTTCTGAAGAGAGTGGGGGATGAGAACAGTTTTATTGTCCAACTTGGCAAATCCTGACCCATCTATATTTCCTGTAAATTATGCTGATAAATGGAACAATTTCCTTTTTAGTTCATCTTTATTTTGCAATTCTTTATCATACCCAGCTAAAAAAGCCAGTTGATAAGTTCCATGTTCTGCCTGGAAATCCAAAATCTTGGTAGGCAAATTATATATCTTCTATAATAAGTTACTACAAGTGATATGTTTGCTAGTTATTCCACCACTTTGTAACACAAGTCACCCCATTCCTGTTTCTAATAACAATGCCTAATGCCTTTCACTGACGTTCTCCTCACTGCCTTCCAGCCTCCATCAGCTGCCAGTCACCAAACAAATGCTATATACATCTTTTAGGTTTTTTGTTATGGTCTCACTCTATTCTACTTTCCAGTACAAATTTCTATTTAAGCTATCTATTGCTACATAACACATCACCCCAGATAACAACAAATCATTCTTTCTCATGATTCCATTGGTTGGCTGGCAGTGCTGGTATTTTTCTCCTGGGATTACTCATGCATTAAGCTAGAAAGTCATCTGGGATGGAAGGTCCAAGATGGCATCATGCATTTATTTTACAGTTGGTTCTGGCTATTGACTAGGGTCAATTGAATAGGGCCTTCTCCTACCCCTACCCTGGCCCACCTTATGGTCCTCACACCATGTTTTCTCTTATTTTCTAGAAGGCTAGACTAGTGTCTATTCATGGCAGACTCTGGGCAGTGTCCATGAGGACAAAAGCAGGAGCTGCTAGGCCCCTTGAAGCCTATCATCAGAAGTCACACAGTGCTACTTCTGCCAAATTCTATTGGTCAAAGCAAGTCCCAAAGCCAGCCCAGATTTCAGTGATGATGAAATAAACTCTACCTTTTGACTTGAGAAGTGGCAAAGTCAATTTCAAAATAATATCCACTCATGAATGGGAGGGGTTGTTGTGGTTGTCTTTGCAAACTACCCATCACCATCATTAACCCAGTTGCATGTCTTAGATTCCACTTCTCCATCAATTCACACATTGATTTATTAAAAAGTCTCTTAATTTTTCTTCCTAAATATTTTTTCTTTTTTGAGACAGAGAGTCTCACTCTGTCACCCAGGCTAGAGTGCAGGCTGGTGTGACCTCAGCTCATTGCAACCTCCGCCTCCTTGGTTCAAGCAGTTCTCATGCCCAGCTTCCTGAGTAGCTGAGATCACAGGCATACACCACCATAACTGGCTAATCTTTGTATTTTTAGTAGATACGGGGTTTCGCCATATTGGCCAGGCTAGTGTTCACTCCTGACCTCAAGTGATCGGCCTGCTTAGGCCTCCCACCTGCTGGAATTACAGGTGTGAGCCACTGCACCCAGCCCTAAATATTTCTGAAGCATAATCCTTCCTTTCTATTCACAATTCCACTACCTTAAGGCCTTTATGATTTCTTGCCTTTACAATTGAAATGATTTCCCTGCCAACAGTTTTCTTCCCCAGTGCACCAGAAAGATCTTTCAAAATGCAAGTCTGATAATATATTTCTATTGCTTAAAATCTTTTCATTTGTTCTGATAGTATTTTCTTTCCTAATTTATGTGTTGCTTATACAGGTGTCTTTGCTTTGTGAAAATTCATTGAACTGTAAACTTATGATTTGTACACCTTTCTATATGTATGACTTAAATGAAAAGGTTACATTTTAAAGTCCACCACCCCTCACCATGGCTTCCCATTGTCCCCAGGATAGAACCAAAACCCTTAGCTTCATATTTAAACGCTTTTGCGATTCTTGTCTTTCCGAATTCCTGTCACTATCCCAATATTCCCATGTGTAATTACTTGTGTTCTGAAAATTAATTATGTAATGTTAGACAGCTTATCTTTGCT
Source organism: Ateles fusciceps (assembly GCA_036589455.1). NCBI lineage: Eukaryota > Metazoa > Chordata > Mammalia > Primates > Atelidae > Ateles > Ateles fusciceps. The sequence goes on from JAZHEH010002565.1 coordinate 2,483,057, forward strand.
CTGCCTGGAACACCTTTTCATCATTGTCTACCTTCTTATATATTGTTCTTTTAAAAATAAACCCAAGTGGTATCTTTTGGGAAAAAGTTTAATTCCCTTAAAGCACTGCTTTCTTGTGTGCCCAAAGCCTACCATATACATCTCTAAACACTTATAACATTGCTGTACCTATTTGTTTTTATTTCTAACACTTTTACTAGATAGCAAATTCCTCCATGGACAGGAACATGTCATATATATCTTTTCCCAGAGTCTTACATTGTGTTTATCATATAGTATTGCTATGGGCTGAATATTTGTGTGTCTTCAATAGTCATATGTTGATATTTTAACACCCAATGTGATAGCATTAGAAGTTTGGGCCTTTCAGAGGTGATTAGGTGATAAGGATAGAGACTTCATAAATGGAATTGGTATCCTTATTTAAAAAAAAATAGCTTTGTTGCCCCTTCTGCCATGTGAGGTTACAGCAAAAAGACGGCTGTCTATGAACCAGGAAGTATACCCTAATCAGACACCAAATCTGCCAGTGCTTTGATCTTGGACTTCCCAGGCTTGGGAGTTGCCTTGGATTTCTTGCCTTTATGATTGAAATGATTTCAATTGTAAAACTCAATTTCGGCCTCCAGAACTGTGAGAAAGAAATTTCTGTTATGATAAGTCACCTAATTTATGGCATTTTGTCATAGCAGCCTGAACAGACCAAGACAAATACATACCTCACAAACATGCTTTGAATACATGAATAAGAGAGGTAGATTGAGGAGATGTAATCTATGAGTGATGCTTTTGAAAAAGAATTACAATCAAATTTAGTAAATAAGTTATAGACAAGTTAAAAAGTTAAATGAAAATGTGAAAAAATTAAATGAGTGAGTCATAAGTAACAATCTGTTAAATGTAAATCAAAAAAAGGGACCATCAGTGATATAGGAGTCAGAGGAGAGAAGTGGTCAGGCCGTGGAACAACAGAGACTCAATAACTAAATCTGAAAAGTTACATAGTATTTTGATGGCTAGAAAGAGAGAAGAAAGTAATTCCAATAATGAGGATAACTTAAAATATCTAGGAAGTAATGGTTGAGCCGTGTTTGGAGACAGTAAATAGAAAAATTCTATTGGTTTTTTTTTTAATATGAAAAGAAATTGATAAAACAAAATTCAGGCAAGGAAGGGGAGTTTATAGGGAAAGTGGTAATCTACATTATATATATATTGAGTTGAAGGTGCCTGCAAAACACCAAGTAGAGCTGTTTGGGTAGTGGTTAGAAATCTGGTCTGTATTTCAAGAGAAAAGGAAGATATGCGGATTTGCTAGCCACATGGACACCAGTGAAATTGACCTAAAAAATAATATGTAGAGAAGGGAAGGGTTAACAATAGAGCCTTGGGAAAAATCTATAATTTAAGGACAGAAAGAGGAAGACATGCCAAAAATGAAACCCAATAAGGTTCAAGAAAATAGAAAGGGACTCAGGAGATTGGAGAATCACAGGGACCAACAGAAGAGCGAAATTTGAGAATGAGCAGGCAGTTGGCAGTGGCAAATGTGTCGGAGAAGCTGAGAAGACTAAGAACTGCAGTGAGGCTATTGGATTTGGCCTTTAGTAATTAAGCTATGGCCTTCAAGACTGCTATTTCAACAGAGTGCTCAAGACTGAAAATAATACAGGGGGTTGAGAAGTCAGTGGGAAGTTAGGAAGGGGAGGCAGAGCTCACTCAAGAAGAGTGGTATGAATGAAAGGGAGACTTGCCCTGGCAGCTCGAGAGATTAGCAGAGTTAAAAGAAGACCCTTTTTTTCTTAGATGAAGTTCTTGAGAATGTTGCAGGTAGAAAGGAAGAAGTTGCTTTTTCAGAAAGAGGTAGAAGGTGCCAGAGAGGGATAGAAGATGATTGATTGATGGGCCAAGATCCAAGAACAGATAGAAAGGCAAAGAACCAAGGCCACTTGGAAAATGAAGAAAGTGAAGAATGAATAAGGATTTTGTAAAATATTGAGAGTTTTTAAGAATGTAAGTGGGGAAAACTCACATTGGAAGGCTTCAATATTTCTTAGTCAAGTAATACATGAAGTTGTCTACGTGGACAGGATAGAAGTGGGAGATTGAGGACATGTGAAATGAGCTGGGAAATCAAGTAAAGATGAATAGAAAGCTTAACAATGAGATAAGAAAGAGATAGATACAAGATATAGATCTATAGGAAATTGTATTGTCTATGAATATAGTAGAGATGTACTTTTTGTGTGTGTTTAAATAATTAATATATACTTATTACAAAATCCCATCACACAGAAATGAATATTGTTAGGTGACACTACAATGAAAACATCCAGAGGGGCTGGTGTCTAACTAGATATGGGGCATGAGTATGAGGTAATCAGTTGACTGAGGTTGTAATTCTAAGTGATTGGAAGAGTAAGTATGCCTTTGCCAGAACTAAAACAGTCAGGATTAGATTTGATGTGAGAAATCATAAAGATAAAGAGACAGAGAATCCCATAGCTTTACATGGCTAAGATTTTGATGGTGGATTAATGATCAGAGGGGGGATAGAAGGTAACATAGAGATGAGGAATCTAGAACATGGTTGGAGAGAAAGGTAAAGAACAAGGCAAGTGCTATGACCACAGGATAAGGGGCAAATGTTTTCAATTGTATTTAGTGGTACAAAGAAGTCAAGGAGGAAGAGAACAAGGAATACATCAGTTCCATGATTATCTGGAAAACTGTCCATTTATTTTCTTTAAATGGTGACCTTGCTTTCACGATTAGCTTTAAAATGAATTATCTCAAGTTAATTAACCACAAGTTAATGGTCAAGAGTTTCTTTGAAGCATTCAGTACAAAGGAGAAAATTTTTTTTCTTTTTTTACCAAACCTTAAGGAGTAGGGTCTATGCTGGAGTTGAAAAATTTCAAAGGGAAACTTCAAATTAGCTTTGAAAACCTTTGTAAAATAGGCCTTTACTTTCATTGTTTTGAATTGCCACATTGAATTTACTTCATTATTTTTCACTGAACAATTTCTATAGGCTTCTGAGACAATATTATATTCCTTCTCAGACAATGCTCCCTGCCAATATATAAGAGGCAATATTTTTGAGTGTAATATTCTCTGAAACTACCTTGGCATTTTTGCTGAGAGGCAGTTTAAACTGGAGAGAGGCTAACCAACAGCCCAAGAGAACAATATCCTTGAATAGTTTGTATATAAGTCTTGGTTTTTTTTATTTTCAGGCTCTGTATTTTTAATGGAGGCTGTTGATTTTCTTGCTATCAATGTGTTAAAACAAGCTACCAGGAGAAATAATTATAGCGACTTTTGTGCATAAATTAAATGTTCTGGGGTCCTTATTAGAGTACATTTACAAAAGACATTTCCGTGGGATTTATCTATGACTAAAGGATGAGATAATTAATAACATCAGACTGAAATGCTTTTATTCAGCTTATATTTACAGAATAATGCAGGAAAATAGAGAATTCTTTAGATGCAACCAAAGTTTGAACTAATCATAGCTGTTATGTATGATTAACAATATACCACGAAGTATGAAAGCAACATTTTAGTATTTTGTTCCACATATTAATACTGCTAAAATTAAATTCTCTAGCGGTCCTATCTCAAATTATTCTTATAACCACTTAGAGACAGCTTTGTTTTTCTGAAATATCTTTCCTGTCTCTCAGTCATGCATAACAGAAAATTATTCTGCATCTCATCCAAGCTCAAAAAACAAAACAAAACAAAAATCCCATTTTTAAGTGCATGCTAAAACAGTGCCAAGAGAAAACTCAAAATAGAAGCCCCAGGACAGAGAGTGATCATTTTGTTCAGTAAGTTTAAATGTAGTATTAGAGGTTAACATCAACCAAATAGAGTATCCAGGATATTATTCAAAACTTGAAGTTGAAACTTCCAAAGAGATGGGTAAAAAGGAAGGAGTAACTGCAAGAAGTTTTCTCCAAGATCTATGCCTGCTAAGAGACTTCCAAATATATATCCTAAGCATGTGAGCAGGCAGTGTTGCTAGGTATTATTGATTCAAATTTATTTTTAAAAAATTGTAATTATTGTTTTGTCTTCATTTATCAAACAAAAAATAGTTACTAAGCTGCTATCATGTGCATGGTATTAGGTTTAAGTGTATCTGGAAGCTGAGGTGATGATGTCTATGTTTGTGTTCCATGAGACACCAGGAGTGGAAGTCTGTGGGTAGGAGAGGGAGCATGGAGGAGGCAGGCTCACTGGGCACATTGTCCAAGAGATCATAGCAGAACTGTCTCATGCAAGTGCAGCCTGTTGTATTGTGTGCATTTTCTCTCACTGCAGAGTAATCCTGATCTGCCTAGACTCCAAATGAAACTACCTGTCTCTACGGGAAGAAAATAATTTCAAAGTGCTTACCAAGTATCAAGAAGTCACTTTCATATTTATATGAGAATAATCTTATTAAGCAGGCAATCTCAAGAAAGTTTAAAGCTAATGCTACCTCTTTACTTCTGATTTTCCAGTAATGTTAAACCAGGGTATATCCTCTTTAAACCTTAAGAGTCTATCTATTGGTTGTAGGTTAAACATATGTATCTACAAGTTGAAGATAGGAAGTTTAACACTGAGTAACTTTATTCTCACTATGTTGAAACTCACTTCCTTATTAGCTATATTTCCTATTCTTTTTTATTTCATTGCTATCAATGAAAGTGGAGTTCTCCATCATGATTCAGAAAAGAAAACTTCCTTGTCCATATTGTTAAAAGTAAATTCATTTTAAACCTTTATACAAAGCATTTTCCAATCTGGTAGAAAAATGAAAACGTTTTCTTTCAGAACTACTTTCTGTGGGCATGTACCACATATATCCGTTTTTTTTTTTTTTTTTTTCAATTTTCTTTTTTCATGCTGTACTTGACCTTTGGCTATCCCCCTCTGGGTGCCACAAAATTACCTGAAGATCATCCCTCTGGAATTGAACCCATTATAATATCTTCCTCCAAACATGCTTAACCCTCCTTGGAAAATTCCTATTCATCCTTCATTGCCCAACCTAAATTTCACTTCCTCTCCTGTGCCTTTCCAGCTTCCCCAAGTAAAGTAGTTGTTTCTATTGTTATCCTACTTTTTCATATTTTTGCTGTTTTATTTACTTACTATTTCATGCTTCTAAGCTCCTCAAAAGCAGGGATCCTGTTTCCTTTTAGCTACCATAATGCATGGCATAGTTTGGACACTGAAAATATTTGTTGAATCAATTTACATACATCTGCTACTGTCTTTTTGTTCTTTGCTTTAATGCAAACATTTCTCAAGGGTAAGATGTTTTGATTTGCTGAGTATTGAATGTCATTAACAAACAGATCTTAGTTAAGTCTCTTAACCATTTGGATTCAGTTTCCTCATTTATAAAACAGAAGAAATGACAATTCCTTCTTTAAATAAGTATATACATATTTATTTATTTCAAGGTTTTTCTTCTTTCTCACACTCTCTACTTTGAGGTTTGGCTCCAAAGTAGAGTTGAAGACAATAGAAGATTTTTAATTCTGGAGAAAAAAAGATCTTAGGGGAACAGAAGCATTGTCTTCAACTGTAGAAACGACTTTCATTTGGAACAGGGACAACTGAGTCCGTGTGACTGTAGGAGCTAGAATGAGGACTAATAGGTGAAAGTTATTAAGAAGCATTCAGACATCAGATAGATTTGGTACATGTTGCCTAGGTCTTACATCCCAGATGTATGAATTTCAAGGATCGGTAAAATACCCATGCCACCCCAAAACTTGGAGACTTACCGGGTTTTCAATGTTTTATTTTGTCAATTAAAAAAAAAAAAAAGCCAAACAACAACAATAAAACCAAAATGACTTTCCACTACAACTATCATTTCATAAAAAATGATTTTACTAAAAAACAGAAGGACACAATAAAGAATAGGTCTTTTGGGATTAAGAGTAGTGACAAACATACAGTGCTACACACATACACACACCCCATATCTTTTACTGTCATTTTAATTAGATCCTATAAACATCATAGTGGTTTAATGGGCTTGTAGATCATCATTTGAGCATCAGTATCCTAGGGCCCCCTTAAAACCTGACATTCAATAATATAGGATCATGCTACACAAATACAGACATATATATATTTACATACATATATTTAATTTAGAGGCTTATCTAGGTCTAAGAAGACATTTCCCAATAAAAGTATTTTGGGGGCCAGGTGTGGTGGCTAATGTCTGTGCGCCTGGCAATTTGGGAGGTCAAGGTGGAAGGAATGCTTGAGCCTAGGAGTTTGACACCCAGCCTGGGCAACATACTGTAACTCTATCTCTACATTAAATACAAAATAATGCATGGTGGTTCATTATTGTAGCTGGGATGACAGGCACATGCACCACCATGCACACACATGCGGGAGGGAGGCTTGCTTGAGCCCAGGAAGTCAAGGCTGCTGTCAACCGTGCATCATATCACAGCACTACAGCCTGGGTGACAAAGTGAGATCCCGTCTCAAAAAAAAAAAAGGCTTTTTTTGGAACTTAATAAACAGTTATATTACTTTGACTTACTTTCTGTAATTAGAACTTTTTTTTTTTTATGTTTGCCCACTCCACCTTTTTTTTTTTTTTTTTTTTTTTTTTAAGATGGGGTTTCACTATATTGGTCAGGCTGGTCTTGAACTCCCGACCTCAGGCGATCCGCCCGCCTTGGCCTCCCAAAGTGCTTGGATTACAGGCGTGAGACACCACACCTGGCCCACTCCACCTTTTCTAGAGGTGGAGGTGGGGTTTTGCTCTGTCACCCAGGTTGGAGTGCTGTGGTGTGACCATAGCTCACTGAAGCTTGGAACTCCTGGGCTGAAGCGATCCTCCTGCCTCAGCCTCCTGAGTAGCTGTGACTACAGGCACACACTACCATGCCTGATTGTTTTCTTCATTTTTGTAGAGGCAGGGTTTCACCATGTTGCCCAGGCTGGTGTTGAATTCCTGGTCTCAAGTGATCCTCCTGCCTTGTCCTCCCAAAGTGCTGAGATTACAGGCAGGAGCCACTGCACCTGCCACAGAACATATTTTTGAACAAGATCCTTAATTTTGACATCTCTGCACATCATGTTTTTCTTTGAATCTCTAAAACAGCTAAGTGTTTGATGATCTGGAATTCCGAACATAAATTGAATGCTGGACTGTTAGTATGGTTCAAATTGCATCTGTATGAAAACCTTGTTTAGAAAGATTAGGACAGAAACTAGTTTTTTTCTTTGCTGCTGCTAGTTTCCTGTGTAGTATTAGGTTGTTCCTGCTCTGAATTAGGGTCCAGTATGGACCCAGCAGGAGGTGGCTCTCCTGAAGTTGGGAGTGCTGGATGTAGCGTTAATTACCTGGCCTGGTCTGAGATGAGCAGCTGAAAGGAGAGCCTATCTCTTAGTCAGGACAGAGTAAAGCCACTGCTTAGATAAAAGAGTCTTAGTATTAAGGGTAAAGGAGGAGTCTTTCACCTCTGCTAGATTTGGGTAAGACTTATGCAGTAACTTAGAAAAATGTTTGTATTCCCATTTCTGAGACCCAGAGGTGAATTTGACAGCTTCCAGGAGGTGTGGTAGGCTCCTGGGGTACTACCATATGTAGGTATGAAGTTTGCATTGTCACATTTGTTCAATTTTTCCTGAACATATGATACTTTGACAGAAGGTGCTTCTACAAGGGCATTTTTTTTTCCTATAGGCAATTAGGTTATACTTAGGAAGTTGCAGATAAAACATTTTGTAGTCATAAATATAGAGCTCTGTCTTCCACCCAAGTTGACTATAAAAATGTCACATAAATAAAGGGTTTCAAATTAAAATTCTCAATTATTATTATACATTATTAAAATGATCCACTTTATAAATATAGGGAAATTGTCATGCTAAATAATATACCTGAGTTATAAAAACATTAGAGGGTGAATTAGTCTTATAAATTGAGAAGCACAGATTTCCATCAAATGTCTTTGAAAAATTAGGAATGTAGATTAATTTCTGGAGCAAGACACAGCAAGTGAATAATTTCCTTTTCTCTTCCTTTAAATAATATTTGAGTGTGCAAAACTGGTGTATCATCCTCTTACCCTTATCTATTGGTTTGAGAACAACTTTTACAATCTCTTTTTAGAAATTAAAATAATGATCACAATAAAATCCCTCAAAGCTTGCCTAAGCCTGAAGCACTGCAATTTATTGAGATCCTGATGTATATGTCCTGACAGCACAACCGCAGGGCTAAGTTGTAATGCTTTGCAAGAGTTGCCCAGAAAACCCCGGGGATTCAGTCTGACACTCTAAAGAGATGCCTTGAAAAGACACTGTCTGGAAGACTCTGAATCTTAACCCCTTAGCTAACTCTGGATAGGTCTTGTGGCCTTCTGAAGTTCCATCTGGGTGAATGTAACATAATAATTTGTCTTCTTTAGAAATTAAATTCCAAGGAAAAGATGTAATTACAGGTCTAATGTCCCATTTCCTAGAGAGAGAATAGGGTCCTTATTGAGGTTATAATTACATATGTGAAATAGAGGTTTTTAAGGAACCTATCTAGGTAATTCAGAGAACCAAAATTTTTCTTTTATCTGAAATACTCTGCTGAGTAAAATAAATGTTGGTAAGTCCCTGTGCATTGTTTTTTCTTCTCTGTGGGAGGTAGGAGTGGTTTCTGCAGTAACTGTTTGACTAATTGCCTTCATTCTCTGTCTCTGTGTGCAAACAACCTATGCCCCCTGACTATCTTATCAGGGTATATTTGCTTCTCTTCCCAAAGTTCTTTGAAGTATCTTATAATATTTGCTCTCAATAGTCCTTTTGGATATGGCAGAGAGTAGCCTATCAATTCCATTTTAGAGATGGAGAATGGACCTTGATGGTGATTATTGCTGGTGGACGTGGAACCAGACCTGGGTCTTGTGACTCACAGGCAGGAACGCTTCCTCCCACACTGCACTGTGGAATGTGTTCCATGTTACTGAATGTTACAACTGAAACCTTTAAAAGCTAGCAAGACCAGTTCTCCTGGTAAAAGTATTTAGTCTTACGATGAATGTCTAAGAAACTCAAGATAAAAATTATGCCAAATTCAAAGCCAACCACTGAAAGTTCCAAAGTGGGCAGGGAGGCAGATCTGCCTATTGTATGAGCACTTAGAAATATTCGCCTGTATTGACAATTTATCTGCACCTACTGAAAGGTAGAAGAATATTCCCCACCCTTGACAAATATGCCACTTTAGCATAAGAATTATTTTGAATTAAAGGCATGAAAAAAAGCAGATACAAGAAGGGTGTTCTGATGCTTCCTGTTTCCTTCCTGAAAGCAGGAGATAAAACCCCCAGAAGAAAGACGTCTCTTTATATCAGAAAAAAAGTAACATTCTTATCGTTGGAATGGGAAGATGAGACTGAGAAAATTCTGTACAAACAGGCCTTATTAAAATTATTTTTATCTTCCTTTAGCCTCCCTGAATAGTTTAGTTTTCAATAATTGCTTCTTTTTGTTCAACCTAGCAAGTATAAAATCACTTCAGTTGTGCCGCTTCTTTAGGTCTTCATTTCTTTTTTTTTTTAATTGTACTTTAGATTCTGGGGTACAGGTGAAGATCATGCAAGATTGCTGCATAGGTACATTCATGGCAAGGTGGTTTGCTGCCTCCATCCCCCCATCACCTATACCTGACATTTCTCCCCAAGTTATCCCTCCCCATCCTCCCTCCCACTATCTCTTCTCTAGCCCCACCCAACAGATCCTAGTGTGTCATGTTCCCCCTCTCTGTGTCCATGTGTTCTCATTGTTCAACAGCCACCTATGAGTGAGAACATACGGTGTTTGATTTTCTGTTCTTGTGTCAGTTTGCTGAGAATGATAGTTTCCAGGTTCATCCATGTCCCTACAAAGGACATGAACTCATTGTTTTTTATGGCTGCATAGTATTCCATGGTGTATATGTGCCACATTTTCCTTGTCCAGTCTATCATTGTTGGGCATTTGGGTTGGTTCCAGGTCTTTGCTATTGTAAACAGTGCCGCAATGAACATGCCTGTGCATTTGTCTTTATAATAGAACGATTTAGTCCCTTTGGTATATACCCAGTAATGGGATTGCTGGGTCAAATGGAATTTCTGTTTCTAGATCCTTGAGGAATCGCCACATTGTCTTCCACAATGGTTGAACTAATTTCCACTCCCGCCAGTAGTGTAAAAGTGTTCCCATTTCTCTACATCCTCTCTAGTATTTGTTGTCTCCAGACTTTTTAATGATCACCATTCTAACTGGCGTGAGATGGTATTTCAATGTGGTTTTGATTTGCATTTCTCTAATTACCAGTGATGATGAGCATTTTTTCATATATTTGTTGGCTTCATATATATCTTATTCTGAAAAGTCTGTTCATATCCATTGCCCACTTTTGAATGGGGTTGTGTTTATTTTTCTTGTAAATCTGTTTTAGTTCTTTATAGATTCTGGATATTAGCCCTTTGTCAGATGGGTAGATTGCAAATTTTTTTCCCATTCTGTTGGTTGCTGGTTTGCTCTAATGATTATTTCTTTCTTTCTTTTTTTTTAATTTATTTATTCTACTTTAGGTGCATACTATATCTGGCATTTCTCCCTGTGGTATCCCTCCCCACCCCTCCCCTCCCTCCCCCCCACCCCCTCATTGTCTCTCCCCTACCCCCTCCAACTGTCCCCTGTGTGTGATGCTCCTCTCCCTGAGTCCACGTGTTTAAAAACCACTTTAAACTTCATATGGAATCACAGGAGACCCCGCATAGCCAAGACAATCCTAAGCAAAAAGAACAAAGCTGGAGGCATCACACTGCCAAGATTTAAACCCTGATTGTTTCTTTTGCTGTGCAGAAGCTCTGGAGTTTTATTATATCACATTTGTCTCTTTTGGCTTTTGTTGCCATTGCTTTTGGTGTTTTAGTCATGAAGTCCTTGCCTGTGCCTATGTCCTGGATGGTTTTGCCTAGGTTTTCTTCTAGGGTTTCTATAGTGTTAGGTCTTATGTTTAAGTCTTTAATCCATCTGGAGTTAATTTTAGTGTAAGGTGTCAGGAAGGGGTCTAGTTTTCTGCTTTCTGCACATTGCTAGCCAATTTTCCCAACACCATTTATTAAACAGGAGATGCTTTCCCCATTGTTTGTTTTTGTCAGGTTTGTAAAAGATTAGATGGTTGTAGATGTGTGGTGTTGCTCTGGAGGCCTCTGTTCTGTTCCATTGGTCTATGTCTCTGTTTGGTACCCGTACCATGCTGTTTTGATTACTGTTGCCTTGTAGCATAGCTTGAAGTCTGGCAGCGTGATGCTGCCAGCTTTGTTCTTTTTGCTTAGGATTGTCTTGGCTATGTGGGCTCTTTTTTGGTTCCATATGAAGTTTAAAGTGGTTTTTTCCAGTTCTGTGAAGAAGGTCATTGGTAGTTTGATGGGGATAGCATTAAATCTATTAATTATTTCGGGCAGCAAGGCCTTTTTCATGATATTGATTCTTCCTAACCGTGAACATGGAATATTTTTCCATCTGTTTGTGTTTTCTCTTATTTCTTTGGGCAGTGGTTTGTAGTTCTACTTGAAGAGGATCTTTACCTCCTTTGTCAGTTGTATTCCTAGGTATTTTATTCTCCTTGTGGCAATTGTGAATGGGAGTTCGCTCTTGATTTGGCTCTCTGTTTGTCTGTTATTGGTGTATAGGACTGCTTGTGATTTCTGCACATTGGTTTTGTATCCTGAAACTTTGCTGAAGTTGCTTATCAGCTTAAGGAGAATTTGGGCTGAGACAATGGAGTCTTCTAAATATACAATCATGTCATCTGCAAATAGAGACAAGTTGACTTCCTCCTTTCCTAAATGAATACCCCTTTATTTCTTTTTCTTGCCTGATTGCTCTGGCTAAAACTTCCAATAATATATGGAATAAGAGTGGTGAGAGAGGGCATCCTTGTCTAGGGCCAAATTTCAAAGGGAATGCTTCCAGTTTTGCCCATTCAGTATGATATTGGCAGTGGGTTTGTTATAAATAGCTTTTATTATTTTGTGATATGTTCCATCAATACCTAGCTTATTGAGAGTTTTTAGCATAAAGGACTGCTGAATTTTGTCAAAGGCCTTCTCTGCATCTATTGAGCCAATCATGTGGTTTTTGTCTTTGATTCTCTTTATGTGGTGGATTGCATTTATAGACTTGTGTATGTTGAACCAGCCTTGCATCCCCAGGATGAAGCCTACTTGATTGTGATCAATAAGCTTTTGATATGCTGTTGCAATTGGTTTGCCAGTATTTAATTGAAGATTTTTGCATCTATGTTTATCATGGAGATTGGCCTGAAGTTTTCTTTTTTTGTTGAGTCTCTGCCAGGTTTTGGTATCAGGATGATGTTGGTCTTATAAAATGAGTTGGGGGAGGAGTCCCTCTTTTTGTATTGTTTGGAATAGTTTCAGAAGGAATGGTACCAGCTCCTCTTTGTACATCTGGTAGAAATCAGCTGTGATCCCATCTGGACCTGGACTGTTTTTGGTTGGTGGGCTATTAATTGCTGCCTCAACTTCAGCCCTTGTTATTGGTCTATTCAGGGTTTCAACTTCTTCCTGGTTTAGTCTTGGGAGGGCGTAAGTGTCCAGGAATTTATCAATTTCTTCCAGGTTTACTGGTTTATGTGTACAGAGTTGTTTGTAGTAATCTCTGATGATAGTTTGTATTTCTGTGGGATTGGTGGTGATATCCCCCTTTATCGTTTTTTATTGCATCTATTTGATTCTTCTCTCTTTTCTTTTATTAATCTGGCTAGCAGCCTATTTTGCTGATCTTTTCAAAAAACCATCTCCTGGATTTACTGATTTTTTGAAGGGTTTTTTTGTGTCTCTATCTCCTTCAGTTCTGCTCTATCTTAGTTATTTCTTGTCTTTTGCTAGCTTTTGAGTTTTTTGGTCTTGCTCCTCTAGCTCTTTCAATTTTGAAGATAGGGTATCAATTGTAGATCTTTCCTTGCTTCTCATGTGGGCATTTAGTGCTATAAATTTCACTCTAGACACTGCTTTGAATGTGTCCTGGAGATTCTGGTACATTATGTCCTTGTTCTTGTTGGTTTCAAAGAAGATCTTTATTTCTGCCTTCATTTCATTGTTTATCCAGTCAACATTCAGGAGCTAGTTGTTCAGTTTCCATGAAGTTGTGCGGTTTTGAATTAGTTTCTTAAACCTGAGATCTAATTTGATTGCACTGTTGTTTGAGAGACTGTTATGATTTCTGTTCTTCTGCATTTGCTGAGGAGTGATTTACTTCCAATTATGTGGTAAATTCTAGAGTAAGTGTGATGTGGTGCTGAAAAGAATATATATTCTGTGGATTTGGGGTGGGGAGTTCTGTAGATGTCTATTAGGTCTGCTTGGTCCAGATCTGCATTCAAGTCCTGGATATCCTTGTTGATTTTCTGTCTTGTTGATCTGTCTAATATTGACAGTGGAGTGTTAAAGTCTCCCACTATTATTGTGTGGGAGTCTAAGTCTCTTTGTAGATCATTAAGAACTTGCTTTATGTATCTGGGTGCTCCTGTATTGGGTGCATATATATTTAGGATAGTTAGCTCTTCTTGTTGTATTGATCGTTTTCACCATCTTATAATGGCCTTCTTTGTCTCTTTTGATCTTTGTTGGTTTAAAGTCCATTTTATCAGAGATTAGGATTGCAACCCTTGCCTTTTTTTTGCTCTCCATTTGCATGGTAGATCTTCTTCCATCCCTTTATTTTGAATCTATGTGTGTCTTTGCATGTGAGATGGGTCTCCTGAATACAGCACACTGATGGGTTTTGAATTTTTATTCAACTTGCCAGTCTTTGTCTTTTGATTGGGGCATTTAGGCCATTTTCATTTAACATTAATATTGTTATGTGTGAATTTGATTCTGACATTTTGTTACTGGTTGTTTGTTTTGCCCATTGGTCAACACAGTTTCCTCATTGCATCATTGGTCTTTACCATTTGGTTTGTTTTTGCAGTCACTGGTTCTGGATGTTTTTTCCCGTGTTTAGTGCTTCCTGCAGGAGCTCTTCTAAGGCAGGTCTGGTGGCAACAAAAATCTTTCAGTAATTGCTTGTCTGTAAAGGATTTTATTTCTCCTTCACTTATGAAGCTTAGTTTGGATGGATATGAGATTCTGGGTTGAAAGTTCTTTTCTTTAAGGATGTGGAATATTGGCCCCCACTTTTTTCTGGCTTGTAGGTTTTCTGCTGAGAGATCTGCTGTGAGTCTGATGGGCTTTCCTTTGTGGGTGACCCGACCTTTCTCTCTGGCTGCCCTTAGCATTTTTTCCTTCATTTAATCACTGGTGAATCTGATGATTATGTGCCTTGGTGTTGCTCTTCTTGAGGAATATCTTTGTGGTGTTCTTTGTATTTCCTGTATTTGAATGTTGGCCTGCTTTGCTAGGTCAGGGAAGTTCTCCTGGATAATATCCTGAAGAGTGTTTTCCAGCTTGGATTCATTTTCCCCGTCCTCTTCAGGTATACCAATCAAATGTAGATTAGGTCTTTTCACATAATCCCATATTTCTTGGAGGCTTTGTTAATTTCTTTTCCTTCTTTTTTTCTCTTTCTTGCCTTCTCTTTTTATTTTGTTGAGTTGATCTTCAATCTCTGATATCCTTCCTTCTGCTTCATCCATTCAGCTGTTGAAACTTGTGTATTACTTCACAAAGTTCTCGTGCTGTGTATTTCAGCTCCATCAAGTCGTTTATGTTCTTCTCTAGGCTGGTTATTCTAGTTAGCATTTCGTCTAATCTTTTTTCAATGTTCTTAGTTTCTTTGCATTGGGTTAGAACATGTTCTTTTAGCTCAGAGAAGTTTGTTATTACTCATCGTCTGAAGCCTGCTTCTGTCACCTAGTCAAAATCATTCTCTAACCTGTTTTGTTGACTTCCCTGGTGAGTTGTTGTGATCTCTCTGGGGGAGGAGAGGCATTCTGGACTTTGATGTTTTCGTCCTTTTAGTGCTGGTTTCTTTCCATCTTCATGTATTTATCTATCCTCGATCTTTGAAGTTGGTGATTTAGGGTGGGATCTCTGAGCGGATGTTTATTGTTAAAGTTGGGGTTATTTCTCCTGTATGAGGCTTTTCTTTAAACACAGTTTTCAGTGTGCTGCTTGAGACAGTCTCTCCATTGTCTGCCTGTGGAGGCAATGCTGGGCTGCCTTGGTCTCAGCCAGGCTGTTGTTTATTCTTCGCCTGATTTCCCGCTTATGCCTGTGGGATTAGCTCTGCTTTCCCAATGGTGGACTTCTTTCCCTCTGCTGAGTCTTCTCCTGCCGGATGGAGCTCCGTCTGATGTGTTAACTGTGAAACTCTCCCATGAGAGGGATTCTGGTCGCTGGATCTTGTGGGGAGTGGGACCTGTCTGTCCATATCCCCCTCCCCGCTTTCAACTCTCCCTTCTGTGGGAGGGGCGGTTCCTTCTCGCAAACCTTCTTGGTGTTAGTCCAAGTCTCTGCCCTGGTCTGCACTGACAAGGCACCAGTCTGGCGGGGGCTGCCAGCCTGGGCTGTCACCTGGGTCTGCAACTTGGGGGTGGTTCTCAGCCAGGCAGTGTTTTCCTGGGCTGTGTGCTGCTGAAGTCTCGGAGTGAAGCGCTATATCTGATTCAGAGTATCAAGTAGGTGACGCCCCCCACCCCGATCCTCCATGCTAGATACACTTCCCAGGTGGGGCAGTGCCCTGCCTTGCCTCGGGGCTTCCCAGGTGGGGCAGTGCCCCGCCTTGCCTTTGGGCTGCTTTCACTGCCATTTTTTGGATTAATTCCTCTGTTCAACCAGTCCCTTTGGAACGAACCTGGTACCTCGCTTGGAGATACGGATATCGCTCAGGTTCTGTTTCTCACTCGGTGGGAGCCGCACTCTGGAGAAGCTCACTTTCGGCCGTCTTGGTCCCCCCTCCACCCACTGTCTGGGTCTTCGTTTTTTGATGAGGGCTTTCATGTCATGTAAAACTTATATCAAAAACATTTGTGTAATTTTCTTCTGTTAATCTCTCTGAGTTCAATTTAATTCTCAGGCCCAGCTTAAAAGTTCTATGAGTTTAGACATAAAATTTTGCGTCTCCTATACTTTTTTTTTTCCTAAGCACCCTTTTTTCTGGCATTTCAGAGTCAGAATCATTTATAAAGCACCATAACAGTTTTCTCTGCTTTTCCAACCAGATTCTCAAACTGGCTGAACTATATTAATTACAGGCTGCCCCAGTTGCCACGTAAGGTAATAGATTAAGCTACTAGACTGGTGCGAGAAAAATGTCTGTGGGTTTCTCTCTGTAGTAGCCCCCAGAAGGAGGCCATGGCCTGGCAGATAATCAATACCTATTAGAGCAGAAAATCAATGTGCCCAATCTGGTAATGCCCTGATTGTATTTTCTCTACAGCAGAGGGAAGGTTTTCCCAGAGAAGTCACTGTATGGTGGTTTCCTTCATCACAGGTAAGGGCATGGCTACAGGGACAGCCTGTGAGCCTTGATCCCTGGGGAACCTCATGGTGTGCGTACCACTAGTCTTGCTGCCCACACTGTCATGGATTTAGATTTTGAACAACATGTGAGGTGTCCTAAATTTTCACTTTTATGTTTGTATGTCATTCTGAGGTCAGACATAAAGTGGAATGTGGAGCTGATACATCAACTAGATAAGTAAGGAGGGATTGATAGTATAATTTGAGCAAATTAGCAGTGTCGTTTATAATATTGAATTAACTGAATTATGTTGAGCTGCACAGACTTCACCCAAGATCATATGAATGTGCATTGATCATCACAATTGTTGGTGACACAGATCATAATTTAATAAAAATTTATTTGGCTCACACTAAATACAAAACACTAGGCTGAATTCAGCACCACTGTTTTATTTCTGAAGCTTTTCACTTCCAGTACATTTTTAGCTTTGTGGTCAACATTTACAAAAGAATAATGATTTTGTTTTGACTTTATTAAATTGGATTTATTTTGTATTTCATGACCCTCTTTTAACTTTTCATGTTATCTATGCTGAATATTGTGTTATAAATCATTTTAGAAAATAATATAGAGTGATGGTAGCTGTGTTTTCACCTGTAATGTCTTTGATATGTAAGTTTTAATAAATAAGAGTTGAGGCAGATATTTTCTTTCTTTCAAAAAGAGATATAACTTGTCAATGAAAGAAAAAAATGGCGGGAGAGATTTACGCATTTTTCTGTGGCTTATTCATACAGTGTAGGAAGGTGTCTCAGAGCCTGAAAATTTAGGTAGTGATTGTTGATTCCATTTTCACCTTTGTCATCTCTCGGGAATTTATGATCCCACCTTCTGGTCATACAATCTTTGGACTGGGAAGAATTTGAAAGGTAAGCAAGAATTGCTTTGTCACAGAGATTAGGCAAAGCCAAATCTATCCCTTTTTAACTGTAAATGTTAGGATTAGGTGAGAGAAAATGAATGACCAGCTCCTTTCCTCCCCTGAAATGATATTCTTCCTTGAGTGAAACTGTGTGTTCATAATATTTTCTTTGAGTGCTTTGAACATGGCCACAGTTAGTAGAAATTTTTCCTTAATAAAATTGAATATTATTTTCCTTAGAGGAAAGCAAAAGGGTCTACATCTATAATGAATTACAGCCTCTGATCTTCTAAAGTTTTTTGGCAACTTATCCATGTATTTCTTGTTTTGGTCTATGAAGCTCAGTTGTAAGGCTTTTGTGATCAGATAGAATTAGAATCTAGCTTTTCACATAGGGATAAAATCAGTTCCAAAAGCCTTGGCAGGCATGTCTCTGGTGCTGAGGATGAACGTGTCCTCCTAGGGCTGGTCTCTGAGTGATGATCCTGGGGCTGGAGACATTGTCTGTGGACAGATATCACCAAATCAACCCACAGGAGGTGGTTCCTTTCTGAGGAATAAGGGCATTGGGGAATGACCACAAACATGGCATTGAAATGGAAAGATACTTTAAAATAATTTCCTCTAACACAGGGAAACATAACAGAGTGACATTAGAGTACAAAATCAACTTAGAAAATAAAATATAACAATGATAGTCATTACTGCAAGGAACATTAAAATTATTACTACCAATTGCTAACTGAGCAGAAAACAAGTTTACCAAGAAATGTATTAAATCAATAAGCCAAGCACATAAACAGCATCTTTGCATGGTGTTGATGATTTATTTCTAAAAGCCATATTAGCTGCTCCTTCCTACTGCATTATTTCCTTTGAATGAATTTCCATCCCTCCTACCAGGAGACTTTAAACTCCTTTTCTTCTTACTATGTTCCAGGTAGGATCACATTCCAGAGAGCTTGAGTTGTTCTCCATGATTGCATAAAGTAACAGGCTACACATTTTATCTATACCATTGACCGAATCATCTCAACAATGTTATGAGAAAGGTATGCATTCTTATTCCCTCTTTATGGGCAAGATTCTGCTGCCTGTCCTGATTACTGCAGGCTTAGCACTGTGTCCTCTCTGAGGAATCCCTCACGGCGACTGCTAGTGGCTTTCCCTTCCCCTCTCTTACCATCTGCCTAGTCTGTGCAATGGCGCTCATGTTCTGGTTTCCTCTGCTTGGTCTGCAGCCACAAAACCAACTCCAGCTCTCTTTGTTGGGTCCTCTGACACCCTGCCTCATCCATTAGCCATAATTACTCAGGCAATTCTTTGAATTCTTCCCACTTTGTTTGCTTATAACTGGACTCCAGAGCCCCAGTCTCCATGCAACTACTTCCCTAACTGTCTTTGCTTCTTCCAATGGGCTGACACTTCAGATTCTCCTCCTGATGTTTTGATCTCAGCACAATTGTTGAGTTCCCTTGCTTCTTTGGTACCAGTACTCCCTTCCTCAGGAGCAGATCTTGACTTTGTGATACTCATAGCTCATTCAATTTTTGGGAACCTCCTTCATATACAAAATTATCAATATTAACTTAGGTATTAAAGGAGGGAAGGATGTGTCATCCCACAACATGCTGAATTGGTGTATTGATTATTTTGAGTTGAAAACATTGGAGAAATTGTAGTTTAGAAAGGGCTAGCTGACCTGTTTCTTCCTGCATGCACCAAGCCATAAAGGTTCCTCTAGGAGGGGCTCTCACTCTATACCAGGGTGAGAAAATAGACCTGATTACCAGACACTGGGAATTGAGAACTGTAGTGGATCTGAATAAACATAATGAAGTAACTCTTATCTTCCTCTAGTTTTACATACACCCTCAATATATCTCCTACTGACTCCCCCTAGAAATTTACTACTCCTAGCCAGATTTTGTCTTGACATTTCCTGTCAAATTTATCATTCTTTGTCTAAAAAGCACAGAAGCATCTTACTTTGGTCACTTCTTAATTGTTTTTCTTGTGAAGATCCCCATGTACATGTAAAATGAATAAGACTTATATGCTCTTGCAAGTCTGCCTCATGTCAATTTGGTTTCTAGATCCAGCTGGAAGAACCTGCATAACAGCTTAAAGGGAGTTGGAAGTGATCTCTGATTCTCCTACAGAATAAATGTAAATACTTATTTAGAATGAGAAAATAAATCACAGCATGGCTCCTTGGGGATTCCTGTCCCTTTCTGCAGAGATCTCTTTAGGTCATTTATCAGAACTGCTTACATGAAATATTTCTGTTGTAGCCTGGATCTCCCTTTACCACCTAGAACACTCTACAATCCCCCAAGACTCACAGAAGCCAGTGAACAAAAGGGGCCCAAAGCTCAAGTGTCGCTAGTTTCATAGCAAATGACTCTGACCCTCTGACTCCTTCACTGTGGCTTTGGGTGAAGACTCCTTGCTTTGGCTGTGAGTTTCAGAGAACCTTAATTCTCAGGGGGTTGCAGGAGTGAAGGGCAGGTGTGGAGAGGAGAGGGAGGGGAGAGGAGAGTTTGTGGGGTGGAGAGAGAGAGAGACTGTATTTATGTGAAAGAGAGAAGGAAAGAGAGGCAGTATGTATGTGTGTGTGTATATGCGTGTACGAAACAGAGACGGATTGATTGCACTTTCCCTTCAGCTTGCCAGTTCTCTCTCCTTTGAGGAAGAATCCCTCTGCTGTGTGACATTTTATAGCTGTAGTTACTTATTGACTGACTGCTCTGCGGGGTAGACTGAATGCATTTATGGCACTCCCTGTAATATTGTGGGGTGTGGCCAGGCATAAATTGACTAACCACCTTGGGATGGGGCACACATGGAGAGGCAAGAACCTAGAACACACCCAGCCAGGCCTTGGAGGTCCCAGAGGTGTGTTGGCAGCTAGGCAGTGCGTGGTATCCACTGGGCCAGGAGACAGATGACTGGGATCATCTGATGAAGCCAGGAGCATTAGGGAGGTCACCACCGGAAAACAGGGATCGTGTTAGACCCGTAGAGCCCAACACTGTGGCTCTCTTCACCTTGAACAAGGGGACCCAGAGAGAAGAGCTGAGGGCCCAGTTCCGGGCATCTGGCAAGCACTGGCTCCAGCGCCACCTGGGGGTACAGAGGAAGAATTTCGGTTCTTAGGGACTTCCCTAGAGGAATCTTAAGAATTACCAGAAGAGTTAGGCAAAGTGATTAATAGGTTAGTTGACATGCTAGAAATAGGATGAAAGTTGGATACCAGATCTTGGAAAGATTCACAGGCAGTAGCAGTATATCAAGGCTGGAAGTGTTTGTATTTGGGGGGGCAGAGACATCTACCACTTACTCTCTTCAGAGCTTTGGGCAAGTTGTTTAATTTCTCTGTGTTTTTCTGGTCTTTTAAAAACAATCTGTTTAAAATAATAACTGCATTACAGAGTTACTTTGATGATTAAAAGAGATAATATCTACTTGCATAATGCTGACTATTTAGGTGGAGGAACCAGATATTTTTCTAATTTTATTAATAATGTCTTACTAATTATAGAAGCTGATACATAGTAGGCCCTTTATAAATGTTTGTTAAATTGTGCCATATCACCTACCAGGTGACTGGCATACAGATATATCTATATAGATAGCTAGGTTGACTGATATAGATACATAGATTTGTGCATATGTATATAATATAAACTTCTATCTATTTATCTATCTGTCTGTTCATCATCTATCTATCTATTATTACCTATGTATCTAGCTAGCTAACTAGACAGCTAGCTATCATGTCTTAGTATTTGAACCCGAGTATAAGATGAGGGCCAGAGCAGCGAATGCAATCCTCAGTCAGTGTGAGGCTTGAGCTCTTAAATTCCTCCAATCCCATGATTGAGGTGACCAAAACCAAGTCCACCTGTGTGAGTAAAGATGGAAGAATATAGAGATGAGAACTGGGCAGACTGACTTGTTTTTTCTAACATACACTTTCCACTTGAAATGGTGTTAAAACCAAAGTTTAGAGTGATTTTTCTAAAGCATTTATCACTATTTGTTTTTATGCTTCTGACTCACTGTTTAAAAAAATATCACTGGCTGGGCACGGTGGCTCACTTTGGGAGGCCGAGGTGGGCGGATCACCTAAGGTCGGGAGTTACCAGCCTGACCAACATGGAGAAACACTGTCTCTAATAAAAATACAAAATTAGCTGGGCGTGGTGTCCTGGCTACTCGGGAGGCTAAGGCAGAAGAATCGCTTGAACCGAGGAGATGGAGGTTGCCATGAGCCAAGATTGCACCATTGCACCCCAGCCTGGGCAACAAGAGCAAAACTCCATCTCAAAAAAAAAAAAAATAAGATAAAATAAAATAAAACATGACCACTGACCTCACAGAAATACAATAATCAGAGAATACCATAAGCAAAACGAGCCACATATTAGAATAATATGTTGGTTAACACTTACCTGAAAAGCACTGGTATGTGGAATATAAAAATAACTCTCACAACTCAATAATTAGAAAACAAACACACTGAATTTTAAAATAGGTGAAAGATTTGAACCTATACTTTACCAAAGAAGATATAAAGATGGCGAAAAAAATCATAAAATAATGCTGACTGTCATTAGTCACTAGGGAAATTTAAATAATAACCACAGCCCATCTATTCAACTGGCTAATATTTAAAAAATCCAATAATCTGGCTGGGCGCTATGGCTCATGTCTGTAATCCCATCACTTTGAGAGGCTGAGGTGGGCAGATCACTTGAGGTCAGGAGTTCAAGATCAGCCTGGCCAACATGGTGAAAGTCTGTCTCTACTAAAAATACAAAAAGTAGCCAGGTGTGGTCGTGAGCACCTGTAATTCCAGCGACTCAGGAGGCTGAGGCAGGAAAATCTCTTGAACCCAGGAGGCAGAGGTTGCAGTAAGCCAAGATTGCGCCATTGCACTCCAGCCTGGGTGACAAAAGTGACACTCCGTCTCAAAAAAGAAAAAAAAAATCTGAGAATCCTAAGTGCTTAGGGAAATCTAAATCATAACCACAGCCCAGTTATTCAAATGGCTAGAATTTTAAAAATCTGGTAATTCTAAGTGCTTATAGTAATGTGGAGTGAATGAAACTATCACACATTGCCAATGTAAATGCAGATTTTTACTGCCAGATTGGAAAATGGTTTGGCAGTTTCTTTTAAAGTTATACATACACTTACCATATGACTTCAAAGTCTCACTACTAGAAGTTTACTCACAAGAAAGGAAAACCCATGTCTTGCACACAAAGACTTGCACACAAATGTTTATACTGGTATTATTCATAATTGCCAAAATTGGAAGACAATAGACATGGCTACCAACTGGTGCATGCATAAACCAAATTGCAGCAAACCTACTCAATGAAATATGATTAAAAAATATTTTATTGTACTTTAGGTTCTGGGGTACATGTGCAGATCATGCAGGATTGTTACATAGGTACATACATGGCAATGTGGTTTGCTGCCTCCATCCCCCCCATCACCTGTATCTGGCTTCTCCCCCATGTTTTCCCTCCCCAACCTTCCTACCCCACACTGTCCCTCCCTATTCCCCACAACAGACCCCAGTATGTGATGCTCCCCTCCCTGTGTCCATGTGTTCTCATTGTTCAACACCCACCTATGAGTGAGAACATGCGGTGTTTGATTTTCTGTTCTTGTGTCAGTTTGCTGAGAATTATGGTTTCCAGATTCATCCATGTCCCTACAAAGGACACGAACTCATCATTTTTATGGCTGCATAGTATTCCATGGTGTATATGTGCCACGTTTTCCTTGTCCAGTCTATCGTCAATGGGCATTTGGGTTGGTTCCAGGTCTTTGCTATTGTAAACAGTACCGCAGTGAACATACGTGTGCATGTGTCTTCATAATAGAATGATTTATAATCCTTTGGATATATACCCAGTAATGGGATTGCTGGGTCAAATGGAATTTCTATTTCTAGATCCTTGGGGGAATTGCCACATTGTCTTCCACAATGGTTGAACTAATTTACACTCCCACCAACCGTGTAAAAGTGTTCCTATTTCTCCACATCCTCTCCAGCATCTGTTGTCTCCAGACTTTTTAATGATTGCCATTCTAACTGGTGTGAGATAGTATCTCAATGTGGTTCTGATTTGCATTTCTCTAATGACCAGTGATGATGAAATTTTCTTCGTAAGTTTGTTGGCCACATAAATGTCTTCTTTTGAAAAGTGTCTGTTCATATCATTCACCCACTTTTGAATGGGGTTGTGTGTTTTTTTCTTGTAAATTTGTTTTAGTTCTTTGAAGATTCTGAATATTAGCCCTTTGTCAGATGAGTAGATTGCAAAAACTTTTTCCCATTCTGTTGGTTGCTGGTTCACTCTAATGATTGTTTCTTTTGCTGTACAGAAGCTCTAGAGTTTAATTGGATTCCATTTGTCTATTCTGGCTTTTGTTGCCAATGCTTTTGGTGTTTCAGTCATGAAGTCCTTGCCTGTGCCTATGTCCTGAATGGTTTTGCCTAGGTTTTCTTCCAGGGTTTTTATGGTGTTAGGTCCTATGTTTAAGTCTTTAATCCATCTGGAGTTAATTTTAGTGTAAAGTGTCAGGAAGGGGTCCAGTTTCTGCTTTTTGCACGTGGCTAGCCAGTTTTCCTAACACCATTTATTAAACAGGGGAATCCTTTCCCCATTGCTTGTTTTTGTGAGGTTTGTCAAAGATCAGATGGTTGTACATGTGTGGCATTGCCTCCGATGCCTCTGTTCTGTTCCATTGGTCTATATCTCTGTTTTGGTACCAGTACCATGCTGTTTTGATTACTGTAGACTTGTAGTACAGTTTGAAGTCAGGTAGCGTGATGCCTCCAGCTTTGTTCTTTTTACTTAGAATTGTTTTGGCTGTGTGGGCTCTCTTTGGGTTCCATGTGAAGTTTAAGGTGGTTTTTTCCAGTTCTGTGAAGAGGGTCACAGGTAGCTTGATGTGGATAGCATTAAATCTATAAATTACTTTGGGCAGTATGGCCATTTTCACAATATTGATTCTTCCTAACCATGATCATGGAATGTTTTTCCATCTGTTTGTGTCCTCTCTTATTTCCTTGAGCCGTGGTTTGTAGTTCTCCTTGAAGAGCTTCTTTATATCCTTTGTTAGTTGTATTCCTAGGTATTTATTCTCTTTGTAGCAACTGGGAATGGCAATTCACTCTTGATTTGGCTCTCTTTTAGTCTGTTATTGGTGTATAGCAAAGTTTGTGATTTCTGCACATTGATTTTGTATCCTGAGACTTTGCTGAAGTTGCTTATCAGTTTAAGGAGATTTTGGGCTGAGACAAGTATGGAATACTATTTAGCATGCAACAACACTGATGAATCTCGAATGTATTAGGAGAAAGATGCCAGTCTCAAATGGCTACATGCTATAAGATTCCATTGAGATGTCTTTCCAGAAAAGGCAAAACTCTTAAGACACACAGAAGATTGGTAGTTACCAGGCTCTGGCATTGGAGAAAGAAAACTGATTGCAAAGGACACAAAGAAACATTTGGAGTGAGAAATGTTCTGGTTCTTGTTTGTGGCGTTGTAAACACAACTGCACAAATTTGTCAGAATTTATAAAACTGTACACCTAAAAACATCAATTTCACAATATGTATAACGTATCTCAATATCTTGATTTTTAAAAAGCTAAATGTGGCTTACAGAGGGGAAGATAACTTGAGACGGAGTGTCTTGTTGCTAAACATAAATTGTTGATGTGTTGGCAAGTACAACTTCTATCTTCACTAAAATTTTCCTGGAGTTTCTATGGATTTTCTCAATGATGAACACTTAAACACAGACTAAGAGTAAATATTAATTTTTCTGGATTTATCTCCATTTTTCCTATCTTCCTTTCCTTGGCTTTTAAAGATCACTTCACTGGAAAGACATATAAAGGGTATTAGTTGTTATTTCTGGAAGTGGGATCACAGGATTAAAGAATTTTGTTCTTTATATATTTTTGTATTTTCCAATGATACTGTGATTACCATGTATTATTTTTATAATCTGAAATCATATTAAAATAAGACAGTACCCCAAATTACCTTAACATTACTATTTGAAGATATCTGACTTTCCAGTGCTACATACACAAAGTCACTCTCTTTCTGCCACTTTTTAAATTTAGGCAGGTTCCTAAGGAACTAACAGATGTTGGTCACCAAGCAGGTTTGCAACCAAAACAGTTACCTCAGATGAGCCATGGCGAAAGTGATGCCTATTTCTGACTTGCACAAAATATGTCTTCACCCATAATGTATACAATCTGTATGAAATATAGCCTGTCTTGTGTTCAAATACATACACCTACTTAAGCACAAATAAAATAATTCCCATAAAATATAAAAATAAATAAATAAATGAGGCCCAGCTAATACCTTCCTGGAACAAGACTCAAGTATGAAGGATTCAGAGAGCTTCATTATTTCCCTGTTTGCCTCGAGGGCACCTTTTGCAAGGGATAATGAAATGTTCTCACAGATTCTCTATTTGGTTTCCAGATTTTTTATGTGCTTAAATACAATTTTTGGTGTTGCCTTTGATCCAGTGAAGTCTAGAGGTGCCCTCCCCTTCAGGGAGGAAGTAAGGGTTAGTTCAGCCTTGTGTGACCAACAGCTTGGGTCAACAGCAGAGAGCACAGCACAGATGCTAGAAGCAAAGGCTTTGTTCACAGGTAAACCTGAGACCAAAGCATGTCTCTGCCATTTACTAAATGTGTCATCTTATGTGTTCTGTGTCTCTTCTTTAAGTCCTTACTTCACTCGTGGGCAAAAATGTTAAAATAATAATAGCTACCTCATAAGGTCATTGTGACTCTTTAAAGAAATAATGCCAGTAAAATATTCAGTATAATGCCTGGCATAGATTGTGTGTTTACTACAAATTCACTGTTTATATAAGGAAGGAGGAAGGGGTAAATGTAGAGATGTGGTTCAACCACCTAGTGACAGTGAGGATGGGAAAGGAGGCTGATGTGCCTCTGGGTTAGTTTGCATGGAGTATACGGTTTGGAGGAGTGTAAGAAATGCATTTAGTGTGGAAAGTGTGATTGGGTAAGAGAGGGATTTAAAAGCTAGTTAGGGAAGTTAACTAGACATCAAAAGCTGTGGTAGGTTTTTGAACAGATTGTATTGCAAAATAGTAAAACATAAGTGTAGGATTTCCTCTTAGAGACTATGAAATTTCTTTTAAATATTGCTGTGTACCAGGGAGCATACCATGCCAAGGTAGGAATTATTCCACTCATTTTAAAGATGGTGATATTGTGGCCCAGTAAGATAAAAATCAGCTCCTGTTCACCTTTTAAATCCACCTCATTTATTAAATGGGGATTAAATCAGCATGTGTGAGGGTAACAACAGAGCCAGCCTGTGAAAACCACCTTCCACAGAAGGGATGTTCAACAAGTACTAACGCCCCTTAATTCTGTGTTAGCTTTGAAGACTGGGCTTCTGTCATATTCTCATGACCAAGCCCCCACTTTGTCCACTTCCACTCTTGGTCCTGCCATGCCTGTGTCCTTGTGTGGATAACCTGCTCAGGATTTGACCATTTTCAGTGCTGAGCAGCTTTTTCTAAATCCTGCTTCATGGTTGTGACTCTGCTCCTTCTAGGCCTTGTGGACAAGAACTTCTGGCCTGCCTGTCTGCTTTCATCTCTACATGCTGCCATGCTTCAGCCTCTTGCTAGGACCCACAGTCTGATGGCTCTTTGACATGATTTCCTGCCTGGAATATCACCGATTGAAATAAGAACATGCATCTTTTCAAGCTGCTTTTCCAACAGTGGAGTTTGTTAAAAGTAGAGTTGCTTGGGCTTCATCTTAGACTAACTAAATTAGAAGTCCCCAGGGTATGGCCTGGAAATCTGTATTTTAAGAATGTTTCTGAGGTGGTTGGCAAGATGGCCATGTAAGAACAGCTCTGGTCTGCAGTTCCCAATGACATCGACACAGAAGATGGGTGATTTCTGCATTTCCAACTGAGGTACCTGGCTCATCTCATTGGGACTGGTTGGACAGTGAGTGTAGCCCATGGATGGTGAGCTGAAGCAGGGTGGGGTGTCACCTCACCCACGAAGTACAAGGACTCAGTGAACCCCCACCCCAGCCAAGAAAAGCCACGAGGGACTGTGCTATGAGAAACAATGCACTCCCACTCAGATACTACGCTTTCCCCCACAGTCATTATAACTCTAAGACCAGGAGATTCCCTTGGGTGCCTAAAATACCAGGGCCCTGAGTTTCAAGCACAAAACTGGGTGGCCATTAGGGCAGACACTGAGCTAGCTGCATGAGGTTTTTCCTATCCCAGTAGTACTTGGAATGTCAGTGAGAAGAACTACTTGCTCCCCTGGAAAGGGGACTGAAGTCAGGGAGCCAAGTGGTCTACCTCAACAGATCCCACCCCCCACAGAGCCCAGCAATCACTTTCACCATGGCTCATCTGAGGTAACTGTTTTGGTTGCAAACCTGCTTGGTGACCAACATCTGTTAGTTCCTTAGGAACCAGCCTAAATTAGAAAAGTGGCAGAAAGAGAGTGACTCTGTGTATGTAGCACTGGAAAGTCAGATATCTTCAAGTAGTAATCTTTTTTTTTTTTTTTTTTTCAAATAGTAATCTTAAGGTAATTTGGGGTACTGTCTTATGTGACTGGCTTGAAATTCTCACTGCCAGCACAGCAGTCTAAAGTTGACCTGGGACACTCGAGCGCAGTAGCGGGAGGGGCGTCAGCCACTACTGAAGCTTGAGTAAGTGGTTTTCTTCTCGCAATGTAAACAAAGCTCTTGTGAAGTTCAACTGGGTGGAGCCCGTCACAGCTCCGCAAAGCCGCTGTAGCCAGACTGCCTCTCTAAACTCCTCCTCTCTGGGCAGGACATGTCTGAAAGAAAGACAGCAGCCCCATCAGGAACTTATAGATAAAACTCCCATCTCCCTGGGACAGAGCACCTGGGGGAAGGGGTGGCTATGAGTGCAACTTCAGCAGACTTAAATATTCCTGTCTGCTGGCTCTGAAGAGAGCAGTGGGTCTCCCAGTCCAGTGCTCAAGCTCTGCTAAGGAATGCCTCCTCAAGTGGGTCCCTGACCCTCTGTGCCTCCTGACTAGGAAACATCTCCCAGCAGGGTCAACAAACACCTCATACATGAGAGCTCCAGCTAGCATCTGGCAGGTGCCCCTCTGGGATGAAGCTTCCAGAAGAAGGAACAGATAGCAATCTTTGTTGTTCTGCAGCCTCTGCTGGTCATACCATGAAAACACGGTCTGGAGTGGACCTCCAGCAAATTCCAGCAGACCTGCAACAGAGGAGCCTGATTGTTAGAAGAAAAATGAATGAACAGAAAGCAATAGCATCAACATCAACAGAACAAACATCCACATAAAAACTCCATCTCAAGGTCACCAACATCAAAGACCAAAGGTAGATAAATCCATGGAAATGAGGAAAAACCAGTGCAAAAAGGCTGAAAATTCCAAAAACCAGAATGCCTCTTCTCTGCCAAAAAATCACAAGTCCTTGCCAGCAAGGGAACAAAATTGGATGAAGAATGAGTTTGATGAATTGACACAAGTAGGCTTCAGAGGTGGGTAATAACAAACTCCTCTGAGCTAAAGGAGCATGTTCTAACCTAATACAAAAAAGCTAAGAACCTTGAAAAAAGGTTAGAGGAATTGCTAACTAAAATAACCAATTTAGAGAAGAACATAAATGACCTGATGGAGCTGAAAAACACAGCATGAGAACTTTATGAAGCATACACATGTATCAAGAGCTGAATCGATGCTAGCTGGAGCTCTCCTATATGAAGTGTTCATTGACCCATGCTGGGAGGTGTCTCCTAGTCAGGAGACATGGAGGGTCAGGGACCCACTTGAGGAGGCATTCCTTAGCAAAGCTTGAGCACTGGGTTGGGAGATCTGCTACTCTCTTCACAGCCAGCAGGCAGGAACGTTTAAGTTTGCTGAAGCTGCACTCACAGCCACCCTTTCCCCCAGCAGAAGAAAGAATATCAGAGATTGAAGATCAGCTTAATGAAATAAAGCATGAAGACAAGAGTAGAGGAAAAAAAAAAAAAAAAAAAGAAAAGGAAAAAACAAAGCCTCCAAGAAATATGGAACTATGTGAAAAGACCAAACCTACATTTGATTGGTGTACCTAAAAGTGATGGGGAGAATGGAAGCAAGTTAGAAAACACTCTTCAGGCTATTACCCCAACCTAGAAAGACAGGCCAACATTCAAATTCAGGAAATACAGAGAACAATACAAAGATACTCCTCGAGAAGAGTAACCTCAAGACACATAATTGTCAGATTCACCAAGGTTGAAATAAAGGAAAAAATGTTAAGGGCAGCCAGAGAGGAAGATCAGGCTACCCACGAAGGGAAGCCCATCAGGCTAACAGTGGATCTCTCTGCAGAAACCCTACAGGCCAGAAGAGACTGTGGGGGGTGGGGGGGTGGGCAATATTCAACATTCTTAAAAAGGAATTTTAGACCCAGAATTTCATATCCAGCCAAGCAAAGCTTCATAAGCAAAGGAGAAATAAAATCCTTTACAGACAAGCAAATGTGAGAGATTTTGTCACCACCAGGCCTGCATTACAAGAGCTCCTGAAGGAAGCACTAAATGTGGAAAGGAAAAACCAGTACCAGCCACTGCAAAAACATACCAAATAGTAAAGACAATCTACACAATAAAGAAACCATGTCAACTAATGGGCAAAACAGCCAGCCAGCACCATAATGACAGGATCAAATATAACAATATTAACCTTAAATGTAAGTGAGCTAAATGCCCCAATTAAAAGACACAGACTGGCAAATTGGATACAGAGTCAAGACCCATCAGCGTGCTATATTCAGGAGACCCATCTCACATGCAAAGAAACACATAGGCTCAAAATAAAGGAATGGAGGAAGATTAACCAAGCAAATAGAATACAAAGAAAAAAAAAGCAGAGATTGCAATCTTAGTCTTGGATAAAACAGACTTTAAACCAACAAAGATAAAAAAAGACAAAGAAGGACATTACGTAATGGTAAAGGGATCAATGCAACAAGAAGAGCTAACTATTCTAAATATATATGCACCCAATACAGGAGTACCCAGATTCATAAAGCAAGTTCTTAGAGACCCACAAAAAGACCTACACTCCCACATAATAATAATGGGAAACTAACACCCCACTTTAATATTGACATTGATCTGTCAATATTCGATAGATCAAGGAGGCAGAAAATTAACAAGAATATTGAGGACTTGAATCAGCTTTGGACCAAGCAGATGTAATAGACATTACAGAACTTTCCACTCCAACTCAACAGAATATACATTCTTCTCGGCACCACATCAACTTATTCTAAAATTGATCACATGATTGGAAATAAAACAGTCCTCAGCTAATGAAAAAGAACAGAAATAATAACAAACAGCCTCTCAGACCACAGTGCAATCAAATCCTCAGGATTAAGAAATTCACTCAAAACCTCACAACTACATGGAAACAGAACAACCTGCTTCTGAATGACTACTGGGTAAATAACGAAATTAAGGCAGAAATAAAGAAGTTTTTTAAACCAATGAGAACAAAGACAATGTACCAGAACCTCTGGAACTCAGCTATAGTAGTATTTAGAGGGAAATTTATAACACTAAATGCCCACAGGAGAAAGCGGGAAAGATCTAATATTGACACCTTACCATCACAATTAAAAGAACTAGAGAAGCAAGAGCAAACAAATTCAAAAGCTAGCAGAAGACAAGAAATAACGAAGACCAGAGCAGAACTGAAGGAGATAGAGACACAAAAAACCCTTCAAAAAATCAATAAATCCAGAAGCTAATTTTTTAAAAAGATCAACAAAATAGACCACCAGCCACACTAATAAAGAAGAAAAGACAGAAGAATCAAATAGATACAATAAAAAATGATAAAGGGGATATCACCACTGATCCCACAGAAATACAGACTACTATCAGAGAATACTATAAATCCCTCTACACAAATAAAATAGAAGATCTAGAAGAAATAAATAAATTCCAGGACACAAACACCCTCCCAAGACTAAACCAGGAAGACGTTGAATCCCTGAATAGGCCAATAACAAGTTATGAAACTGAGGCAGCAACTACTAGCCTACCATCCCAGAAGAGCCTAGGACCTGATGGATTCACAGCCAAATTCTACCAGGGGTACAAGAGGAGCTGGTACCATTTCTTCTGAAACTATTCCAAACAACAGAAAAAGAGGCACTACTCCCTAACTCATTTTATTAGGCCAGCATCATCATGATACCAAAACCTGGCAGAGACACAACAAAAAAAGAAAATTTCAGGCCAATATCCCGATGAACATCAGTGCAAAAATCCTCAATAAAATACTGGCAAACAGAATTCAGCAGCACATCAAAAAGCTTATCAAACACGATCAAGTCGGTTTCATCCCTGGGATGCAAGGCTGGTTCAATATATGCAGATCAATAAATGTAACCCATCACATAAACAGAACCGATGACAAAAATAACATGATTATCTCAATAGATGCAGAAAAGACCTTTGATAATATTCAACACCCCTTCATGCTAAAAACACTTAAGAAACTAGGTATTGATGGAATGTATCTCAAAATAATAAGAGTTATTTATGACAAACCCACAGCTAATATCATACTGAATAAGTAAATCTAAAAGCATTCCCTTTAAAAATTGGCACAAGACAAGGTTGCCCTCTCTCACCACTCCTATTCAACATAGTATTGTAAGTTCTCACCAGGGAAATCAGAAAAGAGAAATAAATAAAGGATATTCAAATAGGAAGAGGGGGAATTCAAATCATTTCTGTTTGCAGATGACATGATTGCATATTTAGAAAACCCCATCATCTCAGCCCAAAATCTCCTTAAGTTGATAAGCAACTTCAGCAAAGTCTCAGGATACACAATCAATGTGCAAAAATCACAAGCATTCTGATACACCAATGACATTCAAACAGACAGCCAAATCATGAGTTAATTCCCATTCACAATTGCTACAAAGAGAATGAAATACCTAGGAATGCAACTTACAAGGAATGTGAAGGACCTCTTCAAGGAGAACTACAAATCACTGCTCAAGGAAATAAGAGAGGACACAAACAAATGGAAAAATATTCCCTGCTAATGGATAGGAAGAATCAATATTGTGAAAATAGCCATACTGCCCAAAGTAGTTTACAGATTCAACGCTATCGCCATCAAGCTACCATTGACTTTCTTCACAGAATTAGAAAAAACTACTTTAAATTTCATATGGAACCAAAAAAGAGCCTGCATAGCCAAGACAATGCTAAGCAAAAAGAACAAAGCTAAAGGCATCACGCTACCTCACTTCAAACTATACTACAAGTCTGCAGTAATCAAAATAGCATGATACTGGTACCAAAACAGATATATAGACCAATGGAACAGAACAGAGGCCTCAGAAATAACATCACACATCTATAACCATCTGATATTTGACAAACCTAACAAAAACAAGAAATGGGGAAAGGATTCCCTATTTTATAAATGATGTTGGGAAAACTGACTAGTTATATGCAGAAAGCTGAAACTGGATCCCTTCCTTACACCTTACACAAAAATTAACTCCGATTGGATTAAAGATTTAAACATGAAACCTAACACCATAAAAACCCTAGAAGAAAACCTAGGCAATACCATTCAGGACATAGGCATGTGCAAGAATTTCATGACTAAAACATCAAAAGC
This sequence comes from Ateles fusciceps, assembly GCA_036589455.1. NCBI lineage: Eukaryota > Metazoa > Chordata > Mammalia > Primates > Atelidae > Ateles > Ateles fusciceps. The sequence goes on from JAZHEH010002565.1 coordinate 2,516,225, forward strand.
GATGGCAACAAAAGCCAAAATTGACAAATGGGATCTAATTAAATTAAAGAGCTTTTGCACAGCACAAGAAACTATCATTAAAGTGAATAAGCAACCTACAGAATAGGAGGAAATTTTTGCAATCTATCCATCTGACAAAGGGCTAATATCCAGAACTGACAAAGAACTTAAATTTACAAGAAAAAACCAAATAATATGCAAAGTATATGAACAGACACTTCTCAGAAGAAGACATTTATGTGAGCAACAAACTTATGAAAAAAAGCTCATCATCACTGGTCATTGGAGAAATGCAAATCAAAACCACAATGAGATACCATCTCATGCCAGTGAGAATGGCGATCATTAAAACGTCAGGAAATGACAGATGCTGGAGAGGATGTGGAGAAATAGGAATGTTTTTACACTGTTGGTGAGAGTGTAAATTAGTTCAACCATTGTGGAAAACAGTGTGGCAATTTCTCAAGGATCTAGAACCAGAAATACCATTTGACCCAGCAATCCCATTCCTGGGTATATACCCAAAGGATTATAAATCATTCTACTATAAAGACACATGCACACGTATGTTTATTGCAGCACTTTTCATAATAGCAAAGACTTCGAACCAAACCAAATGCCCATCAGTGATAGTCTGTATAAAGAAAATGTGGCATATATATACCATGGAATACTATGCAGCCATAAAAAAGATGAGTTCATGTCCTTTGCAGGGACATGGATGAAGCTGGAAATCATCATTCTCAGCAAACTGACACAAGAACAGAAAACCAAAAACCGCATGTTCTCACTCATAAGTGGGTGTTGAACAATGAGAACACATGGACACAGGGAGGGAAACATCACACACTGAGGCCTGTTGGGGGTGGGAGCCTAGGGGGTGGGAGCCTAGGGGAAATAATGGGTAGATGACAGGCTGATGGGTACAGCATACAATCATGGCACGTGTAAACCTATGTAACAAATCTGCACGTTCTGCACATGTATCTCAGAACTTAAAGTATATTTAAAAAAAAAAAAAAAAAAAAGCCTGGGCCTGGTGGCTCACGCCTGTAATCCCAGCACTTTGGGAGACCGAGGCAGGTGGTTCACAAGGTCAGCAGATCGAAACCATCCTGGCTAACATGGTGAAACCCCGTGTCTACTAAAAATACAAAAAATTAGCTGGGCATGGTGGCACGTGCCTGTAGTCCCAGCTACTCGGGAGGCTGAGGCAGGAGAATTGCTTGAACCTGGGAGGCAAAAGTTGCAGTGAGCCAAGATTGCGCCGCTGCACTCTGGCCTGGGTGACAGAGCAAGACTGTTTCCAAAAAAAAAAAAAAAAAAAAAAAAAAGAATGTTTGTTTTCCCAGGTGGATTCTGATACAGTTGTTTGGCAGGCTGGCCTCTGTGAAACAATGATGTAGGTGTTTAGATCACATGGCCTTGATGGCGTCTTTCAACTCAGTGAGTTCATGGTTGGCTCACCATTAGCTTTGGTTCACAAATAATGAAATTCAGTACTCTGCTTTTCCTAGGGGTTTCTACAACTTCTTCAAGAGAAAGTTTTCAGTGTTCCCTCCACATTTCCTCTGGATGAACCCATCATAGTGATGTCTATGTGATGTTAGAAGTCCTACAGGATAACTTGGAAGCTCATGTGCTACTGCAGCTAGCTTAGCATTTTCAACTTATTCTCATGCTAAAGTACTTACTAGGCCGGACTATTGCCGTATCTAAAGCATCACTGTCAAACAAGTGACATCTGCTGCCTGTTACCAGAAGCAGAAGTAGAAGCACCTCTGTCCACTGCATCTTGGTATCAGAGTCCCCAAGGAAAACACAAAGCAGTCAAGTACTGGATGGAGTAATGCTTCAGTCACATAGATAAGAGATGGAATTAGGTCAGCTTCAGTGGTAGGTGTTGGTCCTCCATGGCCAGGGGGTCCCACCTGGCAGCTGGCACAAGGTCATTGGCCGGCAGACACCCCTTTTGTGCTGTAGTGGAAGAATTCCATTCCCTTCCCACAGGGAACAGATATAATCATGGGGTTGGCCAGGTGCCAAATAACACACATGCTTAAGCAGCACAAAAGAGCATACATTGAGTCTGAAATAGGGAAAGATATTTTCACACAATGTGACAAGTCCAGCATAGGCTGTGAGGACTCTTTATCTCCTGGTAAGGAAGTATTCCAGGCCCAAGGCCCATTTCTATCAGCTGAAAGGATGGCATGCTACTGTCTTTCCTAACGGTGACCTTGCTTATAGGCTCCTGTGACTGTCACTGCCTCAACCTAGTTTCAGATTTCATCTTAGAAATGAAGATCTACCCACATTCAAAGCTGTCATTATCAAAGCCATTTCTCTGAACACTTCTGAAGAATAATCTTGGAACATCTGACATGTAATGTCTTTTAAAATACTGTAGAAAAAAGATAGTCCCGTTTAGATTAAATCTTCCAGATTCATTAGCTACTGGGCTAGGTCTTACTGATGCCCACTTTTGCTGACATACTAGAACTTTGTAAAAAATTGGTCTTCTAAACTGAAAACCTTGGGAACTTTTAAATACTGTTCTGAGTAGTTATTTTAGAATTTTGTATATTTGTATGTCATTTTAGTTGCCTTTATATTAATATATGCCAGATGTGCTGTATATTTTATTCCTTTTTAGCATCTGTATTTGTGTACTGTGGAGAGTTCCTATGGTAATAATAAAAGCATGATTTTATTAAACACCAATTTATCCCTTGACTGTTTCCATGCTACCCAGAACATGATAGGTTTTGTAAATTCTGGTTTCACAGACTTGTAAGTTTCAACATTTTCGGTATTGTAGAAATTAATATCCCTGAAAGCATAATGATAGTTAAAATGCCTTAGAATTCCAGTATAACCAGGAATATCCTGGCATGAAGTATTAGGTCATCAATTTGTGAGGAACATTAAGAGGAATTGAGATGGCATTAGGTATACTCACTCAAACAACAGTAGGACAGGAGGACTTGGAGAGAGAGAGTTTGTCATCGTATCTGTGACTGGGGATATTTTGGTTAGTTTGCCATGTCAGTGCCTTGCTCATCAGAGTAAATATGTTTCTCCACTGAATTATTCTTGGGCTGCTATATCCTTGTTCCCCAATGTAAATCCCAGGCCAGATCTGGAAAAGACTGAGGAAACAACAGTCTGCTTTAGTTTCAGACATACTGGTTGTTGGCCACAATAGACAGCCTCACTGAACAAACATTTAGGATGTAGTGAGATAATGGGACACATGAAGAGATTTGTTTATCTGACCAACCACTTATTCCCTTACCAGTGAATCTCCAGTAAAAATATATCTCGTGTGACTCTAAACTCTTTTCATGAGTTTATAGAGACTTTTAAATAGAACAACGAGAGAAGAGGGTATTTTCCCTTGTTTCAAGATGGGAAGATCTGGGGTTAAGGGTGATCAGAACATACTTTTGAAGTAGGTTTACTAAAGTGGACTTTTATTCAATTCAGAAAGGAACTAAGCATATGCAGGAAGAGAAATGGAGGCTGAGAGAGGCTTAGGAATTGAGAGAACTGGAGGTATGCCTTCCATGGGAACTTCAGAAAGATAGCTCATATTTTTACTAGGGAATATTCAGCCCTAAGTTCCAAAAACAATCCATATGTTCTCTCTGCTTTTTAATTTGTCAAAGAGACTCTGAAATTTAATTACTTAATTATTGGATCTCATAAATGTTTATTCCTATAGACTATAATAGTTGCAAATTAAAGAAATTAATTTTCAAATACTAAAATGCATTTGAAACTATCCATAATAATTCTGAAACAACAAAAGTAAAACAAGACAAGACATCTAAGAAAAAATATACAATACCTCTTACTGCATGCTAAATAAAATGAATTTAAAATCTGACATTAACTAGACTTTAATTCTAGAGAGAGGGACCACATCTGTTCTCTCCTAACATCCCATGAAAATCCCTCTCAAAATGTACAAGTATATATTTTTTAATTGCAGCAGCTCTGATAAGCAGGATATAGAAGGACTATGTGCTGGACTTGAGGAGAATTTCCAAATCCTGCCACATCAGTGGTGTTGGATTGAGAAGTACAATCATGGACTCTATTTGTCCCACCCTGTGGCCTGGAAAAGTACACGTCATCTGGCAGAGGATATGAAAAAGCTCTCTGTTACCAACACAGCCTGGTGCTAGCTCACAGATTCCAACCAGAATGTCAGGAAACCACATTCCTTTCTGCATGAGGGTAATATTTTACAGTCAGCCAGATCAGAGTTCTTCTCCTCTTTTTTGTCTTCTCTTTTCATTCTTGATTAGAGACTATATTAGAGACTATTCTTGATTAGAAACGTATATATTTTAGTAGAAACCATGCCAGATGTTTGATGCAGTTCAGTGGAATGTTAGGAAGCAATTGGTGGAGGCATTTGAATTGAGATTGTAAGCGTGACCGACGGGGGCGGAGCCAAGAAGAGCCTAGAAGCATAAGTCAATGAGTGTGCATGAGTGTGGGGAGGGTTTGTGGGGGGCTTCGCATCTTGTCTTTGGAAAAGAGGTAATTGAAGAATATTCCTAAGTTTTTAACAAGGTCAAGAGGTTCTGGCAGTGAGGGAAGGATGTTTATTTATCTAGAAAATATTAATTGAGAATCTACTGTTTGCCAGATGCTGTTTTGGTGGTAGAGAAATATCAGTAGAGAATAGAGACCAGGGCCTGGTTCTAGTGGAGAAGGAGAGGGACAAACATAAGTAAACCCTTGAAAAATAGAATCTTTGATCATCATCAGTACGATGAAGAAAATAAGATGGGGCTGTGTGGCAGAGTAATGAGGGCTCTTCAGACCGCTTCATTGTAGCTGCTACGTAGACTGCACCCAAGTCTGCAGAACTCATTCAGAAGAAACCAGAAGAAACAAAGTTTCTGTTATTCCTTTTCTTGTTTGATCCTTACCATAGCAGGTACGATTACTATCTTGTTTTACAGTTGGAAAAAAGCTGATATAATAAATGGGCAAGACAAATTCTAAAGAGAAATACAAATAATAAATATCTGAAATGTTAAATTCATGAGTAATAAAATAGATGCACAGAATAATTAAAGGAATGAAATTTAAAATCATAATCAGATAACATTTTCAATTGATCAAATTTGCAAAGATAAAAAATAAAACCAAATTATTGTAAGTGATGGTGGTGTAAAATTTGACTCCTTCATTTGCTGCTGAGGAGAAGGTTAATTGGTATAACTTTTCAGTAAAACAGTCTTACCTGTAGGAATAAATACAAAGGAAATAACCAGAAAAGCAAATAAAGATTCATATGGCAGATATTAACTGCAGTACTATTTATAAAATCCCCAGCTGGAAACCACCTTCGTGTTTGACAGCAGGGAAATACTTCCATATGTACAACCATTATATAGTCATTAAAGCTGATGTTCATGAAGATTTATTAACAACATGGGGAAAGGATTATTAAAATATTTTTTAAAAAGCAGGCTAGAAGTTATGTATGTGGCATGGTAAGGTTTGGTAACAGAACCACCTAAGGTCTAAGTGGACACATGACTGTTCAATTAGAAATTACATTTCACAGTTTCCCTTAGCAAGGTGTGGCCACACAGCCAAGTTCTGGCCAATGGCATGTGAGAAGAAATAATATCCATAATTCTAGATCATGTTACCAAAAGGAAGCTGCTTGCCTTCCATGTCCTTTTTTCCTTTCCCATAGGCTTATGGATGAATGTGGCAGTGGGGGGTAAGCTGGTTTAGATCATGACAAGAACAACACTGTAAGAAATAACAAAACAAGGTAGAAGGAGCCTTGGTCCCTGGGTGGTCCTGTGTAGTAGTATCTACCTGCTGAACCTATCTGATGGAACTTTCATGAGAGAAATAACTTTTCAGCTATTGTGATTTGGTCTCTGTTTAAACAGCTGAAGTAATAGCCTAATGAATACAGATAGCAACACTGCAAATTATATACAACGTTTTCCTTCTTTATTATTATGGTTATTTAATACTTAAAGACACTCATGGTCTGAGTAATAAAGCTAAGAGGCAAATTCTGATAGATTTGTTAGTGAAAGCAGACTGCTTGACATTCATGCCTCTGACACTCTGGCAATCATATCTGCATATGTTTCAGAAAAGCACTTAGATATAACTCCAATAATAACAGAGCCAGGTACAAATATAAAGAGGTGAAAGCTTTGCTTAGTTTCCATAAGGTTTTAACTTGATCTCAGATCTGTGGAACATTAGTGGCTATTTTTGTTTTCTACTCTTGCCCATTGCTCCCATAATGGGCTATTGCGTGCTCATTTATCCAGTTGGCTTTGTCAGAGATTTATCTCCGTAGACTGTGACATTTTTCCAATTTGGGAGAAGGGGAGCTTTTTGCACCATGAGTGACTAATAGGCAAGAAAGAGGGACAGAGAGGAGTGAGAAACGTATCTTTCTCTTGGACAGCTATACTTCCTGCCTTTCATCAGCCTTACTTACTAGAACCAAGATAAACAGCCCAGGTGAACTTTGGGGAGCCTAACAGAGTGCGTTGCAATGCCTCATTGTTTTAGCAAGGAAAGCTATGGCAGAACCAGCACAGGAAGGCCAGATTGAAGGGGATGGGGGCACAGAAACATAAAATGGAGGCTGGATTATGGGGTAGGGGGGAGAGGAAAGGAATGATGAATAAGAGAAGGTCAAGTCTAAATCCAAACTTGGCAATTTTGATCTAATGTCAGGCAGGCTTTGGAATCCAGAGGCTTTTAAGTTCTGGAGAAAAGAGGATAGAACAATCAGGTGGAGTAGTGTCCTTCAAGAAAATCTTTCCTTTCTAAACATAAGGCGAAAGAAGAGCAAGGACTAAAACCTAGTCTTCAGAGAAATCAGCTGGCTGGGCAGAGACCAAATAGCAGGCTCTAGTCCGTGATTTCAGGAGAGGGCAAGACTATATTGGCTGGCACTGGTGCCTTGTGGGGTTGAGGGAGAGACCCGGGCATTCAAGGGGCCTAAACAGAAGGAGACAAGAAAATTAAAGAAACTCTTACATTTATTGAGCACCTAATATTCCATTTAATTCTTGCAGCAATCCTGGGAGCACCCTTAACAGAAATGTTTAGTGCTTTGATCAGTGGAGGATTTAGATTTGTCTGACTCTAAAATCCATATTCTTTTTTAATGCCATTTTGAGGATTCTCAGAGATTGTTGGCCAATACTCTTCCATAAATTGAGGATTAAAGAAACCTAAAATATTTCCCAAACTTGATGACTTGCCCCATGAGAACTATTGATTTAAGTCTCTCAAGCCTCTGTGTTAGTTCACAGAGAAGGAAGAGGAAGCCTATGGATAGATAGAGAGATGCCCAGAAGGCATATGAAGGATGGTTCTGCTCCATTGTCCAGAATCTCAGTTTGCTTTGTTCCAGACTCCAGGTGGCCTGATACTATGTATTGATGATCACAGCAATCTTCCAAAGGATCCCCAGGAGCCTAATAGCCTTCAAAGGAAGTATCATAAATACAGCACAAGAATATGCCTAATGTTGAAACTGATCAGGAGAAAACAAGTCAAATTAATCATTACATGCTTTTTTTTTTTTCTTTTTAAACCAAAACTAAGTAAACATCCATTCACAAAGGAAGAGTTAAACAAATCACAGGGCATTTTCCCTTTATGAAACCAATTAAAAAGGTGGTTGAACTAATTCTTCTTCTATGGATGGATGGATATCCAGGATGTATTGAGTGCAAAAAGTAAGTTAATGAGAACAACAAAAATTATATACCTGTACGCTCATATACCTCTGTGTGACACAGAGAAAGGCCAGGAAGAATATATACCTTTTAATGGTTATTTTGAGAAAAAGAAGGTGGAACGGGGAAGGAGTAGAGCAGTGACTTTTGCTCTTCAGGCATTTCTTCATGGTTTGAATTTTGGGAAGATAAATTGAGCATTTATTTCTGTTATAATTTAAAATAAACTCAACACAAATGTGAACAGTCAGCAGAAGACAACCATCTTTCTGAGCCAGAGGCATAGAATAATGACTTAAGGTCTTAGATGATTCTGTACCAGCATCTAATATAGAAATACAGACACATGCCGAATCTGCTCCATTTAGATCCAAAAAAATCTGCTCCAGAAGAAAAAAAATACCAAGCCTATCAAAAAGTGGGCAAAAGATCTGAACAGACACTTCTCAAAAGAAGACATTTATGCAGCCAACAAACATGAAAAAATGCTCACCATCACTGGTCATTAGAGAAATGCGAATCAAAACCACATTGAGATATCACCTTATGCCAGTTAGAATGGCGATCATTAAAAAGTCAGGAAACAGCAGATGCTGGAGGGGATGTGGAGAAATAGGAACACTATTACACTGTTGGTGGGAGTGTAAATTAGTTCAACCATTGTGGAAGACACTGTGACAATTCCTCAAGGATCTAGAACCAGAAATACCATTTGACTCAGCAATCCCATTACTGGGTATATTCCCAAAGAATTATAAATCATTCTACTATAAAGACATATGCACTTGAATGTTTATGCAGCACTATTCACAATAGCAAAGACTTAGAAATAACTCAAATTCCCATCAATGATAGACTGGATAAAGAAAATGTGGCACATATACACCATGGAATACTATTCAGCCATAAAAAATAATGAGTTCATATCTTTTGCAGGGACATGGAAGAAACTGGAAACCATCATTCTCAGCAAACTAACACAGAAACAGAAAACCAAACACTGCATGTTCTCACTCATAAGTAGGAGTTAAGCAACAAGAACATATGGATACAGAGAGGGGAACATCACACTCTAAGGCCTGTCAGGAGGTGGGGAGATAGGGGAGGGGATCGCATTAGGAAAAATACCTAATGTAGATGACGTGTTGATGGGTGCAGCAAACCACCATGGCATGTGTATACCTATGTAACAAACCTGCATGTCCTGCGCATGTATCCCAGAACTTAAAGTATAATTTTAAAGAAGAAGACAAAGAAGAAGAATAAAAATCTGCTCCAGGCAGAACTGCAGCTGGTAGAACAAGAAGTTTCGCCTGCATACTAGTATACTCCAGCCAGTGTTCCTAGTAGCATTATCTATTTCTCAGTAATTCCTTTAACTCTGAACCTCAGATTGACCTATTGTTTTTCCCCCGAAACAATTTTTAAATACTTTTCTGTTCCCATCGATTTACATTTTAATGTTTACTGGATTCGTGACATTGTTAGATTCTTTGTAATAGGTGCTAAAATATATGTTAAACTTTTGCAATTTTTTTCAAAGATGATACGAAGCAATGCCTCTTAGAAGGTTATAATCAAACCAGATGTCACTGGCATGTAGTATATGTATTTAATGAAATTCATACCATACTGTAAAAACATTAATTTTCCCCCCAATTTTGTATATAGTTGATTTTCTTTCATTTATCTTTGAAGAAGAAGTAAGGGTTAGAAGGAAGATATGGAAGAGCTCAGAGAGATGAATAGAGAGAGAGAAAAGTAAGCAGGTGGATTATGAAAAATGGTAAGAGAGTGAGAGACAAGATAGCATCAGTGAGAATTTGTCTGGACCTACACATCCTTTCAAGCTCGAGTGGTGTTACAATGCAGCTGACATCCCGTGAAAGCGAGTCTTCAACTCTACTGCATCACTCTCTGCATGAGTCCTGAACCACTTCATGTACCCTCTTTCTTGTTCTGCAACTTGGTTTGCTTCAATCCCTCACATTTCTGATCACTAGATTTACTTTCCTATTTATAGCCTAACCTCACATCTCAGAATTGACATGTGGTGCTTATGACATCTGCTCTCATCCTTAACTAGGGTTCAGAGTTCTCCTGTGTGGTAGGCGGAATAATCACCCTCCCCTTCAAGATATCTATGTTCTCATCCCTGGAACCTGTAAATATGTTGCTTACCTGCAAAGGGGAAGTAAGGTTGCAGATGGAATTAAGGTTACCAATCAGCTCACCGCACACTGGGGGAGATTATGTTGATTATCTTGATGGGTCCAGTATAGTCACAGGGATCCTTACCAGTGGAATAGTGAGGCAGAAGAGGAGCTCAGAGGGATGCACTATGAGAAGGACTTGCCTTGCCTTTGTGGCTTTGTGGATGGAGGAAGGAGGTCACAAGCCAATAAGTGTAGACAGCCTCTATAAGTTGGAAAAGGCAAGGAAACATCCTACCTAGAGCCCACAAAAAGGAATGCATGTGGCCTTGCTGGTGCTTTGATTTTATCCTAGTGAGACCTGTATCAGATTTTTAACTAAAGGAGGACTAGAACATAATAAATGTGTGATTTTAAGCCATCAAATCTGTGGCAATTTGCTATAGCAGCAATAGGAAACTAATACACCCTGGCTACTTTAAAGCTGTTTTCCTAGTCTGTCCTAAAGTCCTTTGCACCCTCTAACTTCATGGAGTCTTCTATGGGCACTGAAAAGGAGGTTCTGGATGTAGCCAGGAAATAGACTGCCTTGTCCAGAGACAAGTCGACCTACTCATGTGTTTCTCCTTCCATCCACCTTCACTCTTTGAGCGAAGAGCTTCTTCTCAGCACTATCCCGAGAGTTGGAAACAGAGTGAATGAGGATACGTGATAATAGGCATGTAGAGATTTGAGATATGATTGGTTTTAGGGCAGTTTCAGAACTGAATGATTGATTCCATATAAGTTCCATGGAAACAGCTTAGCAAAAGTTCATAATTATCTATGGCCAGTGGAAGTTAGATTGCTGTTCTGTGCTTACAGTCAAGTAGAACTATACTAGGTTTGGGCTAATAGATTTACCTGTGTGAATGACAATGGAGATTCACTGTCCAGTCTCTAAATGTGAAAGAAGTCATAAACAGATAAACCAGATTGTATGATATAGATAAACTAACATTGACTGTATAAGATACCAGTACTGGTAGATTAGTCATTCACAAACTTCAAAATACATAAAAGCACCTGGAGACTTTGTCAAAAGATGTAGATTTCTAGCTCTGCTCCTAGTAATTCTGATTTAGTAAGCCTGGGATGTATTTTTGACTTGTATCCAAGTGATTCTTATGCAGGTAATCAGTGCAGGTCACAATGAGCATGGCATTGAAGAACACTGTGTGAGAGAGATACCATCAGAGAGTCTAGTGCTTTGACTTAAAGAGCAATCTGTAATTTCCCAATTTGTTTTCTGCTTTGATCCTCTTCACATGTGTATACTCTTTCACCATTATCTCATTACGTAAGAATTTGCAAGTGATGGGAGGGGGGCATGGGAGAGGGCACGCTCCTATGGGGGTAGGGGGCGTGGTCTTACATCATGGTCTTCAGGTGGGCCTGTGGAAAGCCCTCCCAGATCCTGATCTTATACCTCCATTTCTTACTCCACTCACCAACAGGTAATTCTTAGCTCCAAGAAACACAGGCATCCCTTAGTGGGGGCATTTCTGGGTGTGAGGAGACATTCGTTACCACTCAAGGCACCGTGGGACTTGCGTTGTGGGTGAGTAGCAGACAAGATTTTGCACTTGGAAATGTTCCTTTCCTTCCAAGATAGGGAGAAATAATCTGATCTCTTCTCCGTGAGGATTTACCCTCCAGAGTCTAGTCTTCCTTTGATCTGGGTGATGGGAAGTGGGGGTCCTGCCTACGGTTGTGCAGGTTGAGCATGAATTCCCAAAGGGTGAGTGTAAGTGGAGTCCAGTTCAGGTCCTACTCAGCAAGCTGGATGCTGGAGCAAGGGCAGGGGCCTGGCTGGAGGAAAAGCTGTCCTTTAAAAGTCCACACAAGATCTTTGCTAGTTATGACCCCACCAGGTGGCAACCCCAAGGGTTTCTCAGTCTTAATTCTGCCTTGAATTCAGTAATTTCAGGACTGGGGTAATAGGAAAAGGAAAAATAGAATGAAATTTAGAAAGAATTCTGTTTACTGCTACATTTTCCAACAGTTGGAAGTCTCTGCTTTCCTGGTAATATTTGGGCTTCTTAAAAGACCCACCTGTATGACTTTAGGTGGCATTCACTCATTTACCCACTAAAAAACAAATTCCTGAGTGTCACATTATGCTCTTGTGTCTTGTCAATCCTCTTATTTGCCCGTTTCCAGCTTATCAGCTAGACTTACTTAATGCCTGAGGCCGAGGCACTGCAGTGTCTCTTAATTAACTAGTTGCAGACAGCTGATTACTTAACTGCAGTATCTCATCAGTATACAAAGTATATTGACTTCAAATTGGAAAAATGCCTCTGAGCATTTTTAAAGTATTACAAAATTTCTACTGGAAGAGGCATCTTTTAAAATATCACCCGTGGAAGAGCTCAAAGGAGGATAAGAAAGAAGCGTGGAGGAAACACATTTGAAAGAGCTGTTTCACTTTTCATCTCAGTCCCTTCCCCTCTATATCTCCTATGTGAAAATGATGTCTCCAGAGGTTCTGTAGAAGTACTCACCTCTTCACAACCTACTCCACTCTCCTGGAGATGACCACAACCCCTGAAATGCTGCACCCCACACTTTCTGACCAGGTTCCCACCCTGAACTCTGACTACAGTAAAATTTAGATAGCTGTCTGCTGCCCAGTCTACAGGCCATTGAAGCTACAGGAAATGCTTCTGATGAATGTTTTCAGGACTGGGCTTCCAAGTACTTGCCAATCAGCCTCTTTGGTCCAGACCCAGCCTTGTCTCCAACCTTGCTGGCTGGAGTATCTGTGGCTTCCTGTAAAAAGCTGGACAGACTCTCTTTATTAAAGTGAGATTAACAGGTGCTAAGGAGGGTATTACAGATCATTAGCTACCTAATCATTAAAGTACCTAATTAAGGAGTTCTCCCAAGTAAACCATTTACTGTGCTCTCACTAGATGGCCAGGACTGCGCTGGGCACGTCATACAGCATCCAACTCAGTTTTCACGCACTGTGAGCTAGAGATTATTCTTGATTTTTATTTGATAAACTCAAGATGCAGATAATTGGAATAATTTGTCTAAAGCCACACATATAATTAGAAAAAAAATGCAAGGAAAAAAGTGCTTTAGAGGAAAGGAGGCTAGTGAAACATATTGAGAGCAAATACTCATTTGGGATGAGTAGATTTTTCCTTCTGACTCTGCTGGGTAAGCAGATCAGTGCTGCAGTAATATTTACTGGGTTCAGAAATGATTTCACTTTGTTGGTCTCATTTTATTCTTCAATTCTTTATAGCTAAAGCCTGTCTTCACCAAAATGGAGGTCTCAGACATATGTTATTTCCACTCTTCCTCTGTCAGCTTAATATATATACTGACCACTTTTTTCCCTGAGAAGTTCATATCCTCTACATTGGTGTAGGGGGAAAGAAAATGCCACTATGTCACCAAAAGGTCAGCAGTTCGCCACCTTGGCTGCACATTAGAATCACAGAGAGAGATCTGGGAAGTCCTCATGCCCAGGCCACATTCCCTACCTGCTAAGTTAGCCTCTGTGTGGCTTGCTGAGATTTCTAGCAGTGCTTCTCTAACTTTACATGAACACAAAGCTCCTAGGGTGTCTTAAAATGCAGAGTCTGGTTCAGTAGGCCTGTGTGGGTGCTGAGAACCTGCATTTCTAACAAGCTCCCAGTTGAAGCCGCTGTTTCTGGGCGTCTCCACATTGGGGTTAGTGAGGCTCCAAATTAGCCATTTTCAAAATATACTCCTTGCATCTGTGGTTATCAGCATCACCAGGGATCTTGTTAGAAATGGAAAATTTTGGGCCCCTCCCAGACCTAGTGAATCAGTAACTCTGAGCGTGGAGCCTAGTAATCTGGTTTAACAAACCTCCAGGTGATCCTGATGTACACTCAAGTTTGTGAACCACTGGTGGAGAATCATTGCCAGTTTACCTCAGGGTTAGGCTTTTGGGAGGCAAGAAAGAATTTATCTAAAGCAATGGAGAAGGCTTATTACAAGGATACTTGTGGAAATAAGAGAGGGGGCTTCACAGGAACCCAGGAACCATTGTACAATTAGGACATATGCGACAAACCACTGTGGTACAGGTAGGCATCCCAGAAACTGGTATGTGTCTGGGAGTATCTGGAGTGACCACCCAGGCTGACTCACTGCTTGCCCAGCTGTAGGAGTTCACTGTTTCTTCCTGTAGTGCCTTCTCTTATCATGACTCAGCAGTTCTTCCCCATTTCTGCTCCCAGCATAGTGGCTTAGTTGGAGTCCTGGAATGAGATTACTTGAGTAAGAATTCTGGCTTATTATGTGTACTATCAGGCACTTGACCTAATCTTTCTTGGCTTTAGTTTCCATGTCTTGAAAAATGGGAATACTAATGGTACTTACCTCACAGACTTTTTGTAGGATTAAATGAGATAATGGGTGTATGTGTTTAAATAATGGCTCAGGACCCAGTAACTGTTCAAAATATCAACTGTCATTATTGTCTTTTTGTGTCTTTATGCTTCTAGTTATATCTACCATTAACTCACTCTCAATCTAAACCTCGAGTTCAAATGTTTGCGAAAGAGGCACAGATTGCTGTGGTGAGTCACTGTCATGGTTACTGGTCCAATCTCTCCCACCAAGCATCTGTGGACATCCTGTGTTTTGCTGTTTGGGGTTAGATGTCCTCCTCTGGTCTCTAGTACTTCATGTACTTGAGAAGATCCATTGATGTTAGGACTGAAAGAAGGAAGAAAGCACCTGTGATGTTGAGCCAGCCCAAGGCAGTGGGCCCTTCAGGGTGCCTTATTCCCTTAGCTTGGCCCAACCAGTCTCACCATCTGCTGATGACCTTTTGTGTCTGACTCCACAATTTAGAAACCTATTTTTACATGAATCTATCAGATTGTAACTTGGCACATGGGTTACAGGAGAGGGGGACTCTGCTGCACTATCACTTTTGCCCTCTCCTCTGGAACCCTATGACCACCAAACTAGTGAATTTAAATGAAAGGGGGAGGTGCTGCTCATAAACAGAGGCAAAGAGGATGCCAACCTAGGAATAAACACTACACATTTAAAAATCCATACCCTTCCCAACCTCCCCAGAACTTTAAAAAGAAATGTCTGTGTCATCGTTTGGGATTGAAGAAAACAGGAGCTGCCATCAGTTGCTTAGAAACACTTTTCAGCTGGGTTCCTACAACAGAGCTGCTGGGTTAATCCACTCAGATGTGTCGACTTTGTAGCTCACAAATATTAAGAACAGTTTTTTAATGAATCTTCCTTGGATAAGATCGTCCTTATTTGACTAGATGGTAACTACTAACTCTTTCCCTGTCTACTGACCTCTGAGTGATGAGATACAACCATGCAAAGTGAGAGAGGCTTCCCTTTATAGTTTTGAAATTACATGGTAGCATTTCATTCTTGATCAGCTAGAATAGCTCTGCTAACTTTTCTTTCTCCTGTAGGAAAGCAGACAGAAAAAATAGTTTGGGCTGAGTGTGGTAACTCACTCCTGTAATCCCAGCACTTTAGTGAGAGGATCGTTTGAGTGCAGGAGTTTGAGACTAACCCAGGCAACTCACTCTCAATCCTCGTCTTTACCACTACCACCACCACCAACAACAACAGACAACAGCAATAGTACCATTTCTACCAAAACAAAACAAAAAAATTAGCTGAGTGTGGTGGTGCATGCCAGTAGTCCCAGCTACTCAGGAGGCTGAGGTGGGAGGATTGCTTGAGCCCTGGAGGTCAAGGAGTGAGCTGAGATTATGCCACTGCACTCCAGCCTGGGTGACGGAGTGAGACCCTGTCTCAAAAAATAGTTTAATAATTATGATTGTAATGAAAAGTCTTATAATGATCTGAGGACACCCCATTGGTTCCTATTCCTTCTGTCTGTATCCTGCACTTATTAGTTTCCTTATCAGAGGGTTTTCATCTTGAGAGAGATAATCTGGTTTAATGTCTGAATCTGAGTAATCCTGGGTATATACAAATCTCTTTTAAAGAAAATAAATTCTTGCAGATCTTCAGCATTATCTTTATTACTTCTTATTATAGAATTTCTGGAACATGTAAAAATGTGAAACTACATATGTGTTATAGAATCATAAAAAGTAAAACAAATTTGTAAATCAAATTTAAGCTGGGTGTGGTGGCTCACACTGGTAATCCTAGCACTTTGGGAAGCTGAGGTAGGTGGATCCCTTGAATTTAGGAGTTCGGGACAAGCCTGGGCAACATAGTGAGAGTTTATCTTTACAAAAATCAAAAAATTAGCTGGACATGGTGGCATGTACTTGTAGTCCCAGCTACTCTGGAGGCTGAGGTGGGAGGTTGGCTTGGACCCAGGAGCAGAAGGTTGCAGTGAGCCAATATTGTGCCATTGCACTCCCACCTGGGTGACAGAGTGAGACCTTGTCTCAAAAAAAAAAAAAAATACACATAGATATATGTATGTATATATAACCAAAATACAACCAATACAATTCAAATTTATGACAGTTTAAAAGCAGATGTTGGTTGAACTTAAATTGTCAATGCTAAGTGTATTAATAGAAAGATGTGTTGGCATAATTATTTTTATTCATGACAATCTTAATCATTGCTAATCATTAAAATTGCAATCATTATTATTACTTTGCTATTTAAATTATACAGTCATTTTAAACTACTGAAGATTGGTTAATTTAGAATGCATGCTCCCCATACTGAAAATAATAAGTATAATTTAACACAAAAGTGTTCATTGCATCTTTATCAGCAGCATATGCATAGCACTTAGCAAAGGTACAGGTCCTTGGGCGTCTGAACTTTCAACAATGTCATGAGCCATTTAATGATTCAGTTTTCCCATCACTTTTCTATGTTCAAATTGTCTCAAAAGTCTTGCACAATGAGTGGTAACAGCATTTGCCCTCAGTTTGGTATACACCTGATTGTGAACACAAATGCATAGGCAGCTATTGGAATCTCAGATTCATCCAGATGAAACAGCTGTGTTGCATTAATATTATGAAAATGAAAACACAAGGTTACATTCTTATAGACCTTCTGAATTTTGGGAAAAATCTGAGGACCCTCAGAAGTCCTAGGGCTCCAAATTAAGAAACCCTTAATTTGGTTGAATTGTTGTCTAAGTTTCAGCCCCATTTAATTCTCACAGAAACCCTATGACATAGACATTAGCATCAGCTCAACTTCACCAGTGAGGACTCTGGGGTACACAGAGGTTAAACAACTTGTCCAGCACCACACAGGCAGTGAGAGAGGGAAAAGGATTTCATCCCAACTCCATCTGTCTCCAAAGCCTTTCTTTTTGAGAATTCTCAATATCCCTACTCTAGAAAATTTGTCCGGAATTCTGAGGGAAGTGCATAGGAGTGATCACTGGGCAGACGGGGACATATGCCTTGCCTCCTTGCAGATACTTGAAAAAATTAACCATGAGCTAAACTAATGCAGTGCCTGTTTTGTGGGACAAAGGTCTCAATTGCAATGAGAACTCATTTACCTCACATATACTTTCTCTTAGGATCAACCTCAAAGGCCTCATCTGGACATTTGAGGCCCTTACCTGAAGCCAGTAATGAGATGAAAATTACTGTCTGTGCCTTGAAGTCTAGCAGCTTGTTCATTCATTTATTCATTAACTCATTGTACAGAATAGTGGGCTACCCTTCCAGGTATTCTATCAGTACAAGAAAGCAACTCACAGGTCCTGACTCTCTCATTTACAGACCTAGAACATTGCTTCTGGTTCCCTTACTATTTGGCCTTAGTGCCTCCTTCTCTCTCTCAGAAAAAGGCATGGATTTACTGTAGGGTGGTGAAAAAGTATTGACTCATCTAGGCATCAGAAACTCTGGGTAGAAGTCTTGCTTCTGCTCCTAAAAGCTCTGTGACCTTGGGCAAATCATTTATCTCCTCTGATCACAATTTTCCCACCTTTAAAATGAGAATATTGATATTGAATTTATTGTGAGGGATCCATAAGACCATGTGTGTGTGACAACACTAGGGAGTTTGAACATTTTCAACAGAACAGGTTATTATTTGTTATGTCCCCCAAACATGTATTAAGTACTTACTAAATGTCAATATCTGTGTTGGCACTGGAAATACAAAGATTAGACATGATCCCTGATCTTAATGAACTTGTAGTCTAGTAAGGGAGATTTGTGTTTAAATAAGAACATTGTGATGTAATAAGATACAAAATTGTAGAAACATATGCAATGAAATAGAGGCAGTACTCAAAGTGGCTGGGGAAGGACAGTTTAAGCTACATAGAGCAGAGACATGAACTTAGCTTCTAACTACCATTACAAGTCATAGAAACACCCAGAAGCATGGTGTGTTTGGGAATTAAGATCAGTGAGGTGGGACAGGATGTGAAGCAAGTATTCCTGGGTCACAGAGGACCAAGCTCCAGACTTGTTCTACTTTTGCCGTACCATGATTAGATACCATTGTAATGCTCGCCCATGCTATTTCCTTTCTACCCAGAACTGTAGAAAGTAATTACTTGGTGCCAGTTTCGAATGCACTTGGAGGATAAAAAACATCAAACATTCTCCATTTAATTGGCTTTTGTTGCTATTTTTGCATTATGGTTGCAGGACCTGCTCTGAGAATTTTAGTCACCTCAACAGGGTGTTCTGTCTTGTTCTTTTTGATATGACTCCTTTCCTTTTGGCAGGCTGTTGATTTTCTCTGAATATATAATTTGGCCTCTGCATTGTTGCTCTTTCGATGGCCTATTTAGGCCCCCAGAACTAAAATAGGCTTGGCCAAATGCATTACAAACAAAGGACATTTTACCTCTGCAGTTCTTTAGGAAACGGGTAAAATTTCCATTCCTTCTATGAAGTTGATGCCTGGAGCACTGAGTGAATTAACTTGTCTTTTGCCTTATTGAATTGATTGGAATATTTGACATCTTTCATTTTCAACCCTTGTCATCATGATTGACTTGTGACTTTTATGAAGAATGCTGCTTCTATCACATTATTCTATAAATTCAATCGAACCATGACTCAGAAAGTGTTGATATCTTCTGAATGACATTTTCAACAAATGCCCCAAACAATATGGATTGAACAGCATCATCCATTGAGCTAATGAAAGCTGGAGCCTGTATTATTCTCAGTCCACTGCCTTAAACCTCAGGGAACAATTAAATACCTGCCCTGTGTATTGGAGGCAGTGAAAAGAGAAAGTGAGTATCGTAAGTCTGTGCGCCCTTTTGATTTGGTTTGACTGTAACATGATTTCACAGCCTACATCATAGCCAAAGGCCCTTCTTATAAGTAACTTTTTCAGTCTGAATTTAACAATGTGCAGGTAGTTTTTAGAAAGTGTGGTCTGGATCAGGGGTCTCCAACATGGAATGATCACACACACAAGACAATCCATTGCCACACTGGAATAATATATTAGAACTAAGTATATATATAGTATGTATAAAATATTAGAACTAATATAAAATATAGTATTTAAACATAAAATTAGTTCTCGTATTTTAGAACTAATATAGAAAAGGATGAATCAGAGCTTTATGCAATGAAGAAACTGGTAATGCCCTCAGATGGTCTAGGTTTCAGATGGTCAAGGTGCCACGAGGGAGGGGTGGAGCTGCATGACAGTGGTGTCATTTCATCCTTTCTTTTCAGCATCTTATGAGGGTTCGCAGTTTATATATATGAGCACAAAAAATGAGCAAGGGTCTTAAAAGATTTCTGTATTGAAATCATGTGATACAGGTAGTATCAGATAATAATGCAAGGTCCGTGGCAGAGCCGATCACATCTGACAAGAAAAGGACCCATAACTTCAACATTATAAACAAAACTATTTGAAATACGGATTTTCTTATGAGCTGAATTGTGTCTCCACCCCCACCCAATTCATATTTTGCAATCCTAACCCCTTAGTATCTCAGAGTGTGGCTTTTTTAGAGGTAAGGTTTTTACAGAGCTAATTAAGTTAAAATGAGATCATTAGGGTGGGGTCTACCAATATGGCTAGTGTCCTTATAAAAGAGGAAATTTGGACTCAGAGATATGAATAGAGGGAAGAACGTGTGAAGGCCCAGGGAGAAGACCGACATCCACAAGCCAAGGAGAGAGACCTGGAACAGATCCTTCCCTCACAGGAACAGCTCACGGTAAACCAGTGCCAACACTTTGATTGATCCTGGACTTCCCGCCTCTAGAACAGTGAGAAAATAAATTTCCGTTGTTTAAGCCACCCAGTCTTAGTTCTTTATTAAGGCAGCCCTAACAAACGAATACAGATTCACGTCCAGTCTCATTAGCAGTGTGCCTTAGTCATTGTGTATTATGCCTTGAGTTATTAATTAATGATAGTGTGAAGCCATTACAACTGGAAAGACATTTAAAATTATCCTTTCAGAACATAAAGGCAAACCAAGAGTTTACAAAAAATGAAATATATTCAATTCACTGCTGTCAGTGAAAATATTACTATCAATAGTAAGATTTCTAAGAGGAGAAGAAAGCATTTTTCGTACCATTTAAATAAAAAATTTAAAATAGTGATATTTATTTTAATTTGGCTCCTAAAATTATTTTATTTCTACTTTACTATGTAGGTAATATAGTCTATACAGTAGTACATGTGTATAATTTATAAATAAGTATATATAAATATGGCCAAATGCTAAAATGTGTTTTATTGATGAGGTATGTAATTAAAAATGTGTAGGGACCACTGGCCATGATAATGTGGCTTAGATTCCTCCTTTCTAAACCTAGCTATTTTAGGTTGTTCAGATATAGGAGATAATAGGGCAATTTATCAAGGAAATAGAAGTTCTGAACTAACCCAAGTTTCATTAAAGAGTTTATGAATTAGATGACTCATGTTTTCCTATGAAGATTTAAATAAAAATCTTTTCTTTGTGGGTATCAGGTTTTAAAGATAGTTTCTAAAATGATTTAAATGAAGTTGTTTTTAGAAAGTAAGTTTTGTTTATTTTTTAAACATTTGTCTTCTATTCAATACTATTTGTAAAATTCCCCACAGTGGCAAGAAAATCAGGCATAGCCCTACAAAGTAGTAAAGGGTACTTAACAACCTATTTATTTGGAAGTTTTCTTTTGTATTTTGTGTAGAAGAAAATCAGGAAGTTCAGCAGCTACCCCTGGAGAAAGCAATTGAATTCAGTCAAAGCATCAGTGTGTAGAACTGGATAAAGAGAGAATTTCACATACATCACGCACACACACTCATATACACAATGCATACATATACACTTATACATACATACAGACTTATATATTCACAAATATACACACATACACACACACCAGCATTTATGTATCCTAGGGGAAAGACTTTTTACCAGAGACCCAGCTACTAACTTCCATAATAGAAGAATATATAAGGGTGGGTGCCATGGTTCATGTTTGTAATCCCAACACTTTGGGAGGCCAAGGCAGGGGAATTGCTTGAGTCCTGGAGTTACACACCAGCCTGGACAATACAGGGAGACCCTCTCCCTACAAAAAATTTGAAAAAGTTATCCAAGTGTAGTGGCATGCACCTGTGGTCCCAGCTACTGGAGAGGCTGAAATGGGAGAATCGCTTGAGCCCAGGAGGTAGAGGTGAGACTGTAGTTGGCTGTGATTGTGCCACTGCACTCCAGCCTGGTCAACAGAGCAGACTCTCTCTCTGTCTCATTGTTATGAGTATTATGAGTGGTAGGTTTCAAATTAGAAGTGGTACAATAAATGTTCATAAAAGTCTTTGCATTTTTTATTTTTTTCTATTCTTAAAAAGGCTCCAAAGAACAAAACATTTGGCATGTGTAAGCACATAGTGACTCGCCTTATGAGGTTAATGTCTGTGGAGTTTTCTAATTACCATCAAGAAAAGCAGAAGGAAAGAAACTGGTTCAGGGTTGTTTCTCCTTTATTTTCTTTCCAGGTAAAGTAAATCTTTATGTGGGTCTAGACCAGCAAATGCTCTTTGCAGCAGCAGACACACATCACTGGGTAGAGCTAGTTCTCAAACATGTACTTGATTTTATTTACCAGTCTTACAAATCATCACATGTCTGAAGAGACACCTAGGTGAACCAAAGTTCTGATTTTATATACACTCACTGCCACCTGTCACTCACAGCCTGCAAATCTCTGCCAACGTCAGAAGCTGGAAATATGTTATGATGGTTAAGACCAGTCCCCATCTGTGCTCCTTATCAGTCATTTCCTAGTGGATTGTAAGTTGCGCAGATGACCAAGTTAACCTCTCGGGGAAGAAGGGGTGGATGGAGAACAATAGAAGAGGTGGAATCAAGTTGTGGAGTACTCCAGCATCAAGAGTTGAGGAGAGGGAACTGGGGTCAGTGAGATCTCAGGAAAGCAAAGTGAGAGCGCCGTGATGGGATCCAAGAGAAGAGAGAGTGAAAAGCTCTTGAAATGACACCTCCATTTTCACCTCCCCCAATTCCCCATTTGTCTTTCTCAGCTGCAAACATGGTTGATTTTCTTCTATGCCTTGAGGTCACTGAATGTATCAGTAGAAAATCCTAGCTCTTAGAACCATTTGGGACTTTTGTGACCTATACAAAACTTCAATATCCTCCTTTTCTTCCTGTTTTATATTTCCTATTTTGTATTTAATCCTCATAGGATTAGAGTATGCTAAATGGGACCAAGCTTAGATTGGCAGACGAATTTTACTAAAGGTTCAAGGAGGTTTTTGGCGATGAAATTCCATTCAACATGGATTTAGTAAATGCTTACTAAGTATAAGATGCTATTCTCAATGCTGTAGGAAAAAAATTAAAGTGCTATGTTCGCTGAAGTCAATATCTCCTCAAATGTTTGCAATGTAGGCATGAACTTACCTGAAAAGAAATATGCATAAATTTGCTGTGGAGGCACCAAGGAGGAAGAGATCACATTCAGTGGGAGGGATTATAAAAAACCTGGAGGAGGATTTTGTGCGTGGGTGGACCTCAAAGAATGGCTAAGCTTCCAAAAGGCAGGGATGAAATAAGGGGCAATTTAGGAAAACAGAAACAACATGAGCAAAGGCACAAAGATGGAAGAGGATAGCTCACTTTTGGAGATATGGTCGTAGTTAAATTTAGCTGGAGCACACTGATATGTATGTTTAAAAAAAAAAAAAAAAGAGCAGTAAGTTTGGAGGATGAGTGATGGCATGTGTCAGAGTCCTGAGTAGGGAGGCAGTGAGGCAGGGAGGTGGAGAGACCACATGATGAACTGCAAAGAGCTTGTGCTTCCCAGCCAGAGATGGGTTAGAGATCAAGGATCTCCCCCAAAATATTAGGTCTGTAATAGGATTGTGAAATCCTGTCTCTGAATCGATAATTTTTCTAATACAAAAGACACGTGTATACTTATCTTACAAAAATACCACTGTCAAACCAAATCAAACTGTGATGTTCATAATGATGACCGTGAGACAGGAACAGAAAATTAAATTGTGTTCGGTGTATCTTGTCTAAGAAGTCGGGGAAGTGATTAGGAGGCTGGGGCTGGGTAAGGGCACCTAGGAATCACTGAGGATAGCTTTACTAAGAAAGGTTAGTGTAGGTTGTACAGGAAAGTGGGCTGTAATAAGACCTTTTGTATTTTGAAGGTTTAAAATGCAACTATACACTCCTTTCTGAGAGGCTAAGAGAGAAAAGGATTCTGGATCTGAGAAGTGGTGGATGTTGGAACAAGTCCTGAGCATCTCCTGGGGCTGGGCAGCATTTAGGGAAGCGGACGTATGCGGCACAAGAGTGCAAGGAACGAGGAGCTGCAACTGCGTGGCTGAGCTCAGCCCTGGGAGATGGGGCGGTCCTTCCTCAGGGAGCCACGGATATTTCTACCCGGGTCTAGACGGGCAGAGGCTCTGCAGCAGTGGACACCATCACTGGGTAGAGCCAGTCTTCAACAGTGCCACCGTGTGGCAGAGAGGAGCAGTGGCAGTTATAATTCCGTAGAATTAGACGCCAGTTCTCCCAGCACAGCCTTGAAAACTAAGCAGCTCGCTCTCTCTCTCCCTGGAGTGTGAGGGCTTCAGTATCTGGGGACAAAACCCAGTGTGTATGTGGAGAAGTCTTAAAGAGGCTGATCCCATGCCTCTTGATGACACAGAATATGAAAACTTGATAAATTAATTGAAAGGTAAAGAGAAGTGGCTAATTCAAATTTGTACGGCAGTTTTAAGTGGTAATTAGAATGTTACAATGAAAGCATTAGGTGAAAAGAAAATATAGCAACTTCTAAAGTGTTGGCTTTTGTCTCTCTAGCAAACTCAGCTTTCTAGAAACTCATATTCCTAAGGCTCCGGGCTGAGGAGATTTGGCTTTCATTCATCAAGGGATGAAGTGAAAGGATTGAATTTTCACTTTACATTTAACTCAGGCTCGATAAGAGTCTGGAGGAGATAGTCTCTAATAATCCTGTATGTCCTGTCTATACCTTTTAGCATCTCTGCATGTACTCCTTGAGTTTCTTGTGGATTAGGAAGCATTTTGAAAGAGACATGATGAGACAAACATCACTCACATTAGTTACTGACTGAATTACATCCATTTCAGGTCAGTCGTCATTAGGTAAAGCTCTAAATTTCAATCAGGATCTTGGCTAATTGTGCTTTGGGTTTGATAAGGAGTAACTGAAAAGTGAGCAATGAATAAAATTAAAGATAGGCATTTCTTTTTTTTAAACTAACGTTATCATTCATCATTGGTTTAGTGCTCAACAGGTTTTGGTAAATAAAATCTTATATTTGGAAAGTTCTATAGTGAACATTTAGTACAACCTCTTATCTCAGGCCAGGAGACCTTTCCTTTACCTAACTTTTTGTGACAGAAGATCAGTCAATTCAGGATCTGCTAAAACACACATAGGGATGTAAAACTCACCACTTTGTGAAGTAGAACATCTACTTAATATTCAGAGTGTAGCCTGGGAGCAGCAGCGGGGCATCCCCCGGAGAGTTAGAAAGAAATGCTGAATCTGAGACCCTATCCCAGACTTGCTGAATCTGAATCTTCACTTGATTCCTGGGTACTTATATATACGTAATGTTTGAAAAGCCCTGGTTAATTCTATCATTGGATGGTTTCAAATGTTAGAAACTGACATCTTACTAAAACCTGATGTATTGGTGTGGTCTATGAGCCCATCCCCCACAGCCTTGGCTGTTAGCCCAGCTTCTGGCCATTCCTGCAGTTATAAAGCTTTGGCCACCGCTCTCATTGTGGCCACCTCAACTCCTTACACTCAGTAGTTTCTGACTTTCCTGGGTGTGAGGACTGGGCTTTGGCACAGCCTTGGTCACATTCTCCATGGTAGCAGCTGTGGCAGCTCTAGGGCTTGGGCCAGATCAGATCCTGCTGTACCGCTGAGGCTCTGGCTCTCTGTGCTCCTAGAAGGAGTAGGAGAAGTGTAGGGATATTTCACTTTGGGAGGCTGAGGAGAGCTGATCACTTGAGGCCAGGCATTCGAGACCAGCCTGGCCAACATGGTGAAACCTCATCTCTACTAAAAATACAAAAATTAGCCAGGCGTGATGGCACATGTCTGGAGTCCCAGCTGCTGGGGAGGCGGAAACATGAGAATCCCTTGAGCCCGGAAGGCAGGGGTTGCAATGAGCTGACATCACACCACTGTAGTCTGGCCTGGGTGACAGAGTAAGACTCTGTCTCAAAACAAAGTAAAACAGAAAGAGGTGTAGGGGTATTTGCGCCATGTGGAGAGTGAAGAGTCAGGGGAGGATCAGGAGATAAATGACTAGCTCCTCTTCTTCCTGCTGACTGCTGCACAGTGCAGTACCTGCCCTGCTTCTGCAGAGATGCGTGACTGGTGGTGTTTCCTGGGAAGCTGTGGACCATCTGGTAACACACTGTTTTTTCTTGTTCTCCCTTCTTCCCTGATGTGTACCTTTTTTTCTTGACCTTTTGTCCCCAAATAAAGCAGTAATGCCTAAGCTTTGCCTTAGAGTCTGTGTTCTAAGGAACCTAGACTAAGACATCTGCCCTGTATACGCTTCACTCACTGCTTCTAATTCTGCCATCTGGCTGGCTTTGGAATGGTCAACATCTTTCATCTACTTTCTTCCTTCAAATTCTACAAAGCAGCTACCAGTCCTTCTCTTTTGATCAAACACCCTCAATTTCCTTTAATAATTCCTCAAAATGCAGTTTTTAGTCTCTCAACTCTTCTCTCAGTTTAATATGTTAGTGCTTAAATTGTGCCTCCTTGACTGCTCCGTTGGGTTTGGTCAGTGCAGGGCTGAGTTCATGATGCGGGAAGGAGTTTCTCATTTTCTTTATTATGGGTATCATGCTATTAATACAGTTAATACAGCTGTCCTGACCTGGACCGGTTCTTGTGGGAATGCTGGCTATTTGGGTTGTGGTGACCTGACAGGTTGAAAAATGAGATAGGGAAATTAGATTAAGAGTAAGCAAAGTTTGGCCTTCTGTGTCAGCTTCTGAGGAAGGATAAGGTCCTCCATTGGCCCTGGAGTTCTTTAGGATGTCTGTTTTTCTTTTTTTTTTAATTTATTTCTTTTTTTAAAATTATATTTTAAGTTCTGGGATACATGTGCAGAACGTGCAGGTTTGTTACACATGTGCCATGGTGGTTTGCTGCACCCATCAACCCGTCATCTACATTAAGTATTTCTCCTAATGCTATCCCTACCACCGACCCCCTGACAGACCCCGGTTTGTGATGATATTCCCTTCCCTGTGTTCTCATTGTTGAACTCCCACTTGTGAGTGAGAACATGCGGTGTTTGGTTTTCTGTTCCTGTGTTAGTTTGCTGAGAATGATGGTTTCCAGCTTCATCCATGTCCCTGCAAAGGACATGAACTCATCCTTTTGTAAGGCTGCGTAGTATTCCATGGTGTATATATGCCATATTTTCTTTATCCAGTCTATCATTGATGAGCATTTGGGTTGGTTCCAAGTCTTTGTTATTGTGAACAGTGCTGCCATAAACATATGTGTGCATGTGTCTTTATAGTAGAATGATTTATAATCCTTAGGGTATATACCCAGGAAGGGGATTGCTGGGTCAAATGGTATTTCTGGTTCTAGGTCCTTGAGGAATTGCCACATTGTCTTCCACAATGATTGAACTAATTTATGCTTCCATCAACAGTGTAATAGCGTTCCTATTTCTCCATATCCTCTCCAGCATCTGTTTCCTGACTTTTTAATAATCACCATTCTAACTGGCATGAGATATCTTGTTGTGGTTTTGATTTGCATTTCTCTAATGACCCAGTGATGATGAGCTTTGTTTCATATGTTTGTTGGCCACATAAATGTCTTCTTTTGAAAAGTGTCTGTTCATATCTTTTGCCCACTTTCTGAAGAGGTTGTTTGTTTTTCTCTTGTAAATTTGTTTAAGTTTGTAGATTCTGGATATTAGCCCTTTGTCAGATGGATAGATTGCAAAAATTTTCTCTCATCTGTAGGTTGCCTGTTCACTCTGATGATAGTTTCTTTTGCTGTGCAGAGGCTCTTTAGTTTAATTAGATCCCGTGATGAACATAGTTAATAATATGTTGTATACTTATTAAAATTGCTGAAAATTGCTTAGAGTAGATTTTAGATTTCTCATCACATACACAAAAAAAGTATGTGAGGTAATAGATGTGTTAATTAGCTTGATTTAGCGATTTTATAATGTGTGCATATATCAAAACATCATGTTGCACACCAGAAATATATACAATTTTTGAAAATTAAAAATAAAGAAAAATATTCGTCTATATGTATATACCAAAATGTAAACAACAGTTCTTTGAGTGCCAGATTTTAGGTGTTTCTATTTGTTTTATTTATTTGTGTTTTGTTTAGTTGTTTTGAAGTCATATAAGCCATTCATTCATTAAGTAATTCATTAAGTCACTCAACAACAATTTATCTACTTTGTATCAAGCATTGTTCCGGAAACTGGATTTATGTGCTGGTTATAAAATTTAAGTGGAAACCCTTTTGTGTACACCCTCTTTTTAACATTTCTTTCTAGTTAACCACTTTGACAGTGTGGATGCATTCTTCTAAATGTTTTCTTTATTTGTTTGATATTTATATGATTTTATTATTTTAAACAGTTACAGATTTTTGAACATAATATGATCATACTATATCTATCTTTCTGTGACTTCCTTTTTAATAACTTTATATCCAGGAAAATTTTTCATGCCACCACATTTAATGTACTTCATTAAGAAAGAAAAAGCTACATGTTTCCATAATTATTCATCAATTATCTTATTAATGAGCACTTGGGTTGTTTCAAATTTATTCTCTGAGTTACAAGCACCACACCCAACACTATGTTACTTTGTTATTTGGGTTTTTTGTTTGTTTGTTTTGTAGAGATGGGGTTTCACCGTGTTGGCCAGGTTGGTTTTGAACTCCTGACCTCAAGCTATCTGCCCATCTTGGCTTCCCAAAGTGCTGGGACTACAGGTGTAAGCCATCATGCCCAGCCCCCAACAATATGTTATTTGTTTAATTAAAAGTAAGATAAACAACAGCAATAACAACAAGGAACACTTAGCCATTCATGACAAATGGCAAATGTTATGCCAAAATGACTTGACACTGCAAAAAATTACTCATAATATCTGTGGACTAGACTTGAAAAGGTGACTGCTAAGATGTGACCACTTTTCAACTTGAAATTGACTTTTTGTGTCTAGAAATTCTTAAATTGGGTCAATCTGAACATATGGCCAAGCACTGTCAGTGGTAGACAATATGTTATGAGCAGATTAAATTATTCACATTTTGATGCTATAGTGATGATTTTTAGTTAGATGAAAGTACTTAATTTTAATATTTTTCCAAAGAAAGAATGTTTTTCTTCAGTGAATTATTGCATATTGGTGATGCTTGCTGGGAACCAAAATCAAAATCTGGTGAGAAAAACATCCCTCAGAATCTTTTTTTTTTTTAAATTGTACTTTAAGTTCTGGAGTACATGTGCAGATCTTGCAGGATTGTTGCATAGGTACACACATGCCAGGATGGTTTGCTGTCTCCATCTCCCTCTCACCTACATCAGCCATTTCTCCAACACAAATGCCAATCATTGATAGAATCTTTTATGTGGCTTCATTCATGTCAGGGTCACCACCTGAGACGTGTGTCACCACCACCTGTGGAAGTGTGACCTGCAGACCCTGACTCAATGACAGATGAATGAATGCACTCTCACACCATTACAGTATTTCAAGTGGGCTAGGGATGGACGTTGGCTGCTTTCAGAGGGCAAAATGTAACCAATTGACCAAGATCCTCTGTCTGTCCACACTTTTATTCGTAACAGAGGTTCTAAGTCAACACACTTGTGGATAATTAACATGGTTAAAAGAGTGGTTTTATGACTGGTAAAAGCTTTAGGTTCTGGGGCCCAGAGTAAATGCTATTAACAGGTAATTCCCCTTTATCTCCCACTGAGAGGGCTATCCAGCACAAAGTTTCCATGAGTAAATAGAGTAGAGATAAAGGGATGTGGGGTAAACAGACTTAAACTGGGAAAAGCCTTGTCCCTATCTCTCCCCCAACTTAATGGACTGGCTGGCCACCTTTGGCCTGCCCCAATAAAATCTTTCAGCCTCCCAAAAGGATTGAGACTCTAATCTATAACTTTCCCTAAATATTTTCTGTAATATTTTGCTGCCACTCCGAGTGAATAGCAACACTTTTATACTGCAAAAGAAGAAGGGTGAAAAGGAAGGCCAAGCTTGAATTATTTACACAGATTTTATTTGGAAGTGATGCCTACTTTATATGTTTGAAAAATGCTCATGCTCTTAATATTAACACCTATTAGATTAACAGACATGTTACAGGATGTTAAATTAGATATAAAATAAACAGGTTAGTTTTAGTGCTTGCCTTCTAAAAGTTTAGAGTCTATAATTCCAAAGGTTATGCTACGAATTTTAGGTCTGAAAATTAGATATTCACCTATGCCTTAGATTTTTAAAATTTAACTTATTTTTAACATTTTTAAAGTAAAATTTACATAAAGTGGAATGCACCTATTAAGAGTGCAGATTAGCTGGGTGCAGTGGCTGACGCTTGTAATCCCAGCATGTTTGGAGGCTGAGGTGGGAGGTTTGCTTGAGCCCAGGAGTTCGAGATCAGCCTAGGCAACATAGACAGATCCTGTCTCCACAGACAATAAAAGAATTAGCTGGGCATGGTGGTGCACATCTGTGGTCCCAGCTGCTGGGAAGGCTAAGGTGGTAAGATCACTTGAACCCTGGAAGTTGAGGCTGCAGTAAGCAGTGATTGTGCCACTGCACTCCAGCCTGAGTGACAGTGAGACCTCTTCTAAAAAAAAGTGCATATCAATGAGCTTTGACAAATATATAAGCCTCTTTCATCCTTATCCCAATTAGGATGTACTTCTATTACCCCAAAACTTCCCTCCTGCCCCTTTCCAGTCAACATTCTTCTTGTACCCTAAGTCAACCATTCTTCTGATTTCAATCATCATAGATTATTTTCACCTGTTCTTGGACTTCATATAAACAAAGTTACATATATTATTTCATGTTTTTTTCTTTTATTCAACATGATGTTCCTGAAATTTATTCACATTGTTCAGTGTATCAGAAGTTCATTCCTTTTTATTGATGGAGTAGTATTTCATTTTATGATTATATTTCAATTTGCTTATTAATTATCCTACTGATGGACATTTGGGTTGTTTCAGATTTTGGCTGTTATGAATAAGGCTCCTTTGAACATTTTGTAAAGGTATTTTTGTAAATACATGTTTTTGTTTATCTTGGGTAAGTACCTAGGATGGGATTGCTTGGTCAAAGGACAGGTGTTTAACTTCAGAAGACACTGGCAGCTTTCATTTCTTCTTTGGTGTAACATGGTATTCATTTTTTAGTTCTTCTGAAGTACTTGGGTACCCTTAGAGGAATGAGTCTATTAAAACAAGAATGATTATTAATTAAAATTTGCGACAAATAAAGTATGCAATTTTTATGTCAGGGATTTCAGCTCTGCAAAGAGTTGTCTCAATTACCTAAAATCAAACTTAATTACCTAAAATCAAACTGAATAATTACCATGGCATCCCAAAAGCCTTAAAGGTCAATGTACTTTATATAAAATTTTGAATAATCTTTTAAAAAGAAAATTTTATCAGTCAGGGTTCAGCCAGGAAAAAATCACATGGTTATTTTAGCAGATAAAATTTACCATAAATAATTGTTAACTGGGTATAAAGTTATTAGCTAGGTAACTGAAGAGGAAAAAGGGAATAGCAAAGTGCAATATAAGTAGCAATTACAGAAGCATCTACCTTCCCCTAAGGGTGGAAGAAAAGGGAAGAGGTTGAAATTCTTTTTTTAAAAAATTATATATATATATATATATTATACTTTAAGTTCTGGGGTACATATACAGATCTTGTAGGATTGTTACATAGGTATACACATACCATGGTGGTTTGCTGCCTCCATCACACCATCACCTATATTAGGTATTTCTCTCAATGTTATCCCTCCCCAATCTCCCCCACACCCCACTATCCCTACCCCAGCACCCCACCCCCAACAGACCCCAGTATGTGGTGTTCCCCTTCCTGTGTCCACGTGTTCTCATTGTTCAACACCCACCTATGAGTGAGAACATGCAGTGTTTGGTTTTTCTGTTCTTGTGTCAGTTTGCTGAGAATGATGGTTTCCAGATTCATCATGTCCTGAAAGGACATTAACTCATCATTTTTTATGGCTGCAAAGTATTCCATGATGTATGTGTGCCACATTTTCTTTATCTAGTCTATCATTGATGGACATTTGGGTTGGTTCCAGGTCTTTGCTATTGTAAACAGTGCTGCAATGAACATACGTATGCATGTGACTTTATAATAGAATAATTTATAATCCTTAGGGTATATATCCAGTAATGGGATTGCTGGATCAAATAACATTTCTGTTTCTAGATCCTTGAGGAATTACCACACAGTCTTCCACAATGGTTGAACTAATTTACACTCCTACCAACAGTGTAAAAGCATTCCTATTTCTCCACATCTGCTCCAGCGTCTGTTGTCTCCAAATTTTTTAATGATTGCCATTCTAACTGGCATGAGATGGTATCTCAATGTGGTTTGATTTGCATTTCTCTATTGATCAGTGATGATGGACATTTTTTCATGTTTGTTGGCTGCATAAATGTCTTTTGAAAAGTGTCTGTTCATATCCTTTGCCCACTGTTTGATGGGGTTCTTCATTTATTTCTTGTACATTTGTTTTAGTAATTTGTAGATTCTGGATATTAGCCCTTTGCCAGATGGGTAGCTTGCAAAATTTTTTTCCCCATTCTGTTGGTTGCTGGCTTACTCTAATTTTAGTTTCTTTTGCTGTACAGAAGCTCTTAAATTTAATTCGATCCCAGTTGTTTATTTTGGCTTTTGTTGCCATTGCTTTTGATGTTTTAGTCATGAAGTCTTTGCCCATGCCTATATCTTGAATGGTATTGCCTAGGTTTTCTTCTAGGGTTTTTATGGTGTTAGGTCTCATGTTTAAATCTTTAATCCATCTGGACTTGGTTTTTGTATAAGATGTAAGGAGGGGTCCAGTTTCAGCTTTCTGCACATGGCTAGCCAGTTTTCCCAACACCATTTATTAAAGAGGGAGTCCTTTTCCCATTGCTTGTTTTTGTGAGGTTTGTCAAAGATCAGATGGTTTTAGATGTGTGGCGTTAACTCTAAGGCCTATGTTCTGTTCCATTGGTCTATATCTCTGTTTTGTTACTAGTACCATGCTGTTTTGATTACTGTAGGCTTGTAGTATAGTTTGAAGTCAGGTAGTGTGATGCCTCCAGCTTTGTTCTTTTTGCTTAGGATTTTCTTGGCTATGCAGGCTCTCTTTTGGTTCCATGTGAAGTTTAAGGTGGTTGTTTCCAGTTCTGCAAAGAAGGTCAATGGTAGCTTGATGGGATGGGATTGATTCTATAAATGACTTTAGGCAGTGTGTCCATTTTCATGATATTGATTCTTCCGAATCATGAGCATGGAATGTTTTTCCATCTGTTTGTATCCTCTCTTATTTCCTTGAACAGTGGTTTGTAGTTCTCTTTGAAGTGGTCCTTCACATCCTTTGTTAGTTGTATTCCTGGGTATTTTATTCTCTTTGTGGCAATTGTGAATGGGAGTTTGCTCAAGGTTTGACTCTGTTTTAGTCTGTTATTGGTGTATAGGAATGCTTGTGATTTTTGCACATTGATTTTGTATCCTGAGACTTTGCTGAAGTTGCTTATCATCTTAAGGAGATTTTGGGCTGAGGTGATGGGATCCTTTATATATACAATTATGTTGTCTGCAAATAGAGACAATTTAACTTCCTATTTTCCTAATTGAATTCACTTTATTACTTTTTCTTGCCTGATTGCTCTGGCTAAAACTTCCAATACTATGTTGAATAGGAATGGTGAGAGAGGGCACCCTTGTCTAGTGCCAGTTTTCAAAGGAAATGCTTCCAGTTTTTGCCAATTCAGTATGATATTGGCTGTAGGTTTGTTGTAAATAGCTTTTATTATTTTGAGATACATTCAATCAATACCTAGTTTATTGAGAGTTTTTAGCATAAAGGACTGTTGAATTTTGTTGAAGGCCCTCTCGCATCTGTTGAGATAATCATGTAGTTTTTGTCTTTGGTTCTGTTTATGTGGTGAATTACATTTATAGACTTGGGTATGTTGAACCAGCCTTGCATCCCCAGGATGAAGCCTACTTGATCATGATGGATAAGCTTTTTGATGCACTGTTGCATTTGGTTTGCCAGTATTTTATTGAATATTTTTGCATTGATCTTCATCAAGGATATTGGCCTGAAATTTCCTTTTTTAGTTGTGTCTCTGCCAGGTTTTGGTATCAGGATGATGTTGGTTTCATAAATGGAGTTAGGGAGGATTTCCTCTTTTTGTATTGTTTGGAATAGTTTTGGAAGGAATGGTACCAACTCCTCTTTGTACGTCTGGTAGAATTAGGCTGTGAACCTGTCCAGACCTGGACTTGCTTTGGTTGGTAGGTGATTATTTGCTGCCTCAACTTCAGACCTTGTTATTGGTCTATTCAGGGATTCAACTTCTTCCTGGTTTAGTCTTGGGAAGGTGTAAGTGTCCAGGAATTTATCCATTTCTCTAGATTTACTGGTTTATGTGCATAGAGTTGTTTGTAGTAATCGCTGATGGTAGTTTGTATTTTTGTGGAATCAACAGTGTTATTTCCTTTATTTTTTTTATTGCATCTATTTAATTTTTCTCTTTTCTTTTTTATTAGTCTGGCGAGTGGTCTGTTTTGTTCTTTTTGAAAAACCAGCTCCTGGATTTATTGGTTTGTTGAAAGGTTTTTTGTGTCTCTATTTCCTTCAGTTCTGCTCTGATCTTAGTTATTTCTTGTCTTCTGCTAGCTTTTGAATTTGTTTGATCTTGCTCTTCTAGTTTTTTTAATTGTGATGATAGGGTGTTGATTTTAGATCTTTCCTCAATTCTCATGTGGGCATTTAGTGCTATAAATTTCCCTCTAGACACTGCTTTAAATGTGTCCCAGAGATTTGGTATGTTGTGTTTTTGTTCTCATTGGTTTTGAAGAGCATCTTTATTTCTGCCTCATTTCATTATTTGTCCAGTAATCATTCAGGAGTAGGTTGTTCAGTTTCCATGTAGTTGTGCAGTTTTGAGTGAGTTTCTTCATCCTGAGTTCTAATTTGATTGTACTGTGGTCTGAGAGACTGTTATGATTTCTGTTCTTTTGCATTTGCTGAGGAGTAATTTACTTCCAATTATGTGGTCAATTTTAGAGTATGTGCGATGTGGTGCTGAGAAGAATGTATATTCTGTACATTTGGGGTGGAGAGTTCTGTAGATGTCTGTTAGATCCACTTGGTCCAGATCTATGTTCAGGTCCTGGATATCCTTGTTAATTTTCTGTCTCATCGGTCTGTTTAATATTGACAGTGGGGGTGTTAAAGTCTCCCACTATTATTGTGTGGGAGTGTAAGTCTCTTTGTAGGTCATTAAGAATTTGCTTTATGTATTTGGTGGCTCCTGTATTGGGTGTATATATATTTAGGATAGTTAGCTCTTCTTGCTGCATTGATCATTTCACCAGTAGGTAATGCCCTTCTTTGTCTCTTTTGATCTTTGTTGGTTTAAAGTCTGTTTGTCAGAGAATAGGATTGCAACTCCTGATTTTTTTTAACTCTCCATTTGCTTGGTAAATCTTCCATCCCTGTATTTTGAGTCTTTGTGTGTCTTTGCACGTGACATCGGTCTCCTGAATACAGCACACCGATGGGTCTTGACCTTTTATCCAATTTGCCAGTCTTGTCTTTTGATTGGGGCATTTAGTTTGTTTACATTTAAGGTTAATATTGTTATGTGTGAATTTGATGCTGCCATTTTGATACTAGCTGGTTGTTTTGCCTGTTAGTTGATGCAGTTTCTTCATTGTGTTGATGATCTTTACAATTTGGTAGGTTTTTGCAGTCACTGGGACTGGTTGTTTCTTTCCATGTTTAGTGCTTCCTTAAGGAACTCTTGTAAGGCAGGCCTGGTGGTGATGAAATCTCTCAGCAATTGCTTGCTTGTAAGGGATTTTATTTCTCTTTCACTTATGAAACTTAGTTTGGCTGGATATGAAATTCTGGGTTGAAAGTTCTTTTCTTTAAGGATGTTGAATATTTGTCCCCACTCTTCTGGTTTACAGGGTTTCTGCTGAGAGATCCACTGTGAGTCTGATGGGCTTCCCTTTGTGGGTAACCCGACGTTTCTCTCTGGCTGCCCTTAGCATTTTTTCCTTCATTTCAACCCTGGTGAATCTGATGGTTATGTGCCTTGGGGTTGCTCTTCTTGAGGAATATCTTTGTGGTGTTCTCTGTATTTCCTGGTTTTGAATGTTGGCCTGCCTTGCTAGGTCAGGGAAGTTCTCCTGGATAGTATCCTGAAGAGTGTTTTTCAACTTGGATTCATTCTCCCCAACACATTCAGGTACACCAATCAAACATAGAGAAGGTCTTTTCACATAATCCCATATTTTGTGGAGGTGTTGTTCATTTCTTTTCACTCTTTTGTCTCTAATCTTGCTTTCTCTTTTTATTTCATTTAGTTGATCTTCAATCTCTGATATCCTTTCTTCTGCTTTATCAATTTGGGTATTGAAACTTGTGTATACTTTGTGAAATTCTTGTGCTGTGTTTTTCAGCTCCATCAAGTCATTTATGTTCTTCTCTAAGCTGGTTATTCTAGTTAGAATTTCAGATAACCTTTTTTCAAGGTTCTTAGTTTCCTTACATTTGGTTAGAACATGTTCCTTCAGCTCAGAGAAGTTTGGTATTACCTACCTTCTGAAGTCTGCTTCTGTCAATTGTCAAACTCATTCTCCATCCAGTTTGTTCCCTTGCTGTTGAGGAGTTGTGATCTCTTGGAGGAGGAGAAGCTTTCTGGTTTTTGGTGATTTCATCCTTTTTTTTGCTGGTTTCTTCCCATCTTTGTGGTTTTGTCTACTTTGGTCTTTGAAGTTGGTGACTTTCAGATGGGGTCTCTGAGTGGACATCCTTTCTGTTGATGTTGAAGCTATTTCTCTCTGTTTGTTAGTTTTCCTTCTAACAGTCAGGCCCTTCTCCTGCAGGATGGCTGGAGGTCCACTCCAGACCCTGCCTGCTTGGGAATCACCCATGGGGGCTGCAGAACAGCAAGGATTGCTGCCTGCTCTGGTAGCTTTGTCCCAGAAAGGTACCCACCAGATGTCAGCCAGAGCCCTCCTGTATGAGGTGTCTTTTTGGATATATGGGGGTCAGGGAGCCACTTGAGGCAGTCTGTCCCTTATCAGAGCTCAAGTGTTGTGCTGGGAGCTCTGTTCCTCCTTTTAGAGCTGCTGGGCAGGGACATTCGAGTCTGCTACAGTGGCTCTCACAACTGCCCCTTTTCCCAGGTGCTCTGTCCTGGGA
Source organism: Ateles fusciceps (assembly GCA_036589455.1). Classification (NCBI taxonomy): domain Eukaryota; kingdom Metazoa; phylum Chordata; class Mammalia; order Primates; family Atelidae; genus Ateles; species Ateles fusciceps. The sequence goes on from JAZHEH010002565.1 coordinate 2,553,148, forward strand.
AGGTGGAGTTTTATTTATAAGTCCCTGATGTGCTGCTGCCTTTTTTCAGAGATGCCCTGCCCAGCAAGGAGGGAGTCTAGTTATAGTCTGCTTGCAGAGGTGCTGCTGAGCTGCTGCAGGCTCCATCTAGTTGCTGTGTAAACTTCCTCATGCTTTTGTTTACATAGGTAAGGTTAGAGCTGCCTCGGCAATGGTAGATGCCTTTCCCCCCACCAAGCTTGACGGTCTTGGGTTGAGCTCGAACTGCTGTGCTGGCTGAAAAACTCTCAAGCCAGTGGGTTTCAGTTTGTTGGTCTTTGTGGGGGGTGGGATCCACCAAGCCAGATCACTTGGCTCCCTGCCTTCACTCCCCTTATTTCAGGGGGAGTGGGAGGCTCTGTCTCACAGGTGTTCCAGGCGCCAGCCAAAACAGTCACCCAAATTTGTCCTAAAAACTTGGTGCTCCGGCTGAAATAACCACTCAGGTTTGTGCTGGAAATCTGTGGTGCTTGTCGGCCCGGTGGAAATCTCCTGGTCCGTGGGCTGTATAGGCCATGGGAGAAATGTAGTATCTGAAGCAGAGTGCTGGAGTGGCTGGAAAAGTTCCCGATGGCCTCTGTTGGGTAGAGAGGGGTCCTCTGGCCAGTTGCACTTCCTGGGTGAAGCAGCACCCCACCCTGCCTCAGTTTGCCCTCCTTGGGCTACACCCGCTGTCCAACCAGACCCATTGAGATGAACCTGGTACCTCGGTTGGAAATACGGCAGTCACTTGCCTTCTGCATTGCTCTTGCTGGGAACTGCACTCAGGAGCTCTTCCTATTTGGCCATCTTGGTGAATTCCCTGAGGTTGAAATTCTTAAAATTTAGTAGTATGGGGCTAAAACTTAGATGGTATGGGCATTATTTTGCACATGTTGATGTTTTGAGGTGGGGGGTCAGGTGCCTATAGGCCACACCCAGCCTACTACCTTTTTTTTTGTATGACCTGGGAGTTAAGAATGGTTTCTATATTTTTAAAACATTGAATAAAAAAATAAAAGAATAACTGTATTAGTTTCCTAGGACCACCTGTAACAAAGTACCACAAATTAGATGACTTCAAGCAAGAGAAATTTACTCTCTCACAGTTCTGGGAACTAGAAATCCAAAACTGAGTTAGCAACAGGGTGATGATTTCCCTGAGATTCTAGGAAGAATCCTTCCTTGACTTTTTCTGGTTTCTGGAGGTGGCAGTCAGTCCTTGGCTTGTAGCTGCATTGCTCCAATTTTGGCTTCCAGCTTCGCAGCATGAACTCCTTTCTGTGTCCATGTCTTTGCATGACATTTTCCTCTTATAATTATGACACCACTTGGTTGGGCACAAAGGCTCACATCTATAATTGCAGCACTTTAGGAGGTATAAGAAAGATCGCTTGAACCCAGGAATTCAAGACTAGCCTGGGCAACATAGCAAGATCCCATTCTAAAAGAAAAAATGGTAGAAGAAGGATACCAGTCATACTGGATTAGGGCTATCCTAATGGCCTCATCTTAATTTGATTATCTGCAGAGACCTGATTTCCAAATAAGGTCACAGTCACAGATATAGGAAGTTAGAAGTAAAACATATGTTTTTGAGGGGCACAATTCCACTTATAATAATAGTATTTCTGCATGTTCATTTAAATATTATCTACAACTGTTGCTACAATAGCAGAGTTGAGTCACTGCTGTATGAACAAATGGACTGCAAAGCTTCAAATATTTACTATGTGGTCCTTTTTAGCAAAAGTTTGCTGATACCCATTCTATGTAACTCATTTTGCAAGGATTGGAAAACATGCAAATTGGATTCAGCTGCTGCTACTGGAAGGCTCTGATACTCTCAGATGAAGAAGCCCTATTACTGTATGATGCCCAGAGGGACATAGTACAGGAAGCAAATGAGAAGGAGGGAAGTTCCTTTATTCTCCTTCTGGCTTTTAATTTCCCTGTGTTGGTGAAGCCTAAGAGGGGAAAGCCTAAGTTGGGAAAGCAGAAGTGTGGTTTGTGGAGTCCCAGTTCCAGAAACATAAAGCAGAGAGAAGAATAGCTTTGGAACTAGTAGACAGTAACTTAATAATTTGTACACACACACACACACACACACACACACACACACACAAACACACACAGAGATACCCAGCAAGGATCTACTATAGACCCAGCATAGCTACTATAGACCTTATTTCTGTAACAACTCAAGGTCATAGCGTATATTTATATTATTCTTTTAGAAATATATGTAAACTAAACATATATATTTATATATATGTTTATATAAAGTATATATAAATAAAACCAAACTTATCGTTTTGAGATGATTGTAGATTTACCCACAGTTCTAAGAAATAATACAGAGAAATCCCATAAAGCCTTACTTTCCTACAATGCTAATATCTTACAGAACTGTAGTACAATGTTACAACTAAGATATTGATATTGATACAGTCAGGATGTGGAGAATTTTCATCACAAAGATTCTTGTAGCATTCTTCCTCCTTTCTCACCAATTCCCAACCTCATTCTTAACCCCAGACAATCACTAACCTGTTCTCCATTTCTATTATTTTGTTATTTCAATAATGTTATATAAATGGGCTGAGATAGTACCTGTTCTTTTGGGGATTGGTTTTTCGGCTCACCATAATTCTCTGGAGATTCATTCAAGTTGTTGCATGTATCAATAGTTCACTCCTTTTTTTTGCTGAGTAGTATTGCATGTATGGACATACCAGATTTTGTATAACTGTTCCCTCACAGAAGGACATCTGGGCTATACTTAGTTTTAGGCTATCACAAATAAAGTTGCCGAGGCCAGATTGGTCGTGGAGACCCCACCCCAGGCGGTGCTGAAGGAATTAAGAAACAGACACAGAGACAGAGTGCAAGAGGTAGGAGGACAGGGGGCTACAGCATTCCCAGCTGAGAGCCTTGAACAGAGTTTGACCCACACATTTATTGACAGCAAGCAAGTGATAATCATCATTTAACTAAAAGCATTCTTCACAGGGAACAAAACATTCTTTACTAGTGGCAAGAAACAGGCTCTGGCAGGTTTATCTATCGCAGCTGGAACATGTCATTTAGGCACAGGTTGCTCATGCTATTGTTGTGGTTCAGGAACTCCTTAAGCAGTCTTCCGCCCTGGTGCAGGTCAGGTATTTCTTGCCCTCGCTCCAGTAAACCAACAACCTCCAGCAATGTGCATCACTGCCATCACAAGTGTGTCACAGTGCTATAGATATTTTGTTTGTGGCCAGTTTCTTTAAGGCCTGTTTATGCCAGGCTTCAGACCTGTTCCCAGCATAAAGTAGCTAAAAACATCCATGTATAGATTTTTGTACAGATGGAAGTTTTTTTTTTTTTTTTTTTGTCCATACTCTGGCTTAAAAGCTGGAGAGTGCAATTCCTGGGTTGTATGACAGTTGCATATTTAGTTTTTTAAGAAGCTGCCAAAATAATCTTCAGAGTATCTGTGGCACTTTACATTCCCACCAGCAATGTGTGAGTAATCCAGTTTCTACACTTCCTTGTCAGCATTTGGTGTTGTCACAATTTTTTATTTTAGCCATTCTAATAGGTTTGTAATGATATCTCATTGTAGTTTTAATTTACATTTCCCTGCCAGTTAATGATGTGAAATGTGTTATAATGTACTTATTTGCCATCTGTATACCCTCTTCGTTAGTATGTCTGTCTATGTCTTTTGCTTATTTTCTAATTGGATTTTTTGTTAAGTCTTTAGAATAGTTTATGTATTCTAGATCCTAGTCCTTTACCAGATACATTTTTTGCAAATATTTTCTCCTAATCTGAAGCTTGTCTCTTCATCCTTTCAATAGACTCTTTCATGGAGCAAAAGTTTTAAATTGTGATGGAATCCAATTTATCAATGTTTTCTTTTATGGATCATGGTTTTGGTGTCAAATCTAAAAATTCTTTACCTAGTCTTAGATTCTGAACAGTTCTCTTTTGACTTTATTTCTAAAAGTTTTATAGTTTAAAATTTTCACTTGAATCTTTAACACTTTTTTTTTTTTTTGAGACAGGGTCTTGCTCTGTCACCCAGGCTGGGGTGCAGCCTCGACTTCCTATGCTGAAGCCATCCTCCCACCTCAGCCTCCTGAGTAGCTGGGACCACAGACACGTGCCACAATGGTTGGTTAATTTTTTTGTATTTTTTTTTAGAGATGAAGTTTCACTATGTTGCTCAGGCTAATACTTTTTGAGTTAATTTTCACTTAATGTGTGAAGCTTAGGCCCACGTTCTTCCTTTTGGCTTATGGAGGTCCAATTGTTTCAACACCATTGGTGAAAGTTATCATTCCTCCATTGAATTGCTTTTGCACCTCAGTGAAAAATAAACTAGACATATTTGTATGGGTCTATTTTGGGTTCTCCATTATGTTCCATTGATTTATGTGTCTGTTTTTATCACCGGTGCTATGTAGTCTTGATTCCTGTAGCTATATAATTTGAAATAAAGTAGTTCTTCTTGCTTTATTCTTTATCAAAATGGTTTTCTCTATTCTAGTTCCTTTGCCTTACCATATACATTTTATAATAATCTTGTCTTTATCTATAAATTATGTTGCTGGAATTTTGGTAGAAATTGCATTAGACCTGTGTGTTGAGAAGGCTGTGAGTCAGGTTAGCAGTTTGCAGAACCAATTTGCCTGTGACCCTCCCCCATTGTTTATTTGCATACATTAATATTTATTGACACACATACCAGTGTGTGCATGCATGTGTGTTTGTAAAAAAAAAAGGGGAGGGGGAAGTTTTTCCTTCTCCCGATTTAGTGTCCTATGAGGTATAAGCAGCTCACTGAGGATTTGGGGCACAGGTGAAAAATTTGCCAAATAAATGTTTAGATACAACCATTAAGATATGGCCAATTTGGCTGAGGTATTTTGATGTAGCCCATTTAAAACAGAGTATCAGTGTTGTATTGCCAACTTATATTAGCAACAAATATCCCTGTGTCATTTCTAACCCCCATTCACATCATGGAGGATTTTCATTTTTACTTGTGTTTATTTTTGTATTGGCCCAGATTTTTGTTCTATATATAAAGTTTTAAAATTAATTTTTAAAAAATTTGAATAGGCAATGAATGGATATATTCAAAATTTAAAAGATGTAATGCATTCATGTAATACAATCACAAAAATATCAAAACAATATATGAAGAAATGAACCTTATATTCTTATATCCACACTATCCATATCCATTTAATTCTACCCCACCCATAACAAGTACCACTTTTTAATTTGTTTATCATTCCAGGGAATAACCTGCATATATTTTTACATATTCACTTAGATTATTTAAAACACTATCATTAAAAATGTAAATAAATTTTGACTTTGGGTTTGTTACTTTGTCTGACAGTCGATATGTCCTATGATCTCAGTTTGTTCCATTTTAAAAAATAAAATTTGTAATAATGTATCTTTAGAGAGAATACCCTCATTTTTAAAATTTTTGTTAAAACTTAAATCTTGACAAATTTTTCCCTCATTTTCTTACGTTTTATAAAACAGTATTATTAAATAAATCTTTAAGTTTAAGGCCTGAAGATTCTATAAATCATGTAATCTTACTAAAGACATTTTGAGACCAAGAGAAGAGAAGGAGCTTGTTCAGGACCACAGGGTCAATTTGTGGCAGGGCTGGGAGTGAATCAGAGGCCCAGTCCAGGGCTGCCCTCTTCCCACACTCCTGAACACACCCACTGCTGTGAGATGACTCAGATTTATTGTTACCATGGCTCAAATCCATTGGAAAAATGTTTCTGCCATTCATCTAAATCCTCTGCTAGTCATGCAGTTTATCCTTTATAAATGAGGATTTCTTTTTGCTAACAGTTTTGTGATTTTAGTTGTTTCTGCTCTCTTAGAATTTTCCCAGTTCAATGATTAATCCTCTGATCTGGGCCCATTAAGATTGGAGTAATATCTTGCCAACTAGAATGAGCAAGTGAATAACTGAAATTTTTATTAAGGATGAAATTTCTTTACTATATTTATTATATATGATACTTTCAACTTTCTGAGTCTCTCTTGTTAAATGCACTCTTTCTCATTATCTCCTTTATAAAATGTTTAATTTTAATGGTCAGTCTTCTGTTCTTATGCAGGAGAATGTTAGCCTGATCCGCAACCAATTAATACCAAGTTTCAAGTTGGGTTTGACTTCTATTAATGTAGTAGTCTGACCCCTAGTGGTTATAAGAAATATCTGCGCTATTTATTGTAAGCAAATTTTGACTGGATATTCTGAAAAGTGAATATCGGACACTGAATTTCTCCTTTAAAATAAAATAAAAATGGGAGAAGAATTTTGAGTTCAGAGAAGAAATAATAATAGGGAAGTTCAGGTAAAATCGTGCTTCTATAAAAATAATTTCCAAGTCAGTATTTTTACTGATTTTTTAGTCTTCTGTGATCAGGTTGGACTTAGAAACACACTAATGTTCCCAGGAATTCATTGCATGTTATTTATTGGAAACAAAAGCTTGTTCCCCTCACCCTGGCCCCAATTAGTGTTTTGTCATTGTCCCAGCATGCCCTTTCTAGTCTGCTGTAGAATTGGGATCAAATGTAGAGCTGGATGACATTTGTGGTCTGAAGATCAGAGAGCCAGAAAGGATTGGCCACAAAGTGAAGTCACAAAGTGAAATTATCAGTAAATCTAAGTGAACTCTGTCTTTCATGAGGTCCTGAGGTCTAGGAGGGCCTGAGTCACAGCAGGAGAGTACAGCCTGCCCTTCATTCTTGGGAGCTGGGGAGACAAAGTCGTGCTGCAGGAGGGGAAGGAGGAGGGTCTCAAGAGTGTAGGTCCAGGAAGGAACAAACTGTAAAAACTATAAATGCGGTATGTATTCACTGTAAAAACGTCCAAACAGAAGGATATGAAGTAAAAGGTAAAAATTCCTTCTTCCTTTTCTAGCCTGAGTTCCACCAAAACCATAGCCTAGAACTATCTACTTAGACATGTAACCAGCAGATATTTTTATGTGCGTGAGCGTGCGCGCGCACACACACACATTTTGCATGGGTTCATATTATACATACTGTTCTATAACTTGATTTTTTTCACTTAATAAATTATCTTGGACGTCTTTCCAAGTGAGTATATTCTTATAGTCTGCCTGTCTACTGTTTTGATATAAGAATGTGGGCGAATTTATTAACTATCCTCGAGTAATTTACATGTAGATGTTTAAAAAAATTTTCTGCTACTGTAAATAGTGTTTTAAAAAACATCCCAGAGCATATAATTACAGGCCTATACAAGTATACATATGGGGTAAATGCCATTAAAATAACATTTTAGGTCTAAACTCAGGCATAATTACAATCTTGACAGTTACTAAAAGCACGTTTTGAAACTGGTATTGTCCCACCTCCCTTTCTCCACTTATTTCTTCTTCCTGGTGCCCATTCCCAGGCCCTGACGGCTTTATGTTTCTCTTTCCCTTAGTCAGCCCTGCCCTTTATACACATCTAACCTTTTCTTTCATGAAAAAAATGAAGTCTTCCCCTGTGAATTCTCTCAACTCCCTTTGCTCTGTGTAGATGTGCTGACACCTTTTACTCTCCCTCTCTTTTACGTCTCTCAGACAGCTGAGGAAGAAGCACCCTTCCAGCCTCCACCTGTTTACTCTTGACACATCCCTTTTTATGCTTTCTGAACCCTTCTCCCATCAGGTATCCCTTTACTTAATGCTTCTTTAATCTCTCCCTTTGCCTGGCTTATAAAATGGTATTCTCTATTCTTTAAGCCATGTTTTCCATAGTCTGTCTTCTAAACACTAATTTTAGGAGGTACTCAGTGGAAAAAGAATTATTTTGTCAATTAAATTTGAGCTATTCATATACTGTTAACTTTCTTTTAAATGTTTAGAACTCACAGTAACTTGTTAAAGGTGCTGAGAAGTTCTGCGATAATGAAAAGAAATCTGTTTACCTTTGCTTACTCAGTATATCCCTAAATTATTTTACCATAAAACCTACCCTTTCCCTTTTTAATTTTCTGTAATATTTTATAGTATCTGTAGATACCTTTTGGGAAATGTTTCTTATCTCTGGGACTCTGCCAAATTCTATTTTTTTTCCTTCTAAAACTAAGTTTTTTTTTCTATTTTTTAAATTAAAAAATTTTAAATGGATAATCGTACATATTTATGGGATATGAAGTGATACGACAATACATACAATGTGTAATAAGATTGGGGTAATTAGCATATCCATCATTTCAAATATTTATCATTGTTTGTGTTAGAAGCATTCAATATCCTCCTTCTAGCTATTTGAACCTTTATATTATTATTAACTACAGTTATCCTACAGTGCTATAGAATACTAGAACTTAGTCTTCCTATCTAGCTATAATTTTGTATCCTTTAACAAATCTATTCCTACCCCAATCCCTTTCCCCCCATCCTTCTCAGCCTCTGTTGTCCTCTGTTCTACTTTTTATTTCTATGAGGTCAACTTCTCTGTAGCTTCCACATATGAATTAAGCACTGTTTAACTTTCTGTTCCTGGCTTATTTCACTTAACATAATGTCCTCCAGTTCCATCCATAAAATGTTGTATATATACATGATGTGGTTTGGCCACGTCCCCATTCAAATCTCAACTTGAATTGTATCTCCCAGAATTTCCACATGTTGTGGGAGGAACTCAGGGGGAGGTAATTGAATCATGGGGGGCAGTCTTTCCTGTGCTATTCTCGTGATAGAGAATAAGTCTTACAAAATCTAATAGGTTTATCAAGGGTTTCCATTTTTTGCTTCCTCCTCATTTTCTCTTGCCACCGCCATGTAAGAAGAGCCTTTTGCCTCCTGCCATGATTCTGAGGCCTCCCCAGCCATGTGGAACTGTAAGTCCAGTTAAACTTTTTTTTTTTTAATGGCTGATAGTATTCTACTGTGTGTATATATCACATTTTCTTTATCCAGTCATCTGTTGTTAGGCCCTAGGTTGATTCCTTTTTCTACCTGATCAGTTGGAAGAAAAATTTTTTAGAAAAAAAGAAAAAAAAGACCTAGGTTGATTCCATATCTTGGCTATTTTGAATAGTGCTGTAATAAAAATGGGAGTGCAGAGGTCTCATTGTTACACCGATTTTCTTTCCTTTGGATAGATGCCCTGGAAGTGGGATTGCTGGATTATGTGGTAGCCCTATTTGCAGTTTTTTGAGGAACTGCATATTGTTTTCTGCAGTGGCTTTGCTAGTTTAAGTCCTACCAACCACATATAAGTGTTTCTGCTTCTCTGCATCCTTGCCAGCTGTCATTAGTTTTTGTCTTTTTGGTAATAGGGGCTGAGATAACACCTTGTGGTTTTGATTTTCATTTCTCTACTGATTAGTGATGTTGAGCATTTTAAAAAAATATTTGTTTGGCCATTTGTATGTCTCTTAAGTTAAAATTTTGTAAAGCCTAGAGTAGAGCATTTATTTGCACTTAAAACAAAAATACACTGCTTGTTCCCAGACAACCCATTGCAACATGGTCTCTATCTTGACCATTCTACTGAAGTCCACTGAACCTGTTCTGATTCTGGGTTCCTGATTGCTAAATTGGGGACTCTCTCTCAGTCCTCCTCTTGAATTTCTTGCTTAGGCAACAAATATATTTTGTTACCAAAGTTTTTGGTTTAACTGCAAAAAACCATTTCTAACGGATACATATAGGTCTTGAAACTTCTTCCCTTTCCTCACTTCGGAACCAGGAGCTCTTCAAGAGCACCAGCATGTTTTGAAATTCTCTTCTCACAGCAGACAGGGATTCAAACAGTCCAGAAAAGTCTGCTAGTTGAGAGAAATTTCAGCATTTCCTCTCAACTAGCAGAGTTCCTCTAAACTTACAAAGAAATTTCCTCCTGTGTGCCCTTCTTTCACACAGGAGAAGTAGTGGGAATTTCTTTGTAAGTTGAATACTATCTAATAGTTCTAAAAAGAAGATGCGGAACTCACATACCAGTTCAAGAATCTTTCATCTGACTGGAAGGTAAAATTGAAAATCCAGACCCTGTGTGGAATAATGGCAGTGGGTAATTACCCAAATATTTATATTGTTCAGCATCTCTTTTTTTAAAAAGATATTTTCTATAGCTATTGTATGGAGAAAGAGTTGAGTCATTTGTTCATGTTGACTAGATTGTAATTTTAGAATAACTTACATTATTTTTGAGTTGGCATGTTGTTATCATTTCCTAGTCTGTTTACAGGGTCCTGCTTTCCTAAAAATGTTTCTGACACTTCTACCTTTGTTCAAATGAATATTTTCATCACAACAATTGATTACAGAAGTCAGGGTATGCCAGACCTTGACTGCTTACTCATGAGAAAGAGAAGTCACAGGGCCAGATAATATCAGTTATCACATGTCAGAGCCAGCCTAAGACATGAGTTGGAGAGAGTTGAAGGTCTGAGGAGTACCGTGTGAAAGGTGAAACCAGAGTAAATGAAGAAAAGAAAATTGTAAAAATTGATGGTCACGTATGGAGGTGCAATGCCTAGATTCACATTTGATGAAACTGTCCCAGACCCAGTCCCTCAGATGGAGGGTGAGCAGCTCTTCCTTCCGCTCACTTGCTGCTTGACTGGGAGAGAATGCTTTGTCTTGCCGATCCCTGGATAGGATTAAAATTGTCTTTGCAAATTTTAATAATTTGATGACGTTCTCTGCGATGACAATCCTAATTTTTGAATCTTCTGTGTTTTTTGAAGCCCTATGCCTAGAGCATGGTGCTGGCTTCTGGTGGGCAGGTATCTTTCTCTTCATTTTATACCCACAAATAAGTGAGGGTGCCCTTTGATGCAAAATCGTGGCAGAGTTGGGAATCTAGTAGGTTCTTGAGACTTCTGGGTTGGGTACTCACCACTCAAATGTAGTGGTTGGAAGACACTGCTCCCTAATGCTATATGTGCAGAAGTTATTTTCTGAAAAAGAAATGTGAGGCGGTGCTAAGGCCAAGACACATAAATTCAATTTCTCTTTTCTCCTTAGTTCTCCCACCTTCTCTTTAATAGTTGCAATCCTATTGCTGATTATCTGGTGGTAGGGGACATCCAGCACTAAGAAAAAATGTCATTAAAGAAAATGGTAGCCTTGAAAGGGCTTTTTATTGATTTTCAATGGGTTTAACTGTTATCCTCAGGCTTTTGGACAACATTATCTCTTCCTATTGAAAATGGATTGCATTTAACTGACACAAGAACAGAAAACCAAACACCGCATGCTCTCACTCATAGGTGGGTGTTGAACAATGAGAACACGTGGACTCAGGGAGAGGAGCATCACACACTGGGGGCAGTTGTGGGGGGGTAGGGGAGAGACAGCGGGGGGTGGGGAGGGTGGGGGTGGGGAGGGATAACATGGGGAGAAATGCCAGATATAGTATGCACCTAAAGTAAAATAAAAATAAAAAAAAGAAAATTAATTTAAATATAATTAAAAAAAAGAAAATGGATCGCATTTTTGTTTTTCAGTGGAATATGCCTAGTGCAAGGAAACTACTAAGATCACTCTTGAGATAACAAATTGAGGGCATTGTAAAACCCATACTTACAGGGTAATTTGGATACTTACAAAGACCAAAGGAAGGTATAGGAAAAGGAAAAGGAAAAAAAAAGAGGAAGTAAATAAGAACTGAGACAAAGAAAGGGCTCTCTGAGGTAACGATGAATAGAACACTAGCTCATAATTACATATGGAAAAGAGTGACCTTGCTGAGACTCTGAGAGGCCACCTATGCCATAAGTTTCCCCACCACCACCAGTAAGCTCCAGGTGCTCAGGGAAGATAAACCTAACTGCATAAGTGCTCATGAGTGGTGGGAAAAACAAACAGAAAAACCCCACTGTTGTCTGAGTTCAAAACAGCTTCAACCTGAGGTAATCTTATAAAAGTGTACCGGAAAAGGGAACGTGTTTCTCTACTAACTGGAGAGAATGATAAGCCACACACATCACAGGGCTAATGGTCAATGATCTCAAATGAGCACCTGTAAGGAGGCAGAGGCCCAAGACCAGCATTAGTAGAAGATCCCAGACCTGAGCTGTTAGTAGTTGCTCTCATGGTGTTTGGTGATCTCTTCTCTTACTGATCCCTCCCTCCCTTGGAGACCCTGAAAAAGTGATTTTTTCAAGGGTCCAATCCTGGTGAGGCTTAGGGGCCATTTAAATGGTACATGTGGGTACTTCTAGAACTTTTTCAACTATTTGGAGAGAAAAGGCCCTATATAAAAAAAGTTGAGACATTTTGCTCCTCAGTTGAGACCTTAAAACACTGAGATTGAAATGATTCTTGTACACATAACTCTGCTATATTCCTCACATATGCAGCCTGAATCCTAAGCACACTACAGATTATTTTGCTGTACACTAAAGTGTAGTAATTATTAGCTAGAGTTGGTCAAGCCCAACTTGATGATCTCTGAGCATTGCTTTCTCAATTGTTACTTTTCAAGAATTGTTAAAAGAACCTGCCCACCTCTTATTTATGGAAGCAGGAGTCATTAGAATAGAGAGCTTAGAGATCATCTAGTCCAATAACATTAGTTTACAGGCAACACCACCAAGGTTCATAGAACTCAGTTACCTACTCCAAGTTTGTTAGAGTGGAAGACGGAAGAGAATAGTTTCAAGTGGGAGTAATAGTGCATTCCCAGCATGTGATAAGAATAGTAATTAGTCCCGGCTCTACCTGCTAGGTGGATCTTGAGCCACTGATTTTTCCACTATTTTGTCCTAGCACTGAAACTCAATCTCTCTTTAAAATAATTTCGGCGTTTATTTTAGATTCAAAAGGTATACATGGAGGATTGTTACCTGGGTATATTGTGTGTTGCTGAGGTTTGGGGTGTGAGTGATTCCATCAATCAAGTAGTGAGTACACAATAATTATTCAACCCTTGTCTGCCTTCTTCCCTCCCCTTTAGCAGCCTCCAGTTTCTATTGCTGCCATCTTTATGTCCACAAGTACCCAATGTTTAGCTCTTACTTATAAGTGAGAACATGTAGGATTTGGTTTTCTATTCCTGTGTTAATTCACTTAGCACAATGGCCTTCAGCTGCATCCATGTTGCTTCAAAGGAAAAGATTTTACTCTTTTTTATGGCTGCATGGTATTCTGTGATGTATGTGTACCACCTTTTCTTTATCCAATCCACCATGGATGGACACATAGGTTGAGTCCATGTCCTTGCTATTGTAAATAGTACTGCAATGAATATCCAAGTGTATGTGACTTTTTGGTAGAATGACTTATTTTCTTTTGGATATATACACAGTAATTGGGTTGCAGGGTTAAATGGCAGTTCTATTTTAAGTTCTTTGAGAAGTCTTCAAACAGTGGCTGAACAAATTTGCATTCCTGCCAGCAGTGTTTAAGTGTTCCCTTTTCCCAGTAACCTTTCCAGTACCTGTTATTTTTTTGACTTTTTAGTAATAGCCATTCTGACTAGTGTGAGATGGGATATCCCATTGTGGTTTTGATTTGCATTTCTCTGATGATTAGTGTTGTTGAGTATTTTTCCATACGTTTGTTGGCTAACATGTATGTCTTCTTTTGAGAAATATCTGTTCATGTCTTTGCCCATTTGTAAAAATGGGTTTTTTTTCTTGTTCAATTGTTTCAGTTCCTCTTCCATTCTGTAGGTTTTCTTTTACCCTGTTGATAGTTTCTTTTGCTGTGCACAAGCTGTTTAGTTTAATTAGGTCCCACTTACCAATTTTTGTTTTTGTTATAATTGCTTTTGAGGACTTAGTCATAAATTATTTCCCAAGGCCAATGTCTAGAAGGGTGTTTCCTAGGTTTTCTTTTGGGATTCTTATAGTTTAAGGTCTTACATTTAAATCTTTAATCCATCTTGAGTTAATTTTTGTATATGGTAAAAGACAAATGTCTAATTTCATTTTTCTGCATATGGTTAGCCATCTATCTCAGCACCATTTATGAAATAGGGGTGTCTTTTCTGCATCTTTGTCAAAGATCAGATGGCTGTGGGTGTGGCTTTATTTCTGGGCTTTCTGTTTTATTCTATTGGTCTATATGTCTGTCTTTTTTTTTTTTTTTTAAAAACCCAGTACCATGCTGTTTTGATTACTGTAGCCTTATAGTATAGCTTAAATTCAGACAATGTGATGCCTCTGGCTTTGTTCTTTTGCTTAGGATTTCTTTGGTTATTTAGGCTCTTTTTTTGTTAACCTCTTTCTTTATCAGACTTTCTTAAGTAGAGAATTTAGCAGCTACATGAATATTCAGGTATATGCTAGTGACTAATGATGTGTATTGGCTCAGGATTTAATAATTTCTCTTTCCTGATAACTCTAAGTAATTTAGCTACTTTTTCTCATGGTTACTGGAGAGGTATGTCATGACTAGAGAAAATAATGTGAAATTTGGAGTCAGTGGTCCTGAATTTAAGTCCTCATTAGCAATCTGCAAATGTAATGTGTTGCTGCTGCTGCTGCTGTTGTTTTTGTTATTGTTAATAATATCAAAATAATATCTGAATGACCTTGGGAGGGTTATATCTCTAAATTTTAGTTCCTTTTTGTTAAAATTTAAAAATTCCTGGATTTATTGTAAGAATTCATGGAAAAATGTTAATGAAATGCATAGGAAAGTTAAAAGCACATATAAGTAATGCTATTATTGTCACTTTAATATTACTAAAAGTAACATATGCTACTGAAACTTTTTAAAAAATCATTGCTTTTATAATTTTTTTCTGTGAAGGATTTATGGTGGCTTCAAAGAGCATAATAAAAGAAAAATACAGAAATATCAGTACCAGGAAAAAAAGAAGAATATAAAGGTTGGCAGAGTGTAGCTTTGTTCATAGAGTAGTAAATAGAGACATATGTAGGCATTACTTTCATTATACTCTTCAAATCTTTTTTCAAACGGCTGCTACCCCTGAGGAGAGACGTTTCAGATGCTTAAATGAGGAATACTTGATTGTAATTGGGGTGAACTCCACTGTACACCCTAGGCTCAGGAGTCTCATGGCTTTGATTTGTCTTTAATTACTTTTTGTGTCTCTAGTTGGAAGGATGATGCTGGATGACATTTTAATGAATATATAACCAAAATCACATTTTCAAAAGTCTTCAGATAATCAGGAAAGTACATGAGAAATATCTACTAAAAAATCTGCTAGGGGATACAGAGTGAGAAGCATATAAAAACAACTTTGTGAATATGTACATAAATGAGAGGTTACTAAAAGGTAACTGGGGGGTGGAGGTGGTTCACATTGAGATAACTTCTTCAAAAAGGACATTCTTTCACTGCAGTCAGAGCTGATTAAAAATGACAAAACAATAATGCATTGTCTTTAACACAAGATAATTAGGCTGAATCTCTAGGATACATACACACAGCTCATCGATGCTCAGCTTTCACTCTCCTAGCTAAAAGAAATGAAAATAGACAGTGCGAAGTTTAGACAGAGTAAAGATAATAATTGGAGTTTGAAATGAGGTAGAGTTGAGAGTGAGAGCTGTTTTTGAACATGAAGTGAGTTGACTGACTCCTAGATGAAGAGATAGAGGGGGAAGGGAAGGAAAAATGAGAGGAAGGGCCCATGATTAAGGGTGGATTAAATGAAGAAAGAGATTCAGTGTCTTTACTGGGGATGCGGACAGACATATAGGACCTTTTACTCGACTTCCCTCCTGGTTTTGACAGTCTGTGGTTAAATATTTGGAGGGTGGACTTTTGGGTTACGTATTATGATATGTAGTGGAAAATCTCCCATCAGCCTTAATGTGGGGGTCAGCGATCATCCTGATAATTAATGACGTCAGATGATGGATTTGGATACTATCTGCAGACTTTTAACATTCACGGAGGAGAGGGGAAAAAGCTAGCTGCTGGAAGAAGGTAGGAAGAAAGAAAAGCATAAGTGTAAGAGGAGAGAGTGCATTACCTGATATGGCTCTGTGCTGTAAGGTGGGGGGCTTCAAACTCTGAGCATGTGGGTTCAGTTGTTCTGTGGGAGCCTGAGAATTTGCATTTCTAAAAAGTTTCCAGATGATGTTGATGCAGCTGGCTTGGAGACTACACTTTGAGATCCACCGCTATAAGGGTTTATGGGAAGAAACTAGGAAAGCTGTTTACCACTTTCTGATATCGACTCTAATTTTTTTTTTCAGTTTGTTGACCAACTTAAAAGTGATTTTTAGATTATTGTTAAAGGCTGTAAACTACAAGTTAAGAGCCTTGAAAACAAGCAGGAAGGATTAGACATCATTATGCATAAACACTGAGAACATGAGCAATAGTTAGGGTGAATGACTGGGCTGCTCTATTGTTGGGTTGTGCATGATATTAAGTGAGATTGTGCATAGCTATAGCACAAGTGGCTTCTAATGTCCTAAGAGAATGGTGTGTGTGGGGGAAGAAAAATACACATTATTTCATAAAAAGCCTCAGAGTGTACTGTCAAAATTTTAAGCACTGTCTTCTCTTCTTTCTGGTATAGCAATAGAATTTGTTATGAATACTTTCAGCTTTCAACAATTAATAAAAATCCTTACTAATAGCAGATTAATAAAAAAATCATTTATTTTCATCTCATAACAAGAAGTCTATAAGTAGGTGGCTGCTGGGGTTGGTTCAGGGGCTTACTGAAATCAGAATTGCTTTCTTTACAATTCTCTTGACCTTTTCCTGTGGTTAATACCCATGTTGTTTATGCCCTAGCATATAGGCTTTCCTGGAAAATGTTCCATGTGTACTAGAGAAGACTATATTCTGCTTTTATTGGGTGAATGTTCTATAGATGTCTGTTAGTTCTATGTGTCTCTGACTGGCAGCTAGGTAGAGAAGAATTTTGACCTCAGCTGCACATGCCTGCAGTAGTACATCCATCATATTGATCTGGGGCCTGGGGGAAGTGAGGGTATATGAGCAAATACATGGCTCAGTTGCCCCAGGCTCTTGATGTCCTTTGTGAGATTTAGTACATTTTCTTGAATAAATGTTTTCTATTTGCTGTATGCCTTAGGATAATTTCTAGAGATTATTATTTTTTATACCATTTTCAGCAGTTGAATGGTTGCCACTGACTGGCAAGAGGGTCCACACTTCTCACACCACCACTCTGGGATTTGGTTTCTCTTGTATTTGTATATTTTTAATCCTAGGGCTATCTTTCTGATCTTTTACACTGATTAAGTGAATTAGAACCAGATCAGTGAAATCACAGGTAGTAGGTTAATTGCCTTAAGTTGGTGAGAAAACCAACTTCCCAAGACAAATATTGTTTAAAGAGAGTTAATAAGTTCTTTTAACAAATATAGTTTCTGATAATAAACATTTATAGTTTCAAGGTTATAAATTAATGACTCCTGTAGTTTTTAAAAGAAACATTTCACGTTTTTTCCTTGGGTAAACAGATATTGGAAACAATCAACTTTATGGTTACAAGATCTTCAAAAAAATATAACTTTCACTTAAATTTTGAGGCAACTAATATGCAAATACCACTAACATTCCCATTATTTTTGATTTCAACAAGATAATTTGTAATCCTCTGCTTTACATTCTCAAAAACCCTATTTCAACAGCTCTTTACTTAAAATTTCCAGTAGTTGCTATTTAAACACATGACCTCTGAGTTTAATCAAGGCTGAGTAAAAAATTTGAGTTCAATAATTTATTTTTTGAGCTGACTTTGGAGAATGGAAATGACATAAACGGAAGTAATATATTTGAATATAATTCTTGGGGAAATTTTATATTCAAAGACGAGTTTCATTAAGTGTAGTGACACAATGAATCTTCTACATACCCCTGCTGCATGAGATTTTCCAAAGAGAATTTTGTTGCAACCAACAGACTTTCAGCCAATATAATATCCAAGCAGTGCTTGGATCAACTAGGAGATGACAATAACTAGTCCTGTAATGTAGTAATGTTATTTAATATGTTATAACCCTGTGTGCTGATGTAGGCTAGAATGATGACTATGACCGGGGGAAGAGATGAATGCAGTTAACTTTTATTGTTTGGAGATAGCTTACAGGTGTTGCCAGATAATATACTGCAGAACACCGAGTTTATATCTTTTACTCCACAGGTACTCCACAGGTTGGTATTTGGCCTCTAACTTCTGCCCCCATGAGATTTGTTCCATTTACTGAGCAAGCCAAACATGGGAGAGCTGGACTGTAGAGTTTATGGGTACCTTCTTGGTCACCTCAGAAACAGAAGGTGAGGTGAGATAAAGTTTACAAATAGCACAGCTGTGTCACACTCGTCCTCCCTCATGAATGGGATTTCTGATGAAGTAAAATTGGGGTTTCAAAGCAATATGGTAGTCCTTTGGTTAAGGTTCGGCAATGCCATTTCATTCTTGATAGTTCAGCCTGTGCAGTTGTCATAATAAATAATAAAACCCTTGGCTCCTGTACATAAAGGAGTGGAGACATATTAAATTATCGCCACTTCTTTTCAGTCTGCATTCTTTTGCAGCTTTCCACATCTAAGCAGTGTATTCAGAGTTGCGAAAGAAGCTGACTTCTGTCTATTTAATAGCGTCATTTGCCTTAATATCTGATAACTGTTAATAGAAACAGGCATTGAAGGCTAGTCACCTTTCTTGAGAAAAATGGCATCTCTCTCTGTCCCTTGGTGACTTCAATCCACATTTTTATTTTTGTGGGTATATAATAGGATTATACACATCTACTATGGTACATGAGATGTTTTGTTACAGGAATGCGATGCATGACAATCACAGCATGGGAAATGGGTATCTGTCCTCTCAAGTATTTATCCTTTGTGTTACAAACAATCCAATTATACTCTTTTAGTTATTTTGAAGCATGCAATTAAATTATGATTGACTATGCTGACTCTGTTGTGCTATCAAATACCAGACCTTATTTATTCTCTTTACTATTTCTTCATTTTGTAGCCATTAAGCATCCCACTTGCCCTCCACCTCCTCCTAACCTCCCCACTACCCTTCCCAGTCTCTGGTAACCATCCTTCTACTCTCTATCTACAGGAGTTTAATTGCTTTAATTTTTAGAGCCCACAAATAAGCGAGAAACATGCAATGCTTGTCTTTCTGTGCCTGACTTATTTCACTTAGCAAGAAAACCCCCAGTTCCATCTATGTTGTTGCAAATGACAGTATCTCATTCTTTTTTATGGCTGAATAATAGTACTCCATTTTGTTTCTGTACAACATTTTCTTTTCCATTCCTCTGTTGATGGACACTTAGGTTGCTTCCAAATCTTAGCTATTGTGAACAGTGCTGTAACAAGCATGGGAGTGCAGATATGGCTTTGATATACTGATTTCCGTATTTTTGGGTATATAACCGGCAGTGGGATTGCTGGATTATATGATAGCTGTATTTCTAGTTTTTTGTGTAACCTCCACACTGTTCTCCATAGTGGTTGGACTAATTTACATTCCCACCAACGGTGTACAAACAGCATTTGTTATTGCCTGGCTTTGGATATAAGCCATTTTAACTGAGGTGAGATGGTATCTCATTATAGTTTTGATTTGCATTTCTCTGATGATCAATGATGTTGATGTTGAGCTCCTTTCGTGTGCCTGTTTGCCATTTGTATGTCTTCCTCTTCTTTTCTTTTCCCTTCCTTTCTTCTTTCCTTTCCCCTTTTCTTTCTCCTTTCCTTTCCCCTTTTCCTTCCTCCTTTCCTTTCATTTCCTTTCCTTCTTTCTTTCTTTTTTTTTTTGAGGAGTCTCTCGCTCTGATGCCCAGGCTGGAATGCAGTGGCATGATCTCGACTCACTGCAGCCTTGACCTCTTGGCCTCAAGCGATCCTCCCACCCCAGCCCTCCCAAGCAGCTGGGATTACAGGTGTGTACTACCACACTCAACTAATTTTTTGTACTTTTTTTGGTAGAGATGGAGTTTTGGCATGTTGCCCAGGCTGGTCTCAAACCCCTGGACTCAAGTAATCCACCTGCCTTAGGTCCCAAAGTACTGGGATTACAGACATGAGTCATGGCACCCAGCCCTGTTTTTGGTTCCATATACATTTTAGGATAGTTTTTTATATCTCTGTGAAGAATGTCATTGCTATTTTGATAGGGAGTGCATTGAATCTGTAGATTGCTTTGGGTAATATGAACATTTTAACAATATTGATCCTTCCAGTTCATGAACATGAAATATCTTTCTATTTTTTGGTGTCCTCTTCAATTTCTTTCAGCAGTGTTTTATAGTTTTCATTATGGAGACCTTTCACTTATTTGGTTAAGTATTTAATTTTATTTGTGGCTATTGTAAATGGGATTACTTTTTTGTTTCTTTTTCAGATTCACTGTTAGCATATAAAAACACTACCGATTTTTATATGTGGATTTTATATCTTGCAACTTTACTGAATTTATCTATCAGTTCTAATAGTTTTTTGGTAGAGGCTTTAGGTTTTTGCAAATATGAGGTCATATCATCTGTAAACAAGGCTTTTTTGAATTCTTCCTTTCCAATTTGGATGCTCTTTATTTTTTTTTTCTTGTCTAATTGCTCTAGCTAGACATCCAGTACTATGCTGAATACCAGTGGTAGCAATGGGCATCCTTGTCATGCTCCAGATTTTAGGGGAAAGGCCTTCAGTTTTTCCCTATTCAACAAAGGTTTGACATGATGAGATGTGCAAAAAGGATTTAGAGAGAGGGAATAATAGTAACAAAAATAAGAAATGAAGAAAATGTGAAGCTGGAGAGTAAAGTGACCTGTTTTGCTTAGCTAAAGTGGGTTGAATTCAGAATATTAAGGGATTAGTATTTCATTATGAGGAATAATTGGAGGATTTGAGGGAGAGAATATGATGAATACTGTGGGCTTTGTACAGCTTTTGTTTCTCAGGCCATAGCCTTATTACTTCTCTTTCAGAGCTTTGAGCTTTGATTCCTTTTATCTTTAAATTTCTTTCTGATTCCTTACTGCCTATATTTACTTGGGAAAATTGTGGAATGCTGAAAAATGTTCTGAAACTTGGGTTCGGGTAGCCGTGAATGTCTGGACTGTCACATCCAGATGTCCTGATTTTTTCTGAATTATCTTAACTTGGTTAGTTGTCCCAGTGCAAGCTGCTTTACTGTATTGCCCACCCCCGCCCCCCCCCAGACAGACACACACACACACACGCTCTCTTCTTTCAAATATATTCTTTAATTTTGCATGTTTTAAATTTTATTTAAATAGAATCACAGTTCTTGTACTCTTCTGTGATTTGAATCTTTTACTCAACATTGTATTTTGGGAGATTTCCTCATTGTCTGGTTGTTGCTGTGTTCATTTTCATTTGTTTCTGTTACTTTACAGTTTTCCTTTGTAGAAATATGCTGTAGTTTATTCTTTCCGTTTTTCCACTTTGGAGTTTTGAAGAATGCAAAAATATACATTCATGAGCAAACCTTTCTTCTGATACACATGTGCAAGAAGTATCTCTAAGGTCTATTTCCAGAAGTGTAATTGTTAGTTCAAAGGAATGCACGTATGAAACTCTTTTTTTCTGAGTAGTTGTAAGTGAATGAGAATCCCTGTTGCTTTTGGCCTATGGTTCAATTTATAAGTTTCTGCCAAGCAGGCACACATGAAGTTATATTTTGTTATGGCTATATCTTGTTTTTCATTGATTACTATTGAGTTTGAGCATCATTTTTTTTGTAGTGAGCAATCAGAAATATGATGAAATATTTTTTCACTATCGTGGTGCTGGAATTTTCTATTTTTCCCTGTAGTTCTATCAATTCTGCATTATATGTTTTGAGACCATTCTATTCAATACATATAAGATTGTTTTAAATCCTGGTAATTTAAAACTTTTGTTACTATCTTTATCTCACCAGCTTTTGTTAGTACCTATTTTTTTCCATCTTTTAACTTTGAAATGTTCTGTTTCCTCATAGTTTGGATTATATATGTGTGTATATAAATATGTATTAATATATATGTTTGTGTATACACACACAATGCACATATAATTCTTTTACACCCATGTTTATAATTTTTGTCTTTGCTACATGTAGTCTGTTGACATTTAATATAATATTATATTTGGATTTAAATCTACCATCTTATTTGTACTATCATTCACTTCTACTTTTTATATATGTTTTTAAATTTTACTGTATTATTCATATTTAGCTTACATATGTATATATATATTTATATGTTTTTCTCCAAAATATGTTTCCTAGGCTTTGTCGTCTTTTATCACCTTTTGTAGATTGATTTTTTTTTTTTACCAACTCTGTTTCCCTTCCTATTAGTTTAGAATTTATACAATTTATTTCTATTATTATTATTACTATTATTTTTTTTGAGACATCTTTTTGCTTTTTGTCCAGGCTGGAGTGCAATGGCATGATCTTGACTCACTGCAGCCTCCACCTCCTGGTTTCAAGCGATTCTCCTGCCTCAGCCTCCCAAGTAGCTGGGATTACAGGCGCCCACTACCATGCTAGGCTAATTTTTTTGTACTAAAGAGATGAAGCTTCATCATATTGGCCAGGCTAGTTTCAAACTCCTAACTTCAGGTGATTCATCTGCCTTGGCCTCCCAAAGTGCTGGAATTACAGGCATGAGCCACCACACTCAGCCTCTGTTTCTATTATTTTACTAATTTCTGTATAAATTAAAGCATAAATTCCTAACTTATAAGATACGATTATTAATCAAAACCTTTACCTTCCTCCAGGAAAATATAAGGTCCATAAAACATTATGACCTAATGTATCTCCATCTCAATTATATTCTTTTTTGGGTATACTTAAATTTTGTATAAAAAATTATAGAAGGCTTATTTCTGTAGTATGCATTCTTTAGAATTTCTTTCAGTGCAATGTGATGGTTATTTTTTTTTATGTTAACTTGATTAGGCTAAGGGATGCCCAGATAACCGGTAAAACATTATTTCTTGGTGTGTCTGTGAGGTTATTTCCAGAAGAGATTAGCATTTGAATCAGTAGACTGAGTAAAAATCTGCACTCACCAATGTAGAGGAGCATCATTCAATCTATTGAGGGCCTGAATAGAACATAAAGGAGGAAAGAAAGGTGAATTAGCTCTCTCTGAGCTGGGACATCCATCTTCTCCTCTCAGACATTGACGCTCCTGGTTCTTAGGCCTTTGGACTTGAGGACTTACACCAGCATCTCCTCCCCATGCGCCCCTTTCCCTCCCCCATTCTCAGGCCTTTGGACTCAGACTGAATTACACCCCTGGCTTTCCTTGCTCTCCAGCTTGCAGACAGCAGATTGTGACTTTTGATCCTCCATAAGTGCATGAGCCAATATCCATAATCAATTAATCTCTCTCTCTCTCTGTGTGTGTGTGTATGTATGTGTTTGCGTGTGTAGACATTGGTTCTATTCTCTGGAGAACCCTGACTAATATGTTCAGTTTTACAAAGGCAAACTCTTTTCAGTTTTTATTTGTCTCAAAATGTACTTATTTCACCTTCAGTATTGAAGGGTTTTGTCACTGGTTATAAAATTTTAGACTGCCAGTTTTTTTGTTTTTGTTTTCTAGCACATGGAACATATCTTGCTTCTAGCTTTCATTATTGCTGTAAGAAAAGTCAAGATGATTTATCTTATCTCCTTGGGAGATTTTAAGATTTCTTGAAATATGGTGTCCTGTGGTTTCCCAAAATGAATAATGTATATAACTGTGGAGATTGTATCTGTATTTTATTCCTATATCATGCTTAATATTGTTGGGCTTCCTGGATGTGATATTTGGAGACTTTCACAAATTCTAGAATATTCTCAGTTATCTGTTTCAATATTCTTCTAAATTTCCTCTATTATTTTATTTTTCTGGAACTTCCATTAGATTCATGCTAAATCTTCTCCCTCTCTTTTCTATTTCCTTAGTCCCTCTTTAAACAAATATTAATATGTTCATTTGTCTTTCCTGCTATGTTGTGAATAACATTTAGACTTTATCCTTTAGTTAATAATTTTTCTTTCTGTGTCTACTGTGCTGTTGAATGTATACATTGAATTCTGCGTTTTAATTGTAAATTTTCATTTTTAGAAATTGTATTATTTTCATGTATATCTTGCAACTCTTTACAGTTTTCTTACTCATGTTTTCAATGATCCCTTTTATTTCTGTATACATACTTTAATAGTTCTTTAATATTCTGTGAGAAACATTAGTATTTTGATAATTTCAAAAATCTGAAATTCTTTGCATGTCTGATCCTAACACTTATTATTTTTGATTGCCCTGACCTGTAGTGTTGTTTCTTTGCATGTTTTTGACTTTTGACTTGACTTGTAGGTATTTCTTTGAATTTCACCCATGGGAATATTTTTGAAGTCTCCAGAGATTTGTGCTTGCTTCTGCCTGTTCTCTTAGGTCACTACCAATGCAGAAACACTTTGAATTCTCAATTAAAGTTTTATGGATTGCACAGACTGCATGGTTTGGCTTGCATACTTGTATGAGGTCTGGATTGTGGTTATGAATTCTCAAGGGAACTCTTTGCTTTCCAGTTTCCAGTGCCAAGGTTGAGACTGTTATATTCTTGTGTCTGTATATTTATTTCTTTTTAAAATCCTTACACTGAGGGTGAAACCCAATGAGATTTCAGTTTTATGAAGGATAATTTCTTACAAGATTCCTTACTTAGCACTTGCTCTAGGCTTTGCCTCTGTCCCTGACTTATGCAGACTTCAAAGCAGAAGTTGGAGGGCCCCAAGTTTAGCAGAAACACTCTTGTGAAGCCAGAAGTACTCACTGACCTCTCTGCTTTCTTACTTTCACCTATTTTTGTCTTCTTCATATTCCCTCCTCTTTTTTTTTTCTGTTACTTACTTTTGAAAGAAAAATAAGAAAATATATGGCTTCTGTCTGAAATTGGCCCCGTATATTTTTTAGATGACACTAAACTAAATAAAAACCTGAAGATATTTTGGACTTAATTTTGGATTCCTAAATAATTTGGCTTAATAGGATATTTTATTTTCATGAAACACTGAAATTTAAATGTTTGATTATTATTTTTCATTCACTAGAGAGAAAATCACTTTAAAAAGCAATGCAATATTTTTGTTTGTCTTCCTGATGCATGGTTTTGAAAATCCCTTGTAAGTAATCCCTGATGATTGTCATTATCATTCATAAAATTATCTGAGAAAATTGTTAATAAGTATAAAAGGAATCAGGGATGGTTTAAATATGCTATTAAAAATACTACAGTGGAATTAGACCTATTATGTCCTCCCAGTACCTAATTTTGGAAGGTAATTGTAGATCAAATATTCAGTGAGGTTGGGGATTGATTTTCTTTCCCTGGGAATACAAGAATTTTATCCAAGTGACATTTATAGAAATATATCTTGGAAATACCATCTATACTGAATCTTATTATTCCTTTCACCCATACAGTTGAGAAAAGCAAAAAATTAATAGAAAAATTCAGATGTGCTCTGAAAGAATCAAGTAATCTTGAAGAAAAGCTGAGTTATTTTGAAGTTAGCATCTCTAACCATCACTTATTGTCATCCAACAATTTTGTTTAGAACCTGTTTTTAAACCCACTTATACCTATTTAAGTCCCCCGTAAATTTTTTTTTCTTTGCCTTTGAGCAAACTTTCATTGTGCTTTATGAATCATTCAAATGATATATGTAAGATGATATTTTCATTGACACTTGAAAAAAAGCAGTTCACTGTATGTTTCCATCAGAGTAGGCAGCAATTATGAAAATAATCTTCAACTTCCCACCTTCACATTAGTGACAATAGTAACTCCGGATTACACTGGTAGGAGGGCAACACTTTCTGTAGTAATGCCATTAATTTTTTAGAGATGAGTGACAGCAAGCTACAGTCCTGCTGGCAACAATGCCAAGCAAGCATAACATTCTTGGCTTTAGAAACAGGTGAAATGAAGCAAGATTCTGGTCTTGGTGCTGTCTCTGTACTCCCAGCACTGCAGGCTGGTTGGCATGCGGTTAGAAATGTGCATTGATTTAACAAATTGTGAGAACAGAGATGCCTTTGAATTTTTAAATAAAGCTATTGTTATAAAACCTGTTATACATTTAAATTAAAATGATCACCTCTATAAATATGAATATTAAGAAGATATAGGATTTGTTAACTATGCTTTAGTTCAATATTATTGTTCCCCTCCATATTGCATGAAACAACCATGACCTGTGTAGACCCCAGGTTATATTTTTAGATACCACCAAGACAGGCTTAATTTCACTCACCTTGAGTAGACTTTAGACAAGTTTATTCCTGACCCTAAGCCCCAGACCTCCTTTATTGGACCTTTGGAAAACTTGTTATTGCAAATTCTTTCCTTGAACCTTTAAGATGTAACTTTTTTTTTAAAAAAAACCTTCTTGTCAGTTTTACAACTCAGGACAGGTGGATATATTTAAATCACGTAAGATACAGACTTCCCTGGTCTCATAACTTGGTCTCAACCCATGTTGTTAACTTCATTTTTAAAGTATTTTCTAGATTTGATGAACATAGACTTTACCACTTTTTTTCTTTGCTAAACTTACATGCTTATATTTCCTTTCCATTTGAACTTCCTCTTCCCTATATTTACCTGTCAAAATTTTACCCAGATAGATGTCATAGTCACCTTTCTACACACCCACAAAGGAAATAAATTTTCACACACATTATGCTTATCATAATCTAATTTGTGTTGTGGGTATTTTAGTACATGTTACCTACCCTCTATTAATTTGTTAAATACTTGAAGATGGCTTTGTGTCTAATATATCTTCATGTCTTCCCAATTATCTAATATCAATCTTACACATAGTAGGAACTATTTTAAAGATATGTCTTAGGTAAATGAACTAAAACCACATTATCAAATGCAAAACAGTGTTCAAAGCCTCTCCCTGGTCTCAGGCCAACTTGTATAGTAACTGTATGCCCCAGAGGTCTCTCCAATTACATGTGTGAGTTCACTGGGAGATCAGAACTGCTGAGTCTGTTCTTGCTACCCGGAGTTATAGACACAATCATTTAAATCACATTCCCAGGTCAGGAAAACATGAATAAACTTAGAGTAAGGCAGAAAGTGCCTCAGTTGAAATGGCACCAAGCCGATGCTATAAAGGGACCCCACCCTATATTATTCTATCTCAAGTCAAACTCTTGTCTGACTCAAACAGGAAATTAGAGTTATAACTTGTGTGAGGGAGCAAATCTGAAATATTAAACTCCTTTGACTTATGGACATTAAAGAAAATGAGGGGCCGGGCGCGGTGGCTCAAACCTGTAATCCCAGCACTTGGGGAGGCCGAGGCGGGCGGATCACGAGCTCGAGAGATGGAGACCATCTTGGCCAACACGGTGAAACCCCGTCTCTACTAAAAATATAAAAATTAGCTGGGTGTGGTGGCGTGCGCCTGTAGTCCCAGCTACTCGGGAGGCTGAGGCAGGAGAATTTGTTGAACCCAGGAGGCGGAGGTTGCAGTGAGCCAAGATTGTGCCACTGCACTCCAGCCTGGTGCCTGGCGACAGAGTGAGACTCTGTCTCAAAAAACAAACAAACAAACAAAAAAAAACAGAAAATGAGGATGTTTATTTTGATTGGTTAAGTTCCACAGTTAAAGGACTTAAAGGAGGCAGGGGAAAAAAATCAGTGTACTAGAGATCTCAGCCAAAGCTCTGGAGGACTGGCACACCCACATAAGGCAGAAGCTCCGAGTTGCTACCCAGCATCCTTCCTCCCTTTTGCCTTAGTTACAAGAGCTCACCTTTGTTCACTATGACAGTGTAGCTAGTGAAATATTTGTTGCATTAATTCCCTGCATATGCAGCCTTGCCAATGAAAAATAAGAGAAAGCATTCTAGGTGTGGTTTCTGGGAAAGCTATTTTTTTCATGAATAAAAACAGATGGACAGGTGGCACATGCCATTAAGCCTTTCTCTTCTCCCTTCCTGTCTGGAACTTGATCTAATACACTAATCTTTAGAAGTATAGCACCATTTTGGACGCATAAAGAAGAAAGGTACATACTAAAGATGGTAAAGTAAAAAGATAGAGAATCTTGGATTCCTGGTGGCAACGTGACATAATTGTGTTAGTGTTGGACTTCTCATTTTTGCTTATTTTTGTTGTTGTTTATGGAAAAATTAACCTTGATTTGTTAATGCTAGTATACCTGAATTTCTGTTATATGTAGACAAAACAAACCTGAAAGATATACTGGACTTACTTAGAACACTTGTAGATGAATCAAGCACTTGGGAGAGACCTGGCCCTTAAGTATTTTATGCCATCTTTTATACCTTCCCAATTCACTTGTCAGCTGGTTGAATGCAGAGGATCCAACAGATGACTCCAAAGAAATACCAAAGTACAGGTGCTAGAACCACAGACAGAAGAAGCAAGAAATTTAACCACTACTGATCTGCCAGACATCTGATTGGACTGTGTTGTGAGCCAGCAATTAAACTTCATTGTGTTAAACCACTGAGTTTTAAGGGTTGTTTGTCAGAACAACTAGCATTAATAAGTCCAACTAAAACATTACCCTTCAGTGTCGACAGATAGATGAGTAGAGAAAAAAAATGTGGCATTTTTTTCTCATACAGTAGAATATTATTCAGCCTTTTGAAAGAAGGAAATCCTGCCGTTTGTGACAATATGGATGAATCAGGAGGATGTTTTGCTAAGGTGAAGTAAGCCAGTTACAGAGGACAAATACTGCATGATTCCACTTTTATAAAGTATCTAAAATAGTAAAACTCATAGGAAAAGAGGTGGGAGTACCACCTGAATTCAGGGAGGCTGAGGCTGCTGTTAGCCATGGTCATTCCACTGTGCTCCAGCCTGGGCAACAGAGTGAGACCCTGTTTCAAAAAAAAAGAATTTGGATATTTGAATACACCTGAGTTCCCTGACCACTGTTAACAGTATACAAGTGTATCTTTCCAGAACATTTTATGTATATGTACATGTATTTTGTTTAATAAAGTGAGATCATCTTGTATATACTATGTGGTGTTCTATACTGCACACTTAAGAATGGTATTAGGAGCAAATAGACACCCCTGTACTTGTTTATCTTTGCCCATTTTCTGCTGCTACAGAAATTACCCAGAATACCACAGACTGGGTAATTTATAAAGAGCAGAAGTTTATTTGGCTCATGGTTCTGGAAGCTGGGAAGTCCAATAACATGACACTAGCATCTGGTGAGAATTTTCTTGCTGCATTATTGCTGAAGGCATCACATGGCAAGAAAATGTGTACACAAGACACAGAGAGGAAAAAAATAGACTGAGCTTGTTATTTTATCAGGAGACTACTCTCCTGATACTAATACGCTCTCATGATAATGTCATTAATCCATTCATGAGTTCAGAGCCCTTGTGATCTAATCTCCTTTTAAAGGTTCCACCTCTCAACACAATTACAATGACAATTAAATTTCAACAAGAGTTTTGGTGGGGACAGTCAAACCACAGCAATATTGTAAATAGAAGTGCAAAATGAAGGAAATGTACTCCTCAGCTGATTTGAGTTGAGAAACCAAACAGAATGATGAGGGAACCCAGAAATTATCAAATAGGAAAATGCTTCTTACTACTTTCATGGACCTTAAGGAATAAAGAGAAGAAGTGGAGTTAACATAACACAGATTCCAGGGTCATCCAGTGACAGTCACATCCACAGAGTGGGCTGCAAAGTAGAGCTGGGATAATGGTGATGTCCAGTGGAAGCTGGAGCCACAGAGAAGGTACATATGCTGATAGGGGTGCACCTGCAGCAGGAACAGAAGGAAAACATAACCAAGTAAGTATCTCCACTTTTCCTATCCTTTGGCCTTCTGCTTGTTATATACTTTGTACCAGGGAAATGTAGTTGGCTGTGATACACAAGAGGGTGGAGAAGAGAAGAAATGGATTTAAAAGCAAACAGGAGAATCGCTGTTTATAGTCTATCCTTTTGTTACTTGGCTTCCATTTTCATTCTTCTACCCATGTTTAATGCCCACACAACAACTTAATATTTCCATCTACCAGAAGGGAGCAGTCATTTATATAGAAAAAAAAAAAAAAGATGTTTTTCCTTTCCCTCAAAGTGGAGGCAAAAAGCAATTTTATTATCCAAGGCTATTTATCCAGGTGATATGTAGCCTCCTTCATTAATTCTGGATACCTATTTATGGTGCAGTCATCTCTGAAAACTAAGTTTCTAAAATCAGAACTCACCAGTACTTCTCAAATAAAATAGTAAAGAATAGATAAAAGGAGAAAATGGGTATTTTGTTAAGCAGGGCGGGCATAGTATTACAAAAATGTGCATAGCTCATACAGTCATCATTTATGTAACTGGTCATGCCTGAGGCTATAGTTGATATTTTTCACTTTCCTCTTCCACCATGTGCTCCTTGTTCTCTTATACTCAGGTGCGTCTTAACTGGGTTCTCTTTTGGTGGAGAGATCTAAGTCTTTCTTCCTGAAACATTGGGTCTTTAGTGGTCCTGTCTTGATTTGGTTGTTATGATCTTCCATTGACTTTTACTACTGGATAGGAAAGTACTATGAGGTTTCAGATGATTCTTTCTGATAACATCCCCCCCAATAATATGATAGCATCAAACTGGTAGCTTCAACTGCTGTTAATTAAAAGTGATTCTTGAAAGGACTAAGATGTTTCGGACACATAGCTCAATTGAGGGGTAGAATCTAGGGAACAGAGAGAAGTAGGTAGACTGCATAACCTGAGGCAAGGCTCAATAAATAACATTTTTCTCAAACATAATTGTGATAGATGTTGAGTGGTAGTGATTTGTCAATACTTAACCAGCCCCATCCTCACTGTGTTCTCTCAAGCTGGCCTTCCACTCATCCACTCACTGTTCAAGCAAGACGCAAGAGCATTCCTTGATGTCTCCCACTCTTTTCCCACCCATCGGTCAATAAGTTTATTAACTTTGCCTCTCAGAACAAACCATTCTCATCTATAAACTTCTACACCAACTTGCCATGATTTTACCTAAAACAAAATTCCCTGAATCTAATCTTGTGCTCCCTGAGTCATAGTTCACACAGAGACTCTGTGACCTTTTTAAACACAACTCTACTGATATCACTTCCCTGCTTAAAATATTGCAGGTTTTCCCAAAAAAGAATATAATTGAGATGGAGATAAATTAGGTTATAATGTTTTATGGACCTTGTATTTTCCTGGAGGAAGGTAAAGGTTTTGATGAATAATCGTATCTTATAAGTTAGGAATTTATGCTTTAATTTATACAGAAATTAGTAAAATAGAAACAGAGGCTGGATGTGTAGCAATGATGCAGTTTACCTTTGATAAATTAGGTAAACCGTCAAAACTGGGGTAGTAACTCCTCTTCTGCCAGTTGAATCATTGGCATGAGGAGCCCCAAATGACCAGATGGCAGCTGGGAACTAAGATCTATAAAGCGTCAGAACACAGGGCTGCAAGATTGCAATGATGGAATATTATGTGTAATAGTAAAAGAGCCACTTCTATCTGTTGATTTTAGGTCTATATATACTAGAAATGGGAGAAAATAACACTTTATATTTGTCTCTGGTTTAAAACACACTATATCTTGGAAAATAGCACACCAACTCCAGTAAATCTTCTGTAGACCATCTCCTATTCTGTTAGGCTAGCTGCTTCTTGGGTTACATGATAATAGGAGGGAACAATGCAGGTTCATGTCTCCATTTTGCTCTAAAATGGCAAAACGCTTTTGGTGGTTTAAGATTTTTCAGTTTTATCTGAGACACCCATCCCAAATCCTTCAGTCCCATTCTTCCACATAATGTCTTAACCATAATATAAAAGACTTGAGTGTGTTTGCATTGAGTAAGTCCAGTAAAGGCTACTGATGGGAATTGGAGCCAAGGAGAAGATGCAGCCTTTGCTGGGGACAGCACTGAGGCAGAGGGACAGGGAAAACATCCCTTAGTGACTCCCTTTATTCTACTACTTTATAGTGAGTTTTACTGGGGTAAGAATTTGTATGGAAGGAATTATTACAGAAGTGTTTCTGGGACAAACCCATAGGGGTGTGGAAGGAGCAGGATAAGAAAGGGGCAAAAGACAAAAGCCAGGCAAAGTACCTTAGAGGATGGCTGTAGCTGAGTCCTGCAGGGAACATCTGAAGTGTAAGCTACACCTCAATTCTTTGACCCCTGAGGCAAAGGAGCTGTGTTTTCTTACTTCCACTCATCTTAGTCATTGGTTAAGGGTGACTGTCCCACTTTTGGAATTAAATTCCCAGGAATTTCCAGTTCTTTGCTAGGAAAAGTGAGCTCTGGGAACCCGCAAACAGTTTTCTGGAAAATAGCTGAAGGCGTTCCCTTGAAATGAAATCACATGAAAGCAGCTGGGATACATACAAAATCCATAAAAAAGGGATCCCAGGCAATCTTGGTGCAGTACTGACATTGCTGGCTGTACCTGTGCTCAGCTTTCTGCTTGTGCCTGTCACTGAAACTACTGGAAGCCACAGGACAAGTAAATATGGCTCCCTCTGAGATGGAACAGAGCAGAGAATGATGGGGAATAAACTGAGAACAATTTTTTGACCTCCACAGCATATCAAAAGAAATTTCCTCTGATATTACATGTTTTTCTATAGCCATTCTAATAATTGCATAATAGACCAATATACAGATGTACACATCCATTTCTGTAGTCTTCTTTTTGGCTGGAAATTAGCTCTTTAGTAGTTTGAATACAGAACAACCCTGCAACCAGAGTTTAGTTCATCTTAACATTTTCCGTAGGACAAAGAGCAATAGTACTTTAATAGGCCTTCTGTGAAGATGAGGATAGGTATAGCACTAGTCAAACACCATAGCAACATGTAAAATTCCTGGCATTGTTACCAGGAAGAGTGAGCAGCCTTGGTTCTTGTCTAAATTGGAAGAAAGAATTCAGCCAAGGGACACATTGTAGCAGAGTTTACTGAAGGTCTATAAGGTACATTTCTAGAGAGGAGTGGAAAACAGCTCTGGGCTTGTCCAGCTGGAAAAATAGTAGTAGCCGTACCACCATTATTTAAAAAGATAGTACGTTCTGAAAATCAAAACAGAGCGGACTGCACAAAAGAATGAGCCAGCAGCTAATGCTGAGGAACTCTTTTTAGGAGGATCTTACATGATTATTTATGAAGGGGCATGAGGGGGTGTTACTTACAAGTATGTTTTGGGAGGTCTTTTTGGGTACACAGGCTCTATGGTTGTACATGCTAGCAAACACATTACATGTTTTATTAGCATTTAGGCAGAGGTGTGCTTTTTACTATTATAATGAACAAAAGATTACTTTAATGTGAGTTTTTAGAGGAGTGGGCATGCTTGTCAGTGGGGGAAAAGCCCTAGCATAGCTGTCTCTGGCTAAGGAATGATAAGTCCCCTTCATGGCCAGAGAATCCCAACCACGAGGCCAGATGTAGCCAACGTAGCCATCATCCTTTTTGCTGACTGTCAGTGGGCAACCCTGACCATCAATGGGCAGCATCTCCAGGACTTCTTTTCCTAAGGGGGCTCCCTTGCCTGCTCATTTCTGGCTCTCTGCCTACTCTCTAACAATATGAATATATATCAGCAGACAGCATTTTACACAAGGTCTGGGTTCCAAAGTCAGTTGTTTATAGTTCAGTGTTTGAAAATCAGAACATATTTTTATGCTAAAATTATGTTGTAATTGGTATTTTGGTTCCAAGTATATCTCTTGAGCCTTTATTTAGCTTACAGCTGAGCTTCTGAATTATAGTATGAATATGACCATCTTCTCCTCCTATTTCTCGCTCTCACTTTCTCATTTCAATCCATGTTTTCATGAAAGGTCATTGTCCAGCTGTGGAAGCAGAATACTCCTTATCAGTCATTAGATTTGAGTTGAAATTTAATTTATCCTGGGTCAGAAGAATTTGCAATTAAGTCTCTGTAATAGTGAGATACTTTATACCCTAGAAAATAATTTTCTGGTACCATGTGTAGAAGAAAGTTTTAAAAGAGAAGGTAACTTTTTATTCTAAATTCATGACTTATTATCTCTGCATACTTTATTCTTACTGCCCTCTAAGGTTAGTTTCCTGCTTATATTTCCCAGGAACAGTAAAATGTGGTTTTCATTTTGAAAAAATTTCCTAGAAAAGTGGACATTTAGGAAGATGCTAGTCACTTAGGCATGGCAGATTTTCTAATCTTGGGTGTGCTGTTATTCTTTGGTTGGTCCGTGATAGATAACATTCTGTCTTGCTTTTAGATTTTGTCTAGTTCTGTCGAAATATAGCTGCTTTATAATTAGCCTACATGGATATGATCAGATAATCACTACTGGCTTGCCATCAAGTCTGCTTCAGATATTTGTAGCTTTAATTTGTTTCTCAGAAAATAGTTTATTAGCTCATTAAAAAATTTCAAAAATAAACTTTATATTTTATCATCGATTTAGATTTACATGAAAACTGCAAAAACAGCACAGAGAGTTCCTATATACTCTACTTCCAGTTTCTCCTGTTAACATAGTATGGTACATTCGTCATTATTAATGAACCAATATTAATCAATTTTTATTAACTAAAGTCCATGCTTTATTCATATTTTCCTAGTTTTTAACCTACAATATTTTTCTGTTCCAGGATCCCAACTGGGATATCACATTACATCTAGTTATCATGTCTCATTAGGCTCCTCTTGGCTATGACAGTTTCTCAGACTTTTCTTATTTTCGTCATAGCACCAAACCTCAGGTCACTTTCAAGGACGTATCTGGTATCTGGAAGACATTGATTTGAAAGGAGAAAGTTTTCAACAAAAATTTACATATATCGTGAAGGCCAGTCAGTTTTTTCCACGTTAATCTGGTAGACATTTCATAATTCTATGAATTATTTAGTATCATATCCACATTTCCAACTAAATTGAAGAGAATATCTTCATGCGGAAGGGATTCTTTTTCTTTTCTTTAGCCCAGTTGTGTGTAGTATATCTTCATTACTTCCACTGTGAAAAGATTAGCTTTTCACTGTTGATATATTCTTCATTTTATATGAAACAGAACTCTCAGGTAGAAAAGTGATTTTACTCTTCGACCTACAGAGCTTTCAATATTTATCATAATTCCTGTCATATCCTGTGGATATTACTTTGATCATTGCAGCCAGAAATTTTGAGTAATCAGTTCAGTTTTCTGGGAGTTCTTTGAATCAAAACCATTAGGAATCTCTAAATGAGCCCTACTAGTGGCTCTTGCTGGTTTGTGCTCACAGGTGAGTTTCCATCAGTAATTAGATATTTCATTCCTGGCATTGAACAAGCAGTGCTTGTCATACTAGTACACTGCAAGGTTTGCAGCTTATTTGTGAAGTAAAGAAAGCAGAAAATCCAGACTGTACTGTGGCAATGAAGACTATTAGATATTGAGCTTTTTATTTGCTGGGAGTGTCATTTAATTTTCTACCAATGAATTTAAACAGAAGACTACTCCAACAGTTCATTTTCTGCTAATGTAAAACTTTAAAATTCTTAAATGGATAAATTATATACTTTCCCCTGTTCCAAATGGAGATTTTTAGTATATTTTGTTTATCTTGCTTTTGGATCCTCCCTCCCTCCCTCCCTCCCTCCTCTCTCTCTCCTTCCCTCCCTCCTTCCCTTCCTCCCTCCCTCCCTCCTTCCCTCCCTCTCTTTCTTTCTCTCTCTCCCTTCCTCTCTTTCTCTCTCTTTAGCTACCGAGCTTTCATCTATCCACCCATCCATCATCTATCTACATCATTTATATAATAGTAATATATAGAATTGGAGACAATGAATGGGATAACTGCCAATACTGAGAATGAAATGAGAGTAAGATGGGGGGCATGGCTAGAATGTTTTTACGAGTTCAGGGTTTCTGATCTTGGTGTTGAACAAGTTCTATATGCTTCCTATTTTGGCCAAACCCTGATGCAGTGACAGTTATACAATAGTTAAATTTTTAACAATTTTTTTGGTCTTGGGGAAGATGCATGGCCATGGTTTTAAGAATATCTGGGAAAAAAAATTAAAAAAATCAGTGCAAAGTTGATTTGTCAACTAGAAAAATAATCCTATGAGTATAGTTTTGATTTAATAGACTTGGTATTGGGCATAGGGGTCTTCATTTTAAACACAGGCATTTCTTTTGCAAGTACTCCAAGAATCACAGATTTATTAACTGTTTTTTATGATATACAGCTCTGGAACCAAGATTTCTCATTTTTTTGGGTCACCCCAAAATTACCTTTCAAGGAGGATTTCCAATTTACAACCAATTGGGATATTATTTTTTCTAGATTACTCATTTTTTTCACAGGAAAATAACAGCCTCCACATTCTCCTCCCAGCTCTGCCAATTGTTAAAGCACCTAATGTCAAAAATTATTAAGCATCTGTGATTTTACCCTAACTGAAAGCTAACAAGTTAGCCTGCCATGGTTTCATAGATACTGGCAGGAGATAGAAAAATCTTGTGTCAGAGACAAAGGACTTTATTTCTGATAGCACAGCAAGTATCATGAACTTCATGTTCGGATTGGTGCTTCTTGTCCACTATACCCCATAAATGCAATGAAAAGCAGCCCAAGTAGATGCTGTGCTGACAGTAGATTTTTGTTGCAGCTGAGAACCACTGAATTTAGAAAACCCTCAGTTGTATGAGGGCTGCTGGCAAACTTGCCCAACATTTTCTCCAGAGGAAGATATTACATTTATTATCCTGGTGAGAAAACAAATATGCCCTCTGCATATTTCTGTAGAGAGAGACACTACTTCTGTCTTCCAAGGCTGTGTAAACATCTTTGCAAAGAGAGTCCAGAACAAAGGTATCAATACCTTTTTCTTGGAAGATAGGTAGAACGCAAGAGAACTGTGGGGTATGTCTGCCAACACATGGCTTTACATATCATCATATTATATACAATTTTCTATCATCTATCAGTGTATCTATTGTATATTTATGTCTAGAGAAAAGAATTAGCTAGACTCTACATATTCATGTTTTATTCATCTATTTAATCATTCCATTATTTCTTTATTCATTCCCATATCTCAATGCTTACATTGTACTGTACGAGGTTAGAAATGCAACAGTGAGCCAGAAAGATGCAGTTCCTTACCTTGTGAAGCTTTTATATACCATAGTGAAGAGAGACTTTAACAACATAATTACACACATACCAACTCATTACAATATGACACATGCAAATAAGGTTCAACCAAAGTGAACTAATTGGAGACATAAAGGTTCTGATGAAGGAAAGGGGTTAAGCTTCTTCTTGAATTACCCAAAGACCCATATGCTTGGGGTAAAGAATAACGAGGAGAGGAGCCCTGAATAAG
This sequence comes from Ateles fusciceps, assembly GCA_036589455.1. Lineage (NCBI taxonomy): Eukaryota > Metazoa > Chordata > Mammalia > Primates > Atelidae > Ateles > Ateles fusciceps. Next base: position 2,590,529 of record JAZHEH010002565.1, read on the forward strand.
GCTGGATAGGGTCAGGAGGCAAACAGTGCAAAGCCTGGCCTGCTGTGAAGAATGTAGAATTTTATTCTGAGGGCACCAGGGAAATTCTGCAATATTTTAAGCAGGGAATTGATATCAGTAGAGTTGTGTTTAAAAAGGTCACAGAGTCTCTGTGTGAACCATGACTCAGGGAGCACAAGATTAGATTCAGGGAATTTTGTTTTAGGTAAAACCATGGCAAGTTGGCGTAGAAGTTTATAGATGAGAATGGTTTGTTCTGAGAGGCAAAGTTAATAAACTTATTGACCGATGGGTGGGAAAAGAGTGGGAGACATCAAGGAATGCTCTTGCGTCTTGCTTGAACAGTGAGTGGATGAGTGGAAGGCCAGCTTGAGAGAACACAGTGAGGATGGGGCTGGTTAAATATTGACAAATCACTACCACTCAACATCTATCACAATTATGTTTGAGAAAAATGTTATTTATTGAGCCTTGCCTCAGGTTATGCAGTCTACCTACTTCTCTCTGTTCCCTAGATTCTACCCCTTAATTGAGCTATGTGTCCGAAACATCTTAGTCCTTTCAAGAATCACTTTTAATTAACAGCAGTTGAAGCTACCAGTTTGATGCTATCATATTATTGGGGGGGATGTTATCAGAAAGAATCATCTGACACTTCCTGCTGCATTTTCTGTGACACTCAGGATTTTCTCTATGAGAACATATGGGAGAAATTATTCTGTGATCTTGTCACAGAATTAATAACTTCCTGAGCAACTGATATGTTCTTAATTTATAGACGTGAAGCCATGAACCAGGTTGCAATTCTTTCTTTTTATGATTGGCTTTTAGAAAGCTTGGAAGCAATTTTGTTGCCCACTTCTAACTAATATAGAGGGTTTTGTGGTACACTGACCTCACTCCTTCCTACCCATCCCTCTTAACCTCATTCAATTATTTATTTCCTCTTATCAAACTGAATGCGTTTTTGGTAGTTGCCATTAATTTTTTCTGGAACAAGTTGGAGCGCAAATAAATCAATAGAAACCTTGGGTAAGTTGGAAGAATTTTTTGTAATCTACTAGGCTTTGTTCTTCATCTCTACAATGAGATTTGAAACAAACTCTTAAGACTTTTTTTAAGCTCACCAATTTCTGTTTCTAAAAGAAATTAGTGTTTTCAAGTTTGAGCCATTACATACAATAAAAGTACCTAAAACTGACTAAACATCAACCATTATCTCTTTGCTAATGGAATTATTGATTATTCAGAACAGTTCTGTTCTTGAAAATGACCTAGGAGCTGCTTTTGTCAGATACATTCTTCTCCAACATTTACTACAGTACTCTACACAGGATTGTGTTATAGTAAAACTAGAAAACATTTATCTTGCCCTCTTTCCTTGCTTTTATTGAAGTTCACATCACTTGTAGCAATTTTAGAAGATGTTTGCTTTTTGCTTCCTGTACACATGTCTCATGATCTGGAGCCATTCTAAGAGCTACTGATTGGTAAGTGTGCTTCGAATGTGTCACTGCCCAAGCTCATCAAAGAAGAAGCTATTCCTCTGAGGGATGAGCCAGGAAACATGGTTCCATGGAAATTAAGCTGAAGGCTCACACCCTCAGGTAAGAGCTGGAGTTAATTTGAACTGGCCTGCTTGAAAGAAAAAGTAAGATACTCTGATGCCAGTTCCTATAGGTGTTAGAATTCTTTATTGTGATTGAATTTGCTGGTTGGCACTATTATTTTCCGTTACTCAAAGGCCAAGATGACCTTTCTCAGTCTGTCTCAGTTCAGGTAGCAGTTCATTTTATACCTGAGTTAGTGCAATAACATACATTTACAAAACATCTCTGTGTATGGCCTTTTAGATGGTATATAGGGTCTCCCTGTCTTACACTGAGTATGCAAAGAGACATATATTTTAGGTGCAACTCTTTCAACTAACATTTACTGCTTACCTTTAAGGGACTATGACCTGTGCTATGTCAGTTTACAGGAACAAATGTGCCAGTCCAGCTTAGAATCTGCTTGGTATCTTTCTGGGGAGGTAGGTAAATAGGTACAAGGCTGGAGGATAAATACACATCAAGCTGTATACAAAAAAGAATGGAGTAAAGAAGGGTGAGCTCCTTAGTGTCCTAGGACAGAGGATAGAGCAGGGGTTTGAGGTACTATCTGGAAATTAGTTCATGGAAGAAGACATGAAAACGGTAAACTTAACTGTAAACCTCCTTTCATACTGTATTGTCCTAGCTGTTGAGGGAAAGATCCGCTGCAATAGAAAGGAGTGATACACGATGGAATTCTGGGACAAAAGATTTTTTGCATTTACGGATTTTTGCCAAATCAATTTAGTATTTCTATGAAGGGTAGAAGCAGGACAACCCTAGAGGAGACATGAAGTTCTTTGTAGGGCTGAACATACAGCACAGCACAGCACATGGAAAAGTTTTGAGAGGCTGACTTTGATTGCTTTGGGTCAAAAGCTGTAAAAAGATGCAGCCAGGCTGTAGTTAGATACAATCTGTCAAATATGCTACAAAAGTCATAATAGAAAAAACTTAGGCTGGCTTTCAAAGTAGAGAAGTAGGCAACTTTCAGACATTATTTAATATAAGGTTGGTGAAAATACACATCTAAGGACACCTCTTTTTCCCTTTCAAAGCTCTAGATACAAGATTCCTATTCCCGGGTTGTTATTGATTTATTTATCTGTACACCAAGGTCTAGGTACAATACTGAACACAAACCCTGATATTTGAAATGTAAAATTTTTCATTCTTGTAAGCCCCTGAATAAGGGAAAAGATGGAAATACGTTTGGGAGATGTTAGAATTTCTTCTCACCAGGACCTAAGTTACTCCCTAGGAGTGAGCGAGTGGTGTGCTCAGGTGTTCTAAGGGAGCAATACCCAGAGAAGGTAACTTCTCGGTGCAGGATCACACAGATATTGGAGACTTTTAATCAGAACACACAGTGGGCCAACGTGGCTTCTTCAGGAAGGTGAGCAGTCGTGGGAGCTTTCTGGGGAGTAACAGCACCTAACATCTTAAAGCGCTATCTGGTACCAGGCATAATACTAGATGCTAATACATTGTTTAATATTCCCTTTATATATGTGAGATGTGCATATCCTTCATTATGTGAAAATCAAAGCTCTGAGATACTAAATAATTTTCCATTGAGGGAGAGTGTTTGAAAATAAATATGACCTTCTCACTGTTAGAAGATTGAATGCAGAGGGGGACAAGAAAGCTAGTGTTTATTTATCACTTTCTGTTTTGGTGATAAAAAAGAGCCCTGGAAGGTAGATGTCATTATTATTTCCATTTAAGATAGAAAAAAACAGACTCATAAAAGGTAGTTGTCTTATATCGTACAGCAACTAAATGCTAGGGTTGGAATTCAAACTCTGCTTAGCTTATTTTAAAGTTTGTGTACTTTGTTTATTATGATGAATTTAGGCAGAATTTGAGGACATTGGATTTTGTCTTGATTACCTTCACCTTTACCTACCCTTTTTCTTCTCCCTAAGGATCTACACAACCCCTGAGCCTAATTCGTATTTAATTTTTGTTCTCTGCTCTCAGGTTGTTAAATAGTCTCTGCCAAATATAAAATGATAATTAATGTGATAAAATAATAGTTAATGTGATGTGCAGCTATGTATGAAATTTAGAAGGAATGGTTTCTGTTTTCTATTTATAAGAAAAGGTTTGCTGCTTGTGTTATGGGGGAGAGATTGGCAAAGACTAGACAATTGACCCTTTCTTCCAGTTTCTGTAGAGATCCCACGTTTTACTGGGCAAGCACTTAGGAGGAATGTAATTGACTTTGAATCTAACAAAAACAAGAACAACAAAACATAAATTTGTCCCTCACTCTTGAAAGCTGGTGACTGTGAAGTACAGCTATAATTTTCTTTGTTTTGATTGTTCAAGGATTTCTCAACCTGCCATCGTTGACCTTTGAGCTGGATAATTATTTGCTGTGGGGGCTGTCCTGTGCATTGCACAATGTTTAACAGCATTTGTGGCCTCTGCTCATAGATGCCAGCAGGATTCTTCAGTTATGTAACTGTATAATGAAGAATGTCTCTAGACATTGCCAAATGTTGTTTGGAGACAAAAATCACCCTTGCTTGAGAACCACTGGTTTAGAGCTACCAAGTTTTTCTAATGATGACTTTTACTAAGTCTATTATATTAAAAAAGATTGTTATGCAGATTGTCCTGTGTGAAGTGAGAAGAACTAAAGTGTAGAAATCTACCTGTGCCCCTGTCATTAGTGTGGCTCTACTCTCCTGCGTGGTAGAAATACTTAAAAGGAACTTTCTCTGCGAAAGAGAAAAACCAAGAAGCTGAAAATACAGAAAGGTAGAAAATAGTTTTTAATGAAAATCCAGCTGCCAAGAAAGAATCTATAAATGATTCCTTTCTAGGTTATTCTTCAGTTCATCTGGATGGTATGCATAAAATTGGTAGAGAATATTATTGACTGAAGTATAACTTAGCAATTTTGCTAAAGTCCAAATATAAAATCCACTTTATTTAGTATCTGATTTAGTAGAAGAAATTTTATCCTGAGGCCCCATAGGAGCTACAGTTGTCACCTACCACAGTCTAGACCTGTTAGCCATGTGGCAACCTCTTTAATTAGCTGTCAGCTTCTGTACTGCTTTCATCTCCCTCAGCCAGGCAGTGTGGAGATGGTCCAGGATTATCCTTGGTAATGTCTCCTGTACATTAACTTTGGGAGAAGCATGAAGAGAGGACCAATTCCTTGTAACACTTTTTTTATATCAATCCAGAATTATGGGGAAAAGAAGAATAAGAAAAAATGTTGGCCGGGCGCCCCCCCTCCCGGGGGGGGGGGGGGGGGGGGGGGGGGCAGTAAGTAATCAAGACCCATGATCCTCTCCAGAACTGCAGCAGTTTTAAATAAGGGATTTCTCTTTTTTTAGGAGTGCCTTTTTTAGATAGCTTGGATTTTAAAAAGATGAATATTTCTCTGTTATAAAAGAAGTATATGCCCATTGTGGAAAATGTAAAAAAATATATTATGAAGCAGATAATAGTTGTCCATAATCCTATCATTAAGAGAGAATCACCTTTAAAATTTTAGATTATTTTCTTCTTGGATTTTACTGTGCATTCTTACATTGATGGTATCATACTGTAAAATATAATTTAGTGTTCTGATAGTTAAAACTTTAAAACTTAGCTTTATATCATCAGCTCATTTCTATGACATTTATAATCCTTAAAACTTAGTTTTTAGAGCATAGTGTTGAATTAATCATCATAGAAATCCTTTTGCTGTAGGTAAAGGAATTAAGCATGTTCCTCTTGGTACAGAAGGAAAATTAAAGCACAGAGGTGAAGTGATTTTTCTTATATCTTATATCCATGTTAATTATTGATGTTAAAAGAAGAATTTGAATCTAAAATGTTTGCATGGTCACTTTTGTGCTTCAGGAAGATCAGTGTTGTAGTGTTTTAGAACAATGCCAGGCTGGACAGGGGGACCAATTAGGAAACTGGTGCAATAACATAGGTGGGAAATGAAGACCTAATTGAAAATAAAACTAGCTAAATAGGGGATAGAGGGTAGAAGATGGATTAAAAAGATACCGAGGGGTTACAAATATCACTAGCATTTGGTTAGTGGCTTATGCAGAAAGTAAGGAAAAGGGAGGAATCTAGGCTATTCTTAGGTGTTAATATGGATACTGTTCACCAAGAAAGAGAAAATTAAAAAGTAGAACAGTTTGAGAGAAAGATGATGGGTTCTGTTTTGGATGTGATGAAAGGGGAATTTTCATAGGACATGTAAGTGGAAATGTCTGATGGGCTGTTGGCTTGAAGCTTGATAGGGGAAAAAGGAGGGAGGGAAGGAAAAGAGAAAGAGGGAAGACAGAGAGACACAGAGAGAGATACATACACACACGGAGAGGGAGAGAGAGAGAGAGAGGGAGGGGATCTGGGATTGAGTGTTAGAGTGGTTTTCTTGGGGTAGATCATCACTTAGAATATAATTGATATCAAAGAAATAGATGAACTCATCTCAGGAGAACATGCGAGGTGAGAGAAGAGAGCCTCAGATGAATCCCTTCTCCAACTCTCATAAATTCATCTTTTTACGTTGGTTTCTTGGTTAATCTGTGATAGCAGTCAAGGTTTCATTTCTTCACTGAGATGGCTTTCTGCCACCAAATAGAAATGTTTCTTCTGATCTCATTTTTCCTCACTTCAGCATTTAACATTGATTGTAACTGCCTTTTTGAAACTCCCTCCTTTTATGACATATGTACCTGCCTAAGTGCATCAGTGAGTGAATGTGGCATTTCATAAAAATTCAATAGGAGAGAGTAAGGAGGATGTTTACCCCAAGGATCTTGTAATAAGCAGAGGCATCTGTAAGTAATGATAATAGTTGGTATTTATAAACTGTTAAGTGCCAGTCATTTTTTAAAGTATTTTACATGTGTTATATTTTTCAACCATTAAATTATTGTCCCATTTTACAATTATTGTCTTGTTTTATAAATGAGGAAACTAAGACACAGAGAGATTTGCTGGAGGTACTGTGTAATTGGCTAAACCAGCATCAGGTATCACTTGAACTGGTTCTGTTTGATCATATAAATTAGATCAAACTTGGGGTACATAGCATTTTAGAAATTTCCTTTGGATATCTGACTTCTCCATCTCTCTTCTCAATTCTACAGCCTTGTCATTCTTTTATTCAGAGCATTTATTTTTTCTTTTTGGCTTCTGTGAGCTTTTCTACTACTACCCCTCTGCTTATACTGTCTTCAAGTACTCCATAGTCATTAAAAGAAGGATTCAAATTTTAATTATTCTCAGAAAAAAAAAATCTACCTGTTATCAAAATCCATCCTTCTGTGAAGGCCCCAAGAGATTACATACAACAAATAATATTTAACTGTTGAAATCCAAATAAAAATATATGCACTGAATGAGTCTTTTACAATTTACCAACTGAAAATGGAATTATGTTCATTTTTTTTCCTAGGAATATTTTAGCCCTTAGAGTTCATCACTTTGTGCAGCTGACAGTCTGCTTTTTAATTTGGCTCTACTACAACCCTTCCTTCTGATGAAGAAAAAAGTGTGGTTGTTGCAGGGATGTAGGGTGTGGGATTGAGGGGCATCAAAAGGAACATACATTTTGTAAACACCCGTCTCTTCATTCAACATTTCATGAACAGTTACAGTGTGAGTTAAATAAAAACCCTAGAAGAAAACCTAGGCAATACCATTCAGGACATAGGCATAGACAAGGACTTCATGACTAAAACACCAAAAGCAATGGCAACAAAAACCACATAGACAAACGGGATCTAATTAAACTTAAAAGCTTCTGCACAGTAAAAGAAACAATTGGAAAAATTTTTTGCAACCTACCTGTAAGGTATATTGTTGAGTCGAAATGAGGAAACTGAGGCCAGTATAAGAAAATGTAAGTCCAATTTATTCAGTTCCCAGGCGAGGTTCTATGGTCCAGGTTAAGGGCTAGAGAAGTTGCACTTAACTTTTTTAGGGTAAGGGGTTTTATAAGGAGTGAAGGCATTTGATTGGATATAGGGGAGACAAAGCATAAGGCACTTGACTGGATATTGGGACCCAGGAAGTGGAGTGAGGGCATTTGATTGACATAGGGAAGACAAAGCATAAGGCACTTGACTGGATATTGGGACCCAGGAAGTGGAGCAAAGGCATTTGATTGGATATAGGGAAGACAAAGCATAAGGTACTTGACTGGATATTGGGACCCAGGAAGTGGAGTGAAGGCAGTTATTACTGGTAGGTAGGTGGGATTTTTGGTGAGTAGGCTGCCTTGGGAAAAATGACCTTGACGGGGCAAAGTGCTTTTTGGGCAAGGGACTGCTATCAGGCAAGGCTTGTTGGGGCTTTCCGAAAATTTTTGGGTGGGGGTTTTTAGCGGGGGCTGGGTGTTGGGTGCAGAGCGGTGAGGTAATTCCCTGTTGCTGGGAAGGATGGGCGTGTCCGAGCTCCCGGCGAGGTGACCGGCCTTACACTACCCATCTGACAAAGGGCTAATATCCAGAACCTACAAAGAACTTAAATTTACAAGAAAAAAACAACCCCATCAAAAAGTGGGTGAAGGATATGAACAGACACTTCTCAAAAGAAGACATTTATGTGGCCAACAAACTTGTGAAAAAAATGTCATCATCACTGGTCATTAGAGAAATGCAAATTAAAACCGCATTGAGATACCATATCATGCCAGTTAGAATGGTAATTATTAAAAAATCTGGAGACAACAGATGCTGGAGAGGATGTGGAGAAATAGGAATGCTTTTACACTGTTGGTGGGAGTGTAAATTAGTTCAACCATTGTGAAAGACAGTGTGGTGATTCCTTAAGGATCTAGAAATAGAAATTCCATTTGATCCAGCAATCCCTTTATTGGGTATATACCCAAAGGATTATAAATAGTTCTATTATAAAGCCACATGCACATGTATGTTCATTGTGGCACTATTTTCAATAGCAAAGACTTGGAATCAACCAAATGCCCAACAGTGATAACCTGGATAAAGAAACTCTGGCTCATATACACCAGGGAATACTATGCACCCATAAAAATGATGAGTTAATGTCCTTTGCAGGGACATGGATGAATCTGAAAATCTGAAACCCATTATTCTCAGCAAACTGACACAAGAACAGAAAACCAACCACTGCATGTTCTCACACATAAGTGGGTGTTGAACAATGAGAACACATGGACACAGGGAGGGGAGCGCCACACACTCGGGTCTGTTGGAGGGTAGAGGGCTAGGGGACGGATAGCAGGGGATGGGGGAGTTTAGGGAGGGATAACACTAGGAGAAATACCTAATGTAGGTGATGAGGGGGAAGGAGGCAGCAAACCACCTTGGCATGTGTATACCTTTGTAACCATCCTGCAAGATCTGCACATGTACCCCACAACTTAAAGTAAAATAAACATAAATAAATATTATTGTTCCCATTTTATAGATAAGGAAAGTTAGGATCAGAGGTAGAAAGTGAGTATAGAAAGTGAGGATCAGAGGTAAAGTAGGTAACTACCTTACTTACTATCTTAGTTAAAGTAAGTAACTACCTTACAAGTGGAAGAGATCAGGATTTCCTGTCTTGACAGCACATGCTCCTGCCATCAAGACATACAACATCCATAGAAAACCATCCTACGCAGGGCCATTTGCTACTTTTCGGCTTCAAGAAGAGGAAACTGCTTTGGTTCTGTCCTTTTGTTCTTGCTTATTTTAGACATGGTAAGACTAAACTTTCCATGCCCAGAGGCTAAAGATTGGCCTGAAATGTGGGTAGCTGAATAGGGGTTAGGGTTCTAAATGTGTTTTTGTAAATTAGAAATCTTCTGTAGGTGAGGAGAGGGTCTTCCTAACTTACCAATTTGGAAATTTGCAAAATTATGTTTGTGCTATTTGGAAATTGCCTATTTACCTTTAACTTCATGATTTAGCAGCTAATGTATTTTTAATTAAGTCTCGGACTATTTGGGAGAGGACATCTATAACACAGTTTTTATAAATAAGTCTATAAAGCAGCCACTGTGCAATAACATGAACACTGGCAGCCAAGATTGCCACATTCAGTCCAACATGCTACAATCTCTCTTGTCCTCAGGTGAACTTTGAAAACTGTCATGAAATTGCAGTAATTCCAAGGGTACATAAAGCTACTTCACTATGGAAGAAGAAGAAAGCCTATCTTAATTTCCATTTCCATTTTATTTTGTTTTGTCTTTGAGCTAGACCCTTTTCATTTACTCCATGGATGCTTTCCAATTCATAATGTTACTTTCCATGAAGGGCTTTATGGGGCAAAACTTTGACAACCACAAAAATTTATGAATAGGTGCCAAACTAGCCAACTGCTAAAGAACAAAAAATACTCTCCTGTTAAATAAGAATAATATCTCTAAACTGAGGTGCCCAAAGCGGTGATGGCAAATAAAAATTTACTGCTTCTAACATTTTTTGTTCCACTTCTCTGGTACTTGGAAGTAGGAATGTGTTTCTGTGGTGAAGTAACATGTCGGAAATCAAGACTAAAGCACAAAGAGGCAAACTTTTTGGAATAATGCAATCAGAGGCACCTCATGGGTATTGAAGTCCATCAGTCATGATAGTTGGCCTCATTCTTTTTTTCAGAGATCTCATAATTCAAATGGTTCAAATGACCATAACTCCCTTTCACCTCAACTTCAACTCCTTTAATATTTCTTGAAGATACTCTGCTAGGAGACATAGAGGATGCAGACTGAATATAACATATTTATTTAATTTTTGAAAATTTCAGTAGGTTTTTGAGCAACAGGTGGTGTTTGGTTACATGAATAATTTCTTTAGTGGTGATTTGTGAGATTTTGGTGCCCCCGTCACCCAAGAAGTGTACACTGTACCCAGTGTGCAGTCTTTTATCCCTCACCATCCTCCACATGTTCTCCTGAGTCCCCCAAAGTTCAATGTATCATTCTTAGGCCTTTGCATCCTCATAGCTTAGCTCTCATATATGAATAAGAATATACAATTTTTGGTTTTCCATTCTTGAGTTACTTCATTTAGAATAATGGTCTCCAGTTCCACTCAGGTGGCTGCAAATGCCATTATTTCATTCCTTTTTATGGCTGCATAGTATTCCGTTATACACACACACAGACACACATATGTGTATATATATATACACAACAGTTTACTTACTGGTTGATGCACTGGATCCAAATTTTGCAATTGCAGATTGTGCTGCTATAAATGTGTGTGCAAGTATCTTTTTGTATAATGGCTTTTTTTCCTCTGGGTATGTACCTAGTAATGAAATTGCTGGGTCAAATGGTGGATCTACTTTTAGTTCTTTAAGGAATCTCCACACTATTTTCTATACTGGTTGTTCTAATTTACATCCCATCAGCAGTGTAAAAGTGTTCTCTTTTCACCACATCCATGCCGACATCTATTATTTTTTTATTTTTTGATTATAGCCATTCTTGTAGGAGTGAGGTGGTATTGAGTTGTGGTTTTTATTTGCATTTCCTTGACAATTAGTGATGTTGAGCATCTTTGCATATGCTTCTTGGCTATTTGTGTATCTTTTAAGAATGTCCATTCATGTCCTTAGCCTACTTTTAAAATATGATTATTTGTTTTTTTTTTTTCCTGCTGATTTGAGTTCTTTGTAGTAAATATGACATATTTCTTAACTTTTAGAGTTTTGTAATACAGGGGATAGAAAAACTATTAATTTTTAATTTTGTAATTATCTTGTAATGCAGGTAACTACAAGGCAGATTGGCATAAGGAAAGGTTCATTATTATAATAGACATAGCGTATTTGGAAAATAAGGGTTAGAAATATTCCAATAGTAGAAAATCTGGGGTGGAGAAGATGAAATCTGACCAAGTCTTTGAAGTATACATAAGACTTTGTGCAGAAGAGGAAGATAGGAACAGTTAGTGTAGATGCAATTGTATGATCAAAGGGGTGAGAATTGATTAGTCTGAAATTGTATAGTTGGAGATAAATTTGGATGGAAATGTGGAATTACTAAAGGTATTGCATAAATAAAAGATAATACCAGAGTACAATAAGAGTTTTCAGAATTGAGTTTTCTAATTTTGAGAATCTAGATATAATTTAATAACTTTTTGCTCCAATATTCCCAATAGTTTTTTAGTACTAGATTTTATATTTTAAATGTACACTTTGTTTTTATTTTTTCTAAACTTTTTTTCTAAAATAATTTATGTTCAGTCTAGTACACTATCAGTTCATCCTTGTCCTATGAAAATACATTATAACTGGTTTTCTTTTCCCCTTTTGCCCTCCTCCAACCTTTTTCCTGTACAGTAGCCACATTTAGACCATTTTAAATGGTCACACTGGTGACCGTTTAAAATATAATGCACACTAGTGACCATTTAAAATATAAAGCAAATTCTTTCACTATTTTGCTTCAAACTTTTGAGTGGATTTTCATCATTCTATTTAAAAAAATAGATTAATGAACATCTAGAAGACTGTAAAAAGAAAATATGCTATTTGTGATATATAAGGGAAAAGAGTCTGATACTTCTGAAAGAATTTTCTTTATGGTCCATAGAGCAAGACTTCCTGTCAAGGCTTCAGATATATAATGTGTAATAGTAATAGCTCATCACCACTAGGCACTGCTTCAAGGACACACACACACACACACACACACACACACACACAATTTTATAGGTAAGAAGGCAAAGGCACAGAGAATTTGTATCTAGAAATCCAGACAAAGAAGCCTTAGCCAAACAAACTGGTGATCCCCAGTTTAATGATCTTCTAATTTTGTGATCCCACTGACTGTAGATTAGTGGTGTCTGCAACACTTTTCACTGGTCATTTCTTGATTCCCACACCTTTCTGCTAAGTTCAACTTGCTATTTGTTTAAGTGTATCTGAAGTGAAAATCTGTGGGAGTGGTAACTTGGTTAGTGTTTGTCTAAAAATGTCTTTATTTTGCCCACATTTTTTGAATGATGATTTAATGGGATATAGAGCTCTAGACTGAGATATTTTCCCCCAGCACAATGAAAGATTATTTTTGGATGCTAGCCCCTGTTCCTGCAGTTGAGAAGTCTATTGTTTTTCTAATTTATTTGTTTTTGCTCTCTGGCTACTCTTATTTATTTAAAAAAATTTATTGATGTATAAAATACACATAGGAATTACGTAAATCATAAGTATACAAACTCTGTTAATTTTGATAGAAATACAGTCTTACTTTACCACTCAGATCAAGGTTTAAAAACATTGCTAGTATCCAGAATGTTCCCTTATGTCCCTTCTCAGTCAACATCCACCCTTTCCCCTCTAGCACTTGGAACTCTCTCCTTTTTTAAAATCATAAGCTCAGATCTGCACTCAGTTAAATTTTTTTTTTTTGCCATTTTATCTAGCATTTCTAGGTGTTTATAGATTGAAGTTTTCAAGTGATCCTACTTGAAATATGACCTTAAGTAGAAGTCCAAGAAAAAAGGTTATTTTCCATTGCATTTAAAATAAAATCTCACCCACATTATTCTGTAGAACTGGCTCCTGTGTACCCCTTGAACTCATCTCATACAACTCCCTTCCTCATTCAAGTCACACTGGTCTCCTCTCTGTTACAGAGTACAATAAGCTCTTTCTTAACTCCAGGCCTTGTATTTTCTATCACTCTGCTTGGAATCTTTTTTTCTGCAGTTCTTTGCATGACTGGTTTACCCTTCAAGTCATTTTTCAATGTCAGTGCCTCAGTGTTCTCCTTAGTGTGACCTCTTCCAGTTAATTTTTTCTCATCACTCTCTATATTTCTTTCACAGCACTTATCACAGTCTATGTCTTAATTTGTAATTTCTTTTTATACTTCTTAAAAATATTCAGCTTTTATTTTAGATACAGGGAGTACATGTGTAGGATTTGTACATGGGCATATTGGACCCAGGTAGTGAGCATGGTACCCACTCCCTCCTGTCTCACTCTAGTAGTTGACAGCGTCTATTGTTCTCATGTTTATGTATATGTGTGCTGAATGTTTAGCTCCTACCTATGTAAGTGAGAACATATGGTATTTGGTTTTATGCTCTTGTGTTAATTCACTTAAGATTATGGCCTTCAGCTGTGTCCATGTTGCTGCAAAGTACATGATTTCTTTATTTTTTATGGCTGCATAGTATTCCATGGTGTAGAAGGAATCACATTACCCAACTTGAAATTATATTATAAGGCTACAGTAATCAAAACAACATGGTATTTGTACAAAGAAAAGACACACAGACCAATAGAACAGAGTAGAAAACTCAGAAATAAAGCCATACACTTACAGCAATCTGATCTTCAACAAGATTGACAAAAACAAACAATGGGGAAAGAACTCCCTATTTAATAAATGGTGCTGGGATAACTGGCTAGCCATACACTGAAGAAGGAAACTATACCTGTACCTTTCACCATATACACAAATTAACTCAAGATAACATTTCTTTTCTAAAAATGTTATTTAATATTTTAATTTTTGTTTCTGCTTCTCTATCTCAAATGTCAGCTCTCTGAAATTAGGCACATTATCTGATTCGTAACTATCTGATTTATCACCACTATAACCTTGGAGATTAGTGGAGTAGATGTTTAATTAATGTTTTTAAAATAAATGAATGAAATAACTCTTGTAGCTTCAGAAAATTTTAACTCCAAAGAGCATATATGTTACATATTCTTGGTCATTGGGCACTTAAGAGTCTGTTCTTACACTGTGAACCAGATTCTTTCAGTGCTTAAGGCACTGCTCACTAGGCAAGTTAGAGACCTTCTGAGATCTGGACCAGTTGTTGCAAGTTAGCGATAGACCATTTAATACACTAGCAAAGAAATGTATTAGGTCGGTGCAAAAGTAATTGTGGTTTTTCCCATTACTTTCAATGGAATATCAAAAGACATCAAAATGGCAATATTTCTGCTGTGGTTCATAAAGAATCTAAGCCCCATTGATGTTGGGTCCCACTAACCCTTGTTATCTTACCCCTAACCGGCCTTCTGCATCTAATTTTAAAGTGAAGCTCTATTTCTCCCTTATCTCTCTTTTCCTCATATAAGCTACCAGCCCATTTCTTGCTATCAAGCTTTTAAATTATTTCTGCATTTCAAATAGAGTCTTAAAACTTCCTTTTGTAAATCAGAAGGGTTGTCTGCCATTTGTTAGCAGCTGATTGAAGAGAATTGGATATATAATTGCGTCAGGTCCTTAGACAGCTCATTATATATGTAAGCTTATATTTTATTGCTTCAAGAAAACTGTATAAAAGCAAAATCACAAATTCAAGCAGCATACTGAAGTGACTACATTGAATGTAGATATCAATGTTTGCACTCTCCAATCTCTTATGTGGCAAAGCTATTTGTGAAAGCAAAGATAGCATGGAACACTGTTAATAAATATTTGTCCAGTGAACATATGAATAGCATATTTTGATATTTTCAATCCAGATAATAGGCTTTTCTTTTTCCCTCTGCTCTCTCAGATGTCTCTAGTGGAATCAATGTTTAATTAATTGGTCAATATTTTAAATATTTGTTGCACTTTTACTGAGTGTTTTGCAATGGGACAGGTCTACTATATGTAGGGGAGGACAGTGGAATCAGTAAGGAGGTAGAGACAAAGCTTTAAGACAATGTATTTTTACATGAAGATTAGGGAGCAAAATAGTAGTCATTCAGCAAATATTTATTAAGTACCTATCATGTATCCATGTCTTAGACATTGGAGATACATTCTCAATTCTCATGGACTTTAAATTTACCGGAGAAAAACATTTAGCAAACATATTGGTAAATTAGATGATATATTCTATGGTGGTAAGTATTAAGGAGTAAAATAAAGAAGTGAGGAAGTATAGGGTGTTCAAAGAATGGAGGCCTATAATTTAAATAGGGTGGTCTGGGAAAGGGAGAGTGAGAACATGGTAGTTGAGAAAAGACTTGAGAGAAGGTGCAAGTGAATTTTATGAGAATAACTGGATCCTATTATTAACTTGGAATGCCTATAATTGTCCATTAATCATATGCAAGTGGTAGAAAAAATAACATTAAAAATACTTCCTTGTAATACCAACTCTCTTCCCTATTTCCATCTTCAGAGATGGCCAAATTAAAGTAGTATTATATTCCGCATTCGGAAACACAGATACCACCTTTGGGTAACTTTGAAGAAAGTTTCATACCAATCCCATAGTCAACCAGGCCTGCCCTTTCCTGTACAGAGAAGAAAAGAGCAGAATTCAGCAGAAGTTTAGAAAGTCATAGTAAAGTCGCACCTTAACCAGTCTAAGAGAGTCAACAAAAAGTCTTCTTTGACAAATGTTCTTGGAGAAGTTGCCTCTTAAAACACGTTTCTTAGGTTGTAAACTCTGGATATCCTCATTGTAATGAAGGAAGAAATATAAGGTGATCAACCTTCCAGTTTTCTGCTGTGAGAAGACTCCTAGTGGAAATTCTCTGGGTAGTTGGTTTCCTCCCACCCACCTGCATTGTCTGTCTGCTCTTCCATATGCATGCATAGAACATTGCCTAATGCAACCAGAGTGACAGACAGGTACCATCTGCCTCACCAGCTCCTTGACTCACCTCGTGACACATCTAATGCTACAGGGATGATAAAGATTCGAATGGCACAACAGGACTAAAGCTTATTAACAGTCCATCTGCTCAGCCAGGTATCACCTCAACTGAATGCAAGAACAGGATTGTAAAGGACTAGCAGAGCAGACCCATATACTGTAATCAGGCTGATTTGACAGTATTCATAGAGGTTTCAAGGGACTATATAGAGGAATGAATATTAGGAGACTATCTGTGAGCCTTCCTAGAAGTTGGCTCTCACACTTTCTACGTTGAGAATGGGAAAAATGTCTTCCATGTATTGACTTTTGGGGCACGTTTTGCCTGCATCTTCCATGATAATATTTAAAGGTTGTCTAATTCGATCATTCTCTAATTAGCATAGTATCAAACACATGTGCTGGAAAAAACCTTGTTGATTACTTTGTAGGGACTATTTAGGCTTTATATTCTATACTCTTTGTAGAAAGAGATATGGAATTCTGTATCCTATATCTTATTTTAACTCTAACTCTAAACCTAAGCATCATGTGCCTACAAATTGCCTCAGTAATGGTTTAAAAAATCCAATAATATCTGATCAAATATAGGGCCATCTTTCTATTCTGAAGTATGTTTTCTGTTACTCTTTGACTGCAGCAATTTTTGTTTTACCTCCCATTGTCTCAGGGTTGAAGCTGGCAAAGTGAGACTAAATATTCTTCCCCAGTGCAATGCACTCTTCTATTTGCATTTGCTTTTATACGTAAGTGCCCAGTGAATGAACACAAGTTGATTCTCTTTAAATGACAGCTCCATCTTCTCAGGACATCCAAGGTCCAAAAGGTCAACTGTGTCATTGTGGTAGATGTTGTAGCTTCTCCCATCCCATCTCATGTACAAGTTTTTACACCTCAGCTCTTCTCTACTCAGATGAGTCCCTTCCCTACCCCCAAGGTGACCATTATCCCTCACCAGCATAGACGACTCACTGTATGTGTTCTAGTGCCAGCTTTTTATAAAGCGCTCTGGCCTCTCAATCAAAGAAGCCCACATCAAGAATATTTTATCTTTATATTTGTCAAAGTTCCACATAATCTTGGAGGGTGGGAAAACACCTGTTAAAAATGCATATTTCTAGGCCTTCTCCAGATATTCCAAATCAGAATCTTTGTAATTGGTGGGTAGGGAGACTCATACTATATCTGTGATATATTTTTTATTTTTTGAGAAAGGATTTCTCAGTGTCACCCAGGTTGAAATGTAATGACGTGATCATAGTTCACTGCAGCCTCAACCTCCCAGGCTCTAACAGTCCTCCAACCTCAGCCTCTTTAGTTGCTGGGATCACAGGCGCATGTCACCACTCCTGGCTAATTTTTGTCTTTCTGTAGAGATGTGGTTTTGCCATGTTGCCAAGGCTGGTGGTTTTTAATTTAAAATAATACATTTGTTAAAATGAAATTTCATACGAAGAATTTACCTTTTTAAAGTATACAATTCAGTGGTTTTCAGTATATTCACGAAGGTCTGTAACCATCACCATTAATTAATTTCAGAACATTTTTCATCACTCCTCAAAGAAACCTTGAACTCATTAATAATCACTTTCCACATTTCCTCTCCCTAGCTCCTGGCAACCACAAATCTACTATCTGTTTCTATGATTACCTATTCCGGTTATTTTACAGAAATGAAATGATGCAATATGTGTGGCCTTTTTTGACTGGCTTCTTTCACTTAGCATAATGATTTCAAAGTTCATCAATGCTGAAGCATAAATCAGTACTTCATTCCTTTTTTATTGACCAATAATAATCCATTGTGTGGATATAATATATTTTGTTTATCCATTCATCAGGTGATGGACATTTGGTTTGCTTCAACTTTTAGCCATTATGAATGCTACGAACATTCATGTGTAAGTTTTGTGTGGACATGTTTTCAGTTCTTTTAGATATTGTTATGGCCTAAATTATGCCCTCCCCACAGATTCGTATGTTGAATTCCTAACCCCAATATCTCAGAATGTGATTACATTTGGAGATAAGGGTTTCAAAGAGGTGATTAAGTTAAAATGAGGCCATTAGGATGGGCCTGAATCCAGTCTGACTGGTGTTCTTATAAGAAGAGATTATGACCACAGGTACCGAGGGTACACATACACAGAGGGGTGAACATGTGAAGAGGTGGCAAGAAGGCAGCCAGCTGCAAGGCAAGGAGAGAGGCCTCAGGAGAAACCAGCCCTGGCTGGCACCTTGATCTTAGTCTTCCAGCTTTCAGAACTATGAGAAAATAAATTTCTGTTGTTTAAGCCACCCAGTCTATAGTATTTTGTTTTGACAGCCCTAGCAAATGAATATAGGTATACAACTAGAAGTGGAATTGCTGGATCATATGGTAACAGTATATTTAACATTTTGAGGAATTACCTACTGCTTTCCAAAAAATTTCACCATTTTACAATCCAATTCCGTCACATCCTTGCCAACACTTGTTATTGTCTGGTTAAAAATTTTTTTTAGCCATCTTAGTGGGTGTAAAGTGGTACCTTATTGTAAGTTTGATTTGCGTTTCTCAAGTGACTCATGATGTGTGTATTTTTTCTCTTATGCTTATGTTTTAAAATAAAGCTCGTGAGTAATTTTTATTCATTCCAAAGTTTGAGAACTGGTGTTGCAGATGTATCATAATTCAAAGTTGTTACCCAGCTTAAACCCTTGATCTGGGACTTTAGTTGTCCAAATTGAAGTGACCTGTGCTATAGTATCATCAGTATGAAATACCTGTACTAAAGATAATTTATGAATGGGCCAATCATTCTTTAGGAGTATATGTGATGTGACCTCAGAAACTTCATACCAGCTTGTTTTCTTGCCTGTGTCTGTGGCATCCAACCTCTGAGAGCAGTAAGTGGCAAAGCCCACTTTGTCTTAGGAACTCGTGAGAGGAAAAGAGAAACCATCCTTGTTTCATGTCCTGGGTGTGACCCTTGTTACCACTAGAGACATGATCATCACTGTGCCCTCTCATGGACTAATTACAGGGTGGCTCAGCCTTTGTAAACAGTTCAGCATCCTCTAGTTTAGACTTACTGCTTTATCCAGGTCCAACTTCTGCTTTTGGCTTCACTCACCTTTTGAATTTACATTCTTTTTTGTTCAATTCTGAGAAACGTAGGTGTTTCTAAATTTACACTCTCCAAATGTAACTAAGTGTTGGTATAAGCTGTCTCTGAAATACTGTTTGAGAGTCTGGGAAATAAAAAGTTGGACAATCTTTTTGAGGAAATGCTGGGCAGTAGATTTTCTGTGTCTTTATTATAAGTTACATGTTCTTATAAATAGGCAAGACAATTTCTTTAAAATTAAGTACTGTGTAAGAAAAGTGGATGGAAATATGTCACTTATGTCCCTCCTTACCATTGCTAGATTAGACTGTGTCACTTACCTGCATGTTGGGCCTTGAGATGCTGAGGAGAGACATCAAGTTCTGCTCTCTCTCCATGAACTTGCAGGTCAGTAGGCTGCCATTGTTAATAGCAGCAATCCTAAACTCCTGAAAAGGCAGTATTATTAGTTTGAAATTTCTGGGCAAGGTTTTTAAAAAAGATTTAACAAATTGTGGCAATTTCTACACATTTATTTTTACATGGATTGTTATTTCTTTTTCCTGCTAATAAATATCTGGCATAAAAGTAGGGATGTTAAATCTTTGGATTTCAGAGCTCAGCTCAACAAGCTTGGTGAAGTTTTGTAACAACAAGTGGGATACTAGTCTATCAGTTTTCAGCAAAATGCAATCTCTTTCTTATGATGCTTTTTAGTGATGATAGTTTCTCTGTAAGGAGTCCTTAGTGTTACCTGAACATAATTAAGCTTTACTTTTACTTTGTAGCAATTAATGTAACATAGAAGGTAAAAATCTGGCCTTATATGTGTTAGACTTGCTAGGTTTTCATTTCCAGCCTCTTTTTATATTTGTGGAAAATTCTCCATTCTCCCACCATTCTCCTCCTAAAGAAGCTTCAAGGAGCCTTTTCTTCCTTTTTCACCCTCTAGCATTGAGGATAAACTAGGTCCCAAGATTCAGCAGCTACCCCAACTGCCTAGGAGCCAGCTGAAGATTTTTGGACATGTTAGACTGAAGGGCTTAATGGATATCGAATGGGGAGAGATCTAACAGATAGTTGGACACATGGACAACACATTTATTTTACAAAGTTGGACAGTGAAAAACATCTCTCGACTTAATGTTTCTGTTCCAGTAGCAAAATGTTTGTAAGCATTATGTAATAAAATATGAAATAATATAGAAGTAACCTGATATATAATTTGTACATAATGTCCTAGTAATGTCTAAGGAAAGTGGTAACATTAATCCAAATTACAGAATTATCAAATAGTCTCGTTATGTGAAAAGACTGTTAACATTTCATTGGTTACCATTGATGATCTCTTTTATTAGATTTATATTTAACAGTGATTAAGTACCACAATGTGCTGGCAGCAGAATAGAATAAGGGCTCAGAAATTGTTCCTCTCCAGTGATCTTATAATCTTGCCTATGCCCATGAATTTTCTTTTTTAATTCTTTTGTATGGACCATGGAACAGTTTGCATTATTACTGCTCATAAATTCTGCCCTGATGAGATTAGTTTTATAGATGTAGAATCAATAATACTTTGAACACATTTGCAGCTGTGTACTGCCCAGTATTGCTCATTAATGGCTTTAAAAGAATCAGTGCATTTTGCTAGAAGCAAAGATAATGAGCCATTGATTATCCCTGCACAGCACAATTTACAACCTATTTTATTTTTAATGCAACGTTAAATTAATTTGTAAAAGATCAGAAGCATTGCTTTATTTTCAAGCTGTGATTAAACAGTTATTGAACTTTTCATAGAATGCATTAATCAATTCTCATCTCTTCTGATTTCCCAGAGTACTCTGGAAATAAAGATGAATAGCTTGTGATCACCCACACTTACTGTGAAGCAGCAAATATGGAGGAGAAAACATCCGTATGGGGTTCATCTCTATGTGATGGAATTTGTCAGGAAGGGTTCTTAGTCCATGCTATTTTTCCTTAGGTTCAGGTTATGGATATATTCTAGATCAATGAGTGGGGGATAAAAATATTACTAGAGTTTTAAGTAAAAGCACCTTGAAGAGTATGAAGAAACATAGAATGGAAAGTATGCATGTGTATTAGTCCATTCTTGCACTGCTATGAAGAAATACCTGGTCAGGCACAGTGGCTTATGGGTGTAATCCTAGCACTTTGGAAGGCCAAACTAGACTTACCTATTAAGGGAAGGGCAAGTTTTAGAGTGGTTGAGATGAGAAAATTATCCTGTAAGGGCCCTTGAAATCAGGAGTTTGAGACCAGCCTGACCAACATGGTGAAACACTGTCTCTACTAAAAATACAAAAATCACACTTGAGTGTTATGGCACACACCTGTAATCCTAGGTACTTGGGAGGCTGAGTCAGGAGAATTGCTTGAACCCAGAGGCAGAGGTTGCAGTGAGCCCATATCGTGCCACTGAACTCCAGCCTGGGTGACAGGGTGAGACTCTGTCAGTACCTGAGACTAAATAAAAGAGGTCTAATTGGCTCACAGTTCCACAGGCTCTACAGAAAGCATGGCTTCGGAGGCCTCAGGAAACTTACACTTGCGGTGGAAGGTGAAGGGGAAGCAGGCACATCTTGCAAGGCCAGAACAGGAGTAAGAGAGTGAGGGGGAGGTGCTACATACTTTTAAACAACCAGATCTCATGAGAATTCACTCACTATCACAAGAACAGCAAGTGGGAAATCCACTCCCATGGTCCAGTCACCTCCCTCCAGGCCCTGCCCCCAATATTGGGAATTAAAATTCTGTATGAGATTTGGGCAGAACACAGATCCAAACCATGTCAGCATGATTCATGCTTTTGCTTTGGAAGGGTGTATAATTTACCTATGCTCACCTACCTCTATACTTTCTTCTTAAATGTTTTTTAAAGCTCGCTTTAAAAATACTTACAAACTCATATAGTTTTTGTCTTCTTTATCATTTATTAGCAAACTTCTATCCTTAACTGAGTCTGGCTAAATTAGATATTTAATTGTACAGAAGGACGAACATCATTGTGGTAAATTGCTTAGGCCACTAAAATGACCTTCAGACACCTATTTGACTTCAGAAGTAAAGGACTGATTTATATTCTCAATGAAGTACTTCATAGTAGACACCACGGAGAAATTATAGAAAAATGAGATGAACAGAATAGAAGAAAGTGCTATATAGAGTCAGATGTCACAATTTTTGAATAGACGGTAATGGAACTCTAACAGGGAAGACAAAACTGTTCTGTCTGGGAATTAGCAGCCTGTAGAGGCTTCTTAATTACAGTGGGAAGAACAGATTTAAAGGGGTTAAGAGCAACAACTAGACTTACCTATTAAGGGAAGGGCAAGTTCTAGAATGGTTGGGATAAGAAAATTATCCTGTAAGGGCTAGAAGAAGACCCATGTTAAATTTAGTATCCAAGGAATAAAGTCAATCAGACAAGCAATTACATTAGGGGACCAGAAACATGCAATAGAGATCCAAATAGTTGGTCAAAGCCCAGAAATGGAGAATCAGGGACAAGGTGATCTCAGGGGCCCTGTAGGACAGTTAGGGAGAAAATATGAGCTCAGGAATCCAATCCCTACTTACCAGAACTAAGTAGCAGTCCCGTTTAAAGTTAGAATAAATTTAGTGGCAATGTTCACCCACCATCAAGTATCTACTACACATACTTCTGCAGGTCTGATTTGTTGAATTATATAACAGGGACATAAGGCGAACTTTAGGGACCTAGAGCTGACCCATGGAGAGTGAAAAGCCTTCAAATAATACTAACAGGGAAGACTAATGAAAGTGTTTAGAGGCTGGCCCCGTAAGTAGGCAGTCATCTAAAGATGAGGTTCAATGACTGATGAAAGGATCATCTGCTCCAAAATGGCTCTTTGATTGGCTTGTTGTCTGATTCAGTATCTTCAAACCTCCCCTGTTCCACGCCACATGCTTTGTCTCTCTTTCTTCTAGATTTTATTTACCCTTTGGATTATTGCCTCTAAAATATAGATATTTTGCTTGGGTAAAAAGTCTTAATGGTTTGAGGTTGACATGTTTTCTACTGAGGCACAGAGAGAATAAGACAGAACAGATTTGCTTTGTTAGGTTAGGAGAGGACAGAAGAATTAGGTACTTAGACGGATATCTCCACAGATTGCAAGCCCAGGTTAAAAGTGGAGAGTGGTACTGAACATCTGGGAAATTGTGAGGGCTGTTGTTACTCTGAGGGAAGAGGAGGAATTCTAATAAAGGAATGCAGGGCTTTGGTAGAGGGCAAACTTGAGTTACCATGAAATGTTGTCCACGACTGTTCTGTACAACAGTAAATCAACAGGTTAAGTAAGGTTTGTATTGGAAGGAAAGATGGGTCGCAACTCTCTCTCCGTATTTGTGTGTGTGTGTGTGTGTGTGTGTGTGTGTGTGTGTGTGTGTGTGTGTGTGGTAGTTCAAAACAAATACATAAATAAGTAAAATTAGAATGAAATCCACAAATGGGAAGGCAGTGGGATACACTGAGAGACACTAAACAATAACAGGAGAACTGTTCAGGTAGTGGTGTTGTCAGAGTCAGATGTGTAGATTCTTAGGTAAAGGGAAGGCATGGTTAGACAAAGAAAAACAAGGGACACATAAGGGGATATGCATATTAAAAGGATGTAGTGAGGTATGCCTTAAGGAATTGTCATGAGTGACTTAGGAGAAATTGACATAAGATTGAGGAGGTGTTCAGTATTTATAGATTAAGGATGTGGGGCTATAAAGTTACATAAAATATTTGTATCAGCAAAGGGTTTGCATGAAATCATTGTACTTGTTCAGCTTTGAACCCACATCATTGCTGTTATCCTTTCTGCATTAAATACAGATGTATGCTGTTTTAGGAAAACTGAATACACAAAAGTATGTATTCATATATATAAACATACACATCGGAGGTGATTCGTTATGTTAGAAAGGGTTCATTTCTGCATTAACCATGCATTCTTAGGGGACTATTGCTTAGAATTGGCAGGGCCATAGGGAAAATCTGATCCAAGCTTTTACCAAGGCAGGGAGCCCATCCATAGCAAATCTATTACAAGGGTATTGCCTTTATGTTATTTTATAACACTTCATAGTATGCAGTAAAGAAATCACTTTCTCAGTTTTACAGGTGGGAAACTAAAGTAAGAAGATGTCCAAAATTATTTAGCAAACTACTCCCTGATTTCTAATTCAGAGCTCTTTCCAGCTGGCTCTCCAGTTGCTCATCTTCCACCATTATTGTCAGATGCCTCTTTGTTCTGAGACCTTCCATTAGGTGGAAGATTATTGAGACAACTAGAAGATGATGCAGCTTTGGGCCCAGCCCTGGGTTCAAACATTGGCTCTGTCATCTATTAGCTACAATTATCTAGACCTCTTTGAGTCTATCTGATCACTTTTAAAAGGGAATAAAATGTCTACTTAATTTTTTTTCTATAAGGATAAAGTGAGATAGTGAATATAAACTGCCTAGGACAGTACCTGACACTTAGTAGGTGCTCAGAAAATGTTTGACTGCTTGCTCCACATACACCTCAGTTGTTCACTTTGTTTATGAATATATGCAGACTATCTTAATGACAGACTAATTTCTGCAACATGTCCTTTCTAAATATATAGTTCATTTCTTTTTAACACATGCCATTCATCTAAGCATCTCTGTAGGCTGTAAAAGATTCATAAAATTCTTGATTTTGACATATTTCTAGCTAACATTTTGAATTAGAGATTCATGTTTTAACTACTGCAGAACTTTGCATAGGAATTTGACTTATTTGTCTTATACCTTAACTGAAATAAACTTGATATTAAACCTTTGCTTAAGTTAGCAGAATTAATTCTGCTTTAATTCAAGTTCATCTCTGCAGTGGAAAATGACAGGCATTATTGAGTTATATACACTTCTCATCCTTGCAGGAGCAATTTAATACACAGCAGAGTCTGTCAAAATTCAATTCAAGGTTGAATGACTAATGCATAAAAGTCAATTCCATATCCTATCACAGATAAAGCCAGTTATTTCTTTTTATCAAGTAGATGGGGATGCTATTTGGATCTAAGGTAGCAAAGGTTTGAAACTTCAGGCTTTGCAAAGGTAGAGGAGATGTGAGTGTGTAGAAAACTAGGGGCTTTCAGGAGTAGCATATGCCTAAAGAAATGAATCAACACAGAAAATTTGGCTTGGTCATTTTGTCCTTTATGCAAGCACAATTTCCATAGCTTTTGAATTTAAGAGCAAATTTAACACAAAGCCAAGAGCTAGAGGAACAAGAAAAGTTTTCTAAGGCCCTTACTTTGCAGCAATGCTGCTGTAATCTACATTTACATGTGGGTATGTATGTGGATGTGTACATATGCACATATACGTGTATGTGCATGCATGTATACCTGCACGTGTATGTATGTGTGTGCATGCACGTTAGTGTGAGCACAAAGACACAATCATGAGCATAGGTCCTGGCAGTACAAGTAACCTGCCTGACATTGTTCTAGATGGTGAGGGCATAGGAGTGAAGAAAAATCCCTACCCTATGGAGCTTATATTTTAGTGGAGGGAGAAAGACAATAAATAATAAAAATAATAAGTATATTATGTTGCATGTCAGATACTGGTAAGTGCTGTAGAGAAAAATGAAACAGGGGGCAGAGGAAAAGGAATATTGTGGGAGGTACAACTTTGTTACATAGAGTGAGCTTGTAAGGCTGAAGTGAGCCATGGAATTATTTTGGGGAAAAAGCATTGTAAGTAGAAAGAGCAGCAATTACAGAGGCTGGGCATGCTGGCATGTTGGGAGAACACCAAGAAGGTCAAGGTTGTTGGAGAAAAGTGAGTGAAGGGGAATAGTAGGAGATGAGATGAGAGAAATAAAAGGAGTGTAGATCCTGTTCACCATCTCACTCCAAAAGCAAGACAAAGTCCATAAAGACATGACTATGGACTTTGTCTTGCTTTTGGAGTGAGATGGAAGCCATTGGAAGGTTTCGCAGGAGGAACATGATCTGAATTCTATTTATTTCTCTGAATGCTGTGCTCAGAATAGACTTGAGAGGAACATGGAGAAGCAGGAAGACTAACTAGGAGGCTAGGATATGACAGAAGGGTGACAATTTGTTGATAATGCCACTGTCGAAACATGGCTGTTTGAGGGGAGAGGCTGAAGTAGGAGGAGGACAAGTTAACTGGAAGGGAGAGGTCAGCCACGAGGCCACGTTATTGTCAGGATCATCTACGTGTGAGGCTAAGTGTTACCTCTTGAGGAGATTTGCTGAATATGTCTTGGGGCTATACTTCTAAGTCTTTTTTTTAATATATATATATTTTATTTCATTTTAGGTTTGGGGGTACATGTGAAGAACATGCAAGATTGTTGCATAGGTACACATGTGGCAGTGTGATTTGCTGCCTTCCTCCCCCATCACCTATATCTGGCATTTCTCCGCATGCTATCCCTCCCCAACTCCCCCACCCCCCCCATCCCTCCCCTTTTTCCCCCGACAGACCCCAGTGTGTGATGCTCCCCCTCCCTGTGTCCATGTGTTCGCATTGTTCAACACCTGCCTATGAGTGAGAATATGCGGTGTTTGATTTTCTGTTCTTGTGTCAGTTTGCTGAGAATGATGGATTCCAGGTTCATCCACGTCCCTACAAAGGACACGAACTCATCGTTTTTGATGGCTGCATAATATTCCATGGTGTATATGTGCCACATTTTCCCTGTCCAGTTCTAAGTCTTAATGCCTGCTGTCATTGGGCCTACCGAAACCATCAAGAACATTCACTGGAAAAGACTACAGCTGGCTGACTGGCATTTTACCTTTGTTGATTTGTACCTACAGTCCTTCTCATTAGCCATTTGGCCAGATAATGAAAAGGTTTTGCAGAAGGAACATGATCTGAATTCTGTTTATTTCTCTGGCTGCTGTGTTCACAATAGACTTGAGAGGAACATGGAGAAGCAAGGAGACCAACTAGAAGGCTAGGATATGACAGTAGGGTGACAATTTGTTGATAATGTCACTGTTGAAGCATGGCTATAAAAGGATAAACTGAGAGTTAATACAATGTCTGTGCGTTTATTATGAAATACTCTCTTCCACCAATATTCTCTATATCCTGTCTTGGACATTCCACTGATTAAATACATTTCTCATTCTCTTGGCATTGCATTTTTATTTTATTTCTTTTGATGAGAAATTCACTTTTAATAGGGAAAGTGAGCCTTATGCAGGCACATTTTTAGAAGTTATTTATATGGATAATTGTGTCTCTTTAAAATGTTTTGCATCGTACAAAATGTTCTTATGTGAATAAATATAAGCTAGGGTTTCTTTTATCAGTCTGCAAATCAAAGCATTTAATTTATTTTTTTTCTGTATGGAAAGCATGGTTCAGAACTCAGGGAAGAAAGCTACAAAGGGAACAGAAGATATAATTTTTTTTCCCATTAAACTTACAGCATAGTTTTGGCATATACAGAGAAATCAAGAGAACAATAATTTTCAAAGCAGCCTACCAAGCAGTCATGTAGCCAACTTCCTAGTAGAGGTGTAAACAGAATTAGGCTTAATCATGAAAGGCTTCTTAGAAAGATGGACATTGATAAAGCCAGATTTTTATAATGAGCTTCTGTCTTAGAGGTACAAAGGGAGAGGAAATTTCAGGGAGGGAGTAAAATGAATTCCATGCAGAAGATAGCAAAGTCAGCATGTTTGGGGTAGAAGATATATGGATGAAAAAATTTAGAAGTGAAACTGGTGAGCTACATTGTGGATTTGATATGAGAATCAAATGCTGGATAAGTAGTGTCACATAATGAAAAATGGTGCAGTTGTTTTTTCTTTTTTTTTTTTTTTTTGAGACAGGATACTCCAGACTAGAGTATAGTGACTCAATCAAGGCTCACTACAGCTTCAAAGTCCTGGGCTTAAACTATACTCCTGAGTAGCTGGGATTATGTTAAGGTGTGAGCCACCACTCTTGGCTATTTTTTTAATCTTTTAGACAGAATCTCGCTCTGTCACCCAGGCTGGAGTGCAGTGTCACCATCTTGGCTCACTGCAACCTTTGCTTCCTGGGTTCAAGCAATTCTTGTGCCCCCAGCCTCCTAAGTAGCTGGAATTACAGGTGTGTGCCACCATGCCGAGCTAATTTTTGTATTTTGAGTATAAATGGGGTTGGCTATGTTGGCCACGCTGGTCTCGAACTCCTAGCCTCAAGTGATCCAACCTTCTTGTCCTCCCAAAGTGCTGAGATTATAGGCATGAGCCACTGTGTCTAGCTTCTACTTTATTTTCTTTGCACATTTGCAATCAAACACAGTCTGAATGGGCTGTTTAAAAATTCCCTGTATGATGCATCATTTTACTAGGACATGAAGTCTATGAGGCAGGATTTTCATTGCTTTTTGTCATGGCCAGCACCTAGATCATTGTCTGCACATGTGGGTCCCAGCAGACACCTGCTGGATGAATTAGTGAATGAGCTGCAGAGGCAGCCAACAAAGGCTATTAAGCAATAGCCCAGGTCTACGATGGATCCCCCACTGAACTTTCTGAATCTTGGGGCCTTCTATCACAGTTGCTCTGCTGCAGAGCACCATTTTTGCTATTACAGGCATTAAGCCAGCTAGCAAACAGCCATGCTGGGGCACTTGCCAAACTCAGCAAATGCCATTTAGAAACAAAAGAACCTCTAATGGAGACATCAACCATTTGTTAAACAAACCATTAGTTTGGCAGCAGAAGCTGCACATGTGATGAATCTACTAATTTATAGAGCATTATTGGACATTAGTTAATTGCCAGACAACTTCATGTCCCAGGATACATTGAGGAAGCCTCTGTTACTAAGGAGAGATTGGATATCTTGCCCGTTAATAATTACAGGATTCATATACCAGAATATATGAGTGAGTGGCTCCTTCATCATCCTAATGTTCAATTGCCACTTCCGGAATTACTTCTGAGTTTTTATTTTTAAATAAAAGTTACACTTATGTGCTAAAATTTATTTATTTGTTTATTTATTTATTTTTTGAGGCAGAGTCTTGCTCTGTCCCCTAGACTTGAATGCATTGGCCTTGTCTCGGCTTGGTGCAACCTCTGCCTCTGGGGTTCAAGCGATTCTTCCACCTGAG
The DNA here is from genome assembly GCA_036589455.1 of Ateles fusciceps. Lineage (NCBI taxonomy): Eukaryota > Metazoa > Chordata > Mammalia > Primates > Atelidae > Ateles > Ateles fusciceps. Next base: position 2,619,955 of record JAZHEH010002565.1, read on the forward strand.
CCTCCTGAGTAGCAGCTGGGAACACAGGTATGTACTATCACACCTGGCTAATTATTATTATTATTATTATTATTATTATTATTTTTTTAGTAGAGATGGGGTTTTGCCATGTTAGTTAATCTGGCCTCAAACTCCTGACCTCAGGTGATGTGCCCATCTCGGCCTCCCAAAGTGTTGGGATTACAGGCATGAGCTGTCTTGCCTAGCCTTTGCTGAATATTTAAATGGAATAGAAAGATAAACAATTAGAATTAGTCTCTCTAACCAAAGTTCTTTCCAGATGCATTTTTAAAGTTATTATCCACAATTATAAAACCTCACAAGCATTCCTCATCAGATATTATTTAATGTCACATTTAGGAGATTTTTACAGCACAAACAAATATACCCAATTCTTATTTAACGGTTTCATAGTGCTCTATTTTGTGTGTGTTTACCAATTTGATTAACGGGGCAGTACTGATAGATTGTGTGTAGGTTTTATTTTTTTAAACTATTATACAAAGAAAAAGATAAATGTATCTATAATGCACCATAACATAATGTTGTGAGTGTAACTGTAAATCAGGGTCCTGACAGAAGTATTTCTGAGACAAGGAATATTTGTGTTTAAAAATATAAAACTGCCATATTGGCATCCTGAATAGAAAGTGCCCATGAGAGTGCCTATTTTGCTTCACTGTTGCTAAAATTACATATTGTAACATTTCAGTTCATGCCAATTTGAAAGTTAAAAAATTATGTCTAATTTTTATAATTTTTAAACTTGCAAATTGTCACAAACTGAATGTTTTCTTTAATTCTGAGTTAGGTTGAATATCTTCTTCCATATACCAGTTGGTCTTGTATCTCTCCCTCTCCCTCTCTCTCACCCCTTCTGTGTGTGTGTGTGTGTGTGTGTGTGTGTGTGTGTGTGTGTGTGTGTGAAGTTGAGGTTAATCTGTCGTTCAAAAGCTTTGTCATTTAAAAAGTGTGGTTAGCTTTTTCTAATAGATGTATATCTCTGGATAGGATTTATTATGGATAGGACTTGGGTTCCATCTTTCCCCCACCAAACTGTGACTATTTAATAAAAGGATTATGCTGTATTTACCTATCCCACAGTTTGGTAAATGGGTAGATTTCTTTTATGTGTATGGATGGTGTAAAAAATTGACAAGAAGTCATTTGGTGTAGTAAGCATCAGGTACAGTGAAGCTAATGGATAGAAAAATAATGAAGGAAATTAAGTAGCTTTAAGGAAGTTTGTAGGTGGTTGAAACACAATTTGCTGAAAATTTATTGCATATAAATAATTATATCTGCACAGTTTATGATGCTGCATCACATTTTCACTTTAAGTTTGTGACATAGTAAAATAACAAAATTTTAAAATATCCTTATTATTCATTTGAGATCTGTTACTATTTTTAACATTAGCCTAGCGATGTTGATATTTTCTTTGTAAGAGTAGTAAGCTCAGTGTGCATTCTTAAATATCCAGGAACCCATTTTTTTCCTCTCTTAGAGCATGTGTTTACTTTTATGAAGTAAGCAGAAATATAACAATTATATGGAAATAGAAAAATAGAAATTATATACTAGAATTTTATTTAACTTGCTGGGGAAATTTTTAGCATGTGTAGTGATATTATCTTTATATTGAATAATCTTATGTATTTATTTAAATATTATTTATAATATTTAAAATACTTTTTCAGGCCAAATACCTGTTTGAATTAAGTGTATTGTACGTATTCTCTGGTGCTTAGTGTATAGCTGTGACATAGATATTAAAATCTTCTTTACAAGCAATAAAAAATGTAAGCATTGCCTACATAATTTCAATGCATATGTATGTTTTATTCTTTTCTCTATCATAAAAGTAACTGAAAGAGTGTTAGATACCATGCCAATTGTTTCAAAATCATGACTGCCCTCATTTTTGTTAGTGGCCTTAAAGTATAAATCTGTGAAGCCTATGTGTAAACATAAAGAGAATCCCTTTACAACCAATAGTCCTTAAAGTAATATACTGGCACATCAAAAAACTGACACAGTCTTAAATCTTTACTGAAGGTGTTGTAGGAAAAAGCAAACAGAATAATGAAGTAGTACTATATAAGAACATACGGGTAGGTAAAACAATCAGCATTGGTCCAAGACAATAAATCAGAGCAGGTTACATTATTTCCTGGCAACAATCCTTTTGAATCAAAAGAAAAATGAAAAGAAAACACAAAGCCGTGGAAGCATAGTTGTTTTGGGTTGAAAGTGGAAGTTGATAGAACTAAATAAACACGATCCTGCTTGATAGACAGGCCTCGCAAGTGTGAGTTGTCTGCAGTAAACTTAACTTCTAACTACGTATTCTTTCCTAAATCAATAATATTCCTTTGTTTTATGGGCTAGAAAAACAAAATGATTGTTTTCTAAAAGCCAAAATATTTTATTTCTTTTCTGGATTATGGAAAGTAAAAAGCAAAAAGATGCAAAACTGAGAAAAAGCCCTAGAGTACAACTCCGATTAATTACTATAGCTAAGTGGTCTTTCCTTTTTTCACCTATCTATCTATCTACCTACCTATTTGTTTATTTATTTATTTGAGACAGAGTCTCGCTCTGTCACCCAGGCTGAAGTGCAATGGCATGATCTCGGTTCACTGCAACCTCCACCACCCAGATTCAAGTAATTCTCTGGTCTCCACCTCCTGAGTAGCTGGGATTACAGGCTCACATCACCACACCTGGCTAATTTTTGTATTTTTAGTAGACACAGGTTTTTACCACATTGGTCAGGCTGGTCTCCAACTCCTGACTTCAGATGATCCACTTGCCTTGGCCTCCCAAAGTTCTGGGATTACAGGTGTGACCCACTGCGCTTAGACTGCTAAGTGCTCTTTCTATTCATGCTATGAGTAGTTTTATTTAGAGATTATCTTCACTTTTAGAATTTCTGTCTAGTCTTTCCTGTCATTCTTTAGTAGCCAAGATCACTTTTTGTCTAGAGCTCCAGACCTTCTCAAACCTTTGCACACCTGGTCTCTATAGGCCTTTGTTTTCAATGGTCAACACTTTCAATGACTCTCTTGCCTGATAGGTCTTCAAAAAGTTCACAGAAAATGCATATTATTAAAAAAGATGTTCTTTGCTCAATTTTTAAATGAGGTTGCTTTTTGCTTGTTGGCATGAAGAAACACTTCTCAAAACAAGACATACAAGTGGCCAAGAAACACATGAAAAAAATGCTCCTCATCACTGATCATCAGAGAAATGCAAATCAAAACCACCATAAAATACCATCTCACATCTGTCAGAATGGCTATTACTAAAAAGTCTAAAAATAACAGATGCCAGTGAGGCTGTGAAGGAAACAGAATGCATATACACTCTTGGTGAGAATGTAATTTAGGTTAGCCACTGTGGAAAGCAGTTTGGAGATTTCTCAAAGAACTTAAAACAGAGCTACTGTTTGACCCAGCAATCCCATTACTGGGTATATACCCAAAGGAATACATATCATTACACCAAAAAGACACATATTTGTAAATTGATTGCCATGTTAGTCACAATAGCAAAGACGTAGAATCAACCTAAGTGAGGGATCCAAGATGGCGGATTAGACACAACTCCAGCGCACAACACCCAGCGAAAGACACGCAGAAACCTAGAGATCTCCTAGCTCCAATCGAGGTACCACGTGCATTTCAACGGGTCCGGTCCCAGGGTGAGCAAAGCCCACTCAGGGCAGACTGAGGCAGGGAGGGATGCTGCTTTACCCAGAAGACGCATCTGACCAGCGAGTTGGAGGTTCCACCTCTGGTGCTCTGGTCCAGATACAGCACTTCCCCCAAAGCCTCAGCAATACACAGAACAGGGGATCTTTGCCAGTCAAACACCAGGAATTACAAGTGCGGAGGTGAATAAGAGTCTGCAGACTGAGCTATCCCCCCCTCCCCCAGCCCAGAGAGAGAGGGAGCTGTAAGTGGGAGCAGCTGGGCAGCCCCTACCCCATGACCTGAGAGAGAGAAAACTGAAAGGGAGAGACAGCTGGGTGTGGCTAGGCGGGTCCCTAACCTCCCCCACAAACCCCAGAGGGCTGAAGCTCTGACTCTAGTGGGTTGTGTAGCCAGTGCCACAGTCTGAGAGGAACCCTGAACGATCCAGCCCAGTGGAGGAAGGGCACAACCCACCCCTAGAGGGGTGGGACTGGGCTACATGTTTTAACAAAAAACACAGGAAACCTACGTAGCATTCTCGACAACCCAGCAGTGCCCGCAGGTCAGCGGAAGAGGTGGGCCTAGTCTCCCAGCATAAACAGAAAAGACACAGGAAGCTTCCCTAGTAACCTGAAGGAGTCCCTAGAAACCCAGTAGCGCCCCCCACAGGCAGACAAGTGACCTCATCAAGCAGCTCTCTGACACCACAGCCAGGTAAATCCACAAAGATGGGAAAAAAACTAGCGCAAAAAAGGTGAAACCACCAAAGACCAGAACACCTCTTCTCCTTCAAGGGACCACAACTCCTCAACAACACAGGATCACAACTTGACCTAGAAGGAGTGTGAAGAATTGACAGAAACAGGATTCAGAAGGTGGGTAACAACAAACTTTTCAGAGCTAAAGGAACACGTTCTAACTCAATGCAAAGAAACCAAAAACCTTGAAGACAGGTTAGACGAAATGCTAACTAGAATAACCAGCTTCGAGAAGAACATAAACAACTTGATGGAGTTGAAAAACACACCACAAGAACTACATGAAGAAAACACAAGTTTTAACAGCTGAATCGATTAAGCAGAAGAAAGGATATCAGAGATTGAAGATCAACTCAATGAAATAAAAAGAGAAGGCAATACAAGAGAGAAAAGAGTGAAAAGAAATGAACAAAGCCTCCAAGAAATATGGGATTATGTGAAAAAACCTAATCTACGCTTGACACTGAGTGGGGTCTGCTCTGCTGGCTTAATAACTACTGTATTGCCAATACAAGGCTGGAGCAATTTTCCAGGCAAACAGCAGGGGGAAGTTCCACTGAAAGGAAAAAAATCCAAGTTGATAGATGGAAGACTATTTCCCCCACAACTTTGTTTTCACACCGTAACTTCTCATATTTCTCAAACCAGTCCTCAACATAAATCTTGTCCACTATAAAGTACAGATGTTTGGATTTTCAATTACTTCATTAAGAACAGAATAGCACTGACCTTGGAGATCTCCCCTTTTCGCTCTGACCAGCAAATTACTATTTTCCAACTACCCACCGAAAGAAATCCCATGGTGAACAGACAATTTTGTAATTTCTGTGTTTTGGTTTGTTTTTTGTCACTGTTGTTTTCTGATTTTTTAAATTTGGCTTTGGTTCCAGTAAGTTCTCATGTGTGAAGACTTTTTCTTGCATCTGAGAATTTTACATCAATTTTCACACTGGTATGAAAACTCTTCAACTGGAAGAACTAGAAAAGAAAATTCTAACTATGAGTTATAGTTAAGGCAATGTGTATTTCAAGGTAGTACTTTAGATACATTCATTGTCATAAACATACGATCACAAAAAATAAAGTGCATATGCTAATGACAAATGAATATGACGGGGAGAATGAATCCAAGCTGGAAAACACACTCTAGGATATTATCCAGGAGAACTTCCCAAGCCTAGCAAGGCAGTCCAAATTTCAAATTCAAGAAATACAGAGAACTCCACAAAGATATTCCTCAAGAGAGCAACCCCAAGGCACATACTCGTCAGATTCACCAGGGTCGAAATGAAGGAAAAATGCTAAGCGCGGCCAGAGAGAAAGGTCAGGTCACCCACAGAGGGAAGCCAATCAGACTCACAGCAGATCTCGGCAGAAACTCTACAAGCCAGAAGAGAGTGGGGGCCAATATTCAACATCCTTAAAGAAAAGAACTTTCAATCCAGAATCTAATATCCAGCCAAACTAAGCTTTATAAGTGAAGGAGAAATAAAATCCTTTACGGACAAGCAATTATTGAGAGATTTTGTCACCACCAGACCTGCCCTACAAGAGCTCCTGAAAGAAACACTAAGCATGGAAAGGAACAAGTAGCAGTCACTGCAAAAGCAAACCAGTTGGCAAAGACCAAAAATGCAATGAAGAAAATGAGTCAACTAATGAGAAGGAAAACCAGCAAGTAGCAAAATGGCAGGATCAAATTCACACATAACAATATTAACATTGAATGTAAATGGCCTAAACGCCCCAGTCAAAAGACACAGACTGGCAAACTGGAAAAAAAGTCGGAACCCATTGGTGTGCTATATTCAAGAAACCCATCTCACATACAAAGACACACATAGACTCAAAATAAAGGGATGGAAGAAGATTTACCAAGCAAATGGAGAACAAAGAAAAGCAGGGGTTGCAATCCTAGTCTCTGATAAAATGGACTTCAAACCAACAAAGATCAAAGGAGACAAAGAAGGACATTACATAATGGTAAAAGGATCAATCCAACAGGAAGAGCTAACTATCCTAAATATATACGCCCCCAACACAGGAGCAGCCAGATACATAAAGCAAGTTCTTAGTGACCTAAAACAAGATTTAGACTCCCACACAATAATAGTGGGAGACTTCAATACTCCACCATCAATATTAGATCAACGAGACAGAAAATTAACAAGGATATCCACGACTTGAATGCAGAGCTGGACCAAGCAGATCTAATAGACATATACAGAATGCTCCATCCCAAATCCACAGAATATACATTTTTCTCAGCACCCCATTGCACTTACTCTAAAATTGACCACATCATTGGAAACAAATCTCTCCTCAGCAAATGCAAAAGAACAGAAATCATAACAAACAGTCTATCAGACCACAGCGCAATCAGACTAGAACTCAGGTTCAAGAAACACTCAAACCTACACAACCACTTGGAAACTGAACAAGTTGCTTCTGAATGTTGACTTGATAAACAATGAAATGAAGGCAGAAATAAAGATGTTGTATACCCAAAGAACTATAAATCGTTCCACTATAAAGACACATGCACACGTATGTTCACTGCAGCCCTGTGTACAATAGCAAAGACCTGGAACCAACCCAAATGCCCATCAATGATAGACTGGACAAAGAAAATGTGGTGCATATACACCATGGAATACTATGCAGCTATAAAAAACAATGAGTTCGTGTCCTTTGTAGGGACTTGGATGAATCTGGAAACCATCATTCTCAGCAAACGGACCCAAGAACAGAAAGCCAAGCACCGTATGTTCTCACTCATAGGTGGGTGTTGAACAACAAGAACACGTGGACTCAGGGAGAGGAGCGTCACATGCAGGGGACAGTTAGGGGGGTAGGGGAGAGACAACCAGGGGAGGGGAGGGTGGGGAGGGATAACATGGGGATATGATAGATATAGTATGCACCAAAGTAAAATAAATTAAAAAAAAAAAAAAAGGAATCAACCTAAGTGCCCATCAATGATGGATTGGATAAAGAAAATATGATACATACACACCATGGAATACTATATAGCTATAAAAAAGAATGAAATCATATTATTTGCAGCAACACAGATGGAGCTGGAGGCAATAATCCTAAGTAAATTAAGACAGGAGTAGAAAAGCAAATACCACATATTGTCACAAGAGGGAGCTAAACATTCAGCACTCATGAACATAAACATGGGAACAACAGACACTGTGGACTGCTGGAGAGTGGAGGAAGAAGTAGGAAATGGGTTGAAAGACTACCTATTGGGTGCTATACTCACTACCTGAGGTCAATATACCCATGTAACAAACCTGCACATGTACCATCTATATCTAAAAAGTTGGAAAAAAAAAACCTATGGATAAATTTAAAAAAAAATTGTGCCAAAATTAACTTGTGCTAACTTATTATAACACATCTGAACAGGATCTAGTTTGAGGTACCAAGAAAAATAAGATATGAGTTTGAAAAGAGCTCCTATCAGAACAACATGAATTTTTCTAAAATTGAAGCAAGAACAAACATCAGTCTTATGATGAAGCTTGGGTGGAAGGAAGAATGGTAAAATCATTGATGCTTTATGAAAAGTTTATGGGCATAGTACCCCAAGGAAATAAGTAATTTACAAATGTATAACTCATTTTAATAAGGGATGAGATGATGTTGAAGATGGTGCTCACAATGTCAGACCGTCCACATCAATTTGTGAGGAAAAAATTAATCTTGTTTGTGTCCTAATTAAAGAGGATTAATGATTAACAGCAGAAAAAATAGCAACACAATAGACAGCCAATTGGTGTAGCTAACACGGTTCTGACTGAAAAAGTTGAATAAACTTTCCACATGATGGGTACAGAATTGTTTCACTCAGATCAGCTGCAGACAAGAGCAGAGCTTTCAATGGAACTTTTAAATAAGTGGGATCAATTTCCTAAAGCATTGGTTCCAAGAATTGTTAACAGGAGATAAAACATGGCTTTACCAATACTATCCTGAAGATAAAGCACAACCAGAGCAATGACTACCAAGCGTTGGAGGTGGTCCAGTAGAAGCCAGAGCAGATCAGTCAAGAGCAAAGGTCATGACAATGTTTATTTGAGACGCTCAAGGCATTTTGCTTGCTGACCTTCTAGAGGGCCAACAAATGATAACTTCTCCTTATTATGAGAGGGTTTTGAGAAACTGAACCAAAGCTTTAGCAGAAAAACACCGAGGAAAGCTTCACTGGAGAGTCTTTCTCCATCATGACAATACTCCTCTCCTTCCTCTCATCAAACAAAGGCAATTTTGCAAGAATTTTGATGGAAAATCATTAAATATCCACCTTACAGTTTTTATTTCACTCTTTCTGACTTATTTTCTAATCTTCAAAATCTTTAAAGGGTACCGATTTCAGTTTATAATGCAAGAAAGTCTTCATTGACATGGTTAGGTTCCCAGGAACTTCAGTTCTTTGGGGGATAGACTAAATGGCTGATATCATTGCTTATAAAAGTGTCTTAAACTTGATGGAACTTACTTTAAGAAATAAAGTTTATAGTTTTAATTTTTACCTCTTAATTCTATTTTTCCAGAACACTTTTGAAGTTCCTTGTATTTGGGGTACTGGAAGTGCTTCATGCTGCCTGTAGCATCTATGCATGTATATGTGCATGAGGGTACACACACATACACACACATACACACACACACACACACGAGCTGAAAGTGCTTGGAGTTTTATGTTCTTCAGTAAGTCCTCATCATGGGGACTTATGTTACGAGGGGTACCTTGAGCTGAGACAAACTTTATATCCCAGAGCTGCTCCGAGAATCTGGTAAAGGCTGGGACTTGGCTTGTCCTCCTCCACTTTGCTGTCCTGCTTTCTCACTCTTTTCCTGGTTTCTCTGGGAGCACTTCCTTAATAAATCACTAGCACAGAAATCTCCCTCTCATGCTTACTTGTGGGGAACCTGATTAAGAGAGCTGGTTATACATAAAGGCAAATGTTTTCCTCCTATTTTCCCTTTTAAGACTTACCCTCAGTCAATGAACAATAGCACAAGACAGTACATCTGAATGAGTCTGAACTACAATTTCAGATTTTATTCTTTGTGGTCTCATTTGGAATATTACAGAAAATTTGTGAAATGAATCAGACATAGTTATGCTCCCAACTCAAAGATGGGAAACAAAGGGCCAAATGACTTGCTCAAGCTCATGGAGCAATCAGGGCCCAGGATGCCTGTTCTTTGATGTTTTTCATCTTGTGCTCTCTCCGCTTCACTGTTCAGCTTCTCCAAGTTAGAGTTTTGTTCTCTCCCAGTGCCCCCATGAGGCACTGAAAGAAAAGGTCCCTTTTATCTTCTCAACCTGTACTGGCTAAAATAACAGCCCCTAACCCCATGTGATTATTTAAATTTAAATAAAATTAAAAACTCAGTTCCTCAGCCAGACTAGCCACATTTCAAGTGATGAATACTTACAACCTTGAAGAAAGTTCTTTGGACAGTGCTGTGTTAGACCCTTCACTCATCAGAAGTTTTAGGTATCTTTGCATGTATCTGCTAACTTTGTATGTTTTTCGTTTTTTTAAACAATCTTGAGACCAACATCAGGGTGATTGCTAACTTCAATTTACCATTACAGGCATATGAATGTTCATAAACACATGCTTGATGGGGTTTGGGTAAAGAGAAAGGAAGTGGCCACAAATACATATGTAATTAGGAAAGAACATTTCATAAGGACCCCATTTTTCTCTCCCCTGAAATACTAGTGAAATAATTCCCACTTTTTCTGCCACACAGATGTACAATTGAGGTGAGATTATAGAAATAAATTAGAGCACTGAGAATGAGTTAGAGCAATTCTAAAACATATCTTTGAGTTTATTAATGTAGGCATAATATAAGTCTATGGGATCATTATTTGATTTTAATTAAATGTTATCTGTTAGAGACTACTATTTCCTACAAAATGAAGAACACATTTTTTTCTAAACAATAATAAAAAGATTTAGAAAAAACTGGAAAACTTATGATTTTAACTTTTGAATATGTGTTATCAACCAAGATAGTCAATATTTTGTGCTCTGGAGTAGAGTATAAAAACAACAGCATCAAACAATGGTAAAGAAGTAAAATGAGAGGGATCATATAATTCGGCAGGATGGTGACACTTGCTGTGAGAATTTGAAGGCTGCCATATACCACCAAAGGCTGAGGAGGATTCATGAGGTGATGGGAGGAATTAGAGAAACTGCAACTTGTAGGTATTTTTGGAAATGAAATTAAATTTAGAAACCAGTATTTTTAAAATTTAAGGCTAGAATGAAAATAAGTTGTTTATGCAAAGTTTAAATAGAAATTCTTTCTTTTCTCATTAGAAATACTTTTAAAGCAAGAGGCACTTGAATTTAGAGCAATAGAACAGAGAGAAAACGTGATATATTTTCAAAAAAAATTAAAGATTTTTGTATTTTCAAAAAGCCTACATTACCCACCAAAATTTCCAACACATAATTTCAACTATTGAGATAGAGATTTATCTTTTGGGCACATTATTTTTTTCTAAGGCTTGGCAAATATTGTGCAATGAAGTCACAAAATGCTAAGATGAATGAAGGTAATTGAAAACACATTTCTCAGTATAATCACATTATACTTAATTGAGTATAATGCTGGATAATGAGGACACACACAAAAATGTATATGATGAAGAAAAATCTTCATGTTTGTTAATATTTTAGTTTCAATGAGATAGACTGACTTGCTTACTTTTAAATTTGGTTTAATGAGGTTTTAAAAACAGTCCTGTTCCATTTAAGTAAATTTGAGACCTAAAAGTGCTAATGACACCAGATCTTATTCTCAATTTAAGAAAGTAAGATCAAGACTTCTGTAGGTAAAAGAAAAATGTTTTCTGGGGAATTATTTGATATTATTCTAAAAAAAGGGCACTGTTAAGAGAAAGAGTAGCTATGTCTACTGAAAGGAATGAGAGAATGTGAGAATGCTAAATTGTTCTGCATAAAAAGGCCAAGAGATGAGGGTAGGGGAGAAAGACGAGTGGCATTACCTCTGAAGATTCAGGAGGTAGGAAAGGTGCCTCTAAGCCATATAGAGAAAGTGTGAAGTAGGTGGTAGCTAACGAGGAGTGTTGGAGAGGGGAGGTGTTCCATCTATTCAGTGTTGCATACGAATTACCCCCAAATTTAGTGACATAAAATGAAAATTTACTATGTTCACAGATTCTGTGAGTCAGGAATTCTAAGTTCACACTTAGTCAGGAATTCTTAGATTTAGTGGGACAGTCTCTCATGCAGTTGCAGTCATATGCTGGTTGGGGCTATAGACAACTGAGTATTTGATGAGGGTGTTGGAAAACCCATTAGCATAGCTGGTAAGTTAGTTCTGGCTGTTGACTGGAGGTCTCAGTTCTTTATGTGGGCCACTGCATGGAGCTGCTTGAGTGTCCACATAACACAATAAGGCTTTCCCCAAAGCAAGCAATTCAAGAGATCAAGTTGGAAGCCATGCTTCCACTGTATACTGTTCATCACTCAGAGCCAGCCCTGATTCAGTATAGGAGGAGATTATTCAAGGGCATAAAAATCAGTAAACATGGATCAGTGGGGTCCATCCTAGAGGCTAGCCATCACAGAATGGGGCCACAGAGATATTTACTAGAAATTTGAAAGTTACTTTTACATGTAATGTGCCATTAACCATTTCTCAGCCTCCTCACCCAATTTTCAGTAAATCTAACACATTCATTAATGTTTTGTGGAGTTGGATTTGCTCCTGAGGCCTGCTTTAAATAGACTTGAGAAAGAGGAGAGGCCATCTACAGTTTTGGACAAATATGAGTTACCTACACATTTTGACATATTTCCCAAATGAAGCAGAGAATCTCTGAATAATTTTATAAAACAACTGTAAAAGTAATAGGAATACCTAACTAAGGTTTCCTGTTCTATTTTTCTTGCAAGTGACAGATTACTCTCATTTTGTCACCTGCAATTAAAGTGAGAACATATAATTATCTTCCTTTTCCTAGGCAATGTATACCTCAGGATGAAGAGAATACCATTCTTCTATATTTGACCTTTTATATTGGCTTGAGACCAGAAAACTAGTGTGGGAGATTCCACCTAGTCCATTTTTTTTTTTTTGCCATACACACATCCTCAGAGGGCCACCTAAAACTCTCTCCTTCCATGCGAGAATACTTTCCTCCTACCGTTCCTTTTCTGATACCTTGACAAGGAGAAACCAGAGCCATGAGGATCAAGAATGAGAAATAGGAAGACTTAGGGAGAAAATGTCCTAATCAGCAGTCTTCTGGGAAGTCGGAACTTCTCTTTTCAGTTCAGGTCATCTTATGTTTCACGGGGAAAATGATTAGTCCTGAAGAATTAACTGCTCATCAAAAATAGAATCAAGTAAAAACAAAGGTAAAGGAGATTGCCTCTGTAACATTGTGGGAAGGACTGAAGATCCGTCATTCCTATTTCGGATTTAGTCAGAGATGATTTGGGTAGGCATTGGCTTTCATAAATGCACTTCATGGTACACAGCTCCGTGAATGTTCTCTCACAAATCATCAGTGTGAATCGATGTAATATTCAATAGCATTTCCCTTTGGAACCCGTTTTAAAAGAGCTATTATTGTGATGGCAAGACTATGCTAAGCACACAAACTATTATCCATTTGATTTTCTGCTGAGGAGAATTATTGCAAAGGTACCAAAGCAGTTTGATTATCACAGGGAGAGTTTTTATTTTCAGCTTTTTCAAGCTGTGTATTGAGTTGCTTTGCCTTCATTTAAACATTAAGTTCTATAATTAATTTACAATACATTCAGGGAAAAGACTCCTTGGTGTAAAGCAAAAAGCTCCAAAAAATTGGAAGATTTAGTTCCCTCAAAGGCTTCAAATTAAATTTCAATTGAATTCAATTAACATTTATTGAATGTCTGCAGGGAGCATGGCATTGTAGTGGGTACTAGAATTCAAACTATGCAGATATTCAAGAGGGTTTCAAAGTTAATTTATAAATATAGGTAGGTAAAGTCAGAATCATTTAAACTATATTCTTTTTGAAGTCTATATTTCCTTTGATAGGTTCTCAAAATGGTGTTTAATCTGATTGTGTTTAATGTTTAATCAAAAAATATTCTTTCTTGATTCTTAAATTTGGAATAAGGAAATTTTTATTACTACCTCAAGAAATGGCTTAAATGATAGAACAAACAATCTTAAAACATTTAACTAAAATTAGTGAATGATAGTGTTGCTTTCATATAGACTGAAATAAAATAAAAAGACCCCTGCTATACATGAAATTTAATATTTCAGATTTGGAACGTATTTCCCCTTTAAGTGTCATTCTAAAAAAATAATAAAACAAATAGTATTTCTTCTGGCTATTACCAAGAACCAGGAAAAATTTGGAAAGAGAGTAGAGATAGTTTTTGAACTGCTGGAATTTTCCAAAAGACCTACCAAAATCTAGCCAAAGAGGTCCATCCAAATGCTTTCAGAGCCCTCCTTAACTAAGAATGTTTTACATACCTGCCAGTCCTTTTCCTGCAAAAGTCAAAGACGGGCCTAGAAACAAAGCAGATGCAATGAGTTCCTTCCTTAGGATTAAAAACCACATCTCATCTGCAGATGAGGAAAGCAGTTGTTTGTAGTAGATCCAAAACACAAAAACAATGGTTTTTTTGTCTATGTTTTATTATCAATTTGTTCTGTTTATCCTGTGAAATTCTTTCTTAAAATTTTGTTAATATGATTCTATGCAGGCATAAAAATGAGATCATGTCTTTTGTAGAGACAGGGATGGAGCTGGAGGACTTCACTCTTAGCAGACTAATGCAGAACAGAAAACCAAATACCACATGTTCTCACTTATAAGTGGGAGCTAACCGATGAGACCCCATGGGCACAAAGAGGGGGAATAACACATGCTGGGGCCTATTGGAGGGGGGGGAGAGTGTGAGGAGGGGAGGATCAGGAAAAATAACTAGTGGGTACTAGGCTTAATACCTGGGTGATGAAATAATCTGTACAACAAACTCCCATGACACAAGTTCACCTGTGTAACAAAGCTACACATGTACCTGTAAACTTAAAGTTAAAAAAAATCTAATTTTGAGTCAGTATTGTTTACTGAAAAGTACTTCCTTTCCCCCTGCACTATAGTGGAAGGTGCCACCGCTTTCATTGTATATTAGCCAACTGTATATTTGTTAGTTTGTTTTCTGCATTCTATTTTGTGTCATCTTTCTATTTGTGTATCCTTTCATTCATTCCAGCTTAACTTAATTATTAACTCTTGCAATCTAAAAATCCTCTAACTTTATTTTTTTTTAAGTTTGTTTCGGACATTTTTAGAGGTTTTTATGTCCCTACAAGTTTTAGTTCAGTATCAACTTGTTAATATCAACAATAAAAAAACAACAACAACCAAACCAAAAACCAACCACCCAACCACCCAATCAACCAAACATAAAAACCTCTTGGGATTTTAATTAAAGTTGCATTTAATCTATGGAGCAATTTGAGGAGATCTGAAGCTTTACAGTATGCAGACGTGGTGCCTTTTGCCATTTATATGAGTATCTTTAATTTCTCTTATAAATGCTTTCCAGATGGAAGTCTTGTATAAGTTGCATTAGATTTATTTCTAGTATTTGACTGATATTTTTGAAGCTATTATAAAGGATAGAAGTAAACAAAAATTCCAGTTGTTTGTTGATACCATGTAGAAATACAGTTGACTTTTGTATATTGATTTTATATCTAGAGACTTTAAAAAAATAACTTATTAGTTCTAATATTTCACCTGTAGACTCTGCTGGATATTCCAAGTACAAAACATGTGCAAATCATGGTAGTAATAGTTTTTCCCTTACAATTTTTATACTGTTTATTTATTTCCTTTGTGTTACTATACTAGCTAGGATATTCAGTTTAAAATCGAATAGATGAGGTAAAAGCAAAAATCTCTGTCTCATTCTTGATTTCAGGGAGAATTATTTTAATACATAATTATTAAAATATTAAATTATTAAAATATTTAATACTTATTAAATTATTAAAATTCAGGGAGAATTATTTTAATACTATTAAGTATAATGTTTGCTGTAAGGATTTTTATAGATAAGGAATGATTTTTATTATCTCTATTTTAGTTGTTAATAATTATTACTCATGGTTTCATTTTTTTTCTTTGGCCTACTTTCTTTCAGCCTGAGACTGGGTCCTCCTACACCCTCTAACAGCTTTGTAAACAGTTTTGTAAAATGCCTCTTGATTTTCCACATTGTCAAATCTGTCAGTTAATCAGATCCATTTTGATTTTTCCTTTTCTGGACATGTGTAGATTGCATTCCAGCTGGGTGCTTCTGGGACCCCTTTGCCATCATTCTGGGAATTCCAGTTGCCTTTTTCTGATTTCCAGGGGCTATTTCTGGTTCCTTCATTTTTTTTCTTCTTGACTTCTCATGTTTCCATGGTAAACAACTGTAGCCACTTCCTGTGGGCATCCGAGCTCACAGTGCGGTGTGGAGCATCAAGGTAGGTCTGTGGGAGCCTCATTTGAGAAAACTCAAATGAGCAGAGGGGATTTAGGACAGAAAGTGAGGAGGGGAAAATGGGAAGAAACAGATGCTATGCTTCAATCCATGACAATAATGAGGCCATTTTGAATGACACAAAATTGGTCAATACCATATCTAAGAGTTTTCCATAGCATTTACCAAAATGGGTAAAGCACATTTAAAAACAAAATTCAAGTAAAATATCCATAGAATTCCTGAAAACCAATAAGATTTGTTAAACTTTGAGATGAATTACCAAAGATTCCAATTAACTTTTCTGTAAATAATTAATATTAATTCAATAAATATCAATAAATATTCAGTATTCTTATATGCCAAACACTGTTCTAGATGTTTGAAATACATAATTGAACAAATAGACAAATCTCTGCCTTCATGGGGGAAGACAGGCAATAAACATAGTAAGTTAATTCTGTAGCCTAATAGAAAGTGATAAGAGATGCAGAAATGATATGAATGACTAGGAGTCCTGGGCAGGATGAAAAGTGCAATTTTAAATAAGGTGGTCAGAGTAGGCTTCATGGAGAAGGTGGTGCTTGAGTAGAAATTTGAAGAGGAGCACCGTAGGCAGAGAAAACAGTCAATGCAAGGGCCCAAAATGGGTGCACATCTGGCATGTTCAGCAATATGGGAAGCCAGTGTGGCTGAAGCAGAGTGAAGAGAGAGAGCAGAGCAACAGGTGAGGTCAGAGATGATGGCGGCTGAGCCATGTTGAACCACACTGACCATGATAGTACTGGGGCACTAACTCAGAATGAAAATAAGAGCCTTCAGAAACGTAGACTTGGAGTAGAGTGACATGATCTGGCTTGTATTTTGAAGCATTCACCTAGGGGTGGTGTTAAGAAGAGGCTGTAGGGGCCAAGGACAGGAGGAGGGAGGCCAGGCAGAAGCTACTGAAGTGATTCTGGCTGTTTCTCCAGTCAAAATGGCAGCATTGTAAGTGGCAATGCAGGTAGTGAGAAGTGATCATCAGCATTGCTGGGTAACACTGCCCTAACATCTAGTGGCTTAAAATAATTTATTAGTTATCCTCATTCTGTAGGCTGGCCAAGTGGTTCTTCTGATGGTTTCTTCTGGACGCACTCATGTGGCTGCACCTGCTGCAAGGCTGGCTCTCTCAGGTGACCAGGGGACCTAGGTTCTCCTTCTAGCCTCTAGCCTTTCATCGCCCAGTGCTAGGCCAGCCTCGTTATTTGGTGGCCTCAGGGAGTATTCTAAGAGACGGTGTGTGGATGCTACAAGGTACCTACCTCAAAGTCTCATAATATCATTTCTGCCACATTCTTCTTTTTTAAACCAAGTCGCAAGGAGAGTTTAGATATAACTTGTGGGGAAAATAGACTCCATGTCTCGATGGGAAGAATAGCAAAGTTACATTGCAAAGGAACCTGCATCCTGGAGTAAGAGGAGTTTTTTGTATCCAAGTTTTAACCCACCAAAAAAGTATTTAGTATCTTTTTTTTTTATGTTAGAGACAGGGTCTTACTATGTCACCCAGGCACAATAACAGCTCACTGTAGCCTCGAACACCAGGGCCCAATTCATCTTGCTGCCTCACGCTCCTGAGTAGCTGGGACTATTGGCATGCACCACCACACCCAGCTAATTTTTCAGTTTTTTTTTTTTTTTTTTTTTTTTAAATAAGGGATCTTTTTATATTGCCCAGGGTGGTCTTGAACTCCTGGGCCCAAGGGATCCTCCTGCCTCAGCCTCCTAAAGTGCTGGGATTACACTTTGTAATCTCAAAGTGTGAGCCATCACACCCAGACAAAAAGTATTCAGTATTTTGAGAGTATATGTTGGATATGTGATGTGAGAAACAGGAATCAAGGACGACTTTGAGATTTCTGGCTTAAGCAACTGGCAGGTAGGGGTTTTTAATCAACTGAGGTGGGGGAAGACTGTGGGTAGGTTAAGTTTTGGGTGAGAAGAGCAGGATTCAGGCAGGGGACCTGAGGGCAGGCTCTCTGCACCAGCACTCAGTATGCAGTTTCATATTAAGTCAGAGGCTGTCTGAGGCCAACACTGGTCTTTGAGAGTGGGAAGTCCAAGCAAGCAGAGGAGGACAAGTAGGTATTGTTAGCTCTAATGGAAGATGGACAAGAGAAGGCCTCTACATTCTAGGAAGTCAACTTGCTATATGGTTTGCCTGGCAGGGGCAGGGTGAGGTAAATAATGCCACAGAAGTTCCAGGATGAAGGGTTGCAAGAGGTTTGTAAGAAAACTCAACAGGTACAGTGATTCAGAAATTGACATAACAGCCTAGAGGAAGACCTGGGAGAAGCCCTCAAATAACCATTGGTCCATCGTGCATCTAGGGTCCTTAACAAAAAGAAACAAGTGTATAATAGGTTGGAAAAAAAATTCCCATTTCCACACAGGGAAGTGTCTATAGCAAAGCTATCCCTGGATCTCGTAAATGTGGAATATGACCCACAATTTAAAGTCAGCTTCTTTTTTTTTTTTTGAGTGGGGGAAAAATCTCTTAAGGGAATGTCTGATCCTCCTGTAGGCATAAAAACAGCATGATTCACACCCAAGGAAGAGAATGTTGAGGGGGGAGTGCACCCATGCTGTGTGAAACTTCATTGTCAAGCCTCTGTGTGAGGGTGGGTGGATACAGTGTCTGGGTGTATTTGCACACACCTTTATTTCGGCAAATATTGGTAACTGCCTGATTGATCTTTCTTTAGGGCAAGGACTCAGATGGTTAGGAGGGAGAAACAGGTTGCTCCTCAGGCTGGTGCACATTCTTGGCTACATTTTACAAATAAGCTGTAAAAGATGGAATATATTTGCTGGCTGGTTTGACAGTCTACCCAGAGGTAGGAGGATGGACTCTTTGACCTTTGAAAGTCAATTTTCATCCCAAGATTTCACATTCCAATTATGTCTGATGAACTATTTAAATAAATGATGGTTTTTCTATTAGGAAAGAAAATTGACTGGAATTCATTCTATTTGAGTTGCAAAAATTTGAAAATAGGTCAACTCTTAATTACCCAGGGTAATAGAGAACATCTTGGATGGATTATCCCAAACCACAGGTAATTAACAAAATGTGCAAATTAGGCACTGATTCATAGCATTCATTAAAATTTACATTTAAACTACTACTTCAGCAGCATAAACTTGTAGATGAGCAAATCAACATGGAAAAAGTAATTTTAAGATTAATATACATATTTTAAATAAAATGTAGAGTTGAAGATATTGCCAAAAGACTGGACAATCTGAAATATTTTTTATACTCTAAAACTCAGAACATTTACTTAGCACTCCATTAGATATTTGACAGATTTTTAAAAAATCTAATTTTTGTAAAAGGCAAGGGAGAGATCAACAGAGGTTTTCCACCCCCTGGAAACTCCTGTGCCTTCCCAATGCTGGACCCTCCCCTTTGTGCTGGTGTTCAGGCCTATGAAGCCACCTCTTTATCTCTCTGATGTAATTCTATGAAAAATGTTAACAGCAGAACAAAGACTAGGGTGAGTCAGGAAGTAAGACTCACTAGAGACAGGAATAATTATAGGACAATCCTTAACTGATTATGGAAACCAAAATTTTAATGCCATTTCTATATTACTCTCAAGTTTTCAAAAACCAAGCAGGTAAACAATCAAAAACAACACACCTGGCTAGAAGACTTGTTTTCTGCCAGATTTTGATGTATTACTTTTTGTTACTGTAAAATAGTTTGCTAAAATAATCCATGATCTCAGTGCTTTTATTTTATTGATGATAATTAATTGTGTGCCCAACCCTGCATTGAGAACTTTGCAAATGTTTTACTCCTTTCCTTCTCTTACAACAGTCCTATGCAGTGAGGATTATTCTCATTTTACAGTTGATAGAGATATTCATGATAGAATGTGGTAGAGATGGGTTTAAACCTAGGCCTGTCTGATGCCAAAGCTCATGCTCTTTCTGCTAGGCCAGTGGTTTCCAAAATTTACCTCTTCCCACTTAACCCTAACACCACCTGAGCAACAGAATGTGCATCTCCTGGGAACCTGTTGGAAATATAAATTATTAGTCTTCACCCCAGACCTACTGAATTAGAAACTCTAGGTTGGGGCCTAGCAATCTGCGTTTTCACAGGTCTTATAATCACTTTTCACAGGTGATTCTGATGCATGTCCAAAGTTGAGAACCACTGTACTAGGCCATGCTCCATGCTCCCTTAAAAAGACCCTTGTTATTTTTGACTAGAGAAACAGAATTAATTGCAGCTGTTTCTAAATGAGGAAAGAAATCAATGGTTTAATTTAACTGAGCTTCTTAACTGGACTTTTTGCTTCTAATTTTTTTCCATTGTTAGCTTTCTTACTTGGACCAGCTAGAATAAATTTCCTTAAAATCACAGAAAGAGAATATACTGTAGTCTAAATCAGAGGTCTCCAAAGTAGGCTATGTACAGTCTGGGCATGAATCAAGCATGCAAGACCATTTATTGGGCTGTAGGAAGAAAATATGAGGGTTTCTATTTACAGTTTATTTTTACCCAAGAAAAAGAATGAAATGAACTTTACTAAAATTTAATATGGGTTAACACATAGCACATACATTTATATGTAAATTCACATACATTGCCTGCAGGTATTAAACCTTGGCTCACACACTCTTGGTCCTCCTTCCTACTCTATTGTGTGGCATCTAGTTGTGCACAGGTGTGATCTGTCAGCCTCATGCTTCAGCTCCTCCATATCTCTATCACCTATTATTTTTCCTCTACCTCTGTCCAGCCATACTCAAGCATGCACAAATATGGAAGTGTGAGAAACTTGACTCGATAAGAGCTGACAGCCAATGGATAAATACTTACCTTTCCCAAGTCTTGGATGAACAATTCTGAAGTGCATTCTACATGGCTCTTCAGAGGGACCTCATTGGCCCTTATTGGCCCTTAATAGTAAACCCAATTATGTCCCGTTTGAATCGGCCTTTGCCCTTCCCTGTTTTTCCTTTCTAGCCCCTACCTCCTGTACTCCTTGGTAGGATTATTCCTGCCAATAAACTCCCTGTATGAAAGCCAATGTCTTAGACTCTTGTTTTTTGAGGAAGAAACCAGGCTATGCAAGATGTATACTAAAACATCTTTATGAAAGGGTGTAAGACAAATATTTTGGAGACTACTAGTATAAAGCATCAATTGTCAATGTATTTTTTTAAAAAAATAAGCCCATAATATACTAATATTTGTATATGTGGCAAAGTGTGTGCCACATATGTGCTGTTCTTATGAGCATATTAGCTATACCTCTATCCCCTTTCTCCCACTCCATGCAACATATTGATACAAATCAGAAAGAGAACTGCTACTATGAGGATGTTTGTACATTTACTCAAACTTATAAATAAAACTAATAAAGTGTAGGCTTTAGTACTTTATCATTAATACCAAATATCTTTGAATGGGTGGTAACTAATTGTAATTCAAAATGTGTTAGGTGGGATGCTTTGGTTGAAATCTTTTTCTAAAGCAATCAGATCCAGGTTTAGAATCTGGAACTTGATGCTAAAAACTATTTTTCTTGTTTAAACAGCTTCTCAAGTTATTTACTTATAAGCTATTACATCTTTGTACAAGAGGTTACATATAACTTTTTGCCGTCTTACTTCTTCCTCAGAAACAGCTCAGAGGTTTCCTTCATATATGCCAAGAAAATTAGAAGTTTAAGACCAAATTAAGAAAACAGCTCAGGGGTGTTATGAGAAGGGTACTTCACCTCTTTAGTATTTTTCGTAGAAATTTGTAATTTCAGTCTAATGAGGCAATATCAGACGATCCAAATTGAGGAACATCCTGCAAGAATGTGCAATAGTTTTTAAAAGTGTCAAGATCCCCCCAAATCAGACAAGACTAGAAAACTGTCATAGATCAGAGAAGAATGGAGAGACCTGGTGACTAAATGCTCTGGGATATCCTGGATTGGATCCTAGAATAGCAAACAATGTGAGTAGGAAAAGTGGTGAAATATGAATAAAATCTGTAGTTTAGTTAACAGTATTGTGCTAATATTATTTTCTTAATTTTCAAAAATGTTGCATGGTTTTATAAGTACTAACATCACAGAAAGCTGGGGGAAATGTATATGGGAATACTCTGTATTATCTTTGTAACGTTCCTGTAAATCTAAAATTATTTCAAATAATAAAATGGAAATACATTTTAAAACAATGTCAATTTAAAACAAATGAACAAACAAAGCAACTCATGTAGACAACTCTGGTTAATTTGGGCAGAATCTGGCCTGTAAGTCTTAATTAGGAAATACTTAAGGAGACATGGTCTATAAAAGTAGAAGTATGTGGATAGAGAAGTGATGTCTACTCAGGCAGAAGAAAGTGCTCAGATGAGATTTAGAGAGCCTGTTTATACCGTAAAGACCAAAAGTCTACCTTTTTCCTCATTTAGGGCATTTTTGGTACAGAATTATCTAATCACTTCAAGATGCCACTTGGTACAGCCAATAAATCTAACTCTCTTTCTTCAGGGGGTTAAGTGGTAGGTCACCATTTTTTGTAATTATTTTTCTATTAGCAACTTTCAGTAAATACTTTTGTAATTGCCCATGGGATGTCAAGCACTCATGAGATGAAGTTCCAGCTCTAAAGATGAAAGCCCTATTTTTGAACCAAGCACTTAATGAGTAAGGATTTCACAAAGCTGCAAAATCTTCCCCTGAGATCCCTGACAACTAAATATTCCATGGCTTCCCCCGATAATCATGCTGTCAGTTAAGTATTTGGCATTTTTTGAAACAGCTGGGTGTATTTTTTTCTCTATGAAATTCTGTGAAGAGAGTTTAATGTAGCAAATTAAGAAAAAAAAAGGCTTGCTGTATACCAGGAGTTATCAACGAT
Organism: Ateles fusciceps; assembly: GCA_036589455.1. Taxonomy (NCBI): domain Eukaryota; kingdom Metazoa; phylum Chordata; class Mammalia; order Primates; family Atelidae; genus Ateles; species Ateles fusciceps. Next base: position 2,642,884 of record JAZHEH010002565.1, read on the forward strand.
CACCAAGCTGTCATGCATTAACTACCTATTTTACCTCCATTGAGGGATATATCTCATGTGAATCATTGAATCTATGGTGAGTTATGCCAGCTGCATTTTTGATTCATTTTTATATTTAACCTAAATATATGCTTAAAGATTTTTTGGTGATTTTTAACAATCATAAAAAGCAACATTCTGAATCATAAAATCAACTTTAATCAAAAACTAAACTTGGTTCAAATAAAATGTCTTTCCATTTTAATCCTTCTCTTAGAAACCTGGCTGTGATAAATACCAAGGAATTCTATGCCAGTTCACAGCAGTAAGAGTGCAGAGGTGCCAGGTTAGTATAATGTGATCATTATGTTATATGACTAGATGTGCGTAAACAGATCCATCAAAATCTGTCTGTCCTTCGGTAGGTCACAAAATTAGATCAGGAGACCTGGCATCTATCCCAGATGACTTTCTTTTCTTTTTCTATCATAAACTTGATATTGAAACTTGAACAGAACTTGATTTTTGATATAAAAAAATGAATTCGTGGGGAGAAGGAAAGTCTTTTAGCTTTGAATGCAGACAGAACCAACACCGAACTAAAAAAACACTTACAATTTTGTCTATTATAACTTGCATTTTTAACATCTAATGGACACTTAAAATTCACAAATTTAAATTTGTCATTTTGACAAATGGAAAGCCAGAGCAGAACTGCTGTTTTTCGATACATAACGTGACTGGCAACCTAGATTTGCACAATACAATGCTACTGCTCCAAAGCTCATGTCACTCACATTTTATCAATGTGTTGGGGGGACACATTGGAGTCATGCGTTTTTAGGATGGTATGCAAGTGAGACTCTTTTGGCTGGTGAATATGCCATGCTTGCCACCCAGCAACTACATCTCAATTGATTTGTTATATATGCAGATAATACCTTTGTAGAATTATAAAAGTAATTCTACAAAGAAATCTGAAGCTGGTATGGTGATGGAAGAGAAGATAAAGTTAATAAGTTAGAGAAACAAAATATAAAAATCAATTTTGCAGGTTGTGAAAATCTCTAGTTTTATGCCTGACAAATGTCAAGAACTTCAGAACGTAAAATTGAAGCATGTCATTCCCTTTATTATCTAAGAAGATAATCAATTAGTAAACATATCTTGAGCTACTATTTTTTGTTTTAGCATGATTCTTGAGGGCTTAAGACAAGTGAGAGAATGACCAGAGATGGCATCAGTCATCAAAGTTATTCAAACCTTTTTGAGAACACAAAGGGAGCCTAGAGGAGACAGGAACAGTAACAGTATTGTTATGAAAGCCTATCTAGAAAAAAAGAGCACTGATTGGGAGTCAGGAGAAGCAAGTTCTAGTTGCAGCTCTGATAATAATTTCTCTCCACTACCTTCCAGAAGCTAATGTGCCCAAGAACTAGGCCCAAGTCTTAGCATAAGATCTTCAAGCATCAAATGACTGTAATTTATTACCCAGACTGAGACACTTCTGAGAGTGAAAGGGAGCTTCATGATTAATTATTCCAGAACAACTGGAGTGTATTAGGACTGTCTTGGACAAACTAAAAGGCAAGATCATTCTACTCCCCCGAACTTTTAGGCTCTGGCTGATTCTTTCAACATACCTCTTCCCGATAAAAGTATCCTCTTTGTAGCATATTTGTACTTCTACTGAATGATAAATGATTATATGTATTCCTTGTTTTTATGTAAGATAATACAGTTCCTTGATATTATTTGAGAATTTTAGAAATTATGTCCTCATTTTGGTATTTTAACCCATTAATGGGAAATTTCAGACTGGAAGAAGAAAACAAGTAACCTAAGGGAGATATTTTGATCCAGACTAGGATTTTTGGTCACTTTCATGTCTCCTGCCTAGGCAGCTATCTGATCAGCTCATTTAAAATAATCACTGAGATAGGTACTAATAAAATGAATTCAAGAAAATTGCCTTTTAGATTTTAAGTTGATAACAATATATCCCTGTTAATAAGTACCTGTGTGCTTACTCTGCACAGGGTTATGCTATGTACAATTTGCACATGGCATATGTATGACCAATGAAAATATGAAAGTTGTTTTAACAAAATAAATAATAGGGAGTAGCATATGCCAAATGTATACTAGAGAAAACAAGAACCCACAGGATCCAGGAAAGGAGAGAGAAATTGAATTTGACATGTACCAGGAAGGTGGATAGAACTTATGTGGGTGGTGTGTGTAGGGCAGCTGGCAGGTGGTGGAGGGTAGGATGGAGCATGTTGTGGAGAGGACAGATTGTCTATCTTTTAGTCTGTCAAGGATGACATAAAAAAATTCTGCTGTTTAAATTTGGCTGACCAAATTCTATACAATTTGAATCACATTTTCCCATCAGAAAGTAATTTACATCACCCCAAAGTGTGAAAGTTCAATCTGCAAGACAACTTTGATTTAACAGTCCATGCATTCCATATGTGTGTCACATTGTTGAAGTAGGTGTGCTCTAAAGGCATTTTGTAGAAATGCCTTTGTCTGAACGGTGCTTAGGCACAACATGACTGGCCTTGATGATGTACTTTACACTAAAGTAAACGTGTGGAGAAGCCTCGCGTGTGAATGTGTTGTAGTAAATCCACAGCTGACTGCAGATTTACGGGTATCGTTATTTCATTGTACAGACGGCACCTCCACTGAATTTAATGAGCTGAACTAGGTGAAAAGTTCATTCTAATCTCCTGTTGCCTGAAGCTCAAGCACTCCCTGGAATCACAGAACATATGTCCTTCTCTTGTTTTGAAAACTGAAGGTGACTTTCTGATAAACAAGTCTTGCTTGAGGATAATGACATAGGAAGTTATTTTGAAGACGTTTTCTTCAGTGCATTGATTGAATATGAACCTACAACAGCTACCTGTTGCAAAGCTGAGAGATGATTTGTCAAATTTAAGACCAATGGCAGATTTGCTTTAATTGATTTTGTTCCCTAGAGTGAGTTTATTACTTTGAGAATGGCTTAGATTCTCTCACCCATATGTTTCCTTTGCTATTCAGAATAAACATTAGCAAGTGGTCTCTCTTCTATAGTCTTTTACATGATAATTCTGAACTAATTCTAACATGTGTGTTTTAATTAGGTGAAGTGTTTATGAAAGATGTGTCTACAAATATAACCTGATGTTCCCTCCATATTTAAAAAACACTCAACAATGAATTCAGGTAAAGAATACTTTTTTTTTTTTTACTTCAAGTTCCAGCTCTGTCACCCAAGCTAGAGTGCAGTGGCATGATCTCAGCTTATTGCACCCTCCGCCTCCTGGGTTCAAATGATTCTCCTGCCTTAGCCTCCTGAGTAGCTGGGATTACAGGTGCCTGCCACCATGCCCAGCTAATTTTTCTATTTTTAGTAGAGACAAAGTTTCTCTATGTTGGCCAGCCTGGTCTTGAACTCCTGACCTCAGGTGATCTGCCTGTCTTGGCCTCCCAAAGTGCTGGGATTACAGGCATGAGCCACCGTGCTCGGCCAGAGAATGCTTTTGTTGTTGTTATTGTTTGTTTTTGTTTTTTTCCACTACCCTCCCTGAGAATAGAACTTTTAAGTTCTCTAGTGGAAGCTTTGAAATCTCACAGGGCTGCATTCACACATGGGAAACACACTAGTGAAGTGGAACAATGAATATATCTCAGTGTGGATGCTCCTGGTATTTTGAGGGGTAGGGGGAGTATTTTGTGTGTAGCTTATTGAGGGAATTTTAGAGTCACTGGACCCCCACACTGTAAGTGCCAGGAGCACACCCCAGTTACTGCAACCACCAAAAGCATCCCAATACAACCATTTAGCAACTCTTAAGGTATAACTCATTGCAAATGGTAAAAGAGTAACTACTACCTAGATGTAAATAATTTCTAACTTGAACAGTTTATGTTTTCAAAGGTGACTTTGTTAAGTTGAAATGTTGAACACATCTTTCTATATATAACATAGAATATAAATGGTGACTATGTCTCCAGGCTGGTGACACCCTGCCTGGCTTCCATGACCCCATCCACAATCCTTACTTCAAGTTCTTAGACTAAGACAATTTAATTCCAATCTTTAAATCTCTTTCCCCTCTCCCTAAAATAGGCTCTTCTTAAAATCTTTTTGATTAAGGAGAGTTTAAGCAGCCATAATTTCAAGAGTATATTGATTTCAGATCAGAGTTTTGCTTGATCAGAACTTGTTAGTGGCTCTTATCTTATCCCCAGTGACCTGGTTCTTCTCTTGCATCCCGGTTACTGATGTAATCTCTAACTGGGTCTCATTTACTTTATATCCTGCTTCACTTCTCTCTTTGCTGCCACTGCCAGACTCCTGGATGCTTGTTCTCGATGTCCCATGGGGCCACTTGTTTGCTGCTCTTTGTGGACCCTTTTTGTTATCAATACCTAACTGGGCATCTTATTATTCCTTCTATCCAGGCCGAAGATATACATCTGCTTATTGCAATTTCTTCCTGAAGATTGTTTTTGGGTGCTTTGTCAATTGTCCACATTGTTCTGGTAGGTAGGTCTCTAGCTCTTGACTCTTCTAATATGGGCTTGCCTGAGCATCAAGCGTAACAGCTATCTCACTCTACTGCAGACATGACGCAGCCCAAATCAGGAAACTGGATAAAAAAACATGGAAGCAATGCTGTTGCAGTATGGTAATTAAACAAAACTGAAAACAAATGGAGTAAGAGTTTCTAAATCTTTAAACCTGATGCATAAAGTAATTTTAATTAAAGTAAAAGAGGAGATGCATGAAAATTTACTTTAAAAATTTAGTTTTCTGAGCCTTTGAGGCAAGGTCTTTAGAAACTGGTGGAAATGACTTTTATTATGGTTAATTTCCCTTTAGAACTTGTGAATTTACTGTTCCTTGATATGGAAATATTAATGCTACTCTTAGGCAGATCAGCCATAGTTAGGATAATTTTTTGCCTCACAAGTGAAATGAAAAGATAGATTTGCCTATCCTTCCTACAAGATAATTGGGCAAAAAATGAAATAGTGAGCTGAATGAAGAAAAGTGTTAAAAATAAATGTGTTTGTGTGGGTAAGCAGAATGAACAGCTTGATGGGGAGATGAAAATAGCAGATAATGCAACTTAATGCTATTATTATTATTTGGTGAGTAAAATAATTTTGTCTTATTTGTTTAATAAGCCTGTATTTGAGAAATCAAAAGAAACTAAAAGATAACTACTGAAAAAAGTGAGTCTTCCTCATACCTCTTTAATCCTGCTGACCCAGTTGCTTTTCCTAGGAGAAAAGTACACATTGTAGATTTATTGTGTATCTTTCCAGAGGATACTATTTATTTATTTGTTTTTATTTCAGTAGCTTTTGGGGTACAAATGGTTTTTGGTTACATGGATGAATTGTACAGTGGTGAAGTCTGAGATTTTAGTGTACCAGAGATATTCTATGAATAGGCAAGCATTTGTATGTATGCATGCATTAACACACACATACATATCTAAAAATGGAATTATTTAGATAGGTTTATGTTTAATTGGCATTAAAGTTGATGAGGACCAGAAAGCTCTTGTCAAGAAGTTCAGTAAGGCACTGATGTCAGGCTTTACTAAAATCCTTACTAGAAAGTATTTCTTGTTTTTTTTTTTGAGGTGGAGTTTCACTCTGTCGCCCAAGTTAGAGAGCAGTAGCACAATCTCAGCTCACTGCAATATCTGCCTCCCAGGTTCAAGCAACTCTCCTGCCTCAGCCTCCCAAGTAGCTGGGATTACAGGTGCCTACCACCACGCCTGGCTAATTTTTGTATTTTTAGTAGATATGCAATTTCATCATGTTGGCGAGGCTGGTCTTGAAGTCCTGACCTCAAGGGATCCGCCTGCCTCAGCCTCCCAAAGTGCTTGGATTACAGGCGTGAGCCACTGCTCTTGGCTGAAACATATTTCTTTATAGTCTCATCTCTCAGGCACAGCCATATACCATCTTTAGTGTGTGGATAACATCAATAAAATGATGGTTTGGTTGACCTTATCCATGTCTATCTGTTCCATCTGGATGGATGGATGGCTATGGATATGGTGCCTTGTGCTGTCCTTGGGCACAAATTTTCTATTATGTCCTGATCTAAACTACTTTTTCTCTATCTTGGAATGCAATGGCTAACCTGGATTCTTCCTTCCCTTTTACCCCTGGACATTCTCTTCACTGTTCTCTTTGGTCGATGGCATTGTTTCTTACATTTTATATATTCTTTTTTCTTGGTTTACTTTCTTATTTTGGTGGAACACAACTACCAGTTATGTCTTGAGAAAGGATATGTGACAAATAAATTTGAGATGTCATACATCAGTAAATATCTTTAGTTCACTTGTCCACCTGACTGATAATTTGACACGTATAGCGTTCTATATTGGAAGTAATTTCCTTTCAGAATTTTGCGGGTGTTGCTTCTCCATCCTTCAGCTTCCAGGGTTGCTGATAAGTCAGAAGCCATTGTGATGCTTCATTTTTCTTTTGGAGTATATTATCTGTTTTGTAAAAAATTTCCATGACCTTTCAGTATCTTCTCTGTGTCCTCAATGTTCTGAAAAGTTATGATGTTCCTAGATGTATGTCTGTTTCCATCTATTGTGTTGAGTAATCGGTGGCTCCTTTCAGCCTGGAAAATCAGGTCTATTAGTCCTGGGAATTTTCTTAAATTATTTTATTTATGATATCCTCCCCTCTCTCTTTTTTTGCCTTCTGAAACTCTTATTCAGATTACCCCCATGTTTGGACATTATACTTTTTGCTTCCTTCTTCGATTTCTTTCTTTTTTTTTTTTCTATTTGTGTATCTTTCTACTTCACTTTCTGGGAGATTTTTCTCAAATTTATCTTCTATCATTCTATTGATTTTAAAAGATTTTCTGTTGCCATATTTTTAATATCCAAGAGCTTTTTAAAAAAGGTAGCATCACACTTCATGGAAGTAGTTTCTCCTCTTATTACTCTAAGGATAAGTGCAGATTAAGTTTTTTTTTCTACTGGCATAATCTCTCTTTTCTCTAAATTATTATTTTCCAGTTTGTTCGTGTTTGTCTTTATCCGTCTTATTAACTGATTTCTTCAAATGTTCCTTGACCCCTGGTTGTCTGCTTGGATTAAAAGTGAGCGCCTAAAGTGCTCATGGAAGATGGGGCGATCTGAGTTTCACTTAGGGTGATTTGGTGTTCTTTCCTTATCTTATTCTCTGAGGTGATTCAGGTAAAGTTTTCAGTTCTTTCTAGCAGGGTGATGTCTGGCTCCCAGAGTTGTGAGAAGTTAGGGCCAGGTGGCTAAAGGTCTCAGCACTTAAAGTACTTAATAAGCACTTGGTATCCTAATTTCCCTTTTATGTATTGTACCCAATGCCTCAATTATGCCTGAGTCATTTCCTGGTTCAGAAACCCTGTTTTACCCTTCTGTAGACAAAACTCTAGGCTTCTGCTGGTGTTGGGAAAGACTGTCATCTTTCAGCATACTGTGGGGAAAAGGATCTAATTGCTACACACACAACTATAATTAAATATTCCTATGTTAACCACTCTGCCTTCATTACTTACTCCTAGTTCTACAGGTAGCTGGAATTTACAGTGTAAATCATGTAATTTGTCAGCTTTCCTCACTGTTGCCTTTAGACACCTTTGCCTGGGGTCTGTAAGTCAGTTCCCCTCTCATGATCTGCTTTCCATCTTCCAAAATTTTTTGCTGTTTCTCCAGGACTTCCCATCTTTGTGGATTTATTTCTTTAAAAAATACCTTTATTGTAGTTTAATGGTATGGGATGAAGAAATAAAATATGCCTTTTAATTATTAAATCACCTTAATGGGGGCAGCTCATTAGTGTTATCCTTTGTCACTCAGGCTGGAGGGTAGTGGTAAAATCATGGTTTATTGCAGCCTTGACCTCCTCAGCTCAAGTGATCCTCCCATCTCAGCCTCCTGAGTAGCTGGGAGTTCAGATGTACACCACCATGCCTGTTAGTTTAGATGGTGGGTTTAAATGTGATTTTTTTTTTTTTTTTACATTTTAAAATACTTTTAAATTTTTATCTTTTTGTGATTTTATTTTAATTTGCAAATTCTATATATTCTGAATTTACTACACTTGATAATATCTTACTTTGGTAAAATCAAAACAAAGAAAAATCCAAAATACAAACTCATAGAATTATTTTGAAAATTCTAAACATTTTCTTGCTCCCAGAGATAGAAGTTACTTGAGGTGAAATAAGCAGTTATATGTAATGAAAGAGTGGAATCACTATTCAGTAGCATCCCCTTATCTGCAGGGCATATGTTTCAACACACCCCCGTGGATGCCTGGAATGTTGGATAGTACTGGACCCTGCTGCCATAAATCAGAAAACATTTCTGTTCATATGTTACCCACAAATTTAATGCATTTTCTATCTTAACTAAGCATTTACCATGTACTGTGGCTGTAACTTTTGCAGTTTGAGGTAAGACAACAAAACTAGCACAAATTTCTTTTTTCTTCTTTACAATTTCATGGATGAAAGATTTATTCTTGCTGTAGATCTTAGCAATTTCAGCATAAGATCTGTTTTTTTCTTAAGTAGAACATGCTCCACTTAGTAAAAGCACTAGACAGCTTCCCTTTGGCATATCTGAATTGCCAGCATCACTACTCTTGTGCTTTAGGGCCATTACTAAGTAAAATAGGAGTTACTTGAGCACAAACAGTATGATATGCAATAGCAGATCTGATAACCAAAATAGCTACTAAGTTATTAAGCATAAACAGCATCGATATGCTGGGCAAAGGAAAATTTAGATCCCAAGCTGGAAGGAGCAGGAAGATTTCATTGCACTAATCAGAATGGCATATAATTTAAAACTTATGAATTGTTTATTTCTGGAATTTTCCAGATATTTTTGGACTGTGGTTGGCTGCAGATAACTGAAACTGCAGAAAGTGAAACCACGAATGGGGTTGGGGACACTACTGTATGCACTTGATCTCGTGAGGAGGAAGGTGGTTTGGGCAGTCTTTTGCGGCAACCACCAGATGATGCCGTTGACCAAGGTCAGCTTGGTTGTGGTTTAGGTTTGAGGGAGAGGGGTGGAGTATTGTTTCGAGATTCGTAAGGGTTGAGGAACATCATCTATCAACTTTCCATGTATGGTGCTTATATAAGTTTGGCACACTTTTATTTGGTGTATTTGGTCTGTCCATTCTCAGTTGTAGAATGAGTTTTGGTGGTACTTTTTCAGTTGGTGTTTGTTTCAGCTGCTTTGGGATTTTGCTTGAAGGTCAAGGGATCTAGCTGATTTAAATGATGTATTTTACTTAGTGAGAACCCTATTAAGTGTATTAAGAGAGCTTTTGATTAGTCATGGAAATAATGAATGAGGAAGAAAAAGCTGATATAAATCCACCCACAATCCTAAAATCTCATTTGTAAAGTCTGGTGTTTTCTTCCTTGACATTTTATCTATTTCTGCTAAGGAAGCCAGTTTCTTAAATTGCACAATAATTGAAAAATAAAGAAAGTGAAGTCAATAAAAACCATGCTACTAGCTGGTGCTAAATGTGACCTGAAGCTTATATCCTTTAAGTAAACACCGCAGGTTTGGGAATCCAACTCCTATTTTTACAAATACTATTTTTTTCAACAAAAAGATTTTTAAAAATCTTCTTCTTATTAAAAAAATTACTTTTCAAAGGGCAGTTCTTGATTTTTGTTTTTACCAGTTTTCATGTGTCTAAATACTGATTTAAATAAATGTAACTAATAAGCCGACACTAGGTCATTGAAAGGGTTTAAGACCTGCATAACTGGGACTGAGGATTTCAGGCTTAATTTTATAGAAGCTGATAATATGTGCTTCATGTAGAACAATGAAGTTCTCTGAATTTCAACAATATTTTATTTTCCTTTTTCTTTCATTTTTTTCCCTCTTATCACACCTTTTAGGGGAGAATGGGCTAATTCAGCTAATAAGAAACATATTTGTTAAGAGGACTGGAAAACAGGTTGTAAGAGTTCAAGTGGTTGGATGTGGTGGTTCACACCAGTAAATTCAGTACTTTGGGAGGTCAAGAAGGTGGGAAGATTTCTGGAATTCAGGGGTTTGAGGTCAGTCTGGGTAACATAGTGAGACCCCATCTGTACACACACACACACACACACTCTCTCTCTCTCTCTCTCTCTCTCTCTCTCTCTTAACTGAGTATGGTGGTACATGCCCATAGTCTCAGCTACTCAAGAGACTGAGGCAGGAGGATCACTTGAGGCCAGGATGTTGAGACTGCAGTGAGCTGTGATTACACACTGCATTGAGCAAGACCCTGTCTCAAAAAAAAAAAAAAAAAAAGTCTAGATGGTAGGAACAGGTAAGACAAAAGGAGTTTAGGAATACACAGACCATATAACATAAAAATGAAGAATTCATAAACTAAAATAATTTGAACACAACTGTTCTTATGCAGCTTCTTGAAACTATGATTTATGATTTTATCATTTTTCTTGCTTTACCTTCTCTTTCACATTTATAATGGAAATTAAATAGGAATGAAAATTGGTTGGAGGCTAACTGTCCAAATAAATTAGGTTGTAAAGATAAGACAAAAAAATAGTTCCTAAGTATTTCTTGATAAGGTTTAAAGAAAATGAGAACCAGGGAGAAGATTGAAAACAATATATTTTGCCTCTGGTATTCTTATACAGATTATTTACAGACTATGCAGTTGTGGTTCAAAATGCAAAATTTTATCCCTGCAAATACTACTACTTGGTAAATATGCTTTATCTACCAAGACTGGAAAATAGCAATGGAAAAATGAAAATATACGTGGATATGCCAGATAGGTACCTGCATAATCTGAGGGTGAAGCAACAATGGGGCCTCCCTGATTGATCCTTTAATTTTCTTACCTTTTTTCTTATATATCGTCCATGTTTGCATCATATTCTACTTTCTGAGAGACTATTTAAACTTTATTTTTCAACAATTCTATGGACATATTCATTACTGATTTCATATTTTTAATTTTAAGAGCCCTTCTCTAATTTATTATAGCATATTGTTCTCACTTCATATGAAGATATTTAAGGACATTTTTTATTCATAAAATTTTCTTTGGATCCCTATACTATCTCTTTTTCACCTGAATATTTTTATTTGTGTTTATTTTAGACTTTGTCTTTTCTTACTCTACTCACTATTATTAAAGTTTTTAATCTAAAATGTCATTTAATCTTTACAACAACCTTATGGTGTAAAAATCTTATTCTGTTTACAGATATGTACATTGTGATAAAGAAAGGTAAATTAGATTGTCAGTGCCCACACAGTTAGTAAGTGTTGAAGTCAGGATATGAACCTGGGCTGTCTGTCTCAAACATTTTGTGTCTTGTCTACCCATCCATATTTTAGAGTGAAGCTCTAAAATATATGGAAACTCTGTGCATAGCTGGGGCCTCTCAGCTGCCAGATTTCTCTGTAGGGATCAAAGCAGGAACCAGATGATTGCTGAAGGACCCTGACATGCTGCATCTGGACCCCTCTGTTTCCCTGTGCTGAGAGACTGTGAGTCTAGGGAAGGGGTTGGCATCTTCATCACTGAGTAAGCAGACGGTTTTCAGCCTAGTGCATCAGCCCTTCCCTCCACTGTGCCAGATATTTTCAAATTTGGAGCCTCCCCTGTTTCCATTTCTCTAGAACATAAAATAGCTCCCGTAATGATGGGAGAGGAGTTGTTACCTGGCTACATAAGGTAAGAGAGGAGAACTGGTGCTCAAAGTCCTCCTTATTTAGACTGCCTATTGACCTGTTTTTCTGCCCATTTCTGATACCACCTTCAGAGGTGTTTGTGGCTTCCAATTCCTGAGTCAATCCAAGTTCTGTGGTGTGAATTTATGTGTTAGCTTCCTGTTGCTACTATAGTAACAAATTACTATTAATTTTATGCCTTAAAACAAGACAAATTTATTATCTTAGGGTTCTAAAGTCCAAAATGAGTTTTAATGGAGCTAAAATCAAGGTTTTGGCAGGGTAATGTTCCTTCTGGTGGCTTCAGGATGGAATGTTTTATTTTTTTTTAATTAAAAAAGTTATTCAATAGTTTGTGGAGGAACAGGTGGTTTTCAGTTACATAAATAAGTTTTTTATTGATAATTTTTGAGATTTTGGTGCACCCATCACCTGAGCAGTATACATTGTACCCAGTGTGTAGTATTTTATTCTTCCCCCTTAACTCTCTTCTACCCGAGTCCCCAAAGTCCATTATGCCTTTGTGTCTTCATAGCTTAGCTCCCACTTATAGGTGAGAACATACAATATTTGGTTTTCCATTCTGGAGTTACTTTTCACAGAATAATAATCTCCAACTCTATCCAAGTTGCTGCAAAAGATATTCTTTTATTCTTTTGTTCCTTTGTATGGCTGAGTAATATTTGATTGTGTATATTTACCACATCTTCTCTATCCACTCCTGTGTTTTTTTTTTTTTTTTTTTTTTTTTTTTTTAGATAGGATTTTACTTTTATTGCCCAGGCTGGAGTGCAAAGGTGCTATCTCAGCTCACTGCAATCTCTGCCTCCTGGGTTCAGGGGATTCTACTGCCTCAGCCTCACAAGTAGTTGGAATTATGGGAGCCTGCCACCACACCAAGCTAATTTTTTTGTTTTAGTAGAGAAGCAGTTTCATCATCTTGGCCAGGCTTGTCTTGAACTCTTGACCTCAGGTGATCTACCCACCTCAGTCTCCCAAAGTGCTGGGATTACAGGCATAAGCCACCATGCCCAGCTATCCACTCCTTGGTTGATGGACATTTAGGATGGTTCCATATTTTTGCCATTGTAAATTGTTCTGCTATAAACATGTGTGTTCACGTATCTTTTTCATATAATGACTGTTTTCCCCTCTGTGTAGATACCCACTAGTGGGATTGCTGGATCAAATGTAGTTCTACTTTTAGTTTTTTAAGGAGTCTGCACTGTATTCCATAGTGCTTGTACTAGTTTACATTCCTACCAGCAGTGTAAAAGTGTTCCATTCTCATCACATCCATGCCAACATCCATTTTTTAAATTTATCTTTAAATTATGGCCATTCTTGTAGAAGTAAGGTGGCATCTCTCTGTGGTTTTTAATTTGCATTTCCCAAATAATTAGTGATGTAAAGCATTTTTTTTCATCTGTTTGTTGGCCATTTATATATCTTCTTTTCAGACTTGTCTATTCATGTTCTTAGCCCACCTTTTTGATGGGATTGTTTGTTTCTTTCTTGCTGATTTGTTTGAAGTCCTTGTGGATTCTGGATAGTAGTCCTTTGTTGGATGTACAGTTTGAAAATATTTTGTCCCATTCTGAAAATTGTCTGTTTACTCTGCTGATTATTTCTTTTGCTGTGCAGAAGCTTTTTAGTTTAATTAGGTCCCGTCTATTTATTTTTGTTTTTGTTGCAATTGCTTTTGGGTTTTTGGTCATGAACTCTTTGCCTAAGCCAATGTCTAGAAGGGTTTTCTGATGTACCATTCTAGAATTTTTATGGTTTCAGTACTTAGATTTAAGTCTTTGATACATCTTGAGTTGATGTTGTATAAGGTGAGAAGCCAGGATGTTGCAAGCAGGGGAATTAGGTGTTATCTTCTTCCTGGGATCAGGGTTATTTTGTTATGAGTTGCTGTAATGGCCTGAGTTGGTTGGCCTTCACCCAGGAGGTGGTGCTTTCAAGAGAGCACCAGCAATGGTAGTAGTAGCAGGCTCTAAGATAGCCCTAAAATGGCCAGGATAAGTATTTTGGTTTCTCAGGCAATGGGCATGGCTGTAAAGCTCCCCAAGAGTTCCTGTATTTTATGTTCAGCTACCAGGGTGGGTAGGGAAATACCATCAGGTAAGGGGCAGAGGTAGGAGGTTCTTGGCTCAGATTCTCCTGTGGTGGGGCTTGCTGTCGCCACTGTGGGGGATGCAGGGGTTGTGGTTCTTAGGCCAATGGGGTTATGTTACAGAGGGGGGTTAGTTCCAGAGGGCTTCCTCTGCTGTGTCATATAGTTCACCAGGGAAGCATCGGAAAGCTTATAGTGAGAGGTCTCACCAAGCTCCCATGGAGTTGATGAGGGCTGGTCTCACTCTTGCAGTGCCCTGCTCAGACCTTGTGCTACCCCACTAAGAAAGCAGTCATGGCTTTTAGAACTCACCCCTCCACATCTGCCCACTCTGTTTTCTGCTCCTGTACTCATATCTGCAGCAGCTCCTACTCATCCCCCAAACTGCACAATAAAATTTGTGCCCAGTTGAAACCATCACCAATTTTAGATGGAAGCTTCTTTTGCCTTGCAACCCCTCCGCAATTCCAGTGGCTGCCTTTCCAAAGGCCTTTGTGATATATAGTCAGGAATAGTTTCCCTAGGCTCGAGCTGGAGACTGGGAGTACCTGCAAGGCACTTCCCACTGCTTTTTCTACTTTTATATTTTTCATGATTCCCTAAATTCATTTCATTTCTAGATAAGGTTAAATCCTTTTCCCATGTCTGCATTTTCAGATTCCCCCAGTGAGGATGTGTATTTTGGAGACTGGTTTTTCCCCATCACACTTTGGGAACTCACAGTTTTTCATCTGTTTCATGGAATTTGCATGGGAGTACTGCCTTTTTCAAAGGATCTCTGAATTCTTTTGGTTTTCCTGGTACAGTCCTGTGGTGGTTCTTGGAGCAAAAGATTACAGTATGAATCTTCACATGCTCTTCCGTCTGTCCATGTGGAAGCTGCATGTTAGCCCTGTCACTAATCCACAGTCTTCCCATCTACCCATAGGGTGGGATGTCTTCTTGCCTTTTCTAGCTTGCCAAGACTGCTTCATGCCATGGCTCAGACCTCATATCACTCCAGCCTCTGTTTCCATCATCACATCTTCTTCTTCTCTATCTTTGATTCACATATCTCCTTCTTTCTATTTTTCAGGAACCTTATGATTATATTGGGCCCACCTAGATAATTCAGGACAATGTCTCCATCTCAAGACCCTACTGAATCTCATCTGCCATGTAAGATAACATGTTTACAGTGCCAGGGATTGGAATGTGGATATTTTGGAGGCTGTTACTTATTCTACCACAGTTGGGTTGCTTCTTACTGACTTTCTCCTGTGCTGACAATTTGTTTGCAGTTGTGTGTCTCTGCAATTACCATCATCTATCTGCTATTCATCTTCTACAATCTCTTATCTTCTGTTGTCTTTTCTCCCATTCCCTGTTTTTGTGAGTTTATAGGTTTTAAAAACTTTTACTATCATTTTGAAGTATGTTCAACTTTGATTTTTAACAGGAAATCCTCATTTATTTTACATAATCTCGTATGCAGAGTGTCTTAGTCTGTTTGTGTTGCTGTAACAAAATATCTGAGACTGGCTAATTTATGAAGAACAGAAATTTATTTTCTCATAAAAAATATGAAAGGCTGGGAAATCAAGAATAAGTCAGTTGTCTGGTGAGAGCTTCATCTTCTAGAGGGTGGAAGTGCTCTGCTCTCACATGGTGAAAGGTGGAAGAGCAAGAGACAAAATGCTATATGAAGACTTTTTAAATAAAGGCCTTAATCTAATTGATGAGGAAAGAGCCCTTAAGGCCTGGCTTCTTAATATTATCACGTTGACAACACCTAAATTTTGGAGGAGACATATTCAAACCATAGCACAGATAATTTATGTGACTTGCTCAAGGTCACAGAGATAATTAATGGCAAGAATGAAGAGCAGGTGTGCAAAACTATCAGGTTATTTAATAGTCTTTTTAAAAATTATCTGCTGCTTCCCCCACCCCAATGGCCCAAGCTTTCTATGTATGAGATAAAGAAACTATATTGACGCAACTAGGAGAAAAGATAAGAATATTTTTCTTATGACCTTCCATGTCTGCAGACTCTCTGAGATAATGGTAATAATAACTAATATTCACTGAGTGCTCATCATGTGTCATTCTCTTTTCTAAAAGCTCTATTACTTGTGACAACCCTATGAAATATGTACCTGTATAATCCTTATTTTTCAGGTAGGCAATGAAGGCAAAAAAAATTCATTTACTTGCCTCTAATTGTATAAGAAAGATGTCACAGAGAACAGATTTGAAGGCAAGCATCTGGCTCCAGGAACTGCTTTTGATTGCTACCCAAGACTGGAGCCCTGAAAAAGGATGGGAGAATTAGACAGTAGTCTTTCATATACCCAGTGCTTTAGTAAAACTGGATTAGTTCTTCCTGTACACATTTTGTAATTTATCAACTCTATACCTTGGCTCATACATTACTCTTTGCTCAAAATGTCTTTCCTTCTAAATACTATATATGCTTCATTTATATATCCTCCTCCCAACTCAAAAAATAGCCAGTATTAGAAACTTTTTCAAGACCCTTAGTAGGAGTTAATTGGTCCTTTCTCTGAACTTCTGAGGCATTTTGTTTTCCTGTTTAGTGGTACTTACTATTCTCTACTTTTTATTTATTGGATCTTCTCCATTTTGTTGTAAATTACTTGAAAACAGAGCCATTTACTTTTGTATCCTTCTAAGATTTAAGTTCCAGATTTAGGCTGTGCTCATGGTAGATGCCTACAAGTTTGTTTAATAACTATTGTCAATAGACATTTTCAAATTGCACATCGTTTTCTTTTAGGGAAAATTGAGACCCTGGACAATGGTTCACATACACTCTCTCTTTCTGTGCCTAAACACAGTTGCTTCCTGTGTAGTAGTCTCATTGGGGCAGTCATGAGATTTGCAGAAAGCTGTCCATGGATACAGTTAGAGGCTTAAAGTTTATTTAATTGCAAAAAGAATAGGTAGATTTTTAGAGATAGTTACTTAAGGCAAGTAGTAACACAGAGATTAGACAGAGATATAGCTTTCCCAGTCCAAAATTTCCTGTAGGGAACTATAGCTGTGGATCGTATCATATATAAAGAATGAAGATTCAGACATTTAACTGTTCTGGAGACGGGCAGCATTTCAGCCTCCCTAATAGGTAAAATTTCCATGTGCAAACAGCCCTAGGATATTCCTGGGAGGATTGTGAGACTGGATGAAGCAAAGGCTAATGTTTAATGAGATGCCGCAATGCATTTCAGTTCTATCCAAAGTCACTGCTAAAAGTATAAGTTCTGAGAGTGGGTCACTCTTACCCATGAGATTTCGAGACATGATTTTTCTGAATAATTTTAGGTGAGGCTTTGAATATATATTGATACATTCTTAATTTAGCTGTCTTAGAAAAAAAAAAACAGGGCCGGGCGCGGTGGCTCACGCCTGTAATCCCAGCACTTTGGGAGGCCGAGGCGGGCGGATCACGAGGTCAAGAGATCGAGACCGTCCTGGTCAACATGGTGAAACCCCGTCTCTACTAAAAATACAAAAAAATTAGCTGGGCGTGGTGGCGCGCGCCTGTAGTCCCAGCTACTCGGGAGGCTGAGGCAGGAGAATGCTTGAACCCGGGCAGCGGAGGTTGCAGTGAGCCAAGGTCGCGCCACTGCACTCCAGCCTGGCCGCCTGGTGACTGAGTGAGACTCTGTCTCAAAAAAAAAAAAAAAAAAAGAAAAAACAAAACACACTACTGTATGCTGTTTCAGTTGTTTCTCTTAAGGAAGGTATTGAAATTCTTGACCAAAAGTATCTTATCTGCTAGGGTGCCTGATGTTCCTCATATTATCATCTTTCCTTAATGTCCTTTAGCCAGTTTCTTAAAATTCCTCCTCTACAATTGCATACAAACAAAACTGAGTTGCCAATATAACCAGAAAGTTTTTCTGGGAAAATGGGAAGGACTTTAGATATTTCTGTTTCTAGATAGTAGAGAAAGCAACTTAGCATTTAATTTACAGCCCTTCCAGGTTGCCAGCCATGAGGTATTCCTTATCAGTCTCACTGCTGAGTCTTCTTCCATCTATACACCTCCAGGTGAAACTTTGTTTTTCTATATATAAATTCATCTTGTTTGCCTTTTCTTTTGTAAATCTTCCTTACATTGGCTGCACCTAAATGAGGTCAAATTTCCACTCAAAGACCCCTGAGAGAACTTGGGCTGGACTTGGTGCATGGGGCATGGGGCTGCCCTTTCCTCCTTTCATTAAAATCACTTAGAAGAGGGGCAGCAGCTCTTCTAGACAAGACAATTCTTAGTGCCTTAATTTTTTTAAAATTCAAGGAGTCAGCTTTAAGTGAAATTTCTGACACATTAGAATAGAAATTAAGTTTAAAAGAATAGCACCCATAACAGAGAAATTGTGAGGGGACAAATAGGTCAAGATGAAAAGTCAATCAGCAAGCTGTAATGAAAGGACTTGGTGGGGAGTGGGGATATGGTGAAAGAAGCCATAGAAAAGAGGTAGTGAGGCACCCAGTGCTCAGCACAGAGATCAACAGCTGTTCTCCTAGTCTCGGGGGGAGTGTTGGGGTCTGTGTGTACATGAAAGTCATCAATATTTGTAGCCATTATGTGAGTGTATATATATATATATATGTAGGGGCCAGGCCCCACGTACGGGCGCCATATGTCGGGGACGGCATTAGTGCCAGGGAGCTCTCGGCCAGCAAGAGGGTACCAATACCTGGAAGGAGAGAGTGCGCAGGAAAACATAGGAGACAGAGAAGCAGTGTCTGGAGGGCTGAAAGGCAGTGCCTAAACGGCAATGCCTAAACAGCAATTTTATTTGTGCATAGGGTCCCAATATATACTGTCAGCTTTCAGACACTGCACGTCAGTCCACATTGTTTCAGTTAAAACATTAAAAGGAACAGAAGGTTACAAAATCTGGCAAAGTAGATAAGATACAAGTAAAAGAGAACAGTACTAAGTCTTTAAAGTAACAAAAAGATGCAAAACAAGCAGATGTTCTTCTTATTATCTATTGTGAAAGAGTTTTATATTTATCAAAGTAACATTCTTAAAGATCAGGCCCACCATAAATTCCAGGAACAGTAATCTTAAAGAATTACATGAATAATAACAGGGTTCAAGCAGTACTTGATAAACAGAGTCACAAAACTAGTCCAAGCAGGAGCCGAGACAAAACACAATGTCTTAGTAAAACCACACAGCCATCACCAGGCCACTGTGTAAGCACCTGGGAGATCAAAATAGCCCTTTTACACTATCTCTCATCCTTAGTTCCTGCTTTCCCATAGCTCGACTGCCTCCAGGAGGGGGAAATGCTTCTGGGGTCAAACTCCATTATGGCGGAGACACTCTTGAGGGTCTCTACGCCTGGAGCGACTCCCATATATATATATATGTATATGTAGCCATTGTGTGAGCGTATATATATATAAAATATATATAATATATATAATTAATGTATATATATACACTCACACAATGTTGACAAATATTATATATATATATACACACAGAATATATATTTATATACACAGAATATATATATATTTTTAACTTTATGACTCATCAAGGAGGCCAGGTTTTTTAGTAATGGGTAGGGAAAGAAAGACAGTTTTTCTAAGTACTGCTATGGAGTTAAGGGTCTCCTGTTTATTTGAACTCTTTTAGCTACAAGAATAAAAGGAAAAATGACAGTGTGGAGAGGGGCCTGACAGTAGACTGCCTGGCATTTACCTGACATGATGCACTCATTTCCTTCCTGTCCCAATACTAAAGTTAGACTGGGATAACCCTTAAAAGGAGGCAGCACACAAGAAAGGAAGTGTAATGCAAAAAAAAAAAAAAATAAATTTTGTAGAAATAGTGGCTGAAAGATTACCAAATTTGGCAGAGGACATAAATTTACATATTCAAGAATTTCAGTGATCCCAATCAGGATAGATTAAAATAAATCCATTCTCAGATACTTCTGTAATCAAACTATTGAAAACCAAAGACAAAGAAAAAGAATCTTGAAAGCAGCCACAGAAAAATGAAACATTCCATATAGGGGAACAATGATTGGAATGAATGTAATTCTTTATCAGAAAACCCAGATACCAGAAGGCAGTGGAGCAACATTTTTAAAGTGCTTCACATGGAATTGTGTGCTCAGAGGTTCCAGAGGGAATGTGGTGGAGGTGGCTATTTTATAATTAGACTGGAAGAGGTGGGAGAAGAAGCTCATGGAGACTGCTCAGTTCCTCTCTTGTTCTTCTGCTTTGCAGTGTTCTGCTCTTGTATTGGGTGGAGATAAAGCAGGGAAACAAATTTTACCAAATGATGAAACACTGGTAAATGTGAGCACCAACCCACTGCAGCTACTTGCTTCATTTCATCCCATCCATGTTTTTATCTAAACATTCTTTCTTTTTAATTTGAAAGCCCTTTTCAGTTCTACTCTCTCCCTCTTATTTTCTTATAACAATTTTATTTTCATTATAATTAATGTTTCTCCAGGTCCCTAGTGTCTATTCAAAGGTCTGCTGCTCTTATGACAATTTCATCTTTTCCAACATCCTGGAGACATTTTCATTCTCCAGTTTCCCTCCTGCTTCAGTTACTCTTTTGTTACTTCAATTTCATTTCATTTCCTTTTTTCGCGTTTTCTCAGATTGTAGCTGGAGCCAATAATGGAAACACTTTCTTCATTGAAGCATCCCTTCTTCCTTTGGGGAAAAAAATTCTCTGTATGACTGTGAATAGGGTCTGCAAAGAAAGACTCATAACTTTAAAACATTCACGCAGTTCATAGGGGAGAGCAATAAGTTGGTGGTCAGGAAGGCAAGTAAACAACATATTATTCTGAAAAACCTTAAATAGTTTGGAAGCAAGTGCCTGCTTGGTGACAAATGATAGCAAAGGAAGTAAAAGAGAGGGCACTTAACTTTCAGGATATTGCAGAATCTCCTTCCAAACCATCAAAAATAATGATAAACAATACAGTATTGTCTGTGGAAGAGACATTGTTTTGTTCCACAATGTTATATATATTTGTCAAGTGTTGTAAGCCTTCCATGCTATAAAATGTATTGGTGCTTTGGGTAATTGTTTCAAATGGCTATGCTAAAAAGAGAATTCACTTAACTGGTTTCTTCTTTAATCAGGGTCACTTTTCTGCCATGATTAAGATACGTAAGCTTCACCTATGGTTAACCAACTCCATTTTTCAAGATGACAAAATTCTTTATGACTTAGCTTGTTACATGAAATTAACTACAACACAATTAAAAACACCTGCCTATAGTGAAACAATCACAAATAGGCTGATGCCATATGACTGGCTTCTAATTATGCTCCATATTTGGATTCGTTATACAGAACCACTTGGGAAGAATCATGGATTCCATTGTTTCAGGCATTCATTGGTTATTTTTCAGCATGTTTACTGCCACATGGATGTTTTGCCCACAGTGATCAATTCAACTGGAGAGGGAAGAAAAACATCTTTTGTTCTTTCTGTAAGAATTCTTTACAGAAATGGGCAAGTGTTACATCCCTAGGTATGTCAGTTAACATTGCCAGTTGCATTTTTTTAAATGTACAAATTAGCAAACTGTGACCAAGAGATGGATTTTGCATGTTTCAGAGTGTATGCTTAACTATACTAGGAAAGACAAAGCTCTATTCATGTTTTGAGCCTGTCAACTTTATAGGGACCTATATTCTAACTGGTATGAACAGAACAGAGTAACTGAATAATAGAATGAAACCATTTAGCACAGACAGATGTATGTTTCCAGTCAGGTGTAAGATTCACAGCACTGCAAGTAATATTTTCAATGTATCCAATGACTGGGGAAGCCTAGCATCAAATAAGGAAAAAGAGCTCAAATGAGGATGATGAAGGAAAGTGTCTGAGCAGGGCTTTTAACCCTTGGGGGAGCTTGACCCAGCTCATCAGAGAGAATGGGGAGTAGGTACTTGTCACAAAGATTGGCTTCAGTATCAAATTTTTATATGGCTGGCTAGAACCTGCATAAGGGCCAAGGAATGGATAGAACTACTTTATAATGAGAGATTTTGAAATATTTGACCCCATTTAAACTGAAGCTGAATGTCCTCTTAGTTGAAAAATACTCTAAAATATAAAAAACCCACTTCCAAGGTGCTTTAGTTGGTATCTTTAAAAAAAGATACCTTTGTTCCTAGGATTTTACTTCATCATGCGTATCTTAGAATTTGGAGACTCTTATCATCCAGATATTCAAAAATTTTCCTTGTGGTATTTAAAATTTTTTATTGTGTGCATATGTTTGGGTATTTTATGTATTTTATTAATTATTCTTGGAATCCAGTCTTACACAAACATTTAAGTTGGTTTTGATTTTTTAGTATTAAAAAGAATGCTGGTATAAGCAAATTTTACATAATGCTTTGTATTTAAAACTACTTTTCCTAGCAAGCTAACTATAAAAAGAATTACTGATTTAAAAGCTGTAAGCAATTTTAGGCTTTTCATGTATATTGCTATTTTTTCCTCAGAAAAATGAATTAATTAACATGTCTATTAGCAAAAGAGAATTGCCCAGTTTATTGTCTCCTCAGCATTGGACATTACCTTATTTTTAATCTGTGCTAATTTAGTTATTTTAATTTGCATTTTAGGTTATTACTTGCATTGAATATTCTGATATGTTTATTATCTATTAAAATTTTAGTTCACTGAGATTCAAGTACATATTATCTATTAAAATCTTAATAGATAAACATATTATGTACTTGAATCTCAGTGAATTAACTTTTTATACTTCTTGTTGAAATGTGGAAAAAATTTCCTGGCACATCTCATCTGACCATTAACATCTCTTGGATTTTTATTTTTTTTTTAAAGAACACAAAGATTGTCTGTTTTAATAATTCTGAAATCTTCATATAATAAGAATTTTAGTTTTCTTAATTCTGACTGATGTTACTATAACTCTTACTACATGTAAAATACAACTCATCAGGATAACCAAAAGTATTTATTAAATACCTACTTTCATATGACATTGTGTTAGAGGCAAAACAGAAGCAGTTTTTCCAGCCACATGCCCTGTTAATTTCCAAGCTTGGACCTTGTGGTAATAACAGCTGATGAATTACTGCCCTTATTTTGAAAATTAGTTATTCTGTCACCAGTGTTTGAAACTATTAATGAGTACTTTGGCCACCTTAGGATTCTTGTGACATTAAATACTCTCATATTTATTTTCCCCCCCACTTTTCAGATTTGCCACACAAGCTGAAAACCATCACCATGCATCTACAATTGCATGCCAATCCCCCTCCCATCTAAAGTTATATTACTCACCATCCAGAATGAATTAGGAACAAGAGCTTTAAATAAAAGAGAATTCTTTGTTTTAACTTTGACAGCACTTCCCCAGTTACATTTAAACATTCCTCAATACGCACTGGAATGAATATGTGTCTGGATTATTGGAACATTACTGAGGCTCCAGCTCCTTGACCTTGGCATGCAAGCTTCCTCATCCTTGAACTGAAAGCTTTCTCTGGGTTGTGGGTGTGATGATGTCTTTCCAAAAGCAATTCAAAGCAGTGCTGCCACTTAGAGCTATTTTAAGGTCTCTCATAGAGCCTAACATGTATTTCTATGCACAGTGACCTCTCAAAGCCTCTGTGATTGTGGCCAGAGAGTTCCCTCTGCTCCTGGGATCCTGTGTTGCTACTGGAGCAGACAGGGGTGCCAACCACCCCAATGTGGCCACACTGGGCTGCTTCCTTGAGCAGAGGGCACACTGAGCCACATCACACCACACTCTGATCCTTGATGACTACACTTCAGGTATGTCTCAGCCTCAGTTTCTTCATTTGTCAAACAACAGAACAGAAGTAAATGGTTACAAAGATTTATTCAATCTGTATGAAAGAATTGATGAATGAGTGTGAATGAATGAATGAACTCTGCTGGCTTCTGTGGTCTTAACTTTTTTTTTTTTAAATTCACATCCTCTTGTCACAGAACATTAATTATTTTAATATGCATTTCTTAAAACCATGAGCATCAGTCAGGAATCTGGTCTTTACTCTCCCCCAATTTTAAGAGCAAATCAAATGTTTCTTAAAATATGTAAAGAATCAGTGAGGTTGAATAATCACATGGTGAAGTCATAGTTGTCAGATGTGGGCTGTGAGGCTGTGAGGCTGTGAGGCTGTGAGCCTAGATGGTGCATCCATGACCAGTAGACACAGCCAGAGGTAGCTTAGACAGGAAGAGACAGTGGCTATGGTAGAGAAGGCCTGTAGAAACTATTTCTATGGTTAATACAAGACAGGTTTTGCATTATAAGACAAGATATTTTGTGAAAATATAGGGCTAACAGCTCTATTCCACAAAGCTATGAAGAAAGTAAATATAGAAATACAGATGAAGCATTGGAAATCAGAGTAGTTCTGGGCCACAGAGCCAGTGGCTTGACAGCAGGACTTGAGGACCTGTTTTGAATGACATATGGAATGTCTAACTACTATCCCCATTCCAAATTTCTACAATCAGAGATGTTTATTACAAAATATAGAATGGAATATCAAATGTATAGTTGGTGTCTTTGGAAAGAGTACAGAAAGGTATATGTTTGATAAATATTAATCTAAAGTGGCAGACTATGTAACTTATAGCCCATATAATTTAAGGCATAGTGCCAGAAACAGCAGGTATACTTTTATTCCCTTTTGTAATTATTGCTTCCTCTAACAATGACATGTACTCAGTGGATATTTCCATCCACAAAATGATTCTTACTTTTCTTTTTTGAGATATAGGGTCTATTTCTCTGTCACCCAGACTGAGATGCAGTGGACAATTAGAGCTTCAGCCTCCAACTCTTGTGCTTAAGGGATCACACCCCCCACAGCCCCCACCTCTCCATCACTCCTCTCCCCCTACCTGGAGCCTCCTGAGTAGCTGGGATTACAGGTACATGCCAACATGCTTGGCTCCAAATGTTTCTAAAGCAAATATTTGCTCAATCAAGTTTAGCCTAAAGCTGCCTCCCTACGTATTTTAACTTCAGTCTCTAAAGGTTTCTCTGTACGTAGTGAACTATAACCTAAATAGAGATGTAAACAGACTGTAATCTACTCTTGTGCCAATCACCAAGTTTTGGCCAATCAAAGGGGGCCTACTGTTCAAAATGTGTTCAGATAAGACAAACACGGAGTTGTAACCAGTCCAACTGTTTCTGTCCCTCACTTCTCTTTTCTGTACCTCACTTTCCTTTTTCTGTTTATAAACCTTCTTCCATCATGTGGCTGTACTGGAGTCTCTCTGAGCCTACTGTGGCTTGGGAGGCTGCCTGATTCAAAAATTGTTCTTCTCTCAATTAAACGCTGTTAAATTTAAGTTGGCTAAGATATCTCCTTTAACAAGATCAAACCTTAAATTATTCCCACAAGTCCATTAAGCAATATTCCCACAAGTCCATTAAACTATATATTGTAGATCACCTTTTATTTGTTCATAATATGCTCTTTATATGTTTATATGGAGAGCACATTAATTTTCTTAAAATATTAACCCAATGTTTATGCTAAACTTACTTACTGTAATCTTTTCTAAAAGCTCTAATTTTTCAATGTGTCTCAGTGGCAATCATCTATATTTCTGGAAAATCCGCTTTGGCAGGCTTGTTATATTAGTCAGGGTTCTCTTAGAGGGAGAGAGCTAATAGGATACATAGATATAGATATACATATCTCTCTCTATATATATCTATATATTGGGTATGTTGTACTTAACTCCCCTTTATATATACTCCCCTTTATATATGGGTAAACTCCCTTTTATATATACCCCCCTTTATATATAAGTAAACCCCCCTTATAAAGGGGAGATTATTAAGTATTAACTTACACGATCACAAGGTCCCACAAATAGGCTGTCTGCAAGTTGAGGAACAAAGACATCCAGTTTGAGTCCCAAAACCGAAGAACTTGGAGTCTGATGTTCCAGGGCAGGAAGCATCCATGGGATGCATGGGAGAAAGATGTAGGTTGGGAAGCTAGGATTTTCTCACCTCTCTATGTTTTTCTGCCTGCTTTATATTCACTGGTAGCTGATTAGATGGTGTCCACACAATTAAGGGTGGGTCTGCCTTCCCCAGCCCATTGACTCAAATATTAAACTCCTTTGGCAACACCCTGTGACCCTCACATATCCAGGATCAATACTTGTATCCTTCAATCCAATCTAGCTGACACTAGGTATTAACCATTACAAGTCCATCCTTTGTCAACTTCAATCCATACACATCTCCTAAGGTTATACACAGTCTTCAAATAATGACAATAATAAGCTTAAAATTATGCCTAACATAATACAACTATCCTTTGTACAACCAGAAATGCACCAATCCCCAACCCAAATACTGTCACATAAAGTTAACAGTACTTAAATGCTGATATAAAGTTAATAAATCTTATGTCACACAATAAAAGAAAGGAAAGATTTTCTCAGTACAAATGTGTACATGCACAAACATGTTTTTAAAAAGGAGGAGGAGAGAGAGATCCAAGATGGCCGATTAGCAGCAGTTCAGGATTGTAGCTCCCACTGAAAGTGCAGAGAGTGAGTGGATGCCACATTTTCAGACGAACTTTCATAGCCCACGGACCAAGAGGTTCTTGGCGGAGGAGCCCCACGGGTCGCCAGCGCGACCCTTTTGGAGGGCTCGGCCGTTTGCAGGCGCCCCGACACGGCGGTTCTCAGTCCTATATACAGGACTGAGTGCCCTTTGGTTGGCGTTTGGAGCTCCAGGAAAGCAGAGTCTCTCATTCAGCTGATAAAAAGTGGACTGAAGTGGGGAACCAGACCCGGAGATTCCTGGGCAGAAAAGCGCCACGATCTTAACGCCGCTGTTTCAGCCAGCGTAGTGGGTCGCCGCAGGGGGAGGCTGGTACCCCCTCCACAAAAAAAAAAAAATAAAAACAGCGGTTGGAACTGCTGAAGATTGAGAGTTTCACAGCAAGTGCAGCTGAACCCGGGAAGGTGCAGCTCTGTGGGGGAGGGGCATCCGCTGAAGGAAAATAAGAAAAGAGGAAACTTTATCACCAGCAAGCTGGACGTCCACTCAGAGACCTAATCTGAAGGTCAGCAATTACACAGACGACAGGTGGATAAATCCACAAAGATGGGAAGGAACCAGCGCAAAAGGCTGAAAACACCCAAATCAGAATGCCTCTCCTCCTACAGAGGATTGCAGTGCCTCACACCAATTAACAAGGCCTGATAGAAATAATGTGAGGAAAACAGAATCAGGCTTCAGAAGGTAGAAATGAGAAACTTCTGTGAGCTAAAGAACATGTTCTAGCCCAATGCAAGGAAACTAAGAACCTTGAAAAAGGTTTCACGAAATGTTCATGAGAATGGAAATTAAAGAGGAATAAAGTGAATTAATGGAGCTAAAAACACAAACGAGAACTTGAGAAGTATGCACAAGTTTAACAGTCGAATTGAAAGCAGAAGAAAGGATTTCAGAGGTCGAAGACCAACTTAACGAAATAAAACGAAAGACAAGATTAGAGAAAAAGGGTAAAAGGAATGAGCAAAGTCTCCAAGAATATGGGACTATGTGAAAAGCCTAATCTACGTTTGATAGGTATACCTGAATGTGACGAAGAGAATGAATCCAAGCTGGAAAATATTTTTCAGGATATTATCCAGGAAACTTTCCTAACCTAGCAAGGCAAGACAATAGCCAACTCCAGGTAATACAGAAACATCACAAAGATATTCCTCAAAAGAGCACCCCAAGGCACAAACATAGATTCATAGGGGTGAAACGAAGGAAAAATACTACGGGCGGCCAGAGAAAGTCAGGTTACCCACAAGGGGAAGCCTATCAGACTCACAGCTGATCTCTCAGCAAAACCCTACAAGCCAGAAGAGAGTGGGGGCCAATATCACATCCTTAAGAAAAAACTTCAACCCAAATTTCAATCCAGCCAACTAAGTTTCATAAGTGAAGGAAAATAAAATTTTTTGCAAACAAGAAGTACTCAGAGATTTCATAACCAGGCCTGCTTTACAAGAGCTTCTAAGGAGGACTATGTATAGAGGGGAACAACCAGTATCAGCCACTTCAAAACCACAGTAAGCTGCATCCAATCCATCTTACAGAAGATATACAGAGACTCAAAACAAAGGGATGGAGGAAGATTTGCCAACCAAATGGAGAGAAAAAAAAAAAAGCAGTAGTTGCAATTCTCATCTCTATAAAATAGACTTTAAAGTAAAAAACGAAGAGAAAGAAGGACATTGTATAATGGTAGAGGGAAATGTAACGGGAAGAGCTAACAACCCTAAGCCTATGCGCACCCAAATAGGAGCACCCAGATAAAGGGCAACTTCTTGGTGACTTACAAAAACTTGGACTCCCACACGATAATAGTGGGAGACTTTAACATTACATTGTCAATATTGGACAAATAATGAGAAGAAGGTTAAGAAGGATACCCGGGACTTAACTTAAACCTCAAACAAGTAAACTTAATAAACATTTACAGAACTCTCTACTCCAAATCCACAAAATATACATTTTTTTTTCAGTACCAACATTTATTCTAAAAGTGACCACATGGTTGGGAGTAAATACTCCCTAGCAATTGCATAGCATTTCATAGGTTTAAATGAAATATTGGTTGGCTGTTTGTTTACTTTCCTCCCTTATTCCTTCCTGTCTCCATTGTATAACACAATTATTAGTATAAAAAAGCTTTTAATATCCATTTGTAGACTGCATTCTAGCCTGGGCAATAGAGCAAGATTCCCGTTCTCTCTTCCTTTTTCTTTTCTTTCTTTTCTCTTTATTTCATTCTTTTTTCTTCCTTCTTTCTAAAAAAAAAAAATACTTCCTACATGAAGGTGCTCTGAGGGAGGGCTGAGTGTGGAGGGCCATGTGTGCAGGTCTTTAGCATTTTAGCTGAGCTGCCTTCTTGAGTTTAAGCAGAAAACAGCTAGCGGTTCCCTCCTTTAATAAATGCCTCATCACATTTATTCTAAAAGTGACCACATGGTTGGGAGTAAATCACTCCCTAGCAATTGCATAGCATTTCATAGGTTTAAATAAATATTGGTTGGCTGTTTGTTTTTATTTTCCTCCCTTATTCCTTCCTGTCTCCATTTATAACACAATTATTAGTATAAAAAAGCTTTTAATATCCATTTGTAGACTGCATTCTAGCCTGGGCAATAGACAAGATTCCCGTTCTCTCTCCCTTTTTTTTTTCTTTTTCTCTTTATTTCATTCTTTTTTCTTCCTTCTTTCTCTTTCTCTTTTTCTAAAAAAAAAAGGAGGAGGAAATACTCATGATAGTTACAGTCCTTGTTTCTGCAGCTGGTACCATGGTCATAGCTGGTATTAATGACTACCTTCTACTACCCATTCTGTATTCCCTTTGCCTTCAGCAAGCACCTCAGCAGACTGTGGGCTTTTTCTTGGTGGAGTGACCCAAACCTTCATTCCTGAGGGGTCTGGACCATTTGTAGTCCTGCCTGGATTGGGCTGTTGTATTTTCCCATTGACCTTAATCATAGGGCATGGTAATACTTAGAGATGCTGTAATGGATCTCCTGTATTATATGCCTACTCTATCTTAAGTCTATTATGGAGTGGCAGATTGATTTCATCTTGATAGTCTTGGTCAATCACTCCAGCCAACACTGTAACTCCTTTCTGAGTCTGTTGACTTAAAGGAAGGAGGAGCCCAAAGTGTCTAGGTGGCAATCTTAACTTTGAGTTTAATGGAATGGTTGTGTCTTCTGGTGGCAGCATTCCTTGCTGAATCTGACTGGCAGACTCTGTCTGAGTGACGGATGACAGAAGTATGCAGACACAGATGTTTTACCTGTGCAAGCGTGGCCAGGGGACCCCTTGGCTCACAGATCTTGAAGAGGGGAGTCCGAACATGAAGCCCTCATATGCCAGAGAGGCTCATATTTATTTTAATACATAATAACAAAGGCTTGGAGCAAACACAATTAGTGGGTAATTAACATTGCTGACCCCCTGTGTGGAGAGGAGTCATGTGTGCAGATGATCAAAGGTCAATATTAGCATAACATGAGCAAATAAGCTATTTAGATAAACTCCTCTGCATTCCTTTGTTATCTGCTCTTAGCTATCAGGTCAATGTAAGAGGATTAGGCTACCTTCAGCCATTATTCTCTCCTGAGGCTTTTGCAAAACTTTCTGGCCTTCTAAGAAGGTTTGCATCTTTCTTATAAATTTTCTCATCACCCTGATAAATCTCTTACATCTCCCCCCTTTCTGTTTTTTGCATTAGTATTTGTTTATTGCAGAGTACATATGTGTGCAGCAACAGTTTTGTCAGGTGCAGTGCTTATAAATTGTGTTCTGGCTTTGCATCCTAGAATTAGTAAATAACATAAAACAAAAATAAGTATAATCAGTAACATTCTTTTCTAATCAAGGAGTGACATGTAGTGTCACTTGGCACTTCAGTCTACTGTGTGCATTTTTTTTTTTTTTTAGTTGTGTGCTATTAATGAGGGACCTTACTGGGGTTATGTCAATTCCTCCTAGCCAAGCAGTTATGTTATTAGAGGCTGGTAAGTGGGTGTCTGCCCAGGTAACAGGCAGAAAAAAGGCAGATTTAGAAGATAGGCTCTATAGAGTGTGGCAGGTACAGGTTGTAGGCAAAGTGAGAGAATAAAAAGGATCAATACCTTACATGAGTTGCAATGTACAACAGAGAGCATAGCAAGGAACAAATTATCTGGAGTGAATGGTGTTTGTGTTTGGAGTACGGTTTGCTTAGCCTTCTGAGTTTTCTTCCTCAGCATTCCTTAGGTAATGTCCAGGGCTTGTGTCATCTGAGGAAGCTGCATCATCCAGGGCTGTGGGTCTTGTAGGGTCATTTTCTTCATCTCTGGTACTGGGTTAGGTCCTAGCTACACAATGGTATGGATTGATGCATTATGCTGGAATCCAAAGAAGACCAGAGGATGTGTGTGAACACAAGCATATCTTCTTCTTCCCTATGTTAGCAAATCAGTTGGACCACCCCATTTATTACTATTTACATCCTTCCATAGAGCTGTGGGTTTTATGTCTTGAGAGTTTTCAGCAAAGTGCTTGATTGAAATTTGTGAGCAAGAAGGGAATGCTTTATATAGCCTGTATAATCAGAGAGTGCTATCTGAAGATCTAGAGATAGGGGCAATACTGCTTCGAATTGCTGTTTGCTCAAAGGAATTCTTATAACATCAGGGTCATAACGTAGCAACTGACTGCATCATCTGTGGTCCGTATAGATGACTTTACTAACTAGCTGGATATAGGGAGATAGTGTTTTCTTCCTGGTATGTGAGCAAAAAACATATTCTAGGAAGCACAGTCCTGGGGCCATTTGTCTTATTAATCTTGTTGGAGAATGGTTAGTGGGAAAAATAAACAATTGAACTGAATATCCTGTGTCTATGCAATCTAGTTGCCCCTGAGAAATAGCTTGCTGTATTTCTTCCATTTCCCTTGTTTGCTGCAGGGGTCAAATACCTGGGATAATCTAGGGCAGCATTGCCTTTTAAGATAGAAAACAGGTTTTGCTGCTCATCTGTAGTTATGTCCAAATGGGGTGAAGCCACTTAATATCACCCAGTAATTTTTGATAATCATTTAAGGTATGTAAGTTGCTAATATTTAATTTAACTTTTTGAACTCTTACTGACCAGGAAGTTAGTATGTATCTATACCATTTCCAAGGAGAGGAGATTTGTACTTTTTCAGGTGCTATGATTAAACCACTTAACTGTGTATTCCTTTGGACAGAGGCATATAAACTTAGAAGTACTGGCTCCATTGGGGTGGCCAGTAAAATATCTATAAAATGAATAATCTTGCAATTAGGAAATTCGTTTCTACTTGGGAGGAAAGTCTGATTTACATGATACTGACACATAGTAGGACTGTTCAGCTATTCTTTGAGGAAGCACTTGCCAATGATATTGGCTAGCTGGCCTTTCAGTATTGATAGCTAGTATTATAAATGCAAATTTTTCTGTGTCCTGTTCTACAAGGGGAATAGTATAAAAGCAGTCTTTCAAGTCATCTTAAGGAATTGCTGCAGGGGAGGGGAGCCCCCTGCTGAAGAGGCCCCATAGGCTGCAAATTAGCATGAATAGCCTGTAAGTCATGCAAAAGTCTCTATTTGCCAGACTTCTTGGGAGTGACAAAAATGGACAAATTTCAAAGGCTGTTAGATGGTTCCATTTGGCTGGCTTTTAATTGCTCCTCAACTAATTCATAAGCTTGCTGTAATTTCTCTTCCTTTAAAGATCACTGTTCTGCCTAAATAGGATTTTGAAAGAGTCACATCAGGGATAGGCAAGTAATAACAGTGGCCATTATTAGAAAAGGGTTTGCTGTTCACATAATTCATCAAACTCTGCCCTCCAGAGGAGGCATTGACTAGCATCCAAAGTTGTTTTAGCTAGCATTGACTGGGTCTATGGGCTCATACAGAAGTTGTCTGCTATGGCTTCAATTAACTTTTTTTTTTTTTTTTTGTAAATTGGCTAGTGGCTCCATTTTCTCTGATGCTTTTTCTTATCTTTTTATAAGCATACACCTGATTGCCGTGTTGATCTTGCATCACTGGGCAAGATCAACTCCCCCTTCTAATGCCACTTGCCTAAAACAGGGTCCTATAGCTGTAGCATATCTCTTGTCTTTTTTCCAATTTATTGGGGGGAGGAGGCTGAGGGAGAATTTCTGTCTCCTCTGTGGCACTTTGACTCAGTAATGGTGGGGCTGAGAAAGATGGAGAAGGCAGTAAGGTAGGTGATGTTTCCTTCTCCCTTCCCTCTTTAGGGTCTTCTGTGTATAGTGGGGCCAGAGCAGCCCCAGCGAAGGTCCATAACATTAGAGATGTCATTGGGACCCATTTGTTGCCCTTGCACATGATGCTGTTTAAGGTTTCTACCCACTTGTTCCCAGAGCTCTACATCTAGTGTACCTTCTTCTGGGAACCATGGGTTATGGGAAACAACAGTTTTTATTAGGTCCCTAAATTGAGCCTGTGAAAATGAGGTTCTGCTAGCTTTAAACAGCTGTTTCAAAGCTTTTATACACTGTTTCTCTTGTGCTGATAACTGTTGTCTCATGATGAAACCCTAACCTGAACAATTTCTTCAAACTTGGAAATCCCAAGTGGATACCAATGACTTACTGACTTATTGGCTGCGCAGTCTCTTCACCTTTGTTTTCAAGGGTTCTGTCATAATCTGCGATCCATTGCAGCATTCCTCACATGGGGCACCAGCTGCCAAGTCTGACCAACAGACTCAGTCTGAGTGACTGATGACAGAGGTACACAGACACAGATGTTTTGCTTGTGCAAGCATGACCAGGGCACCCCCCCAGCTCATAGATCATGAAGAGGGAGACCAGCTGTGAAGCCCCCATATGCCAGAAAGGCTCATATTTATTTTAGTACAGATTTAATGACAAAGGCTTGGAGAAAACACCATTAGTGGGTAATTAACATTGCCGACTCCCAACGTAGAGTGCAGTCACGCACATGGAAGATCAAAGGTCGGTATTAGGACAAAATTAGTAAATAAATTATTTAGATAAACTCCTTTACATTCCGTTGTTATCTGCCCTTTGCTATTAGCTCAAGGTAAAAGGATTAGGCTGCCTTCAACCATCATTCTCTCCTGAGGCTTTTGGAAAACCTTCTGGCCTTCTAAGAAGGTTTGCATCTTTCTTATAATTTTTCCCACCACTCTGATCGATCTCTTACAGTTCCTCCCTCTGGAACTAAGACCTCTAGGCCAGCATAATGTAATGTCATGGGAACAGGAAGCAAACATTTTGCTAGTGGATCACTACAGGTGATGATGAGTGATGCCACTTCCACTTTCACCCCTTGATTCCTGACCCATAAATCCTGGCTATGGGAGAAATGGTACCATATATTGGACACTGATTCAGAGCATACCCGGCCTTCTGGAGAACTTTGCCCCAGTCTTGCAAAGTAATGTCACCTAGTTGCCATTGTAATTGTGACTTCAAAAGGCCATTCCACTGTTATATCAATCCAGCTGCTTCAGGATGTTGGGGAACATGGTAAGACCTGTAGATGCCATGAGTATGAGCCCACTACCACACTTCTTTAGCCATAAAGTGAGTGCCATGGTCAAAGGCAATGCTGTGTGGAGTACCTTGATGGTGGATAAAGCATTCTGTGAGTCCAAGGATGGTAGTCTTGGCAGAAGCATTGTATGCAGGATAGGCAAACCCATATCAAAAGTAAGTGTCTATTCCAGTGAGGACAAATATCTGCCCTTTCCATGATGAAATGGGTTCAATATAATCAACCTGCCAGCAGGTAGCTGGTGGATCACCCCAAAGAATGGTGCCATATCAAGGGTTAAGTGTTACTCCCTGCTGCTGCTGGCAAATTGGGCACTCAGTAGTGGCCATTGCCAGGTCACCCTTGGTAAGCGGAAGTCCATTTTGCTGAGCCCGTGTATACCGTCCACCCCTACCACCATGGCTACTTTGTTCATGGACCCATTGGACGATGACAGGGGTGGCTGGGGAAAGAGGCTGAGTGGTGTCCACAGAACAGGTCCCCTATCTACTTGATTATTAAAATTCTCCTCTGCTGAGGTCACCAGTTGGTGAGCATTCACATAGGTACAAATATCTTCAGTTTTTGACCCCTCAGAGAGGGGTAAAAAAAAATTTCCCAAAATTTCTTTGTCACCAATTTTTCAATCATGCTTTTTCCAAGTCCCTGACCATCCAGCCAAACTATTGGTTACAGTCCATGAATCAGTATATAATTGCACATATAGCCATTTCTCCTTCCATGCAAAGTGCACAGCCAGTGAACTGCTTGAAGTACGGCCCACTGGGAAGATTTATCTTCACCACTGTCCTTCAGGGATTTCCTAGAAAGGGGCTGTAGTTCTACAGCTGTCCACTTTCTGGTGGTACCTGAATATTGTGCAAAATTATCTGTGAACCAGACCCTATTCTTCTCTTTCTCTGTCAACTGATCATAGGGAAATTCCCATGAGACCATCAGTGCAAGCTGGGGTAGAGAAAGCAGGGGTGGCAGGAGTGGAGACCATGGGCATTTGAGCCACTTCCTGATGTAATTTACTTGTGCCTTCAGGACCTGCTCGAGCTCCATCACATATATACCATTTCCATTTGATGATGGAATGCTGCTGGGCATGATTCACTTTATGGCTAGATGTGTCAGAAAGCACCCAGTTCATGATAGATAGTAGTATCAGGGTGACTTGATGACCCATAGTAAAACATTCAATTTCCACCAGAGCCCAGTAATAGATCAAGAGCTGTCTCTCAAAAGGAGAGTCCTTATCTGCAGAAGACGGCAGGGCCTTGCTTCAAAATCCTAGAGGCCTCTGCAGTGGTTTACCTATGGGGGGTCTACCAAAGGCTCCAAAAAGCATCCCAATCTGCCACTGACACCTCAAACACCATTGGATCTGCTGGGTCATATGACCCAAGAGACAGAGCAGCTTGCACAGCACCCTAGACCTGTCGCAGAGCCTTCTTTGTTCTGAACCCTACTCAAAACTGGCAGCCATTTGGGTCACTTGATAAATGGGCCAGAGCAACATACCCAAATGAAGAATGTGTTGCCTCCAAAATCCAAATAGGCCCACTAGGCATTGTGACTTTTTCTTGATTGTAGTTGGGGCCAAATACAGCAACTTATCCTTTGCCTTAGAAGGAATATCTTAACAGGCCCCACACCACTGGACCCCTAGAAATTTTACTGAGGTAGAAGGTCCCTGAATTTTAGTCAGACTTATTTCCCATCCTCTGGCATGCAAATGCCTCACCAATAAGTTCAGTGTGTTTGCCACTTCTTGCTCACTGGATCCAATGAGCATAATGTCATCAATGTAGGGACCAGTGTGATATCTTGAGGATGTGAAAAGTGATCAAAGTTTCTCCAAATAAAATTATGACACAAAGCTGGAAAGTTGATATACCCCTGAGGTAGGACAATGAAGGTGTATTGCTGGCCTTTCCAGCTGAAGGCAAATTTCTTCTGGTGTGCCTTATGGAAAGGAATGGAGAAAAACACATTTACCAAGTCAATGGCTACATACTAGGTACCAGGAGATGTGTTAATTTGCTCAAGCAATGGAACCACATCTGGTACAGCAGCTGCAATTGGAGTCACCCCCTTGGTTAAGCTTACAATAATCCACTGTCATTCTCCAAGATTCATCTGTCTTCTGCACAGACCAAATGGGAGAGTTGAATGGGGGATGTGGTGGGGAATAACCACCCCTGTGTCTTTCAAGTCCTTGATGGTGGCACTAATCTCTGGAGTCCCTCCAGGGATGCAATATTGTTTTTGATTTACTATTATTCTAGATAGGGGCAGCTTTAATGGCTTCCATTTGGCCTTTCCCACAATAATAGCCCTCACCCTACCAGTCAGGGAGCCAATGTGGGGGTTATGCCAGCTGCTAAGTATGTCCATGCCAATTATGTTTTCTAGCACTGGGGGAAATGATCCCAGGATGAGTCCAGGGACCCACTGGACCCACTATAAGTTGAACCTGAGCTAAAACTCCATAAATTACCTGACCTCCATAAGCCCCTGCTTTAACTAGAGGACTAAAATGATGTTTTGGGTACCCTGGAATCAACATCAGCTCAGAGCCTGTGTCCAGTAGTCCCTGAAATGTCTGATCATTTCCCTTTCCCCAATGCACAGTTACCCTGGTAAAAGGTCAGAGGTCTCTTTGGGGAATGATGGGAGGAAGATTTACTGCAAAAATTATTGGTAATGTAGTGGGGTCCTTCCTCAATGGGACCTGGCCTCCCCCTTCATTCAAGGGGTTCTGGGTCTGTAAACTGGCTCAAGTCTGAAAATTTATTGAGAGGCCATGATTCTCTGTTTTTAATAATTCAAGTTAGTCTTTCGTCCATTCAAATTAGATGTTTTCTGTTTGTATAATTTAAGTAGAAATGCAGTAGAATTCCTATCAATTTCATTTCTAGGAACACCATGATTAATTAGCCAATACCAGAATTCTACATGAGTCAGACTATTCTGATTGCTACTTTGCTTCTGCTGTCCATTATTGTAGCTATGTCCATCATGCCTTTGATAGTTGAATACTGCCACTTGGCCCCTGCCACCTTGGGATCCAATTATTCCCACTATATTTAAATTTTGTAGTTGAGTGACTGTGGTTCCCACCATTAGATCTGACATACAGAGAAAAGCAATTACAGGGCTCTTGAAAGATACAGCTGCTGCCCTCACAAATCTATTTTGCAAGGCATTTGTCAAGATTATATCTTCTGGACCCTCCCAGCTGGAATGAGCAGGTCTAAAGTGACTAATCCACCCCCCTATCCCAATCTCTCTAAGCCTGTGGATCCCTTCCTTTACATTAAACTAAGGGGGATTAGGCACTTATAGCTCCCTCACAGTGGGCCATCTTTTAATCCATATTTCAGTGAACCAAGCAAATAAACGATTAGAACCTTTTGTAGCTACCTGAACTGCAACATTAAAAGCAGAGTCTCTACTTGGTAGACTCAAATCAATAAATTCAGCCTGATCCAACTCTATATTCCTTTCTTCATTATCCCATACCCTTAATATCCATTCCCATGCCTGTTCTCCAGATTGCTGTTTATATAAATTAGAGAATTTAAACAGTTCTTTTTGAGGGTAGCACACATTCTCATGGGTCACACTCTCAACTTCACTTCTAGGGTCTCGCTGGGAGTTTAGTTATAGATCTAGAAGCAAACAGAGGTTTTGGGGGTGGCTTCTGAGGAGAATCAATATTATCTTGCCTAGCAACTGTTGCCTCAGGCAGCACAGGGTTTATCCTCTTAGACAAATGTAGAAAGGCTTATGGCAGCATGGGTCAGGGAGGGAATGTTGCCACTATGGGGGGATGGGGAAGCTGTTCTACTTGGCAAAAAAGATTCATCAGAGTTTACAAACTCAGTGTCCCCAGGTTCATCAGGGTCCTCCCACATTTTCCCGTTCCAAGTTGCAGTGTCCCATTCTTTTCCAATCAACGTCCTTACTTTAACAGTAGACACTTGGTAAAGCTGTGCAGGTATCTTTCACTGCAGGTCAGCCACTTGCATGAGAAGAACTTGCGTCTGTTTTTCTATAATTTCAGCTCTTTCTCTACAGAAAATAAAACTCTCAGTTAGGTCAGTCTTAGCAGATTTGAGGCTCAGTATCTGCTTTTGAAGCTAGGAGACAGCATCCCTGAGTTCATCATTTTCTCTCCTCACTTTGTCCACTGAACTTAGGAAAGACCAACCAGCTACATTATATTCCTTGGTTCTCCACATATGGTCAAAGGTATTATATACACAGTCACTAAACTCCTTGCTTCTCACCTGCAGTGAATCAGGGAGTGTCAAATGCATTTTTTTTGCATAACTCTCTAAACAGTTTCCACCAAGGATTATCAGTGTGCTTCATATGATTAGAAGTACAGTCCTTAGCATTTTGGGGTCTAATCATATTAAGCAGCGAACTCCAGAAACCCCAAAACCAATTAAAGAATTCCATCCTTAATATTCTGTTTCTGTAGAACCACTCCTGGTACCAAAATCTGTATTAGGCAGGGTTCTCTTAGAGGGACAGAACTAATAGGATATGTAATACTAATACAGATTTTGGGTATATACAGTATATATACACACAGACACAAAGGGGAGTTTATTAAGTATTAACTTACATGATCACAAGATTCCCTAATAGACTGTCTACAAGCTAAGGAGCCAGGAGAGCCAGTCTGAATCCCAAAATTGAAGAACTTGGATTCTAATTTTCTAGGACAGGCAGCATTCATGGGATGCATGGGAGAAAGATGTAGGCTGGGAGGGCAGGCCTGTGTCATTGCTTCATGTTTTTCTGCCTGATTTATATTCTCTGGCAGCTGATTATATGGTGTCTACCCAATTAAGGGTGGGTATGCCTTCCCCAGCCCACTGACTCAAATGTTAATCTCCTTTGGCAATACCCTCACAGACACACCCAGGACCAATACTTGCATCCTTCAATCCAATCAAGTTGACACTCAGTATTAACCATCACATTTGTCAATCATATGAACCAGAAATTCAGTGAAGTTTAATTCAGCAAAAATTTATTAAATATTTTTATGCCCAGAGCATTTTGTTAGATACTATGGATGAATACAAAGAAGATTTAGGTTTTGATACTTTATTGGGAAAGACATATATAAGATACCATTTAATTTAGTTTAATTGAGTAAATTTTACTGCAAATAGACTATGTGGAGGCACCGTTTTGTGCTGGAGACACAGAGTCTATGTGCTTGAGAAATATATAGTCTAGCAAGGAGAAAACAGAAATGTGTGGAGAACATTGATTTTCTTCATATGTGGAGAAATAGTAGAGAACAGTAATTTTTGTCATGATTGCCATGTCCATAAACATTGTAGACACACACACACACACACACACACACACACACACACTTTACAGACATCAGTATTTCAATTGATACTAGGCCTGATCTTATTAGAGATTGGTGATAAGCATACTAAGAAGAGAGACAACATTTCATCTGGGCCTTGTGGTATGTCTAGCACTGTGCTGACTAGACAAGAGAGGGAATGACATTCTAAGTCATTGAACTGCGTAATGTGAAAAGGGGAGAAAATATATTCCAACCTCAATGTATGTGGTCTGAAATTGGTGAAATGGTAGAGCAGCAGCCTGCTAGAAATCTATTTAGACAAAGAATTCAGGAGACTCCTGGGAGATAACTCATCCCAAGAGAACATCAGATGGACAAGCTTGACTCAGGAATAAATCGCTCCCTCAGTTATTAAAAACTGGTTTTGAATACAGTTTAATGGATTGCTCTGGTCAAGGATGATTCACTGATAAAGCATTTGGAAAATGTTTAATTGCTAAGATTGCAAGAAAGATCAGGCTTTAAAAGTACTGACTCACAAACCTAAATATAAAGTGATTTTTTAAAGAAAACACTCTTCACAAGATTACTAAGGTCACCATGTTTATTGGCCAGCCCTTTTCAAAATGCTGTGTAACAAACAACTACAAAACCTACTGGCTTAACAAGCATATAAGTAGGTCAGCTGAGGTGTATTAGTTCTAGTCAGGATTTGGCTGGTGGCTCCAACCTTACAATTGGTCTCAAGCCTATTCTAAGTGTCTCGCATCCTGTCTTTCTTGGTCCAGTGAGCTAGCTGGGGCCTATTCTCAGATGATGACAGAAGCTCAGGGGTGAATAGATAAAGCTGATGTCTCTCAAGGACCAGGACCTAAACTAGCAAGCTGTCACTTTCACTTACATCCCATTGGTCAAAACAAATTATGTGGATGTGGTGAAGCCCAAAACCAATAGTGTGGGGAAGCATACTCACCTCCACTGGGTGAGACTGAAAAGAAACATGTCGAAAAGAAAGGTTGGAGGGAGGGTAAAGAACTGAAAACATTCTGCTACACTGACAGCTCATGGTGGAGAACAGTAAGTTTTGTCATGATCGTTGTGTTCATAAACATTGTAGACACACACACATATACCTTTTGGACATCAGTATTGCAAAAGAACTTTGTTTTTGTTAGGGAGCCAGTATAGGGAAAGGCTTAAGGTTTCACTTATTTTTGAGACTAGAACTAGACAAGGCAACTCTGTTTTTTAAAAATATTGTTGTTGTTGTTGTTTTAACTTAATTGGGGATTATTGCTTGTTTGTTTTTCCTGACTGTGAGATGCGATGGTCATTCTTCTCCATAAAGGTAGCAGGTACCCTCTGTTCTGCATAAAGACCTCCTGCCTAAAGCTTACTTAGGGGTTGGGATAGCATAATGTGATATGAGGCTGGAAAAAATTGGCTGGGATCAGGTTGTAAATTATATGTATATCAGGTTAAGGAGGTTGAATTTTCCCTCTGAGAAGTCTTCAGAAAGCTTTGAATACATTAAATTTGAATATGTGAGATTTGTATTTTAGAAATCTGAACCTAATGGCAATTGAATAAAGACACAAGGAGAAATACATGAATATAAACAAATGCAAGTTGGTGCAAGGTAGACAATTATTATTATTTAAAACAATACAGCAGAGGGAGAACAGAGAGTGGAAGAATTAATTCCATCAGGGAGATTTTGGGAAGACCAATAAATAACATAGGCATCAAAATGACTTTCATAAATGGAAAACAAGTAATAGGGGAGGAAAGGCAAACAAGAAAGACAGTAGAACATTTACTTAGCAAATAGTTACTAAGTGCTAGTAGGTTCTGGGCACAGTGTTAAATATTGGGGGTGTAATTTGGGGGCAAAACCAAAACTGTTTTATGCCTTTGAAGAGTTTATATCTAGGGGAGTCAGACATTAACCAGACA
The DNA here is from genome assembly GCA_036589455.1 of Ateles fusciceps. Lineage (NCBI taxonomy): Eukaryota > Metazoa > Chordata > Mammalia > Primates > Atelidae > Ateles > Ateles fusciceps. The sequence continues at coordinate 2,684,181 of JAZHEH010002565.1, forward strand.
GTAACTAAAACTAAATGTAAAACTGCATGTGTAGCAAACCCTGTGAATTAGAGCTACACAATGCTGAGACTCTCCAACAAAGAGTTTTCTGTGGTAGGATCAGGGAGATCAGGGAATTCTTCCATGAGGAAGCAACACTTAAGTTGTGACCTGGAGGATTAAAAGGGGTTAATTAGATAAACAGGGGAGGGGATGGTTTCTGACAATGTGGACAGCTTACTGTGTACCAGATGTTTACTAAATGCCTTTGATAAAACAAATCTTTTCATTTTCAGAATAACTCTATGATATAGACTCTGTTACTATCTCCATTTTGCAGATATTAAAACTATGTTTTTCAGAGAATTTAAGGTTATCCAGCTAGTGAAGAGTACACCTGGCATGTGAACCCATACATTCTGTTCCAGTGCTTCTGTTATCTCTGTTCGTGTTATACCATCTTTCCAGGTAAGGAGGAGAATTTCAGGCAGAAGAAATGACATGATCCAAAGTCTAGAGGTAGTGTTTCTAAAATGAGGACCCGAAATGAGGCAGCGTCAAACAAGCAAATGTAGTAAGAAGCAGGGTGTAATGGGGTCAGGCAGGAAAGGCAAATATAAGGAGCATGGATACAAGCTATGTAGTCCACGTGAAGGTCTCTCTTCCCCTCCCTTCTCCCTTCCCTTCCCTCCCCTCCCCTCCCCTCCCCTCTCTTCCCCTCCCCTCCTTCCTTCCCTCCTCCCTTCCTCCCTTCCCCTTCTTCTCTCTCTCTCTCTCTCTAAAGGAATTGTAAGATATTGAAGTATTTTAAACAGAGGGATCACATTTTTAGATATTCATTTTGAAAATACTGTGGGGGAGAGAGTTGGGGGAGCAGCATAGATACAAAAGGGCCATTTCAGGGCCTTGTGTCATGCCAAGTGAGTGGTGATGGTAATTTAGACAAGGCCGCTGCTGCAAAAGATGGAGGTTTACGTGGGTCTGAAGGCTTTTCAGCAGGCAAAATTGCCAGGACTTTGTGAATTGAATTTAGAGAGGAAAGAGAAGTGTCAAGAATGACTTGGTTTCTGGCTTGTACAATTGGATGGACAGTGGCACTACTGAGGACAGATTTGCTCAATGGATTATTTTTGGAACTCGGTGAAGTCCACTCTGGCATGTTTGATGATTGAAATATGGTGAAAAGAAAAGCAGTCTAGGATAACTGTGGCAGAGAGAGTCCTGTTTGTCTATGGCTTTTCCTCTTACTGTGCAAATTGGTAGTTGCCAACTGCCACAAAATTATAGAAACAATTAGAAGTAGAAAAATAAATTTACTTCCTCTGATGAACAAAAGTAGAGACAAGAATTACCTTATTAAGTTCAGTATTATTTTTGTATCCATTATACAATATATGGCTATATACATAAGTATGGAATATATAGATCATATAAATTGTACATAGATTTTTTTACATAAATGGTAGAAGAATCATAAAGCTGGATAATTATAAGTAGTTTTGATTCAAGATGAGTTATATTTTTTCATTGTCTAGAATCTGATAAAATAGAGGGCCCTACGATTAGATCACATCTCAAGAGATGAAAGTGTACTTTTCCTCCAAGTTCAAATACATTCAGATTGCTACAAACTATTTTTCCCCTTAAACATAGCCATAGAAAATGAGCATTTATTTATTTGTTTATTAATTTATTGGCAAAGAGTTTTTCCTTTCCAAAAATGAGAAGAAGAAATCTTGCTAGTTCCTTTCCATATGAAAATTAGATTGATTGAAAGCAATACTTTGCCTTAAAGAAAAGACCTACTCAGTTGCAAAAATTTAATGAAGCTTAAAAGTGCCATGAAATGCAATTGAATATTGCAAGCAAGTAGATTGGAATAGAAGCTTCAGGTGATAAAAAGGGCAGTAAATGTATTTCAAAGTAAGGTTCAGATATAAAAGAAACTGCCTCACTAGAAGCTATTTTTAATTAATGCTTTACTTTTGGCTCACTTGTATAAGAGCTAAAAGGATACTTAAACCCATAAATTTAACTTTGCTTTTATGCCCTTTCTTGAGATGTAAATTCTCATGAACTGTAAAGCACATCTGGAAGGTTATTTTCAAACTTTTGATTATATTCATTACAAGAACTTCACCCCTCAGTTAAAAACATGGTCTAAGCAGTTTTTCAGTGAATTTGAGTCACACAAACAGATAAACAAGATGCTTTAGACCAGTAGTTCTTACAACAATGCCATTATGATCCTCCATAGATTGCTTTGGAAATGTGTGGAAGTCTGTTCATGTCCTTTGCCCTGGGCATATACCCAAAGGAATATAAATCGTTCTATTACAAAGACACATGCACGCGTATGTTCACTGTAGCACTATTTACAATAGCGAAAATGTGGAATCAACCTAAATGCCTAGAAATGATAGATTGGATAAAAAATATATGGTAATATGTACACCATGGAATACTATGCAGCCATAAAAGGAATGAGATTATGTCCTTTGCAGGGACATAAATTGAGCTGAGGCCATTATTTTTGGCAAACTAACACAGGAACAGAAAACCAAATACCACATATTCTCACTTATAAGTGGGAGCTAAATAATAAGAACACATTGACACATAGAGGGGAACAACACAACACTTGGGCCTATTGGAGGGTTGAGGGTGGGAAGAAAGAGATAATCAGGAAAAATAACTAATGGGTACTAGGCTTAATACCTGGGTGATGAAATAATTCATACAACAAACTCCCATGACACAAGTTTATCTATGTAATAAACCTGCACATGTACACCTGAACTTAAAAGTTAGAAAAAACAAATATGCGGAAGTATTTTGGGCTGTCACAATGACTATGAGACTTTACTGCTGTTTGATGGGTGGGACTGAGATGTTGGCTATCCAACCATGTGCAGGATAGTTTTATAATCATATAATTTTACCCTACATTGCACAATTTCTAAATATTCTATTGTCATTCACATAGGTGAAATCCTCCTTTACATTTATTTGATCCTAACCTAACTTGGTTTTACAAATCAATACAAAGCCTTTTTTTAGACCCTTAATATACACTGGATATTTTAGAATCACAATTGCAATGTATGCTGAAGAAAAATTTTATTTTATTTTCAGTTTTATAAAGATGTGTTTTCCACTTTGATAAATCATGCCATCAGTGGGAATGCTTGCTGCTTATAGTAGATATTTCAGTAACTAATGCACCGCTTCTCATCAGTCTGCATTTACTGCTATTGTCTTATTCATGGTGATTCTATAGATAGGTGTAAGAATCTGCAGCATGTATATACCTATGTAACAAACCTACATCTTCTGCACATGTACCCCAGAACTTAAAGTATGATAATAAAAAAAAGAAAAACAATATGACTTCTTCATTATGCCTTCCAGAGTAGGTACACTATTGCAAGTGTGGCTACCTGAGAACTTATATCTCTAAATACTAATTATTTTATTATTCATTGTTTAAAAAATTTAACATATATTTATATACATTTGGTAATCATGAATATAGACAAGTTATATTATCTATGAGAGTGCTCATTACAAAATGTATGTTACAAAAGGGGAGTTTTAGGTCTAATAAGGTTGAGTTTTAACATTATACAAACACATATGTGAAATATATCAATTTTAAAAGGCGAAGGAGAGATATTTGAACCAACTGCAGTCAGGGATTTGGTTATAGACCGCATAAATAAGTAACTGAGCTTTGAATATAGGGATTTGATTGAAATATCAAATTCAAGTAAAAAATACTAGCAATTATTTACATTATACTACACATACATACATCAGAATACTTTGAAAGTGAGAACATCTTTGACAAATCATGCATAAATCTGTATGTATTTTAAATAAAGGCACTCAAATTTCTAATTTGATTAGACACTATATTTACATTTGGTTTGGACAGTTTCTATCTTATGTTTGGAGCAATCCATCTAGAGGTAAAATAAAACTAATTTATAAAATATTGATGCTTGACATATTGAAAATGTTAATATTTATTTCAAAAATGTACTATTCAGCACTTAGAATGTTTTAATTGACATAAATATTGCATGCGAATACCAAGATGATATAGGCCCCCTTTTTAGCCAAATTGTTCAAGTCATGACTTCATTACTTTGGTGCTTTATATATACTATCTGTGTATAAAACAACACAGCGTGACATAATATATTTTAGGTGAGTGAGGAGATTTTGAATATCTAAGACAAACTCTCCATTTCTTAACACAGATTTTTTTTTTTTCACTTAACCTTACTAATAATCTCAATATACTCTTTGTTTGCCTAGAAGATTCAGGTAGTGAAAAACTGGGTAAGACAAATTCTAAAATTTACCTGGAAAGATGGCATAATAAGAACAGAGATAACAGAAGCACTGGAACAGAATGTATGGGTTCAAATGCCAGGTGTACCCTTTACAATCTGGTTAACCTTAAAACTCTCTGAAAACCATAGTTTTAATATTTGTAAAGTGGGGGATAGTAACAGAGTCTATATCATAAAGTTATTCTGAAAATGAAAAGATTTGTTATATCAAAGATATTTAGTAAACATCTGGTACACAGTAAGCTGTCCACATTGTCAGACACCATCCCTCCCCTGTTTATCTAATTAACCCCTTTTAGTTTTCCAGGTCACAGCTTAAGTGTTGCTTCCTCGTGGAAGAATTCCCTGATCTCCCTGATCCTACCACAGAAAACTCTTTGTTGGAGAGTCTCAGCATTGTGTAACTCTAATTCACAGGGCTTGCTACACATGCAGTTTTACATTTAGTTTTAGTTACTGTCTGGTTAATGTCTGATTCCCCTAGATATAAACTCTTCAAAGGCATAAAACAGTTTTGGTTTTGCCCCAAATTACACCCCCAATATTTAACACTGTGCCCAGAACCTAGTAGCACTTAGTAACTATTTGCTAAGTAAATGTTCTACTGTCTTTCTTGTTTGCCTTTCCTCCCCTATTACTTGTTTTCCATTTATGAAAGTCATTTTGATGCCTATGTTATTTATTGGTCTTCCCAAAATCTCCCTGATGGAATTAATTCTTCCACTCTCTGTTCTCCCTCTGCTGTATTGTTTTAAATAATAATAATTGTCTACCTTGCACCAACTTGCATTTGTTTATATTCATGTATTTCTCCTTGTGTCTTTATTCAATTGCCTTTAGGGTTAGATTTCTAAAATATAAATCTGATACATTCAAATTCAATGTATTCAAAGTGTTCTGAAGACTCCTCAGAGGGTAAAGCCAACCTCCTTAACTCTAAAATTTGGGAGCTGAATTATTATATTAAATTCTGCCAGAGCTAATATTCAGACTAAGAATACATATCTCTCTATGAAGTAACATGTTATAGTTATTTAAGAAAATACACAGCTCTCAACTCTCATAATTCAACATTCTTATAATTAACATTGATATAATCAACATAAGCATCTCTACACTACCTTATTTATACTAAATTCGCATTTTCAATACATCAGCTCGACAATACATTTTTAAAAATATTACACAGATGTGACCAACCATTATGCCATCTTTCTAAATTGTTCCTTTGCTTACTAGCTATGAAATACACAGATGACTTTAACTTGCTAAGCTTCAGTTTCAAATGGGAATAATTGTGGAATCTCATAGTATTGCAGTGTTAAATAGAATAATTCATATAAAAATGTTTTATATAGCCTTTACATAAAAGATGCTCTTAGAAAATTTTAATACTGGGAATATTAACTATTGGTAGTAGCAAAGTTTATGACTAGCTAAACATTTTATTTTACCCTTATTTTTTAAAGAAACATGAGAAATAATAAAAGTTAAGGTATTTATATTATTGCTAAAATGCTTAGTCTCACAAAATTAAAATAATGCAGACAGAGTTGGAAATTATTAGTTAAAGGCTTAATGTGTCGAGTTGTTAGTATTAAACTCACAGTCATTGAACCTAAGCCCAAGTTTATATACACTGAGTTTATATGTGAAGGAAAATAACAAAATTAGAGATGATGTGTGAAATATGGAGACTATATGTTAGAAAAGATGATTTTGGAAAGATAATACATAATTTGATTTTTATAGTACTTTTTAGCTCTTGGGATGAAACTTTTATCCTTATAATATCTATTAGTTTTTTTTTACAATTTTTTTGTGTTTTTAAGGAATATATGATATATGAAAATAAAGAAATCCCTGTACAGTAAAACTAGTAATTCTAATTACTTGTTTCTATTTTCAACTTTAACTCATGGCTATGCTCTAACAATAAAATTCTCTTGTTAGTAGATGTGAACATACAAAAGGAACTGAGATAATATACATGTGCTAACATAATTTATTTCCTTTAAAAAAATGAAAAAAGAAGTTATTAATGTAACTATCTTCTTATATACAGGCTTCCCTTGAAGAGAATGCTGCATAGGATGCCCTATTTCTCATAATCTTATAGCATATGTTTTTGAAATTCTGTTTTTTACATAATATGTGGCTTTAAATTGAAAAAAATAAATCTCTTTCTCAGTTTACTTGTATCTTCCTCAGGGTCAAAGACGAAATGTTTTTAAAGAATATTACCACAATATTTCAAAGCAGCACATTTTCCCCCAGGAGTTTGGTTCTACATGGTTTCCAATGTGCCAAATTTTTAAACCAACTGCATGTACATTCTATTGAAAAGCTATTAAGTACCTCTCATATAGTGAAACTAAGAAATATTCTTTTTTTATATGTATAAAATTTATTTATTTATTTAATATTTTTATTGCATTTTAGGTTTAGGGGTACATGTGAAGAACATGCAATATTGTTGCATAGGTACACATATGGCAGTGTGATTTGCTGCCTTCCCCCCCCATCACGTATATCGGGCATTTGTCCCCATGCTATCTCTCCCCAACTCCCCACCCCTCACTGCCCCTCCCCTACTTCCCCCCCGACAGACCCCAGTGTGTGATGCTCCCCTCCCTGTGTCCATGTGTTCGCATTGTTCAACACCTGCCTATGAGTGAGAATATGTGGTGTTTGATTTTCTGTTCTTGTATCAGTTTGCTGAGAATGATGGTTTCCAGGTTCATCCATGTCCCTACGAAGGACACGAACTCATCGTTTTTGATGGCTGCATAGTATTCCATGGTGTATATGTGCCACATTTTCCCTGTCCAGTCTATCATCGATGGGCATTTGGGTTGGTTCCAGGTTTTTGCTATTGTAAATTGTGCTGCAATGAACATTCGTGTGCATGTGTCCTTATAGTAGAATGATTTATAATCCTTTGTATATATACCCAGTAATGGGATTGCTGGGTCAAATGGAATTTCTGTTTCTAGGTCCTTGAGGAATCGCCACACCGTCTTCCACAATGGTTGAACTAATTTACACTCCCACCAACAGTGTAAAAGTGTTCTTATTTCTCCACATCCTCTCCAGCATCTGTTGTCTCCAGGTTTTTTAATGATTGCCATTCTAACTGGTGTGAGATGGTATCTCAATGTAGTTTTGATTTGCATTTCTCTAATGACTAGTAATGATGAGCATTTTTTCATGTTTGTTGGCCTCATGTATGTCTTCTTTTGTAAAGTATCCGTTCATATCCTTTGCCCACATTTGAATGGGCTTGTTTGTTTTTTTCTTATAAATCTGTTTCAGTTCTTTGTAGATTCTGGATATCAGCCCTTTGTCAGATGGGTAGACTGCAAAAATGTTTTCCCATTCTGTTGGTTGCCGATTCACTCTAATGACTGTTTCTTTTGCTGTGCAGAAGCTGTGGAGTTTGATTAGGTCCCATTTGTCTATTTTGGCTTTTGTTGCCAATGCTTTTGGTGTTTTGGTCATGAAGTCCTTGCCTATGCCTATGTCCTGAATGATTTTTCCTAGATTTTCTTCTAGGGTTTTTATGGTGTTAGGCCTTATGTTTAAGTCTTTAATCCATCTGGAGTTAATTTTAGTATAAAGTGTCAGGAAGGGGTCCAGTTTCTGCTTTCTGCACATGGCTAGCCAGTTTTCCCAATGCCATTTATTACACAGGGAATCCTTTCCCCATTGCTTGTTTTTGTGAGGTTTGTCAAAGATCTGATGGTTGCAGATGTGTTGTGTTGCCTCCAAGGCCTCTGTTCTGTTCTATTGGTCTATATCTCTGTTTTGGTACCAGTACCATGCTGTTTTGGTTACTGTAGCCTTATAGTATAGTTTGAAGTCTGGTAGTGTGATACCTTCTGCTTTGTTCTTTTTGCTTAGAATTGACTTGTCTATGCAGGCTCTCTTTGGTTGCATATGAAGTTTAAGGTGTTTTTTTTCCAGTTCTGTGAAGAAGGTCATTGGTAGGTTGATGGGGATAGCATTGAATCTGTAAATTACTTTGGGTAGTATGGTCATTTTCACGATACTGATTCTTCATAACTATGAGCATGGAATGTTTCTCCATCTGTTTGTGTCCTCTCTTATTTTGTTGAGCAGTGGTTTTTAGTTCTCCTTGAAGAGGTCCTTTACGTTCCTTGTTAGTTGTATTCCTAGGTATTTTATTCTCTTTGTAGCAATTGTGAATAGCAGTTCGTTCTTGATTTGGCTCTCTTTAGGTCTGTTATTGGTGTATAGGAATGCTTGTGATTTTTGCACATTAATTTTGTATCCTGAGATTTTGCTGAAGTTGCTTATCAGTTTCAAGAGATTTTGGGCTGAGACGATGAGGTCTTCTGGATATACAATTGTGTAGTCTGCAAATAGAGACAATTTGATTTCCTCCTTTCCTATTTCAATACCCTTTATTTCTTTTTCTTGCCTGATTGCTCTGGCTAGAACTTCCAGTACTATATTGAATAGGAGTGGTGAGAGAGGGCATCCTTGTCTAGTGCCAGATTTCAAAGGGAATGCTTCCAGTTTTTGCCCATTCAGTATGATATTGGCTGTTGGAAACTAAGAAATATTCTTATTCTTCAAAGCAAAATGGTTTTGTGGTCATTTAGAAACTGCTGAGAGTGATGGTAAGCAATTATCTATATTACCTACTTATTCTTTGAGTGAAGGGACACAATTAATTTGGCTCACGGTCTCATTGATAGTAATATATATGGATCTAGAATGTCAATGGTCATAGTTTAATAAGTGAGCCTGTTTCTGAAGGTGACAAGCTAATAGACTTACTTAAAATACAGAATGTCTAACAAAGAGACGGAAGAACAAAAATTAGAGAAGTTAATTATCTTTAGGGGATGAATAGCAGAGATCACATTGAAGTTGTCATCGACAATGTAATGATCAAATGCTGGCAGATACTTCATGGCACAGAATTGATAAAGTCTAAGTATTTAATTGGCTCTAGTTTTATGAAACAGTTTCTAAATTCCATATTTTAAAGCATAATTGAGTTAGACAATTCTGTAGAATGTACTATTTGTGAACTGTTGATGTTTTGGCAATGACTGAATTTTCCTGAACTTATTCTTTCCACTTTCTCTTCATCTATAAGTGTGTGGGACTTGGAAGCCAATGTAGGGATTCTGCCGAGAGCTGGACATGTCAAATTTCAATTACATTTTCAGGAACGGGGGGATGGGACCACAGGATCATACACATGGACACGTAAGGCACATTGCAAATGCAAGGTGAGTCTGAGGTTAAAACACTAGCTATCACCAATTACTGCTGGTCCCCACTTTGACTGGTGGACCACTTTGGTGCTTTGAATCCCTAAGGAAAGGCTAGGCTCAGTGTCTCATGCCTCTAATACCAGTACTTTGGGAGACTGAGGCCGGTGAATCACTTGGGGTCAGGAGTTCAAGACCAGCCTGTCCAACATAGTGAAACCACATCTCCATTAAAAATACAAAAATTAGCTGGGCTTGGTGGCATATGCCTGTAATTCCAACTACTCGGGAGGCTGAGGCATAAGAATAGCTTGAGGACAGGAGAATTGCTTGAACCCAGGAGGCAGAGGTTGCAGTGAGCCAAGATCATGCCACTGCACTCCCGTTTGGGCAACAGAGCAAGACTCTGTCTGAAAAAAAAATCTCTAGGAAACAGTTCATTGAGAGCTTGTGTCTAGAGACTCCTGAAAGATCTTGGTTATAGATAGCCAGAAGAGAGAAGACAGTCCTAGATCTAATAGTTTATAGCGCCTGCTTTCTACCTACTCTCTCCTGATAGTTGACCTTAGTTATGGTGAAAATGTTTTGCTGCATTTCTCCAGCCCCACCATAAATGTTAATTTGATTATCAAACAAACACCAGTGATTTCAGCATTGTCACTCATCCTGCTTAGGCTTAGGTGCTTTTCCAGTTAGTTTCACAATGGTTTTTCAGTGGGCAGGCAAAGTAATTGGGGAAAGGATTATGTTTACAAGTTAGCTATGCTCGCTCACTATGCTTTTTCTGATTTGCATGTATTTGAGTTGAAAGTCAAAAGTCAGTCTACAGTGGTACTGCTGTTCATTGGCTGTGATATCTATTTTATGAGATACTCACACAGGGAGGGAGTATTTTGAAATAGAGCTATTTACCTTTAATAGCTCTAATGCATGTGCTCATTAAGGGTATTTTCTCACTATCCAAGATAGGGCACTTTAATTGATAAACTGATGCTGCTTGGTTTGAATAATCAACTTTTGTGAACTGAATGTGCAATACACTTAGCAAGCACAGTGTGGAAAACTAAAATTTTGAGGAATATGCTTCCTAAGTAACTAGTTTTCAAAGCAGATTATATGTTTTACCACACTTAATAAAAATAAGACCATATATTATGCAAAACATACTAATATTTTAGTTGATGTATCCTTGCTTCTTGGAAATATGTAGCTAAAATTTACCTTTAAAAGTAACCTTGTAAAGAATTCTGAGATGGAAAATCTGTAAATGTTTGAAGGGTATGGAGAATGTGAGATATTTCCTAGCCAAGAATTTAGATAAAAATCTAGGAAATTATGGTGGTCTTTTATAGTCTTCAAGTATATCTAAAGACATTTTAAGCACATAGTGCTTTGATGAAGCAGGAGAAAAATGTAAAACAATTTGTAGGAAAATGTTTTCTAACTAATGAAATGTGGTAATTGAAAAGTGAGAAAGGATTAATATTCATTGAAATCTCCAAGGAGTTCATAAAAATCCTAAGGGACAATTGAGTAACAGCTACAAGATGCTGGCCTAAATAAGTCAGTTTTAAGATGTGAAATCTTAATCAAGGGGATCTTTGGAACCAAAGGATTCTAGGACTTTTGGTGCCTACAGAGCTACTTTAATATTTATTTGAAGCCAGTCAACTGAACTTACCTCATACCACAATCAGACCCCCAAGGACATCAAATAGGATAAAGAAAAAAACACCCATCCAAAAGATAACAACTTCAAAGGCTGAAGGAACAGCAGCCAACAAGAATGAGGAAAAAGCAGCACATAAACACTGACACTCAAAGTCAGAGTGCCTTCTTTTCTCTAAACCATCACAGTAGTTCCCCAGCAGGGGTTCTTAACTGGGCTGAGATGGCTGAAATGACAGAAATAGAATTCAGAATATGGATAGGAATGAAGATCATTGAGATTCAGGAGAACATTAAAACCCAATAGGAACAAATATCATGAAGATTTAGGAGAACATTGAATCCCAATTCTTAGGAAGTTAAGAATTACCATAAAATGATACAGGAGCTGACAGACAAAATAGCCAGTATAGAAAAGAATATAACTGACATGATAGAGCTGAGAAACATACTATAAGAATTTTATAATGCAATTGCAGCTATTAATAGCAGAGTAACCAAGCTGAGGAAATAATCTCAGAGCTTGAAGACTGGTTTTCTGAAATAAGACAATCAGCAATAATTAAAAAAAGAATAAAAAGGAACAAATAAAACCTCCAAGAAATATGGGATTATGTAAACAGACTAAATCTGATTCATTGGTGTCCTGGAAAGAGGTGAGGCTAATGGAAGCAACTTGGAAAATGTAAGGGTACAATCCATGAGAACTTCCCCAACCTAGCTAGAGAAACCCCCACAAGATACTTAACAAAAAAGTCACCTTCAAGACACATAATTGTCAGATTCTCCAAAGTCAAAAGGAAAGAAAAAATGTTAAAGGCAGCTGGAGAGAAAAGGAAGGGTCACCAAAAAAGGGAAGTCCATCAGACTAAAAGCAGACCTCTCAGCAGAAATTCTACAGGCCAGGACAGATTAGGGACCTATATTCAACATTCTTAAAGGAAAGAAATTCTAATCAAGAATTTCATATCCAGTGAAACTAAGATTCATAAGCAAAGGAGAAACATAATCCTTTTTAGACAAGCAAATTTTGAGGAAATTTGTTACTATCAGACCTGCCTTACAGAGTTTCTGAAAGAAGCACTAAATATGCAAGGAAAGATCATTACCAGCCACTACAAAAACACACTAGTACACAGACCAGTGACACTATAAAGCAATCACACAAACAAGTTGGTATAATAAACAGCTAACAACATGTGGATCAAATCCACACATACCAATACTAACCTGAGATGTAAATGGGCTAAATGCCCCTATTAAAAGGCGCAGAGTGAAAAGCTAAATGAAGAAGCAAGACATAATGGTATGGTCTTCAAGAGACCCATCTCACATGCAATGACACCCATAGCCTTGAAATAAAGAAATGAAAAAAAAAAAAAAAAATCTACCCAGGAATTGGAAAACAGAAAAAAGCAGCAGTTGCAATCCTAGTTTCTGATAATACAAATATTAAACCAAGAAGGATCAAAAAAGACAAAGAGGGACATTACATAATGTTAAAGGGTTCAATTTAACTAGAAGACATAACTATACTAAATATATATGCACCCAATATAGGAGCACCCAGATTCATAAAGCGAGTTCTTAGAGACCTTCAAAGAGACCTAGAATCCCACACAATAATAGTAGAGGTTTTCAACAACCCACTGACAGTGTTACACAGATCATTGAGGCAGAAATTTAACAAAGATATTTCTGGACCTGCACTTAACACTGGACCAAAGGGATGTGAGAGACAGCTATAGAGCTCTCTGCCCCAAAAGAAAAGAATGCATTTTTCTCATCACCACAAGGCACATACTCTAAAATTGACCACACAATGGAACATAAAACACTCTTCAGCGAATGCAAAAGAATGAAAATTATATAAACCACTCTCTCAGAACACAGCACATTAAGAAAAAAAAGACCAAGAAAATCACTTAAAACCATACAATCACATGGAAATTCAACAACCTGTTCTTGAATGACTTTGGGGTAAAGAATGTAATTAAGGCAGAAATCAAGAAGTGCTTTGAAACTAATGAGAACAAAAATAAACATATTTTTGATCTCTTGAAACCACCACCTTCTGGCTAAAGGCCAACCAGCTCTAGTGATTATAGCAACTCATAACAGAACAGCCCTGCTACAAAGAAGGAGAAAACAACACCCTTGCTAACCAGAGGTCCTGAGTCTGTTCATGTGACAGATTTCCTGCTAGCATAACCAGCATTCAAGAAAACCAGCACACTAAACAAAACTACAACCAAGGACTCCCACAAAGTCCACTTCACTAGCCTACTACCTCTACCAAAGCAGGTGCTGGTATCCACAGCTAAGAGACCTGAAGACAGATCACATCACAGGACTCTTGTAGATATTCAGCAGCACCAGCATGGAGCCCAATAGCCCCGCTGGGTGGCTAGACCAGAAGAGCAATAACCATCACTGCAGTCTGGCTTTCAGGAAGCCCTAACCCTAGGGGAAATGGGAGAGCACCACATCAAGGGATCACCCCATTGGACAAAAGAATCTGAACAGCAGCCATTGAGTTCCAGATCTTTCCCACTGAACCAGTCTACCCAAATGAGAAGGAATCAGAAAAGTAATTCTGGTAAAATGAAAAAACATGACTCTAAACACCCTTGAAAGATCACACTAGCTCTCCAGCAATGAATCCAAACCAAGAAAAAAAATCTCTGAATTGCCAGATAAAGAATTCAGAAGATTGATTATTAAGCTACTCAATAATGTACCAGAGAAAGGTATAAACCAACTTAAATAAGTTAAAAAAATATATATGATATTGATTAAAAAGACCATGAAAAAGTGGGCTAATGACATGAACAGACAATTCTCAAACGAAGGTATACAAATGACCAGTAAACATGTGAAACAATACTCAACATCACCAATTATTAGGGAAATGCATATTAAAACCACAATGTGATACTACCTTACTCCTGAAGAAGTGGTAATAATTATAAGACCAAAATATAAGAGATGTTGGTGTGGATGTGGTGAAAAGGGAACACTTTTACACTGCTGGTGGCAGTGTAAACCAGTATAACCATCATGGAAAACAGTATGGAGATTCCCTAAAGAACTAAAAGTAGAACTACCATTTGATCTAGCAATCTCATTACTAGGTATCTACCAAGAGGAAAAGAAGTCACTATGTGAAAAAGACTCTTGCACATGCATGTTTATAGCAGCACAATACATAATTGCAAAAATATGTATTTTTTTTCCATCAACCAACGAGTAAAGAAAATATTCATCAGCCAATGAGTAGATAAAGAAAATGTGGTATGTATATGCCATTGAATACTATTCAGCCATAAAAAGGAACGAAATGACATTTGCAGGGACCTGAATGGAGTCAGATACCATTATTCTAAGTGAAGTAACTCAAGAGTGGAAAACTAAATGTTGTCTGTTCTCATATTGGGAGCCAAGTTATAAGGACACAGAGGCCTAAGAATGATATAATAAACTCTGGGGACTCAGGGGGGAGAGGTGGGAAAGGGGTGAGGGATAAAAAATTACACATTGGGTGCAGTGTACACTGCTTGGGTGATGGATGCACCAAAATCTCAGAAATCACCACTGCAGAATTTATCTATGTAACCAAAACCCACCTATTCCCCCCCCCAAACTATTGAAATAATAAAAAAAAACATGGAAGCTGAAATATCTAACATTTTGTGGCACCATGGTTTGTGAATTTTAGGAGCTAGTTCTATAGAAGATAGAGACAAAAATGAAAATTTAATTAGAGAGCTGAAGAAAAAATACAAGTTGCAAGTAAAGTAAGAATGTCTCATTAAAAGAGATAAAATATCTGATCCTTTTGTTGAAGACTTAATTAAACAGAGGCTGTTAAAGAGGGCGATATCTGCAAGTTTGCGGCAGTAGGTTATGGTGATTCACTGTTAATTAAGATTATAGGAGGAATAAACTGTTTAAATATGCCATGACTTTTTCCACAGGTAATGAAGGCAGATTATAATGCTGCATAAAAAAAGCAAATAGCATAATTTAAAAGTAATAGGAAAATAATATCAAGGTAGGTCACAAAATGAATGATTATATCTTTGAAGATGATACATTTAACAGACATAAATATGAACACTGAAATGAGAGACTGGGAACAGATTTATGTGAGAAGAACACACTTTTCCTACTGTGCAGTTTTGGCAGATATTGGCTCTAATAATGTTGAAACTAATGAAATATAGTATGAACCTAAAATCCTACTTAAATGAATAATTTTTTCCTCCAAATCATGTAGCTAGCCATTTTCTCAAAATAGAAAACAACTCATTTTTGAAAAATATAAGAAATTAACTTAGTGATAATTTAAATTTCAATGGGAAAAATAAAAATTCAATAATGGAGAAAATACTGTTCTAACTTTGATAGGAAGAAAAATGTTTCTTTTTTCCCCAAGGAAGTTCCTCAGAAAAATGTTTAAATGTGTCAAGTTTTTGCTCCAGATATCTTCTTTTTCAGTCCCTCAGGTACTTGAGAATTTTTAGTTTTTCTTCTTTTCATTTGAGTGGTTTCACTTTTGTTTCATCTTTCTTAGCTCACTCTTTGGAAAATGTCTACTGTTATGTACCATACATCCTGAAATTAAGTTAATTATTTCAGTAATATTTACTCTTTAGTCCTTAAAACTAATTTTTAAAGAAGTATGTAGCCTTTACTCCTCATAGTTTAAGTCTTAGGCAAAAGGAGACTTGGATATGCAATGTTAAGAAGAAATTTCAAAATCTCAGAGGCTTGAAAGAACCAAGTTTATTTCTTGCTCGCACTGCTGGTTGGTTCATTATGGGTTGACAAGGTATCTGCCCATTGTAATTAGAGTTGCAGGCTAACAAAAACTCCATCTCAACACATGCTTTCATAATAGAGGCAGGGAAAAGAAAATACACAATCCATTCTGTGTTCTTTTATGTAATGGTTAGTCAGGTGGGATCAGAAGAGAAGATGCCAGATAGGCTGAAGAGAATAAAGTTTATTATACTCACAGGTCCTACAAACAGGAGGCATGGCATACTGCGCAGGGCCACATGTGAAAATACCAGGGTCATTCTGGAGGCAGAGGGATAGGCATGAGGGGGAAGGAAGAGCACACGGTCTTTATTGGAGTTTTAGAGGGAACAGCAAGGAAGGACAGGGTAAACAGTTTAGGATTGGCTAGTTTAAAAAATTCCAGTGAGCTCTAAGCTATAGGCATGGTCCCTAGTTGCCTTGAACCTAGCCCTGAGATAGTTAAGGTAGAGGAATATTGCCCCATCAGGTGTACAGAACAGATAAAGAAGGTATGCATCTGGATTGGTTAGGTTGCATGTTGAAGGCATGCTCCCACCTAAGTTTCTTGCTGTCTGTCAGAGTCGGCTAGCCCTGGGAGGAGCAGACTTTCCAGTCAGAAAGGCTTTTAAGATGTCCAAACCTCATATACAGAAAAGAAAAATATAAACAATACATGGGGAAATACACACTGACCTTAAAAATTTATGCTTGGAAGAAACCTAATGTACAGAAAAGAAAAATATAAACAATACATAGGGAAATACACACTGGTTTTAAAATTTATCCTTGGAAGAGACCCACATTATTCTTCTCACTTTTTAATGGCCCAAGCAAGTCACAAGGCCATGCATAGTTCAAGTGGACAGAAGAATAACTTCCCCAGGCATGTGGATATTGATGAACAACAAGTTTATAGTAGAGGGGAAGTTGTTTTTGTTGCAAGCATTTTCACCTAACCCCTTGCTGCTTCTACAGTGCAAAATCACCTGTTGCTTCAGTTAGACTGATTCCTCAAGCGTAGACACAATGGATGCCATTTTGCCCAGCATGGCCTTAAGAATTTATGAGGCCCATTACTTCTCTAAGAACTTGGAAGAGTGATAATTTTTTTTCGTGCGGGGCTTCAATGGCCAATAGGAATTTACTTGAATACTATGCAAGATCTGTCCCTACTTTCACTTGTGTCTTCATTGGAGTACTCTTTTTTGTTTTTATTTAGTCTAGCTAAAGTTTTGTACATTTTGTCAATCTTTATAAAAAAATAGGTTTTGATACAACTAATGCTCAATTTTATTTTTTATCTATTTCATGTATTTCCATTTTAATCTATTATTTCCTTCCACTAGCAAGGTAGAATAAATTTCTTAATATTATTTTATTCATTTTTCTTTTAAATTTTATAGAAAACAAAAAGAGGAGGTACATAACAAAGATGCAATATTAGAAGCTTTAATGTTTATCTATGTATTTATCTTTATCTAAGTTTTTTATTCATATGGCTTCAAATTACTGTCGAATATTTCTTTTATTTCAGCCAGAAAGATTCCCTTTGTTATTACTTAAAGGGAAAGTCTGCTACCAACAAACTCAAGGTTTATTTGGCAATGTCTTAATTTTCTTTTTCATTTTTTGAAGGATAGTTTTACTGAATATACAATTTGTGACTGATAGGTGTTTTTTATTCTCTTTCTGTTTCAGTACCTTCAACATGTTATCCTAATGCCTCTGGCCTCCATGGTTTCCAAAAGGAAACCAGCTGTTAATCTAATTGAGGATCCCTTGCATTTAATGAATTGCTTCCATCTGGCAGTTCCCAGGATTTTCTTTGTCATCTTTCAACAGCTATAATGTGTTTCTGTATGGACCTCTTAGAGTTTATTCTACTTGGAGCTCATTCAGTTTCTTGAATATGTAGTTTTATACCTTTTATTAAGTTTGGAAAGTTTTTATTCATTACTTCTTCAGATATTTCTTCTGTTTTTGTCTGTTTTTCTTCTGATACTCTCAATATGTATGTTTAATATGTAATGCTAACAAGAAATTCCATACAATTGTTGATGTCCTAAGGGTTTCTTTGACTCTGTTCAATGTTTTTTTTTTTTTTTTTTTTTTAATTTTGGTCTCCCTGCTCCGCAGACTGGATAATTTAAATTAACATGTTATCAAGTTCACTGGTTGTTTTTTTTGCCTACTTAAATCTGCTATTGGAGTGTTTTCAGCTTTCCATTTCAGTTTATAGTACTTTTCAGCCTCAAATATTCTGTAAGATTTTGTTGATGCTTTTAAAAAATTGAAGTTCTTTTACATTATACATTCTCTTGGTTTTTAATTTTTTATTTATGTTCCATTGATACCTAGTCTATTGAGAGTTTTTAGCATAATTGGCTGTTGAATTTTGTTGAAGGCCTTCTTTGAATCTGTTGAGATAATTATGTGGTTTTTGTCTTTGTTCTGTTTATGTGATGGATTATGTGTATAGATTTGCGTATCCTAAACCAGCTTTGTATCACAGGGATGAAGCCAATTTGATCATAATGGATAGGCTTTTTGATGTGCTGCTGGATTTGGTTTGCCAGTATTTATTAAGGATTTTTGTATCAATGTTCACTATGGATATGGGCCTGAAATTTTCTTTTTTAGTTGTGTCTCTGCCAGGTTTTGGTATCAGGATGATGTTGGTCTCATAAAATGAGTTAGGGAGGATTCCCTCTTTCTGTATTGTTTGGAATAGTTTCAGAAGGAATGGTACCAGCTCTTCTTTGTACCTGTGGTAGAATTCGGCTGTGAACCCTTCTGGACCTGGCCTTTTTTTTGGTTGGTAGGTTACTAATTGCTGCCTCAACTTCAGACCTTGTTTTTGGTCTATTCAGGGATTTAACTTCTTCCTGGTTTGGTCTTGGGAGGTTGTAAGTGTCCAGGAATTTATCACTTTCTTCTAGACGTAACTGGTTTATGTGCATAGAGGTGTTTGCAATAATCCCTGATGCTGGTTTGTATTTCTGTGGGATCAGTGCTGACATCCCCTTTATCATTTTTGATTGCATCTATTTGAGTCTGCTCTCTTTTCTTTTTTATTAGTCTTGCTAGTAGTCTATCTATTTTGTTGATCTTTTTAAAAAACCAGCTCCTGGATTTACTGATTTTTTTGAAGGGTTTTTTGTGTCTCTATCTTCTTCAGTTCTGCTCTGATCTTAGTTATTGTTTGTCTTCTGCTAGCTTCTGAATTTGTTTTATCTTGCTCCTCTAGTTCTTTTAATCATGATGTTAGGGTGTTGATTTTAGATCTTTCATTTCTTATGTGGGCATTTAGTGCTATAAATTTCCCTCTAGACACTGCTTTAAATGTGTCCCAGAGATTCTGGTACATTGTGTCTTTGTTCTCATTGGTTTCAAAGAACATCTTTATTTCTGCCTTCATTTCATTATTTATCCAGTAGTCATTCAGGAGAGTTGTTCAGTTTCCATATAGTTGTGCAGTTTTGAGTGAGTTTCTTAATCCTGAGTTCTAATTACGTGGCACTGTGGTCTTAGAGATGGGTTGTTATGATTTGTATTCTTTTGCATTTGCTAAGGAGTGATTTACTTCCAATTATGTGGTCAATTTTAGAGTAAGCGTGATGTGGTGCTGTGAAGAATGTATATTCTGTGGATTTGGGGTGGAGAATTCTGTAGATGTCTATTAGGTCTGCTTGGTCCTGATCTGAGTTCAATCCTGGATATTTTTGTTAATTTTCCATCTTGTTGATCTGTTTAATATTGACAGTGGAGTGTTAAAGTCTCCCACAATTATTGGGTGGAGTCTATGTCTCCTGGTAAGTCATTAAGAACTTTATGAATCTGGGTGCTTCTGTATTGGGTGCATATATATTTAGGATAGTTAGTTCTTCTTGTTGCATTGATCCCTTTACCATTATGTAATGCCCTTCTTTGTCTCTTTTGATCTTTGTTGGTTTAAAGTCTGTTTATCAGAGAGTAGGATTGCAACATCTGCTTTTATTTTTGCTCTCCATTTGCTTGGTAAATCTTCCTCTGTCCCTTTATTTTGAGCCTATGTGTATCTTTGCATGTAAGATAGATCTCCTGACTACAACACACCGATGGGTCTTGACTCTTTATTCAATTTGCCAGTCTGTGTCTTTTCATTGGGGCATTTAGCCTATTTGCATTTAAAGTTAATATTGTTATGTGTGAATTTGATCCTGCTATTTTGATGCTAGCTGGTTGTTTTACCAATTAATTGATGCAGTTTTTTCATTGTGTCGATGGTCTTTACAATTTCATATGTTTTCACCATGGCTGGTACTGGTTGTACCTTTCTGTGTTCAGTGTTTCCTTTGGGACCTCTTGTAAGGCAGGCCCAGTGGTAATGAAATCTCTCGGCAATTGCTTGTCCGTAAAGGATTTTATTTCTCCTTCAATTATGAAGCTAGGTTTGGCTGGATATGAAATTCTGGGTTGAAAATTCTTTTCTCTAAGAGTGTTCAAAATTGGCCCCCACATTCTTCTGGCTTGTAGGGTTTCTGCTGAGAGATCTGCTGTGAGTCTGATGGGCTTCCCTTTGTGGGTAACCTGACCTTTCTCTCTGGCTGCCCTTAGCATTTTTTCCTTCATTTCAATCCTGGTGAATTTGATGATTATGTTTCTTGGGGTTGCGCTTCTTGAGGAATATCTTTGTGGCGTTCTCTGTATTTCCTGGATTTGAATGTTGGCCTACCTTGCTAGGTGGGGAAAGTTCTCCTGGATAATATGCTGAAGAGTGTTTTCCAGCTTGGTTTCATTCTCCCCGTTACATTCAGGTACACTGATCAAACATAGATTTGGTCTTTTCACATAATTCAATGTTTCTTGGAGACTTTGTTCATTCATTTTCACTCAGTTTTCTCTAATCTTGCCTTCTTTTATTTCTTTGAGTTGGTCTTCAATCTCTGTTATTTTTTCTTCTGCTTGATTGATTCAGCTATTGAAACTTGTGTATGCTTTGTGAAATTCTCATGCTGTGTTTTTTAGCTCCATCAAGTCGTTTATGTTCTTCTCCAAGCTGGTTATTGTGGTAAGCATTTTGTCAAATCTTTTTTCAAGGTTCTAGTTTCTTTGCAATGAGTTAGAGCACGCTCCTTTAGCTAGGAGAAGTTTGTTATTATCAACCTTCTGAAGCCTGCTTCTGCCAATTCATCAAACTTATTCTCCATCCAGTTTTGCTCCCATGCTGGTGAGGAGTTGTGATCCCTTGGAGGAGAAGAGGCGTTCTGGTTTTTGGCAATTTCAGTGTTTTTGAGCTGGTTTCTTCCCATCTTTGTGGATTTAACTACCTTTGGTCTTTGAAGTTGGTGACTTTCAGATGGTGTCTTTTAGTGGACATTCTCTCTGTTGATGTTGAAGGTATTTATTTCTGTTTTTTAGTTTTCCTTCTAACAGTCAGGCCTCTCTGCTGCAGGTCTGCTGGAGGTCCATTCAAGACCCTGCTTGCCTGGGGATCACCTGTGGGGGCTGCAGAACAGCAAAGATTGTTGCGTGTTCCTTCCTCTGGTAGCTTCGTCCCAGAAGCGTACCTGCCAGTTGTCAGCCAGAGCTCTCCTGTATGAGGTGTCTCTTAGGATATACAAGGGTCAGGGAGCCACTTGAGTAGGCAGTCTGTCTTTTATCCGAGTTCAAGTGCTGTGCTGGGAGCTCTGTTGCTCCCTTCAGAGCTGCTGGGCAGGGACATTTAAGTCTGCTGAAGTGGAACTCGCAACCGTCCCTTTTCCCAGGTGCTCTATCCCAGGAAGGTGTGATCTTTATTGATAAGTCACTGATGGGCTTCTGCCTTTTTTTTTTCAGAGATGCCCTGCCCAGCAAGAAGGGAGTCTAGTCACAGTCTGCCTGCAAAGACCTTGTTGAACTGCCGTGGGCTCTGCCCTGTGGCTGTGTAAACATCCTGGTGACTTTGTTTACACAGGCAAGGTTAGAACCACCTTAGTAATGGCAGACGCTCCTCCCCACGCTGAGCTCAACTGTCCCAGGTTAAGCTCAGATTGCTGTGCTGGGTGCAAGGATTTCAAGCCAGTGGGTCTTAACTTGCTGGTCTTTGTGAGGGTGGGAGTTGCAGAGCCAGATCTCGTGGCTCTCTGCCTTTAGCCCTCTTTTTTCCAGGGGAATGAGCACTTCTGTATTGCTGGTGTTCTAGGCACCAGCTAAAACAGTTGCCCAGTTTTTTATTGGAAACCTGGGGCGCTGGTGGTGTAGGCACTGGTGAGAAATTCCTGGTTTGCAGGTTGTAAAGACTGTGAGAAAAGCACAATGTCTGAGCTGCAGTGCTAGAGTGTCCCAGAAAAGTCCCTAATGGATTCCTTTGGCGAGGTGGGGCGTCTCTGACCCCTTGCACTTCCCAGGTAAGACAATGCCCCACCCTGCTTTGGTTTGTCCTCCCTGGGCTCCCACTGTCTAACCAGTCCCACTGAGATGAACCTGGTACCTTGGTTGGAAATGCGGAGATCACTCGCGTTCTGTGTCACTCTCGCTGGAAACTGCACTCTGGAGCTGTTCCTTTCTGGTCATCTTGGCAGAAGTGCTTGCCAATTATATTTTTCAACTCCAGAATTTCTGCTTTATTATTTTAAATTATTTCAATCTCTTTGTTAAATTTATGTAATAGAATTCAAAATTCCTTCTCTATGCTATCTTGAATTTCTTTGAGTTTCCTCAAAAGAGCTATGTTTAATTCTTTCTTGAATAGTCACATATCTGTTTCTTCAGGATTACTCCGTGGTATATTAGTTAGTTCATTTGGTGAGGTCATATTTTCCTGGGTGTTCTTGATGCTGTGAGTATTTACTTGTATCTGGGCATTGAAGAGTTTGGTATTTATTGTAGTCTTCACAGTCTGGGCTTCTTTCTACCCATCTTTTGGGGAAAGGCTTTATAGGTTTTCAAAATGACTTGGCTGTTTTGTGTGTGTGTGTTGTTGTTTGTTTTGTTTTGAGACAGAGTTTTACTCTTGTTGCCCAGGCTGGAGTGCAGTGGCATGATCTCGGCTCACTGCAACCTCTGCCTTCCGGTTTCAAGTGATTCTCCTGCCTCAGCCTCCTGAGTAGCCAGGATTACAGGCACCTGCCACCATGCCCAGCTAATTTTTATGTTTTTAGTAGAGATGGGGTTTCACCATGTTGGCCAGGCTGGTCTTGACCTCCTGACCTCGTGATCTGCCCACCTCGGCCTCCCAAAGTGCTGGGATTGCAGGCATGAGCCACTGAGCCCAGACTTGGCTGTTTTAATCTAAGCAATAGCTATATCGGGGGTGCACCACAAACTCAGTACTGCTGTTGTTCTTGCAGACTCATAGAGGTACCACCTTGGTCATCTTGGATAATATCTGAAAGAAATATCTGCATTATCAGGAAAAGACTGTAGTTCTCTTCCCTTACTTTGTGGAAAACAAGAAGTGTCTTTCTCTGTTCCGAGCTGCCTGGAGCTGGGAGTGTGGTGTTACAAGTATCCCTGTGGATACTTGTAACTGAGATTGTGATGAATCATACCTGAAGCCAGCACAGCACTGGATCTTACCTGAGGCCCATTATATCCACTACTTGTACTTTGCTTATGTTTGTTAAGGCACTGGAGCTCTGCTATCATATTATCAGGTGGTGAAGCTAGCCAGGCTTGTGTCCTTTGTTTCAGTGCAGTGAGTTCTGTCAGGCCCTGGGTGGGTCTAGAAGTGCCATCCAGGAGCCAGGAACTGGAGTGAAAAACCTTATAAGTCTACTTGATGTTTTACTGTACTGCAGCTGAGCTGACACTCAAACCATGAGATGCAGTCCTTCCCACTCTTCCTCCCCTTTGCATAGGCAGAGGAGGCTCACTCTGTGGCTATCAGGGCCACAGGCCTATAAGGATTGCTGCAGAGTACCAGTGATGTTCCCTTCAGGTCCAAGGGCTCTTCTCTTCAGTCAGCTTGCAGTGAATGCTACCTGGTCTGGGACTCGCTCTTCAGGGAAGTGGGCTTCTCTGTGGCCTAGAGAAGGTTCAGAAATGCCATCCTAGTGTCAAGGCCTGGAATCAGGGACCCCAATATTCTTCTTGATTTTCACACACCTGTGACTGAGCTGGTACCTGAGGTACAAGACAAAGTACCCTTTCCTTTTTCCTCCTCTATTCTCAAGTAGAAGGAGTCTCTCCCCATAGCTACCATACCTTGGAATGTGCTGAGTCACAGTTGAATCCAGTGAGTCTCAGAATCTCACCCAAGTCCCATTGTGTACTACTTAGGTATTGCTGCTGGTTATTCAGGGCTCAAAGGATCTTTAGTCAGAAGGTAATGGGTTATCCCACGGATGGGTGATTCCCTTCAAGGCAGTGGGTTCCTTTTTGGCCTAGGATGTATCTAGAAATGTTATCTAGGAGTTAGGGCCTCAAGATTCTGACTGTTGCCCTATCCTACTGTTGCTGAGCTAGTATCCAAGATGCAAGACAAATATCCTTTTTATTCTTTCCTCTCCTCTCCTCAAATGAAAGAAAGGGATCTCTTTTGGAGTCATGAGCTGTGCAGCCTGAGGTTGGGGGAGGGGTGGAACCCTGACAGGTGTCTCAGTAGGTCTCATGCCCCTGAAGTCCACTAATTCTGAGCTCTGTTCAGCACTAGAACTCACCTAGAAGTTGCAGTCCTTGTGGCCTAGAGTACCTTTCAAGTTTATTTACAAGCTCTGAGCAATTTAGCCCACAGTGGTAAGGCTTGCTGGAACTACAAGTTCTGACCACTGGGATGTGCAACTTCCCTATTGCTAGGCCTGGTTGAAATACTCCCTCTGTGGACAGGTATTAGCTGAGTTCATTCTGGTTTTGCTTTCTGCTGTGACAAGGCAGCACTGAGTTTAATGTAATGTCTCACTCTTCCTCTCCCAAGAGCACAGGTTCTCTGTGCTGTGTGGCTGTTGCCAGGAGATGGGGGAAGGGTGGCATTGTTGATTTGAGACTCTTTCCTACCATCTTTAATGCCTCTTTCATCAATATGAAGTTAAAACCAGGTACTGTGAGTGCATACCTGATTTTTCGGTTTTTATAAAGGTGCTTTTTTGTGTGTATAGATACTTGTTAAACTGGTGTTTTTCAGGGGGGATAATTGGTGTAACCTTCTATTCAGACATTTTGCTGTGTCCGCCTTTTCAAGATACAGATATTTGGGTAGTACATGTAATACTGAGTGAAAAATCAGTAGCCACCAAGGATATTATTATACAATAAAGCTCAACTAAAAATTAAACAACTGATATCTTTTGCAATGTGAGATCTTGCAGCAATAAATATAGACTAATGATGATAACAATAATAATAGATAATGGGTTGATGCTCACTTTGTTCCAGACTGTGATCTAAGAGTTCTATATCTTTAAACCTATTTAATCCTCATCAGGTGTACTCTTAGTAGCCCCCTGTTTACAATGAATACACAGACATGTCACAAGGTCACATAGCAGTGTCAGAGAATGGCAGAGAAGGTATTCAGACCCAGGCTTTAGAGCCCATGCTTCCAAACATTTCAGTATGTCAATAAATACGGAATTTCAAATCCATGATTATTATACTAATGACTGCCAAGACTGAATTATATCCAATTCCCAAATGAATTATACCTCCATTTATCTTTTGGTCCCTTTCCCTTTTCTCACTGCAATGTAAAAATTATAATTTTTAATAGTTATTAATAATTAAATTTTATCCTTAGTATTATCCTTAGACCTTCTAGAACCTCATCTCTGCTCCAACACAATGCTTGAACATAGACCCTATTATGCAAAGTGAGGTTACCAATAGACTGGGAAAATTAGCTCTGAATACAAAAAGAGGTGAAGGGTGGCTTTAGGTCAATTGGGTGGAGTATTCCAGAAAGTTAGAAACAAATCGTAGTAGGAAGGTTATTCAAAGTTCTAGGTTATAACCTTACACTGTTTAATCAATCTGTTCATTTGTGCAGGTTACTAAACCTCTTTTCTGATACCTTCTAGGCAATAAAATGGGGATGCTAATACTTAACTAATGGCTTAATTATTCATTTTATAAACATGTTTTGAGCATCTACTATGTTCAGGAGTGCATTAAACCAATCATATTTGGGCCCTCACTCAACTTACAGTCCAGTTGAGGAGACAGAAAAAATGTAAGCAAGTCAATAATTTCAAAGAATTATAAGTACTCTGAAAGAAATTCAAGAACAATGAGATGAAGTGACTAGTAGGGGGAGGTCAGGGACAATTTATTAGTTAAATGAAATTTGGACTGATAAATAAGTGATGTGAAAGAATTGATCCAGTAATGATCAGGGAGAAGACAGAAGAAACAGAAGAAATAGCCTGGGCAAAAGTGTCAAGGTGGGGATACACTTTACACACAGAAAATGTAAAGTGCAGATATAGGCCAGATATCTCAGATGACATGACCAGAGGGAGTAGTGAGGGAGGTGAGGTTGAAGACAAAGCCCAGAGCCAGACTATATTAGTTAGAACTTAGGGTAACATTTGCTGTGAAATCATGGTATTCATCATCATATTTCCAGGACATGGTAAATTTATCAACAATTTTATACAAAATTTATCTTGGAAAGGATGGGTTAAGTGTGGGTTGCACTAGCTTTCCTTATATGTGGTGATCCTCTGTGTACCATCAGAGGGTTATTTTCTTGGCAGTCCCCATGTCTCCGCACGTTGAATGTTGTTGCTGCTGCCTATACTATCATGCTGATTTTGTGTAGTTCCCATGTTAGCACTTCACATAAATCATATCATCTTAATGCTGGAAGGCTTTTAGGGATCAGGCACGCCAACATCTTAATTTTACAGATGTGGAGACAGACCCAAAAGAGGAAGAGTTTTCAATTCCCTTTGCATCTTCCTCTGCAGCTTCTCACTACTGTGCTCTGCAGTCTCTGTGAGAGTTTCTTTCTCCTGTTTGTGAACTTTTATATCATTCAGTACCTTCTGTGCCTTTATGGTTCTGGTCATTTCCACATCCCTAGGACAAACATCCTGAATACAAATTCTTTCAGATACTTTGAAAACTCACTTCCCATTTTAAGATGGGACTACAAGAGCAGTTTCTCCCTAACAACTTGTTATTGTACCTGCTTCTGTTCAAATTTAGTTCATTCTCTCAGGAATAGTAAAATTTCCAGCACCATAAGCCAGTTCCTTTTTTTCCGGTTTCCTCCATGTTATTGCTGCTTAGCGAAGGCAGAACCTGTATTTTTGTAGAGACTTGTGGATTCATCAATGTCTGCAGGAAACGTTTTTATTCACATTGTTCTTTTTATCTGAGCTACAAGTTGTAAATATCTAAAATCTCTGGCCTGGGTGAGAAAATAAAACTATCTTTTCTCGTTTTTTCAGTCTGACCCCAGCAGTTTGCAGATTTTAAGTGAAACATTGCTTAGCTTGTTCCCAGTTTTCTTTGACATTGCCTGAAAGGCACAGCTCAGGCAGACTTTTTCCATCACCATTCTGTCTTTGTTTCTACCATTTCTGGTTGTGTTGAAGGAGGTTAATATACTCCAGCATAATGTCTCACAAATGGAACTGCTGAGAGACTGTTTCTATCTATGTGTGGCACTGGGCTTAATCTACCTGCGTAAACGTTTCTGAACCACTTGCTCTAGACTTGATTCTTACGTTTGCCAAGTAGAAAGTATTGTTCTACTAACTCTGGATCTGAACTCAACTTTTATGAACTTATTGAAAAAAAAAAAGACGTTAGACATGACATGATATCTAGTTCACTTAATTAAAAATAAAACTTTATAGAAAATTTGCAAAAAAGTAAATGACGTAGAATAGAGAAAATATGATGGACCTATATAGAAAACAAATTGACTTGGGTACACCTTCCCAAATAATACTCAGTGTCCCTTTGTATCTTTTCTCTGCATCTTTTGTTTTAGTATCTGTAGGACTTGGAATAAGAAATGTTTATTCAGAGGGGCTTCAAGATAACTGACTAGATGCATCTGGTACTAACCTCTTCCATGGAGGGGAAACCAAAATAGCAAGTAGATAGTCACACTTCAAATAGATCATCTAAGAGAGAACACTGGAATTCAACAAAGTGATGGAAGCCCTAAAAGCAAAAAAAAGAGGGAAACAAAGCAGCCTGTTTGACCAGGATCATCTGGGCATCTGAAGTGGCTCCATAACAAGTGGGAAAAATAAGTGAAAATCCCCCAGCAATCCATGTTCCTACATAAACTTTTATAATATACACTGTTGGAGAGCCCGTCAACCCTTTTGAGACTCTAGGGAACTGCCTGGAGACTGTGAGAAGGCTTTGCTCCAGAGAGGGGAGCTCACACTGGGTCTCACAAACCCATAAGTCCTGAGCTGCTGTAGTATAGCACCATTTTGAAAGCACAGCCCCTGGAAGCCTATATCCTGCACTGTTGCCTGGGTCAAGGAAGGAGCCATGAGGAGCAATCTCACTTCCCTCTACCTCCATCAGAAAGGCAGTCATGCATTTTCACATGTCCTTAGGATAAATTCCACTGCCAGTGCAACACGAACACTGCAGGCTGCTGCAGGGCCGAGGAGCAGCTGCATGCCTATGTTTGCACCCAGGGATAACATCCCTCCTATATCTAGTAGCAGGGCTGCAGTGCAGCTTTGGCCACTCCGACCTGAGCATTCCTCTGGTTTCCTGGGGATTGCCCCATTCCTATCACAAGGAGCACTTGCACGGACCATGGGAGGCCAGAAGGCAGGTCTGCCCAGCTTTGCTCCACTGCCTCCAGTACCTGAGCATACCATCCAGGGACCTTAAGATTACCCTCACACACCCAGCCTAGTTTACTACCTGTGGCACGTGAGCACTCCTCCCAAGGTCTGAGGTCAAGCCCACTCAACCTGCCACTACCACCATAGCTGGCACCCACCCATATGCACCACCTATAGGTTAGAGGAATGTCCCACCCAATACATCGCAGACACTGCCAACATCAGCATGGACTGCTTGGGTACCTGAGGTTCTCCCACTACTGTTACTGTCACTGTCCATGCCATGCTTGTTGCCTAAGGGCTTGAGAAACTACTCACCTATTTGAACCACCATATCCAATTCTGGTACCAAAGAAAGCCACCTGGAGGCTCAAGAATTGACCTGTCTATAACTATTAATATAAGCACCAGCACACACTGCCCTGGGTCCCATGAACAAGCACTCTCAGTCCAAAACTGCCATTCCTTGCCATGCCACTCAGCATCCCAGTCCCCAGAAATAATTCATCACAGCCTGCACTAACAATCATACCCTAAGCCACCAAGGAAATCACAGACACCACTGAGACTCTTTACAGCTAAAGAAAACAGAGACTACACTACTGAACACACCCAGAATAAAAACCAAAGTGCCCTACCCAACTATCATGATAGATACATCTTCAGAAAAATATTATTCCTCTAAAACAGAAAATTTTAAAGATTAGAAGTTACTGTTACAGCAGATGCACAGATATTAATGTAAGGAAACAGGAAACATGATAAAGCAAGAAAATATGACATCTCCAAAGGAAAACAATTATTCTTCAGTAACAGATCACAACTACAAAGACATTTAGAAAATCCTGGGGAAAGAATTTGAAATATTAATACTAAAGAAACTCAGTGAGATACAAGAGAATTCTGGAAAAACAATACAAAGAAATCAGAAAAACAATTCAGAATATAAATGAGAAATTTACCAAAAAGACAGATATAAAAATGAACCAAACAGAAATTCTGGGACTAAATAATTCATTGAATGAAATACAAAATACATTTGAAAGCTTCAACAATAAACTAGATTAAGCAGACAAAGAATCTCAGAACTTGAAGACTGGTCTTTTGAAATAACCAAGTCATATTAAAAAAAAAAGAAAAAAATAAAAGAATGAGCAAAGCATTTATGACCTCTGGGCATATGGGACACTATAAAGTGATGAAATATTAAAAAATTTGGCATCCCAAAAGGTGAATAGACAACAAAAGCATTAGAAAAACTATGTAATGAATAATAGCTAAAAGCTTCCCAAGTCTAACAAGAGATATTGATATCCAGATACAGGATTTCCAAATAGATACAATGTAAAAAGGTCTTCTCCATGGCACATTATAGTTAAACTGTCAAAAGTCAGTCACAAATAGAAAATTCTAAAAACAGTAATCAAAAAGTATCTGTCACCTATAAAGGAATCCTCATCAGAGTAACAGTGAATTCTCAGCAGAAACTTTAGATGTCAGGAAGGAATGAAATGATACATTTAAAGTGCTGAAGGAAAAACAAAACAAAACCAAAAATCTTGCCATCTAATTTACTTTATTCCCCCCTTAAAAGACACAGAATTATCAAACAAATTTTTAAAAAATGACCTAACTATATTCTGTCAGTGAGTAATGAGATTAAATCAGTAATTGTCTCCCAAAAATGAAAAGTCCAGGACAGGTGGATTTACTGACAAATTCTACCAAACTTTTAAAGAAGATCTAACACTAGTTCTTCTTAAACTAATCCAAAAAAATTGAAGATAAGGAGTTTCTCCCTAACTCATTCTATTTGGCCAACATTATCTTGTGTCTTGATCTATTTGTATTGCTATAAAGGATTACCTGAGGCTAGGTAATTAATAAAGAAAAGAGCTTTATTTGGCTTGTGGCTTTGCAAGTTGTACAAAAGCATGACACTAATATCTGCTTATGGTAAGGACCTCATACTGCTTCAACATATGATAGATGGTGAAGGGGAGCAAGATATTACATGCCAAGAAAGGGAGAAAGAGGGACAAGGGAGGAAGGTCCCAGGCTATTTTTATACAACCAGTTATCATGGGAAATAAAAGAGTGGGAAGTCACTCAGTTATGGCAAGGATGGCACAAAGCCATTCATGAGAGATCTACCCTCATGATGCAAACACCTCTCACCAGGCTCTACCCTAAACATTGAAAATTAAATTTCAATATGAGTTATGTGTGGAGGGACAAACTCTGATTCTAAAACCAGACAAAGGATACATCAATAAAAGAAAACTGATATTCCTAATATAGACTCAAAAATTCTCAACAAAATACTGACTCCAACAGCACATCAATAAAATAATACACTGTGATCAAGAGGGATTTATCCCAGTGATTCAAGGATAGTTCAACATTTGCAAATGAATAAATGCAATATATCATAATACAATGAAGGACAAAAAAACACTCTGATCATCTCAATAGATGCAGAAAAAGAATTTGCTAAAATTTAACATCCCTTCATTATAAAAGCCCCAACAAACTAGGCCTAGAAGGAACATACTTCAATATAATAAAGACCATGTATGACAAATGTAACTAACATCATGCTAGCTGGGGAAAAATTGAAAGCCTTTCTCCTAAAAATTGGGTCAAGACTAGAATGCTCACTTTTACCGCTGCTATCCAACAAAGTACTGGAAATCCAAGACAGACCAATCAGGCAAGAAAAAAATAAATAAAAGATGTCCAAATTGGAAAACAGAAAGTTAAATTGCCGCTCTTTGCTGATGATTTTATCTTAGAGCTAGAAAAACCTAAAGGCGTTTCCAAAAAAATTCTCTTAGGTCTAATAAATAAATTTAGTAAAATTGCAAGAATCAAAATCAACATACAAAAATCAGTAGCATTTATGTAACAAACTATCTGAGAAAGAAATCAAGAAGGTAAAATAAGATAAAATACCTAGAAATATGCTTACAAAAAAAGTGAAATACAAAGGAAACTACAAAACACCAACAAAAGAAATTAAATAAAACACAAACAAATGCAAAATATTCCATGTTTATGAATTAGAATAATTAATACTGCCAAAATGACCATACTACTTAAAGAAATTTACACAGTCAATGTAATTTCTATCAAAATAGCAATGTCATTTTTCATGAAGTTGAAAAAAAAATTTGTATAGAACCAAAAAAGAGCTTGAATAGCCAAAGCCATATGGGCACTGTATTAATCCATTTTCTCACTGCTAATAAAGACATACATACCCAAGACTGGGTAATTTATACAGAAAAAAGGTGTAATATACTCACAGTTCCACATGGCTGGGGAGGCCTCACAATCATGGCAGAAGGCAAGGAGGAGCAAGTCATGTCTTATGTGGATGGCAGCAGGCAAAGAGAGAGCTTATGCAGGGAAGCTTCCCCTTTTAAAGCTATCAGATCTTGTGAGACTTATTCACTATCATGAGAACAGCATGGGAAATATCTGCTCCTGTGATTCAATTAACTCCCACTGGGTCCCTTCCGAAACATAGGAATTCATGATGAAATTTGGGCGAGAACACAGTCAAACCATATCAGGCACAAAGAACAAAGCTGGGGGCGTCATCACACTACCTCATTTTAAAATATGTTACAAGGCTATATTAACCAGAACAACATGGCACTGGTATAAAAACAGACACATAGAACAATGGAACAAAATAGAGAATTCAGAAATAAATCCATTGATTGCTCTTATGGCAAACTGTTTTTTGACAAAGACATCAAGAACATACATTAGGGAAAGGATATGCTCTTCAATAAATGGTGCTTGGAAAATTGGACATCCATATGCAGAAGAATGAAACTGACTTCCTATTTCTCATCACATAAAAAAATTAAGATGGACTAAAAACATAAATGTAGGATTTTATAAAACTGATTTTATAAAACTATTAGCCACTAGATAAAAACATAGGGAAAACACTTTAGGACAGTGGTCTAGGCAAAGATTTTATGGATAAGACCTTAAAAATACAGAAAACAAAACAAAAAATAGACATATGGCACTATAGTAAACTATTAACTTGGTGCAAAAGTAATTGCAGTTATTACTGTTACTTTTCATGGAAAAAAACCACAATTTCTTTTGCATAACCCTAATAAAAAGCATATGCAAATGAAATTAATCAACAGAGTGAAGAGACTGTCTATGGAATGGAAGAAAATATTTGCAAACTATGCATCTGAAAAATAATATCCAGAATACACAATAACTCAAACAACTCTACAGTTAAAAAAAAGAATTCCATTAAAAAATGGGCAAAGGACATGAATACTTTTCCAAAAAGAGGACATACAAAGGCAAACAAGTATATGAAAAAAAAAAAGCTCAACATCACTAATCATCAGAGAAATGCAAGTCAAAGCTACAATGAGTCATCACCTCACCCCAGTTGGAATGGCTGTTATTAAAAGTCAAAAAAGTATAGGTGTTGTTGAGAATGTAGAGACAAGTGACCTCATACACTGTTGGTTGGACTGTAAATTAGTATAGCCACTATGGAAAACAGTATGTAAATTTCTCCAGAACTAACAGTGCCCTATGATCCAGGAATCTCACTATTGGGTGCTTATCCAAAAAGAAAAAAAAAAGATACCTGCACTACCACGTTTATTCCAGCACTATTCACAATTGCAAAGATATGAAATCAACCTAAGTGTCTATCAGCAGATGAATAGATAAAGAAAATGTGGCATACACACATAGTGGAATACTATTTGGCCATTACAAAATGAAATTCTGCCATTTGCAGCAACACAGATGGAACTGGAGACTATTATGTTAAATGAAACAAGTTAGGCAGAGAAAGACAAATTTCCCCCATGTTCTCGCTCATATGTAGGAGCTGAAAAAATTGACCTCATCAAGGCAGAGATTAGAATGACAGATATCAGAGGCTGGGAGGGGTGTATGGGTTGGGCTGTGTGTGGGCAATGAAGCAAGATTGGTCAATGGGTACAAATATACAGTTAGATAGAAGGTATAAGTTCTAGTGTTTGATAATAGAGTAGGATGACTATAGTTAGAAGCAATGTATTATATATTTCACAGCGGCTTGGAGAGAGGTCTTGAAATGTTCCCAACACATTAAAATGATAAGCATTCAAGATGATAGATATCCCAAATACCCTGACATGATCATTACATATTCTATGCATGCAAGAAAATCACATATACCCCATAAATATGTAAATATTTGTATCAATAAAAATAAAATAAAAAATAAGTTAAATTATGAATTAAAATTTTAATTAATCTGATTATCTCTTTTATCTATGTTTTGTCCATTCTACAAGGCCTCTTTCACAAGTGTCTGTTCTGTAGAAACGTTTATGATTCCTGTGGCACTTCTGATTGTTCTTTGTCACTCCGCATGGTTACTGGAGATTTTTTTATTAAAAAATTCACAAGCCTCTCTTCCCAACTGAAACATAAACTTCTGTAGAGAAGGGACCATAATTTTATACATTGTCAGATGTTCAAGATCTTGGTTTAGTTGGTGTTCAATAAATGCTTATATATGATAAAAGTAGAATATGAACTGAAACAAGAAATCAAACTAAATATTGTACCAAAGAAATTTAAGACATACATTGAGTGTTAGTGAAGTATATTGCTAGGGAAACATTCAATTACAAGAAGGGTTGGAGAGAACTTGGAGTTGAGATGGCTATCTTCGTTTAGCTAATATGTGGTGAGTACCGAGACATATGGAATTTGGGAGCATAAGATGCCAAGGTCTGATCATGTGTTGGAAATTCCATAGAGAATTCTTATTTTGGAATGAAATTAGATTCAGTGACTCATGATGTTTCTTCTGACTTTCCATCACTAATTATTTTACAAACAAATCGACCTCTGATTTTAAAACCTTGTTTTGATAAAATTTTAGAACACTGGCATAAAAGTGACAACAAAGGTTTCTTTTGAGTATCAGTTGCTCATTCCTTAAATAATATATGCTTCTGGAGTTTGTGATGCCATGATCTTCTGTTATGACTTAATATTGATTACTTAGTATATTGCATTAGATATTATATAGTCATTTGAATGCTTGTTTGCTCAACCTTTTGCCTGCAAAACACTTAAGACAAAGGAATGATGTTACTCAGGACATAGTAGAGAGCATAAAATATGTAGTTCGTAGAACTGAGTTTGAATTCAGCATTATTATTTACTGGGATGTAACATGGAGCAAGGTCTTAAGCTAATTATCCCCTAGAATTTTTCTAGTTTTTTTTTTTTTTTGTAAAGATTAATGAGATAATATATGTAAAATGCCTACACTAAAAGTGCTCAATAAATTTTTAAAAAATATTTTAGGTCTTATATTTGGTAGATTCTTAGCTGGTATTTGCCAGCTGAGTTGAACTGCAGTAGAATGTAGTGCATAGTATTGATTTTTATCATTAAAACAAATATACTTCATGTAAACACATTTTTATAACATCAAATATAATACCAAGTTATTAAACAACTGAAATGTTTTACTTGGGGACTTAATTATCTACACCTTGCAAACTCTGAAGTGTTCCCATTAGATTAATTCCAGAATCAAAGTTTCTGTTAAAAAATCAACTAAAGGGGACAGAGTCAACAGATTTCTTTCTTAGGTTACTTAATCTCATATATATTTAGATATGGAGGAGAAGAGTTGATACTAATGTAAGGTTAGATTTTTACTCTAGCTCAAATTTCTTTCTCTAAGAACTTGTTATGAAGATTTGCTCTCCCATTCATCTGGTTTGACTGGTTAGGACATCTGTCTTGGTATTGAAAAACCCACATTCCATTCCTATGTTCTCTTCTGTCTTACAACTCCGAACATGTTACTGTTCCCCTGAAAGTAAACCTCTGATCTGTCAAATATTTACTCTCGTATTGACTCTATAAGGTCTTTTATGAATATATTTGTAATTAAATTTAGCAACTATGTGATAAATACCCATTGAACACATACTGAATATTAGTCATCTGCTTTAGGATATATGCCAAATATAATTGTTCTGTTAAAAGTATAACTTGAAGAGAATTAAAAACTATCTTTTAAAAACCACATTTATTATTACCTATTACATCTTCAAAAGCATTTCTTTTTTGGAGAAGCTGATGGGCTGTGGTACTTCTGGTAATAAGTTTGTTGCTTTTTACTCCTATTTTGCAGCCTCATTTTCAGAAAGAAGCAGCATAAAATAGTTTTTTTTCTTGTTTCAGTATTTATCTTTTTGCATATGTATTTGTGTAACTACATGTGGCTTAATATAGAGTAGAGCTTATGTAACTTCATTATAAGAGACTTTTTGTGTATGCCTGTGCATTTATAAACCAGATACTATCTTAAATGCTATGTGCATATATTTCATTATTTTCTCCTCATCAATCACATAAGGTAGATGCTATTATCTTCATTTTATTAATTTACTTATGTTTATTATAAATAGAGAAAATAGTACTTATGTACAAAATGATGCTTTAAACTATATATACATTGTAGAATAAATAAATAAAGCTAACTAACATAGGCATACCTCACATTGTATCATTTTTGGGGTTAATATTTAATATCAACTCTTAGCATTTTGCAAGAATACCATATATCATTATTAACTATAGTCACCATGTTGTACAATAGATCACTTTAACTCATTTTTCCTGTCTAACTGAAATTTTCTATCCTTTAACCAATATCTCCCCAACATCCCTCCATGCCCCCACAATCACCCCAGCCCCTGGTAGCCACCATTTTGCTCTCTAAGAGATTAACACTTTTAGATTTCACATATGCATGAAATAATGTGGTAATTATCTTTCTATGTGTGGCCTATCTCACATGAATAATGTCTTCTGGATTAGTCCATATTGTCATAAATGACAGAACTTTCCCCTTTTAATGGCTGAATAGTATTCCATTGTGTATATACCAATTTTCTTTGTCCATTTATTTGTTTATTGACACTTAAGTTGATTTAATGACTTGACTGTTGTAAATAATTTTGTAGTAAGTATAGGAGTCCAATATCTCTTCAACATACTCATTTTGTTTTCTTTGAGTATATAACCACTATTGGGAATGCTGGATCATATAATAATCTTATTTTTAATTTTTTTTAAAAACCTCCATACTATTTTCCATAATGGCTGTATTAATTTGCATTTCCATCATCAGTGTGTAAGGGTTCTCCTTTCTCCACATCAGTGCCAATATTTATCTTTTGTCTTTTGATAATAGCCATTCTATTAGATATGAGATAATATTTCATTGTGGTTTTAATGTGCATTTCCCTGATGATTAGAAAAGTTGAGCATGTTTATATATATATGTTGGTCATTTGTAGCTCCTCTTTTGAGAAATGTCTGTTCAGATCCTTCATCCATTTTTAAATTAAATAATTTGTTTTCTTGCTGTTGAGTTGTTTGAATTTCTTATGTATTTTTGATTTTATCCCCTTGTCAGATGAATAGTTTACAGATATTATTGCACATTCTATAGGCTGTCTCTTTATTCTTTTGATTGTTTCTTTTACTATATAGAAGCTTTTTAGTTTGATGTAATCTCATTTGTCTATTTTTGCTGTTGCCTGTACTGTTGGGGTTATATCCAAAAACATTGCCCAGACCAATATCATGGAGCTTTTCCCCTGTTTTCTTCCAGTAGTATCATAGTTTTGTGTCTTACATTAAAATCTTTAATCCATTTGTGTGTATTTTTGTATATGATGTGAGATAAGGGTCTAATTTAATTCTTCTGCAAATGGGCATCAGTTTCTCAACACCACTGTTTGAAGAGACTATCTTTTTCCATTGTGTTCCTAGCACCTTTGTTGAAAACCAGGTGGCTGTAAATTCACGGATTTGTTTCTAGGCTCTCTGTTCTGTTTCATTGGTCTATGTGTCTGTTTTAATGGTACATGTCGTGCCAGTACTATGCTGTTTTGACTACTATAGATTTGTTTTGTATACTTTGAAGTCAGGTAGTATGATGCCTTCAGCTTGTTCTTTTTGCTCAGAATTGCCTTAACTATTTGACGTCTTTTGTAGTTCTACATGAATTTTAGAATTGCTTTTTCTATTTATGTGAAGAATGTCATCGATATTTTGACAGGAATTGCATTGTATCTGTAGATAACTTTAGGTATTATAAACATTTTAACAATATTAATTAATTCTTCCAATCCATGAACATGTTATATCTTTTCATGTATTTTTGCTGTCTTGACTTTCTTTCATCAATATAGTTTTCAGTGTAGAGATCTTTTACCTTTTTGATTAAGTTTATTCCTGATTTTTTTTTGTAGATATTATAAATGGTATTTTCTTGATTTATTTTTCAGATAGTTTACTGTTACACTACTGGTTTTTGTATGTTGATTTTACATCTTGAAATGTTATTGAATTTATTTATTAATTCTGATAGCTTTTTGGTGTGGAGTCTTTAGGGTTTTCTCTATTATAATATGTCACCTGAAAATAGGGACAGTTTAACTTCTTCCTCTCCAATTTGGATGCCTTTTATTTCTTTCTCTTGCCTAATTGCTCTAGCTAGGACTTCCCATAATATGTTAAATAGAAATGGCAAGAGTGGGCATCCTTGGCTTGTTTTGTATCTTAGAGGAAAAGCTTTTGTCTTTTCCTGATTTAGTCTGATATTAGCTGCGGGTTTGTCACATATAGCTTTTATTGTGTTGAAAGCATTCCTTCTATAACTAATTTATATAAAATTTTTATCATGGGATGTTAAATTTTGTCAAATGCTTTTTCTGCTTATATTGAAATAATATGGTTTTTTTTTTTGCCCTTTTTTCTCTTAATGTAATGTATCACATTTATTGATTTACTTATGTTGAACTATCCTTGCATCCCTGAGATGAACTCACTTGTTTATGGTAATAATATTTTTAATGTGCTGTTGAATTTGGTCTGCTGGTGTTTTGTTGAAAAGGTTTGCATCTATCCTTATCAGAGATATTGGCCTGTAGTTTTCTCTCTTTTTTCTGTAGTGTCCTTGCCTAGCTTTGTATTAGGATAATGCTCCCCCTTGTAAAGGAGTTTGGAAGTATTCCCTCCTCTTCAGTTTTTTTTAAGAGTTTGAGATGAATTATTAGTTCTTTAAATATTTGATAGAATTTAGCAGTGAAGTCACAGGTCCTGGGATTTCTTTGCTATGAGGCTTTTTATATTTAATTTAATTCTTTACTTATTATTAGTTTGCTTATATTTTCAATTTCTTCATAATTCAATCTTGGTAGGTTATATATATCTGGGAGTTAATCCGTTTCTTCTAAGTTATTCAATTTTTTTGGCATGTAATTTTTTGCAATAGTTTGTTATAATCCTTTGTGTATCAGTTGTAATGTCTCCTTTTTCATTTCTGATTATGTTTATTTGAGTCTTTGTATTTGTAAATTTTCTGAAGTTCCTCCTGTTATTGTGTTCTAGTTTTATACCATTATAGTAAGAAAAGATAATTGATATTGTTTTAATCTTCTTGAATTTATTAAGACTTGTTTTGTGACCTAACATATAAACTATTCTAGAGAACATTCCATGTACAGTTGAGAAGAATGTATATTCTGCAGCTTTTGAATGGAATATTCTGTATAGTCTGTTAGGTTCATTTGGTCTAGAATAGTGCTTAAGTTCAATGTTTTTTCATTGATTTTCTCTCTGGATGGCCTGTTTATTGCTAAAAGCGGGGTGTCAAAGTCCCCTACTAGTATATTGCAGTCTCTGTCCTCAGATCTATTAATATTTGCTTTATGTATTAAGGTATGCTGATGTTGGATGCATATATGTTTTAAATTGTTATATCCTCTTGCTGAATTGACACCTTTATTGTTATATGATCTTGTCTCTTTTTGCTGATTTTGACTTAAAGTCTATTTTGTCTGATGTAAGTATAGCTATTCCTGCCATATTTTTGTTCAATTTGCATAAAATATCTTTTTACATTCCTTCACTTTCAGTCTATTTGTGTCCTTGAAGGTGAAGTGAGTTTCTTAGAGGCAGGCATCATATAGTTGGGTCTTTTTTTTTTTTAATCAGTTCAGCCCCTCTATGTTGTTTGATTAAATAATTTAATACATTTACATTCAAAAGAATTATTGATAGGTAAAGGACCTATTATTTGTAGTTTGTTAATTGTTTTCTATTTGTTTTGTGTTTTTTTGTTTTGTTTTTTTCATTTGTGGCTAGTGAGTTTCTCCAGTGGTATGTTTCCATTGCTTAATTTTTATTTTTTGTGTATTTACTGTAGGTTTTTGCTTTGTGTTAGCATGAGGCTTAAAAGTCATTTTAATAAACAGATTATTTTAAGCTTATAACAACTTAACTTTGATCACAAGAAACCTTTATATTTTTACTCCACACTCTCACTAGCATTTTTAATTTTGATGTCACAGTTACCTCTTTTTATATTGCATATCTCTTAAGAATTTTTTTAGCTACTATTATTTTTTATAGTTTTGTCTTTCATTATTTATACTAAAGATGTAAATGATTCATACACCACCATTACAGTATCAGAATATTCAAAATTTGACTGTGTACTTACTTTTACTAGTGAGTTTTATACTTTCAGATATTTTTATGTTACTCATTAGCACCCTTCTTCAGCTTGGAAACACCCTTTAGCTTTTCTTTTTTCTTTTTCTTTCTTTCTTTTTTTTTGAGATGGAATCTTTCTTGTATCTTTCTTAAGGTTTGGATAGTTTTCTGTTATTATTTTTTAAGAATTATATTTCTATTCCTTTATCTTGATTTTCTCCTTATGATTTGAAAATTTTCTCCTTTATTTCCTCTTAAGACTTGAAAATTTGTTCTTTTGATGCTGTACCATAAATCCTGTATGATTTCTTCATTTCTTTTCATTCTTTTTTCTTTTCTCTCCTCTGAGCGTATATTTTCAAATAACCTGTTTTTGAATTCATGTATTCTTTCTTTGCTTAATCAGTTCTGTTGTTGATCCTCTCTATTATATTTTCCATTTTGGTCATTGCATTTTTCAGCATATAATTTGTTTGATGTTTTGAAATTCCAGTATCTTGGTTAATTTTTTTGTTCTAGACACTTACTCTTTTTCTCATTTTGTTAAATTATTCCTTTGAATTTTCTTGAAGCTTACTGAGCTTCCTTAAAGTGGTTATTTTGAATTTTTTTGATCTAGGAAGTTTACCCATTTTTATGGGATCAGTCATTGGCGATTTATTTTGTCCCTTCAGTGATGTTATATTTCCTAATTGTTCTAGATCTTTGTGACCATGCATCAGTGTCTGTGCATTTGAAGAAGTAAGTACTTATTTCAGTCCTTGAAGGCTGGCTGTATCTGGAAAAGACGTTCAATAGTCAGTTTGTCTAGTAGGGCATGGTGGTGGGTGTCTGTAATTCCAGCTACTTGGGAGGCTGAGGTAGGAGAATCACTTGAATCCAGAGTCGGAGGTTACAGTGAGATGAGATCACACCACAGCACTCCAGCCTGCGGTGACAGAATGCAAGTGTGTCTCAAAAAAAAAAAAAAAAAAAAAAAAAAAAGTCAGTTTTTACAGAGATTCTGGGCAAATTGAAATTTTCCTGGGGCCACTGGAGATGAGGTGTTGGAGCACAAGTGAATCCTGGAGCCTCTGAAGCTACAGTGATGCTGGAGCATGCCTAGGCTTACTGCAGCTGGCAGAACCCTGAGATGGGCCACAGGTTGATTGTGCACTTCAAGTATGAAGCCTGGGGCTGTGTGGTTCCACCTGACATTGGGATGGGTCTGGAGGTTCTGTCTGCTGGTATCAGCCTGGAGTTTAGGGCCAAGAGGGGGCTGCCTGGTGCTATGTTTTACTGTGGTGAGCCTGTTATTGGGGTCTGATATAATGTCCTGTGCTCACTTTTCTCTTTTTTGTTCCCATTGGATGGTCTCTCTTTGAGGTGGACAGAAGAGAGATACAGGTAATGTAAAATGGTCCTTCCTATCCTCTTCAGTGCATCTCTTAAATGTGTTACACTAGGTACTGTGATCTATCACCTGATTTTCTGAGCTTTTGTGAAGATAATGGATATTTGTTCTAATTGATGTTTCTGTGGAAGGACAATTGATGGAGAGTCCTATTTCACCATCTTGCTCTACCCCTTTCTATTCTTCATTTAAAAGATAAAATTGAAGAATAGACTGATTAAATAGCTTGCCTGGGTCACATATTTCATATCTGCTGTGTGGCTGCAATACCTGTGCTCTGAATTTTAGATGTTTTTTCTGAACTTTTATGTTTGTTGTTCTAAACACTTTTTAGACCACTTGAATATAGATTAAAACCATGTATTTAGAAAGATTAAGGTTGACCTTTGTGCCAGTCATTCATTTGTTCACATGGTTTTGCTTTCAACTTGACCCTAATTATTTTAAGGTCAAGGTTGAGTTGGAATAGCTTCTTTTTCAATAAGGAATCAAAAGTTTAAAAATTAGTGCATCTCAAATATTGCGATATTTTAACTTTTCTATGGTAATATATATGAAGCCTGAGTTTCTTTTGCAGTGGAAATTACTTTTATAGAATCTGCTCATCACTATGCTAGTGACAAACTCAGCTACTGTGATAAATCCCAAATCACCACACACATTTGGTAAATGTCAACTCACTTAACTGGCTTTCTAGGTATAGAAAAACATAAAGTCATATTTAATTAGAGAATTTTTATTTCAACTGCAAGGATTCTGAGCTACGACATCAGTAGAACATCAGTAAGAGGAGAATTTTTATTCAGACTGCAAGGATTCTGAGCTACAACATCAGTAGAACTGAATAACTCCCAGGAAAGCTTCTCTGTTTTATCAAAATTCTTCCTTTGTCTGAAATTTAGAAGCATTTGTTATATCAAGTTCAGGGTAGGATCAGAGTTTATGATAGAAACATTTCTAAAATTGCAATACTATATAAGTCAATCTGATTTATTAATAGTCTATTATTCAGTAAGACAACCACAATATTAATGCCATATAGGAATTTATGGAACCAGTTATTCTTCAGAGATTGTCACTTGTTTACTGTTGCCATGCAGTAATGTTTGGTTAGGAATAATTCATAAGTTAACATGCAGGTAAATCAGAGAGGAAAAGTTTTGGAATGAAGAGAGAAAACTTCCAGGATAAAAGGTTACAATATAAAATTGAAAAGAGATGAGAGCCCAAGGCAGGAGGATCAGTTGAGACCAAGGTTTGAGACTAGCCTGGGCAATATAGCAAGACTCTATTTCTTTATTTTTACTTTTATTTTAGGTTTAGGGGGCACATGTGCAGGTTTTTGACACAGGGAAACTTGTGTTATGGGGTTTGTTGTACAGATTATTTCATTACTCAGATACTAAGCCTAGTATCCAATAGTTATTTTTTCTGATCCTCTCCCTCCTGCCACCTTCTGCTCTCAAGTAGGCCCCAGGGTCTGTTGTTCCCCTCTTTGTAAGACCCTATTTCTTAAAAAAAAAAAAAAAATTATATATATATATATATATATATATATATATATATGGTCGGGCATGATGGTGGACACCTGTAGTCCTAGCTGCTCGGGACACTAAGCTGGGAGGATTGCTTGATCCCTGGGGTTCAAAGTTATAGTGAGCTATGATTGCACTGTCGTACTCCAGCCTGGGTGGCAGAGTAAGACCCTGTCTGAAAAATAAGACTGAAAAGAAGTTCAACCAGAATATTAGGGAATAGAATAGGATAATTACCTATAAAATCATTAGTATATGAGTATTTTCTGTTTCTGATGAAATAGAAACTCTTTGGAAAGATTTGAGAAACATTGAGGCCATAGAAATAAAGTAAC
This sequence comes from Ateles fusciceps, assembly GCA_036589455.1. Lineage (NCBI taxonomy): Eukaryota > Metazoa > Chordata > Mammalia > Primates > Atelidae > Ateles > Ateles fusciceps. Next base: position 2,727,818 of record JAZHEH010002565.1, read on the forward strand.
AATAAAAGAGTGAGAAGTAAATTACTGTATTTCAGCCCTAGATGAACATTAGCATCACTGGAGGAGCTATTAAAAAATACTAATCAATCTGAGACAAGACTTAAGCACATTATCTGAAAGTTTCCAAGTGAGTCTAATGTTCATCTAGAGTTAAGCAACTCTAAATTAAATGAGGTTTTAAAGGCTATTTATAGGTCTCTTAATTTTGAAAGATCAAAGATGTGAGCCATAGTCAGCTTTATATCAAATTTTATCTTCATAACATTTCCAAATCTTTGTTTTCTATGAAAATCCTTAAAAAGAAATCTGACTTATTAGAATAACAACAACCCCAATGGCTTACATATCACAAACTTTTATATTTTATACTTTTTAGGGTTATATATATATATTTAAATTTATGGTAACCCTTTCTTATTCATAGTAGCTATGAAAGAAACTAAAGAAAAATACAGTCCTCATTTTAGAAAGAACTTTAAAAAGACTATAGCTCCAATTCTTCATGTTGATTTAAACAACAGCTGCCCTGCTTCTCATTTTTCTTTCTAAAGAAATCATCAAAAATCCTCTTTGGTATTTATATGATATGAAACATCTATTTTGTGTAAACATAGACTAGCTTTCTACATGACATTATATATTTATCCAAACCCATAGAATATACAACTTAAGAGTAAACTCTAATACAAATTATAAACTTTGAATGATAGTAATATGATAATGTTAGTTCATCAGGTGAAACAAATGTGCCACTATGGTGGGGGTGTTGATAGCAGGGGTATGTGGGGGATAGGGAGCATGTGGAAACTCTTTATACTTATACTCAATATTGCTGTGAACCTAAAACTGCTCTAAAATTAGAGTTTATTAGTTAAAAGTTTTTTTCTTTACTTTTCTTGGGAATTTAAATAGTAATAACCAGGACTATTGGCTTTTTAAACTCATTTACAGTCTGTTATAATTATAATGGCCGAAGATATTTTATTAGTTTTCTATGATTGTTGTAACAAATTGCCAATAAGCTTGGTGACTTAAAATAACATAAACTTGTTCTTTCACAGTTCTGGAGGCCGAGTCCAAAATCGGTATCAGTAAGCTAAAATCAAGGTGTTGGCAGGGTCATATTTCCTCTTTAAGCTCTAGAAGAAAATCTGTTTCTTGCCTTTTCCAGTTTCTGGTGGCTATCGGCATTCCTTGAGTCATGGCGACATCATTTCATTCTCTGCCTCCATAGTCACTTTGCCCTGTGTGTGTGTGTGTGTGTGTGTGTGTGTGTGTGCATGTATGTGCATAAAATCTCCCTCTGTTTCCTTCCCATAAGGATACATGTGACTGCATTTAAGACCCACCCGGATAATCTAGGTTACTCTCCCCCATCTCAAGATCCTTAACTCAATCACTTCTGCAAAGACCACCCTGCCCCAATTTTTGCCATATAAGATAACATTCACAGGGTCCAGGGATTAGGAAATGAATATATTTGGGAGTGGGGGGAGGACACATTTTTCAGCCTGTTCAGCAAATACCAGGTAAAAAAACTTGACCTTAGGAAGGCTTACTTTAAAATGTGTTCCATGGATATAGATAGTAGAAGGATGGCTACTACAATCTGGGAAGGGTAGTAGGGATTGGGGGGGATGGTAGGGGTGGTTAATGGGTACCAAAAAAATAGAACAAATAAGATCTACTATTTGATAGCACAATATGATGACTGCAGTCAATAATAACTTAGTCATATATTTTAAAATACAGAATGTAATTGGATTGTTTGTAACTCAAAGGATAAATGCTTGTAGGGATGGATACCCCATCATAAATAAATAAATAAATAAATAGATAGATAGATAGATAGTGTGTTCCAGGTTAGAATGCCACCTAATATCCTTCCATCATTCCTGCTGCATCAATGAGAAGCATTGGTAATATTCTCTTTTTATCCATTGCTTTAGCTTGTCTCTCTCTTTAATATGGAAGCCTGAGTGTCCTCTCCCCATCTCCAGTGACAGCTTCTGAGAAAATTATTACAGTTCATAAATGCTTACCTCGTACTGTATTTCCAAGGCACATGGCAGTTATATTTATAATAATCATAATTATAATAACTTTATGGCATTAATTAAATAAATAACAGCATCCCCATCTTTATCCTGCCCTATTTAATGGAAAAGGCAAATCTTGATGAAGTATTCCTTTATGTATGATAACCAGTGTAATAAAGAAAGCCCCAGGTTTATAGAAAACAAAAGAAATGTTTCCTTTTAGAGTGGCTGCAAGATAAAATTTAATGCAATTTTCAAGAACCCTGCCAGGATGAGAGTTGCTTCTTGTCAGTCTTATCAGTCTGTTGCTTCTATAATATAACCAGTAAAATTAATTAAAATAAAATTGACTTTCAACAGAAGTCATGACAGAGTTAGAAACAAGTGTTAGCCATTGAACTTTTTTAGGTTGTTAAAGCATGACCTGCATAAACCTGAGGGAATTTGGCAACTTTAAAAAGGCTTAGGAAACTTTTTGAAGCATCAGTAGAAGTCTGACCCTTGGTTTCAGTAGATACTATTTCCAGTACTTCAGAGGCATGTGGGTGGACTGAGTCATTCTCATTCCCTCCCAGTGCAATCTTTCCTCTCCATCCTCCCCCAGCACCCATGAGCAATTGGCTCCCTTCTGTCCAGCAAAATGCAATAACTTAGAGTGCTTCTGAAGAAAAACTCAAAAAGCCAATGACATATATAAATGTATAGCAAATCAGGATTTGCTAATTTGCCATAAGTTTGCATTTATCAACTCTACTTCCTTCCACTACTCTGATCCAAACTGTAATATCAGCAAAAACACTTGGATATATCAACATCAATAATCCCAGGCTGTTTTTTTGGGTTAAATCCTACTGTAGGGTAAGAAGATGAATGACGAAGCATAGAACAAATGGGCACTGGGTGCTCTGTTCTATTGGCACTGTTGATTTTCTTTTATGGATTCTCAAGAGTGGGATTTAATTCTAAAGAGAGAACCTGAAGGTCTTTGCAACTGTGAATTATAAAGTCTAGCAACCCACAAAGCCCCAGGCTCCTTTCAAAAATATTTGTTGGGCACCCCAGGAGATTCTCTATACCAATAAGGGCATGGCCAGAGACCACACTTTGCTGTCACTTTTGTGCTGCCTTCTCTGCATCTAGAAGTTATGCTCCTTGGGTACCCTTGTGTCAATTAATTAGATATTAATAGTGGAACATATGTGCTGCTCTCTCCTGCTGCCTCTTGGCTTTAAACAGGCTGCTGAGGGTCGGTGAGAGAGTAATGATATATATAAAGACTTTGGAAGGATGTGAGAGGGGGAAACATATTATGCATACAACCTGGGGTTTGACTGCTTGTACCCAACTCCTGCTGCTCTGCTTTGCCAGAAGATGACTTCCTCCTGACCCTGCCTGTCACCATTTTTGTCCTTGAAACTCTCCCAGAAACAATTCATTGAATCAGAGATACTGTGGCTTTCCAGAGGCCCGCCTCTATAACTTCTTGAAGATAAATATTTAGGAGAAACAAGAAAAGGCCATTAACACTTTGTTTTCAGGGATATTGTTTGGAAAGCTAAAATGAGCCTCAGCACCTGACAGACAATGGGACATACTCCATTCCTGTGTTTCTTATACTTGCATGCCAAGTATAATCCCTTGAATGCAGCTTTCTAATCAGAGTTTTGAAGTGGAGGATCTTCTAGGGAAAGACCTACACTTCTACTTTTCATTTGTTCTTTTGGCAACTCCTATTGTGATGATTAATATTATGTGTCAACTTGATTGGTTTGAAGGATGCCTAGATAGCTAGTAGTATATTGTTTTTGGGTGTGTCTGTGAAGGTGTTGCCGGAGGAGATTGATATTTGAGTCAGTGGACTGGGAGAGGAAGACCCACCCTCAGTGTGGGTGTGCACCATCCATTTGGCTGCCAGAATGGCTAGTGGTGGAAGAAGGTGGGATACGTTGGCTTGCTGAGTTTTCTGGCTTTTATCTTTCTCCCATGCTGAATATTTCCCCTTGTTCCTTCCTGCCCTTGGATATCAGACTCCAGGTTCTTCTGTTTGGACTCTTGGACTTACACCAGTGGTTTGCCAAGGGCTCTTTGGCCTTCGGCCACAGACTGAAGGCTGCACCGTCAGCTTCCCTGCTTTTGAGGCTTTTGGACCTGGACCAATCCACTACTGGCTTCTTCCTTCCTCAGCTTATGGACAGCCTATCATGGGACTTCACCTTGTGATTTAGTGACCTAATTCTCTCTAATGGACTCCCTTTCATATGTACTTATACCCTATTAGTTCTGTCCCTCTGGAGAACCCTAACTAATACACCTATTTTGTTTATCTAAAAGTCTAGCTAGTAGTCAGATCACTCACTGTGCACTGTCTGTGTTTTACCCTGCCTCTTCCAATAGATGACAAATCCTCAGGATGATAGCCTATTCAAAAAAGAGCTGTTTTGTTAAAATGTTGATAAGACTACATTAAGTGTGCTGCTCATGGAGACTGGGATCGCCTCCTTTTCATCACAAACATACATTTTATTGCAATATTTTTGTCCTAAGTGAAGCCTATCTGCCCCAGTCTAGTCTGGGTGATGCAGATATGAAGACTCTGGGAGGCATGTGGGCTGGTTCCCTTTCTGCATCACTTTTATGAGTTATTTAGGTGAGTTAGTTTTGAGTTCAGTCTTCTGATCTATTAGATGATTGGGTTGGACCAAATCATATCTCAGATTCCTTCCAACGTGACTATCTTTGGATCAAAAGAGCTTTTTGAGTTACTTAGTACATTCTCAGTAACTATTCACTCATTTGTTATATGGGAGATTGTAGAAAAAGATCTAGCACCATTCCTATTCTTAAAGACCTCATATATTCAAAAAATGGTGACAAACTGCATGTTCCTCACCATGATAATTCCTATATTTATACAGAGATAAGTACTTTTCTAAAGTGTGTTCACATTTATTATCTCAAAGAGCCTGCTTAGGGCATTTTATATAAGCAAAAACCGGGGTTCAGAAAATTAAGGTGCTTATTCAAGACCTTGAGGTTTGTTGTTTTCATCTATTTTGAGTTACTATAAAGGAATGCTTGGAGTTGGAATATGTAAATAAAATCAGTTTACTTATCTCACAGTTTTGTAAGCTATACAGGTATAGCGCTGGCATCTGCTTGGCTTCTGGTGAAGGCCTCAGGCTGTTTCTACTCATGGCAGAAGGATAAGGGGAGCTAGTATGTATAGAGATCATATGTCAAGAGATGAAGCAAGAGAGAGAAAGGGGAGGTGCCAAGTTCATTTTTTTTTTTATTGCATTTTAGGTTTGGGGGTACATGTGAAGAACATGGAAGATTGTTGCATAGGTACACACATGGCAGTGTGATTTGCTGCCTTCCTCCCCCATCACCTATATCTGGCATTTCTCCCCATGCTATCCCTCCCCCAACTCCCCACCCCCCCACTGTCCCTCCCCTTTTCCCCCTGACAGACCCCAGTGTGTGATACTCCCCTCCCAGTGTCCATGTGTTCTCATTGTTCAACACCCGCCTATGAGTGAGAACATGCGGTGTTTGATTTTCTGTTCTTGTGTCAGTTTGCTGAGAATGATGGTTTCCAGGTTCATCCATGTCCCTACAAAGGCCACGAACTCATCGTTTTTGATGGCTGCATAATATTCCATGGTGTATATGTGCCACATTTTCCCTGTCCAGTCTATCATCGATGGGCATTTGGGTTGGTTCCAGGTCTTTGCTATTGTAAACTGTGCTGCAATGAATATTCGTGTGCATGTGTCCTTATAGTAGAACGATTTATAGTCTTTTGGATATATACCCAGTAATGGGATTGCTGGATCAAATGGAATTTTTATTTCCAGGTCCTTGAGGAATCGCCACACTGTCTTCCACAATCGTTGAACTAATTTACACTCCCACCAACAGTGTAAAAGCGTTCCTATTTCTCCTCATCCTTTCCAGCATCTGTTGTCTCCAGATTTTTTAATGATCGTCATTCTAACTGGCGTGAGATGGTATCTCAATGTAGTTTTGATTTGCATTTCTCTAATGACCAGTGATGATGAGCATTTTTTCATATGTTTGTTGGCTTCATGTATGTCTTCTTTTGTAAAGTGTCTGTTCATATCCTTCGCCCACTTTTGAATGGGCTTGTTTGTTTTTTCTTGTAAATCTGTTTCAGTTCTTTGTAGATTCAGGTTATCAGCCCTTTGTCAGATGGGTAGACTGCAAAAATTTTTTCCCATTCTGTTGGTTGCTGATTCACTCTAATGACTGTTTCTTTTGCTGTGCAGAAGCTGTGGAGTTTGACTGGTCCCATTTGTCTATTTTGGCTTTTGTTGCCACTGCTTTTGGTGTTTTGGTCATGAAGTCCTTGCCTACGCCTATGTCCTGAATGGTTTTGCCTAGATTTTCTTCTAGGGTTTTTATGGTGTTAGGTCTTATGTTTAAATCTTTAATCCATCTGGAGTTAATTTTAGTGTAAGGTGTCAGGAAGGGGTCCAGTTTCTGCTTTCTGCACATGACTAGCCAGTTTTCCCAACACCATTTAATAAACAGGGACTCGCTTCCACGTTGTTTGTTTTTGTCAGGTTTGTCAAAGATCAGGTGGTTGTAGATGTGGAGGTCTCTGTTCTGTTCCATTGGTCTATATCTCTGTTTTGGTACCAGTACCATGCTGTTTTGATTACTGTAGCTTTGTAGTATAGTTTGAAGTCCGGGAATGTGATGCCTCCAGCTTTGTTCTTTTTGCTTAGAATTGACTTGGCTATGCGGGCTCTCTTTTGGTTCCATATGAAGTTTAAGGTGGTTTTTTCCAGTTCTTTGAAGAAGGTCATTGGTAGCTTGATAGGGATAGCGTTGAATCTGTAAATTACTTTGGGCAGTATGGCCATTTTGACAATATTGATTCTTCCTAGCCATGAACATGGAATATTTCTCTATCTGTTTGTGTCCTCTCTTATTTCATTGAGCAGTGGTTTGTAGTTCTCCTTGAAGAGGTCCTTTACGTTCTTTGTTAGTTGTATTCCTAGGTATTTTGTTCTCTTTGTAGCAATTGTGAATGGCAGTTGGTTCTTGATTTGGCTGTCTTTAAGTCTGTTATTGGTGTATAGGAATGCTTGTGATTCTTGCACATTGATTTTATATCCTGAGACTTTGCTGAAGTTGCTTATCAGTTTCAGGAGATTTTGGGCTGAGACGATGGGGTCTTCTAGATATACAATCATGTCGTCTGCAAATAGAGACAATTTGACTTCCTCCTTTCCTATTTGAATACCCTTTATTTCTTTTTCTTGCCTGATTGCTCTGGCTAGAACTTCCAGTACTATATTGAATAGGAGTGGTGAGAGAGGACATCCTTGTCTAGTGCCAGATTTCAAAGGGAATGCTTCTAGTTTTTGCCCATTCAGTATGATATTGGCTGGTGGTTTGTCGTAAATAGCTTTTATCATTTTGAGATACGTTCCATCAATACCTAGTTTATTGAGAGTTTTTAGCATAAAGGGCTGTTGAATTTTGTCAAAGGCCTTCTCTGCATCAATTGAGATTATCATGTGGTTTTTGTCTTTGGTTCTGTTTATGTGGTGGATTATGTTTATAGATTTGCGTATGTTAAACCAGCCTTGCATCCCCGGGATGAAGCCTGCTTGATCATGGTGGATAAGCTTTTTGATGTGCTGTTGCAATCGGTTTGCCAGTATTTTATTGAAGATTTTTGCATCTATGTTCATCATGGATATTGGCCTGAAGTTTTCTTTTCTTGCTGAGTCTCTGCCAGGTTTTGGTATCAGGATGATGCTGGCCTCATAAAATGATTTAGGAAGGATTCCCTCTCTTTGGATTGTTTGGAATAGTTTCAGAAGGAATGGTACCAGCTCCTCTTTGTATGTCTGGTAGAATTCGGCTGTGAACCCATCTGGACCTGGGCTTTTTTTGGGTGGTAGTCTCTTAATTGCTGCCTCAACTTCAGACCTTGCTATTGGTCTATTCAGGGTTTCGACTTCTTCCTGGTTTAGGCTTGGAAGGATGCATGTGTCCAGGAATTTATCCATTTCTTCCAGGTTTACTAGTTTATGTGCATAGAGTTGTTTCTAATAATCTCTGATGATGGTTTGAATTTCTGTGGAATCTGTGGTGATATCCCCTTTATCGTTTTTTATTGCATTTATTTGATTATTTTCTCTTTTCTTTTTTATTAATCTGGCTAGTGGTTGTCCATTTTGTTGACCTTTTCAAAAAACCAGCTTCTGGATTTATTGATTTTTTGAAGAGATTTTCGTGTCTTTATCTCCTTCAGTTCTGCTCTGATCTTAGTTATTTCTTGTCTTCTGCTAGGTTTTGAGTTTTTTTGATCTTGCTCCTCTAGCTCTTTCAATTTTGATGATAGGGTGTCAATTTTAGATCTCTCCTTGCTTCTCATGTGGGCATTTATTGCTATATAATTTCCTCTAGAGACTGCTTTAAATGTGTCCCAGAGATTCTGGTATGTTGTGTCTTCATTCTTGTTGGTTTCAAAGAACATCTTCATTTCTGCCTTCATTTCATTGTTTATCCAGTCAACATTCAAGAGCCAGTTGTTCAGTTTCCATGATGCTGTGCGGTTCTGAGTTAGTTTCTGAATTCTGACTTCTAACTTGATTGCACTGTGGTCTGAGAGGCTGTTTGTTATGATTTCTGTTCTTTTGCATTTGCTGAGGAGTGATTTACTTCCAATTATGTGGTCAATTTTAGAGTAGGTGCGATGTGGTGCTGAGAAGAATGTATATTCTGTGGATTTGGGGTGGAGAGTTCTGTAAATGTCTATTAGGTTTGCTTGATCCAGGTCTGAGTTCAAGTCCTGGATATCCTTGTTAATTTTCTGTCTCGTTGATCTGTCTAACATTGACAACGGGGTGTTCAAGTCTCCCACTATTATTGTGTGGGAGTCTAAGTCTCTTTGTAAGTCATTAAGGACTTGCTTTATGTATCTGGGTGCTCCTGTATTGGGTGCATATATATTTAGGATCGTTAGCTCTTCTTGTTTCATTGATCCTTTTACCATTATGTAATGTCCTTCTTTGTCTCTTTTGATCTTTGTTGGTTTAAAGTCTATTTTATCAGAGATTAGAATTGCAACTCCTCCTTTTTTTTGCTCTCCATTTGCTTGGTAAATCTTCCTCCATCCCTTTATTTTGAGCCTTTGTGTATCTCTGCATGGGAGATGGGTTTCCTGGATACAGCACACCAACGGGTTTTGGCTTTTTATCCAGTTTGCCAGTCTATGTCTTTTAATTGGGGCATTTAGCCCATTTACATTTAGGGTTAATATTGTTATGTGTGAATTTGATCCTGCCATTTTGATGCTAGGTGGTTGTTTTGCACGTTAGTTGATGCAGTTTCTTCATTGTGTTGATGGTCTTTACTGTTTGGTATGTTTTTGGAGTGGCTGGTACTGGTTGTTCCTTTCTATGTTTAGTGCCTCTTTCAGGAGCTCTTGTAAAGCAGGTCTGGTGGTGATGAAATCTCTGAGTACTTGCTTGTTCACAAAGGATTTTATTTTTCCTTCACTTATGGAGGTCAGTTTGGCTGGATATGAAATTCTGGGTTGAAAGTTCTTTTCTTAAAGATGTTGAATATTGGCCCCCACTCTCTTCTGGCTTGTAGGATTTCTGCTGAGAGATCTGCTGTGAGTCTGATGGGCTTCCCTTTGTGGGTAACCCGACCTTTCTCTCTGGCTGCCCTTAGTATTTTCTCCTTCATTTCAACCCTGGTGAATCTGACGATTATGTGCCTTGGGGGTTGCTCTTCTTGAGGAATATCTTTGCGATGTTCTCTGTATCTCCTGGACTTGAATATTGGCCTGCCTTCCTATGTTGGGGAAGTTCTCCTGGATAATATCCTGAAGAGTATTTTCCAGCTCGGATTCATTCTCTCCATCACATTCAGGTACACCTATCAAACGTAGATTAGGTCTTTTCACATAGTCCCATATTTCTTGGAAACTTTGTTCATTCCTTTTTACCCTTTTTTCTCTACTCTTTCCTTCTCGTTTTATTTCATTGAGTTGATCTTCGACCTCTGATAGCCTTTCTTCTGCTTGGTCAATTCGGCTGTTGAAACTTGTGTATGCTTTGCAAAGTTCTTGTGTTGTGTTTTTCAGCTCCATCAATTCACTTACATTCCTCTCTAAGTTGGTTATTCTCATTAGCATTTCATCAAATCTTTTTCAAGGTTCTTAGTTTCTTTGCATTGGGTTAGAACATGTTCTTTTAGCTCACAGAAGTTTCTTATTACCCACCTTCTGAAGCTTGATTCAGTCATTTCATCACACTCATTATCCATCCAGCCTTGTTCCCTTGCTGGTGAGGAGCTGTGATCCCTTGTAGGAGGAGAGGCGTTCTGGTTTCGGGTGTTTTCCTCCTTTTTGCGCTGGTTTCTTCCCATCTTTGTGGATTTATCTATGTGTGGTCTTTGTGGTTGGTGATTTTCAGATGGGGTCTCTCAGTGGACATCCCGTTTGTTGATGATGAAGTTATTTATTTCTGTTTCTTAGTTTTCCTTCTAACAGTCTGGCCCCTCTGCTGTAGGGCTGCTGAGGTCCACTCCCGGCCCTGCTTGCCTGGGGGATCACCTGCAGCAGCTGCAGAACAGTAAGGGTTGCTGCCAGTCTCTTCTTCTGCTATCTTTGTCCCAGAAGGATACCCGCAGATGTCCGTCTGAGCTCTCCTTTGTGAGGTGACTCGTTGGATATACGGGGGTCAGGGAGCTGCTTGAGGAGACAGAGTTTCCTTTATAGGAGCTCAAGTGCTGAGCTGTGAGCTCCGTTGTTCACTCAGAATTGCTGGGCAGGTACATTTAAGTCTGCTGCAGCAGAACTCATAAACCCCTTTTTCCCCAAGTGCTCTGTCCCGGGGAGTTAGGGCTTTATTTATGAGTTTCCCTGGTGCTGCTGCCTTTTTCTCAGGGCTGCCTTGCCCAGCGATGAGGCAGCCTAGTCACTGTCTGCCTACAGATGCTTCGCTGAGCTGCTGTTGGCTCCGCCCAGCTGCCGTATGAACTTCCCTGTAGTCCTGTTTATACCGGTGTAGTGGAGAACTGCCTCGGCAATGGCAAACTACCTCTGTAGCGGCAGACTGCCTCAGTAATGGCGGACGCCCCCTCCCCCACAGAGCTGGGCCGTCCCGGGCTCAGCTGTGCTTGCTGTGAAACTCTCGATCCAGAGCGTTTCCGATGGCTGTTATTTTGTGGGGGGTGGGGACCAGTCAAGCCTGATCACCTGGCTCCCTGCCTCAGAGTCTCCCAGTTGTTCCAGCCGCCTGTTGAAAAGGCGCCCGGATCTGTGTGATTTCCCGTGCGGTGACCCACTGCACCGGCTGAAACCGCGGGCGCAGAGATTCGTGGCGTTTTTTGCCCGGGAAATCTCCTGGCCTGGCTGCCTGTTTCAGTCCCCCCTTTTTAATCAGATGAATGGGCGGCTCTGCCTTCCCGGAGCTCCAATTGCCAGGTAAAATGGCACCTGGACCCACGTATTTTGTATGGGGAACCACTGTGCCGGGACGCTGCCCAAAACAAGCAGCGCCGGCGAAAACAGTCACGCCGGCAAAAACAGCTGCGCTGGCCAAACCAGCTGTGCTGGTGACCCGTGGGGCTCCTCCCCCTGGGAATCTCCTGGTCTGTGGGCAATAAAAAATCTGTCTGGCAATGCGGTGTCCACTCACCCTCCGCGCTTTCACTGGGAGCTGCAATCCTCAGCTGCTCCTAATCGGCCATCTTGGATCCTCTCTCTGCCAAGTTGTTTTTAACAACCAGCTCTGATGGGAACTAATTGAATAAGAACTCGTCACCAAGGAAAGGCATTAATCTATTCGTGAGGGATCTTCCCTTGTGACCCAAACACTTCTCATTATACCCCACATTAAATTTCAACATGATTTTTGGAGGGGTCAAACATCCAAACCAAAACACTAGTAAATGAGCTGGGACTAGAACCCACTTTTTCTCACTTGCAGTTTGGCACTTTTTTCATCTCACTGTAATAAAGTAGTACTGAAACTATATAAGTCAGAATGCAGTAGTATCATCCAAATGGTATAGACTATGCTGTGTGTATGTCTTCTGTAAAGAAGGTAACAAGTGAGTGGAAAAAGGTCACATTTTAATTTGTCTTAAAAGATATTAGAAGTATCAATACTGGTAGGCAGATCCAAGATGGCCAAGTAGGAGCAGCTCTGGTTTGCAGTCTCAGCGAGAACAACGCAGAGGGTGAGCGAACACTGCATTTCCAAATGAGTTATTACTGCTCACAGACCAAGAGATTCCCAGGCTGAAAAGCACCATGTGTTTCCTGCATGGCTGTTTCAGCCAGCACAGCAGGTCTCTGCACAAAAACTCACAGAAATCTGGGCGACAGTTTCATCTGGTGCCTGGAACACCTGGGGAGACAGAGCTGCCCATGTAACTGAAAAAAAGGGGGCTGAAACAGGGAGCCAGGTGATCTGGCTCAGCAGATTCCACCCCCCACAAAAACCAGCAATCTGAAATGCTCTGGATTGAGAGTTTTGCAGCAAGTGCAACTGAACCTGGGATGGACCAGCTCTGTTGGGGGAAGGGTGTCTGCCATTACTGAGGCAGTCTGCGACTACCAAGGCATTCCGCCATTACCAAGGCAGTGTGTCATTACAGAGGCAGTCCGCCATTACTGAGGCAGACTGCCATTACCGAGGCAGTTCTAACTATACCTCTATAAACAAAAAGGACGTCCACTCAGAGACCCCATCCAAAAGTCACCAGCTGCAAACACCACAGGTAGATAAATCCTCAAAGATGGGAAGAAACCAGTGCAAAAAGGATGAAAACACCCAAAACCAGAATGCCTATCCTCCTCCAAGGGATCAAACTCATCAACAGCAAAAGGACAAAGCTGGATGGAGAATGAGTCTGATGAATTGACAGAAACAGGCTTCAGAAGGTGTGTAATAACAAACTTCTCAGAGCTCAAATAACGTGTGCAAACACAATGCAAAGAAACTAAGAACTTGTAAAAAGGTTTGACAAAATGCTAAAGAGAATTAACAGCTTAGAGAAGAATATAAATGACTTAATGTAGCTGAAAAACACAACATGAGAACTTGGTGAAGAATACACAAGTTTCAATAGCTGAGTTGACCAAGCTGAAGAAAGGATATGAGAGACTGAAGATCAACTCAATGAAACAAAATGAGAATGAAAGATTAGAGATAAATGAGTGAAAAAAAATGAACAAAACCTCCAAGAAATATGGAATTATGTGAAAAGACCTAATCTACATTTGATAGGTGTACCTGAATGTGACAGAGAGAATGAATCCAAGCTGGAAAACACTTTTCAGGATATTATCCAGGAGAACTTCCCCAACCTAGCAAGATAGGCCAACATTCAAGTCCAGGAAATACAGAGAACACCACAAAGATATTCCTCAAGAAGAGCAACCCCAAGGCACTTAATCCTCAGATTCACCAGGGTTGAAATCAAGGAAAAAATGCTAAGGGCAGCCAGAGAGAAACCTCGGGTCACCTACAAAGGGAAGCCCATCAGACTCACAGTGGATGTCTCAGCAGAAACCCTATAAGCCGGAAGAGAGTGGGGACCAATATTCAACATCCTTAAAGGAAAGAACTTTCAACCTAGAATTTCATATCCAGCCAAACTAAGCTTCATAAGTCTGGTACTTCAGAACCTAAAGAACAGTAAATTTATATATAAGAAGTGTCAATACTATTGCCACGGTGAACATTCCTGTAATTGACATTTCTTTTTAAGTACCATAGTCAACCATACAGCATTTGTTTTGTTTTTGTGAACTAGTCTTTATAGTGCTGGTTGTTTTCCTATTCTGGGATGGTTTTTCCTCCACTGATGATCTTTTTTGGTGCTTGAAATAAATAATAAGTAATCTTGATAGAGAATGTTGATATCTGTACAAATTAACTTTTCTCCTATACTGGGGTCATCCTATAAGAAATCTTACCCATAGAACTCTTCTTTGTTCTAAGAAATGATATAGAATCAGATTGGCTAGATTATTATTTAAGTCTCATCAAAGACTAATTGGTAGGATATCTCTTAAGTTGGCATGACTAAGGTTACAAGCACTAGAGGGTAGAAATTAATGAGCAAATTATAGTTGTATAATATCTTTTATTAGAATTGACTCTTCTTCTAATATTATTTTTTATTCTGTGCCTTTGTAAATTTTAATTGAATTAAAATTTACCAAATGAAGGACAGTAGCATTTGAGATATATGAAAATGTTTAATACATTGGGGATGGGAAAAGAGAAAAAAGAACAATAGAGAGCCCAATTAATTTCTTCCCTGTGAACTCCCTATGAACCTTCTACAGTTAGGAGAGAAAACTCTACTGAAAACTCCATTGTTCAGGAAAGAGTCTTTGTTTAAAGAACTAATGCAAATTCCAGGACTTCAGCTTATTGAATTTACTTCAATGGCTTGTGGCCAAAAATTTAATGAGGACTGAAACAGCTGATATCTCCCAGCATTCAACTCTGTACCACTGGGACTTCAGTTGAGACAGAGAGTTGTCTTAAAGTTCAAGACAGAGTTAATATATTCTGTCTATTTGCAACTTTTATCAGAATGAAGTCACCTTCATAACAATGACTTGTAACATGAGTTTGTCCTCATTTGCCATTCTTAGCTGAAATTTCGAGTGAAAATAAAGGAAAATAAATCATTCTGTCCTTTTCTTTCTCTTTTTACCTTACAGATTTGGGGAGTGCTTTTACATTTCACAGTAACAGGGATGAGAGCAAAGGAGAAAATATCTTTTTAGTAGTTTGCAAAGTTAATTTGAGTGATTAGCCTCATGAATGCTAGAAGAGTAAATGTAGAATTCTTAGTCTCACTGAATAATTAATAAGTAATTCTGAGTGGAACAAACCAAGATGAAGAACGAAAAATGAGAAGGCAAGGACCACACAGTTCTTAGATCTCCCTGTTTATCTCTCTTTATAAGCAATACACTGCTTTTAATATTTTTTTAGTGTCTACCATGTATTGAATACTTAGAAGATAATGCACTACTATATCATGCCTAGGGTCTCTGAAAGACAAAGAGTCGTGAATCCCAGTCCTTTCCATGTAGAACAGAGCTAGACTGATACGGAGAAATTAGTGATTAGTTGCCATTGCATGAGTGTGTTCATATGTGTTTATGTGTATGCATGTATTTATATGTGTGTATGTATGTGTTTATGTGTATGTATGTGTACATATTTTCCTTCTGGGATCTTGACAAGTATCTTGGAAATTACAAATTTTATTACTTTTTCAGGATCAAAAGTGACTAGGAATATTAGCAATCAGCATCAAACTCATGGATTTCTTTTTAGCATAAGAACAGGAAGGAAGCTTCCTTTCTTGCTCTGTGCCTTACCTAATCTGGATAGGCTAAAATATTAGGCATTAGATAAAAATAGGAGATAAACTCCAGATTAGCATGTTATTTGGGAACTTTTAGCTTTTTTCCTAGAGATGTGTTTTTCATGCTGAGTGTATAACACTAACTCTAGTCAAATGAATACTAGCTTTTAATCTGAATTGAAACTCTAGAGATGATGGCTCTATTATTCACATGTAGAATACACGAACCTCTGGCACTGATGCTTTAACAAACAACATAGTTCCACTGAAATAGACTTTTACTGTATATTATCAGGCAGGTGAATTTAAAGTGAAAGTTATAATTAGGACTATTGACAGTGTCACTGTAATTATAGATAGTTAAGAAAAATTTCTTTCTAATTATCATCTGAGGGGTGTGTGCTCTCAGTGGATTAATGATAACATTACCCACTGCTGAGCTAGATTCAGGATTAAATAGACCTAACATCTGCTGCCGTGACATCTACCCAATGCACTTTATGGTAATATATTGGGTCAGGCCTCTATTGACTTATCTTTAAAAGCTATGTTTGCTTCAATTAACTAGAAAGTTCTAGCAGAAGTGGACTTAATGCCTAAATTAATGGGAAACCTCTTTCAGTATTCCACCTTATTTTACAAGTATAAATGGAATTTCAATGCATTGCATGGGGTAAATGCTAAATGTTAACTTTATTGGGGATTTTATTTTAACTCCAAACATTTCTTTTTTAACATCATAGAGTGAAATTGACTAGGACAGATAATAGTTTTTAAACTTAAAAAGTTTCATTGTGGAAAATATAAATTAACTGAGGGAAAATAGGGATTCTTTGGGGGAAAGAGGTGGCTTTTTTGTAAATCAAGGCTATGAAACAGTGCAGCAAATTATCTCTGTACATGTAGGTATTGTGGATCATATTAATTAGAAAGTGACAGCTTTTGGGGTGGGTAGGTCTGAGTTTGACAGCATAATTATGCAATAATTATAATATGCAAATCTATTTTTATTAGGTAATAAAATCTAAAAAAATTCACTGTTTATTTTTAAATTAATTATTCCATAAATGATTATGTTTTTTCCAAAGAGGCAAGCTCAGAATGCAAAGAGCTGAACTTGATAAAGAAGCTGGTTAATTGGCATGAGAATTTCCACCTAGAAAACATATTTTTTCCAATATGAGTTTATTTTGATGTAACTGGCTCTAATATCCTATTGAGATAGTTTTACAAGAGATGTTCCAGTGTGTGGCAAGGTAATGAGATAATGGAATCCTTGTGAAGTTTTATATGCTGGAAAGTCTTTTGGGGGATTTCCAGTCCAGCATGTAAGGAGTTTAGAAGTCACCACTTCTTCCTGACAGCAAGAGAAATACTCAATAAAATGAAAAATCAACAGCTCTTCTTAGATTCATCAGAGAAGTGAGGTCACAGGGCAAACCACTGCTGTCCCCCCACCCAAGTTGGAGAGACAGATAGATACAGAGGATCATGACTTACCAGAATAGAAACCGACAACCAGGAAATTCCTTCAGAAGCAGTGATGAGGCAGGACAATCTGAACTGTAATTGATGTATCAGTAGGGGCTCAGTGTGAACAAGTCTGGACAAGACTCTGGGGGGCCGAATCATGGGGAACTCCAACTTTTGTGAGTTTCACCTCCAATAGCTCTACCAAGTCCTCACTGTAAATATCCCTTTGTACTTTTGTCAGAGGTATGTGAACTGGCTCAACTCCATCTTGAATAGGAGCTGGGTAAAATGAGTCTAAGACCTACTGGTTTGCAATCCCAGATGGTTAAGGCATTCTAACTAAGTCACAGGATGAGATAGAAGGTCACTACAAGATACAGGGCATAAAGACCTTGCTGATAAAACAATTTGCAGGAAAGAAGCTGGCTAAAATCCACCAAAACCAAGATGGCATTGTGAGTGACCTCTGGTCATCCTCACTGCTACACTCCCACCAGCACCATCACAGTTTACACATGCCATAGCAATGTCGGGAAGTTACCCTATATGGTCTAAAAAGGAAAAGCATGAATAATTCACCCCTTGTTTAGCATATCATCAAGAAACAACCATAAAAATGGGCAACCAGCAGCCCTCAGGGCTGCTCTGTCTATGGAGTAGCCATTCTTTTATTCCCTTACATACTTTATAAACTTGCTTTCACTTTACAGACTCTCCTTGAATTCTTTCTTGAGTGAGATCCAAGAACCTCCCTTGGAACCTAGATCTGGACCCCTTTCCTGTAACACTTCCAGCAGGAGGGAGGGAAAAAGGAAAAAATGAATCATTTAAAAACATTCCAGAGCACTCTGTTCTTCTAAATAAGGCTTACCCTCAGGAAGAAACTACTTGACCAGAGTCTAACTTGTTGGAATTTAATTAGAGTACAATCTACCTGAGGTGAGACTCTAGCCATTCTGTCCCACCTAGTGGGGGGAAAGAGACAGAGAAGCACTGGTGAAGTTCACAATGTAGAGGTACAGACTTACCAAAAGACATACCCTATCAGAGTAGAACACTTCCCCTCTCCCCATACCATTAAATACCTATTTATTGGTATTCAACTAGTATTAATACATCATATTCAAATTTGAAATAAAAATTGGAAGGCATATATAAGGCAGAAACCATTGGAGGAGACTGTCAAGCATCAGAACCAGCATCAGATATGGCAGGGATGTTGGAATTATTAGGGTGAGAGCTTACAGCTATAATTCATATATTAAGTGCTCCAATAGAAAAACGTAAACTGGATGTGGCTGAGGAGAGAGTCTCTGAGCTTAAGGATATGACAACAAAAAACTCCAAAACTGAAAAGCAGAGTCAAAAAAAAAAAAAAGCTGGAAAAGAAATCCAAACTCCAAACCAAAAATACCAGAATAGGATATTTAAGAACTGGAAAACAACTATAAAGGGTGTAACATACATACAATGGGAATAACAGAGGAGAAGAAAGAAATAAACAGAAGAAATATTTGAAGTAATAATTACTGAGAATTTCTCCAAATTAATGTCAGACACCAAACCACAGATCCAGAAAGCTCAGAGAACACCAAGCAAGATAAATGCCCAAAAAACTGACTCATGGGCATATCATATTCAAACTTTAAAAAATCAAATATTTAAAAAAATCTCTAGTTATACAACTAAAAAAGGATGTAAAGGACCTCTTCAAGCAGAACTACAAACCACTGCTCAAGGAAGTAAGAGAGGACACAAACAGATGGAGAAACATTCCATGCTCATGGTTAGGAAGAATCAATATTATGAAAATGATCATACTGCCCAAAGTAATTTATAGATTCAATGCTATCTGCATCAAGCTACCTATGACCCTCTTCACAGAACTGGAAAAAAACACCTTAAACTTCATATGGAACTAAAAGAGAGCCCACATAGCCAAGATAATCCTAAGCAAAAAGAACAAAGCTGGAGGCATCATGCTACCTGATTTCAAACTATACTATAAGGCTACAGTAATCAAAACAGCATGGTACTGGTACTAAAATAGAGATATAGACCAATGGAACAGAATAGAGGCCCTGGAGGCAGTGCCACACATCTACAACCATCTGATCTTTGACAAACCTGACAAAAACAAGCAATGGGGAAAGGATTCCCCTGTTTAATAAATTGTGTTGGGAGAACTGGCTAGCAGTGTGCAGAAAGCAGAAACTGGACCCCTTCCTGACACCTTACACTAAAATTAACTCCAGATGGATTAAAGACTTAAACATGAGACCTACCACCATAAAAACCCTAGAAGGAAACCTAGAAAAAACCATTCAGGACATAGACATAGGCAAGGACTTCATGACTAAAACACCAAAAGCATTGACAACAAAAGCCAAAATAGACAAATGAGATCTAATTAAACTCCAGAGCTTCTGTACAGCAAAAGAAACAATCATTAGAGTGAACTGGCAACCAACAGAATGGGAAAAAAATTTTTGCAGTCTTCCCATCTGACAAAGGGCTAATATCCAGAATCTACAAAGAACTAAAACAGATTTACAAGAAAAAAACAAATCCATCCAAAAGTGGGCAAAGAATATGAACAGATACTTTTCAAAAGAAGACATATATGAGGCCAAGAAACATATGAAAAAATGCTCATCATCACTGATTATTAGAGAAATGCAAATCAAAACCACATTGAGATACCACCTCACGCCAGTTAGAATGGCAATCATTAAAAAATCTGGAGACAACAGATACTGGAGAGGATGTGGAGAAATCAAAACACTTTTACAATGTTAGTGGGAATGTAAACAGTTCAAACATTGTGGAAGACAGGGTGGCGCCTTCCTCAAGAACCTAGAAATAGAAATACCATTTGACCCAGCAATCCCATTACTGGGTATATACCAAAAGGATTATAAAGCATTCTATTATAAAGACACATGCACACGTATGTTCACAGCGGCAACTGTTTGCAATAGCAAAGACCTGGAACCAACCCAAATGCCCATCGATGATAGACTGGACAAGGAAAATGTAGCACATATACATCATGGAAAACTATGTAGCCATAAAATACGATGAGTTTGTGTCCTTTGTAGGGACATGGATGAATCTGGAAACCATCATTCTCAGCAAACTGACACAAGAACAGAAAATCAAACACCACATGTTCCCACTCATAGGTGGGTGTTGAACAATGAGAACACATGGACACAGGGGAGGGGAGCATCACACACTGGGGTCTGTTGGAGGGGCCAAGGGAGGGACAGTGGGGGATGGGGGAGGTCAGAGAGGAGTAACACGGGGAGAAATGCCAGATATAGGTGATGGAGGGATGGAGGCAGCAAACCACATTGCCATATGCGTACCTATGCAACAATCCTGCATCATCTACATATGTACCCCAGGATCTAAATACAATTAAAAAAAAAAAACTCAAAGGCAGTCATAGGAAAAATATATCTTACCTACAAAGGATCAAAGATAATAATTATATCTAACTTCTCCTTATGAAACATAAAACCAAAGACAGTAGAATGAAATATTTAAAAGACTGAGACAAAACCCCCACCAAACTAGGATTCTGTATCCCATGAAAATATCCTTCAAAAGGAAAGGCACAAGACTTTCTCATACAAACAAAAATTGAAGAAATTAGTTGCCAGTAGAATTTCCTTGCAAAACATGTTTTTAAAAAGTTCTGCATAGAGAAGAAAAATGATAAAGGTCAGAAACTTGGGTCTGCATAAAGGAAAGATGGGTATCAGAGAAAGAAATAAGTGAAAAATGTGCCTCAGCCACATGAGACCAAAGAATGTAACTTATGTTTTGTAATTCCTCCTCCTCAGTTTCTTAGATCACCTGGAATTGCAGCTCTTCTTCAGGCTGTCCCTGAACCATGCACCTAGTCACAGTGCTTGGGAACTTGTTCACATCCTTCTGATTGTCAGCTTTGGCCTTACCTCCACAGCCCCATGTACTTCTCCAACCCGTCCTTAGCTGACATTGGTTTCACCCCTGCCACAGTTTCAAAGATGATTGTAGACATCCAAATTCACAGCAGAATCATTTCATATGTGAGCTGCCTGAAATAGATGTCTTCTTAAATTCTTTTTGGATGTTTGCACAATCCACTCATGACTGTGATGGCCTATGACCCATTGTGGCTACCTGTCATCTCCTGTACTACACAGTGATCAGGAATCCCCACCTCTGTGGCCTCCTGCTTCTGGTGTCTTTTTCTTTCTTTTTCTTTTTCTTTTTTCTTTTTCTTTTTTGATCAGTCTTTTGGAATTCCAACTGTACAGTTTGATGTTGTCATAAATTCTTTCATGCAAATGTAGAAATTCGTCATTTCTTCTGTGACCCTTCTCAGCTTCTCTGCCTTTCCTGTTCTGACACTGCCGCCAGTAACACATTGATGCATTTTATTGGTGCCATCTCTTGTGGTCCACTCTCAGGGATCCTTTACTGTTATACTCAAATTGTGTTCTGCATACTCATAACCCTATCAAAGGTGGGAAGTATAAAGCAAGCCTCTCCATCCGTGGCTCTCACCTGTCAATTGTTTGCTTATTTTATGGAACAGGCCTTGGAGTGTACCTTAGTTTGGCTGTCTCACCTTTCTCAAGAACGAGTCTGGTGGTCTCAGTGGTATATACCACAGTCACCCTCATGTTGAACCCTTCATTCACAGCCTGAGAAACAGGGACTTCAAGAATGCCTGGTGGTGGCTCCTTGGCATAACTTCCTAGTATGAATACCTGTGCTATCCTTTATGGATAGTGGTTAGAAAAACAGCAAACTCAAATATCTGGAGCCAAAAACACTGCAGGTTTGGTTACATATTTTTTTCAGTCTTGTAGCTTTTCGATCCTCTTGATGTTTCATATCTGGATATTGCTTCTTTTGGTATGTCTTTAATGGGATCAAGAGAGTGAATCCCACCTGTATTATAGTCACTGCATGATTGAATCCTATTACAGCTGTAGAGCCTTCTTTATTTCTCTTTTGCAATCCAGGCATCGCTCTCTTTTAAGAAATACTATTCTCAGAGCAATTTTAGATTCACAGCAAAATTGAGGGAAAGGAATAGAGATTTCCCATATTCTCTCACACATGCATAGCCTCTCAAATTTTCAACATCCTCCACCAGAATGGTACATTCATTACAATTGATGAATCCACACTGATACATCATCATCACCTAAAATCTGGAGTTTACTTCAGGGTTCACTCTTGGTATTGTACATTCTATGGGTTTGCACAATTGTACAACGACATGCATCCATCTTTTTAGTACATACAGTATTTTCACTACTCTAAAAATCCTCTGTGCTCTGCCTATCCATTCCTGACTTTTCCCTTACCCCAACTCCTTTTAACCACTGATTTTTTACATCTCCAATGCCATGTAGTTGTAATCATACACTATATAGTACATATAGTCAGTTGCATGTAGTAATTTGACTAGCTGGTAGCTTAATAATCTGTCACTGAGGGAAGTGGCATAAAGTAGGACAGATGGTGAAGAGAGGCAATTATTTATAAAGCAAATTTCTGGGAAAAAGGGCTAGTGGTCCATACTTAGATTAGATTGGGTGGGTATTTCATATTGTTTCTGAGCAGTGGTGGTATCAATCATTAAGAGGAGAAGATTGTGTAGGTTCTGTGACACTTCTGGATTAGGTGAGATCACAGCTAGTAACTAAAGATACAGGAACTGGTTCTGGTTTCAGAGAAGGGGTAGATGAAGCTTAAATAGATTTCAAATGTCTTCTATTCCCAGGAGTCCATATTACCAGAATTGAGAAAGAGAGAAAAATCTGGAGATTCAGAGATCCCAATGTACATTTAGGCATTTTTTTTTTAATCATTAGAGACCTGGCAAGGCTGACCTGGTAGCTAAAGATCCTCACTACCTGATGGAATTGGAGTGATTAGCATGTGCATATAAAGTAATACTGTTAGCTTCCATTTGTTATACTACTACTATGTACCATTTCTCCATGTGTTTTAAATCTCATAACAATACTGAAAGATGTTGCATTAGTTCATTGGATGGTTTATTTTTAAACTCTTCAATGAAGTAATGAAACACCTTTTCTTTCTGTCTTCAAAGAAAAGAGAGCTAGATTTTTTAAATTGCTAATGATAAGCTCTCTAGGCATATAGGACCAGTGGAAGAATAAGAAAAGAATAGAAGAATAATATTATAGGAGAAATACAGGAGAAAACAGGGCTTGTGAGGAAGATAGAAGAAGGATAGAAAAGATATATTCTGGGCAAAACGAAGGACAAAACATTTTCACCTTTGGAAAACAAAATAGGAGATTATCGGAAGGGTACTAGTGACCTCGGAGCTAATCCTGAGAGGTTGGCTTGAAAAATGTTTTAAGATTGGGCCCTTTAGAAGCAGAGCCTGAGAAGAGGATTCTTAAGCAAATATTTAGTGAAGGAGGGATCTCCAGTTGTGAAACCTGTAAGGAGATGAGGAAAGCAGAGTAGAGCAGAAGAAACTAAGCAGAAATGTGAGTTCAGGTGAAGTGTAGTCTCATCCTGACTGAAATGAACTTTGCAGCTTGTGTGGCCAGCAGCAACTGGGCTTGCCTATTGCAGCACTGTGTCATCCACTGGCTATGAGCTACTGGGGGTTCGTGTGTGACCTCCCAGATATCTCCAAGATAGGCAGGGTTCAGAAGTCAGCCATTAGTATCCAATACCCACAGACCAGGCTTATATAAGGGAATCTTGTTGAGACATCAATAGCATCTGTTATGGGAAGGGGAAAGCCTGCTGCTTGGGAAGAGTCAAGTGATGGTCCTGGAAGAGAATACAATCAGAGGCATCAGACAAGTGCTCAGGACAGCATGGAAACTGGGTCTTCCCTTGCTGACCTCCTAGTCTTTGAGCACTTCCCATTATCCATATCTAGGAGCTCTTCCAGCTGTTGCCCTCGTACTGTCTGGCATGTATCTTATTCAACTGCATCTAGAACTTTGGCTGTTGGTGGACCAGCAGGGCTAATATCAGTCTGTTGCATAGGAATATACTCAGTGCTTATCACATTGCCCACTATAGATGTCCATATTCTTAGTGTCTAATAAAACCAATGAATTGATAACTAATGGTATAGTGGTAGGTAGACTTCTTACACTTATAATTGGGAGAGGTGCTGAATTAAAGCATCTCAGACAGCTTTTGCATTGGAGAGTGATTAACAGTTCCCTTGTAGTTATTAATAGCTGCTCATGTAGCTCACACTTCTGGAAATGCAAGGCCTCTGGTAAACTGAGTCAGAGAATGTGGCTTAGCCTTGAGGTCATGGAAGGACTCTTTTTCTCATATTTAATTTAAATCCTAAAACCCAAATTATGGGACTATTGCTTAGAATTTCAGATAGTTAAAACTAGGTTGAAGAAGAGATGCCAATATATTTGGCCAAACAGCTGCAGGCCACTAACAGCAAGCCTGTCTCACCACCTCTCACACTCCTGAGTAGGAAGATGGGACTTGGATGGAAAGTTTTTTCTCCCAAGAGTCCAATGCACAAACCAGAGGAAAGAGAGAGAAAATTGTTTCATATTCTGGTCATTGGGTAATGCAACTGAAATCCAGTTCAAAGTGTCAATCTTATGGTAATTGAGTTTCTCCTTTTCTGTGAATAAGTAAAGAAGGCAACATAGACTTGGAAATATATCTCATTAGACTGAAAGGTAGGAAACGTATTTTCTTTTATTGATTTTGTCCTTGCATGACCTTGAGGAAGTCATTGAACTTCTCCATGCTTCTGCTTCTCTCTGTAACTGTGTAACTGTTTGCTAATCATCTTCCTAAACAAGGTGTCAGGTTGTGATTACTTTACAGCCCAATTATTTTGCTAATGATAAATGTGCTTGGGATGAGCTGAAAACAGGCCATTTGGGTGGCCCTGGTCGAGGTGTTATGGTCATGCTGGGCTGTCATTAGAAGCAAGGAGACGAAGACTATGTCAAGTTACGCAATTAGGCAATTGCGTAAAATTATTCAATCCACTCAACTGAGAAAGAAAAATATTCAACAAATTACTGTCAGAGAGATGACTATGTCTTAAAATGATTTAACTAGCTTTTCAATTTTTGACTAATTTTCTTGACATCAACTAAACTTTTTGGAAAATATGTTAAAATGCATTTTTATAATTTTTGAATTCTTAACTCTTCATTTTATGAAAATATCATGAAAATTATATATTTGATTCTGATACTTGATGATAACAGCAATGATAAAACTCCAGATTTCTATATTACATATATTTAACTTGACCTCACAGAATTTTACTTTTATAATGATCATACAGGTGGTTGATGTGTGGTTTTAGAGACATTAAGTTATAAAACACCTGGGGTATCTACTAGTATTTACTCTCAAATTAGTTTAATAATTAACAAAAACTACATAGAAACTGTTTTGCTTTTTTATTGCCCTTTTCTTTAATCTGCTAAATTTCTACAACTATTAAGAGAATATAAATGAGAGAAAACGTAAGCAAAGGCTCTGGATCAATTACCAGTCATCTCTGAATTAATTATTTTCTTAAGTTAGTTTTTCTTAGACCATTGCCCTTTTTATTCCTCTTAAGATTCTCAAGAGCTTTCTTCTTCCTGACTTTTGTCCTCAATCTTTCTCCTGAGGTAAACTTGGGAAGATGATAACAATTCTATGGAACACTTGTGAAACATTTCTCAGTTCACCAACTCATATATATGGTCCCATTTAATCTTTCAGAAAATTGGTGTATTTGGTAGAATAGGAATTATTACCTCATATCTAAATATAAAGGAATTGAAATGCAGTATTTCATATGGATCAATCCATGGCCCAATGCACACGGATAACTGGAAAGTGACACATTAAATAATGCTCACAAATGCCAATAGGATACTCAAAAAAGGAGTTCGTTTTTGCTGGTTTGCTCTTTTTATATCCCTTTTTGAGTTGCATTGTCATTTATTTATTTTAAATTTAGTTCTTAGGAACTATTTGTTGCTTATAAAACAACAGTATAAAATACAAATGAGGATTATGGAGCATAATGATAAGGTGAATTCCCATGAAGCCAGCACCCTATGTAAGAGTTAGAACAATACTAATAGAATTTTGTTATTTATTTGTTGCTTTCTAGCCTGTCTGCCTACCTGATCACCTCCCACCTAGAAATAATGACTATATTATATTTTGTATTTTTTTCTTAAAAAATATTTAAAACCATATATGTAGATATTCCTCAATAGTTCATGTTTAGTTTTGCATTGTTTGATTTTGATCTTTACAAAAATGACAACAGTTTATAGTCTTCTGAAATTTGCTTTTTTCATTCAATAGTATGTTTAAAGATTCATTTCTGATGTTTTGTTTGATGTGGTCTATTCATTTTCATTGTGGAGGAACAGAATTTACTAGTTTAGTCATTTGTTCATCCACAGTCTTGTCAGTGAACCTTTGGATATTTGAGTGGTTCCCCATTTTTCATGTATAGAAACAATGTTTTTATAAACTTGTATTTGTGTGCAAGGGTTCTGTACATATTTATCCAAGAGTATAACTAAAATATGCATCCATTAAACTTCAGCAGGTTATGGCAGTGTTTTCCAAAATGGTTGTGTAAGTTACACTCTTACCAATAGTGTAAAAGAGTTCCAGCTGATCAAGAGTCTCACCATTTTTTGCTTTGATCATACTTGTAAATCTTTTCTCTCTTGTGGTTGTAAACAGCGCTTTGTCTTGAAGTTTCAATTTTAAATAGAGGTGGGATTTGTTTCTTTTGAAGTCCTTAATCTCACCTAGAAGTTGCCATCTCTCCTAAATCCATTTGTTTACAGAGAAATTGGACTGTGCTTCATGATTAAAGAAAATGAAGGAGTCTGCTGCCCTCCAGAGAAAACTTGAATTCTCTCAGGCTTTCCTTCTGCTTCCTCATTAATACATTGCACCTTCTCAAGAACACAGGAAGAGGACACAGATTCTTAGTCTCGAGACCATTTCTTCTCCCCCTCTGCTTACTCAGATTGCAAAAACAAATATATGTGAGGCAGATCCAGTTTTTCTTGTTTTTGGTCTACTGCAAGCATGACTGCTCTGCTGAGCATAGTAAGCTTTGCAGCGGCATGGTTGGTAATATGTTGAGTGAAAGAGTCAGAAATTTGCAGTGGGGCATGAATGATGGATTTCATAGCAGCAGGGATAGAATCTACTGCTCATCAAAGGCTGAAAAACAGGCCTCCCTTAGAAGTCAAGACAGAAGAAAAATGAGCTTGGAATGAGAAAGTACATGATAGACATGTGGATATCTTCAAAGTAGTGTGAAAGTTAAAGATTATGGGCATATGCAAACACCACACTGAGATGTGCCTTTCCAGATGGAAATATTTTCATAGATATTTTAAAGACCCTGGAGTTGTTCTTCAGCCCTAGAGAATGTCAGCAGATAGTTTGAAGCCTAGAAATGGTGAATGACTTGCTCAGGATTACACAGCTAGTTATTCACAGACCTAGGTTAGATTCTGGGATATTTGAGTGCCACATGAGCACACTTTCTATTAAAACACAAACTATTGCTTCCTCAATTCGGCTCTCTACTGTTTCTTCTGCTGATTAAACTGAAACAATGCCATAGTATGTACATTCCCAAGGAAGAAATTGTATATGTTGTATTCTGTTAGACTAAAGGTTCATGACAAAAATAAAACAATTTTTCAAAGAGTTTATATTTGAACTCTCACACCCAAGATGTCTTCTTCCTTTCTTAGAAGCCGATTGTGGTACAGGCACTTCTGTGATTGTGATTTGTTAGAAAATGTTCCCAGAATATTTTATTGGAATGGGGAATGGGTCAGGGGAAAGCAGGACTCACAGAGAATGATGGTCCAGATCCACAGGGAGTCTTGAAGATAGAGTAGACTACATCTTGGGGTTGTTTCCATGGGGAAGCAAGGAAGCTAGAGTATTTATGTATACTTACAAGTCAGTCTTTGGTTAAGGTTATCCCTGTGGTGAGAGGAAGTGAATCCCTAAGTACTTCTGGCTTTCCTTTTGCACAAAGCAGATTCCGGCAGCCTGAAGGAAGCCCAACAAAGACTCACAGCTGGCCTTCAGGATTAAAAAGCACGTCAGTGGCTGGTGCACATGAACATGGCAAAGAGACCCAAAGAGATATAGCAGAGCACTGACTGCTCCTGTGGCTGCTTTAAGCCAGATCTTTCCTATTAACAAAATTCTCTGAAGTAGTGGTGGTGTAGTAAAACTCTACTCCTTAATATATTTCTTGGGCTGTCTCATGCGTGGCTGATAAAAACCAAATTCATACAATGTTTTTTGGGGAAAGTTTGGCAATAGATCTCAGAAGACATGTAGAATTTTCTAATAAAAATAAGACATATTACTTATCAAGTGTTTATTTTGTTGCCGATGTCATACTATGTGGTTTATCTGTATGATCTTATCTAAAACTCTCAACAACCTAATAATATAGATATTACAATGCTCATTTTATAGATGAGGAGACTGAGTCTCGTTGATCGATTGAGTTGCCTAAGTCAGGTAGTTGGTAAGAGATATAGCTAGAATTTGAACCAGGTCTGTTTAATTGTAGGTACTGTACTTGATTCCAGAACCATTTACACTAAATGATTAGGAATAGCTACAAAAATTTTATCCATAGTAATTTCCTTATAGTGTTTTATATTAAACAATTTGAAACTATCACAAAAATCCAAGAGGACAGGGTTCAGTGAGCTTCTGGAGAGTTAAATACATAAAGACTGCTAAAGGTGGCACACTCAGTGAGGGCAAGGAAGCTCTGTACCCCTTGCCCCATAACTTTCTGTCAGGGATGGCACGAATGCCGGGGAACTCTTGGCCAGCAAGAGGGTCCCAATACCTGGAAGAGAGAGTGTGTGGAAAACAAGATAGACAGACAAGCGGGGTCTGGAGGACTGAATAGGCAATGCCTAAACAGCAATTTTATTTGTGCATAGGGTCCCAATATATACTGTCAGCTTTCAATATCTGATGTCAATCTACATTATTTCAGCTTAAACAATAAAGGGAACAGAAAGTTACAACACTGCAAATCTGGCAAGGAAGATAAAATTTTGGTTAAGAAAAGAGCACATAACTGAGAGTCATAAAGTAACCACAAGTGATGCAAAACTACAGTTGATCTTCCTTTATCTATTGTGTAAGGGTTTTATATTTAACAGAGTAACATTCTTTAAAGGTTAAACCCACCATAAATCCTAAAGAAAACATCTTCAAAAATCACATGAATAATCACAGGGTTCAAGCAGTAGTTGGTAAACAGAGTCACAAAACTAGCCCAGAATAGGAACCAAGATAAAACACAATGCCTTAGTAAAACCACACAGCCATCACCGAGCCGTTATGTCAGCACCAAGGAGTCTAAAATAACCTTTTACAAAATCATTCATCCTTCAGTTCCTGCTTTCCCATAGCTTGACTGCCTCCAGGAGAGGGGGAGACGTTTCTGGGCTCAAACTCGCATTATGGCAGAGGCACATTCAGGGGGCCTCTACACTGGAGCGATACCCACAACTTTCCCTATGCATCTCTTCATCTGTATCCTTTATAATATAACAATAATGCATTAGTCCATTTTCACACTGCTGTAAAGATACATCCTAAGACTGGGTAATTTATAAACAAAAGAGGTTTAATTGACTCATAGTTCTGCATGGCTGGGGTGGTCTCAGGAAACTTATAGTCATGGCAGAAGGTGAAGAGGAAGCAGGCACCGTCTTTACAAGGTGACAGGAGAGAGAGAAAATGCAGGGGAAACTGCCCCTTTTAAAACCATCAGATTTAATGAGAACTCCTTCACTATCACCAGAGCAGCATAAGAGGAAACTTGTTTCCATGATCTGATTACTTCCCATCAGGTACCTCCCTCAACACATGGGGATTACAATTTGAGATGAGATTTTGGTGGGGACACAGAGCCTAACCATGCCAAGTAAACATTATAATCTGAAACTACTACTATTTACATGTCTAAAAATTGAGGTCTAGTTGAAAATTTGTATTAGAATTATTTGATGGGATAATTTGTAACACAAAACTAATATTGAAAAATCTGTATTTTGTTTAACATGAAAAACTGTTCACTATATAATATTAAATTAAAAAATCAGGCTTGGCTGGGTGTGGTGGCTCACGCTGGTAATCCCAACACTTTGGGAGGCCGTGGCGGGTGAATCACAAGGTCAAGAGATCGAGACCATCCTGGCCAACATGATGAAACCTATCTCTACTAAAAAATACAAAAATTAGCTGGGCGTGGTGGCATGTACCTGTAGTCCCAGCTACTTGGGATGCTGAGGCAGGAGAATTACTTGAACCCAGGAGGCGGAGATTGCAGTGAGCTGAGATTGCACCACTGTACTCCAGCCTGGAGCCTGGTGACAGAGCAAGACTCTGTCTCAAAAAGAAAAAATCAGGCTCAAAACAACTATAAATTATGTTTCCATTTTTGTGAAAACAAAATATCAAACAAAACAAAACTATACATAAATGGTCAGTGAGCTATATGAAATAACAGATCTAAGCACTGGACAATATTTCCGACCATTCTCTTCAAAAGGTTTATGGAATGCACTCACCTCTTGCTATGGTTTGAATGTGTCCCTCAAAGTTGATGTGTTGGAAATGCAATCCCCAATGCATCAGTGTTGTGAGGTGGGGCCTAATAAGAGATAATTGGGACATAAGGGCTATTTTCTTATGAATGAATTAATGCTATTAATATCAGAATGGGTTAGCATTATGGGAGTTGATTAGTTATGAGAGGGGGCTAGTTATAAAAACAAGTTCAACCTCTTCTTGCTCTCTCTTGCCCTCTCTTTGCCCTTCCTCCGAGGAATCATGGAGGAAGGCCATCAGTAGATGTCTTTTTCTTGGACTTCTGAGCCTCCAGAACTGTAAGCCAAATAAATTCCTGTTCATTATAAATTGTTCAGTCTGTGGTATTGTTATAGCAGTGTAAAATGGAATAAGCCACCTTTCTAATTCTTTTTCAGGGTATCTCCTCAAAGTAGTGAGGGGCTATAATTTTTCTATAAATATTTTGAATTTAATAACCAGAAATGGATAAAGAGGACCTGCCTAAATCATGTCCATAGGGCAATTAAACCTACTTTCATACTTCCTAGGATTTATGCACTGTAATCCTGATAGTTTCTGCTTGGAATGTTCTTTCCCTCCAAACCATGCTATTAATTTATAACCAAACTTAACATTTCAGTCCCAAAAGCCTCACCCATCCCTTCTTTTCCAACATTTCTTTTCTCCCTTAATAAAATATGTAAGCACCAGATACTGTCCTTGGTACCAAATAGGACACTAGAAAAGAAATTAGCTTAGGGGCTTGTGTTTATAAAATGTCACAGAACATCTGGACAGCAACATTTTACAATATATCAGAGAACAAATAAATAAATGAGATTCAAAATGAGATTTTTCCAAGTCTTATTCTCAAATGAAAGGGAAGGGTCATGTGCATATTTACAAATGACTCATAAGCTGTCATGCATATCCATTTTTAAGTAACTATGAAGCTACCAAAATAATAACAATAACAACTAAGACCATAAAGGGCCATATATGGTTTACAACTCTTCACAAATATTACTCCAGAAATAACAGGATATTTGGAGAAAGATCTCCAAAAGGTAAAGATTTTAGTCTTTGTTACTTATTTCCACAATTAAAACATATGGTTATTGAGTATAAGTGTCTGCAAATATTTAGTATGCTGTTTAAAGAAGGAGGACTTGGTTGCTAATTTGAGGAAAGCACTTTGGGCAGAATTACTTACTTTTATTAAACTTGACAGATGCACAGTGACATGCATGACTTTGGGTACTACTCACACAACTGTCCTGAAGTACCAGAGGAGCAGCAGAGGAATAAATTGAACTTTTAGCAAAGACTAGTGTTACTTCAGTAAGTCTCACATGTGAACGAGTAGAAAGGTTCTGAAAGTTGATGTTCAGAAGGATATCATAAATCAAAACTTATTTGCCTTTGAAAAGTTTTCTGGAAGAAGTACATAATTCATCCTTATTTATGTTTAAAAAGCCTAGAATATCATTTGCTCTTATCTACTGTATTGGAATCTATTCACATCCTTCAAGTGCTATAGTTCAATAATTCTTGGAGAAAGGTGAAGAAAACATGAGCAACAACTCTACTTTCGTTTTACAGGTAAGAATGGAAATTGTACAGTCAAAATTGAGCTTCAGGAATACAATTCAGCATGAGAGAGTTATGAGAAATTAGTTATCCCATTAAAAATATGCACTTTAAGAATAAATATGATTTTAGTATTTAATGATTTAATTTAAAAAATTTAAATAAAATGTTAGACAAAAATTGTGGTGTATATTGGTGCATTCATGCCATTTGAAGTTAGTTTTGTAAACTTAAATTTCTGTTTTCTATTATTTTCTGTTTACCCTATTTTTCTGCTAACTTTGTATTATTTACATCCATATATCCAAAGTTAATTAAAATATTGATAACTATTTTATGGGAGTATCTATACTTGTATCTGTCACTTGTTCATGATGAAAACCTAATGGAAGCATGGTATCATTCCCTTTGATATTAGGAGATCTAATTTCTAGGTCCAGCTCCCTTCCTAATAAGCTTGATGACCTTGGGTAAGTCACGTAATTATATTAATCTTCAATTTTCTCATCTATGAAATGAAGTTGGACCATATGATTTTGCAAGTCCCTTTTATCTCTGAAATTATACTGTCAGCTCTCATTTTTACCAATTTGGAGGAGCAGTGATCTGCTGTTACGACACAGTAGATTAATCCTTACTGTATCTGCCTAATTGGCATGAAAAGCGACAGAGACTGAGGAAAGGATGCAGCTGTCTTTGGTGCAAGTAGGCACAGGCTGAAGCTCCTCAGTGCTCTCAGTGCCTTTCCATTTTTCAGGAGCCCCACTGTCCACATGCTCCTGACCATTCTCAGAGCCAGGATCTGCCCATGGACTCTAGTGACCTTCAATATATATAATCATAAATTGATACCCTTGATCTCATAGTTGTTTCCTGAAGTATCTCTTCAAATGTATATAAATCCTGGTATTTAATTGTGGGAATGGATCTGCTACTCTGAGCAAAAAGTGAGTTGCTTAAGAATGCCTTACTTATTTCACATTGGAGTGCTATAGACTGGAAGTATGATCTTAGAGGGAAACCTCTCTGACCTATTTCAGAGTAAGGTTTTTAAACACATAAAATACACAAGATTGGAAAGAAATCAGATAAATTGAAATACAGTTTCATTTATAAATCCAAATTTAAGACCTGTATGAATATTATTTTTCACCTAGACTGTAAACTCCCCGAGACCAGGAAGTATGTCTGTTGTTCATTGATGTATCCTAAGTGCTTAACAGTGCATGGTTCAGTCAGGATGCTCTATAAATGCATGCCTACTTATTTAATCACACTATTGCAAAAGTCTTCCTTCTTTTAAGTCTACTTTCTCATCAAATTTTAAGTTTCTTGGGAGTAAGGGTAGACGCTTATCCACTATTGCCTTTCCAGGTCTTATAAGGTGTTTCACACTTAGTTGGTGCTCAACTAACATTTATTAAAAGGACATGTAGATGAGCTAGCTCTATGCATTTTCCGATCTCTTCTGGCAACTTTGTTTACTGGGTTAATGGCTTATTGCTGGCAATTCTGTTTTCTGGAGGTGCAGGTTGGCCTGAAGTCTTGAAGAATTAAGGCGGAGGGGTACATTGGTCTGCTTGTGCTGCCATAACAAAATCTCATAGACATGGTGACTCTGACATCAGAAATTTATCCTGTCATAGTTCTGGGTGTCAGAAAGTCCAGGATTAAGGTTCTGGCAGGGTAGGGTTTTTGGTGAGAGTTGTTTTGCTTCCTGGCTTGCAGATGGCCACTTTCTCAGGTTCTCCTTTTACGGTAGAGAGAGAAAGAGCTCTCTGGTATCTCATCTTATGAGAACACTAATTCCATCATATCAGGGCCCCATCCTTATGTCCTCATTTAGCCTTAATTACTTCCATAAATACCATATCTCCAAATGCAGTCACTTTGAAAGTTAGGGCTTCAACATAGAAATTTTGGAGTGATACAGTTCAGTCCAGAGCAGAGAGTCAGTGTAGTGCACTGAAATATGAAGGTCTCAATCCGGCTGTGCCATTAAGTAGCCAAAGACCTAGAGAATATCCACTATTTTCTCATGTGTAAAGTTTTTGACTAGATAAACGGAAGTTTTCTACCCAAATTCAGATTCTTTGCACTTATGTGAAGATCCCAGTGAATCTAAGTAGAACAAAGTTGCTGCCCAAACTGAAAATGGTCTTTTAAAATAGTATCATATATCATTTCTGAAAATACCATACAATAAAGTTAACTTTTGATTGAAGGGCCTCAAAGCTTTTCAGTGAAATTTAATACCCCATATGGGTTGATTAATGCCTAGTCAGTAGTTGAGAGATCTATACGGCTTTCTGGAGAATGAAATGGCTTGAATTTGTAACTGGCATTAAGAAAGCTAGCAGTGCTGGAAAACTAAAGTAACATTCTCTTTTACTTCTTGAAATTTGTTCTTTAGAGCTTCTCAGGATCATATTGATTCCTTCTTTGTTGTTACTCAAATGGAACTGGGTAACAAAATAACTTCTATAGTGTATTTTTTGAAATAAACTTATACCTAGGAAATTAATAAATAAATATTAGTAATAGAAGGGTTCATTAGACATTAATCTGATAGTGACTTCAACACTTAAAAATGTTTATTTCTGTTCACACATTTCTCGTCTGATTTCTGTTGTGTTTAATATTCTTCATAGTAGTATTATGCAAGCTAAACTAACTGATATGTACTGCTTTGCTGAGAATTTCAATTTTTTAAAGCTTGATTAGAACCCGTGTTTCTTTTCTCACAAAGAAAAAGACTGACAAAGTTTACTAACTAATTTTTTGTAGAGAGTTTCCATGATTAGTGTTTAAAAAAAGGTCAGGCATTTGAATAGTCTTATAAATCTTTAAAGCAGCAAAAGCTTTTGAATTGATTAATTTGGGCTGCTAATTTTACAGAGTACTAGAAATGAAAGGATTTTGAATGACAGTATAATCCAGCTTTGATGGTATAATCCAACTCTCATGCATTACAATGCCCGTAAATTCTCTATGACTTAGTTATTCTTAGTTCCAGTTATTTGATCAGTCATCCACTTACCACCCATTTATTTATGTTTTCATTCATTTATTCATATTTGATGAATGAGGCAGTGCAGCATAATGGTTAACAGTATATGCTTAATTTATAATCCTGGTTTCCTATTATTAGCAATGTGCGACCTTACTCAACTTCAGGAAAGCTTCAGTTTTTTTAAGAAGGTGATAATAGAAATGCCTACTTCAGAAATTTGTTTCAATGATTAAATGAGATAGTGTTTTTAAAACATTTAAAAGGAGTGCCTGACGCATATAAGTGGCTCAATAAATGTTAGTCCCTCATAAATACCCATAAGGCTGTTATGAGGATTATATAAGATGATGGGTATAAATATTTCAGCTACGTACCTGGCAAACAGAATCCAACAACAAAAGTGAGCCAGTATCGTTAGGAAATATATATGCAAGTTCTGGGGGACAAAAAATGAATAAGTATCATTGACTTTTTAGTCCCTCAGTCTTCTTTTACATCTTATTTTTCTAGGAAAATCTAGGCTAGGAGAACACAACTCAGGTTCTCTCCAGATACAGAAGATATCTAGAAAGTGCCTAACAGAAAAATAACCAGAAGAGTTCATTATAGCCTACTGCAATTTTTCCCAGAACCATTACTCAGTAGCTTGTCCCAGAGATGAAAGATATTAACTTATCTTTATTTAGGAGCTTCAGACTAGGGGCAATAAAATGATGGAAGAGATGAAATAGAGATAGGTAGTCTTTGAAGATAGACTTTAAAATTGTAATTTGTTTTAGAAAGGTTAATACTTAGAAGGGATTTGACTAGAATCTTAAATTAATGAGCAATATGACTAAGGAGATAAAAGAAACACTAAATGCTACCAAGTCTCCAAAATTAAAAAGGGGGATATCTTTGGGAATCTTATGGAGTTAAATTTGAGCAAATTAAGAGGATGACTTTCATACGTAGAAGGTAATATAGTATAAAATTGATTATTTCAAGAGGTAGTATTGCTATACAGGATTCTGGGAAAATAATGAAAAGGTCTAAATAGTTATTCAGAGAAGTGGAGATAAAGGGTAATATCTTCCATGTTCTTACAGGACTTCTCATGGGACTTTTGACAACAAAGTCTGTATTATACGAATTGAAAGTCTAATCCAATAAGGCTATGCTATGCTCCCATGTATTTTTCCATTGCTAGTTAAGTGGATAATTGTTTACTGTTATTGTGATAAATTGGTTACTGTTATTGTGATAAACCTGTGAGCTTTTATTGTAATTTGGAAAATTTACATAGAAAAATTCTCTCTCCAGTTTAGCAATTCAGTATGTAAATCTCTCACAGGACATTTGTGTTTAGGGTAAATCTAAAGCCTTCATAATGCAACTGAAGCCATTTTTTTTTTTTTGCTTTTTTCTCAGAGGATGTTGAATTCTATTGCTCTCTTACTTAAATAATAGCTCTTAATAGGCAAAAATATAAGAAATAATATGATTTCTCTAGTCTTTTTGCAAGGATGTTATTCTGAATTTATTTAATTATCTAGGTGGCTGTGGAAAGGTTTCCATAGTTCTCAAATCAGAATATTCCATACAGGTCTGAACTGTAGGTTTCAGTTAATAATGGTCATTATTAAGTCCTGTAAATAAGCACATCTCATTGTACCTATCTCCTGAATCACTAAACATTTACAAGATTAGGTATTCTTCTAGATATGTTATCTTGCAATTCTTTTCATTATACCTTGAACTGATGCATTATTTAAAACTTTAATTTGCCTCTCATATTCCTGTTAATTTACCCATTTCACTGACATTTTTAAACCATTGCATCTCATTTTACATTTTTCTGGATGCATCTCTGTGCTCACCGCCATTTAGCCATTTAATTATACTTTCTCACTATCATGCTTTTTTTATTAGTTTTGGATTTCTCCCTGAGAGAGTGAAGGGAGAGAGGTGTGCTTACTTCCTCTCCTCTCCTCTTTAATATGACCTCAGTGAGATTTTCTAATTTTTTGTAGCTATGTTTGTGTGGTCCCTATCTGGGAGAATCCCCAGGGATCATTCTAGAAGTTTCTTTTCTGAGTGAATTTTCTGCTTTGGCTCTTTCCCATTCTTTATTTACGTGAACTGTTTGTTATCTAAGGAAACTGCTCCTAATTACTGTTCATTAAAACCCTCACAGACTGTATTCTAGTAACTTCTATGGCAGGGGAGAGGGGGAGGTATTCACATTTATTGTTTTACCAGGTATTTTAAGTTTCCTTATATTCTAACATTGTTGAATAAAAACTGTCAAAATAGGCTGTCCATGTTCTTTACTTTGTATGATCTGTATTAAAAGAAAAAAGTAATGAGGAGACAGCTTTTATTTATTTTCCACAACATTTCAAGCCAATTTTATGTTTTGATTTGTCAGTCTTTTATTGGGTCCTAAATGGAACATCTGAGGCAGAGAAAACACCTTTCAATATTATTTGTTGATATTTTTTCTTGAAGGCAGCTGTCTAATGATCATATTTCCCGGTAGACTTCTGGAAACCATCAAACATGAATATGAATGATAAGCAGGACCAAAGTGCTGCCCCCATTTTTTTTCCTGTGTAAGCCACCATGATTCTTGAAATTACCAAAGGTAGTTATTGGCAAAACATTTTCTATGACATCAATTAAACGTTCAAACCAAAATTAGCATTAAATGATTAGGGAAATATAGCTGATTTTAAATGATATCTATCTGGCAACCTTTGGAGCCATTTCTTTCAACTTTCTTTTTAAAGTTTCACTTATTCACTTATATCCTTATTCATCCGTACTTACTGAGTGCATGACACATGCCATGTCTGTGATTTCTACCCAAATTGAAAAACGATAGAATTTATATCACCACTTCAAACACTGAGAGTCAATCTACTGATGAAAATGAAAGAATTTGTATTATTTGGAAGGACAATGAAGTTGCATGCAGAAAAACACTTAGTGATCTGTGCCTGCTACCTGAATCAAGGCAGCCTTATCAAACTGAAAGAAATTTGAAATATGTGTATTTTTCTGTCTATGTCTGTTTTGAGTGAAGCCTGAGTTACCCTAAAATTGGGCAGCTGTCCACTCAAAATGTAGGACACTTTGAATATCCATTCAGAAACAACATGCAGCTCAGGGTGTGGAACTGCTGAATCCTGTGAGGTATTTCCCTTCTCCCCAGTAGGGGGGCGTAGACTGTGTCAGAGAACAAAAGACTCTCTGTGATCGGACATGCTGGAGATTGTGGTTTTTATGTACTCGAGTGGGAACAGAAATCATAAGACCCCAAGTGCTAGAGAAGCTCTTCCTCCTGCAGAATGACTCAGAGTGAACACTGATCACCTCAGCACTGGAGGCTGTATCACTGGACGCTGGCCTGAAGTCAAGATGGACATTTTTTACTTTGTACTTCTAAGCATTTCAGCTTGCATTTTCATTATTTAGTAAACATCATTGTTTTATAATCTTTCTGATAATTCCTATCTGACATCTGCTTTTTTTTTTCCTTGCTGGTTCCTTTTCGTGTCATTTTTATTCCCTGTATTTTGCTCAGTGTCCTTAAAAAATGATTTGTAGTGGTCCTCCACAACCTAGAATTATAGCATCTTAGTTTGGACTGATATAACAAAATACCATAGACTGTGTGGCTTAAACAACAAATGTTTCCTTCTCATGTTCTGGAGGCTGAGAAGCCAAGCTCAAGCTACCAACAGATTTACTGTGTGGTGAGGGTCTTCTTGGTTTGCAGACCAGCACCTTTCACTATATCCTCACCCGGCAAAGGAAAGAGATCATTTCTTTCATTTCTTCTTTTGCCTTTCAAAGGTCCAGACTCCAAATTTCATCATCTTGGGGATTAGGGCTTCAACATGTAAATTTTGGAGAGAATCAGTTCATAGAAGATGGTGTCTTCCTCTGGATACGATGTGGATTGCCTTTTGTTTTAGTCTGTTCAGGTTCCTATAACAAAATACCTTATCCTGAGTAGCTTATGAACAATAGAAATTTATTTCTCACAGTTATGAAAGCTGGGAAGTCTAAGATCAAGGTTTAGATCTAGCGTCTGGTGAGGGCCCCTTCTTCATAAACAGCACCTTGTTGTTCAGCCTCATTTGGTGGAAAGAACTAGCTAACTCTCTGGAGTCTTTTTTATAAGGGTACTAATTCTATTCATAAGGGGGAGCCCTCTTGACCTAATCACCTCCCAAAGGTCCCACCTTCTACTATCACTTTCAGAAGTAAAATGTCAACATACGTGTTTTGGGGGGACACAAATACTCAGACCATAGCAGTTTCTGCCAGATGCTGAGGGCACTCCCAGTCAGGGACCAGTTTAAACTAAGATTACAGATTCAGATTAAGGTTTCCTTGAACAGGCAGAATATGTATATATGAACTGCAAACTCATGTGATGTTTAGATTATGGCCACTGTCACTAATTCTAAGGGATTTCTTTTCCTATTATTGCATCTGTGACACAGCTATCTTTTTGAGTTTCTGTGGTGGGAAGGAAACAAACAAAACTCCCCACAATCTTAATTTTTGTAAGCAACTAAATTTTGAGGTTGTTTGATTAACTTGGGCTAAGCTGAGAATAATGAGAATGCTGCACAAAAATTTTTGTTCAAGGATTTTTACCTTTATTTTCTAATAGTGTAAAGAGAGTTTCATTAAATTAGCAAAAGGTTTTAAAATTAATTATTCATCAACAAGATAGAACACTAAACATTCATTAAAAATTCTGTTGGAAGAATATTTAATTATGGAAGTAATGCTCATGATGTTATTAATAAAAAAACACTTTACCTTGTGGTATGTATCATATGATTCTATCTGGGTAAAATAAAATAAATATACATTTCCTTTTCATAGTTTTTTTTACATTTTCCAATTTTATGTTCAAAATAAAATATCTTCTTTCTAATGCCATCCTCTATTTTCCTAAGCAAAATTTAGTATCTTTCCTCTCTGAATATATGTGGTTTGGTATCACCTTGTTTAGTGACATGATTTTATTTCTTCCCGTCAATCTCTTAAACAATAAGAACCGTATCTATCTCATAACATTATTAGGAGAATTAAAAGAGATAATTCATATAAAGCAAAGAGCATAATGTCTTGCATATAATAACCACTGAATAAGAACTGTATGTTTTTATGATCCTATTTTGTGTTTTGACATTTTTAGAAATGGATATAATTTTAAATCTTTTGGCAAAAGTTGAGTGGCAGAATGATTTTTTGGGTAAGCACTTATTCCTCTTGCTCCTGGTAAGTTGTCATTTCTTGCATGTGAGTCTCCATCTTCTCATAGGGAGTTTCAGAACCCAGATTCTTGAATAGACACATGCACTACCCATTTCCAATATGCTCCACTGAAAGGTGCTTCTAATGTAAAAGACGTGATTAACATACAGTTCATGGGACATGACTCAAAAACAATTTTTGTTGTCTTCAATTGTCTGTTAAAAATTTATTCAGTAAGAGGGTCTTTTTCTTGCTACTAGGTTACATTTCTTCTTAGTCATAGA
Source organism: Ateles fusciceps (assembly GCA_036589455.1). Taxonomy (NCBI): domain Eukaryota; kingdom Metazoa; phylum Chordata; class Mammalia; order Primates; family Atelidae; genus Ateles; species Ateles fusciceps. The sequence continues at coordinate 2,768,533 of JAZHEH010002565.1, forward strand.
TAATGAATAGCTTAAGTCTAAAAGCATATTTTCAACTTAGAAACTTTCAGTATCTAATCCAAAACATAAATCAACGTTTCATTCTTCATTCAGAAGAATGGCTTCTCTGTGTCCACCTTCAGTTAATGCTGAAAGTTTGATTTGGCAATTGCCTGCTTTGGGGGAAGAAGCTATATTTGTCTTTTTCTTTTGCCTCAGCACATGCTCACTGGCTACTTTTTAGACACCACCATGATCCACAATCTCCTCTTGGAAATTCCTCTTCACATTCTAATCACCTTTTAGACTCTTGGTCTAGCTGAGGATTCCAAAAGTGATAAAAAAAAAATCTGTATTTTGGCTTGGCACTTCACTTTGATATACAAGTGTGATTGTGTCTTGGTGGCCAGATGAGCATTTTGGTACTGACGTCTTTTTGTATTACCGTTTTAAGGAAATGGTAAAGCACAGTAGTGAGACAAAGGCATTGGGAGGAGCAGCACTCTAGCAGTGCTGGAAAGCCAATGGGCGGTATTAAACTTAGCGGTTAAAAACACATATTTTAGAACTCAGATAAGCTCTCCCACTGACTCGCTGTAATTTTGGGCAAGTAAATTAACCTTAGATTTCTCATCTGTAAAACAGGATAATAATAGTACCTGTCCTATAGTCTGTTGTGAGGATTAGAGGGGGATAATGCATGTAAAAAATTAGCACAGTGTTTAGCATATGGCATGATAGCAGACCATAAATAGATTTAGCAAATATTGTCAAAATAACATGATGATGTCCCTGTGGCTTTGCAACTTTGAAGTTGTTTCAGGTAGTACCCTAAAGGCTGTCTGCCTCTGAAAGCCATCCTCTCCTCACACTTTACCTGACACTGACATCTGTAGTCCTCTATAGTTCCCATTGCACAGAGTGAAAGTCTCTATCGATTAAAGTTCTTAGCCCAAGGAACACTTGGGACTTGGTTCAGGTAGAGTCTGAGATGTGCCTTGGTTACCTCAAGACCACCATCTCCCCATTAACATGACTTCTTTCTGTATGAGTCTGCACTTCCCTGTGACCACCAGCTGTAATCCATATACTTTTCTTCTCAGTCATGATACTAAAATGACCTTGGATAACTATTCCTCTCTGTTTTTTTTTTTTCCTGCATTCTGTCTCATAGTCTAATACCATGCCACTTTAATTTGACTAAGATGATAGCGGTGTCATTTAGAATTTTTTACATGTTTCTATAATGCTCTTTCTAAAGCAGAAAGCAATTTGATCATTAAATCATGAATGCTCTCTTTAGTTCTACTTCAAAATGGCTTTCCCAGAGTCAGATTAAAGTCTTCAGAATGACTTCTGACAACTAATCAAAGAACAACGGCATTCTTGCCACCGTGTTGTTTCTAATCTTCAAGAAAAGGGTAACAGGCATTGAAGAGAGAATGTAACCACTTTCAATTGCTAATTTAGTAAAGTTATCAAAAGTCCTCAAATCATCAGTTAAAGTATTTTTGTAAGATTTGCATCATCCAACATGTTCCACACATACTTTGTGTGTGAGGGTGGGGGTGAGGTATGGATGAGGGGGTAGGGTAGGGGGTAGTTTCTCATTTCCAAATAATCAAGCCTAAACATCTATTGACACTAAATTAGAATGCCCTATATTTGGTTCAGAGGCATGGCAAGGTGGCTCATTTTTACATTAAAAAATGTCTGATGGTTACTGGATGTGATGATGTGCATTTTCTTCAGTATCTGAGAAAATGTCTTTAAGCTACTGTTTTCTTTCAACTTTAGGGGCTGGAAATATGCAAAATTTTAAATTTTACTTGTGTATTAAAAGACACATTTAAGATTAGTATCTGTATAATAGACTAAGATATCTGTAAATTTTTTTTTCAGATTTTCTCCATTTTTTTTCACTGATACAGGGCAAAAAGAACCTGGGAACTTGGTGCATTGCTGTTGCCTCTGTTATCTGATTCAGTGTGATCTAATAATAAAACATAGGTTATGTTGGCCCCACCACCGTCATAAAATTTCAAGGCAGAGGAAGTAACAGGACTTAGGGAATATTACAATCTTTTATAAATAATGTGTTTTATAAATAAATGACATTATTCATATATAAATATTTGCCTTAATTTTGTGTTAGTAGTATGAGAAATGGTGCTCAAAAGTTCCTAATATTTGGGGAATCTGATTGTATTCTAGGGTTCTACCCTTGCACTTGTGTCTCTCAAGCACGTAGGTTTCTGCAGCAAAATAAAGGGCTGCAGAATTGAATAGGAGGTAACATAATATTTAGCAACTTTTTTTTCAGGACAGTCATAAGATGATTTTTCTTTATGATTTTGTTTCACTATGATGTGCTTAGCTATGATTTACTTTGTATTTATCTTTCTTGAGTTTCATGTACTCTTTGAATCTGTGACTTGACATTTTTCCCCATTTTTGAAAACTTATTGGATATTGTCTTCTCAAATATTACTTCTACCTTTTTATTTCTACCTATGCCTGCTGGAACTCCAATTATGTTCATGCAATAACCTTTTCTTGTGTTCTGTAAGTCCCTTTCCTTTTCTCTGTAATTTCTAATCCCTTTTCTTTACCTGTTTCAATATGTATATCCAGTTCACTAATCTTTTCTCTGGATGTGTTCAACTTGATGGAAAGGGACTTTTTCCAAATATTTGTTAATTCAGAAAATGTGGAGAAACTGCTATATGTCAGGAACTATTTTAGGCATTGGGGGGTGCATTAGTGAACAAAACAAATATCCTGCCCTGGTAGAACATATTATGTGGGAAAGACACAGACTATAAACAAAAAGTATAATAAGTAAGTATTTAATGGTGTACTTTAGAAAGTGTTGAGTACTGTGGAAAGAATGGAGCATGGGAAATATCACCAAGTGAGGCCTCATCAAGAAGATGACATTTGAGCAAAGGCTGGAAGGAGGTGATAGAGTGAGTAACCATGGGATAGGCAGTACGGAGACCCTGTGCTTTAACAGGATCACTCTAGCTGCTGCTGAGAAGAGATTGTGGGGGGCAAGACTGAGAGCAATAGATTGATTAAGGGCTATTGAAATGATCCTGGCTTCTGATCAGAAGTAGCAGCAGAGATGGTGAGAAGATACTGGATTCTGAAAATATTTTGGTTATAGGACTAACAAGATGTACCGATTGACGGGGTAACATGAGAAAAAAGGAGATGTTGAGGTGGAGTTCCAGCTTTTTAAACAGTGGCTGAGATGGAGAAGAAGTGTGAAGGGAAGACAGGAGTTCCGTTTGCAGCATAGTCATAAAACACTCAAATGCCAGTGTCATTAGGCAAATCATCACACACTCAACCACTGTACCCACTTTTCTTGCTCATTATTTAATTTTTTTTGTGTTGTTTATTGTCTGATTGACTATTGGAGTGTGAGTTACAAGAAAGCAGGGATCGTTTCCAACTTGTGTGCCATTGGATCTTAGAATATTTCTTGGCAAAAAAGTATGTGCTTTATAAATATTTACTGAATTAATTAATGAATGCGTACAGTTTTCCAAATTTGCAAAGTGAGTAGATTGATACTTGCCTTGCTGAATTCTTCAGGGTAGTTGTGAAGGTTAAATAACATGTAAAACACCAGCTGAATATAGACACAAATGCCTCTATATCTCTGTGACTTTTAAAATTAATATTGATTTCTCCACGGCTTAAAAAGCAGGCTAGCATAGTGATTAAAAGTACAGGCTTTGGAGCCAGAAAGACCTTGGTTTGAATCCCAGTGAAGCTATTTTCTAGTTGAATGACTTTGGGAAAATTGCTTAATTTTCTATGCCCTTTGTTTCTTCTGTAACTTGGGAATAATATTGTCCTTAGTTTTTTTGGTAACTATTCAATAAAATTTTGCTCATAAAGGGTATGTGAGACATAGTGCTAAAAGTCAGAGTTATGATCATTATTATTCTGTCTCCTGGTTGATATACCTGACTCTGAATATTTATAATGTTTACAAGGCACCATTATATGTCTTCTATGCAGACCTCATGTTCTGTCTATTGCATCTTGTATTTTTTTCCTCCCATCCAGTAGAACTTCCCTTTTATCAGCTTCTTCATTCCAAAATTTACTCCATACTGCACAATTTTTGATGATGGTGTTTTCTAAGGACTAAAGATTAATGGAATGGACAGCTTGGGACAAAAGTAGCCAGACATGTTAGGCAATAACATTGAGCAAAAGTCAATTACCTGACATTAAATTCAGGTGTGGGGGCTTTTCATTTCAAAATGGGTAAACATGCTAGAGTTCTTAAGAAAAAAGAAGTCCTGAAGGTGAAGTTCTGTCTTTTTGCTTTACACAGTTACAGGTGGGAAAATCAATAAGGTGATATAATCACAGGGAAAGGATTAATGCCACAGGAATATTCTCCTGTGATTGTATAACTGGTGAGTCTCCTTATGCTTATTCTCAGGGGGCTGTCTTGATAACTTTGTCTTATAAACCTCTAATGATTGAGTGACAAAGGATGCAGGAAGGTGGAGGAGAGGGCAGGAAGTGAAGGTCTATCAACTACCAGGAGCCAGCCAGGCTCTGAGCAGGGATCTGCCCATTGGGAGCCTGCCTGGAAAAGTGCATTAGGACCTTTCCTGGAGGGTAAGCTGTAAACTGTCAGCCATAGCTGTTTTAAATGACTAAAAACCACCTCCAGGGTCACCTTTGTCCTTTGAAGGAAGATTATTTTTGGTTTAAAGTTTGGAGTAGTAAAACCATATACAAGGTAGTGTGTAAATGAAATAGTAAAACTAGCTTTTGCATACAACAACTTAGTGGAAATCGATGAATATCACTAATGCTATTTGGTACCTTTTAAGAAGGTCACTGTCAAGGGGCTTTATAATTTAAACAAAAAAGTGCTCTGTCCTTGTAAATTGTATTCTGGTGAACTCTCTAGTAAAATGCTAATTATTTTTCAGGTGCCATTAAAAGATAATACAGGAGCTGGGGTGGTATGCACAGCTGGGACAGAGGTGCTCTTAGTGGAGGCTGGCTCTGGGGCTCACAATTCTGCCTGTCTGCCATGTCTGCCATGTTTGCAGCAGTAATGAAGCTGTCTAGACACAATGCAGTCAGCTACAGTGTGTTGGTTTTTAGTGCAGCACTGCAGAATGATACAATGGAGGGCATTATAGCAAAGGACAGAATTCCTACCCTAAGATGTTGGTGCCTTGAGAAGAGTTACTGGTGTAACAGAACAAATACCAGCTTGCTGTGTGCTCATTAAATTTTAAAAAACTTAACAGGAAATACAGAAATAGAAAGTAATAAAAGGAGAGAATTTTACCTTCTGGATTTTTTTTTTTTAACTTTTCTTGTTTTGCAACAGGTACTCAGTATTACCTGCATGAAATAGATCAAGGAATAGCTGCTGTGTTGGCTATGTAATTGGGCACTGTAATTCACTTGTCCTTTCCTTTTTTCTCTGACCCTTAACTACCCCATCTTACTAAGACAAAGGCGAATCCTGTATGAGTCCATTAATTTGGGCATAGAAACAATTGGAAGTCTGGCATTTCTTCCATTACTTTGGACAGTGATGGCTAACTTTGGAGGTTCTTATGCTCGTTTTTTTAGCTGGAAGAGACAAAATAATCATGCTGACTCAAAAGAATTGAATGTGGACCAAGGATCCAGGAGAATGCTCAGGGTCTGTGAGCTCTCCAAAATTACAGCAATATTTCAATATATGAATATATTTGAATTTTTCTGAAAAGTTTTAAACTTTCAGCCCTTTGAAATTATATTTAGCATTTCAACGTGTGGGGATATGTTTGAATTTTTCTGAAAAGTTTTTAACTTTCAGCCCTTTGAAATTATATTTAGTATTTCAACGTGTGGACATGTTTGAATTTTTCTGAAAAGTTTTTAACTTTCTGCATATTTTCAAATGTGTCCATAAACTTATAACAGTTAATGCCTCTGGTTTGCATACACCTACACACTCCTTTCTACATATTCAAATTCTACACAGCTTCCAAAATCAAATCTCGTTGTTCATGAACTTTCCCTAACTATTCTGACTCGCAATGCATACTTCCATCTCAGAACTTGAATGAAAAAAAATCACAACTGTGTTATATGTCCCAAAGAAGGTTATTTGGTGTGTGAGGGGAAGGAAAGGGGGATGGGATGTGGTTAAGGGGTCAGGCAAGGCTTCCTGAGGAAGTGATGCTGGAGCTGAGATCTGAAGGAAGGACAGCAAGGAACAAGGCAGAGAGGGTAAAGTAGATGGTTAATGCATATTTTAAACTGATGATTAGATTTGATTTGATGATGGTTGTTTGAAGAAAATTTTCAGATATTCATTATGAAAATGGTTGTTTCCCTTGCACATATAAATACTAGAGCTAGGGGCTAACTCAATGACTAGACAGTCTAGCACACAATTGTGTAGCTTCTGCCTACTCAGGGTAACATCTCACTCTGCAATTGAGACTATTTTGTGTGACTGTGTTTTCTTCTAAATTTGTAGTTTCTTTTAGGTAAATGTCTAGGTCTACTCCTGAGATTCTGACTTATGTCATTGATGGGACCCAGGCATTGGCACTTTTAAAAACTCCCCCAAGTGATTTTAATGAGAAGCCAATGTTGAGAACTACTGTTAGAAGGCCATCAAAGAAACTTTACCAGAATTTACAAATGATAATACTCAATGTTGACAAGGGCATAGAATACAGATACTCACACTGCTGCTGAAAGTTTAAATTGCTATGAACGTTCTAGAAAACTGTTTGATAGTACATTTCAAACACTGTACACTTTTGTAATTTTTTTTCCCCCCCTAGCAATTCTACTTAAGCGGTCTGCACTAAATAAACCATTTGGTATATGGACCAAGATTTTATACAAGGCTACTCTTCAGACTGTTTCTAGGACAAAGGCTAATTGAAAACAATTTAAAACCTTGACAATAGGGGATTAGTTAAATTAGTCAATTCTTTTTAGCAATTCTTTTTATAATGATAAACAACTACTGGAGATGATATAGCAAAATGCTTAGTGATGTGTGGAAGTGTTCAAGGTATAAAGTGAGGAAAGCAGGTAAAAAGTAGTATGTATAATCCCTGTACTAAAGAAAGAATTAGAAAATCCACAACGAAGTATTTATATCACTGCTAAATAATATTTTAGGCCAGGCGTGGTGGCTTACGCTTGTAATCCCAGCACTTTGAAAAGCCGAGGCAGGTGGATCACCTGAGATCATTCAGGAGTTTGAGGCCAGCACGGCCAACGTGGTGAAACCCCTGTCTCTACTAAGCAAAAATTAGCTGGGCGTGGTGGCAGGTGCCTGTAATTCCTGCTACTCAGGAGGCGGAGGCAGGAGAATTGCTTGAACCTGGGAGGTGGAGGTTGCAATGAGCTGAGATTGTGCCATTGTACTCCAGCCTGGGTGACAGAATGAGACTCCATCTCAAAATAATAATAATGATAATAATTCAGATGCTTAAATTTTTTAAAATCTTTTTTTATTTTTATGGATTCAGGGGATAAATGTGCAGGTTTGTTACTTGGATATATACGCATAGTGTTGGAGTGTTGGCTAGTATTCCCATGACCCAAATAGTGATCATCATACCGAATAGGTAATTTTTCAAACTTCACTGGCCCCCGCCCCCAACTAGCCTCCCTCATTCTGGGATCCCCCAGTGTTTATTATCTTCTGCATGTCCATGTGTACCCATTGTTTATCTTCCACTTATAACTGAGAACTTGGAGTATTTTCTGTTTCTGAGTTATTTTACTTAGAATAATGGCCCCAGCACCATTCATGTTGCTGGAAAAGAAGAAAACATAATTTCATTTTTTTATGGCTGTATAGAAGTCCATAGTGTGTATATATACTACATTTTCTGTATCCTATCATCTGTTGATGGACACTTAGATTGCTTTTATGACTTTGCTATTGCAAATAGTGCTGAAATAAACATACAAGTACATGTGTCTTTTTCATGTAATTATTTCTTTTCCTTTGGATAGATACCCAGTAACGGAGTTACTGGGTCAAATGGTTGTGCTATTTTTAGTTCTTTAAGAAATCTCCATACTGTTTTCCACATCAACAGAAGTTGTACTAATTTACATTCCTACCAACAGTGTATAAGTGTTCTTGTCAATATCTGTTGTTTTTTGATTTCTCCACATCTTTGCCAATATCTGTTGTTGTTGTTTTTTTTAAATGTCATTCAGACTGATATTAGACAGTATATCGTTGTGATTTGAATGAGGTTTTAATTGTGGGGTTGTTTGTTGGCCACTTATATGTCTACTTTTGAGAAATGTCTGTTCATGTCTTTTGCCCACTTTTTAATGGGGTGTTGCTTTATTCTTATTGAGTTGTGTGAATTCCTTATAGACTCTGAATATTAGTTATTCACCAGAGACATAGTTGGCAAATATTTTCTCCCATCCTGTAGGTTGTCTGTTTACTGTATTGACTACTTATTTCACTATACAGAAGATTTTTAGTTTAATTAAGTACAATTTGTCTATTTTTGTTTTTGTTGCATTTGCTTTGGAGGTCTTAGTCATAAATTCTTTACCTAGGCCAATGTCCTAAAGAGTTTTTCCTATATTTTCTTCTAGGATTTTTGTAGTTTCAGGTCTTACATTTAAGTCTTTAATCCATCTTGAGTTAATTTTTGTGTATGTTGATAGATAGGGGTTCAATTTCATTCTTCTGCATATAACTAGCCAATTTTTCCAGTACCATTTAGTGAAAAGGGTGTCCTTTCCCCATTGTGTGTTTTTGTTGATTTAGTCAAATATCAGTTGATTGTAGGTATTTGGCTTTATTTCTGGGTTCTCTGTTCTGTTTCATTGATCTATGTGTCTGTTTTCATAGTAGTACCATCCTGTTTTTGGTTACTAAAGCCTTGTAGTATAATTTGAAGTCAGAAAATGTGATTCCTTCAGCTTTGTTCTTTTTGTTTAGGATTGTTTTGGTTATTTGGGCTCTTTTTGGTTCCATAGGAATTTTAGGATTGCTTTTTCTGATTCCGTGAAATATGACGTTGGCAGTTTGATAGGAATTGCACTGAATCTTATATTGCTCTGGACAGCATAGTCATTTTAACAATGTTGATTCTTCCTATGATGAACATAAGATGTTTCTCTATTTTTTTGTGTCATCTGTGATTTCTTTCATCAGTGTTTTGTAGTTCTCCTCATAGAGATCTTTTACCTCCTTGGTTAAATTGTTCCTGGGTATTTTATTTTTTGTGGCGATCATAAATCTGACTGAATTCTTGATTTGATTCTTGACTTGGTTGTTATTGGTGTATAGAAATGCTACTGATTTTTGGCTGGAAGTGGTAGCTCACACCTGTATCCCTAGCATTTTGGGATGGCCAAGGCGGGTAGATCATGAGTTCAAGAGATCAAGACCATCCTGGCTAACAGGGTGAAACCCTGTCTCTACTAAAAATACAAAAAATTAGTCACGTGTGGTGGCATGCCCCTGTAGTCCCAGCTACTTGGGAGGCTGAGGCAGGAGAATCGCTTGAACCGGGAGGCAGAGGTTGCAGTGCGCTGAGATTGTGCCATTGCACTCCAGCCTGAATGACAAAGCAAGACTCCATCTCTAAATAAATAAATAAAGAAATGCTACTGATTTTTATATGTTGATTTTGTATTCTGAAATTTTTCTGAAGTCATTTATCAAGCCTAGGAATCTTTCAGAGGCTCTTTAGAGTATTGTAGGTGTAGGATTATATCATCACATAACAGAGATAATTTGACTTCCTCTTTACCAATTTGGATGCCTTTTACTTTCTTCTCTTGATTGATCACTCTGGCTAGGACTTTCTAGATGCTTTTTAAATTTTGTATTTATTTATTTATTGCTTGTCTGAATTCTGTCAGCATCTTTATAATAAACGTGCATTATTTTCAAATAGAAAAATTATAATTTTAACAAAAACATTGGCAAAGAAATACACACATTATCAGAATAATAAATGCCTTATCTCATGAGACATACTTCAAAAAAATAATATGAAAGAGAAATCCTAACTGGGCTGATTACCAGACAAACCTGGGGGTTTGATAAAAATGCAGAATTCTGGACTCCTTTGTCAGATTTCCCAGGAAGTTCTGATGCAGGCTTTAATTAACAGGGTTTTACAAATTCCCAGAAGAGTTCAATCTTGTAGCATCTCTATGATTTTAGTTACTATTTTCCCCTTACCTAAATCTTTCATGTTTTCAGAGATTAATGTAGGCTTATTTTTAAGGAATCAAGAGAAAGTGAGTCTCAAATCCTTGTGCTTTAGACTTCAGTGATAACTACACCATTGGGCCTCATGGATAACGAAAGCCATCAGGACAAAACGCATCTAGAGTGGCCAGGACACCCCCTCAGGAAGCAGGTGTCTGAACACCCTCTGCTAATTCCCTTATGGTCTCCCAGTTACTCTGGAGGAGGCTGTTATGTACTCACTTCACTCATTACATCAGACAGCTTCTGCTTGCTGATGCCTTTCTCCCTCGTGGCTTCCTGGGTCCCATTTGCTCATGGTTTCTCTTCTCTCCTCCATCTTTCTCCTTCTGTTCCTTCCCGGAATGTCTTCTTCACTCTCTAGTGTTGAATGCTGGACATGTTACCAGAGGCATCTGCCTTTGTGTGAGGTAGTGACTGGTGGTCTAGTCTTCTGTGGCAGTGCAGCCATGTGTTACAGAGTATGGGCTATGCTGAAGAAGCCACAAATGCCTTCATTCAGTCATACAAAAAGTGTTACGGACAATTACTGTGTGCCAGGCACTGTGTTATTCTCTCAGAAGCAGTTGTAGCTCTGGAAGGTCCTCAGAGTGTTTTAGAGGTTTCTGTAACTTTTTCTTGCATTTAAGTTTAGCATTTAGACATTACTGGAAGTGGCTTATTGACTCAAGGGGGAAATGCTCCTGAAAGAGAGGAGTCAAATTTCTTTTCAGAACTCTCTCTCCTTTTTTGAGTCTCTCTGCTCTGATCAACTGACTTTTTTTCCAGAGAGAGGCTGCTGAGCAATGTCCTGCTCATTTCCACAGTGGCCTAGTTTGATCCTGGGAACAAATACTCCTACCTGTGTTTCCTTCCTTCCGACACTTCAGTGGTTTGATTATGGAAGCAATTAAGGGATTTATCTCCTCTTGCCTTGTCTATTTAGTATGTTTTAATATCATAATGCAAATAAGTTTTAATTGCTCATTTCTGTTCAGCAGTCTAGCATGTCCCTAATCAAGGTGGAGGGACAAGGCACCGTTCTTCCTTTGGAGCTGTCAGGGCTGTCAGCACTAGCTTTGGGGTGGGTGTGTGACAGAGAGGCTGGCTACACAGAAGAAGGAAACTGCTGATGGAGGACACATACCTCCATACCTCTCTCTACCCTTACCTTTCTCTTGCACCTTTTCGATTCTTTGAGACAGTAATACTCTCTTCACATCATAGAAATGGAAGGCTCAGGGAATGAGTGTTTCATTATCAGTTCTCGGCCCAGAATTTGGGCTTTTTGACCTTGAAGCTTAGAATCTTGCTAGCAAGGTTTCCTGTTGCTGAGAGGGAGGATCCTATGGAACTCGCCTTTTTTGTGAATGAATGAAAAATGAAAGGCTTTAAATTAAGTAGTGTGGGTAAACAAAGGTAAACCTTTCTGGTTCCTTCTCCTAATCCTCATTTGAAGTGTATATTATTCTTATTGTGGGCTCAACTGAAATTCCATTTTTCCATTGAAGCTTTTCAAGGCCTTTTTAGCCTATGTAAAGTTTACCTGATTTGAATTTTTATTGTTCTATGATCCATTTAGGGCTCACATTGTATCTGCATTATTGTCAGTTACATTTTTATCATATGTCTTACCACAATAGACAGTTGAAAAATTATTTGAAGGGCAGGGGCCAGGGACCTCTTCCTGTGAATTCTAGCTGTATATATTTGCAAGTGATCATTACTCAATAGATAGTGGTTTGTTGACTCATTTTGGAAAGCCGCTGAAAACATCTTGCAGAAAGTCCTTCCTTTCAACTTCTGGGGAGAATTGCTGCTTCAAATTCTATTCCCTAAGAGTTTTGGGTGGACCTGGAAGAGCAAGTCCCTTTAGATATAGAATATATTTTAGAGTTAGGAGGCTTTACTTGTGTAGGAATTCATTTTTATGAATCATGAAACTGAGGGCCAAAGAACTTGCTGCTTTCCTGACTCCCGGAGCTAGTCAGACATTTATGATAACATTTTGGACTTGAAAGCTTAAAAAAGATGTAAGACTTGATGTTTTACATTAGCCCAGGGAAATCTCCTGCTGGGAAGCCAACACACAAAAGCGTTTTAGATGCTCCTGAGTATAAGAAATACTCTCACAGACCCTCTAGGCTATGAATATTCCTGAAATGGCCCTTTTGACTAATAGAAGGCTATTTTTGGAATGTGAAGCTAGAAGAGAAATTTGGAGCAGGGATCTGAGTCATTCTCTGTTATTCTGGTTAATTACCACAACTGTGCTTGAGGGATACTGACTGTTGCTAAGTAATAAAAATAGATAAGGCCCGCAAAGGAAAGTGGGTAATTGTTATGAAACTTACAAGCACTTTAGAAAGATAAGACTGAAGTGGAAAGGAAAATCTCACAGAAAAGGAAATCTATTAAGAAAAGTAAACTAATATTCTGTACAGCCTACACTTAGAAACCAAAGTAATTAAAGCAAATAATATCTTTATTTTGTTTGTAATTCAGACATTTATTGTCATTCCATTTACTTCAACTTAAATAACTCATTAGTAAATTTCTATTTGAAGGCTTTGAAAATTGCTAAAACTTGAGATTTGCAAATGGATAGGCCAATTTCACCCGTTAGATTAATAGAAACAAAAATTTAGACCCCTTAATTACTTCCCAAAGAGTAGTTATTTTAATGACAGCAGTTATGGACCAATCCACTGGAACTTCAAAAATGATAAGTCAACAGGTGAAGGATAAATAGCAGTCATAGAGCTGTGAATAATGGCTAGTTTAGTTACGGTTAGTTTATGCTAAGTCTAGCAAATTGAAGTATATAACTTGTACTCACACTGTTGCATTTTTTCCTTCTATTTATCGCTTTCCTCTCTTTTTCACTCGTTATTATTATTTTTGCTTTACTTTTGTCTTTATACTTCTAAGTTTAACTGCATTTTTGTGTGAATTTCTCTTTTGTTCTATTTTCCCTCTCTACCTTTTCTCTTGTTCTTTTTTGTTGGTTATATTTCCTTTCTGATTCTCTCCTTTATTCTGCTTTTCTTTCTCTTCTTTTTTCTTCTATTTGCAAAATTGCATGGCCATAATAAAAGATATTTAGATATTATTATTTAATAGAATTTGATTTTCCATATTGAAATTTTAAATCAATTTAGTTTATATATATGTCTCATTTTGACCTCTTGAATTTGTGGAATTTCGATGCATATTACAGCACTTTATAAGCAATTATCATTTTCCAGGGACTACATTTGGTGCTGGAGCTAAGAAGATACAATATTTTACAGTTCCAGACCTTGAATTACCCTTGAAATACTGGGAGACTCAGGCTTGTGAGCCAATAATACAGTGCAAAGGTATCAAGTACTCTAGCACTAATAAAAACTTGGCTTTGGGTGAGAAGAGAATGGATAATTACCTATGTTTGGGGATGTTGAGGGAAGTTTCCTGGAAAAGAAGCCACCCAAGGGAGGGAAGTCTTGAAACAAGAACAAGGCTACAGGTAGAAGACTGAGAAGAGAGTAATTGGGTTTTATTACCATGTGACCTTCAACAGATCTTCTCTGGAATGTTAGTGACCTTTATGAAAATGAATCCCAAATGATTAAGCAGTGGACACACTTCGATTGTGCCTGCTGAGAAAAAGACATACAAATAACTTCTGACAGGAATAAGAGTTTAAAGAGTTTTATATGTATATATGTATGCATGCATGCATGCATGTGTGTATGTATGTATTTATTGAGATGAGTTCTCACTGTTGCCCAGACTGGAGTGCAATGGTGTGATCTTGGCTCACTGCAACCTCCTTCTCCTGGGCTCAAGCAAACCTCCCACCTCAGCCTCTTGAGTAGCTGGATTACAGGCATGCACCACTGTGACTGTCTAATTTTTTTTAAATTGTACTTTAGGTTCTGGGGTACATGTGCAGATCATGCAGGATTGTTGCATAGGTACACACATGGCAATGTGGTTTGCTGCCTCCATCCCCCCCCGTCACCTACATCTGGCATTTCTCCCCCATGTTACCCCCTCCCCAACCTCCCTACCCACCTGCTATTCCTCCCTTTCCCCTGCCAACAGACCACAGTGTGTGATGCTCCCCTCCCTGTATCCCTATGTTCTCATTGTTCAACACTCACCTATGAGTGAAAACATGCAGTGTTTGATCTTCTGTTTTTGTGTTAATTTGCTGAGAATGATGGTTTCCAGATTCATGCATGTCCCTACAAAGGACACGAATTCATCATTTTTTATGGCTGCATAGTATTCCAGGGTGTATATGTGCCACATTTTCTTTGTCCAGTCTATTGTTGTTGGGCATTTGGGTTGGTTCCAGGTCTTTGCTATTGTAAACACTGCTGCTATGAACATAGGTGTGCATGAGTCTTTATAGTAGAATGATTTATAATCCTTTGGGTATATATCCAGTAATGGGATTGCTGGGTCAAATGGAATTTCTATTTCTAGGTCCTTGAGGAAGCGTCACACTGTCTTCCACAATGGTTGAACTAGTTTACACTCCCACTAACAGTGTAAAAGTGTTCCTATTTCTCCACATCCTCTCCAGCATCTGTTGTCTCCAGATTTTTTAATGATTACCATTCTAACTGGCATGAGGTGGTATCTAAATGTGGTTTTGATTTGCATTTCTCTAATAATTAGTGATGATGAGCATTTTTTTATATGTTTGTTGGCCTCATACATGTCTTCTTTTGAAAAGTGTCTGTTCATATCCTTTGCCCACTTTTGGATGGGTTTGTTTGTTTTCTTCTTGTAAATCTGTTTTAGTTCTTTGTGGATTCTGGATATTAGCCCTTTGTCAGATGGGTAGATTGCAAAAAATCTTTTTCCCATTCTGTTGGTTGCCGGTTCACTCTAATGATTGTTTCTTTTTGCTGCACTGAAGCTCTGGAGTATAATTAGGTCCCATTTGTCTGTTTTGGCTTCTGTTGCCAATGCTTTTGGTGTTTTAGTCATGAAGTCCTTACCTATGCCTATATCCTGAATGGTTTTGCCTTAGTTTTTTTCTAGGGTTTTTATGGTGTTAGGTCTTATGTTTAAGTCTCTAATCCATCTGGAGTTAATTTTAGTGTAAGGTGACAGGTAGGAGTCGAGTTTCTGCTTTCTGCACACTGCTAGCCAGTTTTTCCAATACCATTTATTAAACAGGGAATCCTTTCCCCATTGCTTGTTTTTGTGAGGTTTGTCAAAGATCAGATGGTTGTAGATGTGTGGCGCTGCCTCTGAGGCCTCTGTTCTGTTCTGTTGGTGTATATCTCTATTTTGGTACCAGTACCATGCTGTTTTAATTACTGTAGCCTTGTAGTATAGTTTGAGATCAGGTAGCATGATGCCTCCGGCTTTGTTCTTTTTGCTTAGGATTGTCTTGGCTATGTGGGTTCTCTTTTGATTCCATATGAAGTTTAAGGTCATTTTTTCTGGTTCTCTGAAGATGGTCATAGGTAGCTTGATGGGGGATAACATTGAATCTATAAATTACTTTGGGCACTATGGCCATTATCACAATATTGATTCTTCCTAACCATGAGCATGGAATATTTCTCCATCTGTTTGTGTCCTCTCTTATTTCCTTGAGCAGTGTTTTGTAGTTCTCCTTTACATCCTTGGTTGGTTGTATTCCTAGGTATTTTATTCTCTTTGCAGCAATTGTGAATGGGAGTTCACTCATGATTTGGCTCTCTGTTAGTCTGTTATTGGTGTATAAAAATGCTTGTGATTTCTGCACATTGATTTTGTATCCTGGGACTTTGCTGAAGTTGCTTATCAGTTGAAGAAGATTTTGGGCTGAGATGATAGGGTCTTCTAAATGTATAATCATGTGGTCTGCAAATAGAGACAATTTAACTTCCTCTTTTCCTAATTGAATACCCTTTATTTTTTTTTTTCTTACCTAATTGCTCTGACTAGAACTTCCAATACTATATTGAATAGGAGCGGTGAGAGAGGGCATCCTTGTCTAGTGCTGGATTTCAAAGGGAATGCTTCTAGTATTTGCTCATTCAGTATGATAGTGGCTGTAGGTTTGTCATAAATAATTTTTATTATTTTGAGATATGTTCCTTCAATACCTAGTTTATTGAGAGTTTTTAGCATAAAGGACTGTTGAATTTTGTCAAAGGCCTTCTCTGCATCTATTGAGATAACCATGTGGTTTTTGTCTTTGGTTCTGTTTATGTGGTGGATTACGTTTATAGACTTGCATTTGTTGATCTAGCCTTGCATCCCCGGGATGAAGCCTACTTGATTGTGATGGCTAAGCTTTTTGATATGCTGTTGCAATCAGTTTGCCAGTATTTTATTGAAGATTTTTACATCTATGTTCATCATGGATATTGGCCTGAAGTTTTCTTTCTTTGTTGAGTCTTTGCCAGGTTTTGGTATCAGGATGATGTTGGTCTCATAAAATGATTTGGGAAGGATTCCCTCTTTTCATATTGTTTGGCATAGTTTCAGAAGGAGTGGTACCAGCTCCTCTTTGTATGTCTGGTAGAATTCAGCTGTGAACCCATTTGGACCTGGACTTGTTTTGGTTGGTAGGCTATGAATTGCTGCCTCAACTTCAGCCCTTGTTATTGGTGTATTCAGGGTTTCAGTTTCTTCCTGGTTTAGGCTTGGGAGGGTGCAAGTGTCCAGGAATTTATCCACTTCTTCCAGGTTTGCTGGTTTATGTGCATAGAGTTGTTTGTAGTAATCTCTGATGATAGTTTGTCTTTCTGTGGAATTGGTGGTGATATCCCCTTTTTCGTTTTTTATTGTGTTTATTTGGTTCTTCTCCCTTTTCTTTTTATTAATCTGGCTAGTGGTCTATTTTGTTGATCTTTTCAAAAAACCAGCTCCTGGATTTATTGATTTTTTTTTTGAAGGGCTTTTTGTGTCTCGATCTCCTTCAGTTCTGCTCTGATCTTATTTATTTTTGTATTCTGCTAGGTTTTGAGTTTTTTTATCTTGCTCCTCTAGCTCTTTCAATTTTGATGATAGGGGTGTCAATTTTATATCTTTCCTCTCTTCTTATGTGAGCATTTATTGCTATAAATTTTCCTCTAGACACTGCTTTAAATGTGTCCCAGAGATTCTGGTACCTTCTGTCTTCATTTTCATTGGTTTCAAAGAACACCTTTATAACTGCCATCATTTCATTGTTTATCCAGTCGACATTCAGGAGCAGGTTGTTCAGTTTCCATGAAGTTGTGTGGTTCTGAGTTAGTTTCTTAATTTTGGGTTCTAATTTGATTGCCCTGTGGTCTGACAGACTGGTTGTTATGATTTCCATTCTTTTGCATTTGCTGAGGAGTGATTTACTTCCAATTATGTGGTCAATTTTGGAGTAGGTGCAATGTGGTACTGAGAAGAATGTATATTCTGTGAATTTGGGGTGGAGATTTCTGTAAATGTCTATTAGGTCCCTTGGTCCAGTTCTGAGTTCAAGTCCTGGATATCCTTGTTAACTTTCTGTCTCGTTGATCTGTCTAATATTGACAGAGGAGTGTTAAAGTCTCCCCACTATTATTGTGTGGGAGTCTAATTCTTTTTGTAAGTCATTAAGAACTTGCTTTATTTACCTGGGTGCTACTGTATTGGGTGTGTATATATTTAGGATCATTAGCTCTTCTTGATGCATTGATCCTTTTATCGTTATATAATGCCCTTCTTTGTCTCTTTTGATCTTTGTTGGTTTAAAGTCCATTTTATCAGAGAATAGGATTGCAACTCCTGCTTTTTTTTTGCTCTCCATTTGCTTGATAAATCATCCTCCATCCCTTTATTTTGAGCCTATGTGTGTCTTTGCATGTGAGATGGGTTTCCTGAATACAGCACACCAATGGGTCTTGACTTTTCATTCAGTTTGCCAGTCTGTGTTTTTTGATTGGGGCATTTAGCTCATTTTCATTTAAGGTTAATATTGTTATGTGTGAATTTAATCCTACCATTTTGATGCTAGATGGTTGTTTTGCCCATTAGTTGATGCATTTTCTTCATTATGGCAATGGCCTTTACCATTTGGTAGATTTTGGAGTGGCTGGTACTGGTTGTTCCTTTCCTTGTTTAGTGCTTCTTTTGGGAGCTCTTGTAAGGCAGGTCAGGTGGTGAGGAAATCTCTAGCAATTGCTTGTCTGTAAATGATTTTATTTCTCCTTCACTTATGAAGCTTAGTTTGGCTGGATATGAAATTCTAGGTTGAAAGTTCTTTTAAGGATGTTGATATTGGCCCCCACTCTCTTCTGGCTTGTAGGGTTTCTGTGGAGAGATCTGCTTTGAGTCTGATGGGCTTCTGTTTGTGGTAACCTAATCTTTCTCTCTGGCTGCCCTTAGCATGTTTTCCTTCATTTCAACCCTGGTGAATCTGATGATTATGTGCCTTGGGGTTGCTCTTCTTGAGGAATATCTTTGTGGTGTTCTCTGTATTTCCTGGACTTGAATATTGGCCTGCCTTGTTAGGCTGGGGAAGTTTTCCTGGATAATATCCTGAAGAGTGTTTACCAGCTTGGATTCATTCTCTTCCTCACATTCAGGCACACCTATCAAACGTAGATTAGGTCTTTCACATAATCCCATATTTCTTGGAGGCTTTGTTCATTTCTTTTCACTCTTTTTTCTCTATTCTTGCCTTTTCATTTTATTTCATTGAGTTGATCTTCAATCTCTTATATGCCTTCTTCTGCTTGGTCGATTAGGCTATTGAAACTTGTGTATGTTTCGCAAAGTTCTCATGTTGTGTTTTTCAGCTCCATCAAGTTGTTCATATTCCTCTCTAAGCTGTTTATTCTAGTTTGCATCTCATCTGACCTTTTTCTAGGTTCTTAGTTTCTTTGCTTTGGGTTAGCACATGTTTTTTTTAGCTCTGAGAAGTTTGTTATTACCCACCTTCTGAAGCCTGTTTCTGTTAATTCATCAGATTAATTCTCCATCCATCTTTGATCCCTTGCTGGTGAGGAGTTGTGATCCCTTGGAGGAGGAGAGGTGTTCTGGTTTTTGGTGTTTTCATCCTTTTTGCGCTGGTTTCTTCCCCATCTTAGTGGCTTTATCTACCTGTGGTCTTTGTAGTTGGTGACAATGGGGTCCCTGAGTCAACGTCCTTTTTGTTGTTTTTGAAGATATTTCTTTCTTTTTCTTTTTTTTTTTTTTTTATTGCATTTTAGGTTTGGGGGTACATGTGAAGAACATGGAAGATTGTTGCATAGGTACACACATGGCAGTGTGATTTGCTGCCTTCCTCCCCCATCACCTATATCTGGCATTTCTCCCCATGCTATCCCTCCCCAACTCCCCACCCCCCACTATCCCTCCCTTTTCTCCCCCGACAGACCCCAGTGTGTGATACTCCCCCTCCCTGTGTCCATGTGTTCCCATTGTTCAACACCCGCCTATGAGTGAGAACATGCGGTGTTTGATTTTCTGTTCTTGTGTCAGTTTGCTGAGAATGATGGTTTCCAGGTTCATCCATGTCCCTACAAAGGCCACGAACTCATCGTTTTTGATGGCTGCATAATATTCCATGGTGTATATGTGCCACATTTTCCCTGTCCAGTCTATCATCGATGGGCATTTGGGTTGGTTCCAGGTCTTTGCTATTGTAAACTGTGCTGCAATGAACATTCGTGTGCATGTGTCCTTATAGTAGAACGATTTATAGTCTTTTGGATATATACCCAGTAATGGGATTGCTGGATCAAATGGAATTTCTATTTTCTAGGTCCTTGAGAAATCGCCACACCGTCTTCCACAATGGTTGAACTAATTTACACTCCCCACCAACAGTGTAAAAGCGTTCCTATTTCTCCACATCCTCTCCAGCATCTGTTGTCTCCCAGATTTTTTAATGATCGCCATTCTAACTGGCGTGAGATGGTATCTCAATGTAGTTTTGATTTGCATTTCTCTAATGACCAGTGATGATGAGCATTTTTTCATATGTTTGTTGGCTTCATGTATGTCTTCTTTTGTAAAGTGTCTGTTCATATCCTTCGCCCACTTTTGAATGGGCTTGTTTATTTTCTTGTAAATGTGTTTCAGTTCTTTGTAGATTCTGGTTATGAGCCCTTTGTCAGATGGGTAGACTGCAAAAATTTTTTCCCATTCTGTTGGTTGCCGATTCACTCTAATGACTGTTTCTTTTGCTGTGCAGAAGCTATGAGAGTTGATTAGGTCCCATTTGTCTATTTTTGGCTTTTGTTGCCACTGCTTTTGGTGTTTTGGTCATGAAGTCCTTGCCTACACCTATGTCCTGAATGGTTTTGCCTAGATTTTCTTCTAGGGTTTTTATGGTGTTAGGTCTTATGTTTAAGTCTTTAATCCATCTGGAGTTAATTTTAGTGTAAGGTGTCAGGAAGGGGTCCAGCTTCTGCTTTATGCACATGACTAGCCAGTTTTCCCCAACACCATTTATTAAACAGGGGGACTCGCTTCCACATTGTTTGTTTTTGTCAGGTTTGTCAAAGATCAGGTGGTTGTAGATGTGTTGTGTTGTGTTGGAGGTCTCTGTCCTGTTCCATTGGTCTATATCTCTGTTTTGGTACCAGTACCATGCTGTTTTGATTACTGTAGCTTTGTAGTATAATTTGAAGTCCGGGAGTGTGATGCCTCCAGCTTTGTTCTTTTTGCTTACAATTGACTTGGGAAGATATTTCTTTCTTTTTCTTAGTTTTCCTTCTAACAATCAAGCCACTCTGCTGCTGGACTACTGGAGGTCCACTCCAGACCCTGCTTGCCTGGGGATCACCTGTGGGGGGCTGCAGAACAGTAAGGGTTGCTGCCGGTTTCTCCTTCTGTTATCTTTGTCCCAGAAGGGTACCTGCCAGCTCTCCTTTATGAGATGTCTCTTTGGGTATAGGGGGGTTGGGAAGCTGCTTGAGGAGACAGTCTGTCCCTTATAGGAGCTCAAGTGCTGTGCTGGGAGCTCCATTGTTCCATGCAGAGCTGCTGGACAGGTACCTTTAAGTCTGCTGCAGCAGAACTCATAACCGCCTCTTTTCCCAGGTGCTCTGACCTAGGAAGGTTGGCTTTATTTATAAGTTCTTGATGTGCTGCTGCCTTTTTCAGAGATGTGCTGCCCGGCACTGAGTAGTCGAGTCACAGTCTGCTAGCAGAGGTGTTGCTGAGCTGCCACAGGCTCTGTGCAGCTGCTGTGTGAACTGCCTGGGTATTGGCAGACTGCTTCGATAGCATTGGACGCCCTCCCCCCACTGAGCTGGACCATCTCGGGTGCAGCTGCGCTTGCTGTGAAACTTAATCCAGAGTGTTTCAGATTTCTTGTTTTGTGGGGGTGGTACCCACTGAGCCAGATCACCTCGCTCCCTGTCTCAGCCCCCTCCCTTTCAGTTGAATGAGTGGCTCTGTCTCCCCCAGGCGTTCCAGGTACCAATTGTAACAGACGCCCAGATTTGTGTGAGTTTCTATGTGCCAACCTATTGGCACCAGCCGTGCTGAAAACTCATGGTGGTTTTTGGTCCGGGAATCTCCTGGTCTGTGGGCAGTGAAAACTTGTTTGGAAATGTAGTGAGCACTCTGTGTTTTTCTTGCTGGGAACTGCACTCCGGAGCTGTTCCTATTTGGCCATCTTGGATCCTCCCCCACTAATTTTTGTATTTATTGTAGAGACAGGGTTTTGGCAAGTTGTCTGGGCTGGTCTCGAACTCTTGACCTCAAGTGATCCTCCCACTTCAGCTGGTCTCGAACTCTTGACCTCAAGTGATCCTCCCACTTCGGCTTCTCAAAGTGCTGGGATTACAGGCAAGAACCAGCACGCCTGGCCTGGGGTTCTGTTCTGGCTTACACGGCAGCTTCAGGGCATCATGAGGAGACAGAAAATTATCAGAATCTTCACTAGAGCAGAATTTCCTAAACTGTTCCAGAGAGATGTTAATAAATATTAAGAAAAATAACATTCTCTGGTTAAATAGTTTGGGAAATAGGTTAAAAAAAGTTTATAAGTGGCATTCAGGACTATTGTAATATGCTAATACCACCAAAAATCTTCAGAGGGATATATACAAAGAAGATTTCCAAAGTGATTTGATCTTGGCCTTTTTTTTTCATGTGTTGGAATGGAGGATCCCTGATGTCAAAACTCATGTGTTTTGCACAGAGAGGAGTTTCTGCTTTGAAGAAAATATGAATAGCTTTTTAAACTATGTGCTTGCCTACCTGCAGAACACCCCAAAAGAGAAATATAGTCAAAGCTGGTCTCCTGGCTCTTTCCAAAGGTTCACTCAGCACTACAAGGATTAGCTACCTATAAGCTGAGTAACCATACACAAATCTCATTGCTGCTCTGAATTTCTGTGTCCTTCCTTGACACTTCATCCAAAGCAGTTAAGGGAATGCAAGTTCTGCTAATAAATGCTGACTGTTGTACCTTTCCTAAGGCAATTAAAAAAATAAGTCTTTCAGTGTCAAAAGAAAAGAAAATCTTCCAGAGGTTGATTTTTAGGCATTTTGTCAGACAAGAAGAAGCTTCTTTGAAAATAAATGGGTTAACAGAGTCCCAAGTTCCCATCCATCAGTAGCACATAGTGAACTGCTTTATTTCTCTGCTCTTCAACTGGGCCTTTGTGTGAACTTTGGTTTCCATTTTCTTCTCTAGAAAGCAATGCCCAGCAATGTCATGTTGACTAAAGAGTCAAATGAGGACATGAAAACCCAGTTAGTACTCACCCCTTCTGAAAAGGGCCATCTGGAGGCTCAAATCTTGTGTCTTAAAAAATCGGCAGCTTTCTTCTTAGAAAACTACATTTGGTGGTGGTTAAAGAATTCATCCAATGTGATCTGAGTTTTATGGAGCTCTAAATATTTGAGCAATATTTGGGAAAATGGCAAGCTTAAAATGTTTCTGAGTAAATCAGCAGCTATAGTTTTTTTCCCCCCCCACTCCTAAGTCCTAAGGATGAGTTTTCTGATTAAAAATGGAATTGTAGATGGACTAAACAACCAAAGTAAAACCTCTGGTTTTGTGGGAAACATCCAGGGTAAGTTAAACAGTCCATTTAAATTATTTAATCCTTCCTATATAACTATATTTTTATGTATGGCACCTATGACCTTTATTGTATAATGTGTTAGCAAGATAAGCTATTAGAAAAATAACTCAGTGAGGAGTGACTGTTTATAAGAATTCTTAATTGCAAAGAAGCACAAAGGTCTTTGCTTTGAGGACAAAGGGTTATTGAGAAGTCATCTGTGTGTTTTCTTAAGAATCTTAAAAGTCCACCTGTACTGAATTTTTTAGAGCCCTCTCTATTCATGTGGAGATCTATCTGCAAAACTTATGGTTAAGTCCAGATTTGAAAAATAGAATGCCTACATTCAGGAGCAGGAAGTTGGAATTAAAATAAGATAAAATAAAACAAAATAAATTTGAGGGGAACACTAGTTTTTACTCTGTCATTCTCTGAAATACCTATAGTTACTATAGAACTATGAATTCTTGAAGACCCCTAGGCATTATGAAGTGTGTTCACTAACTTCATTTGAAGCACAAAAGATAGAATTTCATCAGCTTTCCTCAGTTTTCTGCTCTACAACCAACACTCAAAACTTCTACATTTCCTAGTTACTGGTTACCATACTCACATCCCAAGTGTGCCCATGCCAGTAGTGCTTAAGGGTGTCCCTCTTCAAAGCATGAACAAGGTATTTCTTGTTTCCTGAGAACTCTGTATGTTTATAGGGGAGAGGTAGCAGTATTTAAAGGATAGTAGGGGACATTTCTTATTCATCCAGGGAATCTTGTGTCTGGGAGGGGAGGTGAGGGGTGCTGCAATGACTTTAAGGTTAGTTCTAAGCTTCACAGAAGCATCTCTAGTGCCATTAGTGACACAGGGAGACAAGTGTTATTGTTGAGGTCACCGATCCATTAGCTACAGAGATAGTCTGGGTGGTGAGAAGCACAGCTCCTTTTCACTTGACTACAGTTTCTTCTGCTTCTAACCACAGATACTGTGACTCTCACCCTCACTTAGCTCTTGTTGAGTGGTGAGGAATTTAAGGAGATAACCTGTCTGGGGACTGGAGATGCTGATTTCCCCTCTTCCTGTATTACTTTAGTGACATGGGCGGTAGGGTTTACGTGAGGTGTAGGAACTGAATAGGTCTGAAGGAATCATTTCTACATGGCAGAATCCTGGCTATGCAGGTTTCAATCGGGACAGCCCTAGAAAATGAAGCATTCTAGTGATACACGATTTTTTTCCCTTAAATCAAGAGCACAATTTGCCGTTGGTGAACTTTGACTGATGTGTTATGTAAGCATCCAGATTTCTATTAAGATGGCATAGGGCAATTGTATCAAATTATAAGAGGACCAATTTTAGTCATTTGATTGTTATGAAGATAGGAAATAAAGCTTCACTTTGAGTACTGATAAGAAAGAGTGCCATCTAGAGGCGCTGCCTAGAACTCCACTTTATTCTCAAGAATCATCCTTCAACGTGACCTTGAACTGCGTTGCTCTGTAATTGTGGTGCTGAAGATTGATAATGAGGGAAAGGGAGCAGTGCTTGCTGCCATATGGCAGAGGACTCAGATATTATGAGGACTAAATTGTGTCGACACAGAGTGAGGGCTTTGTCCTTACTTAGTTCCTAAATAATGTCCTTTCTCCATCTTTCCAGGGATGCATCTAGTCACTTGACAGCTTTTATACTATGGCGATTTGCTTTTAGTTGTTATATTCTAAGGTTTTCTTTTTCCTATAACAGAAATAAAATACTTCGAAATAATATTATTTTAAATTTGTTTTAGGAAAAGTAAGTTGTTGAGGTGAATACATAGCTGTTTTTTTTAAAGCCCTAAAAAGAGAAACTATGGAAAATAAAGAGCAATATAGGAGGTACAATGCCATCTCTAATTCTACTTTGACATATTTAATTTGACTAATTGTTAAGCCAGGTTCCTTAACGTTCCTGAGAATTAGTTTCTTTTCCCCATCCTGAATCATACTACTCAATAGTATTAAACAAAGTAATTCCCGACCTAGTGCTGACGTTCACTTTCCAATGTTCAGGCCCATGGTAAACCATAGATTTGGATAAGAGACCAGAAAGAGGTTCGAAGTCACACGTCACCATTATCATGTTATAGATATGTGGCAGGGTTTTCCTAGAAAGCCACATAATACGTCAATAATGACTTCAACATTATTATGATGACTTCACCATTATATATGATGGTTAACAACGCTGAAATAGTGGCCAACATGAAAGTTAACCCCTGCTCCCCGCAAAAGTGACACAAATGAAGTTAGCAATAGACCCTGAACTCCAGAGTCCTTGACTAACTACTTCTAAAATGAATGGTTTTCTCCACAACAGAGAAAACAGGCACATGTGTTTGAATTCAATATCTGCAATATCCGGATTTTTCTGTTGTGACTTTCACGTAAGAAGTTTGCACAAATGCTTTGTTCTTTGGGAGAAATCTTGGTCTTACTGTAGATATTTCTGGATTCTGCTATGATATGTGAGCTAAAGTGAAGCAGTGCAGACTCCACAATCTTTGATGATAATCTTTTTGAAATTTGTTCAGGATGATCCACACCCCTCGAGATGGTGATTAGTGATATTTGACTTACCAATGACACATTAAAAAATGATTGTATCATTTGTCTTCAAACTTCAGTAACCAATTGCAAAAGCTCAGTTTGTTTGCCTCCTTCTTGCAGTTAATTAAAAAGAGGCTTTTTATAGCCTCAAGTGTAGTGTAATTTATAACAGGCCTTTCTTCCTCCTCTTTTTAATTACCATCTTTGCATGGTGATGTTGGACCTTTTCCCTTTTATTGACTACTTACGCATAGTTTCCCGAGACCAGCTATATGGCTGTTAATTAGAAAATAAAGAAATTTTATGTATTTTTAGCCACTTTCAGCTAGAAAGAAGAGTAGAATTGCCTGATGGGGGTTCATTTCCCCTTCTTTTTCCCCCATTATGAAGACAATCTTCCCTATCAAATAATGTTTTCTGTTTTAAAATATATTAAATATAAAAGTTTAAGAAGACTGAAATGTGAGTCCAAACATAAGTTACAATTTTTTCTCACCCTGATTATTGCGTTGGTAGGCAGAAATGCAGTTTTTCAGTGCTCTCAAAAGAACTCCTGACATTTCCAATTCATTGAATAAATACATGAATGCATTTCTTTGCTTACTGATCAATATAATGAGAGGACCTAATAACCTGATTCATGGAGGGGTGGAGAAAAGAAAAGCAGGAAACAAGAAAACAGTTACTTAGATATTTTTGGGAGTCTAGAATTTCAAATAATTGAAACACTGGAGTAAATTCCTTGGTGTCAGTTTTGGGCAGCAAGTGTTTAAATGGGTGTGTGCAGTCAGTAGAAGGGGGTACTGCTACAGCTTGGCCATTGGCCTGGCTATTTACTTCAAGTCTAGAAGTGGAGCTGGGAAAAGTTTCAGAGGAGAGAATAATAGCACTGTCAGTCCAGGACATAGGCCTGCAACTCTCTGATATTTGTGTGCTTTCTTCTTTATTCTTTCCTTCCTTTAGAAATAAAGAAGAAACCCAAAGTAGCAGACGAATTTGCTTTTTATTCTCACAACTATATCTCAAAGCAATCTTATGAAAAGAAGGTAAATTCGTCTTTAAGTGATAAATGTTACTGATTATTAAGATAGCATTGCCCATCTTTCAAGGAACAATTAGAAAGATTCCATTTTTAATTTAATCACCATAATCTACAGACATTGTTTTTCCACTTTAGAGATTTAAAAAAAATTACTCAGCAATGGCAGAGCTAAATGTCCAATCAGCATTGTCTACTTGCAAGGCCTTCTCTTTGCTTACTCTATGGCTGAGATCACAGGTGTGAGCAAACCTTGAATGGTTTCATTTCCTTTCTCCTTGGCAAGGTAAAATCAAGTTAAGACTTCACCTTGCCTGCATTTTATTGGTAGACTTACAAATGTGAATCCGACAATGGCAAGTGGAGCTGTTTGGAGCCCCCGAGGTAGAGCTGTGTGGCTTGGAGCATCTCCACTACGCAGGTTTGCTCAGCAGCCATAGCAAGCTGTGGGAAGTAGATGGGAAGAGCTGCTTGTCCCTTTTCTCTTTCAAGCAGATCTTTAGGCCACACATGTATCTGAGGCAGCATTCACTTTGAAAAGCACATTCTTACATTCTAATGAGAATAGAGAGCTTCATTCTCTAAAATCCTATGGATAGTTTTTATCTTAATGTTCTTATAATGTTATATTGTATCCTCATGGTACTAGCACCCCAGTGATGTCCTAACTGTGCTTCAAACATTGAAGGCAATGCAACTAAAATCTGATGCTTAGATTTTAGGGATGTACTAATATCTGTAGACACTATTGAACTAATGAGCTTGATGGAAAGAAATCCTGGTGATAGGGTTTTTGTCTTGTCCCAGGTTCAGCCAACATTTTGGAACATGAATTTTAGGATCAGCTTTTTTTTTCCGGAAAAAAAGTAAAAGCTAGGATTTTGATAAGGATTGTGTTGAATCCATAGATCAACTTGCAGAGTTTTGTTATTGTTTTACACTCTTCAGGCTGCTGTAACAAAATACTTCAGACCGGGTAGCGTATGAACAACAAAACTTTATTCCTCACAGTTCCAGGGCTGGGAACTACAAGATCAAGATGGCAGCCGACTCAGTGTCCAAGGAGGGCCTGTTTCCTGGTTCATAGATGGTACCTTTTCACTGTGTCCTCACATGGTAGAAGGGCTAGCCCGTTCTCTGAGGTCAATTTTATGAGGTCACTAATTCCAATCAAGAGGGCACCACCTTTATGAACTCATCACTTTCCAAGAGCTCCATCTCCTAATACGACCACCTTGGGAGTTAGCATATCAACATACGAATTTTGGAGAAACACATTCAGACCATAGCATTAATATTAAGTCTTTCAATCCATGAACATCAAATGTTCTTTC
Source organism: Ateles fusciceps (assembly GCA_036589455.1). Taxonomy (NCBI): domain Eukaryota; kingdom Metazoa; phylum Chordata; class Mammalia; order Primates; family Atelidae; genus Ateles; species Ateles fusciceps. The sequence goes on from JAZHEH010002565.1 coordinate 2,796,699, forward strand.
CATTTATTTAGGTCTTCTCTAATTTCTTTCAGCAATACTTTGCGGTTTTTAGAGCACAAATCATTGACTTCTTTTGTTAATTTATACCTATGTATTTATTCTTTTAGGTGATATTGTAAATTAAATTGCTTCTTTTATTTCATTTGTGTGTTGTTCATTGCTAGTGTATAACAGTGCAATTGATTATTGTGTATTGATCTTGGAACCTGCAATCTTATTGAAGTTATATATTAGTCCCAATGATTTTGATTTTTTTTTGAATTCCTTAGAATTTTATATTACAAGACCATGTCATCTGTTAATAGTGATGGTTTCACTCCTTGCTTTTCAATATAAATGCCTCTAAATACGTAATATTACTTGTCTATTTAAATTTACTCTTTTTACAGTAGGGAGATTCCTCAAAGAACTAAAAGTAGAGCTATCACTTGATCTAGCAATCTCCCTACCAGGTACCTTCCCAAAGGAAAAGAAGTAATTATGTCAAAAAGACACCTGCATGTGTATGTTTATCACAGCACAATTCACGGTTGCAAATATATGGAATCAACCTATGTGCCCATCAATCAACCAATGAGTGGATTAAAAAATGTGATATATATATGTGTGTGTATATATATATGTATATACCATGTGTATATATACCATGGACTACCACTCAGCCATAAAAAAAATGAAATAACATCTTTTTCAGTTCTTGGATGGAACTGGAGGCCATTATGTTAAGTGAAATGATTCATGAATTAAAAACCAAATACTACATGTTCTCACAAGTGGGAGCTAAGCTATGGGTGTGGAAAAGCATGCAGAGTGGTATAAGGGACATTGGAAACTCAGAAGAGGGGTGGTTGGGAGGATGATGAGGGATGAAAAACTACCTACTGTGTACAATGCTCAGGTGATAGGTGCACTAAAATCCTAGACTTCACGGCTATACAATTCATCCATGTAACTAAAAGCCACTTGTACTCTTAAAGCTCTTGAAATAAAAAAAAATCTTTTTATGTTACTCCTTCTTCTTGAGTAAGGTTTGATCATTTGTGTCTTTCTAGGAATTTATTCATTTCATCAAGTTATTTCATTTTTTGGCATACAATTTTTAATAATATTTTCTTGTAATAATTTTTATTTCTAAAAGGTCAGTAATGATGCTCACTCTTTCATTCCTCATTTTTGAGCCAAACTTTGAGCTTTGGTAAGTCTATACTAAACTGATTCTATAACCCATGAATAGATTTCAACCTGCAGCTTGAAAAACTTAGACCTGGGTGCATTAAGTAATCTCTCTGGCCCTCTAGTTCCCCTCCATAACATGAAAACCCCATAAAGGGCCTTTCAAGTTCCAGCAGTTGAAGATGCTATAAAATTGTATTCTAGAGCACTGTGAGTTCTTGTTACTTTGTTTCCCAGATGAAATCCTATTTGCATAGCTGGTACATCTAGAACAGTGATGCCCCACAATGTGATTCCCTGCCAGCAGCATCAGCATTACTTGGGAACATCTTAGAAATGTCAACTCTCAGGCTCAACCCCAGAACTAGAAACTGTGGGGTGGGGCGAAATGGCTTGTTTTTTACAAGCCCTCCCATTAATTCTGACATATGCTAAAGCTTGAACATGACTGTTGTAGAACAACTATCTGCTCTGAAATAGATTCCCTACATCTCTATTCTTCTGATTTTAGTGTCTCTGCTACTATACTTCATCCTCTAGCCCCCAATATTCCTTGAGAAAGCAGCTCCTACACTATCTCTGGGTGGTAAAACAGTGCAGTGAGGCACTTCAGGTAAACTAAAAGTAACTCCAGCCATTCCTGGCCCATTGTGCACAGAGTTCCTGTTCCTATGGAGATACCCAGTGGTCTTGAGAAAGGAATGAGTCCAATTTAAAGAAGAGTTTTTGTGCCCTCTAGTGGAAAACACCGCAGTGTCTCCTATCTTCCAGCATGTACTCACATCTTAGGTGCTGATGGAAGCGTCAAAATGCTAGGCTGCTTGGTTGTTGTTGATTTTCATGAATATATAAAAATTATTGCGTTTTGTTTTTATTACACTTTTAATATTTTTGCCACTTCAGGTTTTTCCAGCATAGGTATTACCCCTTCTCTGGGTCAGAAAAAGCCCTCTTGAGATATCTAGTTAGATATCTTAGCTATCTCCTACGTAAGCAGGGACCTCCAAACTAGTGCACACTCGTGATAAATTGAAGAACAGGGAGGTTTCAATAAGGTACTTGATAATCCTTTGTGTGTTTATCTCTATTTCACATTTTTTTCTTGAAACATTATATAGAATATGGGTGAAATTTTCATATTGAACAACCCTAAAGAGAAAAAGGGAGAAGATAATATTTAGCCCACAGTTCTTTTTCTTTTCTTTTCTGTGAATTTAGCCATTTTGATTTGTTTAAAGCTGTATTTCTAACTGTTGTCCCTGCCCTATGGTATTATCACACAGCTAACAAAGTCAGCAGATCTAGATGCTAATCTAAAAATCAGAAAATGATAAATTAGCTATCGATTAACTTGGACTCTTGAACAAATTACTAATCATTCTGATTCTCAATTTCTTTATCTATAATGTAGAGATGATGCCTTTTCAAATCTACTCATAGCACTGCTGCTAGAAATTACTTGATTAATTAGTTTAATATATATAGTGCCTCCTGTGTGCTAGGCAGTAGGAATAAAACGAAAGTGGGGTGGGGGAACTCTGTCCTGTTAGGACATATGTTCAGGAAATGGACAAATGCAAGCAAAATCTAGATAGTGTGTTAGCAGGTAAGCATTAGGGAGAAAATAATCTGACAATGCGGATAGAGAATGGTTCAGGGAGGAGGCAAATACACTTTCTAATGAGTCAGTCATGGAAATCCCACTGAGGATGTGACATTTGAACAATAATCTGAAGGACATTAAGGAATAGCAGTGATGGTATCTGTGAGAAGAAAATTCCATATGAAGGAAAGAATAAGCCAAAATCTCTTGTTGAGGGTGTGCCTGTGGTGTCCAAGGAACAGATTAGGGGCCAGAGTGTCTGGTATGGAGTGAAAGGGGGAGAGTGGCAGGAAGTGAGGTCAAAGAGGTGACAAGAGCAGGAAGAGAAGTCATGTCAGGTCTTGGGGCCACTGTCAGGATGTTGACTTTCACTCTGAGTGAGATGGAAGCTGCTGCAGTGTTTCAAGCAAAGGACCAGCATGATCTGATTAATCTTTAAAATGATTACCCTTGACTTCTTTGTTAAGAACAAACCATTAGGGGACAGGGTGGAAGGAAGAGACTAGTTAAAAGGATGATGGTTGTTTTTTTCAGAAAAGCAGGCAAGACCGTGGTGGGAAGTGGTCAGATTATGGGTCTGTCTCAGTAGATTCAGTAGATGTCGCTGATGGGTTAGATGTGTGCTTTGAGAGAAAGAGAGGAGTCAAGGATGGCGCCAGGACATCCAGAGTGAGTGAATAATAGGATGTAGTTGTCTCTCCATTTTTACATTTTCTCTTAATCTGGACAACTAATAAGAGCAGAGATCCGTATATGTCTTCTCTAAAGTGTCAACATGTGTCACTTGTTTTGTTCCCTAGTTCAGGCCCTTTCTCAGTTATCAAAAGTTTGTATCTCAGAGTGCTAGTTCCAATAGCTACATAATGGAAACGTGGTTTAGTATTCAACTCAGTTTGGAAAATGCTGTATTTCTATGTCTTCTGGTTTGCCATAAAGGCTCTGAGAAAACATGCAACAAAAATATCCCTTTTACTTCGTTCAATGTAGTATATTCTTTCTTGCTTTGACTTGAAATATCTTTGATTCACTTACCTTCTATTGATATCCCAAAGAACATATTAAGACATATGTTGGGAAATGTTGAAATAAAACAACTTCACCTCCAGGACATCCTCTAAGCCTCCTGTTAACTGTTACCACATTAATTTCTCTAAAATATACTTTTCCCGCATCATTTTATCCTTGGAAGTCACATCGCTGTCCCCTTGACTATAGGGTGAACTCTGGACTGTCCAACTCCACATCCATTCAGCATTGTTCACTGTTCAGCCCTGATGTCTTCCACATGCAATCCTAATGCTCTCAATGGCCTCCAATGCCTCTGGACACATTTTTGCTCTTTCTCTGGTGAATCCTGGTGAGCACTCTCACAACTTCTCCACTTAAGTAATTTCTACTCAGTAGCATTGCCCAGTTCGAGGCCTGTTTCTTCTAGGCAACTTCCTGTGACCACTGCAGGCTGTGACATAGTCTCCTGTCAAATCCTGCAGCATGCATTGATCATGTTATTCATGTGGTTCTTAACATATATTACTGTATGTTAATATTGACACTTAAAATTGTGCACATTTGCCTCAAAATATATTCCTTTGAGAGCAACAATTATTTCTTGGTCTTCTTTGTATCACCTATGACGCCTAACACAGCAACTTGTATAAAATACATGTTTATACATATTTGCTGATTAATTTTAGTAATTTTGAAGCAAGTTACCTTGAATACATTGTAGGAGTATAGTAACAGGATTTGCCATTTTCCAGTTTTATTATGCTATATATTTGCCCTCATTTTGACTCATACTATTCTATTCTGTATCCTGGTGGGCTTGCATGGATTTCTGTGGTGCATTTAATTCTCATAGCAGGCTGGTAATATCTTGACCAGAGCAGAGTCGGGTGTGAAGAACTTGGGGCCTTAGCAACGTAAGACAGTGGGAAATAAGAAAAATTGGAACGAGGAAAGACCTGATTGCTGGGAAAATTGAGTTAATTGTAGGCTTGGTCTTTAAGGGAAGGGCAGTCAGTGTGTATGGTGTCTATGAGGCTTGGCACCTGTGGGCTTGCCTCCTCCACCTATGGTGCACTTGAGGGAGGTATATCCCAGGAGGACCTGCAGCAGAGTGCTCTTGGGGAGCAGATGAGCTGGCCTCTCACAGCTGGGGCATCCATCTGTTCAGAGCAGTGCATATGCCAAGACCAAGGAGGTAGAAAACAGAATTCAGCTTCTGAGGGAGGGACTTGCAGGTGTTAGACAAGGCATCTCAGAGAAGCAGGCCATCTACTGTGCTATTGAGGACCTGAGTGCTGAGAAGAACTTCCAGATTCACAGATTGAGCCATCTGCAGCAGGGAAGAGGGAGACTGATGAGGCTTAGAGCTTATCACAGGGAGCAGTTCATTTCATAGTCTTTGGGGACACCAAGGGAGGTGTACCACTTGCAACTTTTCCTGAGACTCAGTTCTCTCCTTTCATTAAATTAGGGAACCTAATGCCTACTTTGGAGCGTTGTTGTAAAAACTAAATGATATAATATGAATAATATGCCTTACACTGGGCACATAGTAGGTCCTTAAATGTTTCTATCACTGGGTACAGTGGCTCATGCCTGTAATTCCAGCATGTTGGGAGGCTGAGGTAGAAGGATTGCTTGATCCCAGGAGTTCAAGACCAGCGTGGGCAACATAGGGAGAGGAGACTCCAGCTCTATAATACAAAAGAAAAAGAAAATGTTTCTGTTCATTCTGTATATCTACCCACTGGAGCACCAAAATCCCTGGTTTGATCGGTGTTATTCATAAAATCGGTGAACTGAGCCTACGGTTAAAATATACCAGTAAATAACAAGGGTTGTATAGGCCTAGGGAAGGTAGGGTAGGCAAGTAATATGGCTAGCTGGGCCCAGCATGATCACTGTATCTACTGAAATCAAGCAAATGAAAATAAGTGAGCTAAAGAGCAGCCGGAAGAGAGTAATAATACATGATAACACAAGTAAGAAGCATTTTATTTTATTTTTTATTTTTATTTTTATTTTTTTTTTTTGAGACAGAGTCTCACTCAGTCACCAGGCGCCAGGCTGGAGTGCAGTGGCGCGACCTTGGCTCACTGCAACCTCCGCCGCCCGGGTTCAAGCCATTCTCCTGCCTCAGCCTCCCGAGTAGCTGGGACTATAGGCGCGCGCCACCACGCCCAGCTAATTTTTTTTTGTATTTTTTAGTAGAGACGGGGTTTCACCATGTTGACCAGGACGGTCTCGATCTCTTGACCTCGTGATCCGCCCGCCTCGGCCTCCCAAAGTGCTGGGATTACAGGCGTGAGCCACCGCGCCCGGCCGTAAGAAGCATTTTAGTGCTTACTAAGTGACAGGTAGTACTCTGAGCCCTTTATTTTCTCCAGTAAATCTGCAGGGTAAGAACTGTCGTACTCCCATTTATAGACATGACACTGAGATATTGGAAGGTTAGGTTATGCAGCTAATAAGTAGTAGAGCTGGAATTCAGAACAGCAAGAAAGCTCTGATGGTTTTTAATTTTGGACACTAGAAGGAAAGACTAGAATAGATGTTTACAGCTGGACGAGGCTGCATCAGAATCACCCAGAAGTCTTTTAGAAATACCAGTTCTCAAGCCTTATCCCTGGAGGTTGTAACCAGGAAAGTTTTGGTGGTTTCAGAAGTCAGCTTTTAGAAGGCTGCCAAGGTGATTCTGAAAACCAGCTGCACTCGGGAGCCCCGGAGCCACATAGCTTTCCAAGTTAGTGTCCAGGTCCCCCGATTCAACTTCACCTCCTTTATTCTCAGTTTGCAATTTAGAAAAGCAGGCTATGAGCTTGAGATTTGCTGAGATTGAAGTAATAATTTATTTTAGCGCTGGTTAAGTTCCAGGTTTAGAGCCTGCAGACTGTATTCTAATGCTTTCAGAGGAGGCAGTGCAGCGGTGCCTGAGGATCTCACAGGCAGCATGGCCACTGGCTGACCACTGGATGGCATCCCTGGCCTGCCTTTTCTTTCAAGATTCCTGCTTAGAATTCACAGCTCTTGTTAGAGTGCTCCTGTGGCCTCTTGCCAGTGTCTGTTCTTACAACAATGAAATACAATCAGTGGAGCCCACCAAGCCCCTTGACCAGCAGGGATGTGATTTCAGACCCAGGTAGGCCCTGTGTGAATGTACGGAACAGGTACTTTTAAAAATGAAAGATTTTTTTTTAATTTACAAAAATAGCCTCCCCATGTCTCATTCTGGGATATGTTTATAGGTTGTGCTTGTAGTGATGGAGAATGACAACGTAAAAGAGAAGTCCAGGAGGGGGTGATCAAATAAAGATTTTCAGCAGTAAAAATCTCTGAACCTATAATGTTCAAATCCTGTCTCCTACAGGAAAATAAAATTTGTTTATATCTGATTTTAGAAGCAATTGTGTTCAGTGGACAAGGTTGTTTGTTTTTTTATTTACTGCCCTCTAGTGGAAACACATTAGAAATTTAATTTACTTAAGATTTTCAAGATAGAGTAGGGCAGAGTCCAGTAGTATCTCTAAGACACAGAGTCCTGGGAAGTTAAGTGAGTTTCTCATTAAAAAGGTATTTTGAGACCAGGTCAATTGCTTTGCTCAGGCAAACATTAAGTAGAATCTATCATTTAGTTTAAAATTTTTTACACCATTTATATGATCATAGGTCACAAAAAAGCTTGACTGTAGAAAGATTGGGCATTGAGATGTGCTTTTTAGAAACATGTATTCATACTGTTCAGGCTTTTTCATTTTGTTTAAATATGTGCTTGGTGAATATGCAGGGGCTTTTAAATTATGTTGTATTTCTGACCTTTGCTTTTCCTGCTACTCTTCCCGTATTTTATTAAATTTTTAGCTATCTTACAAAGTCAAAAATACTCTCTCCTGGGCTGCTTTGCTTTACTGGAAGATACTGTGCTCCTGCTGGTCTTTCTTTGAGTTTGAAATGCTGACAGGCTGTAGTTCTTATTAGAGTTTTGTTAATGCACTAGAAGAAAGGCCAAACCTCATTCCTGGAATTGAACCTCAGTCTCGCCATGGAGTTACTTGGCTGCATTCTGGATTCAGAGGAAATCTCAGCTCTCAGGACTGCTCCATATATTGGTGGGAATAGAGAGCTGGACAGCTCCCAGGTCTGCCCTTCATGAAACATTTTATAGTCTGCAGTTTCTTTTGTTGCTGTTTTCAGTTCCAGTATAGCAACAGAGAGAACACCTAGCAATGAAGGGGAAATATTTAATCCCTCACCTTTTCTCTTCCTTAAAAAAATATTAAATTTTCTCGCCTTACCTTTCCTCTCTCTATTGTTGGGAGGCTTACTTATTGCTTTAGACCGTATACACATGCATCCTATAAAAACTAATCTTATTTACTATCCCCTTAAAAATGTAATCAACAACCCCTTTGCAATATCCATCACAATCAAATCACAATACAAACCATCCTTCAGAGTTCCTAGAGGATAAATTGTCATTGGTGATATGTCTATTTCCTCCTGTGTATTATTTTAAGCTCCTTGAAGCTGGACAGAGTCTTATTTCCCTCTTTATGAGGGTACTAGCTTATCCTGTGTAACATCTAGCTGTGGTCACTTGGATTGTGTCTCTGCAGGCATTTCTAGATTAGTGAATATGCAGGAGCTTTTAAATTATTTATATTTCTGAGCTTTGTTTTTCCCCCTTGCCCTTCTCATATTTTGTAAAATTTTTAGCTTTCTTACAAAGTCCAAAATAGTCTTTCCCGGACAGCTTTGCTTTACTGGAAGATACTGCTCCTGCCGGTCTTTCTTTGAGTTTGTCATGCTGACAGGCTGTGGTTCTTATTAGAGTTTTGTTAATGGACTGGAAGGAAGGCCAAACCTGATTCTGTCAGATAACATTAGAAAAGCCACAACATTTGCTCTTATCGTAATGGGTATTGTCCAAATGTACTGGAAGTCTCAGAAACTTTGATACCAATTAAATAGAATGCTTGTTGAGGTTCTCATGCCATGTAAGGTGTAACCGAAGAGACCTTGCATTAAGATAATTAACAAGAATTATTGAGCACTTGCTATGAGCCAGACACTGTTCTCATTTAGTTATCTCCACCATTCTTTGAGGTGAGGATATTGAAAGAAATTTTACCCTTATTGTGGTTCATGGAAGACATATAATACAGAAAAGCAAGACTATCTTGCACAAGGAAGGACAATGAACCTCTCAGTTAGATGCCCATGGGGTGCCACACTGTGGTCCTCCCACCTGCAGGCCTCAACATTTTGAACAAGGAATACCTGAGAGTAGATCCAAAGGTGACTCACATTAGCCATATTCGGGTACAGTTTTATGTACATCTACACGCAATGAATATCAAGTAATGATTATTCGTTTCACTTTGGCTTATCTGTCATCTTCCTTGAAGCAAACTCTATGGGAAGCAGTGGTGTCATGAGTCTGAAATCAGATCCAGAGGGAGTTTGATGATGTAGAAATGTTAAGGACATTTTGGGTCCTTCATCTGCATCCAGCATGAAGTGAGTCTTACCAACTCTCTCTCTCTCAGACAGCGCTTGGAGAGAATTGCATATGTTTGTCCCTGCTACTCTTCTTTTAATTTCTGTCATACTTACAAGCCTCCTGCTGTTCATATAATCTTTCTTCAATTGTGGTTTAATGGAATTGCTTAGTTTTGTGCTTAACTAAATTGGAATATCATTTTAACCTCACCTCACCTTAAGTTGAATTTTTGGATGTTTCCTGATTCATTGCCATATGTTTAGGGCATCTTTGGATCTGGTCCCTGAATGACTGACCATAATCCTGATATGGAGATTTTGCTATTATTCTTTAACTATCATTGGAAAACTATATTTTTAAGTTCTTAGGAGACAAATTGTGCTATATACAATGTATAAACAATAGGACTGTTATGCTATGCTATCTACCTTCTCATGTTCTTATTAAAAGATAATGGCTTCTTAAAAAAAGAACAGGCTGTATTCAGAGCAGGTTAATACTGCTGTGTTCCAGAGACCTGGCAGAATCATTAATAAGGAAACCAGTTGTGTGTAGATTTAAATTAATCAGCAAGCATCTAGCAGCTAGTAACCTAAGGGGAGGGGAAATCTTTCTCCTTGAAAAGAGAAAATATACTCCCTTCTCATTGAGAGAACACACACAAGCACAAATGTGTATGCACACACACATTTATGGAGAAATGGACATATGGTGTGACCATAATCTTTTCTCCTTCATGGTTTCTGTCACAGTGTATGAAAGAGAAAGTTTAATTCTCTGAAAGATGCGCTGCACCCCAAGGAGAATGATTTCCTAAGGGATGGAGTGAACGTGGTGGCTCATATTCACCATTGTGAAGAGAGTTATTTGGATGTCAACTCCGGTAGCACAGGGAGCCACATTCAAGGTTCCCTGTCAAATTAGGTAAGAACAGAGATGCAGAAGTAGGGAAGAGAAAGCATGGAACAGGCTGCAGGAAAATCAGGGCTCTTCTATCACCAATACCATTGGCAAGGCCCCTTCTTGGAGTGTGATTTGATGATAGCTGAGATTAATTCTAACTCAGGAATTTTGTTTCTCTCTTTAATAAAGGCATATGAAAACCAAGAACAGTGAACAAATGGGAGTTTGACACTTGACAAAGTTGCTTAAGGGTGTAAGTGTTTGAATACATTCTACAAGAACTAAAAGAGTTAAAATAAATTGGAAAGCTCTTTATTTTGAACTAAGCTATCATTGATTGAGAATTGAGACACACAATTTACCTCCTTACATTGTGATATATCATTTAACCATAATGCTCCTTGATATTAATGCTTACTTGTTAATATCAATTACTCCTGTTTGTATTTCAAAGGCATAATTTAGTTGAAAAACGTGGATATCTATTTGGCATTAGTAATTTGATACTTACGGGAAAATTTTTCACGAATCAAAAGGACATCACACAGTGGATAAAACATTGAACTATGTGCTAAGAGCCTGCATTCCAATACTACCTCTACCCCTTGCAAGAAAGTTTACTTTAGACAAATCTTCCTCCTTGAGTCTCAGTTTATCATGAGTAAATCTAGTATAAGGAAAAAACCCTGCTTTGTCTGAGCCATAAAGTGATTTTAATTATCAAACATAGTTAAATCGATTTAGAAGTGCTAGGGAAATGAGAAATTACCATAAAAATTTAGTTTTTGTATTTTGAAAAAAATTTTTGTAATGGATTCATAGCTCTGTCATCACCTCTGTGGTCTTGGAGAAGCTGCTTCCATTCTAAGGACCTCAGTTCTTCCATCTATTAAATAAAAAAATAGGACATGGCAGCCATTTGGTGAGCTCTGGCAATGAGGCAGGAGCCTTGCTGCTGTGATGTTTACACTGTGCTCCATTGCACCCTAGTTTAGCACTACCTGGGGAAAGATGTTGGTATCCTGTGTTCACTAGAATAGTTCCACCCTTATCTGATTTAATTGGTCTTCTGAATAAGCTTTTCTTTGTTGAAATTGTTCTGCAGCTAACAGAAAAATAATGTTTGGAAACCATTGGATTAGATAATTTATTGTTTCATTTCACGAGCATACAATTGTATTTCTATTATCATTTTTGCCATTGTTGTTGTTAGTATTACAGTACAGGCATTACCCCCGCTGGTAGTAGCACATCTGAAGAGTGGTCATAGAACTTGAAAGAAAATGTCGGCTCTTGGAAAGCTGGCTTGTTTTGCAAATCTAAATGAGCAGAGTGGTAAAAACATCCCAAGCGTTTATTTACATCTGTTGTACTAATCATGGGCCACTACTTGAGTGGGAAGGTGTGTATGGATTAGCATGCCCTGACTACCCTGGGTCTGCTGCTGACATGATCACTTTAAAGGAAATAATGCTTTCATTAAGGTACAAGCTCCTTCCTTCCTCAGGTGGCACTGACACATTCTGTAACACTCGTTCCTTTCACTGACTCTGTATGATTCCAGTCTCCTGTTGCTCCACCTTTTTAAACTAGCAAGACATCTGATCTCTTTTCAAGATATTGACTTACTGGCCAGGCACAGTGGCTCACGCCTGTAATCTCAGCACTCTGGGAGGCCAAAGTGGGTGGATCACTTGAGGGCGGGAGTTCAAGACCAGCCTGGCCAACATGGTGAAACCCCATCTCTACTAGAAATACAAAAATTAGCTGGGTGTGGTGGTGGGCACCTGTAATCCCATCTGAGGCATGAGAAGCCCTTGAGCTTGGTTGGGGGAGATTGCAGTGAGCTGAGTTTGCACCACTGCACTTCAGCCTAGGTGACAGAACCAGAGCCAGACTCAGACTCTCTCTTCAAAACAAACAAACAAACAAAAAACACCAAAATAAAGAAAGAGAGATTGACTTATGTTTGTACATTTATGAAACAGAAAAACTAATTGTGGATAAAACATTCCACAAATGAATGACAAGTCTGTGGATAGAGCCTGGTGGCAAGAGTAGGCAGAAATGTGACAAAAGGAATATTTACGTCAAATCTTTTATGATGTGTGATTAATCTCATACCAACATTCTTAACTAAAAAGCAGCTGAAATAAGAGCCTCAGGTTTTTAGGGCCATATGTAAACAAAAGCTCACTTTATCTATCTCTATACCTATAGATATTTATATATATAGACATCCAGATTTATATATTGTAATATCTATAGGTATTGATATATCTGGATATCTCTATATAGAGTAGATCTATATATGTAGATAGATGTATCTATATAGGTCTATATTAGTGCTTTCTCTCTCTGTCTCTTTCTCTCTCTCTCTATATATATATATTCATAGATATTCACACTATATATCCCTATTTATAGAGAGACAGATAAAAAGGTAGGTAGATATAGCTTGGGTTAAAATAATGACAAGACTGTTGGGAGTTGAAATGTATCTATTGATATAAAAAAATGTAAAACAGTATAAGCTTAAAGAGTAAAACTGAGCATATTACCACTCATTTTAGCCATGTATCTTCAAACCATCAGCACCATTTCAGGTGGCATTAACCTTTTCAGATTTTTCAGATTCTTACAGAATCCTCCAAGAGATGTTCAACTTTCAGACAGAGTTCTCCTTTTCCCCTTTAAGGGGGAAATTTACATCCATGTGATGTTCCTTATGGTTTTTCCTACAGATTATTCTTCTCTATCATGTTTGCTGCTTCTGGTCCTCTTATTTCACAAAGTTTTCCTCAGGCTGCTGTAGACAAAAATAACAAGCCTGATAATAATCTTATCAGTAATGGTTTAGATATTGTCTTAATCTGAACCACAAAGAACATAAATACTCTAAACATTTAAACTGCATTTGATATTAAAAAAATATTGCTATTCCATATAGCATAGCCCTGTTGTACTATATTAAAGTCCTTTAATACAGTTTTAATGTAAAAAGATGTTAAATACAAGTTAAAATAATGGCGAAGAGGTGTTGAAATTTTCTGGTTTATTATGTTCTAATCACTCTTCTTCAGTCCAGTACAACCTAGGTGGCTGACATGGTAGTGATTTAAAATTACTTCTTAGTGGCTCTTGTCCTAGACTTGCAATATCTATTAAAAATCTTAATGAGGGGATTACAAACCTTTTTGGCAAAGATAAACAATATAGACTCTTTTATTAAAATGGATAAACCGAAAAGAAATTTGAAGCTGGGATAACAACAGTGAGCAGGTGAGCGATTTAGTTTCTGTAAAAGACAAGTTCCACTATTTCATCATGGAGTCTAGAAGTCTGGCCCTAGACTACTTTTAAGAAATGGGCTAATTTCATTGCGTGGAGGGTATCCTTTTAAGAAAATAACACTCCTGTGTGCGCTGTGATGAGATTTCACATTAAAATCTTGTTTCTTATGTTGCTAAGGTTTTGAGATTTAATGTTCTTAAAGGGCATATTTAAGAAGGTAATTAACGCTCAGTAATTTTTATTTTCTTGTTGATTTTATTTTTACAAAACGATCTTAAACTTCATAGCATGAAAAGGCAGAGACAAGAAAAGCTCTGAATGGAACCAGTTTGAGTCAACATGAATGTGTGTGATGGATATATATATACACATATAAAATACACATATACACATATAAAATATACCTATATAAATAGTTTAATAAAAATAGAATGATATTGTATGTGCTGTTTTATAACTTGATTTTTATCATTATTTTACAGATTATTCACATGCCAATAAACAGAATACTACATCATTTTTGCCTTTTACATATTAGATATCCAATAAATATTTTAAAAATAAATTTATAGTGGCATGATATATATTCAGTAGCCTGCATTATTTAACATTGTTATACCTTAAAAGAAAAATGGGAGTGTGTGTGGAATATGTGACCTCCAATATTCTAGAATACACGTTTTAAAAACTAACATATGTATTAATATATATAATATGTGTGTGCATATACATATATATAATCACTGATATAAATAAAAACTGATATCTATCTATCTATCTACCTGTCTTCCAAAATAGTCATTAGTAGGGAAGAATGCTGAAGGATGCTTCAAAAATTTAGAAGGATCTTGTGTAATTATATATAATGTATATAAAATTTTTATTAATATCAATGATATGTTTAGATTTTTAACAAATCTATGATATATAATGAATAATATATATCATGTATATATTTTATGATTTATATGAATTATATGATTCATATAATATGATAAGTTTATAAATCACATAAAATGATTTATATAATTTATATAAAACCCTTGCAAATCTTTGTGACATTCTTCAGCATTCTTCCATACTAATGATTATTTTGGAATATATTTTTTTCTACACATCTGATGGTTAGGTACTTTGAGGACTGCCTGAAGAGTCAAAATAGATTTCTTGTGGTCTTTGAGGCAATTAGGAAATCAGTAAATGAGGTTGCATTTGCATACCATCTTATTATCAGCCCTGATTCAGTATTGAAGAGGATATAGAAGATAAAAGACATGATGTGGACCCTCTTGAGTGATCTGTTTATGATAATCGATGTTACTCATTCTTCAGGGCTTAGCTCAGTCATATGTATTGATCCTATTAATCCTATTTTTTTTTTCTAAGACTTTAAACTGTCAATTCTTCCCTCCTCTCCATGACTCTGTGATTTGACTTCTGCCTTATCATCCTCATACAACTTGTGTTTCAACCATATAAATCCATGAACAGTTTTTTAGAACACAATGTTTTCTCTAAGTATTTTTTTTCCTTGTTTTAATGACTTTCCTAACTCTCCTCTGTTTTTGGTAAGCTCTTAATTATGCTTCAAAGGTCAGTTCAAATATCATCTCCTCTGGAACGCCTTCTCGGGACCTCTCTCAGTAAAATTAATCATTTCTTCCTCTTTACATATAACATAGTACAAGCCTCCTTTTTTTTTTTTTTTAGCACATCACAATGCTGTGATTACTATTTGTGAGTGTTTGTCTCCTCATGCAGAATTCATCTTTCCATTTGTAGCACTGAGAACAGTTTCTGAAAATAGGAAATAATACAACCAACATATGACCAGGCCTCCATAGAGAATCTTCGCTCTTGAAGCCAAACTCTGCATTCATGAAATCTTCAGAAAACATGTCTAACTACAGAAAGCATTAGCAGTAATATAAATTTTATAGAAGATTTTGGGGAGAAAAGAGGATTAAGGCTTTATATCAAACACCAAATCACTAACAACTTGATTAAAAACTTTTAGCTTTTTTCTTCCTATTTCTTTCTGTCAAGTTTCTCGTCTGCATTCCCCAAGGCAAGGGGCACATCAGAATCTTTAAGTGTCTACAGTGGTGTTAGTATTGGGGCTGGTGCATGCAAGTTGTATGTCAAATGGATGCAGATTTAAAAAGCATAAATGGTAAATATCTAGTCTGGTAATTATGCACAATAATGTAAGACCCTCTGTGACCTAGTTTCTCCAACTCTCCAGCCCCATCTTTTGCAATTCCCTTCATTTCCTATTCTGTTTGTAGTTGATGTTGCATAACAGGACACCTCATAACAGGATTTTCTCACTCATGCACTTTCATTTTTCTGTCGTGCAGAGTTTCACATCTTTGCCTGGATAATCTCAATTTACTCCTCAAATTCTCTAAGAATCCTTACCTAAAAATGTGTCAAGTCCTCCTTTTCTGTGCACTAGTGGGAGAAACTAGTGCACAGAAAGGGAGAAGCACATGAGCAAGGAATCAGCATGACAAAGAGTATGTTGTGTGCCACAAATGAGAAAGGAGACTTGCTGAGAAAGGAGATGCAAATATGGATGTGTTCTGTTTTATACTTCTGTTAGTCTATGAGCTTCTCAAAAGTGGATAGTATATTATGGGTTTTTGCCTGACATATAATAACTGATTAATAAGTGTGTTGAAATGAACTATTTTCTATCCCAAGTGGAATGTAGACTTTTTGGAGATCATAGTTTCCATTGTCTTTTAGCATATGCTGTACTGACGGCAGGTTCATTATTTGACAAATTAATTTTACAATTTCTCATTTTTCAGCTACCAAAAATTACAAACCATATTTATGAGATAAATCTGCAAATTGAGTTTCCATAATGCAAAACTTGTTTGAATAGTTCACAAGAAATTTAATTGTGATGGGTCAATTAAAAATGTCTAACTTGTTAATGACAATCTTTGCCCTTAGTCTGACCAATTCAAAACTGTTAGTAAGACTAAATTAACTTTGTCTTGATCTATTTTTGAATGATTACATGGAGATCTGGCAGAGATAGGGATATTCAGTTTGGTGCAATTAGAAAGAAATTTTTATTTTTATTCTTATTTTAATTTTATTATTATATTTTGAGACAGTTGTCTCACTCTGTCACCCAGCCTGGAGTGCAGTGGCATGATCATAGCTCACTGCAGCCTCAACCTTCTGGGCTCAATTGACCCTCTGGACTCAGCCTCTGAAGTAGCTGGGACTACGGGCATGCACCTCCATGCCTGGATAAATTTTTCATTTTTAAACAAATAGGAAAACTGTTTAGTCTGTTTGGCTGCGAGAAAATCCTTTAATCACTTTGAAACTCTGTTGTATTATGTATAAAAATGCAGAATGTACAACTATAACTACATGAACCATGTAACTCACTTAGGTTCCATTTAGTTCTAAATATTTGATACAGTCACCATGATTATCTACACTATGGGTTGGCAAGCTACATCCAGTGAGATATTTTGGGCTACCACCTGTTTTTGCAAATAGAGTTTTACAAACACTGTCAACCTCATTTTTTTTTCTTTTTTCAAACTTTTATTTTAAGTTTGGGGTTATATGTGCAGGATGTGCAGATTTGTTACGTAGGTAAACATGTGCCATGGTGATTTGCTGCACAGACCATCCTATCATCTAAGTATTAAGCCAAGCATCTATCAGCTATTCATTTGATGCTTTCCTTCCTCCCACCCCCCACTTTCCAACAGGCACCAATGTGTGTTTTTCCCCACCATGTGGCCATGTGTTTTTATCATTCAGCCCCCACTTATAAATGAGAACCTGTAGTGTTTGGTTTTCTGTTCCTACATTAGTTTGCTGAGATAATAGCTTCCAACTCTATCCACATCTCTGCAAAGTACACAATCTTGTTCCTTTTTATGACTGCATAGTATTCCATGGTATATATTTACCACATTTTCTTCATCCAGTCTATCACTGATGGACATTTAGGTTGATTCCATGTCTTTGCTATTGTGAATACTGCTACAGTGAACATACACATGCCTGTGTCTTTAAAAATGAATGATTGATATTCCATTGGATAAAAATGAGGAAGAAGCAAAAGCAGAAACCCCGGATAAACCCATCAGATCTTATAAGATGTATTCGCTATCACGAGAACAGCATGGGAAAGACTAGCCTCCTTTATTCAATAATGGGATTACTGGGTCAAACGGTATTTCTGCATCTAGGTCTTTGAGGAATAACCACACTATTTTCCACAATGGTTGAACTAATTTACACACCAACAAACAGTATAAAAACATTCCTTTTTCTCTGCAACCTCACTAGCATCTATTGTTTTTAGACTTTTTAATAAAAGTCATTCTGAACTGGCATGAGATGGTATCTCCTTGTGGTTTTGATTTGCATTTTTCTAATGAGCAGTGATGTTGAGCTTTTTTTCATATTTTTGATGGCCACATGTATGTCTTATTTTGGGAAGTGTCTGTTCATGTCCTTTGCCCACTTTTCAGTGGGTTTTTTTTTCTCGTATATTTGTTTAAGTTTCTTGTAGATGCTGAATATTATATCTTTCATATAATATATGAATAGATTGCAAAAATTTTCTTCCATTCTGTAGGTTGACTGTTCACTCTGATGATAGCTTCTTTGCTGTGCTGAAGATCTTTAGTTTGTTTAGAACCCATTTGTTAATTTTTGCTTTTGTTGCAATTGCTTTTGGCATTTTTCATGAAATCATTGCTGGTGCTTATTCCCTGAATGGTATTGCCTTGATTTTCTTTTACTATTATTATTATACTTTAAGTTCTGGGATACATGTGCAGAACATGCAGGTTTGTTATATAGGTATGCATGTGCCATGGTGGTTTGCATCAACCCATCACCTACATTAGGTATTTCTCCTAATGCTATCCCTCCCCTACCCCCAAACCCCTTTAATTCCTCCCCTAGCCCCCACCCTCTGACAGGCCCAGTGTGTGATATTCCCCTCCCTGTGTCCATGTGTTCCTACTGTTCAATTTCCACTTATGAATGAGAACATGCAGTATTTGGTTTTCTATTCCTGTGTTAGTTTGCTGAGGATGATGGTTTCCAGCTTTATTCATGTCCCTGCAAAGGACATGAATGAACTCATCCTTTTTTATGGCTGTATAGTATTCCATGGTGTATATGTGCCACATTTTCTTTATCCAGTCTATCATTGATGGGCATTTGGGTTGGTTCCAAGTCTTTGCTATTGTGAACAGTGCTGCAATAAACATATGTCTGCATGTGTCTTTATAGTAGAATGATTTATAATCCTTTGGGTATATACTCAGTAATGGGGTTGCTGGGTCAAATGGTATTTCTGGTTCTAGATTCTTGAAGAATCACCACAATGTCTTCCACAATGGTTGAACTAATTTACGCTCCCACCAACAGTGTGAAAGCATTTCTATTTCTCCACATCCTCTCCAGCATCTGTTGTTTCCTGACTCTTTAATGATCACCATTCTAACTGGCATGAGATGGTATATCATTGTGATTTCGATTTGCATTTCTCTAATGATGAAATAGTCATCTACAGAACTCTTCACCTTAAATTACAGAATATACATTCTTCTCAGCACCACATCATATTTATTCTAAAATTGACCACATAATTGGAGGTAAAAAACTCCTCAACAAATGCAGAAGAATGGATATCATAACAAATAGTCTCTTAGACCACAGTGCAATCAAATTTGAACTCAGGATTAAGAAACTCACTCAAAACCACACAACTGCATGGAAACGGAACAACCTGCCCCTGAATGACTACTGAGTAAATAACAAAATTGAGACAGAAATAAATAAGTTATTTGAAACTAATGAGAACAAAGACACAATGTACTGGAATCTCTGGGACACAGTTAAAGCAGTGTTTAGAGGGAAATTTATAGTACTAAATGCCCACTGAAGAAAGCAGGAAATATCCAAAATCAACACCCTAACACCACATTTAAAAGAACTGGAGAAGCAAGGGCAAATAAATTCAAAGCTAGCAGAAGACAAGCAATAAATAAGATCAGAGCAGAACTGAAGGAGACAGAGACATGAAAACCCATTCAAAAAAAATCAATGAGGTGCCGGTCATGGTGACTCACACCTGTAATTCCAGCACTTTGGAAGGCCGAGGTGGGCAGATCACGAGGTCAGGAGTTCAAGACCAGACTGGCCAACATGGTGAAACCCCGTCTCTAAAAAAAAGACAAAAAACAAAAAACAATGAATCCAGGAGCTGGTTTTTGTTTGTTTGTTTATTTGTTTTTCATTCACCAGCTGGTTTTATTTACTCACAAAGACAATTCAAAGCCAGGTGCAGCACCTCTGAGCTCACACTTGCCCTTCCCATTTTGTGGGCCTGTATTTGAAACACTGAATGTGACGTGTCCTTCAATCACCACAGCACTTTAATCCCCACAACAGCCCTGTGAAGTAGGAATCACCACCTTTCCCCCTGCCTCATGTTACAGATGGGGAAACCAAGGCACACAATCCACGGAGTGTGCATCACATGGGGAGTTCAGGGTTAGACTGGAGTATGAACACACAGGACTGTTGGTTCTCACCACGGCTCAGTCAGCAGCCCACCTGGCCTCTTCCCCTCCCTTTGGTGGTTCCATCAGCAGCAGCATAAGAATTTAACCCTTCATTTTGCTGAAAGCCCCTGCAGATGACAGTTTCCTTCCTATCATGTCTGCAGAGCTCCAAGGCTGGGGGTGATGTTGAGGCCGAATCCAGCCACAATACTTCAGCTGTGCCTCTCCTCGAGAGTGGGTGGCCGCCCCTGGCACATCCCTGGCACATGAGCATGCGTAACAGACTCCTGTCCCACTGCCCCTAGCACAAGAACGTGACCACAACTCCCCAGCCACTCAGCCTGCACAGCAGGCACAAATGGGGAGTTGACTTGAATGGCATTCCATCAACAAAAGAGACAAGGCATCTCCTTCTGGGTTGCAACACCCGCAGCATCCATTCAGACCACCAAGGGCAAGCTGCGCCGGGTGCACTGGGATCCCAATGGAGCTGGGCGAAAGCCGGAGTCCTGGGTTCCAGAGCAGTCCTGGGAGCCCTGGAGTCTGGAAAGGATGCAGCAGTAGGGGCGGTGGCGAGAGCGAGAACTCCAGCTCCTAGCCTGTTGGCTCTCAGCAAGGTGGCTCCCGCCAGCTCAAGGCAAGCTCAGGAGCGGCTTCTGTCCTCATGGTTCCCCACAATCGTCTTGCTGTACAGCTTCTCCTTTTCCTCCTTGCACGTGTCCTTCATCTTCTCCCTCTTCAGGCCCCATCCCACAGAAGGTCCACAAATTCTCCCTGCCTGGCAATGGCGGATTTCACCCTATTCCAAACTGGACGCCATCTTCATCTGCGTCTCTGATTATGGGAAGCAGGTACCACATGCTGCAGGCAATAGCCCAGCTGGCCATCATTCCCAGCAGGTACGTCACCATCCCATATTTGCTGCTGTTCCAGAAGTCATCGCCAAATTGAGGGGCATACTTGATAGCAACAGGGTAAACTGTGGCTCCAATTTCAAAACTTCCCTTTTTGAACATCATCACCAATGTATTATTGATGCAGGTTCCTTTAGGGAAGATGAGGATAAGCGGCTTGCTTTTATCTTGCATATGTTCAGACAGTCTCTTAGCCACCACGTGGCGATCCTTCACTTCTGAGCACTCAAACCAGGCGTGCGGGCAGGCCCTCACCATGGCTCTCTGAATCACACCCCTGAGTCCTCGTGCACTTGACTCACCATGGCATAATAGCCATCGCTGGCCAAGATGATCACATCGATCGGCGAGGTATGACTGGCCACATGGATGCCATAGTTTCTCAGTCTGTTTTCCCTGTCGTGGCAGGTGATAACGGCTGTCAATGCTCGCACACAGATCTGGTAAAACATTAAGTGAACATGTTTACTCATGAACTCCTTAGACCTCCTAT
Organism: Ateles fusciceps; assembly: GCA_036589455.1. Classification (NCBI taxonomy): domain Eukaryota; kingdom Metazoa; phylum Chordata; class Mammalia; order Primates; family Atelidae; genus Ateles; species Ateles fusciceps. The sequence goes on from JAZHEH010002565.1 coordinate 2,818,153, forward strand.
TTGACAAGCATCCCACCACAGTCGTGCCCACCACCAGAAGGCTAATCCCTGTGAAAGCCAGTGCTATCCTGAGTGGCAGCAGGAAGCAGTACCAAGTCAGCACTCCTAACCCGCACAGGACCATGAGCCAAAGGCTGATGTACTGGATGTTATAATTGGTTCTGCTCAGTAGGTTCCAGGACTCCAGTTCCTCTGCTGAGAATCTCTTTGTCACCTCATCATTCGTAATGGTCTCCATTCATTTCCAGTAAAAGCAGAAAATGTCAGAGGGCTCGAACTCTGGAGTGTTGTCCAGAGCCTTACTACTATCACTTCGATGAATCTCTTTGATCTCTTCTTCTAGTGAAGTGGGAATCATCTTTGTAATGATTCTGCTGGTGTAGGACTTGTAAAGCTGGTGGTTCTTCTTCTTGGCTCCTTGTCAGGAGCTGGTTTTTTGAAAAGATTAACAAAGTAGATAGACTACTCGCCAGACTAATAAAGAAGAGAGAAGAATCAAATAGGCACAATAAAAAATGACAAAGGGGATATTACCACTGATCCCGCAGAAATACAAACTACCATCAGAAAACACTATAAACACCTCTATGTAAATAAACTGGAAAATCTAGAAGAAATGAATAGATTCCTGAACACATACACCCTCCCAAGATTAAACCAGAAAAGAGTCAAATCCCTGAATAAACGAATAACAAGTTCTGTAATTGAGTCAGTAATTAATAGCCTACCAACCAAAAAAGCCCAGGACCAGACAGATTCACAGTTGAATTCTACCAGAGGTACAAAGAGGAGCTGGCACCATTCCTTCTGAAACTATTCCAAGCAATAGAAAAAGAGGGACTCCTCCTGCTATGTTTCTACTGGTTTCAGAGTTGAATTCCTACTGCTTACACATAATGTTTTGAAAAAGAAAATAATTTGTTGGAAATATATTGGAGTAACTAATAGAATTGAAGTAACAGCTGAAAACTAAAGCTTAGGGTTCTTTTAGTATTATAAAGCTAAGATTTCAGTGGCTTCATCTTGAGTTCAGATAACTCAGGTTCAGTGACCTCCAGGTCAATTTGATTCTTCATTGAAAATTAAATTTCCATAGGAATCGTGGATCAACTTGGCCTGGGTCAAGCAAATATTTATGGATACTAGGGTAGACATGATGGCTCTCTTGAATTATCTGGCCATTCTTAGAGAAGAGTTAATCATTGCGAGCCAGGCAGCCACTATACTTGTTTTATGTTTTCCCAATGTATATTGCACCTTCTATGTCTTATGTAATGTGTTTGACTTTAAACAGAAATAAAATACCTTAGCTGAACCACATATAAGTTTAAAAAAAAAAGAAAAGAAAAGAGAGACTCCTCCCTAACTCATTTTATGAGGCCAGCATCATCCTGATACCCAAACCTGGCAGGCACAAAACAACAACAACAAAAAATTCAGGCCAATATCTCTGATGAATATCAGTGTGAAAATCCTCAATAAAATACTGCAAACCAAATCCAGCAGCACATCAAAAAACTTATCCAGCATGATCAGGTCAGCTTCATCCCTGGGATGCAAGGCTAGTTTAACATATGCAAATTAATAAACATAATCCATCACATAAACAGAACCAATGGCAAAAACCACATGATTATCTCAGTAGATGCAGGAAAGGCTTTTTATAAAATTGAACAGCCCTTCATGCTAAAATCCCTCAATAAACTAGGTATTGGTGAAACACATCTCAAAATAATAAGAGCAAAATATGACAAACCTACAGCCAATATCATACTGAGTGGGCAAGTGCTAGAAGAATTGCCCTTGAAAACCAGCACAAGACAAGGATGACTTCCCTCTCCACTTATATTTAACATAATGTTGGAAGTTCTGGCCAGGGCAATCAGGCAAGAGAAAGAAATAAAGGTATTCAAATAGGAAGAGAGGAAGTCAGATTGTCTCTGTTTGCAGATGACATGATTGTGTATTTAGAAAACCCCATTGTCTCGACCCCAAATCTACTGAAGCTGATAAGCAACTTCAGCAAAGTCTCAGGATACAAAATTAATTTGCAAAAATCACAAGCATTCCTATACACCAATAATAGACAAACAGAGAGTCAAATCGTAAGTGAACTCCCATTCACAAGCACAACAACGAGAGTAAAATACCTAGGAATACAACTTATAAAGGATAGGAAGGACCTCTTTAAGGAGAACTACAAACCACTGCTCAGGGAGATAAGAGAGGATATAAACAAATGGAAAAACATTTCATGCTCATGGATAGGAAGAGTCAATATCATGAAAATGGCCATACTGCCCAAAGGAATTTATAGATTTAATGCTATCCCCCATCAGGCTACCATTATCTTTCTTCGCTGAATTAGAAAAAAGTATTTTAAATTTCATGTAGGACCAAAAAGAGCCCATGTAGCCAAGACAATCCTAACCAAAAAGAACAAAGCTGGAGGCATCACGCTATATAACTTCAAACTATACTACAGGGCTACAGTAACCAAAACAGCATGGTACTGGCACCAAAAGAGATGTATGGAACAATGGAACAGAACAGAGGCCTTGGAAATAATGCCTCACAGCTACAACCATCTGATCTTTGACAAACCTGACAAAAACAAGCAATGGGGAAAGGATTCTCTATTTAATAAGTGGTATTTGGAAAACTGGCTAGCCATATGCAGAAAACTGAAACTGGACCCCTACCTTACACCTTATACAAAAATTAACTCCAGATGGATTAAAGACTTAAATGTAAGACCTAAAACCGTAAAACCTGGGAAGAAAACCTAGGCAATACCATTCAGGACATAGGCACGGGCAAAAACTTCATGACTAAAACATCAAAAGCAATGGCAACAAAAGCCAAAATTGACAAATAAAATATAATTAAACTAAAGAGCTTCTGTGCAGCCAGAGAAACTATCTTCACAGTAAACAGGCAATGTACAGAATAGGAGAAAATTTTTTCATCTGTCCATCTGACAAAGGGCTAATATCCAGAATCTACAAAAAACTTAAACAAATTTATAAGAAAAAAACAACCTCATCAAAAGAAGGCAAAGTATATGAACACTTTTCAAAAGAAGACATTTATGCAGCTAACAAACATATGAAAAAAAGCCTTGATTTTATTCTAGGGTTTTTATAGTTTTGGGTTTACATTTAAATCTTTAATCCATCTTGAATTGTATATGATGTAAGGAAGGGGTCCAGTTTCAGTTTTGTGCATCTGCCTGACCAGCTTTCCCAGCACCACTTATTAAATAGAGAATCCCCATGTGACTTAATGTGAAATTTGAAGATCCAATAACAATGTTCCTTATAATTAATAATGAATATATTCTCTCCTCTTATGCATGAGAGCCATTACTTTACAATATTTTTTACTCTTGTTGTATTCTCAATTTCTTTAGCCTTGAATACATGGATGATCTCATAGGTAAACTTACAAAACTGAGAGATCCTTTTGCGTGTCGGATTATAAATTAGATACAGAACATATCAATCGTGCCTCTATCCAAATTAAAATAGCATGAAGAATACAGGGAAAACAATTTAAAAAATTGAATGCTGAGAAAATAGTTGATATTTTTACTCCAATAAATGACAGCATCCCACTAAAATTATAAATTTACAGTCACACAACAAATGCTACTATGAGTTATCTCCTTTGGCAGAAGCATTATAGAGCTATTTAAGAACTTCACTCAGATGCCTAATTTGTATATCTTTGAAAAAGTGTGGTATTTGTTTTCATTGTATTCTGACAGCCTACCCATATTATGCATTACAATTATTCTCTTTTTTGGAGCCTTCTCACACTTTACAAAATTAATGCAGTGCATCCTTCATCACCATTTTCTAAAAATTGAGTATTTTCAATCTATGGACCTAGCCAAACAAATAGCCTTATATTCTTTGACATTTTTTATATCTTGTTAGAATTGAGTGCGTTTTCTTCTTTTGATTTAAACAAACAAAACAGAAAAAAGAAAAAACCGAAAAAAAAACCCACCTGTCAACAAAAGTAATTAGGATGTCAAAAATAAAAGCTTTATTCATAATCATTACAGAAATGCTGAGGGGTGTTTAATTTAGAAGTCAGATATTTTAAAATGAAAAATCTCAGCATTTTGTGGAAATTATACTTGCCTTGTGATTTTCCATTTATCTCCTCCCCCTCTTGTATTTGAGTCATAGAAGAACTGTACGAGCTATCAGGCATTTCTTTCAGAGGTTTGATTTTTAATTGATTTGCTCTTCTTTTGGGTAAACAGGTCTAGAAATGAAAGGATATGAGAAAAGAAATATCAGATTCATGAAAAATACTGTTTAAAACTGAGTTAATATTTGAAATGTATTGCAAGTACAATTTGGAATTAGTCTTAATCCTCCAGTTGTTGCCTCCTGTGCAGCTCTGCCTGGGCAGGCTGGCCTTCGTTTGTTTAGAGACTGGCATGATGGATGAGCTGGTTCTAGGCCAATATGTTTAAGTAAAACCTGGGAGTCCCTGGGTTAGTAGAACACAATTCATATAAAGCCTTGGGAACATTCAGCAGCTGTATTGCTATTTGCCTTATCAAGGAGACTGACTGGCCCAAATCACATCCAATTTTTATTTTTGAAAGAGAAAAAGAAATAATTTGAGGGCATTCTCCCAAACTTTGAATTTGATTCTCATTCAGGCAGAAAACTTTGAATTTTTTTTTCTAAAAAACAGCAACAGAAACACATGGAAAATTTGTGGTGAAGAATACTCTAGGCTCCAAACTCATTACAGACTTTCCTGTCTGGCCTGAGATGGCAAATAGAATTACCTACATTTCACAGGCAAGAAAATAGAAGTAAGGAGAGAATAAATGATTTGAGCAAATTGGAAAGGAAGGAAATTGAGCTTCAGTTTTTTTGGCATTGTTTTATCTCCCTAGAATAGTAAACTTTCAATTGTTTGAAGATGTTGTTCACAGTCCAGATGCTACAGACCATATAAATTTTACAATACAATATCCCCATCTAGTCAATGGTTAGAAACCTGTAGTGGGGCAACCCACTTAATTTTGGCATACTTTTGATTATAAAAAGATTCCTCTTTAGATTAACTAAAATTTCCCTCTTTTATCTTCCATTCACTTGTTCTAACAGTTCCACTCTTTGGAGTCATGGAACAAATCTAACATCTGTGTTACATTGAAGCCATTCAAATATTTGAAGATACTAATCATATTCTCTTTGGATTAAAATGTCTTATGTCCTTGATGTTTCTTCAACAAGTATGGTTTTAAGGCCCATCCTTACTCGGATTTATCTTTTGGGTTTAGATTTTCCTTTTAACTAAAATCTGTTAAAATGCAAAGCCAAAAACAAAAATGCAATAATTTAGCTGTTCATAAAATAGTTGACATAAATTCCATCATTCTCGATTGTGAGCTTCCGTGTATTTAGCCTAGGCTCACTTTTTTTTTTTTTTGAAGCATCACATTACTTTATTCACACTCTGCTTATTGTCAATTAAAATCCTTAAGATCTTATCATATATAATGTTGGTGTGTGATATCATTACCTCATCTTTTCAGGTAGAGTTGCTTTTCCAGTCTAAAATGCATATACAATTATCTCTGTTAAATTTAATCTTATTAAACTGGTTTTGGTCCGGTCTAATAGACATTTTGGAGGCTTTTTCCTTTTTTTTTTTTTTTTAGAGACAAGGTCACACTATGTGGCTCAGGTTGGAGTGCAGTGGCCATGCAGATATGCAGTCATACAGCATTGCAGCCTTGAACTCCTGGGCTCAAGGGAACATCCTGCTATGGTTTGGATATTTGGCCTCTCTAAATATCATGTTGAAATTTGATCTGCAATGTTGAAGGTGAGGCTGAATGGGAGGTGTTTGGATCATAGGGGGGAGATCCGTTGGCTAGATTAATGCCCTCCTTCGGGAAGGGGGGAGTGAGTGGATTTATTGGTTCCCACTAGATTTCCCCGGAGAATTGGTTGTTGAAAAGAGCCTGACCCTGTTTTTTTTTCTCTTGCCATGTGATCTGTATATACCAGTTCTCCTTCTCCTTCTGCTATGAGTGGAAGCAGCCTTAGGCTGTCACCAGAATCAAATGCTGGTTTCATGCTTCTTGTATAGTCAGCAGAACCATGAGTCAAATAAACCTCTTTTATTTTTAAATCATCCAGCTTCAGGTATTCCTGTATAGCAATGTAAACAGGCTAAGACACTCCTATCTCAGCCTTCTCAGTATTTGGGACCACAGACATGTGCCGTCACCCCCAGCTAAATTTTGCAGTTTAATTGTAATATCTAGCATGCTCTTTATCCACTTTAAGCCTATGTTACCTGAGAATGTGATGACCATGCCCTCTAAGTCACCATGTAAGACTTTGGAAATCATTTTGCCTGGTACATGACTAAGGGAAAATGCTCTCCTTCCTATCTGTATCCATTGCTTAGTGCCATTTTAGTCTGAATATTTAAAAATTGTAATTCTCTATCTAAAATGTCCTCCTTTCCAAGTCCAAATCTCTTAATCTATTGTTAAGACCATTGTTATTGACCCCATTAAATCCCTTGCTAAAGTCCAGGCATATCATGCTTATGTTTGCTATGCTTTCTGCATCCTAAGGCTATTCAATCTAATAATTTTTTTAAGAAAGAAATTAGATTCATTGGCCATAACTTGTTGATAATCAACCTAAATTGAGTCTGGTAGTCCTAACTCTAGTGAAACTTTACAGAGAGTGAAATGTAGTAAAGACTCAGTGAAATGCATTAGTCATGGCTCAAATATGACCTGAAGCTTTGTGCTTTCATGGATTATTCAACCAACTACTAAAATATTTTATATTATATACTTTGATTCAGAAGAAAATTAAGCTAATAATACAACTATTTTTAATAATTTCAGTGAGAAGCTCACAAATTTTCTGGGTATGGAAATGCTGTATTCCAAATATCCAGAAATATAATATCAACATCTGGATCGAAACTTCTTTATACTGAAAAGTCACACATCCATTAAGAAAGAACAGATAGATTAAATCTAGGAAATCTGTCCTCACAAGAAGTTTGTCAAATAACTTCTTGGAAAGAATAAAAGAAGATACACACACACACACACACACACACACACACACACACACACATATATATTATAAGTTCTGGGGTACATGTGCAGATCATGCTGTATTGTTACATAGGTAGGGAGATAAAACAATGCCCTAGATATACACATGCCATGGTGGTTTGCTGCATCCATCCCCCCCATCATCTACATTAGGTATTTCTCCTAATGTTATCCCTCTCCTAGCACCCCCACCCCCTAACAGGCCCTGGTGTGTGATGTTCCCCTCCCTGTGACCATGTGTTCTCATTGTTCAACACCCACTTATGAGTGAGAACATGTGGTGTTTGGTTTTCTGTTCTTGTGTAAGTCTGCTGAGAATGATGATTTCCAGATTCTTCCATGTCCCTGCAAAGGACATGAACTCATCCTTCCTTTTTTATGGCTGCATAGTATTCCATGTGTATATATGCCACATTTTCTTTATCCAGTTATCATTGATGGGCATTTGGGTTGGTTCCAAGTCTTTGCTATTATAAACAGTGTCACAATGAATATACATATGCATATGTCCTTATAGCAGAATGATTTATAATCCTTTCAGTAATGAGAAGATATATTAATTAGCCAGAGAAGGACTCCTATTATTAGCCTTTACATTTCCAAAGGTATGGGGGGATTATTGTATTTGTTTATTTAGTTTTTCTCTGCTTATTTTCCTCTGACTCAGCAGATGATTGCTCTGTTCTAGCAAACATATAAAAGAAAGGATGAGTCTTCAACAATCAACGAAAACCAAAGAGTATATGAATTTTGGAAGAAGTTTTAGATGTCATAAAGTTCAATTTTTATCTAGGTGGTATCTTTATGATATTTCTGACAGATGGCCATTCAGTCTTTACCCGATGCCTGATTGATATGGTTTGGATGTGTGTCCCCACCCAATTCTCATATTTGAAATGTAATCCCCAGTATTAGAGGTTGGGCCTGGTAGAAGGTGATTGGATCATGGGGGGAGATTTCTCATGAATGGTTTAGCACCATCCCTCTTGGTACTGTCCTGGTGATAGTAAGTTCTCCTGAGATCTGGTTGTTTAAAAGTGTGTAGCACCTCCTTCTTGCTCTCTTATTCCTGCTCTGGCCCTGTGATCATATCTGCTCCTTCCACCATGATTGAATGTTTTCTGAGGCCTCCCCAGAAGCTGAGCAGATGTCAGCATCATGCTTCCTATGAAGACTGCAAAACTGTGAGTCAATTAAACTTCTTTTGTTTACAAATTACTTAGTCTCAGGTATTTCTTTATTGCAATGCAAAAACAGCCTGATAAACTCATGTAACAGGGAACTCATTATCAATAAACATTAAAAAGTTCAAAAATTTTAAGTATTAAACAATTGTTTTTAATACTCTTTAGAAAATATACCTTCCTGTAGCTTTCATCTTTTACTCTTGGTCTTGTCCTTTGTGTGAAAACACAATACGTGTTGTTTTTCCTCCACCTAGCAGCTCTTCAGATTTTAAAGGTAACTATCTAATTTAAAAAAAAAGTTCGATATTCCAATATGAACCATAAATCTCTTCCCTGTGCCTAGGCCATGGAAACGGGAGAGGTAGTGGCATGAAACTCCCATGGGAAGGCATAGTTATAAGATGGTTAAACTAGAAACCAAAGGACTTGCAACCTACTCTCAGTTCGTCCTTTAAATATGATTTGACAGTCTTTCATATCTATGCCTCACCTTCACCATCTGCAAAATGAGAGTCAGGATATTTTTCCTAAATGTAGAAGAATGCTATTGAGATGAAATGAGAGGATAAATGTTAAAGGTCTCTATAAAAATCACATATTTTGTAAATATGCACACTTAAGACTTTAGAGGAAAAAAATAAATAACAGAAGAAGCTATATCTGCACCTCTGGTCAGTCATCAGCATTCTCTGTCCCCACATTTTTCTTGCTTTCTCAATGCCTGATACAAAGGATTTGTTTTCTCTGGCTCCCTCTGTCCTAACTATGCCTCCTCCCTTATTCTTTTCATCGACAGGTCTCCTTCACTCAGTTTTTTCTTAACTCTTGGCCAGAGACTGAAAACCCTTTGTTTAATTGCTCTGCTCTTCATCCCCTTATCCCTAATCAACTGTCACATTTTTATTAGGAAAATAATTTTAAAAGTTTCAAATCTTAACTACTATTCTGTCTAGTCCTATTCTGCTTCATTATAATTTCAGTGTTCACAAATATATTAAATCCCTAATTAAAATGAAATAAAATACAAGCTTCTTTTGGGTTTGCCGTATATCACCTTACTCTTTTTTCTCTTCAAACCGCTTACTCCTGCTTTATAATCCTTGCTCCAAATCCTCCTTTTATATTACAAAAAAAAAAAAAAAAAAAAAAATACCTTGGCCTCCTCCTGCTAAGACCTTATTTCTAGTTTTTTAGCCTCTGTAACTCCTCAATACCTAGTTCCATTTCCAATTTAAATCAGTCTTTCTATAAAAATAATGCTGAACTCATCTTTTAATCTGCATACTATGAATACAACCAAAGGAATTTAAAAAATAAAAACCAAAATGCTTTTAGAATTGGTGGAGAGAGTGACCGTATGTTGGGGGATTCTGAATCTTTTTGTTTAAAAGGTACCAAATCTGGGCACCAGGGGAGTAACATTTGGGATGACCCCAAGTTATCTAGGTCTTACTCTGTGGTCACTTCAAAGGAAGAAATAAAGGCAAAGGCAAAAAGGAAAATGTGTGTATCCTAGCAGACAATAATTTTTCCTTCCATAATATCATTACTTGTGATGGTAATCACATTGCTCCGAAAAGAAAACAGATTTCCATTTTATTTTATGGTCCTAATGAATAGATCTCCGTTTATGCTACCACAAAGTCGTTTCAGGGTATGGGCTCTTCTTTTTTCAGAGTAGTTAGAATAATGGATGATCTTTTCTGCAATTACTCGGGTATAATTAAATCTGTGGATTTTGCTGACTACTGTAACAGTCAAGCACTGAAGCTTATTCCTGGAGGCTTATTATATCAGTTGAATGGCAGTTCTCCTGCCTAGCTATGCCCTTATAGATGGGTTTATGAATTTATGGTTTATAGTACCTGTTTTAGAGCATACTGGGTACAGCTGAGATGAGTTGGGGAAGGAAAGGGGAAGCATATTTCTACAGAGATGTACCCTAGTTGTACTTTCCTTATGTCTGGGAATGGCAGAGACCTGAAGAGGTTTCATGTGAGTTAAATCCACTTAGATAGGCTGAAAACAGGTACGCCTCTAAGGGGGAAATAGAACATCTGGCTGATCAAAAGACACATGAGGTAGAAACTTTGTCTTATTCATTTTTGTATCAGGGATACCTAGCATAGAGATTGGCATTTAGAAGGTTTTAATTAAACAATTATTGACCTGAGCATGGAGATTGGCATTTAGAAGGAGTAATTAAGCAATTATTGACCTGAGCATGACCTGGGATAAATCACACTGAAACAGAATCTTCGTCCTTAAGAAATCGAGAGCTAAGTCCCACAAGGATATTTCCCTTGTGACTTTGTCCTGTTGTCTATTTTAATGACCAGTTGATCGTTCAGCACATTGACAAATACTATGCAAATATTAGTTTGCATAGCTTTAATGTTCAATTTCTATTTTCATAGTATCATAGGATTAGAAAATTTCCTGACCCTCTCTGTTTAGGTGTGAGTGTTCCTCATAGAGATGAAGTTTTCTGTTGTAGCCTTGAAAAGCTTCCTTAAATTGATACCCTTAGTAGCCGCAAATGTTTTTAATAGTTGTATAGTTACTCCAAATATCTAATTCACATCTTTTAATATGCATCAAAGTCATTCTGTTTTGTTTCTTCTTCCCTCAGTAGAAAATCTTTATCTTCATATAGAAGACTTGCAATTATTTTTTGCTAGAAATTAGACTATTGTCTAAAAGCCTTGTCACTTCTTTCCCCAACTTCTTGGAGATCAGCAACAATCCAAAGGCAGAAGGGAAGATAATTAGAAGTTGAGTATAGGAAAGAGGAAGAGAGAAGAAAGAATGACTTTCAGAGGACTTTCTCTCGCTTAGAACAAAATGAAAAGGAGCCTAAAATACTCAGCATGTGGTACTTTTTTATCTCTGCTTTCTTTCCTTCGACCTGTGATTCTGATTAAGAATTGTGATTGTCTTAATCTACCTGTCCAGCTTCCTCTATTTATGAGGTAACAGAACATCAATTTCTTCCTCCAGTCCCATTACTGACATTGCCTTCTTCTTGATTATAGCTCAGTTCTGCACCAATGCTGAGTCTTCTCATTTTGTAAAATATTTACAGTCATGCTTCTCAGTTATATAGGGTAGTTGTCCTTTAAGATTATAATACTGTACTTTTACTATACCTTTTTTTTTTTTTTGAGACGGAGTCTTGCTCTGTCGCCCCAGCTGGAGTGCAGAGGTGCGATCTTGGCTCACTGCCACCTCCACCCCCCCGGGTTCAAGTGATTCTCCGGCCTCGGCCTCCCAAGCCACTGGGACAGGTGCACACAACGACACCCAGATATTTTTGTATTTTTAGTAGAGACAGAGTTTCATCGTATTGGCCAGGCTGGTCTTGAACTCCTGACCTTGTGATCCACCTGCCTCATGATTCACCCACCTCTCAAAGTGCTGGAATTACAGGCATGAGCCTACTATACCTTTTCTATGTTTAGTTTTGTTTAGATACGCAAATATTTACCATTATGTTACAGTTGCCTACAATACTCAGCATAATCTCATGCCATGCAGGTTTGTAGCCTAGGAGTAATAGGCTACACTATACAGCCTAGGTGAGTTGTAGGCTATACCATTTTGTGTAAATGTACTCTTTGATGTTGCCTCAATGATGACATCACCCAACAGTGCATTTATCAGAAGTATTCCCATTAATGCACATGACTGTATTTAGTCCTCTTCCTAATTTCCTGATATATGACTACTAAAACCTTAAAATCTCCTAAGTTATAAGAGTGTCTTTTTTATGCTAATAATATAACTGGTGGCTGGTGACCCCTTTATAGCTTCAGGATGGGGGCTGGTCATCAGAAAGACCAAGGAGTGATTAGAGAGAGTTGGGGCTTTCAACTCCACCCCCCCAACTTCCAGAGACAGGAGGGAGGCTATAGGTCACATTGATTACCAATGGCAAATAATTTGATTGATCATGTCCACATATTGGTGTAAACCTAAACACTTAAGAAGATGGCTCAGAGAACTTTCATATAGCTGTACAATGGAGGTTCCTGGAGGGTGGTGCACCAGGAGAGGACATGAAAGCTCTGCACCCTTTTTCCCATACCTCACCCTGTGTACATCTTGCATCTGGCAAATTCATCTGTATCCTTTATAATATGCTTTATGATAAATGGAGAAACATAAGTAAGTGTTTCTCTGAGTTCTGTGAGCTGCTCTAACAAATTAATTGAACCCAAGGAGCAGGTTATGGAAACCCCAATTTCTAGCCAGTCAGTTGGAAACACAGGCCACAACCTGCACTTGCACTTGGCATCAGAAGTGGGGGAGCAGTTGTGTGGGACTGAGCTCCCAACCTGTGGGATCTGATGCTATCTCCAGGTAAACAGTGTTAGAATTGAATTAAATTACAGGTTCCTGGCTGGTGTTCACTGCATAATTGATTGTTTGCTTGGTGTTTGGGGAAAAGTCCCCACACATTTGGTCACAGAAGCATTCTGTGTTGAAAGAGTGTAGTAGGAGAAACAGTTTGTTTTTCCGCTCATACCTAAATAGTCTAAAATAGGACAGAGAACACTGGAGGTGTACTTCCACATACTACAACATATACGTCTTGACCTACTGGCTTATCTCCAGTTGTTATCTTGCCAATTTCAGATTGATTACTGATTTTCTATTACTGAGTACAACTCAGTAGACAAAAGTGACTAATCTTCAATTTGATTCATTTTTAGAGATTAAGTTTTAACTCCCACGTTTTTGCCATGGTGATCTAAGAATTTCACAAAATTTGGAAATAGCACTTGTTTGTTCCAATAATGAGTTCTCAGGAGAAAACCAACTTATTTTTCCTTGCTAAACTTGATCTCTATTCCTAGGTCACTTATGAAAGAGGAATAAAAGTAAGGCATGTGGGTGAGATCTTTTATTGGCTATTCTCGAATTTCTATTAAGGCAAATAACAGTGCAAATTTGAGCTTTGTGACAGGGGGAGACTTCTTCCTTAGTACCAATTAGCTACATTTTCTTTTTCATCCCTTCTAGAAGGTATGAGTTTAAGCAGGTGTCTGACAATCCTCTTTGGTAAGATCCTTCTTTTAGTTCAAAATTTATGGAAGTAATCATAATTTTTTATTGTCCCCACATTAAAGTGGGAATATGGGAAAGGTCCAGAAAAGGAGTACTACTGAAAGAACCATGATATAGCAAAGTGAGGGCATGGTAGAGCAAAGTGAGACTATTTACAGATGGTACTATGGGTGCAAATGTTCTTGGTGACCAAATGTAGTCTCCAGGGCTGAGGTTCTCAAAGCATGGTGCTTGGGTCAGCAGCACTGGCAACTCTAGGGAGAGTATTCAAAATGCAAATCCCTTTTCCTATCCTAGAAATACTGCCCCAGCAGCTCTGAAGGTAGGGTGATTCTGATGTGAGCTTAAGTTTGAGAACCACTGGTCTGGTGCAAGAAAGTTTTTTTGCATCATGTAGATTTAAATAGCACCTTCATTACTTGCAGTCTACATAATCTTGAGTAGATTACATGACCTCTGGACCCTCAGTTTCCTTACCAATGAAAGGGGATAATAACACTTCCTTTTTAGAGTTGTTGTGATGATTATAGAGCTAGGTAAAACTGACGTTTTATTTAGTACTTCTTGTATACCAAACACTATTGAAAGAATTTTATGTTGAATAACTCATTTATTCTTCAAAACAACCTGATGAGACAATACATTTTACATATGAGGAAATGGAGACAGGGAGGCTAAATAACCTGCCCAAGCTCACACAGCTAGTGAGTGGCAGAGCCAGATGTGAACCAATCAGAATTAGAGCCTTTGCTCCTGACCACCTACCATTTATAAGGTACCTGACACATAGTAGGAAATGTTAATTCTCTTTCCTACTTTATTCTCTTGGGATGGCATGATATAATCTATGGAAAATTATTACTTACTGATTCAGTCTGGTTACATTAATAGGAAAAATTAACTTTAATTGAGTACAAATTGAAAATCAAACCAATGGAGATTCAAATTAAGGCTTACAATATGAGTAATTCCTGGGCATTTGAGAAGCCAGTATTAAGAGTCTTGCAATCTTGACCTTTTCTTTCTCTTTCCCTCTTTCTGCTTTATGAGTTTAACTTGGAAAAATTAGTTAGCAAGCTAAGTCACTGGTTGTCAAACTTTTTGGCTCAAGGTCCCTTTTACGCTCTTACAAATTATTTAAAATTCAAAGAACTTTTATTTATATGGGCTGTATCAATATTTACAGTATTAGAAATTAAAATGGAAATTGTTAGAATGTGTAATTTATTTAAAAATAAATTACATGCTAATATAAATAACATATTTGTATGAAAAAATCATAATTTCAGAACTTCTTACATTAGTGAGAAGTGTGGTATTTTTCTAATTATAAAAATTAAAAATATATTTAAAGTCTGGCTTAATAGAAGACAACTGAATTCTCACACTTCTGCATTCTATCTGTTGCAATATCATGCCAGATAGTCTCTGGAAAACTCCTTTATATACTCACAAGAAAATGAGAGTGAATGGAAAATGATTTCTTAGTATTGTTATCCAAATAGTTTTGACCTCACAGACCCTCTGATGGGTCTTGGGCCCACCAGGGTTCATTGGGTCATCTTCTGAGAACTGTCTGAGCTAGCTGATAGTTGAATAGAGGTACATAGTTAATCCAGAATGCTCATGTTCTAAGGCTTTCTCTTTCCTCTTAATAAAAAATTTTGGGTACTGATTTATCAACCAATCAAGGTGAACATTTATATAGAACTATACCAGAAGCCCTGACAAGTAAGATATATAGTAGTGTATGTAGCACAATAACTGCAAATAAAACAAACTTTATTTTGATTAACTTATCATTATTACCTTTGACAGCTCAATAAAACCATTTTCAGCATCAATGGAAATAGAGTAGAAATAAGATTAAGACAGTGGGAAAGGGGATAGGTAAGCTTCCATGACAAGAAATAGAACTCTGTGTGTATTTATTGCTCACAAATGGTTGAGAATGCCTGAAAAATACTGTGTCTGCAGCATCTACTTGTGTTAGTAGATTTGTAAAAGTTTAGTATCCCTCTCTCTTATTTAACAGTGTGTGCTTGAAATTTAATTTAAGGAATATCTGAAATTCGCTAATAGAAAAGTAGATCTACTACAAAGGGTAATTATTTCACTGCCAATCTTTTGGTAAATAGACAGCATCCCTTAAGTTTCTGTAGTTTATTTTTTGTCAACAGAGACAGTGTGGAGTAAGAATGACATGAAAAAGTGAAAGAAACATTTAGTAACATTTATTTTATATCAAGGCAGTTTACAGCAATTATCCTTTTACTTACAGCTTCAAATAACCAGGAATTGCATTGCTAAGAAAAAATTTTAAATAAATGCACCATAGGATCTCTGATATTTTATTTGCTGAGTTCCTTAAGCTTCATGCTTTACATATGAATGTAACATGCTTATAAACTTCAGTTTTGATGTTTTAAGAAAGATAAAATATGCCAGGCACGGTGGCTCATGCATGTAATCCCAGCACTTTGGGAGGCCAAGTCAGGTGAATCATCTGAGGTCAGGAGCTCAAGATCAGCCTGGCCAACATGATAAAACCCTGTCTCTATCAAAAATACAAAAATTAGGGAGTTATGGTGGTACACACCTGTAATCCCAGCTGCTCAGGGAGCTGAGTGAGGCAGGAGAATCTCTTGAACCCAGGAGGTGGAGGTTGCAGTGATCTGAGATCGCTCTACTGCACTTCAACTTGGGAGACAGAGTGAGACTCTTTCTCAAAAAGAAAAAAAAAGGAAAAGAAAAGATACAATACAGTTTCTATATAAGGCTGGAAAAACTTCAAATACTCTACTATAAATATGTATATACATGATATTCTAATTCAATTTCAGTGGTACTATAGAATAAGGTAAAATTACAATAGGTTAAACAGGATGACTCATGCTATAATAATGCACAGTTTAGCCAGAAGGGATACATAAAATATATACAATAAACATAATGTTTAGAATACTAATAGATTATATTTGGCATTTTCGCTAGGTATTTTAAAAGCGTATCTGAAATTTTATATCATCTCCAACAGATGGGAAATAAACAGTAACAGGAGCTGTTAATTTTTTTATTATACATGGGGAGAAAAAGAGTAATAATGCTAGGAAAAACATATTCAGGCTAAAAAACTAAATAAAATGTTTTTAAAACCCATTTTAAAATCTTGGGGGGGGAAAAGGGAATAAAAGTAAGTTGAAATGCTTCAACGTCTGTTATCAGTAATGGCAGCCCTAAAAATGAGTTTCTGTTAGGTAAGAAAAATACTTTTTGGTTAAAATATAGCCATCTGGCCTTTGAGATACTGGGGACAGGTATTTGTGAAGTAGACGAATTAAAGTAAGAGGAAACTATAAAACTCAAGTATGAGGCAAATTAGAACAAAGTTGATTTAAATACTGGTTTAGATTTGAAAGCAAAGGGCCATGCACGCACACACACACACACACACACACACACATATTCTTTTGTCAACAGGGCATTTTGAGACAGATTTGGTGCTGCTTTAGGTCGTGACGAAACCATGTGAGGAACACTTTCATCCTGTCATATTTGCTCATGAGTATAGTTCAAGCTTTCACCCTCTCTCCCTGATTTTTGCTTCCTCCCAATTGGTATACCAGAAGCCCGTCTTTTCCAACTGTGCATAACACTTCATATTTCCTCCATGATAATCCTCTTAAAAATAGATGTAGGTGATGGGGGGGATGGAGGCAGCAAATCATATTGCCATGTGTGTACCTATGCAACAATCCTGCATGATCTGCACACGTATCCCAGAACCTAAAGTACAATTAAAAAAAAAAAAAAAAAAAAGAAAGCAAAGGAAAAGGAAACGTATTGTAACATCCAGAGTTAGAATTTGAAATTGTACACCTTATTTTACAAAGAAGTACTGAAGAGCTGAAAAGGAAAATGATGTTACAGTAAAAAAATAAGTGTCAGGAAAAAAAATACAGATATGATCAGCTGGACGCAGTAGCTCACGCCTGTAATCCCAGCACTGTGGGAGGCCGAGGCGGGTGGATCACCTGAGGTCAGGAGTTCCAGACCAGCCTGGCCAACATGACAAAACCCCGTCTCTACTAAAAAAACAAAAATTAGCTGGGTGTGGTGGCATGTACCTGTAATCCTAGCTATTTGGGAGGCTGAGGTAGGTGAATCGCTTGAACCTGGGAAGCAGAGGTTGCAGTTAGCTGAGATTGCACCACTGCACTCAGCCTGGGATACAGAGTGAGACTTCATCTCAAAGAAAAAAATAGATATGGTCATGTCATCCCCCAAGCTTACAAGCCTTTGTTGGCCCTGGTTGCTCACAATCTGCACTCAAGCACGGTGTGTATGGATCTTCAATTCTCTGACCCAACACATTTCTTCAGCCTCCTCGACCACCCTTGCTGCATCAGCCTATAACCTCCAGGCTACAGTCACCACGTCTGCTACTCTTTTCCAAACAGAGCACTTTTCAATTGTTCTGTGTTATGTACATGCTCTTCCTCCAACCCTGGAGAGATGTGTTCCTCATGGACTTCTCTATTTATGGAGGTCCTGCTCATCCCATAAGATATTGATCAAATATATCTTCCCTTGAAAATTATTTCCAGGCAGCTCAGGAAGAGTATCTTAACAAGAACACTCTATTCACAACTTTATGGAGGTGTGTATTCATTACATGTTTACAGTTGTCCCAGGGTTGTGGACTTTTTCTGGGCAGAATCTTGTATTTTCATCACTATATCCCTAAGAAGGATACTTTACTGGTGATTGGGAAATATCGATTGATGGTAAGATTAGCTGGTGAGATTTCTGAAATACCTTTAACAGTCATGGGAGTTTATCATTTCAGAAATAGAAATGAGGGTTGGAATGTTAATCTTTATGATAGAATAACTGAGGTGGTGGTGGCTGAAGATTAAATTGAAAGCAAAGGCCAAATAGTATTCTTCTGAAAACTTTAAGTAAGAAGGAAGACAGAAGCAAGCATACCTGGGAGAAAGAGCGGCAGCAGAGTGGGGGAAATTCTGCAGAAAAGTCAGGCTGAGGACAAGCAAAGAAAGAGAAGGACCTCTTTGTTCACACTAGATTTCCTTCTTCCCTGAAGAACAATCTGAAAGAACCTTTAGAATTAGAGAGGGAGCATTTCATTCATAAATTGTGCTTCATACTGTTAAGTGCTTTGTTTTCACAAAAGATGATAGACCTGGCAAAGAGTTAATGCCATTTTAGAGAAAGGTGGTAAGAACAGATAACTCCAATCTCATTTCTCATCAGTGAATAAGAAACCCAGGGAGGGTTATTGAAGGCAGATAGGAGAGATTTTTGTTTGCAGGGCTCTTCTCTGGGTTTAGTCAGTGGCTCCCGCTTGGCCCGTATTGCCTTGTGTGTGACCACAGAAAGCTAAGAACCCGATCCAGGATTTGAAAATGCCTCACCACTCCCACTTTCAGGGGCTGGCTGATGAAACTGTGGATTAAAGATTGTAGTGTCTTTAATCCCCTCTAGGCTTTCTAGCCTACCCTCGTAGCTTTTAAGCTCCCACCTTAAATGTTCTCTCTTCTCCCAAGGTTAGAAGGTCTAGCTCTACCTGCGCTTGGCCAAGCTAATCAATTAAGATATTAGAGACCAAGTCTGGTAAATCTCATTCCCTTCAAATCAGTTAATCTTTCTCAAACTAGATGTATTGGGAAGAAAACTGAGCAGAGAGGAATAAAATAATCATAACGGGCTTTCAAGCATTAATTGGAGGAAGAACTTGCCCTTCAATTATTCCATGTGGGTGGTAGCTTATGTTGTCTATGTATAAGGCTGGCCTTGCCCATTATCTTTACATTGTCTTGGTGTATAATTTACATGAGTACTGAAAATAATAATAAATACATTTGCATATGGGAAAATACTGGATAGAACAAGCTGAGGTAAAATGTAATCCAGTCTTACACATCCAGGCTAATGGGATTCTACTTAACTAGGGTGAAAAGGGAGAGCATGTGGATGACTCTGTCAACACAGTGGGGACAGAAGTTGGCTGACCTTGGCATGTATGAGCGCCTCCTGAGCAGTCAGGGGGATAGAGCAGGGGCTTCTGCCCGCAGCCCTCTTCTCACCAAGGCCTTAATGAAGCTCAGAGCAGCTCAGCTCTGCAAAACCAATTGAGCTGTGCCTCTCCTACCACTAATTCCTAAGAATCTAGGAAAGGTAGCTGGGGAAGCAATTAGAGAAGAAAAAAAAAAAATTCACAGTCTTGTTGCTTTTTGTACAAAATCAGGGTTTTGTTATTTCTGTTGTTTTTTCTGGCAGAGACCAAAGGAAATAAAGCAGTTCAAGACTTTTACATCAAATTGTTGCTTTCAAATTGACAGAGGAGAAAATAAAATAAAGATAAAAGAGCATGTACACCCATACCCCAGATATTTCAAATTATAGATTTGCATACCCATTCATTTTTTTCTGTCATGTCAGATTAATTCATTTTAATTTAACAAATATTGACTGTTGTTCTATGTGCAAAACACTGAGTTGAGTTATAGGTGTAAAAAGAAAAGAAATCAGGGTTACATTTCAAAACATTGGCATCTAATGGGAAAAAGAGCCATAGATAATCTCAGATACAAGGATTTAGCATTTATCATAATAATAATTATGATAAGAAAGTAATTATCATACATGTTTTGAGCTCATCTTATATCCTTTTGCCCCACCTCTTCCCAGCCACTTTTGCAAGGACTCGTTCTGAACTGGTTTCAATCTGCTTTGTACGGGGCCAATGTGACAGTGGCTCACTTTGGCCTCTGCTTCTTGCTTCATGCCCAGAGTCTTATCCGAAGCAACGCTGTGAAACACTTACAGGAAACCACTCAACTAATGCTTTAGCAACCTGGAAATGTGGGGGAATTTAGTTGATGCAGCGGAAGCCACTGTATATCTTTAATCATTCAAGAATATGAGTTAATGGATAAATGTTTCCCCTTATCATCACCCAGAACACCATTCTAAGGCAGACTCCATAATGTTTTCCTGAAGGTCCCCTGCAAACCATCCCCAGTGACTTGCAGTAGTGAAGAATCCTAGTATTGGCTTTCCATCCTCCCTGTATTCCTGCTTCCTAGGATTACTTCCCAAGCAATGTATCTGCACAGAGGTGGGCCTTTGCTTCAGGCTGTCGTTTCAGGTAAACCCGGACCAATAAAAAATAATAGTAATTAGTATTTTTGAGTATTTACAATGCATCAAGCATTACATTGAGCACTCTAAATGTAATATCTCAGTTGATTCCTCCCAGATATCTATTAAAGTAGAACGAGATATTAGTTTTCTCATTTTACAAATGAACAGTTTTAAAAATTTCAGTAACCTACCCAAGGTCACACTGTTGGTGACAGTGCCAAAATTTAAGTGCAGGTTTGTTTAATATTAAGGTCCAAAATCTCACAGCTACTGCACAAAACTTAAAGGTGTATGGTGGATGTGGTGGCCATTGCATGCCCCAACATCTCTTCCACTCCTCTATGTACAGGCATGTGGTTTTGGGAGGTTGGCCTTGCAACTTTTCTTTCTACACAACTTCAGAGGTGACTCTTGGTTGGTCTAAACCTGATTAATGTCATCTTTCTTCCCATAGTGATTGTTTTAGATATGTCAGGTCCCTACCCATTAGAACATTGCATTTCCCAGGCCACAGTGATTGGTTCATGTAGGAGCATATGACCCAAGATGCTTTCATTAGAGGTGGTTAACTGCTTAACACTGGAGTTCTCAGAGGTCATCCTTGGATCTCTTCTATATCTACACTCATTCGCTTGGTGATCTCATGGAATCTCATGGCTTTAAATACCATTTATATGTCACAGTCCCCAAAGGTTTATGTCCAGTGCAGACCTCTTCTTGGAACTCTATACTTTAAAGTATAGTTATTCATCACATAGCAATGGGGATACATTCTGAGAAATGCATCATTAAGTAATTTTGTCATTGTACAAACATCACAGAGTGTACTTACACAGACCTCGATGGCATAGCCTACTACATGCCTAGGCTATATGGTATAACCTATTGTTCCAAAGCTTGCATGTTACTGTACTGACACTGTAGGCCATTGTAACACAAAAGTATTTGTGTGTCTAAATATAGAAAAAGTACAATAAAAATAGGGTATTGTAATCTTATGGGACCACGTTCATATAGTTTGTCCATCGTTGACCAAAACATTACGCAGCTCATGACTGAATATCAATTACCTCTCAGACATTTCCACTTGCATATCTAACAGATGTATAAAACTGAACATGTCTAAAAGTGAACTCTGGATCCCCTTTCTCATCTCAGTTAATGCTAACTCCAACCTTCTAATTGCTCAGGCCAAAACTTTGAAGACATACTTTAATTTGCCCTTTTGCTCGCACCTATTGTTGTTCATTCACAAATGATTGGCTCTGCCTTTAAAGTGTTGACAGAATCTGACCATGCGGGTACTTTACTGCCTCCAGGCATTCATGCCAGCACACCTTAAGCCTGGATTCTTGCACCTGGCTCTTCTGCACTCCCATGACCTCCCTCTCCCCTACTCCTATTTTAGCACTTATCTGCGTTAACATTTTTTTTTTTAACCTTTGGAAAATGCTTCCATTACTCACACAGAATTAAGTGGTTATAAATTCAAGGCTGATGGCTATGAATATCCATGATCAGCATTTCAATTAGGACTTTGGGGCAATGTAGTTTTTGGTGATTGTTAAAATGCTCTGGAGTCTTACAGAGCAATATTTTAAATAACATCTGAGACAGGGAAGGGGGTTGCTGTTACTTTCTTGAAATAACTCATATCTGGAGAGTCAAGTCATTTCTTGGGACAATTTTTATGTCTTCACCTATAACTTTGGCACCATAATACAGGGAAAGAGCTTCAGGCCAGTAGTTAGGAGAGATGGTATTAGTTTTGCCTAATTAACTTTTTCCCTTAGATAAGTCACTTATGGTTTTTGAGTTATTAATTCCCTCATGTATAAAATGGGATAGATAATACATGCTTACCTACTTCACAAGGCTATACAGCATTTAATATCAGTGTAAAATAATATAATTTATCAATGATAGATTTTTAATGGTTCCTGTGAAATCTTATTAAAAAATGTATGTGAATTCCTATCTTCTTTCTACCCTGAGTTGTATGTAAATTTATGTTTGTGTATGTATATAATCCATTGTTTCTTTTATCTGAAAATAAGGTCTACAGTTTTTATCACCTTTTCAAAGGGATCAAGACCTAAGAAAGATCAAAGTCTTTTGGTAGAGGTGCTTTGTAAACTGTAAAGTACTGTTCAATAAAAAGACCATCTATTGGACTCATTCTTACCCTCAAATGTCTTCAATCACTTAATTATATGTAGAGACAGAAATTTTTTAGTACAAAATGGTGACCAAAGCCTTTAGAAATCAATGATGAATCAACAAGCTTTATGTGTTCATAGCTCATTAGCAAGATTGGCAAACATGGCTTTACATATAATTGTCTAGCATATTTAGTTTAGCCATCTCGACACTGCTCTAATTCAGATCTGACTATGAAATTTTGATAGAGGTTGAGGTAGCTACCACTAAAATATCTGAGTAGCTCTCACTACAATTCTCCAGACATGATAGGTGGCTACATTGAAAATTTCCTTCCAATATACTCTCTCCCTCCCTCCATTTCTTCCTTCCTTCCCTCTTTCTTCCTTCTTCCCTAATATGGTTTGGATTTTGTCCCTGCCCAAATCTCAAATTGTAATCCAGTGATGGAGGTGGGGCCTGGTGGAGGTTGACTGGCTCATAGGGGGTAGATTTTTCCCTTTGGTGCTGTTCTCATGATAGAGTTCTCACAAGATCTGGTTGTTTAAAAGTGTGTGTGGCACCTTCCCTGCTTCTTGTTCCTGCTCCAGCCATGTGAAGTGCTCACTCCCACTTCACCTTTTGCCATAATTGTAAGTTTCCTGAGGCCTCTCCAGAAACTGAGCAGATGCTTCCATGCTTCCTATACAGCCTGTGGAACTGTGAGCTAATTACACATCTTTTTTTTTTTAAATAAATTACCCAGTCTCAGGTACTTCTTTATAGCCAGATGAGAATAGACTAATATACTTCCTCTCTCTCTCCTTCCCATTCCTCCCTTGCTTCCTTCCTTCCTTTTTATGTTCTTTCCTTCTTTCCTTCTTCACTTCCTCCCTTCCCTCCCCAGGCATTTACTGAATACTCAGCAAGGCTTGAACAGCACTGTGCTGGCATCAGTTCCTCTAGGAGACCTGTCCTGTGAGTTTGGAAAGGGAACACCCTTGTCCTAGGATATAAGTGCAGGACTAGGAGTCTGAAGCCTGTCTGGGAGCCCAGCTCTGCTATTAAAATCACTTTGCGACCCTCTGTCAGTCACTTAACCTGCTGTGCTGCTATTTGCTCATCTGTAAAATTGCTCTCCCTCTTGGGCTCATTGTGAGGATAAAAGAAAATAATAGGTACCAAAGTGCACTGAATGGTAAAGTCTAATACTAAATCAAAGTATTATATTTTAGAAGTTTATCCCTGAGTAGTGCTGACACTGACATG
Source organism: Ateles fusciceps (assembly GCA_036589455.1). Taxonomy (NCBI): domain Eukaryota; kingdom Metazoa; phylum Chordata; class Mammalia; order Primates; family Atelidae; genus Ateles; species Ateles fusciceps. Next base: position 2,842,114 of record JAZHEH010002565.1, read on the forward strand.
TGGAAGTTAAAGCTGCAATTAGGGACCTGCTTCATACTTAATCCACCAATAATAAAGCATTCTCCAAGCAGTGACCCAATTTCAAGTGCCCTATGGTTATTTGCAACTTTTTCTTCTTATTTTTGGTATAAGTACAGTAGCTCCAAATTTTTGAGGACAAATCCAATATCAACTAGTCTGCAGTCTTGCTTTTTAAAGTATGCATTCAAAAAATGTACCAATAAAGCTATTAGGAGGCTTATTAATGGGTTTAGGTCTGTGTAATGGCTTTGTTCAGTTCAACAAATCTTTACTAAGGCCTGCTATGTGACAGATGCCGGGGATACAGAGACGGATAATGCATATCCTAGACCTGAAGGAGCTAACTGCCTGGTAAGAAGAGACAATTAAAAAATGTGATCTAAGCAATGGGGGGATATACTTAAAGCAGCTCTCCTTTAGTAAACATACATTACATGCTAGGCTCAGTACTAGAACTTTTCATAAGTTGTTATTTTTATACATTCCAATAAAATAATGAGGTAGGTGATTTTACATTCATTTTCAAATGAGGTCTTTGAAACCTCAGAAATGTTAAGTAACTTGGTCAAGATCTCACAGCTAATTGGTTTTGGCAAGGATGCAATTTGGTCCGTCTGACTTATGGGTGCTACAAGGAAACAGAGGAAAACTCCCAGGGAGGGTCAGAAAAGCAACTAAAGGACTGTACTAATGTTTAAATTGAACAATGCGCTTTTCTAGGGCTGGGGGTTGGGATAGGTTTTCTTTAATGGATGTAGTGGTATTACATCTTGATCTTGAAAAACAAGCTAAATACTAATCAAAAATCTCTATCATCATCTGGATAGTTCTAAGATACAAGCAGGTATAGGTAACTCTAAAGTTTTCATAAACAAAATCTCAGATATTTTAAAATAAAAAATAAAATGATTTTCATGAAAACCATGTATTTGGTAAACCAAACTAATCAAGCATTCGCTGAATGAGTAGGTGTCTATTATATATCTCCTCTGACCACAAAATTAACAAAGACCAGTTTAGGCTAGTGCTTTAATTTGTGTATTTCTTGCATTTACAATATTCTTTACTAACAATTTTGAGATTTGGGTAAATCAGAGATGCCTCCTTCGTCTCCTGATATTACACATTCCCAAAGCTCCACAGAGAGAAGTGAGAATTTCATTCCTTTACCTAAGATCTTTAGACTTTATTGACATAAATATGCTTTGAAAACAAAAGGCTTTTAAATCAGGAAGTAGCAAAGAATGACTCATGGGTGAAATCTGGACTATGACTTATTTTTGTGTGGCCTGCTGGAGCTAAGCGTAGTTTTTATATTTTTAAAAGATTTTTTTAAAGAGAATGTATAACAGAGATCATATGTAATCCACCAAACCTAAAATATTTACTCTATGTCCCTTTAAGAAGTTTGTTGACCTTGCTTTAAGTTATAATACGTAGTTATTTTCTCAGGGAAGGCAAGTTTTCAAGCAGAAGAGAGAAAGGCTTTTGGTCCCTGAGTATATATGTTTCTCACCCACTGAGGGGCTGTGGGAACCAGACAGGTGGCCATTCAGATCTCCCTCCACAAGGGAACTTGCCCTTACGTGGAGTGCAGTCTCTACCTGCAACTCCTCCAAGATCTGCTCTGGCTTTAAGCTGAGGCCATGCTCTTCCTGGGCAGCCTCAATGTCTGACATGACTGTAAAATGGGTTATCCTAGGATAAACAGCTTTACTCACAATTTAACATGAGACTATACGTCAGAGGTGAGCAAGCAAGGAAATAAGATATTAAGATAATTTGGGGGAGAGTGAAGTACAGTCGTTTCTCAGTGGTTTACTAGGGATTTGGTTTCAGGACTTCCTCCATACTCAAATCCATGCGTCCTCAAGTCCCCCAGTCAGCCCTGAGGAAGCTGTCTATGTGAAAAGTCTGGAGTTGCCTATCTTATGAATACTATATTTTTCAATTGCATTTGGATGAAAAAAATCTACATGTAAGTGAACCCACACAGTTCAAATCCATTTTGTTCAATTTCACTTTAGCATTGTATGACAGTCAATTGTATAAACTAAGCCAGATTTGCCAGATTTAGAAGATAAAAATACAGGAAACGCAGTTAAATTTGAATTTCAGATAAACAAATCTTTTAGTATATGTATATTTTTTAGCATAAACATTTCTCAAAGGGGAGTGCTGAGTGTATGTGGCCTGTAAAATGAGTTCTATACTGATTAAAAGAAATTTTGTGTAAGTATATCCCAAATATTGCGTGAGACATACATACACTGAAAAATTATTCACTATTTACATGAAATTTAAATCTATGTCCCATATTTTGTCTGACAACTTTAGTTGTAGTGTTATCTGCTTAATATTATTAAAATCATTAAAATATGAATCATATCTTAATTCATCAGAAAAACTTGTCTTTTTAAAGTTGGATGGAAATTTGATATTCTTTTGTCTATCACGTTTATTTTTAGATGAGGTAACTCAGTCCTGGAGTAGGTGTCTTGTTCTGGGTCATAGAGCAAGTCAGCCTCAGAACTATGTTTAAATCCAGTGTGTTCTAGTTACTGGAAAGGGGTCCCAATCCAGACCTCAAGAGAGGGTTCTTGGATCTTGCATAAGAAAGAATTTGGGGCAAATTCACAGAGTAAAGGGAAAGCAAGTTTATTAGAGAAATAAGGAAACAAAAGAATGCCTTCTCCATAAAGCAGGGTCTTTCTGGGAGAATGCCCCACCTTAGGCACAATGCTTGTTTATACGTAAGATAACAAAGCTAAAAAAAAATCATGGGGGAAGTGTGCTCTATTACAAGGGCTACTCTGGAAGGATTCTTAACTTTTGTGTAACTACTGACTTTCACAAGAATCTCTATTATTATCTTTAAAGCAAAACTTAAACTAAGAGTACTTTTGTCCTTAAGATATTGAAACATCAGGACATTTCCAGGATCTGTGAAGTCTTGAGTCTATTTAGTAAACATTATTAATCTGTTCCCTTTAAAGTAAATATCTCGTGACTAAGAATGCCTAACCTTCTGGGAATGCAGCCCAGCAGGTCTCAGCCTTATTATACCCAGCCCTTAATCAAGATGGAGTCACTCCAGTTTGAATACCTGTGACACTCTGACTTCCGGTTCAGAGTTCTTTCTACTCCATTACTCAGTCCCCTTCCAAAAAGGACACATTTCAGGCACCTGTGATTCCTTTGAGCTTCATTTGTTTCCTCTTATTTCTATCCTCTTTCTTATCAAATAGTTCATCATGAAGTGACTTTTTTGTTTTTGTTTACACATAGAATTTGAATAGTTAGTAAATTTCACAAAATATGATACCTGTCTGCTTGGATCTGTACATCTATGTCTATATTTCTATTTTCAAAATTAAAATGATTGTTGCAAAAAGTTCAGAAAATATAAAACAGTACAAAGAAAAAAATACAAATTACTCATAATTTTCCATGTTTGCACATTGCCAATACAAATATTTTGGTGGGATTTTTAAATTTTGTGTTAAAAAGAATATTGACATAACATTCTCTCTATATAAATATAACCTATATATATGATTATATAAAATATATATTTTTATATAAATTATATATAGTATATAAAATATATAATATGATAAATATAATATATAGGTATATATAAAATATAAAAATATATATTATATATATGTATATATGTATATAATATTTATTTATAAATATATATTTACATATTTTTAATATATATAAAACATATCTATCTTGTAACCTGTTCATATAAATTAACATCTATATGTATTTTTTTGTTATCAAATATTTTCTATCACAAGATAATTAATGGCGAGATAGGGCCTCTATTACTTGACTATACCAGGTTTTATTCAATCAGTTTTCTACCAAAATACATAAATACATTGAGTTTCTTTTCTCCCCCAACGGTGATTGATGCTCTGATGAACATTATAATAGATAAAACTTTGTACACTTCACTGATTATTTCCACATTTAAATGGTAGATGTAAATTTCTGAGTTATAGAGGGAGCTTGTTTTAAAGGCTATTGATTTATATTACCAAACTATTTTACAGAAAGTTTTGGCAAGTAAATAGCTGACAAGCAATGTAGGGGTGAGCCTCTTTCTGTGCCTTCAGACTTTCTGGGTCTGGGCTTGCACATGGAGGCCTGACAGTGAGCATCTTAAATGCAATTAAAGAAAAAAAAAATCTGTAATAAAAAGAGTTTTTTTACATGCAGTCATTTTCTCCATTCCTGCACAGAAGTACATATGCAAAGAATGTGTAAATGTTATGACCCTCAGGGAGAACTCAGGAGAGAACACTTCTTTAATGTCTTAATGCTTCAAAGGACCTGTGAACAAAGAAGGCTTTTCTTTTTCTATTGACCTATTATATTTGCATAATCTTTTCTGATGTCACAGAGAAGGAGAGAGAAGACTTTTTCAGGCAGAACTAGGACAGATGGGTGAAAGTTACAGGGAGACAGAGTTCAGCTCGAAGTAGGGAAGACAATGCTGCCTGGAAGTCATTGTTCTTTTTTACCTTCCAGTGCAGGTCTTCACTCAGAGGCTGGATCTGGCATTCAGAGAGATGCCTTTATTAAGGATGCTTTGTGATGCTAGTTAATGGATAGGTATTCTACCATTAACAATCTGGGGGTTGGAACCATGTCTTTTAGTTAAATAATTTAAATCTCCCTTTTACTGCTACTACTTATTATCCTAAAAGTAGGGACTTAAAACAAGCATTTTACTTTGCTCACAATTTTGTGAATCAGGAAGTGAGGGTAATTTTGGCTTGGGAGCTCTCATAAAATTGCAGCTAGGTGTTGGCTGTTGTAGTTAGTAGTTAGTGGATATGCAGTCATCCGAAGGCTCAAGTGGGCTGGATGTTTCAGAAGCTTTACTCATGACTGGCAGTGGATGCTGGCTGTTGGCTGGTAGCAGAGCAAAGGCTGTTGACCTGAGCTCCTGAGTATGGTCTGTCAAGCATATTGATCTCAGAGTAGCTGTACTTCTTACTTGGCACCTGGCTTCCCCCAGCACAGGTATTCCAAGAGAGTCTGGTGGAAACTAAATGATCTTGTCTTATTTAGCCTTGGAAGTCACATAGGATAAATTCTATCAGACTCTGCTTGTCAAAGCAGTCACAAACCTGCCCAGATTCAAGAAGAAAGAACATATACTCCATCTTTTATTGGGAAGCATGTAAAACAAATGTGAGAAATTTTTTTTTTTTAACTGCCACAACTATTCAGACACATTTTTACCCTTCCTCTTCTTCATCCGTACTTCTTGTTTTGTGGTTCCTCATATGTGTGGCTCTACCAGCTTTGTTCCAATGTAGAAATACAGTTTGGAGGTGGGAATTAGCCAAAAGTGAACATATGATTTTTGTCTGCAGGGCATTTCAAGCAACCCATTTAAAGAATTGTTTATCTTAATTTTGCATTGAGTTACTATCATTTTTTAGTATAGATTTGTTAGATATCAAAAACAATTGCAGCAGGGCGTGGGGGCTCATGCCTATAATCCCAACACTTTGGAAGGCTGAGGTGGGCGGGTCATGAGCTCAGGAGTTCCAGACCAGCCTGGCCAATATAGTGAAATTCTGTCTCTACTAAAAATACAAAACTTAGCTGGGCGTGCTGGTGCATGCCTGTAGTCCCAGTTACTTGGGAGGCTGAGTGTTGGAAACAGGTTTATAACGTCAGGGCAAATCCACACCTAGACAATGGATCACTCAGCAAGGCTAGTTTACTTCCTGCAGGAAGGGTGCAATTCAGTGGCATTCTTGCCATGACAGCACACCTGAACAAGGGAGACAGGGGACATTTATAACTTTCATAACCTAATGCAATCACACCCTACTGCTGTGTCTAGTTTTCACTGGCCAGAATGGGACCTCACATTCTATGCTTGATCCAATTGGCTAAAAACTTGGACATTTTCTAAAAAAGTAAAGGCAAAGGAGAACAAAGGAAAGAGGAAGTAACTTGAGGAGTGCTTAGAGAAGCAATAACATTTCCAAATAAGGAAGGGGAATAAGCTATGACCTAAGACTTGCCTGGGCTTGTCTAAATAATATGAATATTATTTATTCATAATGAACTAAGAGGAAAGCTTTGAAGAGAAGCCTTTTATTTATTCTTATTTCCTACACTGAGGCAGAAGAATCGCTTGAACCCAGGAGGCAGAGGTTGCAGTGAGCTGAGATCATGCCACTACACTCCAGTTTGGGCCACAAAGCCAGAGTTCGTCTCCAAAATAGAAGATATAATTGTATCCTAAATTCATTTTATATTCATTTATTTCCAGACGAAAGCTAATTTGTCTAGGAAGAGAGGGGAGCAAATACTTCACATTGCATCAGGCTCTATTTACCTTCTCTATGCCAGGGTTCCAAAGTTGACCCTGGTTGCTGGCCCATAACTCTCTGGAATGACATGCTGAATCTACTGCCCCTTCATGGATTTCTGGGATTGACCCTCTGTGACCCCAGACTTGGTTTGGCTGCCTTTGTTCAACATCCCTGGTGGGCAGGCTAAATAAGGAGTGCTATAAGAGATTCCTTTCTTGGATGGGAGAATTAACTAAATGTCTTCTAAGATTTCATATTCCTTGTATACATACCTTTTAGATGTTAGAGAGGCAAAATGTCCACTCATTAAAAGTGGAGACTGAGTTGTGGGTGAGTTTATGTAAATCACATAAGCATTTCCATAACCTGGGAGCTGAGGAATCAGGCAGGCAGGCAGGCAGCCCCTTCATTTGCTGTCTGGCTGCGTCTGCAGAGCTGTGTGTCTGCTTTAATTAGAACACGTTTCCACTTCCAGAAGGGTATGAATATAGCATCTATTTGTTGGTTTATGTCCCAATAACATCACAATGGCATAGGGTTTATTTGCATCAACTGCTCTGGGGAGCAGATGACTTTTTGATTGTTACCTTACTCAGTTCAGCTTGTCAGGGACCCACAGCAGTGGAATGGGGGAAGGAGTGAAGATGTGTAACAGAGCTGCAGTGCTGCTCAGTGCTGCAGCCTCTAAGGGGGTGGTAGCCAAGACCATGGGATTTGGTCTAATGAGACAGTGAAAACTAGACACATACAGTGAGTTAAATCTCCCTTTTCTGACCTGCTGTAGAGGCCTTCCTGCTGTTCAAGTTAAAAAAAAAAAGAGTTAATGGGTTGGGTAGAAAACTCTAGCTATGATACATATTGTAGGTTTAATATTCCATTTTAAAGGTCCATTTCTTTCAAATGAAACATGTTTGCCAATTTTTGTGCTCTATGATATGTGGTCATCATCTAGGGATCAGAATTGCCTTTGTAAGCACAAATCCTTCTCTTTACCCTTTGCTTCCTAATCTAGCCACTTGTTCTCATACACTATCATACCGGGACCCTCATGCTCCCCAAGCTAGGAAATTGGTTCTTGCCCTAAACAGAAAAGATATTAAAGCTCTCTGGCATTAGCCAATAATGGTCTGAGGACCTTTCACAACATTCTGAGTTACAGTTACCCAAACTACCTCTTAGTCTTGCTGTTGATTCTGCACTGGCACGTGAAACATGCTTAAAGCCTACTGCCTATGCCCTTCTTTCCTTGAATTCATGACTTACTGCCTCTTAAGTCTCACTGTGACACCCAGAAATGCAGCCATTGAACACTGTTCAGCTGTCATAGTTTTTTTTTTTCCTTTTTTCTTTTCTTTTCTTTTTTTTTTTTTTAACATAGCAACATTCAGGAACATTTTCCTATCTAAGTAATGAATAGCAGAGTCCAGCATATTTCTCCACAGAAGCCAGGGGTTGGGGGTAAGATTGTGTTTTATATTCTGTTGAGGTCTACAGTTCATTAATTAGTTCAACACACATATTTATTGAGTGCTTAATGTGTGCAAGGTGCTGGGACATAGCAAGAAATGTCACATCATGAAAAGTGCCATGAAGAATATTTATGCAAGACAATGTGATGGAGAGTGACTGGGGCCACAGAATTTATGTGGCCAGGGGTTGAGAAACAATTATAAATTCTGTAGCCAGGAAGGACTTTCTAAGAGAGTAGAGACCTGACTAGCAAGAAAGATTAGCCAGGCAGAGATTTGGGGAAAAGAAAATTCCAGGTAGATGGTATGTGTAAAAGTCCTAAGGACAGAAGGATACTAACAAGAGCAAATGGCCAGACGTGAAGTGAAACAAGGAAGAGTTTGCAGGAAGATCTTGTAAGGCCTTGTAGGCTAGGGTAAGAAGTTCAGAGTATATCCTTAATGGTTATGCTAAACCATTGGAGGGTTTTAAGCAGGTAAATGGTACAGTGTGAATTTATATTGGGGCCAAGACTGGAAGCACAGAAGCCAGCTAAAAACCTGCAAGAGTTTTGTTTAGGTAATGGTGAAATGCATGAGAGTATGGTATCCCCATTAGAAAGGAGTGGTTGAAGAATGGATGGGACTTGATGGATTTGGATGGTGAATGGTAAGAGAAAAAGCAGGATCAAGGATGACTTCAAGGTTTTCAGCTTGAACAACTGAATAAGGTGGTGTCATTTACAGAGATGGGTAAGGCTAGAGGAGAAGCAAATTTGGAGAAAGTAAACACTGGTATTTAGAGTCTAGAGGAAAGATCAGATTTGGAAGTTTGCCATTATATATGGTATTTATATCCATGGGATTATACACAAATGGTTCTGAAATTAAAGTATTAGAAGGAAAAGGCCAAGAGACAGGTAAAGAAATGATTTCTTAACTTAAAAAAAGAGGAGTCTGAGAAGTGGAAGAGCAACAAAGAAATGGACTTCACCTGAAGCAGAAGGGATTATTGGAGCTACACAGACACATGAACCAAACTGAACACTTGAGTGGAAACTAAAACAAACCTTATAAAGATCTTTTAAAATTATATGTAAATAAAAAGCTGAGTACACATATCACATGTGTATAGCTCACTGGATTTTCACAATATAAAAATATCTGTCATACTAAAAAAAATTCTGATTTGGAAGCCACTAGACTGGGGTAGCTCTGGCATTTTAAATTCCTGTGTGTCTATACCAAAGCCCAATGTAAACAGTAAATTGAAACTGAAAACTGAACCAATCAGAAAGCACCAAATAACCTCTAAATAGGAACTTTTCATTTTAACCAATCAAAATTTTTCTCTTTGTTTCACTTCTACAACCACTTTATAAAAATTCCCTCTCTTGCCCCTTCTGTTAAAGTGCTAGCCACTCGAGGTCAGATGATACAATGAATGCTCAGATAAGTTCTTTATAATTTAAATTTGCTAAGCTTTTCTTTTATCACTGATCAACATTCAGATCAAGAAACGTTTACCAGCATCATAGAAGTACACATACGTTCCTATTAAAAAAGTGACTTCTAATAGCATAGACTAATTTTATGTCTTTTTAAATTTTACAAGAATAGAATGTGGTATATATTATTTTGTGTCTTTCTACTTTCACTCAACATCAGGTTTGTGAGATTTATTCATATTGTTGCAAGTTTGTTCTTATTGATGAATAGTATCTTATTGTCTCGTATCCATCTACTGTTGAGAATTTGGGGAGTTTCTATTTTCTGATCACTATGAATAATACTCTAATGAACATTCTTGTGCATGTTTTGGTGAGCATATTTCTGCTGGATATATAGCTAGGAGTGGAATTGTTCATTTGTAGTATATACCTGTGTTCAGCCTTAGTAGATATTGCCAAATATTCTTTAAGTGGTTGCAGCAACTTTGACTTGCATTGGCAATGTATAAGAATTAAAGTTGTTCCAAAGCATCACTAACACTTGCTGTTGTTGATCTTTTCAACCATTTTAACAAAATTGTTAATTAAAACCATTTTCATGGGTACCTCGGTGGTATCTCATTATAGATTCAATTTGCATTTATCTGATGACTGATTAATTTGAGCTTTTTAAATGTTCATTCATTTCCCACTGAAGTAGAATGTTGCTTTTGTCAAAAGTTAGGTGACTCTAGGGGCTAGGCATGGTGGGTTACACCTCTAATTCCAGCACTTTGAGAGGCTGAGGTGGGAGAATCAGTTGATTCCAGAAGTTCAAGACCAGCCTGGGCAACAAAGCAAGACCCTATCTATACAAAAACAAATGAACAAAACAAAACAAAACAACCAGGTCATTCTAAATATGTGAGTTTATAAAGGTTTTCAACACTGAACTCAAGTCTCTCCTTTCCTCCACCAAAGAGTAACTGTAAAAAACAGATATTTAAAGTCAAAATATAACAGATGTCTTCTAGTGCAGTGGTGCTTCAAGTGCAGTCCCAGACCAGCAATAACAGTGTTACATGGGACCTTGTCAGAAAGGCAAATTCTGTGGCCCTTCCCAGACCTACTGAATCAGACACTCTTAAGAGTGGGGCCCAGAATCTGCATTTCAACAAACCCACCAGGTGCTTCTGACACATATGCAAGTTGAAGAAAAATTATTCTAACTTATCTCCTATTTACAGATGAAGGTACTGAGAGCAAAGCTAGATGGAATTAATGCTGCAAATATATTTGTTTTACTAATATGGAGGAAATTTAGGAACTTCAAAATACCTGACATTTTGAACCTGAACAAAATCTTTATTTTGTTTGATATGAATTTCTTGTGAGTAGAGATTTTTAGAGGAATAAATGACTGAAGGGGTTTAGAATCTCTTTCCATAAATGTTTCCTAATGTCACTGCATGCCCCAAGTACTGTTTGGCCAATCAAGAGAAATATCCCAAGGCAGAAAAGTGATAGGCTTGGAAAATTCTCCAGGATATTTCAAGCTTTTGTTTATAAAATTTACCTATCTCTTTTGAATTCATTATTCTTCTCTGCTTATCTGAATATTAAATGAATGCAGCTTCTACTTTTAGGACCACAAAGATGGAAGCAGCTCCTCTGCACCAGGCTCTGTGAGTTGTTTGTCCCTCCTAAGGGAACTCTTGGTGAATTATGTATTGAGAGCTCCTGCTCAGGCTTGCCACCTGCATGGTTACTACTACAGTTTGAATGTGTCCTCCAAATTCCACGTGTTGGAAACTTAATCCCCAAATTCAAATGTTGATGTGACATTTGGAGATGGGGCCTTCAGGAAGTACCTGGGATTAGAGAAGGTCATCAGGGTGGGCTGCCATGATGGGACGAGTGGTTTTGTGAGATGAGGAAGGACAGACCTGAGCTGCCATGCTCTCGCTCTCTCGCTATGCGACGCCCTTCACCATGTTATGATGCAGTAAGAAAGCCCCCGCCAGATGCCAGCACCATGCTCTTGGACTTATCAGCCTGCAGAAATGTGGGAAATAAATATATCTTCTTTATAAGTTACCCAGTCTTAGGTGTTCGGTTACAGCAACAGAGAATTAACTAAGACAGTTACTTTCTTCAGCTCCTGAAATGAGTCACCACCTCAGAGGTGCCTCCTAATTAGAAGAGGAGATTTAGCAGATAACCTAGGAAGGTCGTAAGAACTGTTGGCCATTACTCCTTCTGTTCTTGAAATTACATGGTGAAATGTGTGCCTGCTGCATAGAGACTACTTTCTGGAATGTAGGTAAGATGGTCTGGGAATTGTCTCTAAAGCACTTCTACATTTCTACTCATTAGCATGAGCAGAGAGAAGAACCGAAGAGACAGAGAGAGGTACTCAAAGCTGTTCAAACTGAATGCAGCTTCAGTTCTGTTTGCTACTCAGCTGGTATTTTGCCACTCTTTTGCCTCACTCTCAGGAAAGGCAACCTAGGAAATACGAAAATCAATTAAAAAATGCCTTCTCTTCCTCGGTTCTGAGAGTTTGGGGCAAGCATTCAAATTGTACAAGATTGTAACTATTTCTTTACATTCAGCTTTGTGGTACTTTCTAATGACAAATGAGTCAGTATTTCCAAGACTGAAAATAAAAAGAAAGATCTTAAGCCATCAGGTATTAGTATTGTTGTTATTAAATTTTATCTTCTTTTAGAAATTGCCTTTTCCTTGTTTGCTTCTGTTTTAATATGTTAGGTTTCATGGCCTTCACACTATTTGTTTGCAAAGTAAGTAGAGTTAATGCTTCACACTTTAACATAAAACTTTTCAACTTCAAAGAACTCTTTAAATAAGCTATTTGAAAGCAAGCTAACAGAGGAATACAAAGTTAACATTAAAGAGGCCTCTAAATATGAACCTGAAAAGATAATGGCAAAAAGCAAATCATTCAAAAATACATTTATGAGATTGAGTTGAACAGGTCTGGAGGAAAAAAGAGAGCAAAGTCTGAAGTCTGGATAGAGGACCAGTGCTAATAAGGACTGCATGCATGCCTGTGTGTCTCTGTGTGTGTGTGTGTGTGTGTGTGTGTGTGTGTGTGTACTCTCTTGCTACTTATCAAAGTTAGGCTGTACAAACTTTAAAGAAATTTTGCCTGTGCCACTTATTCTAAATTCTAAGACCAATCCATTGTCACTTTTTTACCCTCATGCTACTTGTAGTCACAGTTGGGTAAATAGAAATTCATTTTAAGGTTAGCAGTAGGTGCTTGGAAAATCTTCAAACACAACTTCCACATAGAATTAGGGCTCCATTTGGTTGAACAACTGGCCTGCCTTTTGTAATCATACTTGACCTTTTTGATTTGCTAGTTTGATTCTGTTGGCAGTATTCATAGGTACCTTCCAGCTCATGAGGAAGGAAATAGCATGTTTGAATCAGAGAGTTCCAGGGATCTGTAGGTAATGTGAGGCCAGACACCATCATTGCTCTATCCCAGTGTCTAGCACAGTGCTCAGATACATTCAGCTAATGTTTTCAGTGTGATTAAATAAATTAACAAATCACTTTGTGTTACTTGTAAAACTTGTAAATGGCTAGTGTGAAAGGTCACTCTTGCTTGCCTGGCTGTCTCTTTTTATGGGTCTTTTAGAAAATATAACCCAGTCAACAACCAGCTTTCTTTCTTTGTAACATAACAACTGAGTATTATAAATAATATCTATAGTTCATTCAAATTCTCCATCACTTGAAGCTCTCTGACATATATGTGTTATTTGAGCTGTGGAGAAGATTTGCATACAACCTCAGTTATTTATTTTGTAACAAAAAATAAAAAGCACCAAACAAAATTACAAAGTGCAGGTGTGCTGCTAACTCATTATGAAATATTGATTTTTCATAGAGGTCTCTTCTCTACCTCCAAGCCATAAAATTGGCCATAATACCTCATATGAGGAAAATAACATCTTGTTATTAATAAATCATGGACTCTCAATGGTTGATAATGGAAGACAATGCAAAAAATCTTCTAGATCCTAATTCTTCTCTTCTAAATTTTTCCTGACTTCTCGAGATCTCAAGTTCATTTTCCTGCTATCTCCATGTTGGCATTCTATATATTTCTAAGTAACCTTCTGGCCTAATGTCAATGCTTGATTCCTTATTATTCCATAACAGAACAGAGACAAGGCCAACAGGGAAGGGTCAGTTTTCTTTAGTGCAGTAAGTCAAGTAGTTAAGAGTGTTTCTGTTGTCAGAAAGACTGAAGTTACTGTTCCGCCCACTTTTGGTTGTGTGACTTTAGGCAGGTCATTTTATGCCTGAGTCTCACTTTCTTCCTCTCTGGAATAGGGATTCATATAATACCCATTTCCTGGGACTGTTGTGAACATTGAATTACCAGGACAATTCAGCATGGTCTCTTCTACATGGTAAGTGCTCAGTAAATGTTAGTTATTAAGTTTATTACAAAATACAGTTGGCCCTTGAACAACATGGGTTTGAACTATGCAGGTCGACTTACACATGGGTTTTCTTCTGCCTCTGAGACCCCGAGATAGCAAATCCAACCGTTCGTTTTCTCTTCCTCCTCAGCCTACTCAATGTGAAGCAGCAAGGAGGAAGAACTTTATCCTGATTCACTTCCCCTTAAAGAATAGTAAATATATCTTATCCTCCTTATGTTTTTCTCAACATTTTTTCTCTAGCTTATTGTATTATAAGAATATCCGTAGGCTATTAGTAGTCAAGGTTTTGAGAAGTCAGAAGTTATACACAGATTTTCAACTAGATGAGGGAGTGAGTCAGTGCCTTCAAACCTCGCATTGTTCAAGGTCAACTGTATACCAGGAAGTAGTAAAAAGAGATAAACACAAAAAGGAACATGGATCCAGATAACTGTACTTCAAGAAAAGAGATGGGCTTTCTGGCTTACAGGATTCAACTCACTCTAACTCTTAGTATGTTTCTGAGAGGGGGGCAATATCCTGGCACACAGAGCCTAAGAACCTGGGCCTGGACCCAAGGGGTGGGACCAGAGCATGGCAGCACATTCTTCTCCTCCCAGTTTTGTTTTCCTCACTGAGAAACTGCCTCTGTCAAGATAATGGAAACTAGAACTGACTTGGTTTCTGAGGGAAGAACTGTGCAATGTGGGAAATAAATGGCTGACCTCAGCAAGAAAGTAACAGAATACAGCAAAACAAGCCTAGCGCCTATGAGAAATATACGTAAATAGCAACAAGGAGGACATTTTATTACATCTAAATTTTTTTCTCATTATTCTGTGATTTTCCTTATTACCTTCCAGTGTGTTCACCCACATACAATTAAGAATTATTTTGTGCTTCACTCTCTTAAAATTCCATCTGGGCATCTCCTTTCCTGGCAGGACAGCCCATCCCTCTCCAGCACTAATGCAGAACCAGGAGATGAACATTAGTGAATAAAGAAGGGGGACCTCCCTGGCATGCCAGATGGGAGAGGGTGACTCCAGGAGATTAGCAAGCAGCCTGGCTCCAGGCTCCAGAAGTAAGTTGGACACTCAGAGGCTCTAAAGAAGAGGGAAGGCACTTCTCCTTGGTGGAGCAGACTCTGAGAATTTTTGGAGTACTTTTGCCTTACCCACCTCCAGGAAAGGCCAGAAGTATCAAAGATCAGACTTCATTTGGGAAATTACTTTGTGCCAAGCTCAGGGACTACCATGGAAATAAGATATTTTAAAAAAATTATGACCAGTTGAGAGTTGCTGTATACAGTCAGGCCTATAGGAAAGGAGAGTCCATGGGGAGGTAGATTCCATCGTAGTTCAGGCAGAGATTTTTGGCTTGCAGTAGCCTGGGTTCACATCCCAGTTGTGCCTCTTAGTAGATATGTAATCTTGGGCACATTCCTTAATCTCTCTAAGATGTAGTGTTTAAAAGGGTGATATTAATAGTATTTACCATATAGGTATCTATGGATTAAATAAAATATTGTGCAAAAGCACCTGATATGTTACGGTGCTCATTAATATTAATCTCCCTCCTTACTTTCTAGGAACAAGGCACAGAAGTTTGTTTCCTGCCTCATCCTCTCTTTTTGGCATAGTAACCTTTTAAGTAACTTCATGTCAGAAAGGCATTTTACGGGCATGTTTTCACAGGCAAAGTAAATAAATCCAGGCAAATTTATCTGGCTCTATTCATTCAGAGAGGCCTGGGAATAATTTCTTCATTTGGATGATTAACATTACTTATGGGGCTTACAGTGGCTTTAACCCACCTATAAAACAAGGCTTGTAGAAAAGAGTTCTTTTCTAATATCAGAGCTCATCCTCTGTGTTTGCGGCTCTGATAGCTCAGACTCTGGGCCTTGCATAACTAGATTGGCAAAGCTTTTTGTTCTTTCTGATTTGTCAGTCCTGTGTGGGTCAACTTCTCATCTGCTAAGTTCTCTGGCTGTATCATCTCTTGGCCCCCCCTTTGCCCACAGAGCCTGACCCCCCTGGTTGATGTATCTGAGTTTATTTGGAAAGCAGAAACTACTCTATGTGTTTTAAGCCACAGGTTATTTAATGCAGGGAATTAGATGCTCCCCAACCCACTGGGAGGCCTAGAGAATGGGTTCTAAGCTTGGTCTCCAGAGATGGCTTCCAGAACACTTGCACTGCCTCTAAGACTTCCACAAGAATAAATAGTTCCAGAGCACATTGATGAGATTGCCATCCAGGGATGGTACAGCCACTACTGCCACCACTGCCAGTGACAAATGACCCCCAACATGTTGGTGATGGAGTCTGGCTACTGCTTCCCCTACAATTGCCTCTTCACATCCAGAAACCTGGAGAATGGACATTGAAACAATATTGTAGAAAAGCTTGACATTTCCATGGGCTTGCTTGCCAGTAAAAATTGCCCCAGAGGACTCCATTCTGTCTTTTAAATCTCACTGAAGGGCATCTAACAGGTGAATTCTCATTCACCTCTGGCACCCCCTTGGTTGCACAGGGAAGTGTATTTTTTTAGCTTTCCTGCCTCTGTAATATAGGAAGACACACTGAAGGAGTTCCAAAAGGTAATTAGCTAGTACCAACAAAGGAAGTTAAAAGACTTGGGTGAGCCAGAGGTTAGGTTCAGGTTGTTTATCAGCTAAAGGGGTAGAGTAGAATGGTTACCAGGGATCCAGAGGTTAGGAAATCAGTCAACAAAGAAGAAAAACTAGTTTTGGGAAATTAGGTGGCAGAAAGTTTTGAGGATAGGCAAAGAGTATGGTCAAAAGTTTCCAGAATCCAAGCATGTGTAAGTCCAGCAAGAGTAATGGAATTTGATTAAAACCTGATACTTTTGGAGCTGTGAGCTTCAGGTGCCCTCTCTGTTCAGAGTCTCAACTTACCTAAAGTATGAGTAGGCCTGAGCCTGCAGGTGGAGGGATCCAGGCCCATTTGCCTAGAACAGGGAAAGGGAAAGGCAGAGAGCAAAGCAGTGTGGATACAAAGTACCAGATTCCTCTCTGGCATCCTCCTTGCCAGAATGAGTTGGTACCTGTAACCACATTTATCCCTCCTACTTTCTGCAGTGCTTGCTTCATATGTAAACACTTAAATATACTATTCTGAGGTTGTATACTTACTAAAAATCATGTAACTGTGTTTGAATGTATTGAGAGAAGATACTAACTAAAGCCTGGGTTGTATGCTTACCTGACTCAATGATAACATACATTAATTACTTTCTTAGTAATAGAAACAAAAATACTAAGCACTTTGGCAAATGATTATTATGTAAAAATTTCCAGATAATTTATACCAGCTGCAAAACAAGAGTAAGCATTAACATGAAAATGCAGGAGATAATGAAAAATAAATTCATATATACAGATATACACATGTACATACATTTATACACATATGTATGTGCATACACGCATATTCACATACATGAATACCTATAAACAGTTACACAGGTAAATTCTTTTAAATTAAGACAAAGAACAACGACAACAGCAAAAATTTCACCACCTGAATTCTTAGGACTTAAAAGTAAAAGGTAGTAAGCAGTATTCACACACCAAAAATTACCTCCTTGGCAAAATAAGGTCTTTTGTGGAAGGAGGTTTTCAGCAAACAGATTTTGACAATTGACACCCCATGAGCACCATTTGTGAAAAACACTTTTTCTGGCTGTAATTTGATGAAGCAGAAAGTGGAAATCAATAGAACATTGCCAAATGTGTTCTTTGCCGATGCCCCTGTCTTTCTCTCCTCTGCTCCTGTTCTGTTGTAGATAAGAGCTAGGAGGAGCCCAGAACACAATATATGGATTTTTTAAAAACTAGCACAATGAAGGAAGCTACAGAATACTTTTAACTTGAGAAATATATTCAGCACCATGTTGCACATTTGCTATGTAGCAGAACAGGCTGATTTCAAGCCCAAAGGTGGGTTGGGAGTTTATATGATCCCCTAGAACTTCAGGGAGAACCTTTCTCACCAGAGCTCTTATCTTTACCTCTCGGCACTGCTGGTTTCCATGACAACCAGCCCAATGTCTAGTTCAGTTTTGCAAATACTTTCCAAAGCCCATTAGGCCTAAAATCTTCTCTTTAGACTCTCAAATCTGCCTTATTCCATCCAACCTTCCTACTGCATCCTCTTCCTTTAATCTTCTCAACTTATGGGATGAGAAACATAAGACTTTATAGTGGTAAATATACCTAATAGCCATACAAAGACGGGTTAGAGAAAACAAAAGAAAAGAGGCTAAAGTAGTTCCCAGATTACCCTAAGGTTGGTTGCTTGATTATTTCTCAGTGTCTCATCTTGTTTTAAACCCTGGCATGTTGCTTCTGTGCTTATTTGTGTGGCTCTTCTGAGTGGGGATGCTCTGAGTGGGTAAAATGAGAAATAATGATGCAATGTAGTAGCAGGAATACTGTTTAGGGAGTGGAGACCTCAGCTCTGCCTCTGAATTTCTGTCTCTATGAACTTGAGCCACTATAAAAGGAGGGTCTATGGGGGAATTTCTAGCTTTATTATTTCGTGACCTAGTATGAACAGGAATCAGTCTGTCTACCTTTGAGTAAGTTGTGTTTGCCTAATTAAATATTCTTCCTCCTGGTTGGTAATTAAATAGAGTAATCCTAATCTTACATCAAGAATATGATAGAAAAAACAATCTACTACTGCTTAGAGAGAACACTTCTAAGTATCCCATCAAAACGGTTCACTTCATTCCATAGTTCAGGGTAGAAATGGAACTTTTAGGGGCATCTCTAAAGATAGAATATTTATCCTACATTAAGTCTGTCCTCAGACACATGCTGGAATTCACCCAATGAATTCATTGCTGATTTAAATATTTCAAAATTTTTCCATATCTATTAACTCGACCACTCATAAAAAAACCTTATTAAAAAATGTTCTGTGAAATAAAGCCATTTTCAGAAATAGTTTGTCCAAAGCAAAGAAAATTTATTTCTCCTTCTGCAATTCTGCTCACTCATTCCTGGACATGCCAACATTGTAATTATCTTTAGCCACCTACCAAACTGAACGCAAAGGCCAGTACAGTGAATGACCTCCTTGAGGGGCATACTATCAGTCATTTGTACATGAAACAGTACACATTGGTCAGAGCACTGTTAGAAGAACATTTTCATAAGATAACTTATAAGTGCTTTCATTTTCTTGCAGAACTCCATATATAATACATACAAACACATACATAGGTAAATTGTTTTAAATTAATACGACAACAACAATAACAACAAAAGTCCCACCATCTGAATTCTCAGAACTTAAAAGTAAAAAGTAGTAAGCAGTATTCACATACCAAAAATTACCTCCTTGGCAAAACAAGGTCTTTTGTGAAAGGTTTTCAGCAAATAGATTTTGCAGTATGAGAGAGTTTCATAGTAGATACAATAGAGATTAAACCTGGGGGTCCAGGAGAAGTGGTGCTGTGACAAGGAAGTTATAGCCAGAGGACAGCTTGTGGGTGCTGGGTCCCTGGTACGTAGCAGGAGGTCTTACTGAGGGCCTGTTTGTCCAAACTGGTTGTAGTGAATCCTGCTTTTTATTTTCCTCACAGCTGAGCAGTCTTGATTACTCCATATTTTGTGTATTCTAACTTTTCAGTTGCAGTGTATTGTGACTAACAGAGGAGACAGGCAGATTATATACAAGTGTTTCAAAAAATGTGCTACCTATGGGCATTTGGAAGATTGTCTTAGGAAGGTCTAGATCAGTCTCTTCCTAAATCTAGACAACCTGCAGAATTTGACTGGATAAAATTTTGAGTCTCCTGTAATCTTGATACGCCATGTTAAGATGGCTTCTGCCAAGTGTCACATTTCATCAATAGAAATGCTAGGTCATTGAGAGAGAAAAAGGTCAGTAGATACAGAAAGACTGTGGCCTTTGGAGTATTGGTGATAAATGGACATATTTTTATTTTCTTAAGGTTACTCACATTGCCTGAAAAGTAGGAGGTATTTTTCTATGGAAGATTAAGGATTTGGTTGAATGCCTCAATTTTTCATCACACTAGGTCCCAAGAATGGCTATTTGATTACATTTAATTCAACTTCTCTCAGCCTCAGTTAACACACACACACACACACACATACAGACACACACACACACACACACCCCTACCTAAAAATATGGTGCCTGCAGAGTATTGTTGCTAAGCAAAATGAAATCTTTAAAAAAATGAGCTAAAGGCTCAATAACTAATCAGTGTTCAAACAACTGCATTAATCCAAGAAGAAGTCATTTCATTTCTAATGTCCCCAAAGAACAGATGTTCAACATTCTGTCGCCATCTTGCAAACCTTTGCTTTGGAAGGAACTTTTGCAATGTTACCCAATCCATTTGGAGAAAATTCAGAAAGAGGCTTATACATCAAAGTGTGGGAAAGCCAACTTAAGCTTTGGAATAAATACTCAAATCTCTTTTCATATCAGTTATTTGCTGTAATCCTTCCAAAGTAACCTCTAATAATCAGGGGAGGGGCAGGGAAAGTGAAGAGGAAGGGAAGCTATTGGATTTGAATGTCTGATTAAAAACAAACAAATAAGAAAATTCTAACATTCTTAAAATGTGAATTGGAGAGTAAAAGTAGGTAGAGGAAAGAAGGAAACAGCATTCAAAATCTGTATAAGCTTCTTATAATAAAAACATATCTCCCAGCAAGAATAATTCCCCACAAGGCTTACTGTAACCTAACAGGTGGGTTTCCATTACCCTCCCAGGAGAACTAGAGACTGCATCCTTGTCATTATACCTGTACCCCTCATGTTTGCAAGGTAGAGATACAAAATAGTACTGACTTCATAGTTTTGTGTTTTTTTTGTTCAATTTTTGCTTTTTGTGAAAAATAAACTTGTTTAATGTATGTAGTGATTAGAATAGTACCTGATACATTATCAGTGTTGTTCAAGTTTGCTGTTATAATTGTTATTTCTCATTATAATAGTAACTCACATTTACTGATCCCTTAATACAGGATTTCTCAGCCTTAGCACTATTGCTTTTTAGGATTTAATAATTTAATAATAAGTATTTAATAATTAATTAAATAATTAAACAATTTAATATTTGTTTGTTTTTGGTGGGGATGGAGAAGCTGTCATGTGCATGGCAATATTTCATTTAGTAGTTGATATGGTGAGGCTTTGTGTCCCCACCCAAATCTCATTTTGAATCATAATCCCCATAATCCCCAGCTGTAAAGGGAGAGACCTGGTGGAGGTAATTGAATCATGGGGCAGTTTTCCCCACGCTGTTCTCATGATAGCAAGTGAGTTCTCATGAGATCTGATGGTTTTATAAGGAGCTCTCCCCGCTTCACTCAGCACTTCTCCTTCTTGCCACCTTGTGAAGGTGCCTTTCTTCCCTCTTGCCTTCTGCCATGATTATAAGTTTCCTGATGCCTTGCAAGCCATGCTGAACTGTGAGTCAATTAAACCTCTTTCCTTTAGAAATTACCCAGTGTTGGGCAATTCTTTATAATAGTATGAAAATAGACTAATATAGTAGTATTTCTGACCTCTATCGTTATCTATAAGCACTCCCCACTCCATTCATTTGAGATGACCAAAGCCATCTCTAGACATTGCCAAATATCCCTGGTAGGGGAAAAGTTAAAAACATTGCCTTAATGTAGCCCAGGTATTATTCTAAGTGCTTGGCAAATGTTATCCATTTGATGGGCATTATTTTAGTGTCTATTTTATAGATGCAGTAATTGAGGTAGAGAAGAGTTAGGTAATTTGCCAAAGTCACATAGTTAAAAATGGTAGAGTCAGCATTCAGATTTATATAGTCTGACACAATCTACTATATTAAAATATGTGTGAGCTCTTGGCAGAGCAAACAATAATAATTATTTATTACTATTTCCAAGATAATTTCTTATTTTAATATTGAAATATTGATAAGGCAGTAGTTGAGTTCTGAAAACAAAGAATAACTTTCTTTCTTTGAGTCTTAGTAGTAAGAGGCTCAGCTAAAACACTTTACTAATATATAATGATATGGATACGTCAGAGCTCCTCAAGTTTTCTATTTAATTCAACTGTCAAAATAATCTCATTTATCACAAATACTTATTGAGCATCTAAAAGTATGAGATAATATGCTAGAAAATATTTTTTTTTAAATGAAAAAGTCTGGTTTCTATAGGAGACACTTGGGAAAGTTTATCCAGTACCTGTTTGAAAATCATTCCCTTTCCCTTCAGTCTTCATCTTTAACACCAGAGCTTGCATGTTAGTATAGTGTGACCCTGCCTCTTGGGAAAACCTGTCCCAGGCTAGATCAATGATTCTGCAACCTGAGAATTTGAATCAGGATGTGAGAGAGCCTCTTGTCTCCCATTTCTGGGAATGAAGGTTTGGGAATTAATGGTGTTAAGGTTTTCATTATGTGGAGAGAGATCATCTGCAGTGACAGAGACTAAACTTGATACACAAACAGGAGCAAAGATGAGAAACAGAATCTTAGAGGTTGCTAAACCCCTGGCTTCAGTTGTTTATGAGGCTAGACTGAACTCATGATCCTCAGACAGCTGGACTGTTCAATCTATTCTGAGGCATTCTGTGCCAATGAAGTCCCTTTGGACTGCTAGCCAAAAGTTTCCTGTCCCTTGCAATCAAGAGAATCATAATTGATAATGCACCTATTAACAAGAAGCTTAGAGGGCTAAGAGGGTAGTTGTTGGTGCAAACCATGGAGGACTTTGCATGCCTATCATAGAGGATTTGTGGAGTCCCTTCATAGACATTTGATTACTCTTGAAGCATTATGAAGGCCAGATTTGTGAAGTAATAGGCTAGGTATGCAGAAGTTCAAGGAGAAAGGAACAGTGTTATATTATAGGTAAGATCAACAAGAGAAATTGGAGAAGGACAGGAGGAGACATTGAGTAAGTGGTATGATACATGAATGAGGTAGTCAATGTTAATAGCTGTGCTCCTTTGGGAACTCAGGGTAATGTAGTAGCCAGCCAACTCTAGCCTAGCTGTAAGTAACTTGGGAGATTTTATTAATCCTTGTACAGACAGAGAACCACACTGGAGAGAAGGAATGCATTTTATTCATTTAATAAATATTTATTAAGAGCCTAACATGTGCAGATATTTTCCTGTTTGGATAAATCAGAAGGCTAAGAAGACAAAAATCTGTGTGTCCTTGATCTTACATTATAACTGGAGGAGAGATAAACAACACAGACTTGAAAGTATTAGGGAAGGAGTCAGGGAAAATTTGCAATTTTAAATAAGGTAGGTCCCTTTGAAAAGATAACATTTGTCTGTCTCAAAGATGCATTTTTAACCAAACCTTTTGTAGACATCGGGAAATCTTTATTCTCAGCCCATAGCAGTTACAATTTTCTTGGAATTTCAGCCCTCTCTAAACATAGCATAAACACTCATTTTTAGGGCTAAAGGGAGGAGAGGGTAGAGATGGAATATATCAGCTCACTACTTCAATCTTTGCCCTTTGTCCTGGAAGCATCTCCATCTTCTCCATGTGACCTGCCATTTTCAAAAGCACTGGAGAGATCTGTCGTTACCATCTATCCTGGAACATGGGATCCCTCCATGATTTAGGGTAAGTAAGTACAAATAACCAGAATTATTTGATCCCACATAACCAGTAGGAGGAAAGGCAAAAGCACAAAGGAAATGCTGAAACCCAGACTGTCACTCAGTAGCCTGATTTAATACATAAGAAATGCAGGCAGAAGCTCACATATTGCTATACATCAGTACTGTGCAACAGAAGTCTCTGGCATAATGAAAGTGTTCTCTATCTGGGC
The DNA here is from genome assembly GCA_036589455.1 of Ateles fusciceps. NCBI lineage: Eukaryota > Metazoa > Chordata > Mammalia > Primates > Atelidae > Ateles > Ateles fusciceps. The sequence continues at coordinate 2,865,694 of JAZHEH010002565.1, forward strand.
TGCACAGTACAGTAGCCACTATTCATAAGTGTCTGTTGAGCATTTGAAATATGACCTGTGTGACTAAAGAACTACATTTTAATTTAAATATATTTTAATTAATTAAAATTTCAATAGCTGCACGTGGCTAGTGGCTACTACATTGGCCAGTACAGCTTAAGCTCTTGTCACATGAGGAGTCCAGACTATTCTCCTAATCCTAATTGAAACCACTGCAACATCATTTGCCGTTTATGATGAAACTTGTCAGAGCTGAATTATACTTTTAGGCAACTAGAAGCATCTTTCTGCAGAAATGAGCTCTATAATTGGTCTTCTGGATTGAGTGCTAAGAGTGAATGGGCTCAATTGTGTCCCCCAATATATGCAGCTGCTAGAAAGGAAGCCACATTTGCAGTTCTATTTACAGCAAAGTTGCACTCTCTACAGAACCCTGTTTAGGAGCAGGCAGGTTCTTGGTCACACTTCTAGTGAGAACAAGCTATGCCCCTTCTGGGGGTTCCTATTTGTAGAATCACCAAGTGTGAGGGATTTATCTGAATGGCTGAAAAGCAGAGTCTGTCTGTTCTTCCCCCTGTTAAGTTGCCAAAGGCATCTCCCTATGCTTTCAATAGATTCCCCTACCTCCTTTTTCCTTTCTCCTCTTCCCCTAGGAGAGATAATTGGACTGTGTGATTTCCATTAAATGTAATGTACCACATGCAGATGAAACACAATAGCAAAATGCATTAAGATTGAATCCCTTGGAAAAAATGGCCTGGGTGTTTTTCCATTTGTTAAAATTAGCTACCAAATTATTTTTGTTTTTGCACAATTAAATGCAAAGGTTTCATTTACTCTTTTTAAGAGTTATTTGCATTTCGTACTCTTATGAACAAATAATCATTTTAAAAAAATAAGTGCAACATCACATTTTCTTTTTTTTTGTATACACACACACACACGCACACACACACACACATAAAAATACATAAACATTTTCACCTACTCACCAACAGACCACATAGTGGTGCTCTAAACCTGCTATAATCACACATAAGAGCTTCGCAGTTGTTAGATGAAAATCCAGTGAGCTTGATTGCAGTTAGAATCAACTGCAATGGACTACTGACAAATTTCTTTTAAAAATGTCTTCCTGAAATGGACTACTGATAAATTTATCTTAAAAATGTCTTCCAGTATTCATCACTTTGCAAGACAGATCCTTTGTATATACTCAAAAATGATGAGTTGAGCAAATAACTCCAAAGGAGAAAGTCATTTGAGGAAGCCCTGCCCCATCCAAAAATCTGTAATAATCATTTATTTTTCCTTCTATAACTAGCATTTTATAGGGGTTTAATTAAGTTCATGCCACAGCTCAGTGGTTAGGTTTAGGAATCCCATGCTCTGGAAAAATGGCAAAGTGAATTCAATACTATCTATTTCAGGTTTCTTAGATAATCAACCTTTTGTCCCACCCTCAAACCATTTTAGCAACAGTTGTATTTGGTGGGGGTATGAAACAGTTCAGAATATCAGGATCAGAGTGTTCTAGTAACAAAATGTGGTATCAGGAGCTAAGTAATCTACTTTATTCTTTGAAGGTGCTTGGCTTTTACCAATTAGATGAAGGAAATATAAACAAATTTGTAGCACAGCACACATGTAAAAGTGCAGTATGATAAAAACAGCACTGCTTTTTCAGCTGATCTGAATTGTGGTGGAGACTACCTTATATGTCAAGGTAGTGTTTTTTTTCATGAGTGGCCTTAGCTATTATGACTATATCCCTGTGGGGTACTATAATTCACATGTAATGTATTTTTGTTTATAATTATGGAATATATGATTGAGAATGGCCACAGTAAACACGCCTCTTTCCTGAGAGTCAGGAAATGTATGGAAACTGTACACCAGTAAATATTGTACTTTGTGCCTTGGAAAAGCCTTTGTTTTATATTTTGTATATTTCCACATCAGATGGTCTATATATCAGTAGTTCATTACCACATTACTGTGTAGCAATTAACAACAATCAGGTGGCTTTAAAAATAAGCGTTTATTTATGTTGTGAATATGCAGGTATGCTGGGTGGCTCTTTGGTCTTAGCTAGGTTTTACAAATCGAATCTTGCTGGGCTCTTCTGTGCATCTGTAGTTAGATACAAGTCAGCTGGCTGAAGGCAACTCTAGGACAGGGCAGCTGATTTTTCTTCCACATGGTCTTACATCCTCCAGCCAACTTGTCCGGGCTTTGTTTCTGGCAGTAGCTGGCTTCCTAGAAAGGAAGAGAACAGATGCATGCAAGTCCTCTTAAAAGTGCAGGTCCTGAGATTGTGCCACTGCACGCCAGCCTAGGTGACAGAGCAAGACTCCATTTCAAAAGGATAAAAAAATGCACAGGCTCAGAACTTGCACCGCTCTTCTGTCACATTGTATTCACTAGAGCAAGTCATAATCCAGCCCAGACTCAAAGGATGGGAAAACAGACTTCACCTCCTGATGGGAGGAGAATCAGAGCCATTTTGGCAATGAATCTGCCATAACCTGTGTGCCCTCACAAAAACAATAGAGAGAACTGGGCTCTAAAAATAAATTGATACCAAGCTTGTGAGAGGTCTAACTTAGTATGAGATTCAAATTCTACCCATTGCTACCACAACATTTGGGATACTTAAGAAAAAAAGATGAGCAATTTAAAGGAAAACAATATAAAACCTGACTTATTTATTATATTGCTCACCTTGATTACTAAACTAGAGCAATTTATTCATATCTGTACTGCATTTCATAATATCCACAGGCTAGCTCAAAACCAGTAAAACTGAAGTATTATCCATTGAAGATAAAAATCTCTGTGGTCAATTTAAACCGTATAGTTATAATAATGACTATTTTTTGTGGTAAGGCCAAACCAAAAACAGAAAACCATTAAGATAGAATATTTACAATGAGCACCCTCCTGAAGAAATTTTGAGAATCCTGCTGTATCAAACTTTATGTAACACAGTATGAGATTTACATCATAACCTTTGTATACTAACTATGATAAATGGAGTGATCTTAGTACAGGGTTAATCTGTGTGGCAGGTGTTAGACCTACTTGCCAATGGATAGCTTTTATTATTATTTTCATTGCCCTTCTGTTCTCAACAAAAAACTACCAGAATTGTCACACAGGAGCAAAACCAAAACAGACAGCTATGGCTTTATCAAGCCTTTGTTCTTGTTATTAGATTACAATTATTTGTATTCAAGCCGCTGGAGACTGGTTGGTACAAATGTGAACTTCCACCTATTGGTTGTAATTGCTGGATGTCTAAAATGAAGACCAACTCTAGGAAGATCCCTTTGGACACTGGTTTTCAAATTTGGAAAAAAAATTCCTGGTGGTTCTAATATTAACTAAGGCTGAGAGCCACACTTTAGGTAAATGTTCAAAGGGTACCATATTAATTTGATTCAAGGTTCAAGCGCACTCATATACCTGCTGTCTTATTTTTAGTTTTTTATTTGTAACTACAATGTTTCTTGAATTTCTAGACCACAAGCTAAAAATGCAATCAATTGTCTTTATGTATAGATAATTGATCCTTTTACTTTTCTTCTAAATGCTTAGGTCCTTGGGTTCAGATATATGAATATATTCAGTATCTAGGGTAACTTCTGAATTCTTATGTGGGAAGAATTTAGAAAAATTTGCTCTCTGACAGCCCCCTTTCAAAAGCATAGTTAAAATAATACATGACGATTTGTAGGCTGTGTAGACCTAGCCTGGCAGACATGAAGGTGGTGCAAGTTCTCTCTTATTATTACTCAACATTCCTACAAAATCATGAAGAGGGGAAAAATCCCAACAGCAACAGCAAAATCTTGCTTCTCAGCAGCCTATGACAATAGACGAAAAAACCTAGAAACCTAGAGGAAAAGTTTGCTTTTCTTTGTTTTGGTTTATTTAGAAAAGATCCGTCCACCTCAGCCTCTCAATGTGCTGGGATTACAGGCATGAGCCACCTCGCCTGACATAGAAAAGTTTATTTTGAAAAGATTCTCCTTTCTGTTTCAATCTAAATGAGAAGGAAGGAGAGAAAAATAAGTATGTTAGTGCTTTATTGTCACTGTACAAAGTTATTTTATTGCATTTATTTCTATTTATGTATTTATTTATTTTACTTTAAGTTCTGGGGTACATGTGCAGATCATGCAGGTTTGTTACATGGGTATACATGTGCCATGGTAGTGATTTGCTGCATCCATCACCCCATCATCTACATTAGGTATTTCTCCTAATGTTATCCCTCCCCAATACCCCTAACCCCTGCTATTCCTTCCCTAGCCCCCTACCCACCAGGCCCCAGTGTGTGATGTTCCCCTCCCTGTGTCTGTGTGTTCTCATTGTTCAACACCCATTTATGAGTGAGAACATGTGGTGTTTGGTTTTCTGTTCTTGTGTCAGTTTGCTGAGAATGATGGTTTCCAGTTTCATCCATGTCCCTGCAAAGACATGAACTCATCTTTTTTATGGCTGCATAGTATTCCATGGTGTATATGTGCCACATTTTCTTATCCAGTCTATCATTGATGGGCATTTGGGTTGGTTCCAAGTCTTTGCTATTATGAACAGTGCTGCAATAAACATACATGTGCATGTGTCTTTATATACCCAAGTTATTTATTCATTTATTTTTGAGACAAGGTCTCACTCTGTTGCCTAGGCTGAAGTGCAGTGATGTGATCATAGCTTACTGCAGCCTTGACTTCCCAGGCTCAAGTGATCCTCCCACCTTAACCTCCCAAGTTGCTGGGACTACAGATCACACCACCATGCCTATCTAATGTTTTATTTCTTGTAGAGATGGGGTCTTGCCATGTTGCTCAGGCTCTTCCTGAACTCTTGGGTTCAAGCAATCCTCCCAATGAGGGCCTCCCAAAGTACTGAGATTACAGACATAAGCCACTGAGATTAGCCCACTATACAAAATTATGAGATTGACCATCGTGCTTAACTACACAGCAGGTCCCCAAGGCTGGGACCAACAGCCAGTCTGGCAAGACCTTCAAAGCCAGCCTTTTACCTCCCAAGCAAATGGGAAGAGACTAACATCTGCCCTTCTAGTATGGTATTAGGTGAACTAGATGATACCTCATTGTCTAACAGATTTCTTCTTCAAACCTGTCAGGTACTATCCCAAGGTTGCTGTTTCTTCCCAATGACTGGCCATTTCTGAGTTCTTCAATATATTGCTGCATATTAATGGAAATAGACATTAACCGAATGATTACCGTAGGCTGAAACCAAAACTGTGCCAGATATTTTTCATAAATTATTTTATCCATTCTTATAGCAGTCCTACAAAATAGTTGCTGTTATTATCCACCTCTTATTATACAGATATAAACATGAATAATTAAAAAAAATCAAATAACTTTCCCAAGGTGATTTAACAATTCTTTCAGCTAGTTAATATATTAGGTGCCTTCACCTGTATTACTTTAAAGCATTATACAAGATACCAGGTTGCAATTAGAAATCTAACTCCTTTACAATCAGAGAAAATGGTAGCTGATGTTTTGTGACTTCTTAAATATGATCTTTCGGCAGTGAATATGGTAAAGATTTACAACACACACACAAATACACACACATGTACATGCACACACACACATACATCTAAAAGTCATTGAAGAAGGATATATTTTTCCCAGCACTCATTATTATGGGGTAAGGTTATGTATGTAAAATCTACACAACTTAAAATTTTGATTAAAAAGTATATCTCTTTCTGTCTCTTTCATGTTGTGCATGCGTGTGCGGACACACACAATTACACCACCTCTGCCTTTGAGTTAATTACTTTCCTCCCTATGACTAGAAAAGTTAAGTGAAACTGCTTTTATACACATTTTCAGACTCTCCATTATCTTTATTCTCTTCAGTAACATGATGTATTTCTTCAGGTGAACTCTGTTCCTTTTACTGTCTTTGACTTTCAGAACTTAGAAGTTTGAGAGAAGTTGCTTTAGATATATAATATAAAACTTCAAAGTGTATTTCTAGACTTATGAATACCAAAGAAGTTTGGGTAATTAATTTGGTTTAGTTTCTTCTTTTTCTCTTTAAACAAAACTGGTCCCCAGTAAAATGACCTTTCTCTGTCTTCCTCATAGTTCCAATACATGAAGGAATTCTTTTCAGCGAATCATACTTTTTCTGAGCTTTAAGAAAGGCTCTTGTTTTTGGATCTCCCTTGTGGTTTCACTTTGGCCAACTTAAATTGTCCACCATGCTAAGTTGAACCTCCTAGAACAGAATTTCCTCAGTAAGCTGTAATCACTCAAATTTGGATGTGTTTGCAAAATAACAAATGTGTATTTTTGGAGCCAATTTTTGAAAGGTCAATACATTGCATTTTCAAAATCTGGACTACATTTTTGTTTCTACACTCTTGTTCTGGCACATTTAGTTATTTGTAAAGATAAACAAAAGAGTTTAGCCATCTCCTTTGTTAAATTTTATATATGTGTGTGTGTGTGTGTGTGTGTGTGTGTGTGTGTTGTGTGTGTGTTTATGTGTGTGTAGGTAAATATGCCAAGATATTTCTAAAATGCAGTACAGAAACCTTTAGAAGGAAAAATATCAAACCAAATTGTTCAGTTGCCAACCTTTATTTACAGTTGGCATACAACTAGCCTGTGCTAGTGAGAAATTATTTGATACACATAATATGGTGGAGCAGGAAATAGGCTTATTACCTATGAACAGCTGTTGGATTGGCTACATATTGTGCCAAGTTTGGTTCTCTTCAATGATCAGACTATAGTTCCTCTATGGCACTGTAAGATTCTTTAACTCTACCATACCAAGATCTATCAGATAAAAATAATTATATCAATATGCATCATTTGGTGCAACAGAAATTAAGCCACTTTATTAGAACATTTTCTTGTGATCAATGTTCCTCAATTTACCTCGACATCTAATTTCAATAAATGTCTAGTTTTACCTTGGGATTTATCTAGCAACAGGGAACTGCTGTCTTATGACAATATGCTAGCACAATGACATCATCTCTTTTACGTATGTATATTTTAAAAAATATTTGCAATAATAAGAAATATATTAGGAAGAAGCAAACATTAAATGAAATAGCTGGGTAAATGATATTAAGATTAATATTTAGCAAGATACAAACAAAACATATACATTGTGAAACTTATATCAAGAAATTTGCCCAAATCGTTCCCAACACCTCTTATTTAGGTCAAATATTTTCTTGTATTCCTCCTCCTTTTTGTTTTTCTCTTGGCCACCGTCAATGAGAGCTGTGCAATTTTGATGGAAATCTTCAAATAATTAAGGATGAGATCCTAGAACTTATGTCTCATCTCATAGTAGATACATTGTACAGGAATTTAAACACACATAAATATTTATCTATTCTTTGGGGAAAAGATCAATAATTGGCTTGTTTTGAATGGGCAAATGTATAATAGCTTTAGGAGTCAGTCAGCTGGAAGCGGGACCTGAGTCTCTGCTCGTGGGCAGAGAAGCCTAGAGGCTGTCGATTGTAGGATTACTGTTGCTTGTTCCATACCCCTAACCAATTTTGTCTTTATTTTCTTCTTCTTCTACTAATTCTATTTGATTATATTATCTTCTTTGAGGATGATAGATTTACTTTAGCATTAACACAGTGTATGCACAGTGGATATGTGATATTTGTGTTCTCAAATAACTAACCCAACTTAGAGGACTAGGTAATAGATTCTAAGGAGATGTGCACGATAATACGTATATCCACTATTGTTAGTTAGCTGTGAAATTTCTGAACAAGACACTGTAACTCTTTGGGCTTCATTTTCCTGATCCATTTCTTCAAACTGGAGAGCACTAGTATATTTGATATCTAAAGTCTTTACAATGTTATCACTCTATGAGTATGTGGCTTGCTTCTATAAAGCACTAAAATACCAAAATTATACTGAGTCAATAACACTGACATTCTGATGAAGTAAGTCGTTATTTGAAGGACTTTTCTTGCATATTTTCAAATATAAATCTGTGTATTTACTCATGTAGAGCTGCTATAGAGGTCAGACTAAAGTATTGTTGCTATCCCAAGTTTTTGTTTTTCATTTTTCGTGTAAATCAACTATCTAAAATTATTGCATATAACACTGTTTTGCTTGAAGGGTCCACGTTTAGATGATCAGGTTGCTGTACTCTATATCTTATGAATTTGATAGCTAGGCATATTTCCTTTTGACTAACAACTTATTTTTATAGAGAACTGGAACTGCATGTATGAGGAATAGAATAAAACCTAGGGTTTTTGAAATCATCTCATTTTTCATGTAGATGCTCAATCATTGCTGTTGGGTGAGATAATCTGCCAAGTTAAAATAACAGTGCAAGTAATATTGATGGGCCTATAATATGATTAATATCATTCAAGTTATTAGGACATCATAAAATAAAGAGAAAAAAAGTACCTAGAGTAGAGCCAGTTTTTGCACATGTATTCCTTTTAGAGGACTATGCTTTGAACCTTGGGCTTCTTTGATTAGATGGGAGTCATATACCAGATGTCTTGCCTATGATTCATTAATACATAACTTGAGACAAAATGTTACTGGAGCCAGTGAAATTAATGAAGAGAAGTTTTTCTTTCTTAAATAGAGGACTTTGGTTAATTAAGAAGCATTTCTATAGGAGTTACTGTTTTGAAAATTTTTTAAAAAGATTCTTAAGTGATGAAGGTAAGTTAAGCGGAGTGAATATCATTAATTCTCATTTTGTTAAGATAAAATAATGCATCGCTTCTGAACTCCTGTTTCCAGCATACATAATTCCATTGTATTTATGTAATCAAACATATCAAATTACATACCTTTATAGTTTCATAATTTATCTTAGATATAAAGACAGAGTATAATAATGACAAAGACCAAGATAGTGTTTAATTATAAAAGACTGAATTTACTCTAATTTCAGCCTCCTTCTATTTGTTTGATAATAACCATCAGAACAATTTTTGGAAAATAATTCTGTGGCTAATGACTTTGTAGGAAATTTAAGGTGAATCACCTAATAGCTTCATTAGCTCAAATCACTGGCTAAAGCCACATGCAGATCCTAAGGCTTATAGTACTTCATTAATCTCAAAAGCTGTAACAGTCTCTGATAACTCCCTAAATACAGTTTTAAATATAATTTGGTTTATTATTTTAGTAACTTGATAACTTTTTGACCACCATCGAATCAATAATTATTTCTTTTGATTGAGCAGCATTGTTAAGTTCAGGAAGAAACCAGCCACTGTGTTGACGTACTAGCTAGACTGTGATGTGGTGTGTGATCGTCCCAGGATCTCAGGCTGCTGAGAGAAGAGCAAAGGCAAACTGCTAGTATACAATTTAGTTCCATTTAACTCCATTTGTCAAATATTTAAATTTATTATTTTATTTGTAATATATTTATTTATATAAAATACATTTTTTATTAACAAAATATTTATTTGGTTTCCAGGCCTGTAAGAGATAGAAATATATGTAAATTCTACAGCATAATTTCTAATAATCTATAAGGGGGTGTACGATGAGTCTACATACAAAATAATAATTCAAAGTAAAATATAAATGCTATAAGAGCAATTAAAAAATCAACCTAGAATTGAAAGGAGAGAATCATGCCTTTTAGTTGGACAGGTCAGAGATACTTCAAGGACTAACAGGATGTGATAGGCAATAATGGGGGAACATTAGGAATGGCAAAAGTGGTGTGAATCATATGAGGGCAATTGGGTTGTAATTTTGGTTTGACAATAGTCTAGAGCAGAGGTCAACAAACATTTTTTAATAAAGGCCCAGATAGCAAATATTTTAGAATTTGTGGAGCATATATCTCTGTCATAACTACTAAGCTCTACCTGTATAGTATGAAAACAGTCATAGACAGTGTATATAAACAATAGTGTACATATTAGTAGTAAACACAGACAATTGTATAGAAGGGTACATTTGAAGCTAACTCACATAAATGAGTGAGTATGGCTGCATTCTAATAAAACTTTATTTATAAAAATAGTGGCTGTGTAGCCTACCCTGTGGAGTAGGCTTAGTTGCCCAACTCCTGGTTGGAGGCTCAAAATATGAATCAATGGGAAAGAAAATAATTTGGGCTATATTTTTAAGAGTCTTGAATATCCCATTGAGGACTTCATGTTTCAGTCAGGGGTAAATAGAGAGCTATTGCTAGTTACTGAGCAATAGAATTTTAAAAAATCATAGCTAACATTTATTTCCTGCTTATTATATATCAGGTACCATGATATGTACTTTCTAAAAATGGAATTTGAGATAAAGTTGGCTGGCTAGTGGGGGAGATTCCTTTTGAGTTGACATCTTTATAAGTACCCCTCATTACATCATGCAGCATGAGCAAAAGGCTTATACACTGGAACTGAAGGCCATCTCTAAAACTACTCAAAGAATCTTGTAGTTCATTAATACAAAACAAATAAATGAGCATTTATGATAATCTTATTATATGCTAGAGAATGTAGTAGACACAATAAATACAGAAATGAATAAGGCATAGGTCATGTTTCTGTGGAGCTCACAGTCTGGGAGAACATAAAAACATGTAAATAAATAAATTATAATATTAAGTGGCATAGAGTAGTATGTACCAATTGAAACTGTACTAATCCTAAGGGAGTGATTTCACTTAAGGAGGTCAAGAAAAGCATTGTAGAGGGGTAATATTTAAATGGGTATTCGAGAATATTTAAGCATACGTCTCCAGAGAACAGTGACGGTATTCCAGGAGAGTGTACAAAAACATCAAATGTCAGAGTAGCTTAAAAATGGCTACTCCTTCAGTGTATCTGTCTGAACTTTAAAGATTTTTAACTAGACATAAAGTTGTTAACTAGATAACTAAAAAAGAAAAAAAATGAGCACTCACATATTGCAGAGACAGTAATTGTAGGAATAAGGACTAGATAAACAATGGAAAGAAACTGAAATTATTAAAACCTAGAAGTCTGGAGAAGACACCTGTGGGGCTGAGACTCAGGTATCTGAGGAGGGCGTGAGCAAAATCATTGATGCTGGTATCTCTGAGAGGTCTACTGGGAGGCTGGTTCTGTAAGTGGTAGAAAAATTGCAATCAAAATTCAACTAATTTTATGAAAACATAATGCCACTGCTGAGGCAAAGAAGCATTGCTAGGGTGATGCTTACAGGAACAGGAAGCAAATAGGAAGTAAACAATAAGCACACAGGAAACAAACAGGAAAAAGTAATTTCTTTCTTCCTTCTCTAGTTTTGAAGCCCCCATCCATTGCCCCCTATTGGCTGAATTTAACAGGGAGACACTGGTAATCCAGAAATGCTATTTCAGAATCCCAGCCTCGGCATCACAAAACTGAGTATGTAGAAGGGTGGGTTTGGACTAAGAGTCAAAGACTTAATACCTGGCACCTTCAGTATGTCTAAGACATAAATTATGTATTAGAAAATTAGGCAGAATATGTAGTTCGATACCAGGTGAAGGGTCTGGATTTTGTCCTATAGGCAATGAAAAGCCACACTGCAGTAGATAGGAAAATTAATATACAGCATCATCCTGGTTTTATACCACAGTGTATTCTCAGTCCTGGCACAAGCTTGCCTAGTATTTCTGTCTTCAGAATGATTTGGTAATAGTAACAAGTGTTTTGTATGTCCTTAAACAGTTACCAATAATAAGTAATGCCAAAGCTTGGCATAACAATGGCTTACTCATACGTTTTGGAGCTATTAGTGACTATAGTCTTAAATTTGTTTTTACTGAAGAGTGAGATCCAATGCTGACTCACTGACATAAACGCACAACGTTTCTTCCCAATCCGGCACTTGTTCTTCTGTTTGTAAATAGAAGCTATTTTTTGTTTAGCAGTGTTTTAGAAAATTGAACTTAACGTTCTCTATGCGGGGAGCTCAAAGCTCAGGTTAGGGTGTGCTTTTTCTATACCAGACAGATGAATTATAAGAACAAAGGGCAGGAGAGGTGAGAAAACCATGGCAGGACAGTGCAGCAGAATGCAGATATATGGTTAGTGATTGTCCAAAAACATTTGTACTTTCTCTTGTCTTCTCCAGAAATCGTATACTGGGCCAAGAAACACTAAAAAGGTCTTAAAAGAGTTAAGAATTGAGGGGAATTTGAAGGAGATCTGTTCTACATAATTGAGTGGACAGTGATAAATCCCCATTCTTGCTCATTACTTGATTTTTTTAATACCTTGAGGACTTTGTATAATTTTAGTAGGGACATTTAAAATGTGAAGGGCTAGAGAAAGATTGAAAGTAGTAAGTAAATTCAAGAATTGTTAACACAGAGTTACTGATGGTCTTTATGAGTCTCAAATGTTTGCCCTATTCTCTTCTGTGACAAACCTTCTGAAATAATTACTAATGCTTCCAAATAACTTTAAAAGACTAAAAAGTTCTGAAGCAAAATGATTTTTTCAGTATAGAATATTTTTCTATGCCCAATGTGTCATCATTTAATAGACTTGATATTAATAAATTATTGCAATAGAATCTAATAACAGTGGATTCCTATGTGACAAGAGCAAATTTTCATTGAAAGCGAGAACATATATTATAATCAGAGACAGGGTGCTTGAATTGAAGATCACCACTCTATTAGAATAAAAAATAATGAAAATGATATTTGAAAAGAAAAACATGTCAAGTAGAGACATGCTATAAAGTATAGATTAACTTTTAAAATTTTTGTATTAACTCTTCATGCTACTGGGGAGTTAATACACCAAGATTTAGCCCTAAAATATGTGCCAAAGCTTTTACATGACATATCTCGAAATCACAAGTAATTTGGCTTGCCTTGATTTGAAACCTACACTGTACCTATAAACAAATAAATAGCAAAGTTCATAAACCCTAATTAAAAAAATAGCTAATAAAGCAACCACAATATTAAGCTACAGTATGAGGAGTGAGGTGTATTAGTCCATTCTTACAATGCTAGAGAAATACCCGGGACTAGGTAATTTATAAAGAAAGGAGGTCAAATTTGCTCACAGTTCTGCAGGCTGTACAGGAAGCATGATGCTGGCATCTGCTCAGCTTCAGGGAAGGCTTCAGGAAAATTTTCAATCATGACAGAAGGTGCAAGTGTAGCAGCCATGTCTTACATGGCCACAGCAGAAGAAATGTGAGGGGAAGGGCTACACACTTTTAAACAACCAGGTCTTGTGAGAACTCTATCATGAGAACAGCACTAGGGGGATGGTACTAAACCATTAGAAACCACCCTCATGGTCCAATCACCTCCCACCAGGCCCCACCTCCAGCATTAGGGATTGCATTTCAATATGAGAGTTGGATGGGGACACAGATCCAAATCATATCAAGTAGGTAAGAGACATCAGTGGCCTCTGGAATTAAGTAAGCAAATCAGAGGCAGTGTAGCTGAAGCTGAGAAGGTATTCATCCATAATAGTGATAACCTCCTTCAGAGTCAAAGCCAGGACCAGATGGGGGATAGTGAAGCAGAGGCTTCTAGGAAACTTCAAAAGGCACTGGGTGGAAGGACTGGAACATTTGTGACCTAGCGAGACTGCATCTCTATGAGGGCCTCACAGCTGTTTCAGTATAAGCATCCCCATTTCTGGGGTCATTTCCTTGGGCTTACAGCTGGACAGTGTGAGAAACTGCATTCTCCAGTTCACCAGTATTAGTTACATATTCTGGGTAGCAAGACTGGTTAAATAATTGCTGGGGCCATGGCAACCTGAAAATGTGGGGGCTCCTTGTTAAAAAATGATTAAGAATGTCAAGATGATGACCACAAAGCATTAATCCAAGCATGGAGTCGTTCTAAGTGTGGAGCCCTCTGCAACTGCAGGGGTCACATGCTCATGAAGCTGTCCCTAATGAGGATGAAGTTAGGATTTGTTCATTCATTTCATTAATCCACTCATTTTAGAAGCAAATATTGAGCATCTGTTATGGCATTGTGATAAGTGCCAGAGATATGGCAGGGAACAAAACAGAGAAGTGCTCTGCTGTTATGAAATTTATATTTTGTTTCTGTGATTGGGAGTCATGTTACAGAAGTCTTAAGACCACTACAGTCAACACAGGTCAAATACATATGGCATTATTATGGATGTGAACAATACTGTCTGTTTCAACATTTATTTCTCTACATGCATCCTAAAATCTGTCATCCTAAGAACAAAAGAAAAATTCCAGACCATGCCTCATTTTTTGAGACCATATACCTTTACTTACCCTTTAGATATCTGATCACAGGTTCCTTTGTCCATCAAAATCCCTTCTACATCTTAGAATAAGAAAGGTAACACATTCATGTGGTTTTAGTTTTCAGGTCCCTAAGAGTATTTACTTAGTTGATTAACCAACAGAGATTTTCTGAGTATTTGCCCTGTGTCTAGCACATGGCTAGCTACTGTGGGGGCCACTTGGCTAGCGTAAAATCTTTTAAGAGACAACATAGAACCCCCAAAGGGGCAACATTTAGATGCAGTAATACCCTTATTGGGCACTGACCCTGTACTGAGCTTAGTCATAAATACTGTCACCTTATATTCACATATTCAATCTTCATTTCAGTAAGGTAGTTCTTATTACTAAAGATTAGAGAGAAAAATAACTTCTCAAGGTCACACAACTAATAAGTGTCAAAGTAAGTGGCATGTACTTAAATGCTAGGTGAAACATCTTTTCAACTGGTGTCATTGGGAAAGCTCTCATGAATGATGTGCTGGAATATTTCCCTGAATGATATTTCCCAGCCCAGTCCCCTTTATCTGAGAGCTGCCCCTGTCCTTCCCATGTGGCCCTAAGACCATGCTTGTACTAGGAGACTCTATGTACCCTTCCATGACCTCAGTTGTTTGAACTAAATGTATATGTCAAATTCAACCTGGTTCCATTAGATTGTTTCTCTTGGGAAACTGAAACCTGGACTCAATTTAATTAGCCTTTGTTGTCTGGGAAGTAATATAAACAAGGTCTAGGGCTTCCTTGTTTGCTTTTCTGCATTTGGAAGCAGAAAAACTAGTCTGGGGTAGAGAGAGTAGAGTGGGTGAAAATAGAATCTTGTTTAGTCAGAAAGAGAGAAAGACCAAGAGACAAATAGACAAACACAGATGCACACACAGAGAGAAAAGCATAGAAACAGACACAGGAAAGACACATACAGCCTCTCATCCAGGCACAGAGAGATTGAGACAGACACGAGAGAGACAAAAGAAAAAACACAAAAGGAGGAAAAAGAGAGAGAGTAAACAGGTCAGGAGTGGGATGTGGAGGGGAGAGAGAGAACAGAAAAGTAGAAGTGATGTTTTCACTGATACAGCCCCTATGAGACTCTACTGTCAACTATCTGTACAGTGAAGAGTACAAGATTCTAATATGCACCAAGGAATTGTTTCTTTTCCATACCCTCTTAACACCACAACCCATTGTCCCCACTTTACAATCTTTTCAATTCATTTTACATTAATGATGTAGCAGTGAATTTTTTTCCGCCTTCCATTCTTTTTTTTTTTTCTTTTTTTTTTTTCTGTTCCTAGATAAACCTGCACAGCTGGTATTTATTTCAGTTTCCTTTTATAGCTTGAAAAACATTTAGGCATGTTTACCACATGTGGGAATCTGGAGGCAGTTTATGTATACATACATATTAACATATTTCTTTTTTAAACCTGGTTTATAATAAACACATTGATTTAATTTTTAAAATATTAGCTGATTAATAGACTACAGCAATTTGAAATAACTTATTTATTTCCATCAGATTCTTTCTGTTTCCAGTTCCCACTCCTTGAAAACCAATGTTGTTTTTTGAAAGTAATATTTAGGAAGATGTGATTATGAAATCAAATGTGCAATATCTCTGCAAACTCTTTAGTTTCTATGGAAATAACTAAGTAAAACGTAATTCCCTTATCAGGCGCTAAAAGCTTAAAATGATTTGTATTAAATTGACAAATGCAGTAGTGGATGCCTCTTATCAGAGGGGAGCATCATCTAGTTTGTTGTTCTGTTATTGCAATCTCTCTGCTTTGTATTAAGGGTACATTCCCTCAGATACAAGGGAAGGAGTTCTTTGTCAGTTGGGAGTGGCACATGACACTTCATGGCAAGGAGTATGGGAAGCATTTGCATGGCTCTGTATCTAGTAGAATATTGCAAGTGCAGTTTCCTTTAACACCTAGAGATTGATCAGTGTGGATCTCAGAACAGTGGTGGGAGTGGAGACTGTACTTTTGGCACCATCGTGTGCCTTTTGTGGGAACTCTATGTTTATTTCTTGCTTGATGAAACCCATCACGTCATTGTTGAAAATGCTCTGCTCTGGTCTAGGGACCTGCTTTATAATAAGCATATTGTCAAAAGTTTTCAGAAGCATCCAGTTAAAGGACTAAATGCTTACAGAAAAGCAAGGAGGCCATCAACTCTACAGGGAACCAAACAGTATTGCTGTGGCTGAGAGGAAACCCTAGAAGTCAAGGTGTCACATCTTGAAATAGACTGAAATTACTGGCTGTTGGTAATCACACCAAAGTCAGGTGAACTTTGGAGTAGGTAATCAAAGGAAAAATCCAAATAGCTCCAAAGAGACATGGAGAAAGAAATATTACATACAACTTTGATGTAGAGATTCAAGAGTCTCAAAATAGATTTTTGCACATAATCCCAAAGAGCCCTTTTTGGTACCATTATGATGTGTTGTGCTATAGTCTGAATTTCAAGAGTCAACAATGCTCTTTGGATAACTTTGAACATACATAAATATGTTTCTATATGTGTACATGTGTACAGAAAGGGATTCTAGAAAGCTTTAATTACACTAAAATATTGCAGTGTTTGTTTCTTGGTAATAATATCAAAATGATTTTTTAATTTGTGATCTGTTTCATTTCTACCAAATATTATGTTTTTAGTGTTTGTCTTTCCTTTGTAATAATTACAACCAGCATATTTTAGAATAAAAACCAGTTTGCTAAATTATATCTGCCTTCCCAATTAATATGAAATATTCATTTAAAGTATTGTTCAGATCCCACTGTTACTAGAAATTTTTTTCTTCTCCTTTTGACATCAAACACATGGTTTGAACATACTTTGGAGGAATCAGAAGCATAAATGAAACCAAAATTTTTAGAGTTAGATGTGAGGAAGAAAGGGAGAGCTCCACTGATTAGATAAAGCCCACTCAAATAACTTTTACAGGCATCTGCAAATATTACAATTAACAATTGTTAAAAGTTGAGCAGGACTTAGTTTTCATTGTGTGGCAACTTCATTCATAATTCACTTCCTGCCTCCATAACTTTACATATGTTCTTCTCTATATCCAAAATTCTCATCCCACTCAATTGCTCTGTTAACTTTTATTCACTTACAAAACCCATATCAATTGCTACTTCCTCTCTGAAACCTTTCCTGAACGCTCTAAAATGAGAGTCACTCTCCTCTGGGATCAGCAATCAATCACAGATAGTGTGGTTCAAAGTATTAAGCATCATAGTGATCACTTCACTCCCTGAGGTCAGAAAATATTCCTTATTCGTCTTTGCCACATTAGCACCTACAAGATGTGTCACATGGTAAATGCTCACTACATATTTGTTAAATGAGCAGACAAGGGATTTATTACATAAATTATGGTTTGGCTATTTAATAGAAAACTTTGCAGCTATTAGAGATTGTGTGAGAAATATTTCTAATATGAAGTGATGACTACAAGTTATAAAACAATATTTGGAATATGATCCCAAATATGTTTCTATATATGTATATGTGCATAGAAAGGGATTCCAGAAAGCTGTGATTATACTAAAATATTGCAGGGTTTATTTCTTGGTAATAATATCAAAATGATTTTTTATTTTCCAAATATTTTCACTAAATATGCATTTTTGTACGCTAGGAAAAAAATAACTGTAAATAGAAAAGCAGGTCATTTAATAGCATCACCTGTCCTTTTCAAGAAAAAGTCCCTTCAATGCTCTTACCTGGTTGTCATTTGTAATTCCATGTAGCATTTTTCTTTCTTGATGGGCTAGTATTTAGGTATGGTGACTGTCACTACTGGCCTAGAAGCTAGTTGTACAAATAAATATCCACTTTGAATTTTTCTCTAGTTTACAAATGGGTCTGCATATAAATATAATTTACAGTAGATTATAAGGATATTCATTCTATGAGTGCAGTTTAAACAGAGATGAAACAAAAGAGGGCAAAGAAGAGAGGCAGATGAGGTCATGCCATCACTCAGGTATTTAACACTTTTTTGATGTTTTAATTTTCAATTTTCCATGTAAAAATTCTAGAATAAATAGCAATCTCCATCTTTCTATTTTGTGCTATTGTTTTACTGTTGTTGCTTTGATAAAAATTGTATTCTTGCCATTTCAGAGAAGAATGAATGCCCCCAAATCTCATTATTGTGCAATTGTCCCTTAGTGGTTTTATTGTTTGCACATTGTAATTATGGATAGCATTAATTGCTCACAAAACTACCATTTCTCCTTTTTACTTTTGCATATATTTCAAATACCCATTATAACTTCTCCATCTCTTATATAGTGAATCTGCTTCATTGCAGTATGACAATGTGTTTGTCTTTTGCACTGCCCTGCACAGGGTTAGAACAATTTGAAATTATCCACATTATGATTTTGGAGCAGAGCTGAGTGTGGGTTTCAGTGTAAATCTTCTCAAGGCACTTCTTGCCATAGAAGCACATTTTTTCAGAGAGACTATAATTCTGGGTTGTGTTTGTTGCTTCCTTTGGCAACCAAATGTCCCATCACTGCAAACTGATGGCAGTAAAATTGACCTTTGTTATGGCCTTTTTATTCGCTTAACTCAGAAGGATTTACAGCATTATATTTTGTTACCACATTGACTATTAATGGGAAGTATAAAAGAATGACTGAATTCTACATATCGTTTTTATTTTCTAACAGCCTTGGCATTATTTACCAACTAGACTTGCAGATTTAAGATTTTTCCGTTGGACAGTTCCGAAAGGGTTTTGTAAAACCGAAGCGTCTTCCTTATGTGAGATGCACATTTTGCTATATACTGTCAAAATAATTAAATGCTTGTTGTAAATTTGGGCACTTAAAACGACAAAACCATTGCATGTAGAATAATGGAAGACACAAAAAAATTCCGAAAAAAAAACCCCTTCAGAACTACAAGGTAATTCAAACTGCTTCATCTGTAAATAACGAGAATTTAATGAGGCTCATATTCCAAAATCTCTCCTTTCTAAGTGTGTAAAGCATTTATGTTCATACTAATTGTCTTTCCTGTTGCATTCTTAGGATAGTGTTCACAGCAGAAAGGTTACACTTTTTAGTCTGAAACTGTTAAGACCCAGCCCAGGACTCTTTTCGACATGGAAGGAGGACACTTGGCATTTGCAAATCTGCACTATAAGGGATGGGTCTTTCATGTCTAGTTATCAGAGTAAAGGAGAAGAATCATTCCTGAAGGCATGGGAGTGAATAAAACCAGGAGGGAGTTGCTGTGAGGGATGGGATGGGTTTTGTATCTCAGTTCCTTGCAGCCTCTGCAATGGACGTGATAAAAACCTGTTAGAGAGGCCTGAGGTGAGAATGTTGGTGACCACAGGGAGAAATAAGTGCCAATTTCAGTCCACAGAATCTATCTTTTCTAAAAAATCCAAATATTCTTGTCAATCTGCTGCCATTTTAGCCAGTAGTATTGTACTAACTATCCAACATTTTATCCAGTTTCCAAAGAGACAGGTTTTTAAAAACCTTTCATTCACTCCCTCTATACAATGGCATTTTATTTTCTGAATCTTTTAATTTTAAAATATAGTCTGAAATGCACTAGATTAATTTATTATGCTTTTGAATTAGTCTTTAGCTTTTTCTCTTTTTTTTTAACAAGACAGAATTCTTCTGATCTTTAGATATTTTATGTTATACACTTTAATTTAAAATTGTAGTTTTTAAGTCATATACTTTCATAGTTTAAAAAAACTTGTCCGAACTCTTCAAAAAGTTAATGTTATGATAAAAGCAAAAATCTCAAAACTCAAAGCAAAACAAAAACAGAAATCCTAGTACACAATAAAAAATAATTAAAACAATATAATCAGAGATGCACTGAGAACCATTAATCTCACCTTTTCCCCTTCTTCTCATTTTCCAGCCCCACACACTCTAGACATAATCAGTAGCTTATATTTGTTTATGTGTATGTGTAGTGGTTAATTTAACTAGTCTGTACTAAGGAACAGTTGGGCTATTTCCAAACATTTGTGATTACAACCAATATTGCAATGAATAGGCTTGTGAGGATGTTGTCATGTGTGTTGTTTTATCTGTAGGATAAATTTCCGGAATTAGGATTGCCATATCAAATGCTAAATTTATTTGTCACTTTGTTAAATATGCCTAAAAAATTGCCTTCCACTGGATCAAATGCTAAATGCACTTGTCATTTGGTGAAATATGTCAAAAAAATTGCCCTCTGCAGGGCACTCCCACCAGCAATGCATGAAAGTGCCCTTTTCCTACAGCCTTGCCAATGGAGTAACTTGTCAAAATGTTGGTTTTGCAAAATCAATATGTAAAAATGTATGCCAGGACAGTTTTAATTTGCATTCTTTTATTATGAATCAGGTTAGACACATTTTATATATATGTTTAATTTATATTGTTTTTAAAACTAACTGTTCATGACTTCTGCTCGTATTTCTATTGGGTTGCTTGTCTCTATTGATTTATAGAATCTCTTTAAATATAATTAATATTACATCCTTGGCTGTGATATGAATTGTTAGCATTCTTCCAATCATTTGACATATATCTTTGCTTACACTGTTTTATTATTGTTATTGTTGTTGTTTTGCCAAGCAGAAGTTTTAAATTATTATGAGTTCAAATTCCTTAAAACACATACTGTGTTTCTGGATTACCAGGAGAAGGATTCTGTGGTGTAAGAGTGAGCAGGTAGCTTTGAGAGTTTATACTTCAAGACTCCCCATCTATTACTACAGAAAAAGCAAAGGACTCTCTCTTTAATGTATGCACAAGCATTCCTCTTCCTGCTGCTTTGGGGATCAGAGGACAGACTTTGAAATCAGACTGCTTGGGTTGAATATTGGCCAGTTCCTTTATTAGCTGATGATCTTGGGTAGGTGTGTACCTCAGTTTCCTCATCAGCAAATGGGAATTAAAAAAAGGACATGTGTCTTAGTATGGCTGGGATTAAATGAGCGATGTAAGAGCTTAGTACATTGCCCAGCACATAGTAAATATTTACCCTTGTTCTGTCATGGTGAGCAAATGCTAATGAGCCCAACTGCCCAACATTTGCTCTCACCAGCTATAACACCTCTTTCTGGTTCATGAGAACCTTGGGCTTCGTTGCTTCATACTGTCACAAGATACAGCTCTTGCCCATCAAGAGAAGCATGCACTTTTAGAAGGCATCTTTGAAGATCCTTGTAGAGATTTGCTCCCATTGGGCCCCCTAGTCATTTTCCAAATCTTTTCTCCCTGTTTCCCTCTCTGATAGTACCCTGAGAGCCCTCAATTCTGCTCCCAGCAGTCCCTCTGGTGGAGGGACCTTCTCCCTTAGGGAGATGTCATTTGCTGGAGCTTTCTGAACTCTGCTCTCACTAGATCTTATGCAGACTCCCTGGAGCATGCTCATGATGTCCAGCAAGGGTTTGCTTGTCAAATACAACTGGAGCAATGCCAATGCACAACTTGTATTTTGTGGGTATTACCTGAACCCCAGCTTTACTGAGAATTTGTGGTTTTCATTATTCTCTTTGGATTTCCAGGATAAGAAGTAGGAGATTCCAGATGATGCTCCCACTGTGCCCTACTGGAACTGGTGTTCATTTGCTTTTCCATAGATTTTCTTTTAAGGACTTAGATTGTAGTTTTAATTTTTTGGCATTCCTTACAGCATCAAGCATAGCATAAAATAAATGGGTGGTTGAGTGAAGTATCTTCCATGAGAATTTCTGAATGAGGCCCTGCTCTTCCTCCAAGTTCAGATCTGCAGCACGTAATTCTAAGGGACCACTGGAGAGTCAGGGCACCCTGACCCTTCGCATTGAGTTCTTTCTGTGCTTCTGTCGTTGGCAACCTTGTCCCTGTGTAGCTTCACAAAGTTCTACAACCACCGCAGAACAGAAGTTCCTGACCTGGAAGTGACAAGAAATTTTCTCTCTTGGTTTTTTATTCAGTTTTGAAAAAGAAGGACACCCAGGACATTTGCTAGTCTGGGAATTCATTGTGTTTCACGGCAGATTTCGCATTTTTCATTTGCCTTTTCTCCCCCATCTACAGTTTTTGATCATTTATATTGTTTTAGGCACCAAACTACAGTGCTAAATCCTTTCCATAAATAACTATTGTTCTCTTTTCAGCAATCTTCTGAGAGGTAGCTATGACTACACTCATTTTATAAATAAGGAAACTGGAATGCAGAAACATTTATATAATTTTCCCAAAGCCACATGGCTAATAAATGGCAAAACTGGAATTTCAATTTAGGCAGTCTGACTCTAGAATTCTACTACCAACAAATTCTTTATTCTTCTGCTCTGTTGTTTTGATACTTAAGATAACTTAGGACTACATGAATAACTCTGCCGTTAGCCTCAAAATTGCACTTTAAGTTACATAAGTGGACAGGAGAATGAGTAGGATTCTAGAAATCCCAAGAAAGATCTGTTTGGGTTAGGAGTAGCTGTGGCAAATGTCACTTGGTGTGTAGTTGAGAAAGCTAAGCTGGCAGTGAAGATAGTCAGTGATGATAATAATAACTAAGAGTTGGTAAGCGCTTACTATTTGCCTGACACTTTTCTAAGAACTTAGGCATTTACTAATTTGACCCTGACAATACCTGTATGAGGTGGGCTGTACTATCTCAGCCTTATCGGATGAGAAATCTTAGGTCAGAGAGACTAAGTATTCTGACCAAGGGCACAAGGCTAGTAAGTGGTAGAGCTTGGTGTTTCCCAGGCAATTGACCTGGGATGTACTTCCTCACCCCTTGTGCCTTCTTTTTGTCCTGCGATGTTGAGCAAATGTGAATGAACCCATTGGCCTGGCAGTTTGCATCCATCCATAACTGGATTGCAGTGGTAAGAGATGTGATTCATAGCCTTGACTGGAATGAAACCACTCTCTTTGTATCAAAAGAGAATAAGAAACACTTAGAAAATCACAACATAGAAATGTGTGTATTTTTGGAGAACATGAAGTAATCTCAGAATAGTAAGATCATAGTTTCAAGTTGTGTTTAGGAACTGCTTTCATTAAAGAGCAGCTTCACGTTTCAAAGAGTTGCATATACAAATGATAGGGATGCAGCCACTTAAGGCATGTGACAGTATACTCATATTTTATGATCCCCCAAATGTCTATAACCTTTATCTCTAAAGCATATTCTCAGGCTTTCAAGCAGTAATGATATTCTGTTTCTACAGCAATCATTTAAAAAGACAATATGCCTCACCAGGTGAGGTCAAGGAATATTAGTATATTTTCACTTCAGTCTGTTATTCTTTGTTGGTTTCGTTTCTAGTGATTTGTTCACTCGTGACTCAGAGAATATCGGTAAAGGAAAACAAGAACCAAAAGATGGCTAATTACTAAAATAACCTGTTTCTTTCTGCACTGAAGAAAGAATTGTACTCAGTGCAGATGTCGAAGATTTAAAAAAAAATATGAAGGCTGAACACATCTGTTTCTTTGTTTGCTTCAAGAATAGAGTCCTCTTTTTTTCCCTATTGATTTCACAAGGTAAGACAACGAAAGAATACAGAGAGTCTTCATAAAGTAATTCAAAATAACAACACGTTTCCTCTTTCTCCATGATTGTCCTCCCCTCTATTCAGCCCGCAACAATTAGAAAGAACCTTTTGTGTGATGAGCATTCTACTTGGCCTTTGTAGATCTACAAAAGAAATATGGACTCTGTCCTAGGAGGCTTACAGCCTAAAGCTGTTTGAATTATACTTAATTAACTAAAATATAAAAAACTCAACATATATCTTATGATTTTTCTTTGCAAAACAGATAGCCATCTCGACATGAAATTAAATTGGCTGATTTAAGTATGGCACGTAGGCATAATGTGTAGATATGTATGCCCGTTTGTATGCATGTTGTTATTTATTGCTGAATTGCACAGGGCATTATATAGCCATAATATCAACCGTGGATACAAGACAAATTAATTTGGGGAACAATATGACAACAATTGCATCACTATGTTAAAATTTTTAAACTGTATTAGTACAATAATTACAAAATTGTTGTTTTCTTTGAATTTTGGCTGATATATAGAGTGTAAGTTAGGTAATATTGTCAGTAGTTCAGATATACTGAAGATGAACTTAAAAAAGAATTTCTTACATACTTCATTTTCATCTGTCAGAATGTTTTCTATCGATTACTCCTTTTCATCTGAAACCTTGTTGTGATGTTCAGGTAGTCACTAGTCAGCTTTTCCAACTTGTTTTAACCATGTTGCACATGTAGAAAATTGCTGGAAGATACCATTTGACTATTGACTAGCAGAGGCATCTCTAGCTTACAACCACATTGTTTATACATGAATGAATAGAGTCCTCTTCCTTCTCCTTTTCAGTATCTTAATCTTTGTCCCTATGCAATCGCAAGTGCTCAAAGAATGACTAACAAAAAGATCTAGGAGAAAATCTAGTGAACAAATCAACCTTATGCTTATTCAAATGGTACCATGTTAGGTTCTATAGAATGAGAGAAATATATGTGTAATCTTTTACTGCTGTAATATATATTAAAAAAAATACCTAATTAAAGAACAGAACTCTTAGCAGGAGCCAGCAATTCAATATGAAGCTATTTAATGCCAGCTGTGTGACATAAATGAAGTACAGGTTCAAGCTGCTCGGAAGGTGACTGCATTATGACTTGGGGACTGCAAGGTAAGGGGCAGTGTCTCAGAGGAATAGGAGCTTAGTCTAGATTCTGAAGGAAGAGTGAGATTTGCAAGAGGTATTTTCATTTAATTTAGGCAAAAGATTAAGTTATAATTTACGCTTGTGGATAATTCCATCTAAATACAATTTCCAGTCCTTTAAATGTTCATATTCATTCTCTGTCCAGCCATACCAGCTTCCAAATAATATTGAATCAAAAGAAAGTTTCAATCTTTCTGCTCTTGCATTATTGAACACTTTGAATATTCCCCCAGGCCTACTCTTTCTGAAAACACTTTCCTACCATATGCAACTGTCTGAGAAAAATCTACTTGTATGCAGTAGATTGCTGTTATTCATTATTCATTACAACATTATTTAGTTGAACAACCTACCAAAGAAAACTTGGTTCTGTAGGGGGAAATGTACAAACTCAGAGAACTAAATTATTTTACTATAAATGCTTTAAAAGGAGCAAGCTTTATGGTCCTCATTATTTGGTCTATGCTGAGGAAACTAGTTTTCTCCAATGGAAAATAAGCCATAAAGGACAGACGCTATGTGATCCAGTGTATTCAATAAAAGCTGGAGATGTAGATTCTGCCAGCAGTGCACTAAATAGATAAGAAGAGATCATTAAAAGTTTTACAGTTCTCAATCAAATAATAAGCATTTATTGGGTAGTTACTATTTGCCTAGGACTGTTTTAATTTCTAGAAACCCATTTTATCAGTCATAAAATATTGACCTGGTGTGTTGCTTTCTGACTTTTTTTAGCATGTTGGGGTGAACAACTTCTTTTTTATGACTGTCCCTGCAAATCTGCTGTTGCTTGTTTCTCCTTACTCCAGGAGGAAATCTTGGGCAGATCCTTTAGCTTCTCTGTGCACTCTCAGGTAATAAAATGTCCAATCCTGTCTAATGTCAGAACTTCAAGCAATCACCCAATATTAAATGTCTTCCATCTCTCAGTTCCATTCACTGTCTTTTTCACCCCACCTGCTATTCCCCTGAGATGTTCTTCTACCTCCTGTTGACCCCCTGAGTTGGTGCATCTGAAGGGACACTATTCTCTCAAGATGGCCTGATAGGATCCATGGAAAATTCATGCATCCTTTACCTTGATAATTCAGGATGAGTAGACCACCCTAAATTAGCCAGCTCTCCTTGTTGTAACATCAGAGCATCTTTAATGTAGCATTACTAGTTCCTGGGTTTCTCAAAGGCAGGGGGACCCACATAAAGTGCTGGGCAGTTCTCTTGAAATATCCTTCACTTGGCTTACCTTGCCCTCTGGTAGGGGAAAGATCCTCATGAAACACTGACAGTTCTTCCCATGGACCTATTTTCTACCTGCCTTTTAAAAAGGATTAGATAATTAAATAGTCTAATTGTAGATAAGGAACTAATGGTTACAGAGTGAGTTTTGAATCTCTTAGCATGTGTTTTATAGGTGGGCTTGCAGCTCAATTTAGGATCTGGGGAGTACCTGGCATGGGCTTTATTGCTTTTGCTCTTTGGGCTAGAATAACAAAAAAATACATTGCATTTAGCATATTCTTCTACACCGTTTACATTTTCTTCAGAGTGATGGCTACTACCTTTATAGTTAAATCTTTATAATTCCTTCCTAATGAGATGAAAAATGACCATGGAAATATTTTGTACCAAAGTTCATTATATTTGTTATAACAAATACCTAAGTCCTGCCTTATGTAAATATATTAGACAGTTTTCTATTACAGGGGAGACAAATGTACCATATTGGTGATCATCTGTGAAAAGTGTTTGTCATTAATTTATTACCCAGGAGATATTTTTTAAAAGTGATCAAACTTAATGCGTTGTTTTATGTTAAATGTGACATGTTAATCATTAGTAAGAAATTAACACTTTTGAAAGAAATTGCTGTGGAGAGAATACTCTGAATATGAAATTTTTCATTTATATTTTCATTCATATTTTACATTCATGTTATGAAATATTTGATTAGAAGCAATCTGTGATACATGTAACCATTCTCATATCTGTTCACTTAAATATTTTAGAAATGAAATTTTCCAACTGGTTCTGAAAATCTTCCAAAGAAATCCATTTCTTTTTAATCTGAACACTTTGTAAAAATATGCAAATGCATATTTTTAGGTTTCACTACAACCGACTGATTTTAAGGAAGATAAAAATTTACAAGATGAATTCTCAAATATGAAGTTGGTGGTTAGGATTAAAAAATGTGTCAGGATTCAGTAAGCACAGCCAAAGGGGGTTTCTGCCTTACCTCCATGTATCTTTGTGAGGTATGGAGGTGTGTTTTTCAAGCTAAGACAGTCATTGTAGCTAATATCCAAATAAGATGAATTTTAAATCAGAACTTTGAATCACTGTCTCCCAAAGTGTTAAAATAATATTTTTGAATTAATAAAATACTGAATCATTTTTCTTTCACTAAAAATGCTAATGATAATTTTAAGTGGCTGTAGAAGGTTTTTGAATTGATAATGAAATAACTTATTAAAATTATATTTATATATCACTGTTTTAAAGCTTTTTTTATTGCATTTTAGGTTTGGGGGTACATGTGAAGAACATGGAAGATTGTTGCATAGGTACACACATGGCGGTGTGATTTGCTGCCTTCCTCCCCATCACCTATATCTGGCATTTCTCCCCATGCTATCCCTCCCCCAACTCCCCACCCCCCACTATCCCTCCCCTTTTCCCCCTGACAGACCCCAGTGTGTGATACTCCCCTCCCTGTGTCCATGTGTTCGCATTGTTCAACACCCGCCTATGAGTGAGAACATGCGGTGTTTGATTTTCTGTTCTTGTGTCAGTTTGCTGAGAATGATGGTTTCCAGGTTCATCCATGTCCCTACAAAGGACACGAACTCATCGTTTTTGATGGCTGCATACTATTCCATGGTGTATATGTGCCACATTTTCCCTGTCCAGTCTATCATCGATGGGCATTTGGGTTGGTTCCAGGTCTTTGCTATTGTAAACTGTGCTGCAATGAACATTCGTGTGCATGTATCCTTATAGTAGAACGATTTATAATCTTTTGGATATATACCCAGTAATGGGATTGCTGGATCAAATGGAATTTCTATTTCTAGGTCCTTGAGGAATCGCCACACCGTCTTCCACAATGGTTGAACTAATTTACACTCCCACCAACAGTGTAAAAGCGTTCCTATTTCTCCACATCCTCTCCAGCATCTGTTGTCTCCAGATTTTTTTAATGATCACCATTCTAACTGGCGTGAGATGGTATCTCAATGTAGTTTTGATTTGCATTTCTCTAATGACCAGTGATGATGAGCATTTTTTCATATGTTTGTTGGTTTCACGTATGTCTTCTTTTGTAAAGTTCTGTTCATATCCTTTGCCCACTTTTGAATGGGCTTGTTTGTTTTTTCTTGTAAATCTGTTTCAGTTCTTTGTAGATTCTGGTTATCAGCCCTTTGTCAGATGGGTAGACTGCAAAATTTTTTTCCCATTCTGTTGGTTGCCGATTCACTCTAATGACTGTTTCTTTTGCCGTGCAGAAGCTGTGGAGTTTGATTAGGTCCCATTTTGTCTATTTTGGCTTTTGTTGCCACTGCTTTTGGTGTTTTGGTCATGAAGTCCTTGCCTACGCCTATGTCCTGAATGGTTTTGCCTAAATTTTCTTCTAGGGTTTTTATGGTGTTAGGTCTTATGTTTAAGTCTTTACTCCATCTGGAGTTAATTTTAGTGTAAGGTGTCAGGAAGGGGTCCAGTTTCTGCTTTCTGCATATGGCTAGCCAGTTTTCCCAACACCATTTATTAAACAGGGACTCACTTCCACATTGTTTGTTTTTGTCAGGTTTGTCAAAGATCGGGTGGTTGTAGATGTGTTGTGTTGCGTCGGGGGTCTCTGTCCTGTTCCATTGGTCTATATCTCTGTTTTGGTACCAGTACCATGCTGTTTTGATTACTGCAGCTTCATAGTATAGTTTGAAGTCCAGGAGTGTGATGCCTCCAG
This sequence comes from Ateles fusciceps, assembly GCA_036589455.1. NCBI lineage: Eukaryota > Metazoa > Chordata > Mammalia > Primates > Atelidae > Ateles > Ateles fusciceps. The sequence continues at coordinate 2,894,705 of JAZHEH010002565.1, forward strand.
CTTTGTTCTTTTTGCTTAGAATTGACTTGGCTATGCGGGCTCTCTTTGGTTCCATATGAAGTTTAAGGTGGTTTTTTCCAGTTCTTCAAAGAAGGTCATTGGTAGCTTGATAGGGATAGCATTGAATCTGTAAATTACTTTGGGCAGTATGGCCATTTTGACAATATTGATTCTTCCTAGCCATGAACATGGAATATTTCTCCATCTGTTTGTGTCCTCTCTTATTTCATTGAGCAGTGGTTTGTAGTTCTCCTTGAAGAGGTCCTTTACGTTCTTTGTTACTTGTATTCCTAGGTATTTTATTCTCTTTGTAGCAATTGTGAATGGCAGTTGGTTCTTGATTTGGCTGTCTTTAAGTCTGTTATTGGTGTATAGGAATGCTTGTGATTTTTGCTCATTGATTTTATATCCTGAGACTTTGCTGAAGTTGCTTATCAGTTTCAGGAGATTTTGGGCTGAGACGATGGGGTCTTCTAGATATACAATCGTGTCATCTGCAAATAGAGACAATTTGACTTCCTCCTTTCCTATTTGAATACCCTTTATTTCTTTTTCTTGCCTGATTGCTCTGGCTAGAACTTCCAGTACTATATTGAATAGGAGTGGTGAGAGAGGACATCCTTGTCTAGTGCCAGATTTCAAAGGGAATGCTTCTAGTTTTTGCCCATTCAGTATGATATTGGATGTTGGTTTGTCGTAAATAGCTTTTATCATTTTGAGATACGTTCCATCAATACCTAGTTTATTGAGAGTTTTTAGCATAAAGAGCTGTTGAATTTTGTCAAAGGCCTTCTCTGCATCAATTGAGATAATCATGTGGTTTTTATCTTTGGTTCTGTTTATGTGGTGGATTATGTTTATAGATTTGCGTATGTTGAACCAGCCTTGCATCCCCGGGATGAAGCCTACTTGATCATGGTGGATAAGCTTTTTGATGTGCTGTTGCAATCGGTTTGCCAGTATTTTATTGAAGATTTTTGCATCTATGTTCGTCATGGATATTGGCCTGAAGTTTTCTTTTCTTGCTGAGTCTCTGCCAGGTTTTGGTATCAGGATGATGTTGGTCTCATAAAATGATTTAGGAAGGATTCCCTCTCTTTGGATTGTTTGGAATAGTTTCAGAAGGAATGGTACCAGCTCCTCTTTGTATGTCTGGTAGAATTCGGCTGTGAACCCATCTGGACCTGGGCTTTTTTGGGTGGTAGGCTCTTAATTGCTGCCTCAACTTCAGACCTTGTTATTGGTCTATTCAGGGTTTTGACTTCTTCCTGGTTTAGGCTTGGGAGGATGCATGTGTCCAGGAATTTATCCATTTCTTCCAGGTTTACTAGTTTATGTGCATAGAGTTGTTTGTAATAATCTCTGATGATGGTTTGAATTTCTGTGGAATCTGTGGTGATATCCCCTTTATCGTTTTTTATTGCATTTATTTGATTATTTTCTCTTTTCTTTTTTATTAATCTGGTTAGTGGTCTATTTTGTTGACCTTTTCAAAAAACCAGCTCCTGGATTTATTGATTTTCTGAAGAGTTTTTCGTGTCTCTATCTCCTTCAGTTCTGCTCTGATCTTAGTTATTTCTTGTCTTCTGCTAGGTTTTGAGTTTTTTTGATCTTGCTCCTCTAGCTCTTTCAATTTTGATGATAGGGTGTCAATTTTAGATCTCTCCTTGCTTCTCATGTGGGCATTTATTGCTATATACTTTCCTCTAGAGACTGCTTTAAATGTGTCCCAGAGATTCTGGTATGTTGTGTCTTCGTTCTCGTTGGTTTCAAAGAACATCTTTATTTCTGCCTTCATTTCATTGTTTATCCAGTCAACATTCAAGAGCCAGTTGTTCAGTTTCCATGAAGCTGTGTGGTTCTGGGTCGGTTTCTGAATTCTGAGTTCTAACTTGATTGCACTGTGGTCTGAGAGACTGTTTGTTATGATTTCTGTTCTTTTGCATTTGCTGAGGAGTGATTTACTTCCAATTATGTGGTCAATTTTAGAGTAGGTGCGATGTGGTGCTGAGAAGAATGTATATTCTGTGGATTTGGGGTGGAGAGTTCTGTAAATATCTATTAGGTTTGCTTGATCCAGGTGTGAGTTCAAGTCCTGGATATCCTTGTTAATTTTCTGTCTCGTTGATCTGTCTAACATTTGACAACGGGGTGTTCAAGTCTCCCACTATTATTGTGTGGGAGTCTAAGTCTCTTTGTAAGTCATTAAGAACTTGCCTTATGTATCTGGGTGCTCCTGTATTGGGTGCATATATATTTAGGATCGTTAGCTCTTCTTGTTGCATTAATCCTTTTACCATTATGTAATGTCCTTCTTTGTCTCTTTTGATCTTTGTTGGTTTAAAGTCTATTTTATCAGAGGTGAGAATTCGCAACTCCTGCTTTTTTTTGCTCTCCATTTGCTTGGTAAATCTTCCTCCATCCCTTTATTTTGAGCCTTTGTGTATCTCTGCATGTGAGATGGGTTTCCTGTATACAGCACACCGATGGGTTTTGGCTTTTTATCCAGTTTGCCAGTCTATGTCTTTTAATTGAGTCATTTAGCCCATTTACATTTAGGGTTAATATTGTTATGTGTGAATTTGATCCTGCCATTTTGATGCTAGGTGGCTGTTTTGCCCGTTAGTTGATGCAGTTTCTTCATTGTGTTGATGGTCTTTACTGTTTGGTATGTTTTTGGAGTGGCTGGTACTGGTTGTTCCTTTCTATGTTTAGTGCCTCTTTCAGGAGCTCTTGTAAAGCAGGCCTGGTGGTGATGAAATCTCTGAGTACTTGCTTGTTCGCAAAGGATTTTATTTTTCCTTCACTTATGAAGCTCAGTTTGGCTGGATATGAAATTCTGGGTTGAAAGTTCTTTTCTTTAAGGATGTTGAATATTGGCCCCCACTCTCTTCTGGCTTGTAGGGTTTCTGCTGAGAGATCTGCTGTGAGTCTGATGGGCTTCCCTTTGTGGGTAACCCGACCTTTCTCTCTGGCTGCCCTTAGCATTTTCTCCTTCATTTCAGCCCTGGTGAATCTGACGATTATGTGCCTTGGGGTTGCTCTTCTCGAGGAATATCTTTGTGGTGTTCTCTGTATTTCCTGGACTTGAATATTGGCCTGCCTTCCTATGTTGGGGAAGTTCTCCTGGATAATATCCTGAAGAGTATTTTCCAGCTTGGATTCATTCTCTCCTTCACATTCTGGTACACCTATCAAACGTAGATTAGGTCTTTTCACATAGTCCCATATTTCTTGGAGACTTTGTTCATTCCTTTTACCCTTTTTTCTCTACTCTTTCCTTCTCGTTTTATTTCATTGAGTTGATCTTCGACCTCTGATATCCTTTCTTCTGCTTGGTCAATTCGGCTGTTGAAACTTGTGTATGCTTCGCAAAGTTCTTGTGTTGTGTTTTTCAGCTCCATCAATTCACTTACATTCCTCTCTAAGTTGGTTATTCTCATTAGCATTTCGTCAAATCTTTTTTCAACGTGCTTAGTTTCTTTGTGTTGGGTTAGAACATGTTCTTTTAGCTCACAGAAGTTTCTTACTACCCACCTTCTGAAGCCTGATTCAGTCATTTCATCACACTCATTGTCCATCCAGCCTTGTTCCCCTTGCTGGTGAGGAGTTGTGATCCCTTGTAGGAGGAGAGGCGTTCTGGTTTCGGGTGTTTACCTCCTTTTTGTGCTGGTTTCTTCCCATCTTTGTGGATTTATCTATGTGTGGTCTTTGTGGTTGGTGATTTTCAGATGGGGTCTCTCAGTGGACGTCCTGTTTGTTGATGATGAAGTTATTTATTTCTGTTTCTTAGTTTTCCTTCTAACAGTCTGACCCCTTTGCTGTAGGACTGCTGAGGTCCACTCCCGGCCCTGCTTGCCTGGGGGATCACCTGCAGCAGCTGCAGAACAGTAAGGGTTGCTGCCAGTCTCTTCTTCTGCTATCTTTGTCCCAGAAGAATACCCGCCAGATGTCCGTCTGAGCACTCCTTTGTGAGGTGACTCGTTGGATATACGGGGGATCAGGGGAGCTGCTTGAGGAGACAGAGTTTACTTTATAGGAGCTCAAGTGCTGAGCTGTGAGCTCCGTTGTTCATTCAGAGTTGCTGGGCAGGTACGTTTAAGTCTGCTGCAGCAGAACTCATAAACCCCTTTTTTCCCCCAGGTGCTCTGTCCCGGGGAGTTAGGGCTTTATTTATGAGTTTCCCCTGGTGCTGCTGCCTTTTTCTCAGGGCTGCCTTGCCCAGCGATGAGGCAGCCTAGTCACTGTTTGCCTACAGAGGCTTTGCTGAGCTGCTGTGGGCTCCGCCCAGCTGCCGTATGAACTTCCCCTGCAGTCCTGTTTATACCGGTGTAGTGAGAACTGCTTAGGCAATGGCAAACTACCTCTGTAGTGGCAGACTGCCTCAGTAATGGCGGACGCCCCTCCCCCACAGAGCTGGGTCGTCCTGGGCTCGGCTGTGCTTGCTGTGAACTCTCGATCCAGAGCGTTTCCGATGGCTGTTTTTTGTGGGGGTGGGACCAGCTGAGCCTGATCACCTGGCTCCCTGCCTCAGAGTCTCCCAGGTGTTCCAGCCCGCCCTGTTGAAAAGGCGTCAGGATCTGTGTGATTTCCCCTGGGGCGACCCACTGCGCCAGCTGAAACCACGGGCGTGGAGATTCGTGGCCTTTTTTTTGCCCGGGAAATCTCCTGGCCTGGCTACCTGTTTCAGTCCCCCCTCTTTAATCAGATGAATGGGCGGCTCTGCCTTCCCGGAGCTCCAATTTCCAGCTAAAACGGCACCCGGACCCACGTATTTTGTATGGGGAACCGCTGCACCGGGACGCTGCCCAAAAAGCAGCGCCGGTGAAAACAGTTGCTCTGGCAAAAACAGCTGCGCCGGCCAAACCAGCCGCGCTGGTGACCCATGGGGCTCCTCCCCCTGGGAATCTCCTGGTCTGTGGGCAATAAAAATCTGTCTGGCAATGCGGCGTCCACTCACCCTCCGTGCTTTCACTGGGAGCTGCAATCCTCAACTGCTCCTAATCGGCCATCTTGGATCCCCCAACCTCTGTTTTAAAGTTTTTTTATGTGTTATACATTGGTATAATATTAGCACAGTCATTTGTGGATAAAGGAAACATATAAATAAATAAATTTATATGCAAGCATTGGTATATGTGCCCAATTTTCACTGATGTAGCACATAATAAGAAAACGTTTGAAGGGTCCTGGTCTTCATTAGCTGGAGAGACTGCTCCGAAATGTAAGCTCATTCTCTTCATGTAATTCTTTGCTTCTAATTCTTTGTGGCTCCTCACTGCTTACAGGATAGATGCAAACTCCTTAGCATGACACACATGGCTTTTCATGGCCTGACTTCTGCTTATTTTTTCTACCATTGTCTCTGGCCATGTTCTCCCTATGTCCTTCCTTCCCAATATACTGAACTATTTGTAGTTCTCTAAGCTGACAATATCTCTCTCTCATACGCCTCCTGTCTCCATGTTTTTGCAAATGTTGCTGTCTCAACCTGAAATTCACACGTGTATCTTATCACTCCTGCCTCCCTCATACTCCCAGGGTCTTCCTGTAATGGATTAACATTTATACATTCCTCAACATGTGCTCACTTTTCCCAATTCCATTATGGCACCTATCACCCTGCATACATAAAACCTTTTGCTCATGTTTCTTTCTCACTAGATTGGAAGTTCCTGTGGAAGCAATATATGTGCTGAGTCTCTGTACCTCTGGAACCTTGGCTGAATATATTAATATTTTATAATAATATACATTTGCTGGATATTCACTATGGGTTGGACATTGCTAAGTGGTTGTATTTTAGGTTGGATTATGTAAGCCTCACAATTGCTATAGAAAACATATTTTTATTAACTCCATTTTACAGGTAGTGAAACTGAGGCACAGAGAATAAATATCAGAGTAAACACTGATATTAAGTGGCAGAAGTGGAGTTTAACTGGGCAGTTTAGCTCCAGGGGCATGTCCTTAGTAAGTCTAAGTGTAACAGGCTAAATAGTGGCCCCCAAATGATATATTTAAGACCTATGCCCTGGTACCTGTGAATGTGAACTTATTTGGAAATAGGGTCTTTGCAGATATAATTAATGTAAGGTTCTTGAGATGAGATCATCCTAAAATTAGGGTGGGCCATAGACCCAATGAGGAGTGCTTTCACATAAGAAAGAAAAGAAGATATAGAGAGATTCAAAGAAGGCTGTGTGGAGATGGAGGCAAAGACTGGAGTGATTCAGGAGTGACCAGAAGTTTGAAAAAGCAAAGAAGAGTTCTCTCCAAGAGCTTTGCAGAGAGAATCTTTTAGGATTGAAAAATGAGTGTCAGGATTCAGTAAGCACAGTCAAAGGAGGTGTACTAGTCCATTTTCACACTGCCATAAAGAATTACATAAGACTAGATAATTTATAAAGTAAAAGGGTTTAATTGACTCACAATTCTGCATGGCTGGGAGGCCTTAGGAAACTTACAATCATTGTGGAAGGTAAAGAAGAAGCAGGACACATTGGTGTCCAACATGGCAACAGGAGAGAGAGAGTGAGTCAGGGGAACTGTCAAACACTTTTAAACCATCAGATCTCGAGAGAACTCAATATTATGAGAGCAACATGGGAAAACTGCCCCCATGATCCAATCACCTTCACCAGGTTCCTCCCTCAACACTTGGGGATTACAATTCAAGATGAGATTTGAGTGGGGACCCAGAGCCAAACCATATCAGGGAGCTTCTGCCTTGGCTCCATGTATCTTTGTGAAGTGTGGAGGTGTGTTTTTCAAGCTAAGACAACCATTGTAACTAATATCCAAATAAAGAGCTTTTGGGGAGCCTGGCCCTGCTGACATGTTGATTTTGAACTTCTGGTCTCTATAACTGCAAGACAATATAAATTTCTCTTGTTAGAAGTCACCAAGTTTGTGGTAATTTATTATGGTAGCCTGAGGAGACTAATGTGCCAATTTATTTTGTTTTTAAAAGCCATTCAACAAATATTTTTGAATGAATGAATGATTGGATCAATGGTGAATGAATAAAATTTTTGACTCTCTCATGTTTCAGCCACTATGGTAGAAATCAAAAATAGAAAGATTATTAAAACTCACTTTTTCCTCAATGATCTTACTGTCTACTATCTTCCAAGTCATTATCTTACCCTGCTACTCTCCTAGTTGAGCTTTCTATTATCTTTTGCCTCATCCAGTACAAGACCCCGCTAATGCCTCTCTTTGTCTTTCCTTTCTTCTCTGCAAATTACCCTCAGTATTTCTGCTAGAGTTATTTTTCTAAAGATTCTTTCCTATGTTTAAAATAATAAAGTCTGAAATTGTTAGCATATCATTCAAGGCCCCTTTAATCTGAATCTTTCCATGACACATCTTCCTACCTGTCTGCAGGCATCTTTGGCAATTACTACAAACATCTAGTACCCACCTGTTTAAGCCACCCCTCAGCTTGGACTTGGGTCACCACAGTTGGCTTCCAACTGACCTGCTAACTTGTATGTGTAGTCATTAATTCGTGCCATGTTACTCTTCCACCTGAAATCTTCTAGTGGGTTCCATCCCATTCAGAGTAAAGTCCTAGGTCTTTTTAGGATCTACCCGCTCCTCCTTTTAAGTCACCCTTAGTTCTCTCTGCTCTAATACTCTAGCCCCCCAGGGTGTCCTGAGACAGTTCCACTCAGAGACTTTTCACTTGCTGTTTCCTTCCCTGAAATTTTCCAGAGAAATTCCCTGTATTAGTCCTTTCTCATGCTGCTATAAGGACATAACTGAGACTGGGTAATTTATAAAGAAAAAAGGTTTAATTGACTCACAGTTCTTCAGGGCTGGGGAGGCCTCAGGAAACTTACGATCATGGCAGAAAGGGAAGCAAACACATCCTTCTTCACATGGCGGTGGCAAGAAGTGCAGAGCAAAGTTGAGGAAAAGCCCCTTATAAAGCCGTCAGATCTCATGAGAACTCACTCCCTATCAGGAGAACAGCATGGAGGTAACTGCCCCATGATTTCATTAACTCCACTGGGTCCCTACCATGACACATGGGGATTATGGAAACTACAGTTCAAGAAGAGATGGGTGGGTACGCAGCGAAACTGTATCATTCGGCTCCTGGCCTCTTCCAAATCTCATGTCCTCACATTTTAAAACACAATCATGGCTTACCAGCAGTTCCCCAACTCATTCCAGCATTAACTTAAAAGTCTAAGTCCAAAGTCTAACCTGAAACTTCCATCACTGAGCCTGTAAAATCAAAAGCAAGTTAGTTACTTACTAGATACAATGGGGGTAGAGGCATTGAGTAAATACACCCATTCCAAATAGGAGAAATTGGCCAAAACAAAGGGGGTACAGGCCCCAAGTCCAGAATCCAATAAGGCAGTTATTAAACCTTAAAGTTACAAAATGATAACATTTGACTCCATGTCTCACACCCAGGTTATGCTGACGCAAGACGTGGCCTCCCACAGCCTTGGGAAGCTCTATCCTTTGGCTTTGCAGGGTACAGCCTCCATCCTGGCTGCTTTCATGGCCTGATGTTGAGTATCGGTGGTTTTCCAGGCACATGGTGGAAGCTGTCAGTAGATCTACCATTCTGGGGTCTGGAGGATGGTGGCCTTCTTTTCACTGTTCCACTAGGTATTGGCCCAGTGAGTACTTTTTGTGAGGGTTCCAACCCCACAGATCCCCGTGGCACTGCCCTAGCAGAGGTTCTCCATGAGGGCTCTGCCCCTGCAGCAAACTTCTGTCTGGACATGCAGATGTTTCCATACATCCTCTGAAATCTAGGTGGAGGTTCCCAAACATCAAATCTTGACTTCTGTACACCTGCAGTCTCCACACCAGATGGAAGCTGCCAAGGCTTTGGGCTTGTACCCTCTGAAGTCACAGCTTGAGCTGTACCTCAGCCCCTTTTAGCCATGGCTGGAGCAGCTGGGATGCAGGGCACCAAAACCCAAGGCTGCACACAGCAGGGGGGCAGGACCTGGAAAAACAGGTTTTCTTCCTAGGCCAGGGCTTACCATAGGAGGGGGCTCCCCTGAAGGTCTCTGACCTGCGCTGGAAATATTTTCCCCATTGTCTTGGTGATTCATATTTGGCTCCTCATTACTTATGCAAGTTTCTTTTGCAGGTTTGAATTTCTCCCCAGAAATTGGGTTCTTGTTTTCTACTTCCTTGTCATGCTGCAAATTTTTCAAACTTTTATATTCTGCTTTCTCTTGAACATTTTGCTGTTCAGAAATTTCTTCTGCCAGATACCCTAAATCATCTCTCTTAAGTGCAAAGTTCCACAGATCTCTAGGGGATGAGCAAAATGTCACCAGTCTCTTTGCATAGCAAGGGTGACCTTTACTCCAGTTCCCAACAAGTTTCTCATCTCCATCTGAGACCCCCTTAATCTGGACTTTATTGTCCATTCACTATCAGCATTTTGGTCAAAGTCATTCAGAAAGTATCTAGAAAGTTCCAAACTTTCTCACATCTTCTTGTCTTCTGAGCCCTCCAGATCTCTAGGAAGTTCCAAATTTTCCCACATTTTCCTATCTTCTTCTGAGCCCTCCAAACTATTCCAACTCCTGCCTGTTACCCAGTTCCAAAGTCACTTCTACATTTTCAGGTATCTTTATAGCAGCACCCTACTCTACCAGTACCAATTTACTGTATTAGTCTGTTCTTACACTGCTATAAGGACATAGCTAAGACTGGGTAATTTATCAAGGAAAGAGGTTAAATTGACTCACAGTTCTGCAGAGCTGGGGTAGCTTCAGGAAACCTACAATTATGGCGGAAGGGGAAGCAAACACATCCTTCTTCACATGGCAGAAGCAAGGAGAAGTGCAGAGTGAAGGCAGGGAAATCCTCTTATAAAAACATTAGGTCTTGTGAGAACTCGTTCACTATCGTGAGAACAGCATGGAGGTAACTGCCCACATTATTCAATTACTTCCCACTAGGTGCCTCCCATGATACATGGGAATTTTGAGAACTACAGTTCAAGATGATATTTGGGTGAGGATACAGCCAAACTATAAAATTCCCCTAGCTGCTTACTCGTCCTTTGGATCTTTACTCAAAATTCACCCTCTCAGAGAGGTTTCCCTGGCCTTTCTATCTAAAATTTCAACATCCCATCTCCATGGCAATTTATATCCTCCTTCTCTGCTTACTTTTTTGTCAGCAATTACCACTATCTAACACACTATATATTTTAATTATTATTTGTTGTCTACCCCACAAAAATGTAAGTTCCATAAAGGCAGGGATTTGTGTGTGTTTTGTTCATGGTTATGTCCCTTAAGCCTAGAACAGGGCCTGGCACATGACAAGGGGCAATGAATATTTGTTAGATGAATTATCTACTTGATGTTTTTAATAGAGCAAGTTTCATTGTAACTCAGAGAATACCTCAGCAAGGCTCTATGAATAATAGAAAAATACATCTAAAAAGGAAAGGGCTGAGTCCTAGATCCCCAGACGTCACCAGCTCTGCTGGGATGGGCATGCTGTAGATGCTGAGGATGAGTCAGATGGGCAGAATTCTGCTACTCCAGTGTATGCCAACCAACAATGGGGGTGGTGCTGGCAGGAAGGTCTAGGAATATGTGCATCCTGATGTCTGGTGAAGCGTAGCAGCAGGGGAACCCAGCACCAGCAGGTGGTATTCAGAAAGTCAGGATTCACAGGCAGTTGGCACCACAGAAATCCGTCAGCAGATGGCAGCATTCACTTCATTGGTCTGAGACTTGGGGCACCACAGGCTCTGGGTGGAGAGACCAGTACAAGGCTCAATGCTAATTGCAAAGTGTCTGTGTAACTGGCTGGGCTGAACTGGATGACTGGCTGATTACAAACCTAGGGATCTAAATAAGCATTAGGAATGCATTAGAAACTCTCTTCTAAAGCCTGGGATACTTTGAAGGGGCCTGAGTTCAGGATAAAGTTCTGTTACCATTCCTAAGGGAGCAAGGCCAAAACCAATAGGAAAGAAGTTTCAATGTTGAGTCCCAGTGTGTGGAACTGAATTGTTTGATGTAAATCCGAGAGGTTACAGGATTGAGAATAAAAGTGGACCAGGAGAGGAAGGATGACAGTCAGGGAGCAGACAGTACCCGGCACTTAGTGCATTCTGCTTCTTCATCATACAATGCTTTCTTGATTATTCTATTTTTAACTAAATGAGTGCAGTTATAATTTTATTTGCCAAGAAATAGATTTTAAAATTGACTTTCAGATCCTTTTGATGGGCATCGATAGTATAATTCTCCTCAGGCTCTAACTTTCTTGAACTTCTCACATTTATATCACCTGGCTGGCCCTGAAGGCATTTCATTTTTCCACCTTTACTTATTTTTCTTCCCCTCCAAATCCCAGCCCCAAGCCTTTTCTGCCTTCTCTGTCTTAGAATTAATTGCTCTCATTACTTATTATTACAACTTTATTTAGGAGGTTGTATTGTTCTTTGCAATATGAATATCTGGTTATATACTTGTCTTCTGCTTAAGATCAAACATTTGAAGTGAGGAACTATGTGTGAGTTATCATGTGTTTCTTCAGTGTCTAAGACAGTATCTTGAACTAGGAAATGCTTAATACAGTTTTCAATTAAATTTATTACTCAGAGTAATCTTTGGTTATCCTGAAAAACAAGAGTTCTTTGGAAAATCACCAGTTTATTCATTTTGCATCACATTTGTTATTTATGTCATCATTAAAGTTAATCACAGAGAAAAAAGATCCATTTTAAAATGCTCAATTCAATCTGGCTACTTCCTGATTCAAATAACTGAATCATGCTGGTTAAGGTCAAATGATTAAGCTAATTGAATTGGATGACCACCTCTTAATTGAGCAATCCCTTTCTCACCAACAACCTTCAAATAGCTGATGCAATCAATTATGTGAATGTACAGATAATTGCTACATAAAATGACTTCAAAATTAGATAAACTGTATTTTGAGACTTGTGTAGACATGGTTCTAGATTTACTTACTATTTTCTATTTTTTAAGGAGGACTTGAGGAACAGCATAGGAATAGAAAAGAAGGGTATATTGACAGAGGAAGTTTGCCCTGGTCCCGAATGTCTGCTAGCCTGGTGCTAGAAGGAGTACATGAGAGCTTTTTGAAATAAAAGAAAAAAAAAATCTGCCTGCACTGATTTCAAGGTAAACCTACAAATCAGAAGGAATGCCCCCAGGGGGCAGCTTTGATCTGCTCTCTGCTCTATGATGGGGGTGGGGATGATGTGGGTTATGTTCCTGAGTCTGCACTTGCTGCTGCTGTGCTCTCTAAATCTAGTCTTTTCACTTACATTGTTCTGGTGACAACTAAATGAGCCACCTTATTAACTGCAAGAGTTACACTAAGGGAAAGACTGACTTATTAGTTAACAGGATGAAGAACAGTGGTATGTGTCAGTTACCCAGATCATTCAAGTTTTATTGAACAACTGATGACTCCCAACACCACTTCGTTGCTTTTTGGTCGCTTTAAATTAAGGAAGGAAAAAAAAACCCTTTGGAAATGTGAAGTCACATTGCTATCTTCCAAAGTGTCAGCACATAATATTTTGGATGATAAACTCTCATTGTTTTATCCAATGAATGGTTAAGTATGGTTGGCTTAGATTGGTAATAAAGTAAATTCAAATTCTCTGAGCTCATTTGCCATCTGAACATGTGTTAGGTAACAGAGAAACAAGTCTGGGATTAACAGTGGGGCAATCCCATATTAAAGCATAGATAGTTGATCATGTTTCTTTTCATTCAAGTATGCCATGGTTAGCTAATTTTTTAAATGTGTTGTCTTACTATTTCTGTACAATTTTCATCATGGTAACATTTTCTAAAAAATATATTTTATTGCACTTTAGGTTCTAGGGTAAACGTGTAAAACATGCAGGATCATTGCATAGATACATGGCAATGTGGTTTGCTGCCTCCATCCCTCCATCACATATATCTGGTATTTCTCCCCATGTTATATGTCCCCAAGCTCCCTACCCCCTGCTGTCCCTCCCCATTCCCCCCCCCCAACAGACCCCAGTGTGTGATTCTCCCCTCCCTGTGTCCATGTGTTCTCATTGTTCTACACCCCCTCTATGAGTGAGAACATGTGGTGTTTGTTTTTCTGTTCTTCTGTCAGTTTGCTAAGAATGATGGTTTCCAAATTCATCCATGTCCCTACAAAGGATATGAACTCATCCTTTTTTATGGCTGCATAGTATTCCATGGTGTATATGTGCCACATTTTCCTTGTCCAATCTATCATTGATGGGCATTTGGGTTGGTTCCAGGTCTTTGCTATTATAAACAGTGCTGCAATGAACATACGTGTGCATGTGTCTTTATAATAGAATGATTTATAATCCTTTGGATATATACCCAGTAATGGGATTGCTGGGTCAAATGGTATTTCTATTTCTAGGTCCTTGAGGAATCTCCACACTGTCTTCCACAATGGTTGAACTAATTCACACTCCCACCAACAGTGTAAAAGTGTTCCTGTTTCTCCACATCCCCTCCAGCATCTGTTGTCTCCAGATTTTTTAATGATTGCCATTCTAACTGGCGTGAGATGGTATCTCAATGTGGTTTTGATTTGCATTTCGCTAATGACCAGTGATGATGAGCATTTTATCATATGTTTGTTGGCCTCATATATGTCTTCTTTTGAGAAGTGTCTGTTCATGTCTTTGCCTACTTTTGAATGGGTTCATTTGTTTTTTTTTCTTGTAAATCTGTTTTAGTTCCTTGTAGATTCTGGATATTAGCCCTTTGTCAGATGGGTAGCTTGTAAAAATGTTTTCCCATTCTGTTGCTTGCCAGTTGAATCTAATGATTGTTTCTTTTGCTATGCAGAAGCTCTGGAGTTTAATTAGATCCCATTTGTCTATTTTAGCTTTTGTTGCCAATGCTTTTGGTGTTTTAGTCATGAAATCCTTGCCTACGCCTATGTCCTGAGTGGTTTTGCTTAGGTTTTCTTCTAGTGTTTTATGGTATTAGGCCTTATGATTAAGTCTTCAATCCATCTGGAGTTAATTTTAGTGTAAGGTGTCAGAAAGGGGTCCCATTTCTGCTGTCTGCACATGGCTAGCCAGTTTTCCCAACACCATTTATTAAACAAGGAATCCTTTTCCTATTGCTTGTTTTTGTCAGGTTTGTCAAAGATCCGATGGTTGTAGATGTGTGGCATTGCCTCTGAGGCCTCTGTTCTGTTCCATTTGTCTATATCTCTCTTTCGGTACCAGTACCATGCTGTTTTGATTAATGTAGACTTGTAGAATATTTTGAAGTCAGGTAGCATGATGTCTCCAGCTTTGTTCTTTTTGCTTAGGATTGTCTTGGCTATGTGGGCTCTCTTTGGTTCCATATGAAGTTTAAGGTGGTTTTTTCCAGTTCTGTGAAGATGGTCATAGGTAGCTTGATGGGGGATAGCATTGAATCTATAAATTACTTTGGGTAGTATGGCCATTTTCACAATATTGATTCTTCCTAACCGTGAGCATGGAATGTTTTTCCATCTGTTTGTGTTCTCTCTTATTTCATTGAGCAGTGGTTTGTAGTTCTCCTTGAAGAGGTCCTTTACATCCTTTGTGAGTTGTATTCCTCGGTATTTTATTCTCTTTGTAGCCATTGTGAATGGCAGTTCGTTCTTGATTTGGCTGTCTTTAAGTCTGTTATTGGTGTATAGGAATGCTTGTGTTTTCTGCACATTGATTTTGTATCCTGAGACTTTGCTGAAGTTGCTTATCAGTTTCAGGAGATTTTGGGCTGAGACAATGGGGTCTTCTAAATACACAATCATGTCATCTGCAAATAGAGACAATTTGACTTCCTCCTTTCCTAATTGAATACCCTTTATTTCTTTTTCTTGCCTATTTAATATTATATTAAATAGGAGTGGTGAGAGAGGGCATCCTTGTGTAGTGCCAGACTTCAAAGGGAATGCTTCCGGTTTTTGCCCATTCAGTATGATATTGGCAGTGCGTTTGTCATAAATAGCTTTTATTATTTTGAAATAGGTTCCATTGATACCGCGTTTATTGAGAGTTTTTAGCATAATGGGCTGTTGAATTTTGTGGAAGGCCTTCTCTGCGTCTATTGAGATAATCATGTGGTTTTTGTCTTTGGTTCTGTTTATGTGGTGGATTATGTTTATAGACTTGCATATGTTGAACCAGCCTTATATCCCCCAGGATGAAGCCTACTTGATCATGATGGATAAGCTCTTTGATGTGCTGTTGCAATCAGTTTCCCAGTATTTTATTGAAGATTTTTGGGTCTATGTTCATCATGGATATTGGCCTGAAGTTTTCTTTCTTTGTTGAGTCTTTGTCAGGTTTTGGTATCAGGATGTTGTTGGTTTCATAACATGATTTGGGAAGGATTCCCTCTTTGTATGGTTTGGAATAGTTTCAGAAGGAGTGGTACCAGCTCCTTTTTGTATGTCTGGTAGAATTGGGCTGTGAACCCATCTGAACCTGGGCTTTTTTTTTGGTTGCTAGGCTATGAATTGTTGCCTCAACTTCAGCCCTTGTTATTGGTCTATTCAGGGTTTTGACTTTTCCCTGGTTTAGGCTTGAGAGCGTGCAAGTGTCCAGGAATTTATCCATATCTTCCAGGTTTACTGGTTTGTGTGCATAGAGTTGTGTGTAGTAATCTCTGATGGTAGTTTTTATTTCTGTGGAATCTGTGGTGATATCTCCTTTATCATTTTTTATTGCATCTATTTGATTCTTCTCTCTTTCTTTTTTATTAATCTGGCTAGCAGTCTATTTTGTTGATCACCTGCTCCTGGATTTACTGATTTTTTGAAGGGTCTTTTGTATCTCTATCTCCTTCATTTCTACTCTCATCTTAGTTATTTCTTGTCTTCTGCTAGCTTTTGTATTTTTTTGATCTTGCTCCTCTAGCTCTTTAAATTTTGATGATAGGGTGCAGATTTTAGATCTCTCCTTGCTTCTCATGTGGGCATTTGTTGCTATAAATGTTCCTCTAGACACTGCTTTAAATGTGTCCCAGAGATTCTGGTATGTTGTATCTTCGTTCTCATTGGTTTCAATGAACATCTTTCTTTCTGCCTTCATTTCATTGTTTATCCAGTCAATATTCAAGAGCCAGTTGTTCATTTTTCATGAAGTTGTGCAGTTCTGAGTTAGTTTCTTAACCTGAGTTCTAATTTGATTACACTGTGATCTGAGAGACTGTTTGTTATGATTTCTGTTCTTTTGCATTTGCTGAGGAGTGATTTACTTCCAATTATGCGGTCAATTTTAGAGTAGGTGCTATGTGGTGCTGAGAGGAATGGATATTCTTTGGATTTGGGGTGGAGAGTTCTGCCGATGTCTATTATGTTTGCTTGGTCTAGTTCTGAGTTCAAGTCCTGGATTTCCTTGTTAATTTTCTGTATCATTGATCTGTCTAATATTGACAGTCGAGTGTTAAGTCTCCTACTATATTTTGTGGGTGTCTAAGTCTCTTTGTAGGTCATTAAGAACTTGCTTTATGTATCTGGGTCCTCCTGTATTAAGTGTGTATATATTTAGGATCATTAGCTCTTCTTGTTGCATTGATCCTTTTACCATTATGTAATGCCCTTCTTTGTCTCTTTTGATCTTTGTTCGTTTAAAGTCCATTTTATCAGCGATTAGGATTTCAACTCCTGCTTTTTTTTGCTCTCCATTTGCTTGGTAAATCTTCCTCCATCCCTTTATTTTGAGCCTATGTGTGTCCTTACATGTGAGATGGGTTTCCTGGATACAGCACACCGATGGGTTTTGACTTTTTATCCAATTTGCCAGTCTGTGTCTTTTGATTGGTGCATTTAGCCCAATACATTTAAGGTTAATATTGTTATGTGTGAATTTGATCCTGACATTTTGATGCTAGCTGGCTGTTTTATCCATTAGTTGACACAGTTTCTTCATTTTGTTGATGCTTTTTACCATTTGGAACATTTTTGGAGTGGTTGGTACTGGTTGTTCCTTTCTGTTTAGTGCTTCTTTCAGGAGCTCTCGTAAGGCAGGCCTAGTGGTGATGAAATCTCTCAGCAATTGCTTGTTCATAAAGGATTTTATTTCTCCTTCACTTATGAAGCTTAGTTTGGCTGGATATGAAATTCTAGGTTGAAAGTTCTTTTTCTTCAAGGATGTTGAATATTGGCCCCCATTCTCTTCTGGCTTGTAGGATTTCTGCCGAGAGGTCTGCTGTGAGTCTGATGGGCTTCCCTTTGTGGGTAACTCAATCTTTCTCTCTGGCTGCCCTTAGCATTTTCTCCTTCATTTCAACCCTGGTGAATCTGACAATTATGTGTCTTGGAGTTGCTCTTCTTGAGGAATATCTTTTTGGTGTTCTCTGTATTTCCTGGACTTGAATACTGGCCTGCCTTGCTAGGTTGGGGAAGTTCTCCTGGATAATATCCTGAAGAGTGTTTTCCAGCTTGGATTCATTCTCTATGTCACATTCAGGTACACCTATCAAACATAGATTAGGCCTTTTCACATAATACCATATTTATTGGAGGCTTTGTTCATTTCTTTTCACTCAGTTTTCTCTAATCTTGCCTTCTTGTTTTATTTCATTGAGTTGATCTTCAATCTCTGATATTCTTTCTTCTGCTTAGTCGATTCGGCTATTGAAACTTGTGTATGCTTTGTGACATTCTCATGTTGTGTTTTTCAGCTTCATTAAGTCATATATTTTTCTCTAAGCTGTTTATTCTCGTTAGCATTTTTTCTTACCTTTTTTTAGGGTTCTTAGTTTCTCTGCATTGAGTTAGCACATGTTCTTTTAGTTCAGAGAACTTTGTTATTACCCACCTCCTGAAGCCTATTTCTGTCAATTCATCAGACTCATTCTCCATCCATCTTTGTTCCTTTGCTGCTGATGAGTTGTGATCCCTTGGAGGAGGAGAGGAATTCTGGTTTTGGGTGTTTTCATCCTTTTTGCACTGGTTTCTTCCCATCTTGTGGATTTATCTACCTGTGGTCTTTGTAATTGATGACTTTTGGATGGGGTCTCTGAGTGGACATCCTTTTTGTTGATGATGAAGTTATTTCTGTTTTTTAGTTTTCCTTCTAACAGGCCACTCTGCTGTAGGACTGCTGGAGGTCCACTCCAGACCCTGCTTGCCTGGGGATCACCTGCAGCACCTGCGGAACAGTAAGGGTTGCTGCTGGTTTCTTCTTCTGTTATCTTCATCCCAGAAGGATACCTGCCATATGTCAGCCTGAGCTCTCCTTTATGAGTTAACTCTTTCAATATGAGGAGTTCAGGGAGCTGCTTGAGGAGACAGTCTGTCCCTTATAGGAGCTCAAGTGCTGAGCTGTGAGCTCCGTTGTTCTGTTCAGAGCTGCTGGGCAGGTACGTTTAAGACTTCTGCAGCTGAACTCATAACCGCCTTTTTCTCCATGTGCTCTGTCCTGGGAAGGTGGGGGTTTATTTATAAGTTCCTGATATGCTGCTGCCTTTTTTCAGAGCTGCCCTGTTCATCTAGGAGGTAGCCTAGTCACAGTCTGCCAGTAGAGGCATTGCTGAGCTGCTGTGGGCTCTGCCCAGCTGCTGTGTGAACTTCCTTGCAGTTTTGTTTACAGAGGTATAGTTAGAACTGCCTCAGTAATTGTGGGCTGCCTCAGTAATGGCGGACTGCCTCCGTAATGGCGGACTGCCTCTGTCATGGCAGACTGCCTGGGTAATGGTGGACTGCCTCAGTAATGGCGGATTGCCTCAGTAATGGCAGACTGCCTCCATAATGGCGGACTGCCTCAGTAACGGTGGACACTCTTCCCCCAGCAGAGCTGGACCATCCTGGGTCCAGCTGCGCTTCCTGTGAAACTCTCAATCCAGAGCATTTCAGATTGCTGGTCTTTGTGGGGGATGGGACCCACTGAGCCAGATCACCTGGTTTCCTGTTTCAGTTCCCTTTTTTTTTAGTTGAATGGGCAGCTCTGTCTCCCAGGCATTCCAGGTGCCAGCGGAACAGCTGCCCAGATTTGTGTGAGTTTTTGTGTGGAGATCTGCTGCATTGGCTGAAACAGCTATGCTGGAAACTTGTGGTGGTTTTCAGCATGGGATTCTTCTGGTCTGTGGGCAGCAATAACTCATTTGGAAATGTGGTGTTCACTCACCCTCTGTGTTGTTTTCACTGGGAACCGCACTCCAGAGCTGTTCCTATTTGGCCATCTCGGATATGCCCCTCTTCACCGCCCCCCCCCCCCCACCCCCCAGTAACATTCTTTAGTGAGGAAAATTTTAGCTGCTCATTTAATTGACATCTTGAAACATAATTTTACATTCCTGGCTAAAACAGATGAGGGTAACATATTCCATTTAACTTATTTCCTTTGGATTTATTGGCTCTCTTCTGCCCTCAGGGATCTATATGAAATCTAGGCAACTGTAGTTACAAGGCTTTGGGGAGAAATCAGCAGTTGCAATGGTGATAATCACACAGTAAATGAAAGCAGAGTTTGCCTTTTATGTAAATTTTGATTTGTTGTATGTGAATAAAGGTTTGAAGTAAGAGCCAGGAAATCAATTTCAAAGGTGACAGCAGCTGCTGGGATTTTTATTGTTCTAGGGGTTAATTCCATGTCTTTTATGCCAAAGTGGGACTATGTTTAATTGAGAAAACACTATAAAATATTTTTATTGGAGATCCTCAGATTTAGCTGGGATAGATCTTAAAGATTTTCTAAGTCAACTGCTTATTTTCAAATGATGTTAAAATAACACTGAAAATAGTTTCTCAAAGTTACATATATTAATGAGAATGTCAGGACTGCACTGGATGTCTTGACTCCAAGTCCAGTTTTATTTTCTCCAGACCATGTTAAGGGATCCTGCTATATTTCTTCTCAGAAAGAAATATGTAAGGTCCAAAGGTAAGTTGCCCTTGAATAAGCAGGTATCTGAAAGTTGAATTGAACAGCATGATGCCAGGAAACAAGCTGTTAGCTCAGAGGACCAATCCTGCAGTTCCAATCCCATCCTGACTTCACTCCTGTGATAGCATCTGAGAGCACTATCTCCCCGTAGGGAACTGGGTAGTTTGCTTTTTCAATGAAGGAGGGATAAGTCCTTGTTCTCATGAAACTTCCCTTTAGGAAACACTGTCCTGAGGAAGAATATGGGGATTCTAGGGGTGCCACTTTCCCCAGAGTGTGTGGAAATGCTGCTGGACTTTCAGATCTTGAAGTCCTGTACCTGCCCCTCCCTTGGCTGCATTTTCTTTGCAATCTTCTATGCCTAGGCATTAGCGTTAAAAAAGATAATCACTTCTAAGAGTTGTAGAGATAGAATCTGGAAGGTTTGCAAAGCTTCTCCTTCTGGACTGCTTATTCTGCCAACTTCCCTTAACTCTTTTGGCTGGTGTAGCCATTTGACTTTTCTGCTGGGCAGGTAGTAGTAATTTGGGGGGTCCATAATTAGATTCCAGCAGCTCAATTCCCTGGTTCATTTACCCTGAGCCACCTTCAAATTGAATTGGTTTTTTTTCTCACCGCCAACCCAAGCAGGAATGGATCTTGGGGAATTACACAGAAATAACAGCCTTCTTCTCTCCTTCCCCTGTCTCTGACTCATTCGCCTGCCCTTTTGTGCCTCTCTTCCATTATGCCTTTGCAACCACATGCTCTGCACCTTCTGCTTAAGCTGTCTGAGCTCGTTTCCTCCATGAACCATCGTGATATACAACAAGTACAGACCCAGGGCCAGATGAATGGTTTTCCATTAGAAGTACACTGTGCCATCTGGGGCACCTGAGAAGATAATGCCACAAAGGTGCCCCCATCTTTCAAACACTCGGAAGGGGAAGATTTGTACCGCTCTGCCTCATTCGCCTCTACTACTGCAATATAATGTGCTGCTCCTTGGCATTGAAACCTGCTTTTTCTCTCCCTTCGTTATTCTCTGCAGTATCTCGGTGTGCTGTGTAGCTTGGGGTGGGCAGTTTTAAAATGGGATTTGGTATGCACCAAGAGGTAAAACACAATGACAATGCAAACTGTCTACACAGATAAAAGGATTTCCCTCAATTAAAGCAATCAGGTGAAATACTTGCCTATAAAAAGGTCTTAAAGAACAAGACGGCTATTTAAAAAGAGCAGAGTCCTTCACTGGGCCACAAAATTAGTGTTTTCTTATTTCAGCACATTAGTTATTTCTTCTGTGATTGAAAGTGATTGGTAGGGAGAAATCTTGGTTGCTACATAAGCTTTCTTAACCAATTTCTTTTGTGTGTGTGCATGTGTGCACCTCTATTTCTTTTAAAACCTGTTAAGACAATGCAGTTGCCTTAAAAAAAAATCTTGATTAGTATTCTGCATAAGGTGCAGCCTTCATTGCAGTAGATACACAAAATCTATCTTCACTTTCACCACCTGTCACCTGAGAATTTTAGAATGATCTAGGTTTGAGATTGCAGGAAGCAGCCTTTCTGATTCTCATCTTTACTTGCCACCTCCCCCACCCCCTCCTTTTTGTCATTGGCACTGCATCTACAGTGAACTCCGGTCCATTTTTATTCCTTTGTCAAATGCTTTTATTCACGGGAAACTGAAGGAACATGTTTACTAGGGATAGAAATAGAAACACAATAAAAACCAGTTTGATAGATGATCTAGCCTATTCTCCACACATCCCTGTTGTTTTATTGATTTACAGAACACAAAGACTAATCCACATTTACATTGCTTGTATTTCCCCTGATCTCAAAGGAGTTGTTCCCCTTTGCTCAGATTAACCAAGCCAATTTTTTCTTTGTATCCAGTAGCCTCTGTGACAGTCAAATAGCCTGTCAACTAATCAATTTGTGCTGCAAAAACTAATTTTTACTTTAAACAAACACTCTAACATTGTGTTGACACAATTAAATGATTTCTGCGTTACACCATATATCTAACACACACCCTAGGGAACAGGTAAGAGCTACAGCTGAAATCACATGCACGTGCTCCTGCATCAAATTAAATATTTTCCCCTTAATCCTACCACCAGCAGCTGTTAGGTACCGTGGCTTATTGCATATGGCCTACATAATGAGACCGATCCAGGCGGTTCCGGCTTCTCCGCTGAATGCTGAGTAGCTCTCTTCTCCCCAAGGACGCTAAGAGTTACTGCTATTGAAAGTTCTCATGCCAATGAAGAGCCTCAGCATACATGTTTGGAGATGAGGAAAGAAAGCATTTAAAGCTGGGGCTTCTACCTTGATTAAAATAAAAGGGATTGGCACTCTGCAGTGACTTGAAGCTGGCAAACTCCCCAGTTATGGCGAGATGGAGAGGGAATAAAAGGAGGTATGGTGAGAAAGGAAAACTTTGCTCTCTTTGAAACCTGTCAAAAAATTAGGTCACCATAATTTTGTATTTTAATGAAATAACTTGAGGGTAAGCCTGAGACTTGGAGGCCGCTAATACTTTTATGCTACAGTGGGTTGTCATGCTTGACGTAATGTCTGGCTCTGTCTAAGAAGTATCGAAGCTAATGTTCTCCATGGCTAATCGGCCTTTAGCTGCTCCTGTCCTTTTAAATTTTCAGTAGCTGGAGCATCAATATGGATGTTCCTATCTCGAGCAGTATAAACACAGTGCAGGCTGCACATCACCACTTCAATTGTCAAAACAGATGAAAGGATTTCTGATACTCCAATTAAACTAACCTGGAAAAATCATTTTAAAATATGCTCCATAAAATAACCTGAATGTTAAAACACCAGAACCCTCCAACTGTTTCCTCCGGCTGCATCATTAGCATTTCTCCCTCCCTCCTCAGTCCTTATCTGATCTGATTACTTTTAGAATGAATTTGGTTTAGAACATGAAAGCTGAGAAAGCTAAATTGGAAGAATAATGGCTTGGCATTTTATGTCATTTGGTTGAAATTGCAGGTGTGGGGAGTCAGTTCTGCTCCTCCAACTCATGCTTGGCTATTTCCCCTTTAATTTTTCGAATTTGAAATGGATTGCTGGTTCCAAATTACAGCACACTTAAGGGACTTGCAAAGAATGCTTGTGATTTAGGATCCTACATTATTTCCTTGATGAAAAATTATGCAGACACACTCATAGCCCTACAAGAAAACTACTTCTTGTAAAACAAGAGTATTTTACAAACACCAGGAAGCTGACGATGATAAAACACATTCTAAGCTTCTTTTGTTATTAATCAAGAAGGGTTACTGACTGTGTTACTGGTGGCCCAAGATGCTGAATGGGAAAGAGTCAGTACAAGAGGGTATGTAATAGAGGATGATGATGGCCAGAAAGAGTAATAACTGTTGTCCGGATGACTGTGATGAAATCCTCTCATTTCAAGCCACGTGGATTAAGAGAGAGTTTCTGAATACCAGGATTGTAATTACTTGCAAGCACCGGAAGTAACCTGCATTACAACCAACAGTATTTTAAAATAGAAGGGGTGTCTTTAATGAATGGATAATACTCATCTTTATCAGTAATACTTGTTTAAAAGAGATATATAAATTCCAAGTCTTTTTGCTTTCTTACTCTGGCTTTAGCTCATCTATATTAATATTAATTTGTACCTGTAAGATGGATACATTAGGAAATGTTACATTTTGATAGTTCAGAAGCAAATTTGACATTGATATTGTACAAGTTACAAATTCATCACTTAACCCTGCGTAGTCTCTTCAGGCAGCCATGCTCACCCTGCCCAACATCATGTGTGTGAAACAGCAAAGAAGTGGTCAAAAAATTAGAAGTGTATTGTTTAATTTCAAAATTTGGCCCAGAATATGGTCTATCTTAGTGAATTTGCTGAATACACTTGAAAAGAGTGTGTATTTTGCTGCTTATAGATAGACAATTCCATGAGAAAAATTAAATCCAGCTGTCTAATAATGTTTCTCAGGTCTTCCATATCCTTGGAGATTATGGATCTCTGTACTGTCATTTACATGTGGAATGCAAGAGGAGTGTTTATATCTTGAAGCGTAATTGTGGACTTGTCTATTTTTCCTTTCAATTCTATTAGTTTTTGCTTCATATATTTCCAGTCCTCTGTTAAGTGCATATACATTAGATTTGTTATGTCTTCTTAGTTAATCAATCTTCTTGTTGTTAGGTAATGCATATCTTTATACCTGGCAATTTTCCTCACCCTGAAATCTACATTTTCTCATATTAATATAATCAATGCAGCTTTGTTTTGGTCAGTGTTTACATGGTATCTTTCTCTGTACTTTCACTATTTAACCATAATAAAAATGGCTTTTTGTAGCAGAGAGCATATATTTTGGTCTTTTTTTTTTTCAAATTCAGTCTGGCAATACTTGTTTTTTGATTGTTGCATTTAGATAATTTACATTCAAAGTGGTTATTGCTATGTTTAGATTTAAGTCTATCCTTTAGAATTTTTTTCAGTTTGTTCATTTTGAATTTTTTTTTTTAATCTCTTTAATGCTCTCTTTTGGGTTACCTGAATTTTTTTTTTTTAAGTATTCCATTTTAATTCATCCATTAGCTTTTTGACCAAATCTTTTTGTGTTAAGTTTTAGCTGTTGCTCTAGGGATTAATGTGTGTATCTAAGTTTCTATTGTACTTATAATTAACATTTTACTACTTGAAGTAAAACGTAGAAGGCTTACAGCCATATATGTCCCATTTAACCTCCTTTAGATTATAATTATCATTCATGTTACCTCTGCAGACATTATACCATTCTCCCTCAATGTTACAATTTTTTTGTTTCAAAAGTCATACATACAATAAACACAATAAGAGAAAAAGAGTGTATTTAGCCAAATACTTACCATTTCTCTTATTCTTCCAATTTCATTCCTATAGTTCCAAGTTTTCCCTCTGCTACCATGTCTCTTCAGCTGAGAAACTTCCTTTAACATTCATAGCAGGTTTGCTGGTAACAAATTCTCTTGGTTTTCCTTAATCTCAGAAAATGTTTTTATTTCACTATCATTCCTGTAAGATATTTTGACCACTGTTTTCTAGCCCTCATGATTTCGGATGAGAAAGCTGCAGTTATTCTAGTATTATTCTCTATAAGTAACATGTGTTTTCCTCTAGCTACTTTTTTTTTCTGAGGCAGGGTCTTAGTCCGTCGTGCAGGTGGGAGTGCAGTGATGATGATCTCAACTCACTGCAGCCTTCACCTCCTGGGTTCAAGTGAGTCTGTTTCCTCAGCCCCCCAAGTAGCTGAGACTACAGGCACATGCCACCATGCCCAGATAACTTTTGTATTTTTAGTACAGATGGGGTCTCACCATGTTACCCAGGCTGGTCTTGAACTCCTGGTCTCAAGTGATCCTCCCACCTCGGCCTCCCAAAGTGCTCCTCACGGAGGCGTAAGCCTCCGTGCCTGAGCTTCCTCTGGCTAATTTTAAGAATGTTTCTTTGATTTTTCTCTGTTTGATTATGAGGTGACTGGGCATAATTTTCTTTGAATTTATCCTATTTGGGATTCACTGAACTTCTCAAATCTGTAGATTTGTACCAGCATTTTACTTTCATATAATTCAGAAAAGTATTTTGTATGGTGCTTGCAAATTTCTCTCTAAATTTGTGGTTATATAAGAATAAAAATTATAAATAAGCATGCAATAGAGTTGATATTATTATAGGAAGATGGTAGCCACTGAGCACACAATACTGTTGAAAAAGGAAAATCCACTAAATCAAAGAAAATAGTGATGCATAAGTAAGAGAAATGATACGTAAGTATCATTTGAATGTACAAGTTGATACGATATTGTGAGGTAACAGTATAAATAAAGATGAGGCTACTGAGTACTTATGTTATTAGTACCAGCAAAGTGAGATCAGATAAGAACTCAGCTGGAGTTCGACCAAAGGATATAACTTAGTCTAAAGTGCAAATGCATCACTCTTGATTACTGGTACACGATAGGATAATGACATCATAATGTGAAAGGAAAAGCAAATGAAATAAATAATAGTTGTAGTTGGCACCATACATGGTTTAGATATTCTGCCTTAAAGGAAAGTCTGGAGAGAATATGGGAAAACATTATGCAACTGAAAAAAAATGAGATTATGTGAGCTAGTTTAAGAAATATATACAAGGGTTAACTGAGGTTGTATGCTTAAGAATCTCTGAGTGGTATAAATGTCTTGTATTTTCCACTGACTTTTGTGATATAGAATATAAATTAACAAACTGAGTGTTTTGAATCTATAATAATTTATGGAATACCAATGAAATAATTACAAAGAAGAAAACTCTAGAGGGAACAAGGTGGATAATTAAAAAACAGATGCCATTAACTGAGTTTTTACTATGTTGCAGGCTGTAGGTCAGGAGCATTACACAGATGGTTTTATCCAGTTCTTCTAGCAATCACATGAGACATGTGTTGCTATTGTTCACCTTTAAAAAGAATGAGGAGACTGGGGCATGGAATATAATTTACCTATCACAGTCCACCTACAAGGCGGTAGGGGCAGATGTGAACCTGAGTCTGCTTCCAGAACTTACGCCTTTAATCACTAGGTCACTAGGTAATAGTATTTTACAGCTACTGTGGATTTCCTAATCAGGAGAGTAAATTAGTACTATAGTCCTGACATTGAATTTTAAACATGGGCAGAGATAAAAGATATACTTGTTGGGGACTTTAATTACTAGAATATTCTTTACTGGATATCTCCATTGAGTAAAACACAACAAATTATGAGACATACTTAATTACTGACAAATACTATCTCCCATAAAATAATGTGGATTAGATTCTTTTTTGAATCTAAATTGATTGATTGAATGGAAGTCACAGAAATCTTGAGAGAAATAAACCAGTTCAACTTTGAGTTTATAGTCTCGAGAGAAGGCTAGGTGTAGAAAACTGTATACACTAGATTCTATCAAGAGACCCTTCAGAACATTCAGAGAAAATATTAGAATGTGAATACGTAAGTTCTCAAATGGATATTGAATTAAGAAAGTGAAACATTTTTAAAAAATGTTAATTTGACTATAATGTCAATATTTTTAAGGAGGGAAAAAGAGAACTTTCTAAAAAAGTCTCTGTCTAATTAGTTCTGATTTTAAAAGGAACAAAGAAAAAGACTAAAAGGTGGCAAAGACACAAGTAGTCAGAACAAGGAGATAAAGATTCAAATAAGCAGAGATTTATAGAACTTTGAAGGAAAAATTAAAGCACAGCATGGAAGGCTGGGTTTACCTCTGGGTACCGAGGTATAAAATTAATGATTAAATGAAAGGACTCTGACTTGTTTTGCTAATTTTGTCTTCTCTGACAAGAAGAATGATCTCTGAAAAGAAGCAACTGGGAACCTCAAGGAGGTAAAGAAATTATATTTGACTGTTTAAGAAAAGTGTCAGACATTGTACTATATGCTATACTTTTCTGTTTCATTATTCTGTTTAAACTCTCTTGTAAAAACAAGGCCTAAAAGTTAAAAATTATTTTCCCCACATTTTACAAATCAGGAAATGGAGGCTTAAGTAACTTGCCCAATATCTCAGAGTAAGTGAAAATTTGAGTTCATTAAACAATGTTGGTACATTAAAAATGCATAAAAATGTTGTATCTACGAATGTGCTCAAAGTGAATTCAAGCTAGCAATTTATATGTAATCATTGATAATGGAAAAAGTGTCAGAAGCTTGAAGATGAAGTATACTTTTCCAGTCTTAAAAAATAAAGAAAAGAAGAAAAAAAATATAAACAATCCACAGAATTTGTCTTATACAAGTTAAAAAAATTACTGTTATGAAGATATTAGGTACAAAGTTAAAAGGATCATCAAGACCAGCATGAATTCACTATGGAATGTTATGTCAGTTAAACCAGTTTCTCTTTGTATTAGTCTGTTTTCATGCTGCTGATGAAGACATACCTGAGACTGGGCAATTTACAACAGAAAGAGGTTTAATTGGACTTGCAGTTCCATGTGGCCGGGGAGGCCTCACAATCATGGCAGAAGGCAAGGAGGAACAAACCACATCTTAGGTGGATGGCGGCAGGCAAAAAGAGCTTGTGCAGGAAGACTCCCCCTTATAATAACCATCAGATCTTGGGAGACTTATTCACTATCATAAGAACGGCATGAGAAAGACCTGCACCTATGATTCAGTTACCTCCCACCAGGTTCCTCCCACAACATGTGTGGATTCAAGACGAGATTTGGGTGGGGACACAGCCAAATCATATCACTCTTAAACACTTACTAGGCTATAAAATTGGAGAACTGATTATAAGTAACATATTCTTCGGTAGGAGAACACTGGGTTAGGTCTTCCACACCATTCAAGAAAAATATGGAGAAAACGTTACTACCATTAAAAGTATCATAACTCTGTTGGTAACCATATCAAAGGTATACTGGTTAGCTAGTCTGTTTCAGCCCTGAAGAATCATTTATTATGCACCACTCATGATTTCCATTCTAAATTTGTGATTGGGCAAAACTATGAAAGCTGAAAGATATAAAATAAATATTTTGGATGACTGAGTCAAGATTTAAAATAATAATATTTACCCTTTAATGAGTGCCCACAGTTTATGAGGCAGTGTTCCAGGGGCTGGAGATTGATTGGAGATAATGCATGAATCTTCAGAGTACTCCACATTTCAGGGGAATTTGACAGAAGGTGGTGGTAATTAAGTTATTTGTCTTGAGACTCTGTGCCTTCCAAGATTTTACCCTCTATCCTTTCCCCTCCTATCCCACTGGTCTTTCTCTCTCTTCTTTTTTTTTTTTTTTTTTTGGTATCCATCACTGTTTCTTTCTGATATTGGAAGGCTCAAGTATACACTTCTCTATTCTCATTCTCAAGGAAACTTACCAGCTCTCATGACTTCATATATATCTATATCTTTGAGTTTCCAGATTTAGATCTCCAGCCTCAACTGTTCTTTCTCCTATACTCCTGGCCTGTGTTTTCTGCTTCCTACTTGATATTACCATTTAATTGTTTAACAGATATTCCAACTTAATACATATAAAACAGAATTTTTAATGACAAGTCTCCACTTATTGTCAAATTTCTGCTCCTGTAGTATTTCCTATTCACTAAGTAGCACTTCTGTTCTTCCAGTTATCTCTCAAAAGCTAACTCTTAAACAACTGACATTTTATTTCCTATAACAAAGCAAAGTAAGAGTAGTGAGAGTAGTTTGTCAGCATTGCACAATCAGTAATAAGCAGTGTCAGGATCAAATCTGGAATGGTCTGATGCCCACTGTCTCCAGATGTTTCTAGTCCCAAATAAGGTTATATTTAAATTATGTACCTGTATTGGCAAAATAAATATTTTTTTAAAATATATAAATATAGGTCAAGAAAATGTGCATTTGCAGTAGCAATCCTTGGTAAAGTAGTTTAATCTCAATGTCCTTCTGTAAGAGGTAGCTGCTGACATGAGATACTTTAATCCTGGGCTGTATTAGTTGAAAAGTAGTCCCTAGGTCTATGGGGTTTTCAGTATACTATGCTCTGTACTTATAAAAACAAACTTGCAATATTCTGTTTCATTTTGGAGGCAACATAGTTAGAAAGAGATGACAAAAGTCATTCAATGAGAAGATACCAGGATAGTTAGGAAGTTAAAGTCATAACTAAAGCAGAATTCTTAAAGGAACTAGGTACTATTTGGCCTGGGGGAGAAGATGGTCTGGGTGACACAATTTTTATCTCTGTATTTTGATTTTATCCAATAAACCCTTAATGAAAGCCTACTACATGTCAGTTGAACACTGTAATAAGCACAGAGATACAAAGATTGAAAAGCATCGTCCTTGCCTTTCATTATCAAAGAATAGGTATTGAAATTACAGAGGGATAGAAAGAGTTGTCCTTTAGATTGAGCCAAAATCTAATGGAATTACTCAAGGATGAAATGAGTGAGGGTTTTGCTACAGCTAAAGATATTTAAGCACATGCTAGAAGTCTACCTGGTACAGGAAGAGGCTACGGAGTTAAATTAACCATCATATATGTGACCGAACTGCATGGCCTTTAAGCACTTTTAACCTTGAGATGCTATGTTCTTTTATCTGTGCTATGCCTGTACCATAAATAATTGAGAGATATTGCAACAAACTGCATGCACATGGCACATGTAAATCATCCACTCGCTTAGGTAAGACTTATCCTTCCTATTTTAATCTCACATCACTTAGGGTGTCTTTCTCTGTCCTAGAGAAAATTATAGGAAGCATAAGCCAAAACAGGAACACCTATTAAAGCTGTGAATGGGGATGGGGTCAAACTTACCAATGACTATATGTGTTTATTTTTTCGTTTATTTTTGGTACCCCGATTGCATCAAATAGACCCACATATAAATATATAGGTAAAGGATAAGCATAAAGTGCCTTGGAAACATCTTATTTTTGAGAATAGGTCATGTGACAGTAAACTAAGGAGTAGTATAATTTTAGCTTTTAATGCCATGCCCCTGAAAAATCACTTTGCTCAAATTAAACCAGTAGTGCTCATTTTCTGATCATAGCAATTTTAGTGTTCTCATTATTTTGGCAGAGGGTGAGTCTGTTTATCTCTATAAATTTTACAAGCCAAGACATTTTGGTAAGTTGATTTGATCAGGTGGGAAAAAAGCATAACAAAGTAAGAGCTTTGGAAAAGCTGTGGCAGAATTTGATCAGTTTCCATGGTTTCTGAACAACAAAGAAATGCTCAGATTTTAAGTTTTGAGAAAAAATGATAAAGGCAAGAAGAGAAGGGCAGGAAACTGATTAAGTCAAAGTACATCTCGAACTCTTGAATATGATCATTCCAATAAACCATAGTAATTTCAGATCCTAGTATGCTTTATTTCACAAGGCATTTTGAAATGGATGTATTACTTGTGAAATGGTCACTAAATGAATTAGTCCATTCTCATGCTGTTATGAAGAAACACCCAAGACTGGGTAATTTATAAAGGAAAGAGTTTTAATAGACTCACAGTTTTGCATGGCTGGGGAGGCCTCAGGAAACACACGATCTTGGTAGAAGGGAAAGTAAATACATCCTTCTTCACATAATGGCAGGAGAGAGAAGTGCCAAGTGAAGGGGGAGCCTCTAAGAAAACCATCAGATCTTGTGAGAACTAACTCACTATAACAACAACAGCATGGGGGAAACCACCCCCATGATTCAGTTGTCTCCACCTGGTCCCAATCCTGACATGTGGGAATTATTACAATTCAAGGTGAGATTTGGGTGGGAACACAGAGCCAAAACATATCATTTTGCCTCTGGTCACTCCTAAATCTCATGTACTCACATTTCAAAACACAATCATGCCCTTCCAACAATCTCTTAAAGTTGTTAACTCATTTCAGCATTAACTCAAAAGTCCAAGTCCAAAGTCTTACCTAAAACAAGATAAGTTCTTTCTATATGAGCCTATAAAATCAAAAGCAAGTTAGTTACTTACTGGATACAATGGGAGTACAGATATTAGGTAAATACACCCATTCCAAATGCAAGTCCAAAATGCAATGAAACAGTCATTAAATCTTAAAGTTTCAAAATGATCTCCTTTAACTCCTTATCTCACATCCAGGGCATGATGATGCAAGAGGTGGCCCCCACAGTCTTGAGCAGCTCTGCCCTTGTGACTTTGCAGGGTACAGCCCCCATTCATGGGCTGGTATTGAGTGTTTGTGGCTTTTCCAGGAACACAGTGCAAGCTGTCAGTGGATCTACCATTCTGGGGTCAGGAGGATGGTGGCCCTCTTCACAGTTCCACTAGTTAGTGCCTTAGTGGAAACTTTGTATGAGGGTTCCAACCCCACATTTCCCTTCTGCATCGCCCTAGTAGAGGTTCTCCATGAGGACTCTGCCCCTGCAGCAAACTTCTTCCTGGACATGCAGGTGTTTTCATATATCCTCTGAAATCTAGGCGGAGGTTCCCAAACATTAAATTTTGACTTCTGTGGACCCACAGCCTCAACACCACAAGGAAGCCACTAAGGCTTGGAGCTTGTATCCTCTGAAGCCACAACTTGAGCTGTACCTTGGCCCCTTTAAGCCATAGCTGGAGCTGAAGCAGCTGGGACACATTGCATCATGTCCCCAGGCTGCACAGAGCAGGGGGGCCTCAGGCCCCACCCATGAAACCATTTTTCTCTCCTAGGCCTCCAGGCCTGTGGGAGGAAGGGCTGCCTTGAAGGTTTCCACATGCCCTGGAGACATTTTCCCCATTTTCTTGGTGATTAACTTTCAGCTTCTTGTTACTTATGCAAATTTCTGCAGCCAGCTTGAATTTCTCCCCAGAAAATGGGTTTTTTATTTCTATCACATGGTGAGCCTGCAAATTTTTCAAACTTATTCCTGCTTCCTCTTGAACCCTTTACCACTATACCCTAAATCATGTCTCTCAAGTTCAAAGTTCCACAATCTCTAGAGCAGGAGCAAAATGCTGCCAGTCTCTTTGCTAAAGCATGACAAAGGTGACCTTTACCCCCATTCACAACAATTTCCTCTCTGCATCTGAGACCACCTCACCCTGGACTTCTTTGTTCATGTCACTATCAGCATTTTGGTCAAAGCCATTCAAAAGTTCTCTAGGAAGTTCCAGACTTTCCCACATCTTCCAGTCTCCTAAGCTCTCCAAGTCTCTAGGAAGTTCCAAACTTTTCCATGTTTTCCTGTCTTCTTCTGAACCTTCCAAATGGTTCCAACCTCCGACTGTTACCCAGTTCCAAAGTCACTTCCACATTTTTAGGTATCTTTACAGCAGCGCCTCACTCCCTGTGGTATCAATTTACTGTATTACTCCATTCTCATGCTGCTTTGAAGAAATACCTGAGACTGAGAATTTTGTAAATGAAAGAGGTTTAATTGATGCACAATTCTGCATGGCTGCGGAGACCTCAGGAAACTTAAAATCATGGCGGAAGGGGGAAGCAAACACATCCTTTTTCATATGGTGGCAGAAAGTAGAAATGCTGAAAGGGGAAAGCCCTTTGTAAAACCATCAGATCTGGTGAGAACTTACTATCATGAGAACAGCATGGAGAAAACCACTCCTCTGATTCAATTATCTCCCCCTTGGTTCCACCTTGGACACTTGGGGATTATTACAATTCAAGGTGAGATTTGGGTGGGGACACAGAGTCAAACCATATCAAGGTTGAAAGAGGGTATAGAACTGCAGTATAAACCATACCAACCTATTTGGGCAATGATTTATAATTGACCAATGGCCAAGTGCAAATATATATGCATTATGGAGTGACTTCTATATGCTACTATATGCAGTTTCATATAATCCTAAGAGTAATTCTTAGAAGTTGATATTGCTACTGTAGTTTTACACATGAAAACCAATAATCTTAAATAGCATGTCAAGCCTCATTCAGATATCTGTTGTTCATTTCCCAAGGTTCATGATGGCAAATTATGGCATAGATTGAGTCGATTTAATTTTGCAACTAATCTGATTACTTGAGCATTTCATTGCTCTTGAGACATAGGCAAACAGAGCTGGCCATGTTCCTGCAAAGATAATGAAACAAAAAATATGGCCAACAAGTCAAACTGACTGTCCCTCAAGAGTATTTAGAGGGCCCACTACTGAGTCTTACCTGAAAAGTATTCCAGATTCGGAGTCTGGTCTGCGAGCTAGCAACACTATTCCTGAATTGAGGGTGGAATGGGTGAACAGGGTTATTGGCTGGGTTGGACTGGGGGAGGAAAATAGAACAAAGGAACTGAGAGCTTCTTAGGAGAAAATTGGACTTGGATTTAGCCCAGAACTGATAGAGAAAAATGGCTGCATAGCTCTCAGGGCCCAGTGCAAATTTAAAATATGAAACTCCTTGTTCAAAATGCAGGAAAGAAATGTCATTGACAGTAGCAAATGCAAAGCTTTTTCCTTTTATTCTGTGGTTTATGTCTCATCATGGTGCTTTTTAATTTGCAACTTAATGTTGTTCTAAGTAAAAAATAAAAATTAAAATGTTAAATTATTAGCATGAATTTTACCATTCATCTTTATATTATGTAATGCCAGTTTTATATGCAAATATGAGAGCTTTCAACTCATATAGAGAATGACTGAAATTACACAATTCATACATGCATATGTATTTTGTTCCTGCCATAAGAGTGGAAATGCTGCACAAAACTAGCTCAACAGTTTTTATTTCACTTCTTGCTTTGCTAACATTCTACCAGCACTTTCTACTTTGTGCTACTGATGAGTAAGAAAGGGCAGAGAAAAAAAAGTAACTATTTTATAAGGGAATAATTATCTTTCTCTTTCCTTCTAAATCATTATTTTTTTAGTGTAAGTTGTTAGCTAATATAGGGAGGAAACATGAGTGAAGAAGGATATAAGTTTCCCTGGTCATTTGTGTTTCTTAAAACTCCATTGTCTTCTTTTTGTGTTCAAAGCAAGCAAAGCAAGTTCTGTCTGACAGAGATTATGGCTATCAGCACCCCCTGCTTACTGGATGATAGATGTATTTCCCTGACCTTGTGCTTGCTTTGAGTCTCACTCACTCTCATGCATTGTGGGTCTACTGAAATTTTATACTCACAGGACATCATGGATGCTACTGCTAATGGGGACAGAAAGGATTAGTAGTGCACATACATTTTCTATGCTCTCTTTGCTCCTGCATGTGCACCATTACTTCATGGAACTTTACTCGCCCATGTTCAAAGATAAAATCATTAAGAATTTCAAGACAGCAACAACAGAGCATTAAACTGAGCACAGGGCCCTTCTGAGCACAGGACCACATAGGAAAGTACAAGTTGTACCCTAATGGATAGATAGAGAAAAGAAGCTGGGACTTCAAGTATCTTGTAAGAAAGAATAGACCCTATAAAGTCTATCTCAGTGATAACAACCGAAGACTGGTGAGAAGACACACAAAAGACAACTATCTGATGGCAGAAATGTGAACAACAGCAGGTAGATGGAGAGGAAAGACAGAACAGGGAGAACTATTAAGGTGGTGGGAGTCTGAGCTGCCTCTCACTTCTCATTCCTTTCTCTCCTAACTTTGGCTCAAGGGCAGGCCAAATCATGGAACTGTGCTGTGGGTGCAGGCAACAGAATTTTGTGGGGAATCCTGTCTTTCTGGCCAGAGGACTGGGTAAGGGGATTTCTATGAGCCTGAGAGAATGGGGAAGATCTTTGTTGTTCATTTTTTCCCCCCTTTTTTCTCTCTCCTGGCCTCCCCCTAAAACTGGCTCCCATCACAGACCTGTACTGCTGAGGTGGTGGTGACAATCAGGCCAACATCTAAAACTTGCAGAAAAACCTGCATTTCTAGATCGGATTAGGTAGGAGATTATCCTTCTTTGTAGGAAATACACACTAACTTATCCTAGGGTGACGGGGGACATCATGTTGGCAATTGACTCAATCTGTATTTATTTCTACGTGTATTTATCTGTATAAGGAAAATCTGATTTTACATGGAGGCATTCAATCCAATACCATAGGGTTTTTTATAGTGTTCTTTCTTTGTAATTCCCTTCCTCATTAGTGAGAAACCAGGTTCCCATTCACCCTTATACATTCAATCTTTTGATCAATCCCTCTGTGTTTAATGCCCTACTCTCGCTCAGCATGTGACATTCTGCTATGTTCCAGACCCTGCACCTGGACAGCCTCCTCACGCCACTCAGACTCTGATGCCCATGACAACTGCTCTTGCCCATCTTCCCCTTTATTGTTTCCAAGGGCTCTAATGCATAGCTTTGGGCCATAGAGGCTTCCCTCATTACTATCCTGGATGTCTAACTGAATGGCTTTTGTACTTAATTTTCCAGAAAAGCAGGAAAACAAAAGAAGAACTTTAATTTTCTTAATTTTAATGCTCTCTAGTTCATTTCTGTCCTCAGTAAGGTTAGTATCCATACAGGAATATAATTTGAATACCTTTATATAGTGTTGCCATTTACTGTAGTGTTGCAAGTAACTAGGAAAGTGTCCAACATACAATAGGCACTAAAAAATAGTATCAATTCAATTAACGTTACCATGACTTGTTAACTACCCCTAGAGTTTCATGTTAGCCTCTGCTTCATGTTGAAGTTTCCAAGCTATATGATTTACACCTGTATAATAATAATAACAAATGTATAGTTTACTATGTGTTTCAGAGTTTCCTAAATGCTTTCTATGAATTAACTTATTTAATCTACACAAAGGCTTATGAGATACGTAGTATTATCATCCCTATTTCACAAGTAAATTTGTAAGGCACAAACAGGCTGCATAAGTTGCCCAATATTATATATAGCTAGCAATTGGTGGGGGGTGGGATTTGAACCCAGCCAATGTAGCCCAGGAGTCCATGAGCTTAACAACTATGTGAGTAACTTTGGTTTTGGTTTTCCTTTTCAGCCCAAATTTCTCACCTGGAAATACATTGTAAATAGCTTGGCTTGTTTGTTGATTGCTCTTTCTATTCACATCCTGTCTTTTGAATATTTTTGTACCTCATATGATTTGTTTGACATTAGTGCTGATGCTAGACATTAATTTCATATGGCTCCAGGATTATAAGCTCTCATCTGCATTCAGTGCTTAAGCTCTGGTTTCATTTAAACCAGAGCTTAAGCACTGAATGCAGATAAGATACTACTGGGTTTGCTGGGATGGCAGAATGCTTTGCAGTAACAACCAGTACTTATCCTGTCAACCCAGAGGCTTTTCTGCCCTCTAGAGGCCCCTGCAGGAAGTAGGATATGTGTGTGGATAGCCATCTTAGGGCCATATTGAGTGGGACTTACTAACACTTCCTTCTAATGAGCTTATTTATACTCAAAAGGGAACACATTTCAACGAGTATTTTAACCAGAGTATCAGATCATCAAATCTTAGTGATATCATATTCTTTACTCCTTTATCTTTCTTAAAATCTACTTACCGTAATGGTCTTCAAGATTGGTTGCAACTGTTTCTCAAGTATTTTTTCGTCTAAAATAATTAAATATTCTTAACTCTAGTGTTTTTTTTTCAGGGCCATACGGGATTCCTTCCACAGTAACAGGGTGCAAAGCTACATCTGGGAGTGTTTCCCTATATTTATTTTAAAGTTATCTTGATGAGTTCAACTGAAAATCCACCATCTAATGAGCTATAATCTCTTTAGCCCCTAACCTTTTATTTTTAATATGTTTATTCTCCTTTTGACTAGAGTCAAAACTACAGTCATTATTTGGGAATTAGGAATGGCTGAAACTCTGACTCCTCTGAGACTTTCATTGTTATGCCCAGGACTTCTGAGTTCTCAGGAGTTTGTCCTGTCTTCTCTGGAAGTGTTAATTCACTTCCATGTAGGATGGGGCACCAAATACACAATTGGAAGTAGGTAGAAATTCTCTTTACTACATATCAGATTTATGGGCTGGCGCAAAGCAAACCATTTAATTCTTCAAAACATGGTTTTCTTTAATGACCACTATAAATGTTTTCTTGAACTCCCGACCTCAGGTGATCCGCCTGCCTTGGCCTCCAAAGTGCTTGGATTACAGGTGTGAGCCACCACGCCCGGCCACTATAAATGTTTTCTTACCAAAGCTATTAGCAGTTTTTGGAATTCTTACTGTTCTGAGTACCTTCTTCAATACGTGAGCACATGCTTGGGGAGATACCTCTCTTTGCCCTGGGCCTGGTCAGGGTGTAGCATGTGGAGTCCTTGATTATGGGCTATGGAACACATCACCCAGGGAAAATGAGCTGAGAGCAGTACCTTGCATAATAATAATAGCAAATGTGCTATTTACTATGTGCTTCAGATTACGCGGAAGCTGAATTAAAAAGCAAGAGAGACCATCAGACAGATTTGTCAGCCTCAGAAGAGTAGGCAGAGTGCAAGAAGCCAGATCGCAGCTGAGTTGGGAGTCAGAAGGTTTAGAGGAGAGGGCGGGAGTGACTGAGCCAGTGGGGGTTTTCGTCAGGAGCTAACGGGCCCCTCAGATGAAGGGAGGATGGCTGCCGGTAGAGCTGCTGACTCCGTCTGAGCACATATCCCTTCTGTGGTGCTGTCCTCTCTTTCCTGTCTGTGGTTGCGTTGCTCTACTCTTCAGTCTCATGAGTGGTTTCCCTCCATTTTCTCATCGCGGTGCCGTGCAATATGAGCACTTGAAGCAAACTTTTATATTTTTCTTCTTCTTTAAAAGAGTTCTTGCTGTGTAATTTTAACAGCTTCTTTAAGAACTCCAACAGCCTGCACTCCACACAGGACGCAGCTCATCAAAGTTCACCCTCTGCCTCCCTTGCTTCATCCACAGCCTTCACCCTGAATCACTTGCCCTGACCCATTTCACACTCACACCCATTTTCTGACATTGTTTTTGTTTCCCATTTTTCATTTCCTATCTGACCTCTCCCCTCAGGCCTCAGTACTACTTTTGCAGCTACAAACTTTGCTTCTTTTCTTGACTGTGTTTGCATTTTCCTCCAGTGTCACTGCCTCCAGCAGTAAACAGTCTACCTGGTTGGTTCACCCCAGAGACTGTCCACTAGCATAGCTCTTGTGGTCCCTGTGCTCTTGAACTCTCTTGCGTTCCCCAAGTGAGTCTCAGCAACCTCTGTCTATGGAGAAACTTGTCATTCTCTCACATTAGTAGGAGTATAGAGAGGGACTCTTCAAACAGAGGCATCAGCGATAGGATTGACCACTCTCATGGTAGTTGTTTGCCTCTGGGAAGATGACAAACATAGCATACCTTCTGCAGCATACTAGAATCGACTCCTTGGACTTCCATACCTTTGGATTGTCAAGTAGAATTATTGTTCTTTATGGCTTTTCCTGCTGGCTCCCTTACTGTATCTGCGGAAAACTGGTTGTGTAGTAGAATTCCTCTTTATCCTTGCTCTCATGAAAAGTTAGCTTTAAAAAATTCTTTTTTCATAATGTCACTCAATTTCTTTTTCTGTTATGCAGGGGCAATTTAGGGGGATGCATTTCAGAAAATTGCCACAATTATCTTTAGCCTGCTGGTGCATTTCAGCAGGCCTTACGTTGTCTTTTTTTCAGCAGACAATGAAAAGAACCGGAGTAATCTTGGAAAAGTATAGATAATTCACAGTCTTTAATTTCCCTCTAACTTTAGGAATTTTTCCAACTCATTTCCCGCCTTAATGGTTAATAAAAAACCAAAAAGAATTACTTGAATTTTCTTTCACTTTCCTTCTCATTCATAATACCTGATAGCAAGAGAGAGATGATGAATATGTGAATTTATTCGAGAAAATTTATTAGGTATCTCCTATATACTAGGCACAGTGCTAAGTAATGGCTTTAGAGAGATGAAAGAACAGTATCTCTTCCAGGAGTTCATGGCCTAGTGGGGGGACGGGGAACCTATACACGTCGTAATTTAAGATACTTACTGAGAGAAGACTGTTTTAAGTGCTGCAGGGACAGATAAGGAACACTTAAAAACTGCTTGGGAGAGAAGAAAGGTAGAGAAAACTTCCAAGAGAGGCAAGAGAAATGGAAGACTATGCTGGGATTGTAGGAAATTTTGCATGTCTGAAGCATAGGGAAGTGAAGACGCTGAAAAAGGGTGAAGACGAGAGGGGAAGCTGAGGCTCAATTGTGGAGGTTCTCACATATTTTTCTAAGGAAACTGAGCTGTAGTTGAATGTGCTGGAAAGCCACTGAGGGCATTTCAGCAGGAGAAGGCCATTATGATGTTCATGCATTTGAAGATAATTTTTGTTCCAATACGGCTGTTGGTTTAGAACAGGGGCAAAGTTATAGGTAGGAAGATGGTTACATTAATTTAGGCAAGAGTTATGAGGTCCAAACCAAGGCAGCAGAAATGAAAATTGGAAGAAAATATGTATGGGAGATTAAGGGGATAAATTGACAAGTCTTGGCTCCATTCTGCCTGTGTGAGGGTAATAGAAATTGAGAAATATAGAATAATTCCCAGATTTATATTTTCCTGCTTAAGTAACTGGATGGATTTCATAGTAATGAAGGAATTGTAACTTTTAAAATTAGCTGACATTTATTGAGTACTTTCTATGTGCTAAGGTATAGTATTACATATATTATTAGCTATATTATTTCACTTTAATTTAACAGTATCTACTATTAAGTGCATTTTACCAATAGGATAATGGTGGAATGTGGAAAAGGCAAACGTTTTTACCAGGATTGCATAATAAGTGGCCAAACTGAAATTTGGATGCAGGTGT
Organism: Ateles fusciceps; assembly: GCA_036589455.1. Lineage (NCBI taxonomy): Eukaryota > Metazoa > Chordata > Mammalia > Primates > Atelidae > Ateles > Ateles fusciceps. Next base: position 2,934,849 of record JAZHEH010002565.1, read on the forward strand.
GTGAATCTCCAGAACTTTGATGTTGAAACACCTATTCTTTTCTGTCCGTAGGAGTTGGATTTGATTTCGGATGAAGATGGTGAATTCTGTTGTGAGCATTCAGGGATTTCCAGGAGATACTTGTGAGATGGATTTGAAGGTCCAGTGAATAATCTGATTGAGAGACAGATATCTAGGAAAGGAGCCAAATAGACAACCAGGGCTCCAGTGAATTATCCAAAATGTTACCTGCTATGCTCCCAAGTTAGTTTCTTAGCTTTGGTTACTCCATTGAAGAAGGAGGACACACTGAGCTTCAGAAGGACCAGGCTGAGCTATCACAGCCTGTCCTTTAACCTAAACCCATCTCACCACCTGCTTTGGTGACAGGAGTGGGTTAAATTTGTTCGACTTTTTTCCTTCCCTCCTGATAATTCTTATCATGCGAACACATTAATCTTGTGGTATTTTCTGTTTTCATTACAATCTTTGTCACACAAGTGGAGCATCAGAATGTTAATGCCTCATATCTTCAGTGAAGGATAGTAGAATTCTCCACTGCTTTGACCTTTCCAACGTTCTGCATTTCGATTGGGTCTGGAAGTTGATGATTAATGTTAATTACAATAATTACACCAAGGGACTCAAAATATAAATTACCAAATGTTCAAAGGAAGCCACTTGAAACCTTTAATAGAATCTTGAACAAACTCTGTCCAAATGTTCTCACCTCCTCCTCCAGCACCTTCATCAGACATCCCTCAATGAGTAGGTTGGGAGAGATTTAGTTTAGGTTGCAGCCAGAAAAATAAAAGAGCTGTGATTTGTGAGCCATGTTTTAGTTATATGAAGGGGGGGGAAAAAAGAAATCAATTTTTAAATCAATAGAATGGTCCTTCATCCAAACAGCTTTGCTTAACAAAGAGTGAGCATTCCATAAAACAAGACTTCGCTTTCGATTCAGATCATTAACTACAATTCCCATTAGGCGGGAGGTGCCACAGGGAAAGGGGGATATTTACTTGTCTCCTCTGCTCTGGTTTCTTGGCTTTAATTTTAGGGAGGTGTAGCTTTCCAAGTATGAAAGGGTTAGCATTCTATGCCACCTTTGCTCCTTGACTCTCAGAGGACTCCCAGACTGGACACCGATGTCAGCTCAAGCATATTCTATGTGAGTCTTTGCAAGGAGCAAGATACAGGTTCCTTGAGGGTTTTCTTTCTTTCTTTCTTTTACAAAGGAAGTAGTAAGAGACACTGAGTGAAGCTTTCATTTTGGGACCCCTGGTTATTTGCTTCTTGATGCAGTAAATTCTACATTATGTTGAGCCAACAGTATACCATATAGGGTATTTCAGTCTCTGTCAAAAATGTTGCTATGTTGCCAGGTTTCCAAAGGGGAAGAATTAATGATGACAAGATGTCTGACAGTGGGTCACTATGGAGCACACTTTTATATGATTGTGGAATACAAAGGTTCACCTCCTGCTTCAATTTTAACATACTTAAACGTAGGCATCGTATCTACTTTTGACTATGTCAGTTCATGTTACGGGACACACTAATTCTAATTAGCGTTAGCCAGACTCTAACATCTGGAAGCTATGCATTGAGAATGTCACAAAGAAGTAGAAGAATGCCTAGAAGAAGTCATGAAAAGTCCTCATGGTGTCATTCCCTAGACATATATAGGACATTCTGAGTTTTCGCTGAGGCCAGGGTTGACAAAATCTGAGTATTACAAGTGACAGCCTTTCAACAGGCAAAATGCAGATTTCCTTGGTTTTATTTTTAGTGAAAAGTACTAAGAAGTATACAGTCCAGGATAGGGTCTTTGGCAAGTAGACAGAGGGCTGTCCCTCTTGCTTTTGTTCTGGGATCTGCAGGAGCCTGGTAGCATGGTCAGTATTCTCAGGGGCACACCTCTATAGTGGCTCTCAAGTTCAGGTAGGCTGACCCCTAGTTCAAAGGTCTCTAATGGTTGTGGTGCTTTGGAATGTGTTTTCTTTTCTCAGAAGACCCCACTGGATCTAGGAGGTTACTAATGATCCTGGAGCACATATACTAGATAGTTTCAAGTAGTATTTAAGTTTTAAGAGTATTGTATATTTGTGAATAACTTGGTACTGAGTATGAGTGCATGTGTTGTGTGTGTTGCGTTCATGCATATTTCTATTCATCTTAAAATTTCCCCCTTTGAGGGAAGCCACACTTTTTTTTTTTGGTCCTGTATTATACCCCAGAGGATAGAGGTTTGAGATAGGTGGTTTAGTCCATGATGGCAACTGGAGTATAACCATCTGAGGTAAGTTTTATCATCATTGTTACCACCTCTCCTATACTTTGCTTTGCTAGTAGAAACAGAACCTTAGAAGAATAAACTTGAACTCGGCCTGACATCCTAATCAGTTAGTGAATTAATCCAGAACCATTTGTTATGTTTCTTTCTTTAAGTGGAGTTATGCTTTTTTTTTGAGTATCTTATTCTGCATACATATTCAGAGGCTATAAACATGCACTCAAGAAAATCTAAACTGTGACAGTTGATCCTGTAACCTGGCAGTTTCTACTGTATTAAATTGCATCCTGATTATTTGGAAAGCACAATGCTTTTGATCAACTATTGAGGTCATGCTTGTGGGGGTCAAGTATCTCATTACACTTGTATTTTCTTCCAAATGGATTTGTACCTTTATTTTATTCTGCTGCTTGTTTTTCTGGGCTGCAGCTTATTATTGCAGTCTTAAAAAATAACTTATTCTCACTCCCATAAGTTAAAGAAACATTCCTAAAAAAAAATAGGTTGTTCTAATAAAAAAGTTAATAGACCGTATTTCCCTTTTATGTGAATGTGTGTGTGCGCACGTGTGTGTGTATGTGTGTGTGTGTGCATATGAAGAAAGTTAATACATATATGTATCTGAAGAGCTCATAGTGATTGAAGGCAGGTCTTTATATTGTCTTAGCAAAGTGAAGAGAAAGAGGATTCAGGTTCACAAGGAAGAAAAGTATCAACACTAAGAGGAAAACAGGGCAATATTAAGCAATATGCAAAGAGCTAATGCAAATGTTACAAGTCAATTGCTGTTTGGGGGTTGCCAAATGAGTTTGAAAACTACCTAACTTATAAGGTTCTGTAAGTGCCTCAGTTAGCCTTGATTTTTGTAAATAGTCACAGTTGTTTTAAGCCCTGTCTCACTCCTGTTAGTGATATTGGTCAATTTATATGTGTCCAGTGGGAAGTGCATTAGTTTAGATTCCCTGAACATTTACTGGTCTCTACATGGACTAGAACCAATATTAAAATCATTAAGCCATTCATTCCACAAATATGTATGGGGCATATCGAGGACTGATGCCGGGATGTCAGAAGATTCCCTCAGCAAACTTAACGCACTCTATGAGAGGAAATAAACATTGTGACAAGGAATAAAAGCCCCCAGTGGAGTGGGGCCTAGAGAATTCATGCATCTCTTCCTTTGTGATCATTATTGTTCCCAAGACTTTGATCTGCTATGGAGTCTAGATTCTTACCTGGTATTTGTGACTGGTCTTTTTTGGGTTTGTCTTTTTCTTTGATTGTTCTTCTTTTGATTCTGGATTCATTTCACTTACTGCAGTTACTACATGTTTTTATCTAGACCCACTTGATTTCCTGACTTTATACTCCAATCACACCAGCTTTAAACCTTAGCTTTTATCTCTTCATCTTTTTTTTTTTTTTTTTTTTTTTTTTTGAGATGGAGTCTTGCTCTGTTGCCCAGGCCAGAGTGCAATGGCGCAATCTTGGCTCACTACAACCTCCGCCTCCCAGATTCAAGCAATTCTCCTGCCTCAGCCTCCCACCATCACAGATGCCCACCATCACGCCCAGCTAATTTTTGTATTTTTAGTAGAGAGGGGTTTCACTGTGCTGGCCAGGCTAATCTTGAACTCCTGACCTCAGGTGATCCACTGACCTCAGCCTCCCAAAATGCTGGAATTATAGGCATGAGCCACTGCACCTGACCATCTCTTCATCTTAATATCTGGAAATGTGTCCTGAGATTCAGTGGGAATACAGCCAAGCCCCTCATCTCAAGGAGCTATAGAATCGGTGCTTTCATCATGCAACAGAATAGGCTAATATTTTAAATAAGGCAGAAACAATATGGCCTGAGTGCCTTCAGCTAGTTCTGAGGTCATCTCAATTTGAACCAAGTGATAAGATTCAGTGGCTCCTTCTGCCAGGGCCCTTGTACACATCTTACAGTCAGTGCTGATAGTGCTTGGGCTTGACCACGGACCATTGCTGGGCATAAACTAAGTTAAATGGAACAAAAGGATGAACTAGCTTTCAATACTGGCTCTCTGCAACCCTGCTTTTACTTTCGTGCCCATATCCTGCAGGATGTGATAATCACTTGCTCATCGACTGGTGCTGAGTTGGATGCAACTGTAATCAATTAAGGTCCTGAGGATTCTATTTGTGTTCCGTGGCAGCAGCCTCAGGATGACACCCCACCATCATGAAATAGTTAATTCAGCTGTCAAATTGGCCCCACTTAAACCTGAGATAAACTGGCTCATTATGTCTCTTGGTCTTTTATTTCAAAATGTACTAGGGTATCAACCATTTCAAAATGATCACCATATGTGTGTGCCAGCGTCATATTGTGTATGGAATACACACATCTACCGCTGTGGTAACATTTAACATTTGCTGAAATTATATTATGTATGGATTTTGTGAAAAACAGTAGTTGTGGACTCTATAATAAATATGAAATAATCACCACTAGTCCAAATCACTCCAGGTCCAAATCACTCAATTCAGTGGATACCTTCCAGGATCTGGATTCTTTCTTGCTGCCCTCCATAGTTTGTAAAGGTAACATTGATTTTCCAGATTTATATATATTAATATTTCTCATGGATGGGGTTCCTGATAGCTTACATCTTCCATGACATTCTTTAGCAATAACATTCACTGTGATTCTTCCAAAGGCTGAAAACTGAAAACACTGAGCAAACTGAAAAGTCAGAGCACAAGTCCCTTGTACCCTTGATCATTACTCACTGGCTGGGTGTATGTGTCAGAACTCTTTATCACTCTGATTTTTCTCTTATGCCTTTTGGGCAGAAACTTCACCTTATTTGAGTCTTTTGGAGCACCTAGTACATTGCCGGAGCTCCATAAATAATTAATTTCACCAATATTAATGGGAAGCAGAGGCTTCCTTTTCCCTGTACTGTGAAACTGGTGCGATGATATTTTGACTATCAAAACAATGATTAAGCAGCTTTGGCACACTTGATATTTGGGCTAAACGCGATTTTGCTAATGCACCATCTCATTCTTCCCTCCCCCAACACTCGTATTTTAATGATTTCTAATTAATATTGTAATATTTCTTGAATAATTCATGTTTTTAAACAAGAAAAGCTGGCATAAATTTATGCCAATCTGTTTGTGTATTGCAGTGCTGTGCATAACAAACAAACACAGTCTGCTTCCCTTGGAGACTGGGGAAGGGGGAACAGAGAAGGGAAGCGCTGGAGTGCCGAGCTGGGATTCACATTCCCCTTCAAAAGAAAAAGGCCTCTTTGCTTGCTTTCTGAGGGTCAGAGGCAGGCACCTTTGTCTTTTCTATCACCCCTTATCATTTTATCTTTTCTCCTGACAGGTGCCTGAGGCCCTCAAGCTGCTCTTCATTACCCTGCACCCTGCTGGAGTCACTCTGCATATGTTCCCTGAATGCCCCATCTCCTCATTCCCATCCCATCCCAAACTAATCTTTGAGCCTCTCCGGACACTGCTTAGGGATAGGCACGGGCTATAATCTGATCAGCTAGTCAGGACGAAGTGGATAATAATTGGGGGGGGGAAGTGGGTTTATTCATTTAGCCAACAAATACTTAATGAGTACCTGTTCTTTGCCTGGAATGGTACAAAGCCTGAGGGCACAAGTAGGGATTAGTTATTGGGGAGTCTTGGCCTTTGCAAGAGCTTCTGAGGAATCCATCTGGGGTCCTCTGGTAGGTTAGAGGGGGGATTTCTTTTAAGGAAGGAAGACTTTTGGGTCTCTAACTGGATAGCTGTGGATTCTGCCTGCACATAGTTTGGGCCATAGTCATGATATGGTAGAAAGTCATGGATGGGTTTTTTAATTTTTAATTTTTTAGGGGGAAAAAAAATAACACAACTTAGAAAATAGAGGAAAGGCTTCAGAATAAAAGCCTGTCCCATCCTCACTCCATGTGGTGGTTATTTTTTTTGTTTGGGACTGAACCCACAAATTTTATGTTTGGGACTAAACCCACAAATTTTATGTTTTCTTTAAAATTACTCAGAGACTTAGAAAAAAACACAACTTAGAAAATAGAGGAAAGTCTTCAGAATAAAACTTGTCCCATCCTGACTCCATTTGGTGGTGATTTTTTTTGTTTGGGACTAAACCCACGTTTTCTTAAACATAAAATTACTCAGAGACTTAGAAGCAGGAACTCTTGTTTTCTAATGCAGCACTTTCTCTTTTTCTCAGGTTTAAGGGGCCTGCTGCTTTAGAGAGACTGTTTTTATTTGACATCTGCTGTCAAGTGACTTCAAGTTCCATTCTCCCCCTGTCCTTCCTTGAGGCTGGAGAGAAGACTTTAATATCTATCATTTCTGTCTGCATTAAGGCACTACTAATGCTGTGTTGACCCTGCTGCTGGGGCTGTTAATGTGTGTCACTGTTAATTAGCAGCCAATGGAATACCCAAGCTAGCGACATGGTTCACTGAGATGGATGTGGTTGTTTTGATTGCATTGCTATTGCTGGGCTAACTATCATTTGTACTAATGATTTCCAAGTAGGTAGCAAAAGGGTAGGAGGGGAAATGACTTAATTTGATTTTTCCCTCTACCATCTCTAAGAGCAATTTCAGTTGTGAAAACACTGCAGAGGCAACAGCTTCCAAATTCGTTGCAGTCTATGGAAAGACAGTCTAAAGAAAGATATTATTAACTGACCGTATCGAGATAGGGAGTGTTGGTGATTATGTATACAGTATAATCTTTCCAGAATGGAGATAGCATACCTGCCCTTTGATGTATTGCAAATGGCCTCTGTGGACACAATCATCCTGCAAACAAGAGGCGTCTCCTACGGCTGTTGCCGGTCCTAATGACCCTGAAAAATGGAAAGAAGAGTTGAAAGTAAATACAAAGTAGTGAGAGTATGCAGCTGGTAGGAAGAGGAGACATTTGGCTTGTTTCTGCCCAAAGGGTGTAGAAAAGCAGGATGGAATTTAGAGATAGATGCTGAAATCTTTATGAGGGAAGTTGAGCCTCTTAATAACTTGACAAGTTTTCAGAATGCACACTTGCCCTTTTGTCTGCTTCAGTGTCCCCTTGATGCTGGAGTGTACTGTTGCTGCACCTCACAATCACACTGCCACATTTCCCACCCCCTAGGATTAAGAATAGACTTCTGCCTCCAACTAGTTTGGAACCAGAAGTTTCTGTCTCTAAGTGCAGTACCACTTCAACAGTAATGGGCAATTATTATGCATGTCCCTATCAGTCCATTTCCTTTCCTCAGCCTTTTCATTTAAGAATCCTTCCAGACTTCTCTCTGTCCTCCATCTTTGTCCTGTCTCCTCCTTCCCCAACTCAGTTGTATTGGAAAAATACTCTCAGTTTCTACACAACTGTTTGGAAACATCTCAATTTGTACCCGTCTTGCATTTTTTGAAGACTATTATTGCCTCCAGTGTTTGAGAAACCTTTAGCGTTAGAGAATCCACTCTTTCTCTTCTGGGCTGTGCTCCTTTTGCCATTTCCCCCTCTCCTGGGTCTTCAACCTTCCCAGCTTTATTGACCTGTAACTCTTAAGTTTCTCCCATTATAAAAGAAAAACCTTAATTTTACCTCACATTTTTCTTGAGCTAGAAACCTACATTTCCCCCTTCAAATGCTTTTTGAAATGATGTACAAGGAATAACTTCACTTCTCATTTTGCATTTTTTCTTCAATTAGCAGTAGGCTTCGACCTCTGTCTCTGTAGCTCCACTAAACTGCTCAGCAAAGACCACAAACAACCTCTTTGTGGCCAGAGTCAGTGATGTTCCATTCTCACCTTACATGGCTTCTCTGTAGAATTTGACCCAGTTAGCCACTCCCTGTCTCTTGAGATTCTTTCCTCATTTGGTTTCCATGACAATCCTCTCTCTCTCGGGTCATTCACTTATACCTCTGGTGGCTGTTGTCAGTCTTCTTTTTGGAAAGTTTGTTTTATACTTTATTACTTAGATGTTGGAGTCCTTGAGGGCTTCCTCCCCCTGCTCTCTTGTCTTTTTAACCCATGTGGCCCTCTCAGGAAGATATTATTCACAGCTTTAGGTCCCATATGCAAAATGACATTGTCATTTTCTTCTACTCTCCCTTTAAAAATGTTTGGCTCAGTGTTCCCTAGCATTTTATTTTAAAAGCATAAGACTTTTTTATGGGGACCCCAAACCTTCTGTAAGTATACTCAAAACCAAAACAATCACCCTTTTCTCAGAGCTCCAGATTTGATCTTCCTTGTACGTTCTCAGCCCAGCAATGGACAAACATCTACCTGACTGCCCAAGCTAGAAAGCTGGCCCCACCTCGTCTCTTGCCCTCATTCATCAGGTCCAGTGGAAAAGTAACTTCTGTTGACTCTAGTGTTTCATTGTAACCCTCACTGTCACAAGTTTTAATTTGCCTCCTCCTCAAATTCTAAACTTCTTCCTAGTTTCTCATGAGATAAATAGCCTTTTGGCCCTTTGCACCTCTCCAGCTCCATTGCTGACCCCTCCTCTGCCCTCATGATATGCTCCACCAAGCTACTTGCAGCTGTGGGACTGTGCCATGCATGCCCTTTCCTGCCTCCATGCTTTTGTACATGTTGGATCCTTTCCCCGAAGCATCCCTTTTCTGGCTAGCTCCTGTTCTTCCACACTGTGACTAAAATGCTAGCTCCTCTATTAAGCACTCTGTGGCCCCATAGGAAAAGTTGCAGGTTCCTTCTGCATTTTTTTCTCAAACTCCATGGTTATTGCTTTTTGTTTTGTTTTGCCTTGCACTTCTTTCCACCAACTGGACTCTAAGCATCTTGTAGGAGTAAATCTTTTTAATATGTATACCACCGGCTCACTGCCTAGAACAGAGTCGATGCTAAATAAATGTTTGTGGATGTGACATAACTATTCTACCCCTCACTCAAGGTTATTCTGTTTTCTTCACCACTGAATTTTATTTTATTCAAATAAGAGCAAGGACACCTATAGTTTTAGATTCAAAAAGCTGGATTGCAGTTGTGTCCTTGTAACTTAAAAGATATGTTACCTGGGATAAAATATTTGATCTTTATGTTCTGAGATAGGGGCTAGCATATGATCAAGGATTTAAACTTGTGTTTTGAGGAGACCAAGATTTCTTGAAGGCAAAAGGGAGGATGAGGATGAGGGGACTCTGTGCCCTCCTTACTTCTTTGTTTCGAAGAGGAGCTCCACTTTCATCAGTTTTATATATTGTGATCTCATGTAGAATTTTCTTTAAACCATAGATTCCACTGCTAAAATATAATTTGGAAACCACTTCACAGGGTTATCTCTAATTCTCTTCTGGCTGAAAAAAATGTCTGTGGATCTGTGAGCTGCATAGTAATATTGGCCGGACAAAGCACATCTCCCTGCAGCACAATGGAAATGCATTACATAATCTTTGTATAAACATTCAGTTTTACACTTTCTGCAGAGAAGAGAGAGGGAATGGGGGATAGAGAGGTGAGCAAAGAAGAGAAAAGAGGAACTAGGAGGCCAGTGGAAGGGAGGGCAAAGAAAATGCAAAGGTGAATTAACAGGCAGAGGATTCCACTGCTCTTCTACTCTGCAGTCAGAAGCCATGGAGAGAGCATGCACTTCAGAGTACAGGTGAGCTGGGAACCTACAATCTGCTTGTTTCCAGAAGTCTTCCAAGTGTGAGCACCTCACAGTGCTAAGTTGAAGTCTAATATTCAAAGTTCACATTTTCGTGCAACACAGACCCAGAATGCAAGCTAAATTCATTTGGTGTTTAATTAAAGAAAAGAGGCTTCAGTTCCAGCGCTGGAGGACAAACTGTGTTAGACTTCAAAAGACACTCCTGGTCTTTAAAATGATGTTGTGTGTACTGTGTTTTATGTGAAATGTAAGAGGTGTTCATTTTTCCACTTAGAACTGAATATAGCATACAACTCCATTATATGACATGTCTGAAAATCTGGAGTTCTGTGATTTTTCTGTGTTATCATAAATCATCCTTAATCTCTTCTATGCAGGAACTATTTTACATGCAAACTATAACAATGTTTATTCATTTGGTACAATAGTGATTAGTGTAAACAATGTAGAATGTGCTGGAATGTACGGAGGAGGTGCATAAATCGTGAGACCAAGAAAAGACTGCAGACAGCATTCATAATGTCAGCTCTGATTTACATCATCACATTTAAATGCAAGAAGGAATGTTGACTCTAAAGAAAATGAAATACATTAAAACAAAGCTCTTTGCATTTTTAGAGCCATAGACAAAACAAGCCTGAAATCTGCATCCTGTTTATGTGTCCTTGATAGAAAATATAGAAATTCTGCCTAATCATGGAATTGGGGAAAGAGGAATAAATCCAGATACTGAGGGAGAGAAAAAAGAAATGCTAAATAATGACTTTATAATATAGAAATCTTTCTATTCAAGAAGTGCATTTTAAAATCCCATTGAAAATGCCATATAAAGTTGAATTGCCCTTGGATTGTTCACTCTAAAAATAATATGGAGGATGGCTGGAATTTTAGGATGGGAAATTGTCTGCTTTTTACAAACCTAATTTTATAGCCCAGCTCTACTGGGGGATTTTTCTGAGGTTTCTACCATCCTTTAACAAACTTACGTGTTGCTGTCAGTTCCATTTATGGCACTTTCCTATTACCACTGTCCTTGGAAAATCCAGAATGGCTAAATAATAATAGAGCTGAAATTTATTGTTTTTCTCTGTAAAAAAATGTTATAGGGTGAGAAAGAGATTCAGCATAAACTTTCATTAGCGCAGTCTCTGTTTATCATTCTAAAGTCTTCAGAATGTTAACATGCTCCAAGCCCTAAATTAAATCAAGTGAAGCCCTGTCAAAAGCAGCAAACCAATATATTTCTTGCAATGCATAAATTCAATTTCACTTGAAAACATTATAGTACATTGGAAGATTATTTCCCTTGTTTGTTTAATTGGCAATAGTCTCATTCCTGAGCCTTGCTTTGCCCAGACAAGTCTAATGTAACATAAAAGATATGATTTGGAAAACACAGAAGAATCTATATGTGTGAGCTGGAGTCCACATTGTAGTTGGGGTTCACAAGTCATCACCCATGATTTCTCATAATGAAGGTGAGTTAGTGTCTCATGAGCACATAAACCTGTTTTAAGGCATATGGAATTCCTTCTGGGAATGAGGGTCAGGACATAAAATCCTTTCTCTCTCCTTCCTGTGAGGCTTTGTACATGATATCATTCCGTCTGGAACATCATCTATCTTTCATTTCCTCAAACCTGGTCTTTTCATCCTTCCCTATCTTAATAATGACATAGATTGTGGGGGAAGGCTTTCAACTTATTTTCCAAATTATGTTCCTTCTTCTTTCTAGTTGTTTGCACCCTCCTGTTTTCTCAGAATGTGAAGTTCTTTTGAAAACAATCCCTGTTGGGTTGCTGGGTATACATGGATTGTGATGCCCCTTATTTTATGTTTATTATGATGTTTGTGCAGGAACCTCCATACTGTTTTCCACAGTGGCTGTCCCAGTTTACATTCCCACCAACAGTGTACATGGGTTCCCTTTTCTACACACCCTTGCCAGCACTTATCTTTTGTCTTCTTGATATGTATGAGATGTGATTTAATTTGCATTTCCCCAATAATCATTTTGAGCACCATTTCATATGTCTGTTGGCCATTTGTATATATTCTTGGGAGAAATGTATATTCAGGTCTTTTATCCTTTTTAAAATCAGGTTGTTTTTCTCTATTGGGTTGTTTGGTTTTCTCATGTATTTTGGATATTAATCTTCTATTAGATTTGTAAATACTTTTTCCCATTTCAAGGTTGCCTTTTTACTCTGTGAATTGTTTCCCTTGTGGTGCAGAGATTTTTTTAGTCTGATGTAGTCTCACTTATTTATTTTTATTTTTTGTTGCCTATGCTTTTGGTATCATCTCCAAGAAATCATTGCCAAAGTTAGTATGAAGAAGATTTTTCCTTGTGTTTTTTTTCTAGGAGTTTTACAGCATCAGGTCTTATCGTTAAGTCTTTAATCCATTTTGAGTTGCTTCTTGTACATCCTGTAAGATAAGGATCCAATTTCACTCTTTTGCATGTAGATATCCAGTTTTCCAAACACTAATTATTGAAGAGACCATCTTTTCCTCATTCTCATGTGTATTTTTACCTTCCTTGTCAAAGATCAGTTAACTGTAAGTGTGTAGATTTATTTCAGGGTTCTCTATGCTTTTCTGTTGGTCAGTATATCCGTTTTTATGCCTATACCATACTGTTTTGATTAACTGCAGTGTCATAATATATTTTGGAATCAGGAAGTGTGATTCCTCCAGGTTTGTTCTTCTTTCTCAAGATTGCTTTGCCTTTGCGGGGTGTTTTACAATTCCATGTGGACTTTAAAGTTTTTCTATTTCTACAAAAAAAAATTGACATCTTGTTAATTTTTTTTTTTTTGAGATGGAGTCTTGCTCTGTCACCCAGGCTGCAGTATGGTGGCATGATCTTGGCTCACTACAACCTCTGCCTCTCAGGTTCAAGCGATTCTCCTGCCTCAGCTTCCCAAGTAGTTGGGTGTACAGGTGTGTGCAACCATGCCCTGCTAATTTTTGTATTTTTAGTAAGATGGGGTTTCACTGTGTTAGCCAGGGTGGTCTCAATCTCCTGACCTCATGATCTGCCTGCCCAGGCCTCCCAAAGTTCTGGGATTACAGGCGTGAGCCACCACGTCCAGCCTGGCATCTTGTTAATTGTTTTACAACTTTGGGTGATTATTTGTAAGAATTCAGAAAATAAAATCAACCTATTTTTAATTTTTTAAGTTTAGTTTTTCTCTTTAAGCAGAAGATAGTCTTTAATTTTTAGAACACTTTTAGGTTCACAGCAAAGCAGAAGGTATGGAGATTTCCCATATACCTCCTGCCCCACATATGCACACCCCTACCTCCACCATCAAAATACTGCACCAGAGGGGCACATTTGTTGCAACCCATGAATCTATATTGACGTATCATCAGTCTATTTTTAATGAAGGACATTTCTTTTTTTCTAATTAAGGTACTGTTACATGAGAATAAATTCCTGAAAATTCAGAGATCTCATTATGGTTACCTAAGCGATCCAATTTGAACTTTTCCAGGATTTAAAATGAAACAGAAGCAAAAGAATCTAAGTTAGATCTCCCAAGATATATTTAGGAGTTTTCCTTTGGGACATTGGTCAAGAGAGCAGGGTAAAGAGAGAGAGTCTTTGAAATAGAAGGGGTGGAAGATGGAATATAGCATGCTATGCATGGCTTCTGCTCAAGAGAGACGGCAATCTAAGATTCCATGTACAGTGCTGTGTTTAACTGTGGGCATTAAGCTTTAAAAGGGATGTTGACTAGTTCCCCATACACTGTTCTAGTTTGCATTTGGAGCACAGAATACAATATTTTAAAGAGGGTGATACGGTTTGGCTTTGTGTCCCCACACAAATCTCATCTTGTAGCTCCCATAATTCCCACAAGTTGTGGGAGGGGCCTGGTAGGAGTTGATTGAATCATGGGTGCAGGTCTTTCCTATGCTGTTCTTGTCTTAGTGAATGGGTCTCAGGAGATCTGATGGTTTTAAAAACAGGAATTTCTCTGCACAAGTTCTCTCTTTGCCTGCTGTCATTCATATAAGATATGATTTGCTCCTCCTTGCCTTTCATCTTCTGCCATGATTAGGAGGGCTTTCCGGCCACATGAAACTGTAAATCCAATAACCCTCTTTCTTTTGTAAGTTGACTATGTCTGTATCAGCAGTGTGAAATGGACTAATACAGGGGGCTTTCTCCCCAAGTGTCTGGGTGTGTATGTTGGGCTATGTAGTGAATGAGAAATGAATGGGAAGAACGAAATCAAAGAAATTCAGAAAGTGAAAATGACATCTCTGGCTTGTATGTGTTCTAGTTTGATCACTATATGGAGAAAAGAAAAATCTGCTAACAATGTCATCAACAAAATCAGGAAAGAAATGTTTAAAAGAATTAGGATTGGGGAACATGTATAATTATCTTCAATTATTAAAAAGATTATAATATAAAAACGTTAGCCTTTCCTGCGGTCTTGGAAATAGAATAAGGAACACTCTATGAATGTTAAGCTAAGTAGCTTACCGTGTTAAACATGGAAGACAAGCCTTGTAACACAGTGAATTTGTTCCTTTGACATTTACTCAGAGTCTTGGTGAACACCTGCCATTGCACGTGCAGCAATGCTGGCCTAGGCTCTGAGAGTCAGGGTTTTAGAGCCCTGTGGCACCTGGGTGTAGTCCTGCCCTTAACATTGAACACCTTGGATGACAGTCATTATACCTGCCAATTCTCAGCTTACCCATCTGTAAAACAGAAAAAGTACCACCTATGTCTCAAGGCTCTGTGAAGACAGGATATAATAATTTATAGAAATTTGAAATCACATTATGACTCTCGAAACTCTACTAGGCTAAACAGATATCAGATATTATTAAATGAAGACAAGAATGTAATTTTCTCTTGATCTAAAGTTTTGACTCTTAACTATAAACTACGTATCAGATTTTGAAGACAGTACAGAAAATATAAACTAAAGAAAATGCAAACTATTTTTATGTCAATGTTGAATGATATGTTGAGTATGTTGGGTTGAAATGTATTATTAAAAGTAATTTGCTTGTTTATTTTTACATTTAATGTGGTTAATAGAAACTTTAAAATTATAAGTGGGCTCAGTTCATGGTTTACGTTGTATTTCTGTTAGAGAGTACTGGGCTAGAGTGTCAGGAATCAGGCAATCCAATGTAATCTTCAGAGATTATTTTTGTTCCAGATAGAGCTCAGATTCTAGTGAAGGTAATCTTTTAAGTACCTTTTGGAGAGAATTTTTCTGAAGATCTCATTTGGTCTTCTGATCTCAAGCTATACAGAGTATCAGATTTTTTCCCTAAACAATGCTCTTGCTTAATTTTGAGAACTCTATGACTCCCCAAAGTAGCTATGGACTAGACCAGCGCTTCTCAAATTTAGCATGCATAGAAATCATGGGGGGGTAGAAGGAGGCCTTGTTAGATATAGAATCTGAGGGAGTTAGTCTGGGAAGGGGCTTGAGATGATGCCAAGGCTGCAGATCTGGAAAATACAGATGAAAAAGCAAGGGGCTAGAACACATTTTGTGACCCATCAGACATAAAAATTTGGGAAGAAGGGAAGTGAGGTGCTTGTCATAAACCATCAGAGGGAACCCTCTATCCTTAATTAACTTACTCTTCTTTCTCCTCTCAGATTGAGCTGTATCTATAGAAGGTGAAATGAACAGGCCACAGCACAACTAATCTGCTCAATTCCAGTGTTGCAAAGATTGATGGATACCGTTGTGTGATCAATTTGGTCATGACACTGGGTATCTGTCATGAGCATGACTGAAATGAATGGAATCACTTTACTCCAATCTGGTTTGCTTTCATTGTGTAAACTTAGCTGATCTTGAGGTTTGGGGTCAGGGAAATCAGTACTACACCTAAGTCTACTAACCTTCTGGGATAATTTATTAAATTATAAATATATAAAGCTTATCCATGCATATTCATTATTATAAGGGGCAATCAATCAATTTGCCTGCCTTATTCATGTTCTCTTCACAAAGGTATGCTTACTTTCTGTTGAAGTTAGAAAAGTCACATTTTAATATTTATAGAAGTTAAATGTTATTATTAGATAATAAAATCTATCCTTAATTTGTGAAATCAACTCAAGAAAAGAATTATTAAGATTTAATAAAAAATGTCTGGAGCAGTTACACAATGTTTAAATAAGTTTATAATCTCCCATAATGGCTGCTTTGAAGAAAAAGCCCTAAGTGGTTTTATAATTTAAAAAATATTTTAGAATAATCTCATTGCTTATGTCTCAACTTATACTTCTTTAGAATATTTTTGCAATGTGGATATAAGGTATAGTCAATCATGTCAAATCTAATAAATAAATTCTGCATGACTGGGATTTTTGAGGTTTCCTGGATGGAAACTGTAATTCCTGTGACCTTGAGTTTCATTTTCCATCACTCATAACGTCAAATTACTTTACTGTTGATTCCTTTTCTTGTTATTCCTGCAGTGGCCTCCTTATTTTAATTCAGATCTGGTTCAAAACATTGGCTGCTACTTTGACCTACAGTGACATTTCAAAGGCTGCAGAATAATTAGTGAAATAGAAACCTCATAATTACTTTCTAACACACACCCACACAAAGCCTTTTATTGAGCTGGCAGAATGGATTGAGATTTTTGTTGTGTTGTGTTTTGTTCTAAATGATTGAACATGGAACTAAAGTGAAATGACAGACATTTCTTGAATGCACAAAATGATCTGAAAGCTAAGATACTCAATGTTTCACATAACAGTATTGAAATCTTACTAAGAATCAACTTCATTTAATATCTGATCTTAAACCTTAAACTCTGACAAAAAGAAGTATTTCTTTCAAGATAATTTTAAAATAGCATACGATACCATATTAATAGCAGCAATCTTTTTTTTAGTTGTTGTTGGCTTTTGGCTTGGTTGAAAATGACTAAACTCTGAATTGTTCTGATCCAGATATTAAGATGTCTCTAACTATGAGTTCAGCTATCCTAGAAAAATGTTTCCTACAGCATAGATATGATAAATATGTTTTATTGCACCTGCTCTTTCCTTTAAATATGATTTGTTCACTGGGCTTAGGGATGTGCATAGGTATCTATACATATGTAATGCAAGCAAGTGAGATCTTGCTTGTACCTATTTTCTTCAGTCAAAAGAAGAGAAAATCAGTTGGTTCCTGTTGATTTTGTATGAAGTTCAGTGTGAAAGATTCACCATTGGGTCTTTGTGGTGTATACGTTTTATCTATAGAAAACTTAATTTTGAAGGCTGGGCATTATCTTATATAAAGCTTTTTTTTTTGTTTCTTTTTTTTTTGTTTCTTTTTTTGAGACAGGGTCTCACTTTGTCACCAGACTCGAGTGCAGTAGCACGATCTCAGCTCACTGTAACCTCGACCTACCAGATTCCTGTGATTTTCCTGCCTCAGCCTCCTGAGTAGCTGGGACTACAGGGGTTTTCACACCCAGTTAATTTTTGCATTTTTTAGTAGAGACAGAGTTTCACTGTATTGGCCAGTCTGGTTTTGAACTCCTGACCTCAAGTGATCTACCTGCCTCAGCCTCCCAAAGTGCTGGGATTACTGGTGTGAACCACTGCGCCTGGCTTATAAAAAGCCTTTTAGAGTACTACTCATTTGTAAATCGGACTCTGCTCTGATGAGACTCTTTGTAGTACAGGTGTTACTTTGTTTTGTTTTGATTATTTTTTATTGCTGTTGTTTTATTGTTTGCAGAGTCTATAATAATAGCTACCACAATCTATATGTTGAATAAACATACTCTTTTGTAAACAAAACAAAATTTGATCTAAAGTGGTAGTTTTCAAACTTTTTGATCTCAGTTACACTGTAATAATGACTAAGGACCTTAAGATTTTTTTGTATGTGTACTGTATTTACTGATCTCAGAAATTAAAATTGAAGAATTTAAAAATAAATATTAATTCACTAAAAACAAAAACAGCATATCACATGTTAACAAACTACTGTATTTTATTAGAAATAATCATATTTTTGAAACAAAAAAATTAGTGAGAAGAGTACCATTGGTGTTTACATTTTGTAAATTTTCAAATTTCCTTAAACCCAACTTGTTGGAAGATGGATGAAGATATTATAGCTCATGTAGCCTCTTGAAAATTCCACTGCATGGGAGAGTGAGATGAAAAAGACAACCTATTTGTCACAAAATATTATTACAAAACTAGTTTTGACTTTGTGGACTCTCTGAAAATGTCTTGAGGTCCATCAAGGGTCCTTATACCATACTTTGAGAACTGCTAGTTTACAGATGAAAGTGAGAGTATGGCTGAACAACTCTTTATTAAATAAGGAAGATGTAAAGTGATTCCTCAAATGAAAAAAAAATAGTTCCTTTAAGAATCTGAAGGGTATGCTTCACAGATCTTCTCATTAAACAATAGGGCGTCACTGATTATTAAGAGTGTTGGCCCATAGCAGCTTTCCAAGAATCTCAAGGTAGAGAAGAGCTCATTTGTTGGTATAGATTTTGTCTACTGGACTGAAGCCAGTTTGAAGCTTTATAGGAAGCCCATAGTTTTTTTTTAAAGAATTATATTGGGGTAAACACTGTCACCTTGAATTAAAAGGGACAAGGAATACAAAATGAGAAAGAGGCCCTTGGATCTCTAACTTGCTATAATTAGGAAAGAGGCTGAGAAAATTATTCAAACACTGGCCATTTATAATGGAAAAGAAAGGATGACTCAGAGGATAGAACAAAGGCCAGAGGACAGAGCCAAGAGTTTTGAAGAATCATTTCCAGAGAATAGGGTCCTGTCCTAATTAAGAAACTGCCAACACATCTGGCTGGATTTTAGAATTTCTATGTAACAGTGATTCCCATGAGCCTTCTGTTTTCTTTTTTTTTAAAGTTTTATCTACAGCAGTTACCTTATGTTTCTTCCTTTGTTGTGGTGTATGTGTATGTGTTTGTGTTTGTGTGTGTCTGTGTGTGTGTGTGTGTGTGTGTGTGTGTGTGTGCGCGTGCGCAGGTGCATGTATGCAGATATCTTGTTTCTTTCATTCACAAGTCTTGAGATTGAAAGCTATTCTACTCAAAGAGTAGCGGAACCACAGCCAAAAACCTCAACTATATTTGGACTTTATTAATCATGGAGACTATGGGGCAGACTGTGATAGCCTGCACGTTTGCTTTCAGTAATAACTGCCACTTGGTCTTCATGCCCTTATGCAGCCTCCTCTCAGATTTAATTAGACTGATCCTGTGTGACCAATAGAATATGGTGGAAGTGACAGTATGTCTTCTGAGGCTAGGTTATAAAAGGCACTGAAGCCTTAGGCTTGGTCTCTTTCTCACTCTGTGTGAAGCTAGCTGCCCTGTTTACAGGCCTATGTGGAGAGGAACTGAGGTTCTGGGCGATAGCTAGCAGCAACCTGCCAGTCTCATGAGCAAAGTAGATTTGGGAAGTAGATCATTTAGCTCAAGCCTTCAGTTGATTGCAGTTCAAGCCAACAACGGACTGAACCTTATGAGATACCTGAGCCGAGATTCCTCAGCCGAGCTACTCTTTATTTCCTGAAAATAATAAATAATTATTGTTATTTAAGGACGTTGAATTTCAGCATAATCTTTTAATGTAGTAATTGGTAATTTATATATAGGTCAGACAGGAAGTGTCTTTCTGTAATGTATTGTAGAACATGAAGCAGGAATTTTGAGGACAATGGTTGTGATTCACACACAGTAGCCTAGAACTTGAAGGGAATACCTTGTATTTTTCTCCACAAAGAATCAAGGCTTTGTTCCAATCCTACGAATATCCAGGGGTATTCATCTTTCCAAGCCTTTTGAACTTTTAGAAACTGGGACTTAATTTGTTAATCTTAAAAATAAAAGGTATTGACTATGATTTCAAAGGATCTCTTACAATTTGAAAATACCAGATTTTGTAAATCTACTTCAACACACCAAAAAAAAAAAAAAAAAATCTTAATAGAAAACTTCTAGCATGTTTCCCTCCCACCTTGGCAGATTGGGTATGATTTCTACCAATTTAAATGAACTACCATGTTTTATGTCATTTCCTTATCTGTCATTAGTTGAAAGCTTCCACACAGCTTCATTATATATAAGTGTAGGGTGTTTTTCTTCCAGTTAAGAGTTAAAAATACACCATGTCACTGAATTTATTTTTAACTTGAAAAAGACAGCTTGACATTTCAGTTTCACATTAGCAATGGCCTTGGATTTTGCTTTTTATTGTTTGAAAATATATTTCAAGCCAAAAAAATGTGGTAGAAAATATGTGTCAAGTCAACTAAATGTGGATACAGATAGAGATATCAGTGATAAAATGGTATAAGAATTTTTTGTTGAAAAGACACATAATTAATTCTGGCATCATTATGATGTTAATATTTATAATCTGAACTGGCAGATTTATTTCAAATTATCCATAGTGTTTGTTATGTTTGCTATGTTTTTACTCAATAATGGGTAAATTCTGAAGGTAATCTGGGTATTTAAAAAGTTTCTCCTTTAATATAGCAAAGAAAGGTAATGAAGAGGAACTACTGTCTTTTCATATTAGGATCTCTTTAATTCAGCAATAAATATTCACCAAAGTGCATGCTATCTTGAGAAAGGGTCACTTTACCCATCTATTTCATTAAAAATATGTTTGTTTTACTTACAGGTGTCATCCATTAGGACAGGCAATTGACGTTTCGGCTAGTGGCCTTTGTCAAGGAAATAAAACTTACTTTTAATGGAATGGAAGTTTCTAAATGACCCAATCTCAGGAAGCACGCACTTTGGTGAATATTTATTTATTATAAACTAGTCAGCTGAAAATGCAATTTGTGCTGTTGAAGGTAATCTGGTTATTTATGAATAGTAATATCAGCCATGTACATCTAATTAGAAAAAAAAGTCTTTGAAAATCATGCAGGCATTCAACAATCTCTTTAATTTTTGCTCTTATTTAGCTTTCATTTTCCTTCCCAATGCTTTTTTTTAATACTTGTATTTTCCTCCCTTTTTAATGTATTCAATTTGTTGCCTCTCATGTTATCCCTATCTATTTTTTCTTTCTTTATTACACTAAAATCATTTTTTTCTTCTAGAAAATCTGAAGAGGCTACAGCATAAGCACACTTTTCTTATGCCTTTGCTTCTCCTCTTCCTTTTTCTCCTGTCTCTTCCAACTTCTTCCCATTTGCAATGTCAGACAAGCATCTTACCCAGTTACTCCAAGGAGGGGCAGAATGACCACACCTTTTCAAGAGTAGTTGGACTCTGAGTACAAAGACATATAGGGGCAATATCTTAGCAATAAATAAATAAATAAATAAAATAAAGTGAGAAACCAGTTATTATTCTACAGCCCTCAGCTCATTAATATTTTAATATTAATATTTCACAGGCCATTTGACTTTGATGACAATGTGACAACACAAGAACCAGAATTATATTTTTCCCTCCTGCTTAAAATCAAACTATAAGTAGCTCACCAACACACTTCTTCCTTAATAGCAATTGGGGGAGAAATCTTATGATATGTGTAGACTGGCTGATGAATGGCCAATGGCTACTTCTAGTCCTGTACAAACCTCCAAATTTACTTTCTCTGTTCTACTTAAGGTACAAAGGCTATGGTAACAAAAAAATCCCTTAATTTCAGTGGCATAATTATAACCTATTTTTTATTAGCATAATGGATATTCATTTCTTTTGCACCATGGGTTGGCTGAAGGGCTTTATCTACTAGAATTACTCAGGGACCCAAGCCAATGGAAGTTCCTTGGCATATGCTTATGTAACTCTGTGGCATGTGGTACATAGTGCACTGGCTCTTGTATCGTTCACCCAGGTTGACACGTTGTTACTTCTGTTCATATTTCATTGGCCAGAGAGTCATATACCCTCATCTAACTTCAAATGGATTGAAAAAGTGCAGTCTTATTGTGAGCCTAAAAAGAGCTGAGAACAGAAACATTTATTCATGGCCCCATTCACTACATGGGACTCTAAGATACTTATGGAGTCACTAGAATTGGGGATTATGAGTTTAAATCTAACTATACCACCAGAACACCAGTTCTTTTACTTAGCTTCACTTTGGGTTATGGATGATGACTTATAAGTCATTATATTGTAGTGGCTGGAGGAGAGCAGCTAGGGATGGTTCAAAGTGAGACACTGTCAGTCTATGAAGTCACCATAAGCTGGGACTCATTTTTGCTTTTAAGCTGAACCTTTGTGTTTGGATCAAATTATTCTAACTCACCTTGTTTAATGCCACATTCTTTGATTATTTCTTTTGTTTTTGGCAATCTCATGAGAAAAAGAACAAATTCATATGGTTCGAGGGAAAGAAATAGGTAAGATAGAAACCCAATCTCTTAGCTATAAAACGATTAGATAAAATGGTACTTCACATTTCTTGTTAAAATTACTTTCGGTATTTTACAAACTATTATAGAAAATTGATTTTTTCTTTTATTTATTTGGATAGCACTGATAGCCAGTGAGCATATTATTTTTATAATTTATATATTAATCAAATCATGAGACACAAAATTTTATCTCAGGTTTTTAACATAAAAATGTATATCATTTGTGAAATATCATTATTTTAAAAATCTACTTTATTTTTACTTTTTTTTAGACAGAGTCTTGCTCTGTTGCCCAGGCTGGAGTGCAATGGTGCAATCTCAGCTCACTGCAACTTCTGCCTCCTGGGTTCAAGAAATTCTCCTACATTAGCCTCCCAAGTAGCTGGGATTACAGGCATGTGCCACCAAATCCAGATCATCTTTGTATTTTTTTTTTTTTTTATTGCATTTTAGGTTTGGGGGTACATGTGAAGAACATGGAAGATTGTTGCATAGGTACACACATGGCAGTGTGATTTGCTGCCTTCCTCCCCCATCACCTATATCTGGCATTTCTCCCCATGCTATCCCTCCCCCAACTCCCCCACCCCCCCACTATCCCTCCCCTTTTTCCCCGACAGACCCCAGTGTGTGATACTCCCCTCCCTGTGTCCATGTGTTGAACAATGGGAACACATCTTTGTATTTTTAGTAGCGATGGGGGTTTCACCATGTTGGCCAGGCTGGTCTTGAACTCCTGGCCTGAAGTGATCCACCTACCTTGGCTTCCGAAAGTGCTGGGATTACAGGTGTGTGCCACTGTGCCTGGCCTTAAAATCTACTTTCTGATATGTATACTTATTGTTTTTGTTTCATCTCATTATATTGGCCAGAACTTCTAAAACCATTGACATAAATATGAACTATTAAATATATTTCCTTGGTCTTGATTTGTTTAATTTATTTTTAATTTTTGTGGGTATACAGTAGGTGTTTATATTTATGAGGTACCTGAGATATTTTGGTACAGGCATGCAATGCATAATAATCACATCATGGAGAATTGGGAATCCATCCCCATTTTATCCCTGTGTTAGAAACAATCCAATTATACTTATAATAATTTTAAAATTAAATTATTATGAACTATAGCCCCCCTGTTGTGCTATCAAATACGAGGCCTTGTGCGTTTTTATATATTTTCTTTTCGTATTCATTAATAATCCACACCTCCTCCTGCCACACCCTACAACTCTTCCAAGCCTCTGGTAACCATCCTTCTATTCTCTATTTCCATGAGTTCAATTGTTTTGATTTTTAGATCTCACAAATATTTGAGGACATAGGATATTTGTCTTTCTGTGCCTGGCTTATTTTACTTAACATAACAACCTCCAGTTCCACTCTTGTTGTTGCAAATGATAGGATCTTATTTCTTTTTTTATGGCTGAATAGTACTTCATTGTGTATAAGTACCACATTTTCTTTATCCATTTATTCATTGATGGAAACAGGTTGCTTTCAAATCTTGGCTATTGTAAACAGTGCTGCAACAAACACAGGAGTTCAGCTATCTCTTCAATATACTCATTTTCTTTCTTTGGGGTATACACCCAGCAGAAGAATTGCTGGATCCTATGGTAGTTGTATTTTTAGTTTGTTGTGGAACAACCAAACTGTTTTCCACAGAGGTTGTACTAATTTACATTCCCACCAACAGTGTATGAGAGTTTCCTTCTCCACATCCTCTCCAGCATTTGTTATTGGCTGACTTTTAGATAAAAGCCATTTTTAACTGGCATGAGATGGTATCTCATTGTAGTTTTGATTTGTATTCCTCTGATGATCAGTGATGTTAAGCATCTTTTCATATGCCTGTTTGCCATTTGTATGTCTTTTTCTGAAAAAATGTCTGTTCAAGTCCTTTGCCCATTTTAATTGCATTATTAATTTTTTTTCTGTAGAGTTGTTTGAGCTCCTTATATAGTCTGGTTATTAATCCTTTGTCAGGTAGGTAGTTTGAAAATATTTTCTCATATTCTGTAGATTGTGTTTTCACTTTGTTGACTGTTTCTTTTGCAGGGCAGAAGCTTTTTTAACTTGATGTGATCCCATTTGTCCATTTTTGCTTCAGTTGCTTGTTCTTGTCCAGTATTGCTCAGGAAATTTTTACCCAGACCAGTGTCCTGGAAAGTTTTCTCAATGTTTTCTTGTAGTAGTTGCATAGTTTCATGTCTTAGATTTAAGTCTTTAATCAATTTTGATTTTATTTTTGGATAAGGTGAGAGATAGAGGTCTAGCTTCATTCTTCTGCATATGGATATCCAGTTTTACCTAAACCATTTATTAGACTGCCATTTGCCCAAAGTATGTTCTTCACATGTTTGTTGAAAATGAATTCACTTTAAGTTTATGGATTTTTTTCTGGGTCCTCTGTTCTGTTTATTTGATCTACATGTCTGTTTTTATGCCATTACCATCCCATTTTGGTTACTATGGCTCTGTAGTGTAATTTAAAGTCAGGTAATGTGATTCCTCCAGTTTTGTTCTGTTTGCTCAGGATAGGTTTGGTTATTCTGTTGTTTTTTTTTATGTGTGTGTGTGTGATTCCATATGAATTTAATATGTTTTTTTCCTATTTCTGTGTAGAAAATTATTAATATTTTGATAGAGATTGCATTGAATCTGTACGTTGTTTTGAATAGTATGGATATTTTAATAATATTCATTCTTCCAATCCATGAACATAGAATCTCTCTCCATTTTTTGGTGCTCTCCTTAATTTCTTTCATCAGTGTTTTATAGTTTTCATTGTAGATGTCATTCATTTCTTTGGTTAATTCCTGAGTATTCAATTTTATTTAAGGCTATTATAAATGGGATTACTTTTTAAATTTCTTTTTCAGATTGTTCACTGTTGGCATATAGAAATGCTACTGATTTTTGTATGTTGATTTTGTATACTGTGACTTTACTAAATTTGTTTATCAGTTCCAGTAGATTTTTTTGATGGAAGTTTTAGGTTTTTGCAAATATAATATTGTATCATTTGTAAACAAGGACAGTTTGGCTTCTTCTTTTTCAGTTAGGATGCCCCTTATTTCTTTCTCCTGTCTGACTGCTCTAGCTTGGACTGCTAGTACTATTTGAATAACAGTGGTAACAGTGAGAATCCTTGTGTTGCAGATCTTAGAGGAAAGGATTTCAGTTTTTGTAATTCACTATGATACTAGATGTGAGTATGTCATGTATAGTTTTTATTATGTTGAGGTATGTTTTTTCTATAATCGTTTTTTTAAATCATAAATGGATATTCAATTTTATCAAATTTTTTCTTCAGCATCAATTGAAATGATCATATGGTTTATGTCCTTCATTCTGTTGATATGACATATCACATTGATGATTTGCATATGTTGAAACATACTTGCATTCCTGGGATAAATCCCACCTGCTTATGATGAATGATCTTTTTAATGTATTGTAGAATTTGGTTGCTAGTAGCTTGTTGAGATATTGGCCTGTTGTTTTCTTTTTGATGTGACTCTGTTACAGTACTACTGGCCTCATAGAATTAGTTTAGAACTATTCCCTTCTTCACTATGTTTCAGAATAGTTTGAGTAGAATTGGTATTAGTTCCTCCTTAAATATTTGATAGAATTCAGCAGTGAAGCCATTGGGTCTGGACTTTTCTTTACTGGGAGACATTTTATGATGGCTTCAATCTTGCTACTTGTTATTGGTCTGTTCAGGTTTTGGATTTCTTCATGGTTTAATTTTGGCAAGTTGTATATGTCCAGGAATTTATGCATTTCCTCTAGATTTTCCAATTTATTGGCATATAGTTGCTTATAGGTAGTCACTAATTGAGATCTTCATTTCCTTTTGGGTTCAGTTCGCTCATGCTTTCCTAGTTCTTTAAGATGCTTCATTGGGTTATTTATTTGAAGGTTTTCTTTCTTTGATGTAGGTACTTATAGCTATAATTTTCCCTCTTAGTGCTACTTTTGATGTATTCCATATATTTTGGTATGCTATGTTTCCATTATAATTTGTTTCAAGAAATTTTTAAATTTTCTTCTTAATTTCTTCAGTGACCCACCTGTCTTTCAGAAGCATATTGTCTAATTCCCATGAATTTATATAGTTTCCAAAATTATTCTTCTTATTGATTTCTAGTTTTATTCCATGGTGGTCACAGAAGATGCCTGATAGTATTTCAATATTTTGAATGTTTAAGACTTGTTTTGTGACCTAACATATGGTCTGTCTTTGAAAACGGCCTAGTTGAGGTCATTTGAGGTCATTTTCATTTCCATTTGAAGAAAATAATGTATATTATTCACCTGCTGGATGAAATGTTCTTTAAATATCTGTTAGTGCATTTTTTTTCATAGTATAGATTAAGTTTGATGTTTATTTGTTGATTTTCTGTCTGGGATATCTATCCAGTGCCAAAAATGGGATGTTCAAGTCTCCCACTATTATTGTATTGGAGTCTATCTCTCTTTAGTTCTAAGAATATTTGCTTTATAAATCTAGGTGTTCCAGTGTTCAATGTATAAATATTTACAACCAGTGTATCTTCTTGCTGAACTGACCGATTTATCGTTATATAAAAACCTTATTTGTCTCTTCTTACAGTTTTTGTCTTGCAATCTATTTTGTCTGATATAAGTATAGTTACTCTTACTCTTTTCTGATTTCCACTGGCATGAAATCTTTTTCTATTCTTTTATTTTTAGACTGTGTGTATCTTTATAGATGAAGTACGTTTCTTGTAAGCAATAGATCATTGGGTCTTTTTAAAAGTCTATTTAGCCACTCCATGCCTTTTGATTAGAGAGTTTAGTCCATTTACAATTAATGTTATTATGATAAACAGAGATCACTTCTCCCTTTTATTATTTGTTTTCTTGTTGTTTTGATGTCTTCTACATTTTCCTTTCTTCCTGTCTTCTCTTTAATGAAGGTGGTTTTCTTTCATGGTATGCTTTAATTTCTTGCTTTTCATTTTTTTGTGTATCCGTTGTATGTTTTTCAATCTGAGGTTACCATGAGGCTTGCAAGTACTATCCTGCAACTCATTATTTTAAACTAATAACAACTTAACACTTATTGAGTAAACAAACACACAAAAAGAAAACTAATAAAAATTCTACACCTTAACTTTGTTCCCCCTACTTTTTAATTTTTTGTTGTTTCTCTTTGACTTATTATACTGACTGTATAGAAAAGTTGCTGTAGTTATTATTTTCAATGATTATATAGTCTTTCTACTTAAGTCAAGAGTACACACTACAATTACAGTGTTATACTATTTTGTGTTTTTCTGTGTGCTTACTGCTATTACTAGTGAGTTTTGTACCTTCAGATGACTTCTTCTTGATTATTAACCTCCTTTTCTTTCAGATTGAAAAACCTCCTGTAGCATTTTTTGTAGGACAGTTCTGGTGTTGATAAAATCCCTCAGTTTTTGTTGTCTTGGAAGGCCTTTATTTTTCCTTCATGCTTAAAATATATTTTCACCTGATATACTATTCTAGGGTAAAAGTGTTTCTCCTTCAGCACTTTAAATATGTCATGCCACTCTCTCCTGGCCTGCAAGTTTTCTGCTGAAAAGTCTGCTGCCAGATGTATTGGAGCTCCATTGTATTGTAACTGTTTCTTTTCTCTTGCTGCTTTTAAGATCCTTTCTTTATCCTTAACCTTCAGGAGATTATTACATGCCTTGAGATAGTCTTCTTGGGGTTAAATATGCTTGGTGCTGTATAACTTTCTTGTACTTGAATGTTGATAACTTTGTCTAGATTTGGGAAATTCTTTGATATTATTTTGTTGAATAAACTTTCTATCCGTATCTCTTTCTCCACATCCTCTTTAAAGGGCCAGTAACTCTTAGATTTGTCATTTTGAAGCTATTTTCTAGACCTTGTAGATGCACTTTATTGTTTTTTATTCTTTTTTATTTTTTTCTCCTCTGATTGTGTATTTCCAAATAGCCTGTCTTCAAGCTCACTAATTCTTTCTTCTGGTTAATCTATTTTGCTATGTGAGACTCTGATGCCTTTTTCAGCATGTCAATTGCATTTTTCAACTCTAGAATTTCTCCTTGATTCTTTTTAATTATTTCAGTCTCTTCGTTAAGTTTATGTGCTATAATTCTGAAATCCTTCTCTACATTATCTTGAAGTTTTTTGAGTTTCCTTAAAGAATTTTCCTCAAAGTATTTTGAGGTCTCTGTTTCTCCAGTGTTTATGCCTGGTGACTTATTTGGTTTATTTGGTAAGGTCTTGTTTTCCTGGATGGTGTTGATACTTTTAGATGTTCATTGGTCTCTGGGCATTGAATAGTTAAGTCTTTTTTTTTGGTCTCCACCTTCTGGGCTTGTTTGTGCCTGTCCTTCTTTGGAAGGCTTTCCAGATATTTGAAGAGACTTGGGCCACAAGCCCAATAAGGCTGTGTTTTTTAGACTCACAGAGGTAATGTCTTGGTGGTCTTGGATAGGATCTGGAAGAATTCTCTGGATTACCAGGCGGAGATGCTTGTTCTTTTCCCTTACTTTCTTGCAAACAAACCTAGATTCTCTTTCTTTGTGCTGAGCTACCTAGAACTTGGGGGTGTGGTGGTGCAAGCACTTCTGTGGGCACCACTAGTGAGACTGTACTGGGCCACACCTGAGGTCAGAACAGCTTTGGGCCTTGCCCAAGGCTCTTACCTAAATGATGATGATCTCTCCCAGGCTCAAGGTGTGTCTACAGATGCTGTCCAGGAGCCAGAGATTGGAGTCAAAAACCTTGGCAATTTATCTGATATTCTATTCTATGACATCTAAGCTGACACTCAAACCACAATAAAAAGTGCTTCCCACTCTTTCTTCCCCTTTCCACAGGCAGAGAAGCCTCTACCTATGACCGCCACCACCACCACTGGACCATGGGGATTCTACCAGGCCATACTAATGTTCACTTAAAGCCCAAGGACTCTTCCCTTAGCTTTTGGGTTAATGCTGCCAAGCCTAGTACTTACCCTTCAGGGCAGTGGGCTCCCCTTTGTCCCAGGGCAGATCTAGAAATGCTATTCAGTAACCTACCTAGTCCTAGGCTTGAGGATCCCAAGATCCCGATTGTTGCTCTGCCCCACTGTGGCTGAGCTGGTACCTAGAATGCAAGAAAAAGACCCCTTTACTTTTCCTTCTGCTTTTCTCAAACAGGAGTCTTTCACTATTGCCACCACAGCTGGGAATGTGCTGGGTCACACCTGAAGCCAGCATGTTTCAGAGCCCAAGGCCCAGGGCATACTCCCTGGGTATTGCTTCTGGTTATTCAGGGCCCAAGAGCTCTTTAGACAGCAGTTGATGAATTCTTCCAGGACTGGGGTCCTTCTCTTCAAAATAGCAGGTTCCCTTTGGCCAAAGGTATGACTGGAAATGTTGCCAGGAGCTAGGACCTGGAATGGGGGCCTGACAACTCTTCCTGGTGCCCTATTGTTCTGAGGCTGAACTGCTATCCAAGATACAAGACAAAATCCTCTCACTCTTCACCCTCCTCTCCTTAAGCTGAAGGGAGGAGTCACTTTTGTTTTTATGAGCTGCACTGCCTGGGCATGGGGGAGGGATGGCATCAGCACTTCATTAGCTACCCTGGCAGATGCCTCCCTGGGTTACATGCCTCCCTAGTCTACCAGCTCTAAGCCCAGCCTTACATTAGGAGTTGCCTGGAAATTTCAGTCGTTGTGTCCTAGACTGCCTTTCATGTTTACTTAGAACCCCAGAGCACTTCAGCTTGTAGTGGTGATGCTTGGGAGAAATTCAAGTTCTAACTGCTGGGATGGATGACTCTCCTCTGGCTAGGGCTGGTCCAAATGCTCCCTCCACGGTGGGCACTGGCTGCACCCAGCATGGCTTTATTCTCTACTATGATAGGGCAGCACTGAGTGAATGCAAAAAGTTTCCCAGTCACTGTGCTCTCCCAGAGTGCACAGATTCTCTATCCATGCCACACAGCTGCTTCCAGGGGATGGGGGGAGGGATGGCATTGGTGATTTGAGACTGTTGCTTTTGCCTTCTTCAAAGCCTCTTTTATGATAAAAAGTTAAAACCAGGTGCTATTATTTATTATTGCTCACCTGAGTTTTGGTTCTTGTGACAGTTGCTAAAATTTGGTGTTTCTAGTGGAGGGGCAAACAATGTAGGCTTCTAATCCACTGTCTGCCTCTCCTTGCTCTTGATTTTAATGGAAATAATGGGAATATTGCTAGCATTTTTCCAAGAGGAGCATTATATATAGTCTTTGTTCCTGTTTTCCTTCATTTTTTATTTCTTTAAAATATCAGTAATGTATACTTCATTCTATCAAATGTTTTTGTCCTATATTTGCCATGAAGTTGATACAGACTTTTAATTTTTTAATTACTTAATTCTTTATCACATCTTTTTGTTTTTGCCTTCTCTTTTATTTCTTACTCTCAGTTTTTAAAAAATTTTTGCTTTCAATTGGGAACTCTCGTTTTTTAAAAAAAATGTTTGCTTTCAATTGGGATTGTGCTTTTGAATATTTCATAATTTTACTTACTCATTTTACTCAGGATATTTATTTATACATTATTTTCTGCAATTTTGGTAAGATCGTAGTACTGGGGAGCCATACTTGAAAATTTGTGAGAAACAATATATTGTGTAAGGCCAGTTTATTAATGCAGTTTCTATCATAAGGAACTTTAGATTATTCCAAAATGATCATAGGAGCTCAGAGTATGAAGATAACTTCTAAAAGTATGTGGACCTCCTAGTAGGAACTGTTTTCTCAGTTTAAGTTTGGAATTGGTTTGTAAAGAAAATAAGCCACAATTTTAATTTTCTTCTAACAGATATGCTGATTAGCATATTTAATTACAAATCTCATCTTGGTCATGACCAGAAATTAGTCAATTACCAGGTATTCTGTAAGCTTTCTGTGCCAGCAGTATGCTAGGAGGTGGTTAGGAAACTGAGAGGCCCATGAAAACAAGTTGCTCCTCATCCCAAATCAAGAAATCATCTAATAGCAGATACTTCTCAGAAAGAACAGAGGCTAATGTCAGTATTTTGACAAGAGCCCTAGAGTAATTAGGAAGGAAGACAGGTTTCAAAGACCACAGGGAATCCTTAGGAAGACTGAAGGTATAAAAATAGATTTTAATCTGAATCCCTACTTCAAATAAAGAGCAAATAGTAGAGCCATAGGGTCTTTGAATTAAAAGGGCAGTGGTTCTTCAGCTTTATTGTACATTAGAATTAGCTGAGGGACTTGTAAAATTCTGATTCCAAGACCTCATCACAAATCAATTCATTTAGAATCTCTGTTGGTGGGACCCAGGCATCAGTAGTTTTTAAAGCTCCCCAGTTGATTCCAAAGTGAAGGCAAGTTTGAAAAACACTCTGCTAGGATTACTTATTAACTATACCACATCATGTTGGGGGTGGAGAGAGGTTGCTTTTACAAATTTCCCTTGCCTTAGCATCATCTAAGATCTTGTGAATCAGAATCCCTAGATCTATGTCTGAGTCCCTCAAAGAATCAGTTTGAATAGTTAAAAGAGCAGATTTGCTATCTAGAGACCACATTGTAAATACACTTATAATTAACTGAGATTCTCACAGGAGCTAACTTTTCTGGCAAATGCTTGGAAATAATAATGAATTCCTTTTAAGGTATTATTAATTTTTTTGCATAATATATTTTGGATATGGATGATCTCATGTGATTGACTACAATTGTTTGCTGAGGTAGTCACCACAAGAATTAGTAGTATCATTTGCACAGGTGGTAAGAAATCAATGCCATTAGTTGTATAAGATCATTCAAACTGGAAGACATGCACTAAGTTTTTGTATCCTCTAGGCCACTACCACATCACTTTTAATGCATGTATGATTATGTAACTTCTGGGTTTCTATCATATGACAGGATCATAATCTACTACATATGCTAAGATCTGACAGGTTCCTAGAGCATGGACAAACTTGTGGTGCTTAGGTACAATCTCTCTTTGTGGTCAGGTAGGGAGACTATGTGTCTTTATCTATCTATCGATCTATCTATCTATTTATTTAGATAGGTCTCGCTATGTTGTTGCCCAAACTGGTCTTCAATGGCTGAGTTCAAGCATTCCTTCTACCTCAGCCTCCAGAGTAGCGAGGATCACAGAAATGCACCATGGCACCCAATTTATGTGTCTTTATTTAATCCTTTATTTCTGTGCACTGGGAATCAGTTGATACACAGTAGTGGTTTCAAAATCATTGGTCTTAGTATGACATATAAGAATCAAAATAAATTTATTGATAATAGCTACTTCTTGAGGGGCCACTCTGCAAGAGATTGTGATAAAATTTTTCTATTTTCTATGATTATCGATTCCTAAAAATAATAATATAAGGAAGTATTATCACACTATTTTACAGTGGAAGAAATCAATGCTCAGAGAGGTATTATGTCATTCTTCAAGATCATTAGACATTGGTGGAAAAAGGATTCGAATCCAGGTCTGTTCAATGCTGAGTTGGTCTTCCAACCATCATGCAAACAGCTTCCATATATTTCTAACACTTAGATAAGCAACTCAACTCACTGGGAGAAAGTACCTGCATATCTTTGTCTAGTGGCTAAAGAGAAAGTAGTCATTATAATTGAATTGTTATGATTTCATAGTCAGGACCCATGTCTTCTTATATATCTGTTTGTCTTTATGTATTCTTACATAGAGTATGATACAGTAAGTCCTCAGTAAGGCAGTGTTCCCAAACTTTGATGTGTATCAGAATCATTTGAAGAGCTAATAAAGCACACAAAAGCCCAGGCTTGCTGAAATAGGGTGAGGTTAGGGTCTTTGTATTTTTACCAAGTTCTTCAGGTGATTCTCATAGCCACCAAAGTTTGGGATCTACTGTATGAGGTCAATAAATCACTCATGCAAGTATCATTAGTTCCAGGAAGTGATGTAGAGCTGCAAGTAGAATACTTAGTGGTAAATATAGAACTGTATACAGATGTGAATATACATATGTGTCTATATGTATATAAAACATTACAACCAAGACTTTCTTAACCAGTGCCTCATGGGACACAGGTTCTGGGCGTAGTTAACGTGTAGACTGTAAATAAAATATGTGGCAGATCCATTTGAGAAATACTACAGGCTGGGCCTCCCTTCATGAATATTTATAATTCTCAATAGAGTAAAAAAGGCTTTTAGAATTCCTAAACTAAGAATGCAAGTTTTTTATTTGAATAATTTTTAGAAACCATGTAAACTTGTAAACTTTTTTACTAACCCAGACATACTTGAACTTGTTTTTACTGCATATCTAATAACATCCCAAGGCACCAGTTTGAAAAGCATCATTATAATAACAAAATAATTTTTAAAATGTATGCAACAAAATTTAAGAAAACTCCCTTTTGAAATATAGATGGTTATTCTTTTTAAACACTGAAATGTGAAACTGTAATGAAATACTGATATATTAGTGAAAAAAAGTGTGAGAATATATAATAAAGGAACATATTAAAATAATAAATATTTTAATGAGATGTGTAGTTGTGATGCTGTGACAAGATGCATAAGCTAGAACAGGTTAGTAATATGTGTATATTCAAGGACTGTAATGAGATTCATGAAGAGTTCTATGTAATAAGATGTGTATGTTAAAAAGCTGTAATGAGGTGATTTCATGAGTTGGTTTAATGAGCCATGACTCAGGAAGTGTCCTGTAAGATGGGCATCCTTCAGGGCTGAAATGAGATGGGTGAAAGAAAAAGTGTAATGAGCTGGTCACATAAAGGAGAAGGAGGATAATTAGATGCATAAAGGAAGGAAGGGAGCGTATATAAAATTTCAAAATATGTAAGATATAATGGGAACTAAGGTTTAATGTAATAAGGTACAGAAATGAAATGACAATGAGATACGAAAACGGAATTGTGTAATGAGATATGTAAGGACTGCGTAATGAGATGTGCATGTTTAAGGGTTTTGTAATGAGATGCAAGATGGGAAGGTGTAATGAGATGAGCACGTTAAATAATCTAATGAGGGGCATGAAGGAAATGATGTCATGTCACATGAAAATTGAAGAAAGTAATGAGATGTGCATTTTTAAGTACTGTAATAAAATGCATAAAAGAAACTGAGGAGAATGAAGAGATACAGAAATCAAATCTTGTTATTATAATGTGAAAAAAGAACAAAAAGTAATGAGAAAAGATGTCTCATACCCATCATTTCTAAGATTATTCTCTTTACATACTTATTCTGACCTGGATAAACATTTTTGCTGTCCAACTACATACTAAGCACTTTCTGTGGGAACATAAAGATATATGTGATTCTCGTCAAGGGCTTACAGGTACATGCAAGTACATATAAAATAATGCAATATATTATAAATGTGAATAAGATAGTACAAAAGTTCAGAGAAGAGAGATTATTTTGGGTCAAGATATTTTACACATCATTAGAAACAAATGTTCCCTTGTGTTCTTTTCAAGTTTTATAATTCCACTATTATTCATTTCTTCATTCCCTTGATCCCTGGATTTTCTCCCTGTGCTAGCTATTCTTGCATAAGTAGATCTTACTTAAAAAAAAAAAAAAACTGGTTAAATATCCCATCCTCAAATACTGTATTCTAATCTTACTTCAACTTAAAAAGCAAAAGACAACAAAAATAAACTTTTATAATATTTTACATATTTCTTATGAAATATAGCACAATATAGCATATTTTTCTGAATAATGAATAGCAATTATCATCTAACTGTCTGAGTGCTCTTCCTGGTGGGGAGTTAGATCTGATTCAGTTTTATTCACCAACCAGGACTAAAACTTTCACAGTGTAGGTTCCTAGTAAGTAATTCTTGAGTAATTGGTAGGCCATAGACTCTAGCAGACTTTATTCATGAGAATGTAAATAAGCAAATAGATTCCTAAGATTGATTCTGTTTTAGTAAAGTTGCAACAATCCTCCTACTTCAAGAGATGCCTTCCTTCCAAAATCAGAATTCTTCCATATGAAAGAAATACATTCATTCATGAGTTTATTGAGGGGATTTGGTTTTACCATAATGACGTTAACCCCTATATAAGCATGCCCTGCCTTATTTTCACCAGACAGCTGTTTGCTTCATTTAAAAGCACTTCAGTATATTCAGAATTTCAAGTGCTAGTTTAATCAGTCTTGGAAGGAAATAACGGAGCAATTCATTACTGAGCTCATCAACATGAGAAATTATTGTTTCAGATGTTATTCTTGAGTATTCTTCATTACGAGATGGCCTTCACATTATAACAAGCCTAGATGAAACTGCATTGCTCTAACTTTTAATTTTATTTTATGTGTCCTATATTGAGTCTACCTGGGAGGTGAATCATTTTCAATTATTTATAAACTGGATACAGCTGTGAAGTGTACATTGCAGTAATCCCAATCATTTACATGGGATTTTTTTCCCACAGGTCATGCATATGATGAAATAATATTCATAACTGATCAAAGCTCTGGAGACAACCACAGATCACAGCACACAAAACATATTTACTTGTCAGATGGAAGAGAAAATCCATCCTTACTCCATCAGGGTATTGGCCTTCTGTTTTCTCTCCAGAATGCTCTCAGCAAAAACCTGCTTGCCAGCTTGGTATTCATGAGTTCAAAATTCCTCTGCATGTCTGAGGTATTGATTACTTTTCAAACTGTTTTTCAGGTTTTTCTCTCTATCCTCATTCTCCTTGACCTTTACATTAATTCTGAGGACACCTATCAAATGCTTCTACCAACTCTTCCACACAGGCCATTGTTCTCTTGCTCTGGCCAGGTTTGTTCTTTGTTTCTGCTATAGAGTGACATATTTCCTTTCATTACATTGAATAGCAGGAATAGCAGATGCAGCATTAAAAATTGTGTGAACTATACTTTTCCCATGGTCCTTTTGCTTTTTTGTCCAATCTTGACCCCTCAATTTATTCCGGACATCCATAGATATGGGACAGTTTGACTACTTCAGTCTCTATACTTCCTGCTACTAGAATGTTCAGAGAAAACTCTAAAATTGTTGGATAGGGGCTATTCCTCCTATTATTTTTTATTTTTAATTTTTATTTTATTTATTTTTTAATTGCATTTTAGATTTTGGGGTACATGTGAAGAACATGCAAAATTGTTGCATAGGTACACACATGGCAGTGTGATTTGCTGCCTTCCTCCCCATCACCTGTATCTGGCATTTCTCCCCATGCTATCTCTCCCCAACTCCCCACCCCTCGCTGGATGACATCCTAACTTCTCACTTGCAAACATCGAACATGCCTGGTCCATTTAAATAAAAAGCTACACTTGCTCATCTGCCCTCCAAACACCAAAATACTAGTTTGTAGTTTTATATAGAACAATTTTATTCTAGAAGAAGACAGAACCAGTTTAATTTTCAAACTCCTGTCACACCTGGACCTTCAGGTATTCTTCCTCATCTCGGTCTCCAAATAGGGAAGTCATTATAGACTACTATCTCATCTTTGAGATAGAACAACAAATCAAGCTTCCCGATTGCCTAATTTTGAACTTTGACCTCTCTATTCATGACAAGACTTCTGCTAAATTTTAAATATGCTATCTTTATTTTTACTCCAGTTCTGATTACTGGTTTTTTAAAATACGCCTATTTTGCAAGTTTATTTCCCAGCAATTGGCCTAATATTCCAGTCCCTCAGGCAATGGAAGACTCATGTTGAACCCTTAGAATCAGCTGAAAATCTTTCCCAGTGTTAATTGTTTGATGTATATTTTAAATCTCAAAGTTTTACCTGCCATATGTCAAACTTCTGGTAAGATATCTTGTTTTTCCTGAAAATTAAAAAAAAAAGATTTAAAGAAATATTATCAGAGAATTGCAGTTGAAGAAAGTCATTGCTGAAACTTGAATTACTGGTCTGGAAAATCAAGCAGTTACTTAAAGCACAGAAGACAGGATCAAAGAAGTATAAATCTTACGGAGGAAGTCAGTTACTCAAGGATATAGACAATCTAATATACCAAAAATAAAAGTCCCAGAAGGAAAAAATGGAGGAACATATGAAGAAGAGACAGTAACTAAATAATTCTAGAAGACAATTTCCCCTGGTCAAATAAAGAATCAAGTATTTTGAACATGTAGATTGAAATAACTCACCAAGTTCTAGGCAAGATGGATAAGAAAACAAATACACAGAGACATACCTTTGTAAAATCCCTAACTTCAAGAATAAAGAGAAGAGTCTTACGAGGTTTAACATGGAAGATATGGGTTAATTTAGAGAAAAAAAAAGGATTCAACTGGCTTGGACTGTTATATTCTACACTGAATGTTAGCAAAGTGGTAAAATTATGCTAAGAAAAGTGATCAATGAATTATAACTTAAGAGTCCTAGATCCAGCCAAGATATTCACCTGTTAGAGTGAGAGAAAAGTATTTTTGAATAGAGAATATATCACCTACACACACATACAATATGATGAACATACTCAATAAAATATTCTAAATAAATAACATGACTCAAATCAGACTCCTCAAAATTGGAAAATATGAAGTAGAAAAAACCAAGACATATAGAATCAGTCTTTCTCTTTTCTTTCCCTCTTTCTCAGTCTTTCCCCTCTCTGCAAATGAATAATAATAAGTAATGGGATATAGGTAAGTCAAAAAATGATTCTTAAAATATAGAGACATAGTACAAGGGAATAAAGTTAAACTAAAAGTACAAAACTATCTTAGCATAACCTAGGATATGAGATAACCTAGGATATGAGATAAAGTGGGTTAAAAAAAAGTGCTTTCAAGGTCTCATCCTATTAGCATAAGACTGGAAAACTGGGGATAAAATTTAGCATCTTTGTGAGAAGAAATTGTTAAATAGTATATTATTATTAACAGAAAAACATATATTTGAATGTGAGCATTTGAAAATAAATGCTAGAGAAAAGAAAAAGTTGAGAGCTTACATATTATAAAGGAGAAAGAGGAATAGTTATAATTTTAAAAACCCAGATAAGAAAGAAAAACAAAATGATAAACAATAAGTATGAAGTAAGATAGAAGAAATTAAATAAAGCACATCAGTGGGTGTACTAAATGTAAGGCTCCTAATTTCAATGAATACAAGATGGACACTATAACATTGTGTTGCTCGTCAAAATCCAGTTATGTATGGCTTATAAGAACTACACAGACAGGTTGAAAAATAATGGAATGAACTAAGAGATGCTAAGAAATGCAAATAAAAAGAAAGCATGGATTCACTATGAATATTAAATAGAGTGAAATATAAGAATAAAAAAGACTCAACTGGATAAAGAGAGATTATGTGATCCCGAGAGCTATTATTTATAAGGAAGATATGATTGTCATAATCATTTAGGACCAAAAACAGTACATCTAAATATATAAAGTGAAAAGCATTAGCAACACAACAATCTTATTAATATACCTTTTTAGTAGGACACTTTAATTGAAGTGTTTCATACTACATAGTAGAAATTTATTGACAAAAAAATAAAAACAAATAATACTATCACTAAGCCTATTTTATATTCGTACATCTTAAAATTCTTTAAAATGGAAAATATAATTGTGTTATATGTCCTTAGAAGGTACACAAAAATCTACAATGTATTTGGCACAAAGAAAGCCTTAACACATTTTAAAAGAGAAGAGACATGGCAGTGTATGTTTTTGATAATAGTCTAGTAAAATTAAGCAAAATAAAAATATGACTAAAGAATTTACTCATTGAAAAATTAAGCCTCTTATACAGCCTTTTATCCAAGAGGGTACCAAAACTAAAATTCTAAATCATTTACACAGCAATGAAATGAAAACATATTATGAGAAAACTTATAAGACACGGAAAAGCTTAATCAGAGAAAAATCTATAGTATTAAATGCCTTTATAACTTGAGAACAAAGACTGAAAATAAAATTTAAAAAATTGAGGAAAAAAAACACTTGTGATTTTAATTAGCAAAAACTATGAAGCATGTATATAAAAATATCTAAAAACTGGAAAGGAAAGGATATAATTATAGCTGTAAAAGAGATGATATGAATTATGTGAATTCTTAATAGCATGGAATCTGAAAACCTAGAAGAAATATACTTAAATTGTTCCAAGAAGTAGAAAATGTGAAAGACCAATTATCACAGAAGAGATTGGAAACGTAATTATCTAAAATTTAAAATAAAATTAAACACAGGCAGACACCAAGGTGGTTTCAGAGCTAAGTCTACCAATCTTTAAAAATTAAATACTTCTGATGTTAACTAAATCAGAAACTTCCTCAAATTGATTTTATGAAAGGAGAAGAATCTTAATTCAAAATCTTGTAACAATAGCACAGAAACTCTATATGTAGACTTAACCTATTAATATAGAAGAAAAAATTATCTATGAAATACAGTATGATCAAGAAAAGTTCATCAGATATCAGTAAAAAAATACAATATAAATAAGTGGGGTAATTTGGGTAATGCAAAGATAGTTCAATATCAGAAAATCTGCCAAGGAAATTCACCGTATCCACACAGTAAAGGAGAAAAATCATTAAAATAGATAAAAGAGCATTTGTTAAGATTCTGTAGAAAAATCTAAACTCTAAGCAAAATTACCTTGAAAGGAAGCTTATTTTACATTATCTTAAATATAATAATTTACCAAACAAATTAACAAACATCAAAATTCTAAAGTGAAACTCTAATGCCATTCCTTTAAGAACATGCATAATACACAATGCTCATTCTTGTAAATGTTGCTCAATACTATTTGGCATGTTTGACAGATATA
This sequence comes from Ateles fusciceps, assembly GCA_036589455.1. NCBI lineage: Eukaryota > Metazoa > Chordata > Mammalia > Primates > Atelidae > Ateles > Ateles fusciceps. The sequence goes on from JAZHEH010002565.1 coordinate 2,974,980, forward strand.
ATTGTTGCCAGCATCTTCAAATGTTCCAGGGGCTTTTGTATGTGAAAATCATTCTACTATTATCATTTAATTTAATGCTAAATTTATTATCCTGATAAATTTAGGTAATAAAATTTATCTAAAACTTTAAACAGTACTTTTATAATAAAACATAGTAATTAAAAATTACATAAGCTAGCTCACCAACTTTTCCTAAATATTTTTAAGTTAGACAATAGAATCAAATTTCCAACTTTATTTACATGAATCAACTTCTTAAATACAGACAGAATAGAGTATGTTGATATCAACTATACAACTTACTATTATAAGGTACTTAACATACAACCAAAGTATTAATGTTATTGACTGATTGTCTTTTTTATTAGTTTTATACTGTTTGTGATCAGATGCCTAATTACTTGCAGGAAGCACGTGTTCCACTCTGCTCCTCCATCCGTGTGTTACTGGGGGATACTCCCACCTAGAGATGCTCACATTATTTATGGCTGCCTGTGGGTGAATTTGTCTCATTCTGTGGTTCAGTATCATGGAGTCCACTTGTCTACAGATGTAAGACATGTTCTCAAATATTAGTCATATTTTGTTTTTCATATGACTGAAGAACTTACGCATTGAAAAATTAAGCCTCTTATACAGCCTTTTATCCAAGAGGATACCAAAACTAAAATTCTGAATCATTTACACAGCAATGAAATGAAAACATATTATGAGAAAACTTACAAGATACAGAAAAGCTTAGTCAGAGGAAATGTATAGTATTAAATGCCTTTGTACTTGAATCTTTCTTGACCATCTTTACAACCTGAGATGTTGTAGGAGATATATTTATTGGATCCTTTATTAGAGACAGAAAGCATATAGGCAAAGCCGAACCAATGTGAAATGTAAATTACAACAGCAATAGTAATATCTAATTTTGAAGATTAGAATAGATAGAATTAAAATACTAAAAAAGCGTGTACTTTATGAAGGACTTTAAGTGGTTGGACTTAAAGTATTGTAACTGTACAATCTAAGTGTATTTATTTGGGAGGGGATGATATACTGCTTAAAACCAAATCATTAAATTGGAATGTTAACATGTCAAGGTAAACATGCAAAGCATAGAAACAGAATCTTTAACTTCCAAGTTAATATAGATATTTTAAGAAGACAACAACAAAAAAGAAAATCTTTCTGAAAGAGTGTAGGATATAAGAAAAAAAGAAATATAAAAACAGTGAAACAAATAATCTGGTAGGAGTTAATCCAAGCAAATAGGTAATCATGGTAAATGTACAAATTTTTCAGGTAAGAGGCAAAATTTTCAGACTGAGTAAAAGTCTTACAAAATCTAGGTTTATGCCTTTCAAGAACAAAGAAAGACTGAAAATTTACAAGACAGAAAGAGATTCTAGGCAAATACTATTCAAAAAAGTTGTTGTGTCTATTTTAATCTCAGATAAAATAGACTTTAGGACCAAAACATGTCTTATTGGAAATAAATAGAATCATTACATATTGATAAACTGTTGATTCACCAGGACAATTCAGCAAGTCTAAAATTTTATGCAACTGGTGTCTTTAAAATATATAAATTGGATTAAATTATAAGAAAACAATAAATCCATATTACATTAAAAGATTGTAATTCTCTCATTTATTTATGAATGGAGCAGCCCCAAATCAGTAAGAATAGAGATTATTTTAACTATAAAATTAAGAGGGTTGAACAGGGGAATTGTGTCTCATGCAACCTTAATGACAAGGCTCAAACGGGAATGACAACCCAGCTCTCTAAGCCATATTACTATTGCTGGAAGGACTACCTCTCTTGTAATTGAGAGGCAGTCTTTCTAGCAATATCTATTACAAGAGAGGTAGTCCTTCCAGCAATATGTGCTCATATGCTGGGGTTTTGTGGTTTTCCTTTCTTGTTTTTGTAACTGGCATTTATCCCCACTTCTCTTTGTGCTTTCTTTTGGTTTTCAGAGACAGTTAGTGTGGCAAGTATATTTTCTAAAATTCCTTGCCTAAGATTTCCAGATTAGATTCTGCCATGAGAAGCAGCCCTATGACATTTTGAAGAGGAGTAGCACAGGAGTTTACTGCTCTGGAGACAGTGGTGGTGAGTGGGCTTTGGCAGACAAGAGAGGCATCTGGGCCTTCTGTGAGTCACCCACCTCAAGGTTGCAAGAAGCTAAAATAATCACAATAGTTTTCAGTCATTTATACAGTATTTCAATTTCCTAAAAATTTGCAATAATTTTATTTAACTTTTAATCTGTCAGGCCTTCTCATTGTTTTAGTGGTACCTGATTTCTTATATTACATTTCCTTTTGCTTTAAACCTAGAAACTACTAAAAGGAGCAATATTTTTTTCTAATGGACTCAGCAAGAGTGTCTCCTTTAGTAATTTGTGTTCCCTAAAGTCAATTTGCTTGTTTATACTTATAACTACAACTAATGATTTGATAATGTACATTTTTTCAAGCACACCTGAATCACCTATGAAAACTGAACATATATTAGTTCAGGAAGCATGTTTCAAAAGTATCAAAAATGTCTCTGACCACAATTCAGCTAGGTTAGAAATTCATAATAAAATATTTGAAAAAAATTTAACGAGATACTTTAAACATCTTTCCAAGGCCAGGCACAATGGCACATGCCTGTAATCCCAGCACTTTGGGAGGCTGAGGTGGGTGAGTCCCTTAGGCCAGGAGATCAAGACTAGCCTGGGTAACATGATGAAACCCTGTCTCTACTGAAAATACAAAAATTAGCCAGGTGTGGTGGTGTGCGCCCCAATCCCAGCTACTCAGGAGGCTAAGGCAGGAGAATCACTTCAACCCAGGAGGTGGAGGCTATAGTGAGCCGAGACTGTGCCACGGTACTCCAGCCTGGGCAATGGAGTGAGACTCTATCTCAAGAAAAACCTAAACAAACAAACAATAAAACCCCCATCTTTCTAAATAAATAATGGCTCCAAGAAAATAACATAATGGAAATTAGAAAGTAGTAATCATTGTGAATGGAGTATGCATCAAAATACGTAAGACAAATCTGAAGTGTTACTATGTACAAATTTAAATGGTAATAACACTACACAAATAATTTTTTACAAGTAAGTTGATGTGATAGACTGAAGATTCCTTGACATTTGTATAAAAATACCTATGTCTATTATTACCTTTAATCCTGGTAGGAATCTGTGATGATTTTATCAATAGAATATGGAGAGATAATGGGATGATTCTTTCTGGACTCAGACTTTAGGAGACTGGCAGCTTCCGTTTCCTGTCCATTGGAACACATATGCTTGGAACCTATTCACCTTGCTTTATTGAATCCAAGCAGTTCCATGGAGATGCCCACGTGGAGAGTAACCGAAGCCTCAGTCCAACAGTAAGGCTCAAATCCCAGCAGAGAGCTTACCAGCCATGTAAGTGAGCCATCTTGGAAGTGAGCCACTGGGCTTCCGTAGCCTCCCCTGCTAATGCCATGTAGAGCAGAAACAAGCCATTCAACTAAACCCTACCCAAATTGCAGATTAGTGAGCACAATAAATTATTGTGTGATTTTAATCCACTAGGTTTTGGAGTGGTTTGTTACATAGCAGTTATGGGAGAGTAAATAACTTGATGAAACTGATAATTCCATAGAAAAATATAATTTTCCAAAATGTACTCAAGATAAAGTAGAAAGCTAGAATAGTCTCCAATGCTATTAAATAAATCACACTAGAAGTTAAAATCTTTCATAAAGAACAAATGAACATTTAGGCAGTTATACAGATGTCTTTTACCAAACAGTGGACAGACCACTTCAATTTTATACAAACTCCTCTGGAGAATAGAAAAAGAAGAGATATGTTGCTGCTTGTTTTATTAGGCAGGTATTATTTGATTATTAACCAAATATAGTATGAAAAAAATCATAAACCAATGTCACTCATGATCACAGATATAATAGTTCCAAAGGGAATATTTGCAAACCAACCAACAAAGTATATTAAAGTGCTAGTAAATCATGACCATGTTTTATTTATCTCAGAAAAAAAAATTTAGAAAAAAAAATCAGAAATACCATTTACCTTACCAAATTAATATATTGATTACCTACTAAATTAATTAAGGTAGAAAGTCAACTTGCTTGATCTCAGGCCAATAAAACAAAAACATTACAAAACAAAAAATGCTGAAAATTATTCAACATTAATTTAAAACAAAACAAAACAAAATTCCAGAAAGCCAGGCAGAGATGGATTTCCTTAACTTGATAAACTGTATCAAAGGTACCAAGTAAATTCTCTTTGTTTAAATGTAATTGGTACATTTGAGATTAAATTTTATAATTTTGTAATTTTCCAAACCATTATCTTATTGTCCAATACCATTCATGAATAGTTTTAAAAAATGTAATTTATGAACTCTCTATGATTTGCATATTTTTCTGGCACTCTCTAATTTAATTTTTGTTAACAGGTTGATTTAATATGTGTCAGGAAGATATACTTTCAACATTAGTTTTAATTTTTTTAGAGAAATTTCCTTATGAACTTTTGAATTAGATTGCCTGATCCAACAAAACAAAGTAAAATGTTTCATTTTTATTAGGATCACAATAAATATATTGGTTAAACTGGGAAAAATGATACTTTTATCATATTGAGTCTTCATATAAAAGAGTATGCCATCCCCTTTTATTTGTTTATTTTAAAATATTCTTCATAAGCTATGTAGAGTTTTTCCATGCCCCCTTTCTTGCCAAATTCTCTGTTATTATTCAATTTAGTTGCAGTTTTCTCTCTCCGCTCTACTTTGGCTGGCAGAGAAAATGTGTATGTGTTCTCTACAAATATACACTTAGTAGAATAAGCAGAAATCAACACTCCTCTTTGTTGCACCAATCAATCAATACTCTCTCATTACAGCTATATAAATCAATTCATTTTTATTACATTTACCTTTACATTTTTCCTTTTGAGTATCATTATAGATGGATCTTTTCTTTTTTCCTTCAAATACAACTTGTTCCAGTCAACCTGAATTTCTGTTTTCCTTTTTATACCCATATTGTTCTAACTGGCCAGTACAAACTCCTTTAGACCTTCCTTTGTGTTTTCAGCACTACCTCAGGTATTTTTAAAACATCCTTGTTTTCTAGCAGTGACATTTTCTAGGCCCATCTTGCTTTTTCCCCTGCCACAAATAACAGGATTGGTTCTAATGAAAAGTATTATCAAAGATCAAAATCTAAGTGCTAGAGGAACAAAGCAACTTGTTCCACATGGATATTTCGGTTGGTAATGTGACTCCCCCTGCTAGTGATTGGCCATGAACTGTCTTTCTTTGTTAAAGTCCTTTTTTAGTCTATGATGGTATATAAAGTTTATATGGTTTAACTGTAGCATTACTAACTCCTTTTATAGTAATTCTAATATAATAATGTATTTATTTTCTCTATAATATTTCTGTTTATACCTTTAACTCCTCATCCAATTTGCAATTTTGCTGCCCTCCGTAATGTTCCCCGCCAAGACTGCATTACATTACAATAAGACAGCAAAGCAAAAAAAAAAATTTCAATAACTACTCTGAAAAAGAGAGATACAATTATTTTTTATTCTACTGTATGATTAGATAGCTTAAAAAGAAAGAAGTTAAGAAAACTAGTAGGTTTAATATGGGAATTTGATAAGGTAGCTGAATATGAGGTTAACAGGCAAGAATTATTAGCTTTATCTTTACTGGCAATAGCAAGCTAGAAATAGAAATGTGAAAATAGTCCATTTTCAATTGTGACAAACCATGTGATAAAGAACTCATTTAAAGAAAACTTCAAAATTATATTACAGCATATGAAACAAGATCTGAATAAGGTACAAAGATGTGATATATTATAAACAGTAAGTTTTATGGTTTTTCTATTTTTAACCTTTGGATTATAGGTGATATTTAACTTCATACGAAATAATATACATCTGAGTATAACTAAAATACATGAAAAAGAATAAGTATGAGTTTTCTTGCTAGATATTAAATTATACTATGGTTATACTCTACCAATCACATTTTGTTGCCATAACGATGCGTAAGAGACACCCTATACCTCAGGGGCTTATAGCAGCAAGCATTTCTTCTAAGCATCTATGTGCAGGTTGCTGAGATCACTTTGCTTCATGTTGCATATTAGTTGAGCTTGGATCTGGGTTTCAGTCTGGCGTCAGATCTACTTCAGGTCTTTACAGCCTTGGATCAGCAGCAACCAGGACATGTCCTTCTCATGGTGGTTCACAGAAGGACAAAGATTTTGGCTTGAAACTAGTACATTGTCACTTCTGCCCACATTCTATCGGCTAAAAAGAAATCACATGCTCAGGCCCAACATTTTTGCATACATTGTCATTAATCTTTGCAACAGTACTCTCAATTTGAATAATGCTATCATCATTTTAAGTTTGATGAAACATCCATAGAAAGATAAATAATACGCCCAAGATCTCCTAGCTGGGGATCTGAACTAATGATAGACTCTCAGATCTCTTTGCTTCACCACATAGCCTTCACCCCCTTCCCCAATTCTACTTTTTTTCTCTTTTTTGGTTGATATTGCCTCTGTCTTTTCTTCTAAAGAAGTAGTTCTCAGCCTGTGCGGCTATGAGGAATATTTTCTAACATCCAACAACTTTTTCAGACCAGTATCAGTTGGTAGTTATGTTTTTGCATTTGTAATTACTGATCAAATACATAATGAAAATAAATTTTCATAAATTTAATAAATCATAAATTGATTTTAAATTAATTCATATTTGATTATTCTTTTGGAACCTATAGGTATTTGAAAACTATAGTGATAAGTGTAAGCATATTATCTCATCATTTGAAAATGCCTAGAATGCATACGGATCTGAAAATTCCTAATAATAGTTTGGGGTCTCCCTGAGAACCCACAATTTCAAGACTGAAAATTACTGTTCTATAAGATGTTAACATCTGTTCTCCTAAGTTTTCAACCTCCAGTTTGCAAAGACTGACTCTCACTTTAATCTTTATTGGTATTTTACTTACTAATTTGTTTAGTTCCCAATCTCCTTTTATATTCATTGTATGATCACAGCAGCTAAGTGATCAAGACAATAAAACAGGTGATATTGGACCCAGCTATCTGTGTCTGCCAGCACTTATTGGTCCTGGAGAAACCATTGAGCACAGTTGCTCTTACAGGTTTTTTTTTTCTCCCTCACCTCCCAGCTTTGAGGCAACACTCAAATTACTATCTTCCACTTACCCAACTTCCTGGCAGTTTATTTTAGAAAAGTGTTACCTCTCTGTGACTTTAGGCCCTGGCTTATTTCCCTGGTCCATCCTATTTATTTACCACCATCTCTACCAGCTCAATCCTAATTATATAGGTGTCTGTTCCTGCTATAATCTGGGCTTTAGGCAAAGGCAGGAAGTAGTAAAGGAATTCTAACCTACTGTTTGTTAAACTTTGGTGTGGAACCATGATTCCTGTTTGTCTTTTCTGTAATTCTAGCCCAATTGATCCCTTTTGGACTCTTGTTCAATGGACTTTCTATGATTTTCAGACTTTTTTTTTTGAGTCCCACAGTTTTTCTTTAGGAACCCATGCATGTAAGAAGACCTCATATCACAGCTCCTAAACCCAGGTTCCACCACCTCTGCTGTCATATGGCTGTGTAAGCCAACTCACAATACCCAGAGTCTGCTTTGGTCCCCATTCTGATTAGGTTCCAGAAGCAAATCTATTTTACCTTCTTTTACTACTCAGTCTCATATTCATACACATGCACCTGACCTGCCTTGCTCTGTGTTTACCAGTCTCTTCTCCAGCTGCTGGGAAATAGGTTTCTAAGCTCTATCTGTTTGTCAGAATATAGCTGCTGCTATTTTATCTTAGACTTCCATTCCATTTACCCAAATGATGAATGAAGAAATTCTAATAAAAGATATCAACACACAAAAGAAAGATGCTCTGGAAGTGGTCACAATCTTGGAAAATTGTTGGTCACCATCTTGGAAAATCAAACCTAATATCTCAATAAGAGAGAGCATCTCTGGAAAGTAAAAATTGTCAATAGTAGGTGAGAGTGGGATTTTTTCAACCCATAGTCTATATGGGTCAGTGAAAAGAGATTGATGAATAGTAGATTCTTAACAGACTTGTATCTAGGATGGAAAATTTATGAAGACCCAATCAATAAATCCAAGGTGGGTCAAAAAAATAAATCCAAGTATGAACAAGCAATAAAAATCTAGGTTGTCAGATTCAAGGGAATCAGATAAAAAATGGAATTTAGATATAAAGTCAGGGTGTAAAAGTTAAGATAGTATACTAATGGGGCTCATGACTAAATGAGCTGATGTGGGAAATGTGAATCTTAATTTTATTTTTTTGAGACAGAATCTTGCTCGGTCACCCAGGCTGGAGTGTAGTGGCATGATCTCTGCTCACTGCAACCTCCGCCTCCTGGGTTTAAGTGATACTCGTGCCCCAAGCTCTGGAGTAGCTGGGATTACAACGAGTGCCACCAAACCCAGCTAATTTTTGTATTTTTAATAGAAATGGGGCTTTGCCATGTTGTCCATGCTGCTCTCGAACTCCTGGTCTCAAATGATCCACCCACTTCGGTCTCACAAAGTGCTGGGATTACAAGCATGAGCTACTGCACCCAACTGGAAATGGTTAAAATTCTTATAGAGCCCAGGTAGTGGACCGGTATAGCAGTGCTTCGACATGTTCAGTGGTCATGGATGAATGTATATACACAGTAGCCAAAAAGTGTGTTAGGAAATGCCAGGCTTGCCAATGTAAGTGCTACCAACACCTACCAGCACCTGATGTGCTTTTGAGAGTGGATCCAATGTCAGAAACCATATTAAACCATATTCTGCCTGGCTATGAGTAAATTGCTATGCTGTACTAATAAATTCTGAGATACGATTTCAAGTTTTTGATTGTAACACATGGCAGGAAATGTTTTCTGTTCCTGCACCATACCTCTCTGTGCGCTGTGTGTTTATGTGTGTGGTATGTATATCTATATCTACATATCTATATAACAAAACAAGTTTATCAAAATAATATTATTTATATAAGAAATTATTGATATATTTACTTAATGAGTTTTTTTTTTCTTTTTATAAAATCTGGTTGTGATTTGATGAATGATTTCAGTATTCACTAGTGGGAAAAGACCTTTAGGTTAAAAACCATTAGTGTATGACTTACCAGAAGTAAGAGAGACATATTTGTGTAGATGAAACTGCCTGTTTTCTATTTATTGACAAATACACTTCCACAGCATCTTTCTTTTGTGTGTCGATTTCTTTTTTAGAATTTCTTTCATGGCTTAGATCTGAAACCTATATTTTCTTTGGTGACTTATGCTTTCAAGTTTAAGATGGATGCTTTATCTACTCAGCTATCAATGATTTTACATTTTCTGAATAATATGTTATTACTTCTAAGCCACTATTACAACTATTAAGAGTTATAATTTATATTGACTTCAAAGCAACTGTTACTGCTTTAGATGTTTTAGGAAAATTTATAATAAACCTACGTCAGTTCCACCACTGAGAATCTTACTTTCCTTAACTCCCACTGACAATCATTTCAGAGATGAAGAAATGACAAACAAAATAAGGGAGAATGATCTAACATCTGGTTGAATATTTGTTTACAAGTACTCATTGATGGAATTAATTCAAGCAAGGTTTCTAATATTTTACTAGATATATTTTTAGTTAGTACTAATCAGAATAACTTATTGCTAGTAAATGTATTGATTGAAGATATAGATAATATGTTAAAGTATTAGGTGGGACAGAACTGGCAATAATTTATAATGTTTTGCATAACATAATTAATATTAAAATCTGATAAGTAGACTTAAAACTTAACAATGATGAATATAAAGTCCTACATTTAGATTTAACTGGTTAGACAGTGGGTGTAGCCCAAGTAGGGCAAACTGAGGCAGGGTGGGGCACTGACTCACCTGGGAAGTGCAATGGGCCAGAGGACTCCCCCTCCTACCCAACAGAGGCCATCAGGCACTTTTTCCAGACACTTCGGCACTCTGCCTCAGATACTGTGCTTCTCCCATGGTCTTTACATCCCACAGACCAGGAGATTCCAGCTGGGGCCGACAAGCACTTTGAGCTTCCAGCACAAAACTGGGCCACCACTTTAGCTGGTGCCTGGAATGCCTGTGAGACAGAGCCACCCATTCTCCTGAAAAAAAGTGGGCTGAAGGCAGAGAACCAAGTGATCTTCTGGCTTGGCGGGTCCCACCCCACAAAGATCAGCAAACTGAAACCCACTGGCTTGAGATTTTTGCAGCCAGCACAGCAGTTTAAGCTTGATCTGGGATGGTTGAGATCAGTGGAGTGAAGGGCATCCACCATTACTGAGGCAATCCACCATTACCAAAGCAGTCCACCATTGCTGAGGCAGTCTACCATTACCGAGGCAGTTTTAAACTTGCCTGTGTAAACAAAATCACAAGGAAGTTCACACAGCAGCTGGGCGGAGCCCATGGCAGCTCAGCAACACCTCTGCAGGCAGACTGTGACTATACTCCCTTCTTGTTGGTCAGGGCATCTCTGAAAAAGGCAGCAGCCTGTCAGGGACTTACAAATAAAGCGTGACCTTCCCAGGACGAGCATCTGGGAAAAGGGGTGGTTGTGAGTTCCACTGCAGCAGACTTAAACGTCTCTGCCCAACAGCTCTGAAGGGAGCGACAGAGCTCCCAGCACAACACTTGAGCTCTGATAAGGGACAGACTGCCTCCTCAAGCAGCTCCCTGACCCCCATATATCCAAAGAGACATCTCATACAGGAGAGCTCTGGCTGACTTCTGGCAGGTACCCTTCTGGGACAAAGCTACCCCATGGGTGATTCCCAGGCAAGCAGGGTTTGGAGTGGACCTCCAGCAGTCCTGCAGCAGAGGAGCCTGACTGCTAGAAGGAAACTAAAAAAAAAAGAAATAACTTCAACATCAACAGAAAGGACGTCCACTCAGAGACCCTATCTGAAAGTCACCAACTTCAAAGACCAAAGGTAGATAAATCAACAAAGATGGGAAGAAACCAGCACAAAAAGGCTTAAATCACCAAAAGCCAGAGTGCCTCTCCTCCTCCAAGGGATCACAATTCCTCACTTGCAAGGGAACAAAACTGGATGGAGAATGAGTTAGATGAAATGACAGAGGCAGGCTTCAGAAGGTGGGTAGTAACAAACTTCTCTGAGCTAAAGGAACATGTTCTAAGCCAATGCAAAGAAACTAAGAACCTTTAAAAAAGGTTAGATGAAATACTAACTAGAATAACAAGCTTAGGGAAGAACATAAACAACTTGATGGAACTGAAAAACACAGCACAAGAACTTCGCAAACATACACAAGTTTCAATAGCTGAATCGACCAAGCAGGAGAAAGGATATCAGAGATTGAAGATCAACTCAATGAAATAAAATGAGAAGGTGGCCAGGCACAGTGTCTCACGCCTGTAATCCCAGCACTTTGGGAGACCGAGGTGGGCAGATCACATGGTGAAACCCCGTCTCTACTAAAAATACAAAAATTACCTGGATGTGGTGGTGTGCACCTGTAGTCTCAGCTACTCAGGAGGCTGAGGCAGGAGAATTACTTGAACCTGGGAGGCAGAGGTTGCAGTGAGCCGAGATCGTGCCACTGCATTCCAGCCTGGTGCCTGGCAACAAAGCAAGACTATGTCTCAAAAAAAAAAAAAAAAAAAGAGAGAAGGCAAGATTAGAGAAAAAAGAGTGAAAAGAAATGAAAAAAACCTCCAAGAAATATGGGATTATGTGAAAAGACCTAATCTACATTTGATCAGTGTACCTGAATGTGATGGGGAAAATGAATCCAAGCTGGAAAACACTCTTCAGGATATTATCCAGGAGAACTTACCAAACCTAGCAAGGCAGGCCAACATTCAAATCCAGGAAATATAGAGAACATGACAAAGATATTCCTCAGATTCTCCAGGGTTGAAATGAAGGAAAAAATGCTAAGGACAGCCAGAGAGAAAGGTCAGGTTACCCACAAAGAGAAGCCCATCAGACTCAGTGGATCTCTCACAGAAACCCTACACGCCAGAAGAGAGTGGGGGCCAATATTCAACATCCTTGAAGAAAAGAACTTTCAACCCAGAATTTCATATCCAGCCAAACTAATATTCATAAGTGAAGGTGAGGTAAAACCCTTTAAGGACAAGCAATCGCTGAGAGATTTCACCGCCAGGCCTGCATTACAACAGCTCCTGAAGAAAGCACTAAACATGGAAAGGAACAACCAGTACCATCCACTGCAAAAACAAACCAAATGGTAAATACCATCAACACAGTGAAGAAACTGCATCAACTAATGGGCAATATAACCAGCTAGTATCAAAATGGCAGGATCAAATTCACACATAACAATATTAACCTTAAACATTAATGGGCTAAATACCCCAATCAAAAGACACAAACTGGCAAATTGGATAGTCAAGACCCATTGGTGTGCTGTATTTAGGAAACCTGTCATATGGCAAATCCACACATAGACTCAAAATAAAGGGATGGAGGAATATTACCAAGCAAATAGACAGCAAGAAAAAGCAGGGGTTGCAATCCTAGTCTCTGATAAAACAGACTTTAAACCAACAAAGATAAAAAGAGACAAAGAAGGGCATTATATAATGGTAAAGGAATCAATGCAACAAGAAGAGCTAACTATCCTAAATATATATGTACTCAATACAGTAGCAATCAGATACATAAAGCAAGTTCTTAATGATCTACAAAGAGACTTAGACTCCCACACAATAATAGTGGGAGACTTTAACACTCCACTGTCAATATTGGATCAACAAGACAGAAAATTAACAAGGATATCCAGGACTTGAACTGAGATCTGGACCAAGTGGACCTAATAGACATCTACAGAACTCTCCACCCTAAATCCAAAGAATATACATTCCTCTCAGCACCACCTCACGCTTACTCTAAAATTGACCACATAATTGGAAGTAAATCACTCCTCAGCAAATGCAATAGAATGGAAATCATAACAACCAGTTCTCAGACCACAGTGCATTCAAATTATACTCAGGATTAAGAAACTCACTCAAAACCCCACAACTACATGGCAACTGAGCAACCTCCTCCTGAGTGACTACTGGATAAATAATGAAATGAAGGCAGAAATAAACATGTTCTTCAAAACCAATGAGAATGAAGACATAACATGTCAGAATCTCTGGGACACATTTAAGGCAGTGTCTAGAGGGAAATTTATAGCACTAAATGTCCACATGAGAAGCAAGGAAAGATCTAAAATTGACACCCTATTGTTACAATTAAAAGAAGTAGAGGAGCAAGGTCAAACAAATTCAAAAGCTAGCAGAAGACAAGAAATGACTAATATCAGAGCAGAATTGAAGGAGATAGAGACACAAAAAAACCCTTCAAAAAATCAATGAATCCAGATGCTGGTTTTTTGAAAAGATCAACAAAATAGATAGACTGCTAGCTCGACAAATAAAAGAAGAAGAGAGAGAGGAATTGAATAGATGCAATAAAAAAAAAAGATAAAGGGGATATCATCACCAATTCCACAGAAATACAAACTACCATCAGAGATTACTACAAACAACTCTATGCACATAAACCAGTAAATCTAGAAAAATCTGATAAATTCCTAGACACTTACACCCTCCCAAGACTAAACCAGGAAGAAGTTGAATCCTTGAATAGACCAATAACAAGGTCTGAAGTTGAGGCAGCAATTAATAGCCTACCAATCAAAAAAAAGTCCAGGACCAGATGGGTTCACAGCCAAATTCTACCAGAGGTACAAGAGGAGCTGGAACCATTCCTTCTTAAACTGTTCCAAACAATACAAAAAGAGGGGAACCCTCCCTAACTCATTTTATGAGACCAACATCATCCTGATACCAAAACCTGGCAGAGACACAATTAAAAAAGAAAATTTCAGGTCAATATCCATGATGAACATTGATGTAAAAATCCTTAATAAAATATTGGCAAACCAAATCTAGCAGCACATCAAAAAGCCTATCCATTACGATCAAGTCAGCTTCATTCCTGTGATTCAAGGCTGGTTTAACATATGCAAATCTATAAATGTAATCCATCACATAAACAGAACCAAAGACAAAAACCACATGATTGTCTCAATAGATGCAGAGAAGGCCTTCGACAAAATTCAACAGCCTTTTATGCTAAAAACTCTCAATAAACTAGGTATCAGTGGGACATGTCTCAAAATAATAAAAGCTATTTATGACAAACCCACAGCCAATATCATAATGAATGGGCAAAAACTAGAAGCATTCCCTTTGAAAACTGACACAAGACAAGGGTGCTCTCTCTCACCACTCCTATTTAACATAGTTATTGGAACTTCTGACCAGAACAATCAGGCAATGAAAAGAAATAAAGGGTATTCAATTAGGAAAAGAGGATGTCAAATTGTCTCTATTTGCAGATGACATGATTGTATATTTAGAAGACCCCGTCATCTTAGCCCAAGATCTCCTTAAGCTGATAAGCAGTCTCAGGATACAAAATCAATGTGCAAAAAATCACAAACATCCCTATATACCAATAACAGACAAAGAGCTAAATCATTAGTGAACTCCCATTCACAATTGCTACAAAGAGAATAAAATACCAGGAATACAACTAACAAGGGGTGTGAAGGACCTCTTCAAAGAGAACTACAAACCACTGCTCAAGGAAATAAAAGAGGATGCAAACAGATGGAAAAACATTCCATGCTCTTGGTTAGGAAGAATGAATATTGTGATAATGGCTGTACTGCTGAAAGTAATTTATAGATTCAATGCTATTCTCATCAAGCTACCATTTACCTTCTTCACAGAACTGGAAGAAAACCTTAAACTTCATATGGAACCAAGAAATAACCTGCCTAGCCAAGACAATCCTAACAAAAAATATAAATAAATAAATAAATAAATAAATAAAAGCTGGAGGCATCATGCTACCTGACTTCAAACTATACTACAAAACTACAGTAATCAAAACAGCACAGTACTGGTACCAAAACAGAAATATAGACGATTGGAACAGAACAGAGGCCTCAGAAGTAATGCCACACATCTACAACCATGTGATCTTTGACAAACCTGACAAAAACAAGCAATGGGGAAAGGATTCCCTATTAAATAAATGGTGTTGGGGAAACTGGCTAGCCATATGCAGAAAGCTAAAACTGGACTCGTTCCTTATACCTTATACAAAAATTAACTCCAGATGGATTAAACATTTAAACATAAGACCTAACACCATAAAAACCCTAGAAGAAAACCTAGGCAATACCATTCAGGACGTAGGAATAGGCAAGGACTTCATGACTAAAACACCAAAAGCAATGGCAACAAAAGCCAAAATTGACAAATGGGATCTAATTAAACTAAAGACCTTCTGCACAGCAAAAGAAACAATCACTGGAGTGAACCAGCAACCAACATAATGGGAACAAATTTTTGCAATTTACCCATCTGACAAAGGGCTAATATCCAGAATCTACAAAGAACTTAAACAAATATGAAATGAAGGCAGAAATAAAGATGTTCTTCGAAACCAATGAGAATGAAGACACAACATACCAGAATCTGGCATTTTCTATCTAAAATAAACCCCTTATAGAACAAATAAAACAAAGAACCCCATCCAAAAGTGGGTGAAGGATATGAACAGACACTTTTCAAAAGAAGACATTTATGTGGCCAACAAACATGAAAAAAATGCTCATTATCACTGGTCATTAGAGATATGCAAATCAAAACCACATTGAGATATCACCTCATGGCAGTTAGAATGGTGATCTTTAAAAAATCTGGAGACTCCAGATGCTAGAGAGGATGTGGAGAAATGGGAATGCTTTTGCACTGTTGGTGGAAGTGTAAATTAGTTCAACCATTGTGGAAGACAGTGTGGCAATTCCTCAAGGATCTAGAAATAGAAATACCATTTGACCCAGAAATCCCATTACTGTATATATACCCAAAGGATTATTCTATTATAAAGACACATGCACATGTATGTCCATTGTGGCACTGTTCACAATAGCAAAGACTTGGAACCAATCCAAATGCCCATCAGTGATAGACTGGATAAAGAAAATGTGGCACATATACACCATGGAATACTATGCAGCCATAAAAAAGGATGAGTTCATGTCCCTTGCAGGGACATGGATGAATCTGGAAACCATCATTCTCAGCAAACTGACACAAGAACAGAAAATCAAACACTGCATGTTCTCAGTCATAAGTGGATGTTGAATAATGAGAACACATTGACACAGGGAAGGGAACATCACACACTGGGGTCTTTTGGGGGGCAAGGGGACTAGGAGAGGGACAGCACATGGTGGGGAGATTGGGGAGGGGATAACATTAGGAGAATTATCTAATGTAGATGATGGTGGATGGATGCAGCAAACCACCACAGCATGTGTATACCTATGTAAAAATCCCACATGATCTGCACATGTACCCAAGAACTTAAAGTATAATAATAATAATAAAAGAAAGTCTCTGAGGTAGTTTGTGTGTGCTTGATGTTCTCAAGGAACAATAAGTCATCAAATGTGGCAGGAACAGAATGTGTGTGTATGTTGGGTGGAGGATGTGGAGGGTGAGATCAAAGGCAAAGTTACAGGATCAATAGATTCATATACTTGCTGCACAATAACAGCACATTACACTGAGATAGCAGTGTTTGCAACAGAGAAAGTTTAAAGATATCAGGCTGCTGAGCAAGGAGATGGAAGGAGACTCTCAAATTTATGTCCTTGAGGAATTCTGGACTGGAATTTTTAAGAGGATCATGGAGGGTGAGGGCCTGCAAAACTATGGTTGTTGATTGGTTGGGGTAAGGGGAGTGAAATCATCAGGATGTGGAATCTGTGTTTTTTGGTAAGTCAGTTTTTCGTGGGGTTTCTGAGACCAGCTGGCATCAGTGGGGTTCTTCAGACAAGGTGAGTCAGTAGTTTCATCAATATTCAGGACCTGAAGGATTATCTCAGAGGGGAAGCTTAATGTTTCATAATGTTTAAGTTGTTATCTATAGGGCAGTTAAGGGGAACTGTAATCTAGGGTCTACCTGACTCTAGGAGAATAGGCACCAGACTACGAGGAAGCAGGTCAGAGAGAAGGCCGACTTTGTGATTAATGCTCAGTGTGCTGCAAGCTTGGTTTTCTTTCATTTTTCTCCTCCTCTTCTTCCTAATTAATTTTATAAAGTTCGTAGGAACAGTTTCAGCAACACAGTCCAGGTACAGTAACAGGATTATGTGAGTTCATAATCACTGGCTTTTCCTAAGGGTTAGATAGACACTGGAAGGTTTGGAATAGAAGGTTTTGAAGTGACACAATGTGACTTAAATTTTAACAGGATCATTCTGACTTGTGTGAGAAATAGAACAGAATCCAGAACAGAAGCTGATTCAACAGATAGAAAGCAATTAAAATAATAGTTGGATATGGTGTTGGTTTAGATCAAATATGAGTACTGGAGCTGGTGAGTAGGTATTGAATTCTTCAATATTTTTAAGTAGGGCTGGTAAATATGTTGATCTATGAATGTGGAGTATGAGAAACAGAAGGAATTTGGGGGAATTGGCCTGAATAATCAGAACAATGGAAAGACCAGGTTGAGAGTGGGGAAGGTATTAGAAGTTCAGTGTTGATATTGTTAACTTTGAGATATCTATTACACACTTATCGAACGGCAGTTGAATACAGGAGTTGGAATTCATAGGAGAGGTCCTAACTGGAGATACATATTTGGACACTGTCAGCATATAATTGATTTAAAAGTCATGATGTTAGATTTGCTCTATAACAGATTCTTGTAGATAGAAAATACACTATACTGTACCCAAGACCTAAGCTCTGAAGCCATTTTAGTGTTAAAAGGTCTAGAAGATAAAGAGGAACCAGCCAGGAGAAAAAAGAAGAGAAAGAAGCTGTGTTGTAAAGAAGGTGCTTCAAAGAGGATAAAGTGATAAACTTTAGCACATGTTGCTGATATGTAGGTTAAGTAGGGACTGAAAGTTGATCATTAGCTTTAACTACTTAAAGACCACTGGTGATGATGAGAGGCAGGACCACAGTGGATGTGCAGGTGATACCTTGTATGAAGATAACATGTGAATGGGGAGGTGGTGGTCATGTGCTCCCTGCATTCTGCTACAGCTATTCAGAGAGCACAGCTATTTGTAATTCATCCATTCAGAGGAGGACAATTTTCTAATTTATACAGAGGCATAGTATTTGCTATCTGAGGCCCTATTGACAAACTTTCATCCAAGTTTCCAAATTAAAGCTTGTTTGGAGTAAGTTCAAAAAAGAAGGATGAGGAGGAATTGAAGACACTAAGTATGGATAATTCTAATCAATAAAAAATAGTAGCCAATAAACAGTAGGAGGAAAAATTAGTTGGTAAATGAAAAGGATGTGGAATCAAGGAAATTTTATTATTATCATTGTGAAAATAGGAAATTTAATAATATATTTGAACACTGGTGGGAAAGATTCAGTACAGAAGTGTCGAGTCTGACTGGCAGACTCTGGCCAAGCGACAGATGAAAAATTACACTGACAAGTTTTTGCCTGACAGAGCGTGGCCAGGCAGTTTGCACTGCTTTGGCACCACCAAAGAGCAGGTCCTGCTGTGCAGCCTCCATCAGCTGGAGAGGTTCCACATTTATTTAGTACAGATTTAATGACAAACGTCTCCAGTAAACACCATTAGTGGGTAATTAACATTGCCAATCCCCCCAAGTAGAAAGCAATTCTGCCTGCGGATGATCAAAGGTCAGTTTTAGGACAAGAAGGTATTTAGATAAACTCCTCTACATTCCCTTGTTATCTGCTCTTTGCTGTTAGCTCAAGGTAAGAGGATTGGGCTGCCTTCAGCCATAACCCTCTCCCAAGGCTTTTGCAAAACCTTTTGGCCTTCCAAAAAGGTTTGCATCTATTTTATAATTTCTCCTACCATCCTGACCAATCTCCTATACAGAAGGGTGCTGCGTACTTGCTTCCTACAGATGCTCCTTGACTTACAATGGGGTTACATCTTGATAAACACAATGTAAATTGAAAATATCTTAAGTCAAAAATGTATGTAATACACCTAACCTGCCAAACATGATAGTTTAGCCTGGCCTAACTTAAATGTGGTCCAGACTTACATTAATCTACAGTTAGGCAAATCATCTAACACAAAGTCTATTTTAATAAAGCACTGAATACTGTACACAGATGGGCATTTTGTAGATATCACGGGATGGGAAAACACAAAAGATAATATCCAAAAAATGTTGGCAACACAGTATACTGTAGAGTATCAGTTGTTTACTGTTGTCACTGATGGAACTGGGGCTCATTCTGCTGGTCAGCATCATGAGAGAGTATTGTACCATATGTCATTAGCCCAGGAAAAGATCTGAATTCAAAATTTGAAGTACAGTTACTACTGAATGTTTATCACTTTTGCACCATTGTAAAGCTAAAAAACCTAAGTCAAACCATCATTAGTTGAGGGCTGTCTGTACTGGATACTCTTAACTACTACTTGGAAAGGTAAGAAAAAAGATCAGAAAGATTAAAACCATATCCAAGGCTGCACACTTGTTTCTACACTGCTGTGTTCTCTGTGCCTAGAAAATACCCGGTACATAGTAGGCAGTCAATTAAAATTTGCTAATATTAACTAAGATTTGAACTCACAAAATTTAACTCCCAATCCTGAACCTTTAACTGTTGGACATTGGTACTTTTGTCATGAAGATCTAGCTATGTAGTAGCAGTTTATCTGCATTTCTTTTGTCAAGAGACATAGGAGCAGGGTCATTGATTCACAGGACTAATCCCCGGAGGACCGGAAACATGCTTATGCATGTCTGGATGTCGCCTAAGACAATGTCTAGCACAATTTAAGTGTTCAATACAGATCAAAGATTTGTACATTTCAAAACTACTTGATTGTGGGAGATGTTTCTACATTTATTTTCCTTCAATAAATTTAAATTTACAATCTTTTTAAAATGTTGATGTTTTAGTGATTGTAAATAGTAATGTTCATTATAAAAAATGTAGAAAAGTAGTAAAGCAGTTCAGCTCTGATCTTATTATCAAGAGAAAATTACTTTCAATCAATTTGGTACATCTTCTTTCACCCAATAATTTTAACTTCGTTGTTCTGGGAGTCATTGCATAAATGGTAATATTGCTTTTGCACATACAAGGTGCATTATCTTACTTAACCTTCACAACCAATCTATGAAGAAGGAATTAGTGTTGCAGTATTTCATAAATAACAAAAAAAATGAGGTTCAGAGATTGAGTCACTTGCTCAAGGCTGCAGGTACAGCAATATTAATGCCCTGTAATTCACCCCTCTGATTTCAAGTGCTGTTAAATCTAATTTTCTCTCAGATTGATAAGGGTTTGTTCTGCTTTTAAGTGTCTGTCACACGCCCTTTAACAATAAAACATTCTTCTGGAAAGCCTTCATTGATTGAGCCCCTTGAAGATTCAGGGACTTCCATTGCCTCTGCTCTCTGATCTAAGCAGTCTCCTGTGTAAACATGGGCTGCTTGTCCTCATTCACAATTCTGAAACTAAAGAAAAAAATGCTTAATTTGGATTCCCTATTTATTTTATTATTACTTTTTCTTTCACAGAACCTGATACAAATTCTTGACATAATGGAAGTACTAAAAGAAAATAGTGGTCTAATCTGGTAAGTTCATTCATGCCTGGAGCCTAATCTTTATGCTGCATTTTGAGTCTACTTACTCTCTTTCTGCCATTGGGGGTCAGCGTAGGGTGAGGTGAAACAGAGAGAAAGAATTGTTGAGGAGCTTCCTTTCTGTTTAATGACATCTTTTAAGGTTTTGCAGAAAAAAATAAACAGCACTTTGAAGGAAGAAGGCAGAGGTAGAGGCTGTTGTTAGGCATGGCTTGGGCGTTTAATGCCTTGTGTGGATAATGACAATGGTCAGTTGTTAACAGCATCAGTGGTTCCTGCATTGCAGTATTGTTAGGCTTATTTGCTGCAAGTGATCCCTGCTGTGTTAAAAAAGGCAAATAAATATCCCAGTTTCATTTTAATATTATTTTTTCTAGGGAAGAATCATTTTTTGAGATACCCAGCTTTTGCGCAGCCTGCCAAAGTTACTATTACTATCATTTGTTACACTGACTTTAAAAAACAAAACAAAAATTTCCTATATTCAGTGTGTCTCTTCAGAACCTATTTTATTTTTAACACTCAGTTATGCCTCTTTGCTGATCTTTTATACTGCTGCTGTGTTGGAATTAGCTTTGCTATTTATGATTTCTGCATTTCCATTATGAGGCTCACATGTTCTGTATTTCAGTGCAAAAATATATGCATTTGACCTGTTCTAAAAACCCTGTTCATTTAAATCCAAATCTTTCTGTGACTATTTTGGCATGTGTCTTCCAAAACCTGGTGACCAAATCCCAATCCAGGAAGGGAGGAAGTTCCACCTCATTTTAGTCTATTAAAGCAGAGTGCTCAGCATGCCCTCTCAGGTCTCCAAAAGGGCAGCAATCAATTTTGAGGAAATACTAAACCATTTTTCACTTTTATAAACCACTGAAATCTATTTGCATATTAGGTGAAATAATTGGAGCACATTCCTGCCCCATTTTATGTACATCTTCAGATTGTCCAGCTGTGATCATGTGTATGTTGGGGAATACATATATTCCTTTGCTTAAAGCAAAAGACCAGTGTCTTTATTAAGCATAAAGATTGGGGTTCCAGGTTCAGCTCCGCTACTTACAACATAGACTTCTGTTGCAGAGAGAAAACATTCATGTTTCTGCCTTGCTTTAATTTCAAATGGAGCCCTTTTTTTTTTTCTCTTTAGACCCCAGCATTGCAGTTTTTTTGCCTGGAACAACTTTCTACACATTAAATCCCTCTCTGCTAGAGAGTAATGATGGGATGATATAATAAGTTTTACCCTTTCCTGCCATTGCTTGTTACACCTAAAAAACAATATATATTCTTATTAATTTCAAATACTTCTTTGTGCTCAGATACATTTGTACTAGGCCAGTGGTTTTCAACCTGGGTGATTTTTATTCACAAGGAGACATTGGCAAATTTTGATTGTCATGCTAAGGTAAAGGAGATAATACTTAGAGATAGAAACCAAGCATCCTACATGCAACAACATAGAGGAGAGTCCCCCATAGGAATTATCTTGTCCAAAATGTCAGTAGTGCCAAGGTTAAGAAATTCTGTACTGAGCACTGAATATAAAAATTATATGAAGCATAGATATTTAATCAAATAAAGCAAAAACAGCAGATTTTATAGGTGACATAGCATCAGACAATAGTGACAAAGATACAGAGGACATAAAATACATTATCCTAAGACTGGAGTGGGAAAAGATGTCAGAAAATTTTCAATGAAGGGAATGCTTTGTCTGAGAGTAGAAGAATGACTGGAAATTTTTCTTGGTGAGTAGGAGTGGAATAAAGAGTGCATTGCAGGCTAAAAAAGTGAATGAAGCAAAAACTGGAAGGCAGGGTAGTATATCAAGTTTTGAGAACAATGTAGGGAGAAGGCATGGAAATCCTGTCATGGGAGGGCATCGTATACAATTTTCAGGCATTGCTATGTTTTCAAGAAAGAATACTTTGCAGCAATGTGGGGGAGGGGGTCTGAATTGAATATTCAGAGATTAAGCCAGGTATCCAATTAAGAAGTTATTTTAATAGCCCAATAAGAAATGATGGGGCTGGAGAGAACCTGTGCTGAGCTAACTGTCAGCTAATAGAAGTCCAAGGGGATGGACGTTTTCTTTGTAGCCCTCCCCCTCAATAGACTATGTGGGTGAGATGACAGACTGCTACAGGTGAAATTAACTAGATAATTTTCTTTTGGGTAAAAGAAACAGTTACTAGAAGGAGGCCATAAAGCATGCAGTGAAGGCATAATTTGCTCTTGTTCAGATGATTGTACTGTTTCTCTTTAAACTAAAACTGAATCCAAAAGTTTCTTATGGTATCATCATATTCTGTTGAGTGAATTATGGTGTCATTCAATGAGACAGGAAGTGGATGCAGACAAGGGACAGTTTTGGGGGAAGATGGTATTTTCACTGGAAACATTTATGTGGGAAATTTAGGGAGAGATACTGCTTAGCACACAGAAAAAGTCTGTGTCGGTGATATTAGATTTGGAAATCATCATCTAAGAGGTAACAAATGAAGACAAGATCAAGCAAGAAAGATGTATATGGCAATATAAAAAAATAATTTAAGATAGACTACAGAATACTGGTTACTTAGGGGCCAGAAGAATCAGAACTGCCATTGAAGAACAGGGGAAAAGCTGGTAAAGAAAGAAACGTTTGCTGTATTAGTTTGTTCTCACACTGTAAAGAGTACTACCTAATACTGGGTAATTATAAAGGAAAGAGGTGTAATTGACTCACAGTTCTGCCTGGCTGGGGAGGTTTCAAGAAACTTACAATCATGGCAGAAGGTGAAAGGGGAAGCAGGCACCTTCTTCACAAGGCAGCAGGAGGGAGTACGCAAACAGGTGAAATGTCAGGTGCTTATAAAACCACCAGATTTCATGAGAACTCACTATCATGAGAACAAAATGGGAGAAACTGCCCCCCCATTATCTAATCACCTCCCGCTAGGTCTCTCCCTCAACACCTGGGGGTTACAATTAAAGATGAGATTTAGGTGGTGATACAAAGCCTAACCATATTAAGTGGTAGCAAGAAAACCAAAAGATGACTCTTTTAATCCTTGCTTATGCCAGTGAAGTGAATTTTGGGTGGGTGAGATTATTAAATTTTTAATATATTTCTATACTCTGACTTGTTACAATAGGACATACTAGAAAGATATGCTCTAACTTTATCAGAGTATAACATATAAAATGTACCCTTTTAAGTGAATACTTTGATGCTCTTTGACAATTTTTTTTTTCACCCATGTAATCTCACTGTAATGAAAACATAAACTGTTCTGTCATCCTAAAAAGTTCCCTTGTGATTCATTACAATAAAGAATGTAACATGGACTCCTGGTTGAGTTTCCTGGGAGCTTGTCCTACGGATTTTAGACTTACTAACCCACAACTACATGAGCCAATTCCTTAAAAAATAAATGTCTTTATATATAATATAAATATAATTGTTAAGTTTGCTTATCTTTTCAACTCTGTTAATAATTACATACACATTTAGAATTGTTATGTTTGATGAATCAGTATGTCTGTTAAGAAATATTCTTCTTATCTTTTATGGTATTTCTTTTTCTGAACTCTAATTCATCTGGTATTAACATAGCCACATCTACCTTATGATCAGTGTTTGCATGATATATGTTTTTTATATTCCTTTATATTTGTTAATGTATTTTATTTTTTTGTAGTTCCATGTAATTCTTTTAGACAGTTGTATTAGTCAGGATTCTCTTAGAGGCACTGAACTAATAGTGTATATGTGTGTGTGTGTATATATATATATATATATACGTATAAACTACCATATATATATATATATATATATACACACACACGTATAAACTACTATATATATATATATATATATATATATGAGTTTATTAAGTATTAACTTACATGATCACAATGTCCCACAATAGGCTGTCTGCAAGTTGAGGAGCAAGTAGAGCCAGTCCAAATCCCAAAACTGAAGAACTTGGAGTCCAGTGTTTGAGGGCAGCAAACATCCAGCAGGAGAGAAAGATGTAGGCTGGGAGGCTAGGCCAGTCCCTCTCCCTTTCACATTTTTCTGCCTACTTTATATTCACTGGCATCTGATTAGATTGTACCCACCATATCAAGGGTGGATCTGCCTCCCCAGACCACTGACTCAGATGTTAATCTGTTCTGGCAACACCTTCACAGACATACCTAGGACTAATACTTTGTGTTCCTCAATCCAATCAAGTTGATACTCAGTATTAACCATCAAAGCAGTATAGAGTTGGATCTTTTTTTTTTTTTTAAATCAAATCTGACAATCTCTGCCTTTGACTTGGGATGTTTTGACAATAACAGTCAATAATATGATTATTGACATGGCTAGGTTTACATCTACGATTTTGCTATTTGTTTTAAATTTGTTCCATCTGCTCATTGTTCTTCATTTCTGTTTTCTTTTGGAATAATTGAGTATTTTAAAATATAATTTTATCTGCTTTGTTATTAGCTGTAACAATATTTTTTATTTTGTTATTATATTGATTGCTTTAGGATTCCTGGTATACATCTTTAACTTAATACAATTATCTTCAAGTGGTGTTATACAACTTCATGTACAGTATAAGATCTTTACAATAGTATACTTTCATTTTTCCTCTCCCAGCCATTGTGCTACTGTTCTCATTTATTTGACTTTTATGCAGGTTATACATACAATACTACCTTGTGACTTTTATCTAAACGGGCAATTATCTTTTAATGATATCTATCTATCTATCATCATCATCTATCTCTATCTCTCTATCTCTATCTATCTATCTATCTATTCTTCTAAACTTTTATTTTTAGGTTCAGGGAATATATGTGCATGTTTCTTACCTGGGTAAATTACATGTTGTGGGGGTTGGGTGTACAGATTATTTTATCACCCACATAACAAGCATAGTATCCAATAGGTAGTAGTTTTTCAACCATTACCCTGCTCCTACCCTCTACCCTCAAGTAGGCCCCAGTTGCTATTGTTTCCTTCTTTGTGTCTACATGTATTTAATGTTTAGCTCCACCTTGTAAGTGAGAATGTGGAGTATTTGGTTTTCTGTTCCTGTGTTAATTTGCTTAGAAGAGTGGCCTCTGGCTTCATCCACATTGCTGCAAAGGAAATAACTTCATTCTTTTTTTATGGTTGTGTAGTATTACACAGTGCATATGTACCACATTTTTATTATCCAATCCAACATTGATGGGCACCTGGGTTGATCCCATGTCTGCGCTATTGTAAACAGTGCTGCAATGAACATATCTGTGCATTTTTGTCTTTATGGTAGAGCGATTTACATTTCTTTGGATAAATACCCAATAATGAGATTGCTGGGTTAAATGAGAGTTCTGTTTTAAGTTCTTTGAGAATTCTTCAAACTGCTTTGCTCAGTAGCTGAACTAATTTACATTCATATCAGCAGTATATAAGATTTAGTTTTCTCCACAATTTTCCCAGTATTTGTTACTTTTCTTTTTGATATTTTACTAATAGCCATTCTGTGGGTGAAAATATTTGCAAACTCTACATCTGACAAAGGTCTAATATCCAGCATCGTCTATAAGGAATTTAACCAAATTTACAAGAGAAAAACAAACAATTCTATTAAAAAGTGGACAAAGGACATGAACAGACATTTCTCAAATAATTATACATATGGCCAACAACCATATGATAAAAAGCTCAATATCACTGATTATTAGAGAAATGCAAGTCAAAACCACAATGAGATTCCATCTCACATCAGTTGGAATGGCTATTACTAAAAAGACAAAAAAACCACAGATGCTGGGAGGTCACAGAGAAAAAGAAACATTTATACATGGTTGGTGGGAATGTAAATTAGCTCAACTACTGGGGAAAGCAGTGTGGCAATTCCTCAAAGAGCTAAAAGCAGAACTACCATTCAAATAAGCAATCACATTATCTATATTCTAGAGGAATACGAATCATTCTACTATAAAAATACATACACATGAAATGTTCATCAGAGCACTATTTACACCAAATCAATTTAAATGCCCATCAATGACATATTGGATAAAGAAAATGTGGTACATATACACCATGGAATACTATGAAGCCATGAAAAAGAATGAGGTCATGTTTTTGGCAGGAATATGAATGAAGTTGGAGACTATTATCCTTAGGAAAGTAACGCAGGAACAGAAAACCGACTGCCACATATTCTCACTTAAGTGGGAGCTAAATAATAACGTAGGAACACAAAGAAGGAAACAACAGCCACTGGGTCTACTTGAGGGGCGGAGGGTGTGAGGGAGGGAGAGGGGAGACAGAAAAGATAACTATTGGGTCCTGGGCTTAATACCTGAGTGATGAAAAAATCTGTAAGATAAACCCCCATTGCATGAGTTTACTTATGTGAGAAACCTTCACATGTACCCTCAAACCTAAAATAAAAGTTAAAAAACAAAACAAAATGAAACGATAGCTATTCTGACTGGTGTAAGATAGTATCTTATGGTGATTTTCATCTTCACTTCTCTGATGATTGGTGATGTTGAGCATTTTATCATAAGTTTGTTGGACATTTGCATGCCTTATTTTTCAAAGTGCCTGTTCATATCCTTTTCCCACTTTTTAATGGGGTTATTGGTTTTTTGATTAATGAATTGTTTAGGTTTCTTGTAGATTCTGGATACTCAACTTTTGTTGGATACATAATTTGGGGAATATTTTCTCCCATTTTGTAGGCTGTCTGTTTACTCTGTTGACAGTTTGTTTTGCTGTGCAGAAGCTCTTTAGTTTAATTAGATCCCATTTGTCAGTTTTTGTGTTTGTTGCAATTTCTGTTAAAGTCTTCATCATAAAATCTTTTCCAGGTCCTATGTTTAGAATGGAGTTTTCTGGTTGAACCCTTTATCATGATGTAATGTCCTTCTTTGTCTTTTTTGATCATTATGGGCTTAAAGTCTATTTTCTCTGAAATTAGAATAGCAATCCCTGCTCTTTTTTGTTTTCCATTTGGTTGGTAGATTTTTCTCCAACCCTTTGTTTTGAGCCTGTGACCCAACTCACATGCCATGCCACCCATAGGAGGCATGTTTGTATAGCATACAGTTGGGTTTTGTGTCTTTATTCAGCTTGCCACTCTGCATTTTAAGTGAGGTGTATGTCCAAGATTAATATTGATATTTGTGGTATTGATCTTGTTATCAGGTTTTAGCAGGTTGCTATGCAGGCAAGTTGCTTCATAGTGTCAGTGGTCTATGTTCTTAAGAATTTTTGTGCTGGCTGGTAATGGTCTTTTGCTTGGATGTTTAGCTCTCTCTGAAAGACCTCTTATAAAGCAGATCTGGTGGTACAAATTCTCTTAGCATTTGCTTATCTGAAGATGATGCTATTTCTCCTTCACATATCAAGCTTAGTTTGGCTGGATATAAAATTCATGATTGAAATTTCTTCTTTTTAAGAAGGCTGAATATAGGCCCCCAATGTTTTCTGGCTTGTAGGATTTCGGCTGAAATGTCCACTGTTAACCTAATGAGATTTCTTTTGTAAGTGACCTAACCCTTCTCTCTAGCTGCCTTTACTATATTTTTATTTTTATTTTTTTTATATATATTTTTATTGCATTTTAGGTTTGGGGGTACATGTGAAGAACATGGAAGATTGTTGCATAGGTACACACATGGCAGTGTGATTTGCTGCCTTCCTCCCCATCACCTATATCTGGCATTTCTCCCCATGCTATCCCTCCCCAACTCCCCACCCTCCACTGTCCCTCCTCTTTTCCCCCAACAGACCCCAGTGTGTGATACTCCCCTCCCTGTGTCCATGTGTTCGCATTGTTCAACACCCGCCTATGAGTGAGAACATGCGGTGTTTGATTTTCTGTTCTTGTGTCAGTTTGCTGAGAATGATGGTTTCCAGGTTCACCCATGTCTCTACAAAGGACACGAACTCATCGTTTTTGATGGCTGCATAATATTCCATGGTGTATATGTGCCACATTTTCCCTGTCCAGTCTATCATCGATGGGCATTTGGGTTGGTTCCAGGTCTTTGCTATTGTAAACTGTGCTGCAATGAACATTCGTGTGCATGTGTCCTTATAGTAGAACGATTTATAGTCATTTGGATATATACCCAGTAATGGGATTGCTGGATCAAATGGAATTTCTATTTCTAGGTCCTTGAGGAATCGCCACACCGTCTTCCACAATGGTTGAACTAATTTACACTCCCACCAACAGTGTAAAAGCGTTCCTATTTCTCCACATCCTCTCCAGCATCTGTTGTCTCCAGATTTTTTAATGATCGCCATTCTAACTGGCGTGAGATGGTATCTCAATGTAGTTTTGATTTGCATTTCTCTAATGACCAGTGATGATGAGCATTTTTTCATATGTTTGTTGGCTTCATGTATGTCTTCTTTTGCAAAGTGTCTGTTCATATGCTTCGCCCACTTTTGAATGGGCTTGTTTGTTTTTTCTTGTAAATCTGTTTCAGTTCTTTGTAGATTCTGGTTATCAGCCCTTTGTCAGATGGGTAGACTGCAAACATTTTTTCCCATTCTGTTGGTTGCCGATTCACTCTAATGACTGTTTCTTTTGCTGTGCAGAAGCTGTGGAGTTTGATTAGGTCCCATTTGTCTATTTTGGCTTTTGTTGCCACTGCTTTTGGTGTTTTGGTCATGAAGTCCTTGCCTACGCCTATGTCCTGAATGATTTTGCCTAGATTTTCTTCCAGGGTTTTTATGGTGTTAGGTCTTATGTTTAAGTCTTTAATCTATCTGGAGTTAATTTTAGTGTAAGGTGTCAGGAAGGGGTCCAGCTTCTGCTTTCTGCACATGGCTAGCCAGTTTTCCCAACACCATTTATTAAACAGGGACTCACTTCCACATTGTTTGTTTTTGTCAGGTATGTCAAAGATCAGGTGGTTGTAGATGTGTTGTGTTGCATTGGAGGCCTCTGTTCTGTTCCATTGGTCTATATCTCTGTTTTGGTACCAGTACCATGCTGTTTTGATTACTGTAGCTTTGTAGTATAGTTTGAAGTCCAGGAGTGTGATGCCTCCAGCTTTGTTCTTTTTGCTTAGAGTTGACTTGGCTATGTGGGCTCTCTTTTGGTTCCATATGAAGTTTAAGGTGGTTTTTTCCAGTTCTTCAAAGAAGGTCATTGGTAGCTTGATAGGGATAGCGTTGAATCTGTAAATTACTTTGGGCAGTATGGCCATTTTGACAATATTGATTCTTCCTAGCCATGAACATGGAATATTTCTCCATCTGTTTGTGTCCTCTCTTATTTCATTGAGCAGTGATTTGTAGTTCTCCTTGAAGAGGTCCTTTACGTTCCTTGTTAGTTGTATTCCTAGGTATTTTATTCTCTTTGTAGCAATTGTGAATGGCAGTTGGTTCTTGATTTGGCTGTCTTTAAGTCGTTATTGGTGTATAGGAATGCTTGTGATTTTTGCACATTGATTTTATATCCTGAGATTTTGCTGAAGTTGCTTATCAGTTTCAGGAGATTTTGGGCTGAGACGATGGGGTCTTCTAGATATACAATCGTGTCGTCTGCAAATAGAGAAAATTTGACTTCCTCCTTTCCTATTTGAATACCCTTTATTTCTTTTTCTTGCCTGATTGCTCTGGCTAGAACTTCCAGTGCTATATTGAATGGGAGTGGTGAGAGAGGACATCCTTGTCTAGTGCCAGATTTCAAAGGGAATGCTTCTAGTTTTTGCCCATTCAATATGATATTGGCTGTTGGTTTGTCGTAAATAGCTTTTATCATTTTGAGATACATTCCATCAATACCTAGTTTATTGAGAGTTTTTAGCATAAAGGGCTGTTGAATTTTGTCAAAGGCCTTCTCTGCATCAGTTGAGATAATCATGTGGTTTTTATCTTTGGTTCTGTTTATGTGGTGGATTATGTTTATAGATTTGCGTATGTTGAACCAGCCTTGCATCCCCGGGATGAAGCCTACTTGATCATGGTGGATAAGCTTTTTGATGTGCTGTTGCAATCGGTTTGCCAGTATTTTATTGAAGATTTTTGCATCTATGTTCATCATGGATATTGGCCTGAAGTTTTCTTTTCTTGCTGAGTCTCTGCCAGGTTTTGGTATCAGGATGATGTTGGTCTCATAAAATGATTTGGGAAGGATTCCCTCTTTTGGATTGTTTGGAATAGTTTCAGAAGGAATGGTACCAGCTCCTCTTTGTATGTCTGGTAGAATTCGGCTGTGAACCCATCTGGACCTGGGCTTTTTTGGGTGGTAGGCTCTTAATTGCTGCCTCAACTTCAGACCTTGTTATTGGTCTATTCAGGGTTTCGACTTCTTCCTGGTTTAGGCTTGGGAGGATGCATGTGTCCAGGAATTTATCCATTTCTTCCAGGTTTACTAGTTTATGTGCATACAGTTGTTTGTAATAATCTCTGATGATGGTTTGAATTTCTGTGGAATATGTGGTGATATCCCCTTTATTGTTTTTTTATTGCATTTATTTGATTATTGCCTTTATATTTTTTACTATTTTTTCTTTCATGTTGACCTTGGTGAATCTGATGACAATGTGTCTTGAGGATAGTCATCTTATATAATCTCTCACAGGGGTTCTCTCTGTTTCCTGAATTTGAATTTTGATATTTTTAGTAGTATTGAAGACATTTTCAGAAACAGACATTGTCATATATGTTTTCCAAGTTACTTGCTCACTCTCTGTTTCTTTCAGGATGACAATGAGTCATGGATTTGGTCTCTTTACATAATCCCATATTTCTTGGAGATTTTGTTCATTTTTTTCCCTTTATATTTATCTGACTCAGTTGTTTCAAGGAACTGGTCTATAAGCTCTGAGATTCTTTCCTGAGTTTGGCGTATTCTGCTGTTAACACTTCTGATTGTGTTATAAAATTCTTGTGGTGAGTTTTTCAACTCTATCAAATTCCCTTCTTCCTTCCTTCCTTCCTTCCTTCCTCCCCTCCCTCCCTCCCTTCCTTCCTCCTTCCTTTCTTCTTCCTTCCTTTCTCCCTCCCTCCCTCCCTTCCTTCCTCCCTGCCTCCCTTCCTTCTTTCCCCTTCCCTTCCTTTCCCTTCCCCTCCCTTCCCTTTCCTTCCCTCTCTCCCCTTCCTTCCTCCCTTCCTTCCTCTCTTCCTCTCCTTCTTTCTGAGTCTCACTTTGTTACCTAGGCTGGAGTGCAATGACACAATTTCAGCTCACTGCAACATCTGCTTCCCAGGTTCAAGAAATTCTACTGCCTCAGCCTCCTGATTAGCTGGGACTACAGGCACATGCCACCATGCCCAGCTAATTTTTATATTTTTAGTAGAGACAGGTTTTCACCATGTTGGCCAGGCTGGTTTCGAACTCCTGACCTCAAGTGATCTGCCTGCCTCAGCCTCCCAAAGTGCTGGGATTACAGGCATGAGTCACTGCACCTAGCCTTCTTTCTTAAAATGGTGATTTTATCTTTCAAATCTTGTATTATTTGATTGGATTCCTTAAATTCCTTGGATTGGCTTTCAACTTTCTCCTGGATCTCAATGATCTCTGTTGTTATCAGATTCTGAATTTTATGTCTGTCATTTTAGACGTTTCAGTGTGATTAAGAATTATTGCTGGGAGTAGTGTGGTTGTTTGGAGGTAAGAAGACTCTGACTTTTTGAGTTGCCAGAATTCTTGTACTGTTATTCATTCATTCATTCATTTGTTCGTTCGTTCATTCATTCGTATGTGTGGGCTGATAGTCCCTTAATCTTTGAAAGTGCTATCCTTTGGATGGGGTTTTTTGCTTTTACATTCTTTGATGCCTTGAGGCAGGAGAATAGAATCTGGAGGCAAAAAACCTAAGGCTGATTCACACTGACTTTCTAGAACTAAATCAAAAGGAAAACCCCAGCTTTCCATGTGCAAGTAACAAAAGGACCAGAGGCTACTACTCCCTTTCAACCCCCTCCCTGATTTTTCTACATGGCAGATGAAAAATTGAAAGTACCTCTGATAGGTTCCCTCCCACAACCAATCAGACTGGTCACAGGTCTAGTCTTTATTTGCATGGGAATATACATTTGTAACTTCACTTGAGCCTCTGTTTGGCCCTCTCCTGCAAATCAGATGTTTGCATAGGGTGTAACTTTGTAACATCACTTCAGCCTCTGATTGATCACCTTTCATAACTAATCCAACTGGTCATGGGTCACTCCTTCATTGACATAGTGTATAAATCAAGTAACCAAGAGGAAATTTTAGAAAGTATTTAAACCCCATACAATTCTGTAACCAGGACTCTTGAGCCACTTGCTCAAGCCCACTCCCACTCTATGGAGTGTATTTGCATTTCAATAAATCTCTGCTTTCACTGCTTCATCTATTGCTTGCTTCATGTGTTTTGTTCAATTCTTTGTTCAAAATACCAAGAACCTGGATGACTTGTAGTCAAGACCCTCTACTGGTAACAGTTTGATGGTGGTATAGTTGGGTTCGGTCAGCTGGCTTTGTTTCTGTATAATTTCAGGGGGGCCAAGGCTCAGCTCAACGCTTCCATGCTGCATGCTCTAACCCTGGGTGGCTGATACCAGGCACATGGCATGGCTTTATTCTCTAGCCCCTGGGGGGTTAAGTACCTGCTGTGCTGAAGGGGCTGAGGTCTTCCCAACCTGCTGGCAATCACAATCTGATGGAGGATGCTGGAAAAAGCACTTATTTGGTGCAGTGGAAGCTGGGTCCACACACATGCATGTTCAATAGGGCAGCAAGGACTGAACATGTACATGCATGCCAGTGGCAGTGATGTGGCAAAGACAATGTGTGTGTGTGTGTGTGTGTATGTGCACACATGAGTGCACACACCGGTGGTGAGATGCTGCACATAGGCCCTCAGGGGCAAGGCAGTGGCACCTGTGTGTGTGCACACAAGCTGATGCTTTTAAAGATATTTAAACAGAAGAAATCTCATAGATTTATACAAGAAAATCCCATGGAACTATCATTTCCAATCTCTTCATTTCTTTGTGTAGGTTTACATTTCTATCGGTTATTATGTACCTTTTGCATGAAGACTTCCTTTAAAATTCCTTATAGTGCAAGTCTGATGATGATAAATTCTTTCAGCTTTTATATTTCTGGAAAATTTTTACTTTATTTTTTTAAGGATATTTTTGCTGGATATAAAATTATAGCTTGGTAGAATCTTTTTCTTTAATTTCAGTACCTTAAAGGTTTAAAGTACTGGCATTTCCTCCACTGTCTCTTTACTTGTATTGTTTCCAATAGGAAATCTGCTGTCATATTTATTAATAATGATTTTCTTTGTGTAGTATGCCTCCCTCCTTCCTCTAAACTGGCACTTAAAAAATTTTCTATTACATCTGAGTTTTGAGCAATTTGATTATGATGTATCTTAGTGTGGTTTTTATAATATTTCTTGTACATGAGATTCATTGAGCTGTTTGGATTTATGAGTTGATAGTTTTTCTCAAATTTGGAAACATTTCAGCCGTTTTTTCTTCTAATATTTTTTCTCTTTCTTCCTTTTGGGAATTTCAATAACACAAATATGAGGGCACTTGATGTTTTCTTACAGCTCATTGTTCATTTACACACTGTTTAATCTGTGTTTTATTTTGATATGTTCTATTGTTATGTGCTCAAGGTCATCAGCCTTTATTTTTTTCCAATGGCTAATCTTCCATTAATCTCATGCAGTGTAATTTTCATCTCATATATTAGTTTTTATCTACAAAAGTTTAAAAGTTTAATTTGGATCTTTTTTAATGATAATCATGCCAGCAGACATTTATTGAGCTGTTACTGTGTGCCAGACATTGTACTGCTTTGCATATATTTTGTCATCTAATTTCTACCACACACCTGTATGATAGTTTCTATTAGTAACACCATTTTACTTAGGAACAAACAAACTTAAAGACATGAAATAACTTTTTTAACCCTACATGGCTAGCAAGTGACAGAGCTAGGATTTGAATCAACGTTCTTTATGGATTAAGCTCTTTTTTTTTTTTTTTTAATGGTATAAAAAAGCTTGAACAGTAGAACCAGGACAGTAGATGCTGGTTAGCAGGTTGGGGCAGATTAAACTTATTCTATGCCTAGATAAAATATTTGTTGACATAGATCCTGATGATACTTCTCTGCATAAGAGCAAGGAATCTGTACATTCAAACCTAGCAAAGAGGTTTTGCCAAGTCTGGGAAATGGCCGTGACAATGCACAGTCTGCAGGGGGCTACACTTTTTTTTTGTGAGGGGTGTTTCTTATTATTTTCTGCTTTTACTTTAAGTTCTGAGGTACATGTGCAGGTCTTGCAGGATTGTAACATAGGTATACACATGCCATGGTGATTTGCTGCCTCCATTCCCCCATCACCTATATTAGGTATTTCTTCTAATGTTATCCCTCCCCAATCTCCCCACCCCCTGCTATGCCTTCCCTAGCCACCCACCCCCCAACAGACCCCAGTGTGTGATGTTCCCCTCCCTGCGTCCCTGTGTTCTCATTGTTCAACACCCACCTATGAGTGAGAACATGTGGTGTTTGGTTTTTTGTTTTGTGTCAGTCTGCTGAGAATGATGGTTTCCGGCTTCATCCATGTCCCTGCAAAGGACGTGAACTCATCCTTTTTATGGCTGTATAGTATTCCATGGTGTATATGTGCCACATTTTCTTTATACAGTCTATCTTTGATGGGCATTTGGGTTGCTTCGAAGTCTTTGCTATTGTAAACAGTGCCACAATGAACACACATGTGCATGTGTCTTTATAATAGATCAATTTATAATTCTTTGGGTGTATACTCAGTAATGGGATTGCTGAGTCAAATGGTGTTTCTATTTCTAGTTCCTTGAGGAATCGCCACACTGTCTTCCACATGGTTGAACTAATTTATACTCCCACAAACCGTGTAAAAGCATTCCTATTTCTCCACATCCTCTCCAGCATCTTTGTCTCCAGATTTTTTAATGATCACCATTCTAACTGGTGTGACATGGTATCTTAACGTGGTTTTGATTTGCATCTCTCTAATGACCAGTGATGATGAGCATTTTTTCATATGTTTGTTGGCTACATAAATGTCTTCTTTTGAAAGGTGTCTATTCATATCTTTGTCCACTTTTTGATGGAGTTGTTTTTTTTTTTCTTGTAAATTGGTTTGAGTTCTTTGTAGATTCTGGATATTAGCCCTTTGTCAGATGTGTAGCTTGCAAAATTTTTTCCCATTCTGTTGGTTGCTGGTTCACTCTAATGATATTTTCTTTTGCTGTGCAGAAGCTCTTAAGTTTGATTAGATCCCATTTGTCTATTTTGGCTTTTGTTGACCTTGCTTTTGGTGTTTTGTCATGAAGTCCTTGCCTATGCCTATGTCCTGAATGGTATCGCCTAGGTTTTCTTCTAAGATCTTTTTTATAGCTTTCATACCACCACTTGAATTTTTGGATGTATAAAATTGTTAAAATAACCATTTTAATATCTTCTGCTAACTTGTGTTACATCTCTGTTGGTTTCTATGAGTAGTCACTTCACTATGGGTTATGTTTTTCTGTATTTTTTTTTTTGGCATGCCGCATTTTGACTGGAAGTTGGTCATTGTGAGGCATACATTATTAGTTGTTGTATAATGAGAGCTTTCAGTCTGCCTGGTGTGAATAGGCACTATTTTTAGCCCTCTGTGGGTGCTTTGCATTGTTTTCTCTAATTTGGGGGTGTTTGTTTTTTCCCTAGCCTCAGGTAGTTTACTCATACATATGTACTAACTATAACTCTATGGAATAGCTAAGCATGGTAATAGTCAAATTTTTAAATTCTTTGGTTCTCTTCAGGGGATTTAGAGGACTTTAAAACTATTTTCTGATACAGAATGATTACTGATACTTTAGATGGTCAGGAAAGGGGCTCTGATGTCACTTCCAACACCTCATGTCACTTACATTAACTAATTTATATTGGGTGGGAAGATCTCTGAATAAAATAAATGTCTTGGACCTGACCACCAGTGAATTTCTGGTGTATACTCATATATCAAATAGACTGCTGTAACTCTAATGGAGGCCTTTTCAGGAAAGAAAATAGGACCCTTGAGAGAGATTTCATTATAAAAGAGTCAAATAGTAAGCCAGAAAAAGTGGGTTAAAGAGAGAAAGCAGTATTGATTCTGATATAGCTAGATGGCTGGTGCCAGAACTCATTTTAATTCAGCCATACATGGGATGAGAACTGAGGTGGTGGTGGGGCATACCTGGGAGAAGATAGTTATACATAGGTACCAGTTGAAAAAACTGAACTGAGCTCAGTTATCTTTGTCGAAAACACGTTGTAAAGAAATATAAACGAGAGCTTTTAAATGGTTCCTCACCATATCATCTTTGCCCAGGTGAATGAGTGGGCAACTGTATTATAATAGTTCAGTAAGCAGCTTGATTGAGTAGCACTTTTTCATGTCAAATGGGCCTAAGAACTGCAAAGTGACCCAGTAAGACTAGTGATAAGGCTAGTGATGCCGTTGATCACCATCTTGGTGCAGTAGTGGGGGAGCAGTGGTGACAGCAGCAATGGAGCTAAAGTTTAAGGCAGCCTATCACTCAAAAGCAGCAGCAAGACCAGACAGCTAGATGTGAGTGGCTGTGGGACTAACAGAGCCTAGGATGCAGTTTTACTAGCTGTAATAGTGAATAAAAGTTATTGATAGCTGCTTCAAAGCTTTATAGTTCTGTGGCCTAATTAAGGAGCTCACTCCTACCCCCACCTATACTCTAATCAGTTAGGGGTAATGCAGAAAAAGGTTTCTTCTCACTTCTAAAGGCAAAAATGAGGATTTCTGCAGGAATAGATTTAGGGGTAGAATTCCAGCCTTGAACAGCTCCATAATAGGACTGTGATGTCTAGGCTGAAGGATCACTATTAGGAAGTAGTTAAATTCAGTGACCATCAACACAGATTTATGGATACATGTCAGAACTGTTGGATATTCTCAGAAGTATTGGGGTAAGGAAACTTTGTAAAGGATCCAAACCTTCTTTAGCAGCTAGGGTCATTTAAATTTGAATTCAAACATTAATGGCAATACATCTATATTCACTGTAAAGTCCCCCAGCAAGGCTAATGGCTATGCTCAAATATTGAGCTATACAATTTAATTATATAATGAGATGCATTAATAAGTTAGATAAATCTTGATTGAGGCCTGTTTTGTACGAGTCATTGTGATAGACCTCATAAAGGATTAATGAGTTAATTTATGGTCGCATCTGAAAAAAATGTTCATAATTTTATAGAATGGAGTAGATGAGTGTAAAATGTCCATAGTATAAGGTAGAGTACAAAATGAAATCTATGTATTTGTTTTCCAAGGACTACCTATGTGCAGGCATTTAATTACATCCTTAGGATTTGGTTTCAACAAGGTGGGTGATGCAGAAAGTTTGAAGTCTTGAGGAGGAAGCTGTTTAATCTATTTCTTGATTCAGAAATGCTTTTGGGAGGAGGTAGGATCTGAGCCAGGACTTCAATGGTAGGTAGTATTTTGAATAGCACAGATGAGGAAATGAGAGCATTTCAGGGAGAGGAAGTCATGAGAGCATGAAGTGGAAAAGTGTAGACATTTTGCAGATTGAATAGATTACTAGGTTATTCATAGGGGAGTTGTTGAGTGCAAGGCTAAAAAGGTAGATTGAGGGACCCAGTAAGTATTTCATTGACAATTAAAGGCAATAAAAGTCATGGAGTATTTTTGAGCAAAGAAATAATAGGATTATCAGCCTCTGCATTGTTTTCCTACTTCCACAAGATTGGACTTACTTAGCTTCTTCCTTGACAACATAATGCTGCCCAAGTTCTCACCAGCCCACATAAAAGGCAGGGAGTATTTAAACAGACTCAGCATTGCTATCTTTAAATCCATGGGAATGAGGCATTGATCACCCTGTATGACTTCTGGAGTTACCTGTCATTCCTATTTTTATTTCTAATGCATCACATTGGGAAACTGATTATTTCTCTTAGAATTTCTGGTGTTGTATATGGCCTGAATCCTGACTGAGCTCACCATGCCCTTGAAACACTATGGACGTTGTGATTTTCCCAATAACTCTGGTTTCCTATCTTGTTTTTGTGACCAGTGTCATGCCAATTTATATTTTTTCTTCCTCTTTTTTCTATCTTGTTTGGTAAAGAATCATCCACCTGTGGTCAGATTCATAAAATGTAAAAATAATAAAGAATATTAATCTAGCACCAGTGTAGGGGATAGTTTGATATGAAGAGAAATGGCTAGGAAAGTAATATGGAAATACAAGCAGAAGGTAATAAGGGTCTGGGCTGGAAGTGGTGGCTCATGCCTGTAATGCCAGCACTTTGGGAGGCCAAGGTGGGTGTGAAACCACATTTCTACTAAAAATACAAGCCTGCCAATGTGGTGAAACCACGTTTCTACTAAAAATACAAAAATCAGCTGGGTGTGGTGGTGCACACCTGCAATCCCAGTTGCTTAGGAGGCTGAGGCAGGAGAATAGCTCGAGCCCTGGAAGTGGAGGCTGCAGTGAGCTGAGATCATGCTACTATACTCCAGCCTGGGTGACAATGTAAGACTCAAAAAAATAAAAATAAAAAAGAAGATAGTAAGGATATGAACTATGGCACCATCTGGGAGAAGAAAAAGATGGGAAGGAGCAGCAAGTAATGAGAGTGGCACATAGAAAACACTGCTGCTGAGTTAATGAAAAGAAATGAGAGATCTGTGGAGGGAGGGTGCTTCAGGATTTGGTAGCAAGGTATAAAGGATGGTGAGGGAGAAATTACAAGTGAATGTGAGAGTCATATAATGGGGCTTGCTGGAACCACTCTCTGCTCAAATAAGTGAGAAACTAAAGGGTTTACAATGGAACATATTGGGCTTAATGATAAAATTGTTTAAGAAAAAGAAAAGCCTGAAGGAATATGGGACTACATGTGTGAAGATGACAGGTAGCATATATATTAATTTGGGAATCTCAGATTTTGATGTTATAGCTAAGGTAATTTTGATCTTATTGGGTACCATATTCACTATCTGGGTGATAGGATCATTAGAAGCCCAACTCAGCATCACACAATATACCCTTATATCAGACTGCACATGTGCCCCCTGAATCTAAAATAAAAATAAAATTATAAAAAAGAAAGATAAGAAAAGGTCTGGGGGCAAAAAACTTGGGGTATGCCTGTTTTTAGTCATGTGTATTACAGAAAGAGCTAGAAAAATGGTCAGGATCAGTGGCAAGGACTCACACAGTGGGTGAGAACAGGAAGAGGGGAAGCATTCCAAATAAACAATCTAAGTAAAGGCAGTGTGTTTGCTAAGCAGAGTAGTTTCGATTCGTTACTGGTTTCTTGGTGTGTCTTCTCCCCGCCTCCGCCAGACTCTTCTAAGCCCTGCTTATGTAGAAATTCTGTAGCCATCATTATCTGGTTTCCACAATCCCCAACTGGTCAATTATATGCCAGATGACACAAAATTGCAATTTTAGTAGGCCAAAAATTGTTGAACATTTGAAATTTTATATGGTTCGACCTAATACTACAGTGGTTCTCCAATAAAGATACGCACAGTGCAGCAGATCCTCTAGGCAAGTAAACATTCTTGGTTATCAGATTTCACTTGGATCTTCTATGCTGAAAAACTGAGCTGAACTATTTGTAGATTCTAAGGACTTGTTTTTCATGAGAGAACAAAGCACTGACCTAGCTGAAGTTGTCTTTAACTGGCTCCATTCATTGCTGTCCATCCCACATTGTCCTATATGACAAGACACCATGCTTCTTGTCTTGAGCTCTCAGGTGGTCATAGTTCTAGTGGCATGTGTGGCAAATGAGGGATCCATACAGGTTGAGTCTAATGTAGATGAATGTAGTCCCAGTGGCCCATCTCTGGGAAAATTGTTGTTTGGAAGGAAAGGGAAATCCTCCCCAGATATAATGGAAAGAACAACCAACCTAACACTTTGGTGCATGTCAGGGCTGGGTGATCTGCTCTGTTGACTTAATTTGCAGACTAGTTTCTGGATGCTCAGGCAATGGGCTTCAGGGAGCTACAATGCTCCTGTAGATAATTCTATGAAACAGGTGCCAACCAAGCCTGCCCATCTTCTAAGATATACCATAACAGCAATTCTCCTCTCTCTCTTTTCCTTTTCTGAGCCAGGTAGCATCTCTTTCTAGATTGACAGGACAGCTTATCTTCTTTCCATTTTTGTAAGATATTTAGTTCAAGATATTTAGTAAGTACCCAGATGCCTTCTTGTTTGTCTTCTCAAAGACACTTTACCATTCCTTAGGTTCTTTTGCAACAGATCTAGTTGAACCTTTATAACCAAAGTTAATCAACCAAAAAATAAATTCCTTTCTCCTTGAAGGCAATGATCATTTAACTTTAAACTTAAACTTCTGCAGCAAAGGGAGGAAGGAAAAGTTAAATTTCCATATCAAAACAATTTCGAACATTTATAACCTGTCATAATAGGTTGTCTCTAAATGGTGGTACCATGTCTTTATAACTCTTTGAAAAAGAGTGGCTTGAGATGAGTTGTCTTGGATGCATGACAGCTGCATGGCTAGAAAAGTTTTTTATAAAGGCTTACTAAGCAAGGAATAAAAGGCTCCTTGCTTATAGATAGTAAGCTGGATTTATCATGTAAAGTTTGGAAAGATTCTGATCTGCTTATTGAAGGGATTTGTCATTTTTTTTTTTTTGCTTCTTTTGTCTGATTGACTATTAGTTGATATCTTCTGAAATAAATGGAAATTTTCAAAATTACAGTACTTAAAAAAATTACTGCGTATTTTTTACTGCAACACTGACAAAATACAAGCCATTTTGTAAGTACTGATTCTCTAAAGAAATGTATGGGCCTGGGGATTTGGCCTACAAGGGCTGAGAGACAAATTTTTTCCATTTACTGCCCTAAACTTAAATATGCCTACCATGATGTGTTTCCTTAGAGAAAGAGAGATAAAGTGGCATTTTATTTCTGGCCAATTATCTGAAAAAAAAAAAAGGCAAGATTTCGACAGAGGAAGATAATATCTGTGTTGCACATTATGAAGAATGGAGATTTATGTAGTTTAACTGTATTGCTCGTTGTATGGGGGCAAATGAAAGTAGATAGCTGAAGTTTTGTTGGAAAGGAAGGTGGCC
Organism: Ateles fusciceps; assembly: GCA_036589455.1. Lineage (NCBI taxonomy): Eukaryota > Metazoa > Chordata > Mammalia > Primates > Atelidae > Ateles > Ateles fusciceps. Next base: position 3,016,972 of record JAZHEH010002565.1, read on the forward strand.
CTCATATTTTTCTATTCTTTCTCTGACTCACTCATTCCTCTAAAATGCACACATACATTCTACCAGGCCACTTGCATGTTTCTCTCAGCCAGGTGGGAGGATTCAGTGCCTGTTATGGATGAAATATTTGTATCTTCCCTAAATTTCATATGTTGTAATTTCACATGGGGGATGTACATTTCAACATCCCCAATTTAATGGTATTGCGAGGTGAGACCTTTGAGAGGTAATTAAGCTATCAGGGTGGAGATCTCACAAATGGGATTAATGCCCTCTAAGAGGCCTGAGAGCTAACTTGCACTTTTCCTATTATGTGAGGATATCATTAGAAGCTGGTTAGTCTGCAACCCAGAAGATAGCCTTTACCAGACCCCTACCATGCTGGCACTCTAAACTCAGATGTTTGGCCTCCAGAACTCTTATTTATTTATTTATTTATTTATTTATATATATTTTTTATTGCATTTTAGGTTTGGGGGTACATGTGAAGAACATTTAAGATTGTTGCATAGGTACACACATGGCAGTGTGATTTGCTGCCTTCCTCCCCATCACCTATATCTGGCATTTCTCCCCATGCTATCCCTCCCCAACTCCCCACCCCTCACTGCCCCTCCCTTTTTCCCCCCTCGACAGACCCCAGTGTGTGATACTCCCCCTCCCTGTGTCCATGTGTTCGCATTGTTCAACACCCGCCTATGAGTGAGAACATGCGGTGTTTGATTTTCTGTTCTTGTGTCAGTTTGCTGAGAATGATGGTTTCCAGGTTCATCCATGTCCCTACAAAGGACATGAACTCATCGTTTTTGATGGCTGCATAATATTCCATGGTGTATATGTGCCACATTTTCCCTGTCCAGTCTATCATCGATGGGCATTTGGGTTGGTTCCAGGTCTTTGCTATTGTAAACTGTGCTGCAATGAACATTCGTGTGCATGTGTCCTTATAGTAGAATGATTTATAGTCTTTTGGATATATACCCAGTAATGGGATTGCTGGATCAAATGGAATTTCTATTTCTAGGTCCTTGAGGAATCGCCACACCGTCTTCCACAATGGTTGAACTAATTTACACTCCCACCAACAGTGTAAAAGCGTTCCTATTTCTCCACATCCTCTCCAGCATCTGTTGTCTCCAGATTTTTTAATGATCACCATTCTAACTGGCGTGAGATGGTATCTCAATGTAGTTTTGATTTGCATTTCTCTAATGACCAGTGATGATGAGCATTTTTTCATATGTTTGTTGGCTTCACGTATGTCTTCTTTTGTAAAGTGTCTGTTCATATCCTTCGCCCACTTTTGAATGGGCTTGTTTGTTTTTTTCTTGTAAATCTGTTTCAGTTCTTTGTAGATTCTGGTTATCAGCCCTTTGTCAGATGGGTAGACTGCAAAAATTTTTTCCCATTCTGTTGGTTGCCGATTCACTCTAATGACTGTTTCTTTTGCTGTGCAGAAGCTGTGGAGTTTGATTAGGTCCCATTTGTCTATTTTGGCTTTTGTTGCCACTGCTTTTGGTGTTTTGGTCATGAAGTCCTTGCCTACGCCTATGTCCTGAATGGTTTTGCCTAGATTTTCTTCTAGGGTTTTTATGGTGTTAGGTCTTATGTTTAAGTCTTTAATCCATCTGGAGTTAATTTTAGTGTAAGGTGTCAGGAAGGGGTCCAAATTCTGCCTTCTGCACATGACTAGCCAGTTTTCCCAACAGCATTTATTAAACAGGGACTCGCTTCCACATTGTTTGTTTTTGTCAGGTTTGTCAAAGATCAGGTGGTTGTAGATGTGTTGTGTTGCGTTGGAAGCCTCTGTTCTGTTCCATTGGTCTATATCTCTGTTTTGGTACCAGTACCATGCTGTTTTGATTACTGTAGCTTTGTAGTATAGTTTGAAGTCCGGGAGTGTGATGCCTCCAGCTTTGTTCTTTTTGCTTAGAATTGACTTGGCTATGTGGGCTCTCTTTTGGTTCCATATGAAGTTTAAGGTGGTTTTTTCCAGTTCTTCGAAGAAGGTCATTGGTAGCTTGATAGGGATAGCGTTGAATCTGTAAATTACTTTGGGCAGTATGGCCATTTTGACAATATTGATTCTTCCTAGCCATGAACATGGAATATTTCTCCATCTGTTTGTGTCCTCTCTTATTTCATTGAGCAGTGGTTTGTAGTTCTCCTTGAAGATGTCCTTTACGTTCCTTGTTAGTTGTATTCCTAGGTATTTCATTCTCTTTGTAGCGATTGTGAATGGCAGTTGGTTCTTGATTTGGCTGTCTTTAAGTCTGTTATTGGTGTATAGGAATGCTTGTGATTTTTGCACATTGATTTTATATCCTGAGATTTTGCTGAAGTTGCTTATCAGTTTCAGGAGATTTTGGGCTGAGACGATGGGGTCTTCTAGATATACAATCATGTCGTCTGCAAATAGAGACAATTTGACTTCCTCCTTTCCTATTTGAATACCCTTTATTTCTTTATCTTGCCTGATTGCTCTGGCTAGAACTTCCAGTACTATATTGAATAGGAGTGGTGAGAGAGGACATCCTTGTCTAGTGCCAGATTTCAAAGGGAATGCTTCTAGTTTTTGCCCATTTAGTATGATATTGGCTGTTGGTTTGTCGTAAATAGCTTTTATCATTTTGAGATACATTCCATCAATACCTAGTTTATTGAGAGTTTTTAGCATAAAGGGCTATTGAATTTTGTCAAAGGCCTTCTCTGCATCAGTTGAGATGATCATGTGGTTTTTGTCTTTGGTTCTGTCCAGAACTCTTAAAAACAAATTTCTGTTGCTTATAAGCCACCCAATCTATGGTAATTTGCTATAGCAAGCTGAACTGACCTAGAGCCTTTTGTGGAAAGTCAAGTATGCAGTGTTCATTACTATTAGCAAAAGAAATGGATGCTAACGCACCCAGAGTGATTCTGATAGTAACTGGCTAACTTCAGAGCTACTGGTCACTGGGTGAAGTTGACGATCTGAAACTACGCAGATGCTTGCATAATGCTGTCTTTCCATCTCCCACCTTGTCAGTCACGGTGTTCACACTCTGAGGTTTTCCATGTGACTGAAAGTTATGGTCCTTTTTAAAAATAACATCTCTGGTTTCTTCTTAGTCCTCAAATATTTCCTCCCTGAGGAGGAAGAGGGGAGAAGATGGAGTTGGAGACATTGAGGGAAGACAATTGAAGAAGGTGTGTCCACACCTGAAACTTCTCATAACTTTTTTTTTTTTTTTTTTTTTTTTTTGAGACAGAGTCTCACTCTGCCACTCAGGCTGGAATGCAGTGGTGCAAACATGGGCTCAGGTCATTCTCCCAACTCAGCCTCTGGTGTAGCTGGAAATACAGGTGCAGGCCACCCTGCCTGGCTAATTTTTTGCAGAGATAGGGTTTCACTATGTTGCCCAGGCTGATTCAAACTCCTGAGCTCAAGTGATATGGCTGGGATTATAAGCATGAACGCATGAACTCCTGTACCTGGATTTTTTTTTTTCCATTTTTCAAGAAGAAAGTGGCTTATTTTTTCTTCTAACATTCACATATTCTTATAGGAAGCTGTATTCCAAGTATATAACAATTATCTTCTGAGTTTACAAATGGACCTTCCCGAAGATCAACTAAATAATCCTTTAGAAGCTTAAGAAAGTGCAGGGGCAGGGGGCTAGCAAAATGTAACGTTTTGCTGTAAAAAGTAGCTTCTGCCAAATTAAACAAATCTGTGTAACTGGAGATATGACTCTACTGAGGGGAGATATATTAGATTCATACAGCTTGTGTCACAGCTGTTAAGCAATAGCAACCTGCTAACATCTCTGATGGTGCCCTACTTTGGTATACATCTTTTTGGAATCTCTAGAGGTTCCCTCTTCTCTAGGTGGACATTATTAATTAATCTCAGAGCTAAACTTGAATCTTAAAATAAAGTGGGCATTTCAAGATGCTAATACACTTTTATGATTTATGGCTTCTCTCCTGTCTTGAAATGTTCTCTTTTAAACAGAATGTGGTATTTGTGTTTGTGTGTGTGTGTGTGTGTGTGTGTGTGTGTGTGTGTGTGTGTTTGTGTGTTGGAGAAGGGAGCCGCAATAACTGGGGAAAGTAGTCCCTTTCATTGTTTCCAGGATGTTGGTAATCACTGGTTATTTATTCCTGAATAGTGTGGTTCATGCTGAAGATTTTAAAATAAGAAAAAAAAATAGTTCTTGAAGATGCTATAGAAAATTTCTAGTCTGTATAAAGCTGAACAAACCAAGAAAACCAGAGGTTAGGAGTCTTGCCCAATGTCTTACCTATTGTTCATTGCTGAGCTACTATAAAACAGCAGTCTGTTTTTGCCTAGAAATCTCAATGATGTTTTTTAACTTTAGTATGCTACCTGAATAATGGTAAGGAAAATGAGAGCTGGCTCCACTACTGTGGATTAAATGATCTCAGGCAAAACACTCAGCTTCTCTGAGCTTACATTTGCATCCATAAGATGGCAATCATAACAAATGTCTTAATGATATTCTATGAAGATAGAATGAGATGATGTGAGTGACGCTTTTTTGAAGAATTTATAATGCTGTGCAGATATTAGAATCTGTTGCTTCAGTGAAACCTTCTTGTTTTCTGTATTTTGGAAGTAGGGTGGTCTCTGTGCTTAAGCTTTGAAACAGACTCTGACAGTATTGTATAAGAAGTACCAAATTTGAATGCTGGTTCTAATTCGTATTCCAAAGTGTTTGCATAGGGGTAAAAGTCTCAATCCAGCCTTGCTTGAGCATGAAGCTGGGCAGTTAGAATGGGGTGTGTCACTAAAAAGAAAATTTTATCTAAAAATATAGAGTGAGGAAAACACAGGTCTCCATTTTTCTTGGCTAGATGAGGTGAGTATTCTCCTGCCTGTGAGTTTTTCTTGAAGCCATGTTTTTAAATGGCTATCCCTGAAGCAGCAGCCAGCTGTGGTAGCAGAAACCGACATGTTCCAGATGTGGAATGCTATGCAGAAACACCAGAGAGCAAGTGTTAAGCGCCAGGGAAAGGGATGTAGTGAAATGATTTAAAAACATTTTAATTTATTCACCTTCATCTTGAGCATTCCAAAATGCAGGGTTCTCTACTTGCATATAGAATCAAAATCCAGCAACAGACTATAACCCTCAAATTCTAATTCAATATGGTGATACGTAATACAATAGCTCCCCTACATCTCTGGTTTTACTTTTTGCAGTTTCTTTCAGTTACCACTGTCAACTGTGGTCCAAAGATAGGGGAGTATAGTATAATAAGATAGTTTAAGAGAGAGAAAGAGACCACATTCACATAACTTTTTTTATAGCATATTGTTATAATTGTTCTGCTTTATTATGGTTATTGTTAATCACTTACTGTGCCTAATTTAATAATTAATTAATTTTTTTTGAGTCAGGGTCTCACTCTGTCACCCAGGCGAGAGGCTGTAGTGCCATCTCAGCTCACTACAACCTTCGCCTCCCAGCTGTGCCTAATTTATAAATTAAATTTCATCATTTGTATGCAAGCAAAGGAAAACACATACGGTATATAGGGTTCAGCATGGTCTGCGGTTTTAGGCACCCACCAGGGGTCCTGGAACACATCCCCTGAGGAGGTAGGATTACTATATACACAAAAGGAGGAGGAGAAGGGAATCTTTCAAGCAGACAGCTTTTATACCTTTCACAGCAACTATGTCATATGAAAATCTTGTGGTATATGTTATTTGTTTACATCTAAACAAGCAGTGTGGCATTATATCTATGAAATGCTTTAGTGATTTATAAACAAGGCAGGAATAGAAAGGCCAGTGGAATTCTATTGTGGCCATCAGATAATATGTAAAATATTTGCAGATATTGGCTCTATTAGAAAGTCCCAAATATGGAAGATTATTTGGAGGAAGTGAATATTATTTGTCATAAGAAAATAGGAAAACAGTGGAGGGGGGAGCGATACCATTAAAAAGAAATATAATCAGGAAAACAATATTACAGTGTTTTTCTTCCTAAATTTAGACTACCATAGCTGAATATGAGCAGAAAACAGAAAAGATGGTATGCAGAAAGCAGGCGTTTGTCCTAATATCCTGGTACATTCGATATAAGAAAGCACCAGCTACATGCCATAAGATCTAATTACCATGAATTGCCTTTCCTGCCCCACAGCAATCATTTCAATGACAGGCTTCTCTGCACTGTAAAACAAAATGGGGGATTCTGTGCTATATAAACTGCCTCAGCGCTTCCCTTCCTTCCTCTGCTATCAGCCTCCCCCATCTCATTTATTTTCCACACATTAATGGTAGCAGTCACCTTGAGCTGGTGATGCAGAGTAATTTTCACAGAAACCTTGATCAGAAACCATAAATCAGCCTGATGTGCTTTTATGGTCTAATAACATTCAGGTTGCTCCTACAGGCCCGTATGTAAAACTGCATTGCAGTGAAGCCTTTGATTTTTTTTTTTTTTGTACAGTCTCTTCTCTTCCTCTCTCTGGCTCTCGCTGCTCTTACTCTCCCTCTCACGCACACTTTCTCTCCCTCTTGCACACACTTTCTCTCTCTCCTTCCTTCCCTTCTCACTATCTCTCTAGGCACATATGTATGCATGTGTACCTAAGTCATATGGATGTAGTTCATTTTTAACAAAGCCACACTTAAATGGCATTATACATGCTCCCTCATGGTGGCAGGGGAGTCACATTCTTTTAGGAGGATAAAATGATGCATTTGTTAGATTCTCTGTGGTTTGTCTTAATAAATGAACTGTATCTGACCAAAAACTAAAATGATATAACTGTTTAAGGCATCGTTGAGTCTGTCAGATGATTCAATTATTTTTCCTTGTTAGGACAATTGCATGCTGCACCCATATTGGCTCTTTCCCTATTCCTCAGGGCTACACTGTGGCTTGGCTGACTTCAGGCTGAGTTGAGTCTGACTCTGGCCCATGATCTGCAGTGCCACAGTCCACCTGATGGTCTTGTACTCCCACTCCACTCCCTTGGAGGATGAAGTGATATGGTATGGAAAGGGATTTAGTGGAGTGGCAGGAAGCAGATGGATGGGTTTCAAGTGAGGGGAGGAGTGAGGACTGGGTAAATGTGTCAGGGAAGCAGTGATGAGAGCAGTGGGATTGGCAGCTTAGCGGAGACTTGAGAGATGAGGTGCTGAGCCTGTCACTGGGGACAGCGATGCTGGGGCTTGCAATGAAGCCCTCGTGTCTAATTGTACTGGTGCAGGATTAGGGGTGGAATCAGCACATGTATCTGAGTTAACCGTATTGATCATCCACCCCAGCCTGCCCCAACAATCTAAACAGATTCACACACATCAGCTCAAGAGCTAACAACAGAAAATGCAAAGCAGCTCTGGTCTAATTCACACTACCTTTACCTACCTGTGACCCTGCCAGCTAGACATCCCCTAGGTGGGTGCCCAGCCTGGAGCATGCAGCAATTTATATTTAGAATAAAAAGGCTCTTACATCCATGTTTAGCACAGAATGGAAGTATCTGCAACAGAAGACAGGGTTACTCTTGCATTGCCACTTGGTAAATTAGTGCAACAAATTAACAAAGACCATTTGACTCAATATTGGAGAATGTTTAGTTTGCTTTGGAAGTGAGAAAAGCTGACAAAAATTTCTGATATTTCACAATAGACCTACATAAATTTAAACATTCTTAACCAGTGCTTCATGAATATACCAAGGGAAAAAAGTACCCTGGGGCATTAATCAAACTTTCCAAGATACTACTCCTTGCTCGGTTAAAAGATACGTGTCCAATTATTTATACATATATCTATTTTTATGTGTACTAACATTGCCAATTTGTGTGTGCGTGCATTCACACACACACATTTGGCATAATAATATAACTAGTATTTGTAAGGATACTCAAAATGCCAATGTAAGGAGAATTGCAGAGCACGGATCGCGGCTTCATCTATAGGGCTCTTTGTTTGCAACTGTAAATCATGATGTCTGATACCCTCGTCTCACATGCAGTGGTGCTCAGGCTCAGCAGCAGTGGCCACCGTCTCACTTGTTAAAATTCATTTCCTGTAGTTAGAAAGTTTTTTCATCACCAATATCTCAGGGAGCTTCTACCAGTCCTGCACCCTGAATCTGCAGTAATAGCTCAGTGTTGAATTTTCAGAAATTGACAGGCAATTTCTCCTTTTGCGATAGCCTGGGCTTTTCAGTATTGCAGTAGCAAAGGCTACATGTGAAAAGGAAATGGGGGTGAGCAAAAGCCCTTTCTCTCCACAGTGTCCAGTGCCCTTCGATTCACAGTCCAGCATTATTTGTCTGTTTAGGAGCTATTTCTAAACCCTCCTAGCTGGAGGCAATGTACACCAGACCAGTGGGGTGGGAGCACTAAAGAAGAAATGCAGCAAAGAACAAATTCTTTTCAGATTAGCTGATTGGCAGTTGTGAATAATGCAGCTCCAGCACTAAAGCAAGAAAGAGCAGCCTCAACCTTGGCACTCATTATTTAGCTGTAAGTCTTTTTTGCTAGGAACATTTTTCTCTTTCAAGTCTTAATCTATGTTAACTCCTTATGAGCCAGCTATTCATCCAAAATGGTGAACTCTAAAGACCCTTTGTTGAAACTTCCAAGTCCTTAATGTGAATTGATAGCAAGAAACCACAGCATTCTCAAGCAACTTTCTGACCTGCACTGAAATTTGACAGAAAAAACTTACCTAGTGAGTTAAATAGCATGCATTCTACATCAGACCTGACGGAAAGTAAAAAAAGAAATTAATAGAAATTAGGCACATATGTAGTTTATGTGTAGGGCTACATAAGGAATTCAGGCCATTAAAAAGCGAGCAGAGAAAATGTGAAATGATCATTTGGTGATTCTGAAGCTCTCTTCATTCTTGGCAGTCACGAGCATACAGTCAGTCCGAATAACTTTCTTTAAATCTTCTGGCTTAGATCAGATTAATAATAGGCTGGATTTATTTCAAATGGTTGTAAAAAAAAAATAGAAATTATCCTTTTTTATTATCCTTATGATTCAATAATAACATGCTTGTGTTATTGTTAATTGTAATCATAAATTTTAATTATGACATGTATTGAGAGAGAACGAATTTTTAAAATCATTTGTCTCTTCACATATTTTCCTTGTTTTATTGAAATATTTCTTTAGATATTTTAAACCAAATTATTTTTAAGTCCCAAGGTTTATAATTTTTAAATATTGCTGCTATTTTTATTATAAAAATCAATACATTTTAAAATTAAATACTAAAAGGTTAAATATAGAATTTGCCTAAAAAATTTGATCTGTCAGAACCTATGATTGTAAAAAATAAATGATTACCTAGTTTCAATGCTATTAGTGGCAGTATTTGGGCAAGGAATTAATGGGTCCTTAGTGCCATAACCCTTTCTACTGTTTCTTTCTTAGATCCTAGGTTGTGAATCTTTATGAGCAAGAATACTGTTTCATTCATCTGCACAATCACCTCAATCTTTCTTAAAACTCGACCCATATTTGGTGATCAATATGCAAGTTTTGAATAAATATATACATAAATAATAAAGAACAGGTGATTAACAGCTAGGGCAATATACTATGTATTCTTAAAATATGCTAATTTTCTCAGTTATAACACATTTCAAGATATATTTATACCAAAATCCATTTGAAAAAAAAATTAAACATTTCCAAAATGATTTTCATATGCTTCGATAAGTCTTGCCTTATAGGGTTGTTAGAAGTTAAAAAGCATTTGAGATGGGTATGCACTTACTATTTTTCAGTCTGTAGCTAAAGAATAGGACATTTTGTACATCTCAATAGCCTGGCAGTGAATAATTATTGAACACTTAGTGTATAACCTAAATTTCCTAATTTATAAAGAATGTCAGAGCCATGATACAATTGTCTTAAACTCTTTGTTTGTTTGTTTGATAGAGATTCATCTTCATCTGGGTCTTTAGTCATTTCTGTTCATCTCCTATAGGTGCTTCCAAAGCAAATGTGGGTAGAATATTTCTTGCTTGCCTTAGCATCTGAGACCCTGGCTTTAACTGTGTCCCATCAGTTTATCTTCTACTCCAATTCTTGAGGAAACTAACAATTCAAAGTGCTAAGACTTTGCCCCTCTTTCCTCTCTGTACTTTGGTGGTCGTACTTGTTCCCCCCTCCCCGCCATGCCATGTTATGCTCCTATCTTTTCTTGATTACATTCTGCCCATCCTTATAGGCCCATCTTAAATAATATCCCCAAGAAAGTTGTTCCTGTCCCCTTAGCTAAATGTTCTCCATCCCTTGCTTCAAGCTCCAAAACTGTTTCATTACACACTTACATATTTGTTTATATCTACACAGACAGGGAAGTGAAAAGTGGTTTATGATGTAATTCTTATGCCTTTGACGCACATGTTCTATGTGATTACTGATACCCACAAAACCTAAACTTTTGCTTTTATTAAAATTAACTTACAATAATTTTAGTTTTCTCTTATGATCTTTCTCAAGACAGAAAATCTGTTTTGCTCATCTTTTTATTTTTTTTCTGGAGCAGGTAGCACAGAGTCTTATATATAGTTAGCACAGAGTCTTATGTATAGTCTTATATATAGTTCTATAAAGATTTAAGTTTAAATAAATTGAATATAATTTACATAGAAATCATAAGGTGGAACAGAGAAGACATTAGTGTATAATTTACTAGTTATTATCAAGCATCTCCTATAGTGGTTAGATGATTAAAGATACAGAAATACATGGAATACAGCCTTTTACATCCAGAAACTTACTATCTAATAGAAGAAAGTAGATTGATAATTATAGGCAGTTACAATTCAATGTAAATATTAAAATGCATAATCACAGTCTTATGGAAACTCATAGAAGAACATCTGTGGGAAGGGTTTGTAATTTATTCCTCTTTTCCAAACCTTCTAAAGGTGCTTCAGACTTGGGAAAAAAAAAACAACACAGAAATACTAGGTAATTAGGAAAAAAAGCACAATAAAACTAACAAGAGAAATAATAAAAAGAGGATGAGTGAGAGAAGTATAACCCAGAGAGGCTTGTGCACATTAAGTGCATACGTAGGGGAGGAGCGAGCCCGGAGTACTGAAAGGCAAACCTTTACAGAAGCATCCTAGAAGGAAACTCTTCCCTCAGAACTCAGCAAGGAATTGCAAGCAGGGCAGCTACTGCACTGTGATTTTATATCCCTGGTGTCAATATTTTCATTATTTGCCAATAACAACTCAGAGTTGTACAGTCTGTGCCCTGTGAAGTGTTGACATGGAATTGAGAAGCATTGTTAAGCTTCCAATGCTTTCAAATTCTATCTAAAAAAAAGAAAATCCCTTTATTTCAATTTTCATGCTAATTACATGTGGGGTTTTGTTTAGCTTAATTTCTATAGCAGCCACAGCAAATTCAGCCGCTGGCCCAATGCTTCACAAATAGTGTCATTTAATAAATACTTGTTGAAAAAATAAATGAATGAATGTGAAGATGAGACGTGTCAGCCTATTAAAAAGTTTGATCAATACATTTTTCACCTCAGGACAGTTTAGGTTATAGGATAAAGGAATTCAGTGTTCTTTATAATTCACCAACATTCATTATTATCCCAGGAAAGTGAGCATGTGGACATTTCTCAGGATGAATCAGGCCATATTTTAATAGTTAGTTCCGGCAGTTCACAGTGGAATGGATTTATTTCAAGAGGCTCAAGAAAACCTCATTTTGAAGGCTGTAATAAAAAGTAAGGATGATAAAGAACACTGTTTTTCATGATAAGGAAAATTCTGCCTTTCAAGAGAGACATCATAATTTCTTCTAATTATAAGAAAAATGTTGCTGCCTTGAGTGCTCTTATTCATGTGTACAGCCAAAGGGATTTTCTGCATAAAAGAATAATTAGGCTCTATCCCTTCATACTAAAAAAAATCAGCGATCTTACTTTTCTTTATACCTTTACCCCCTCATATTCTTTGACCTCTACTCTGCTGAATCTTTTATATGTCATAGAAGGAAGTTTTAGAGGGGCTTTGATTTCTCCATTTCCTTTGGTGGCTGGCAGTGTTTGCTGTGCTGAATTTGGAATTGCCTAATTTGGGAGTTCTGCTCATTGCAGGCTAAAAACTGATCAGATTTCATTTTATGTGTGAAGATCATTTCCAGTCTGTAGATTCAAACATTCTATTTGCCTGAAATACATCCTAAACAATGCACTGTGGGCTTTTATTTAGGAAAGCTTTTAAACAACTTAGTTTTAAAGACAAAGAATGTTCTAGAAAGGTTCACCTTTTAAGCCGTGTAAAAAGAAAAGAGAGGCCAGGGATGCTGACGGGCTGGAGCCACCCAGCAGTTCTGAGATAGTGACTTCAGATTACATCTGGAGCTCCTGAATTTTAAAGGAAGGTGTATAAGGAAGATAGCAGAGCACAATTAGAACTTAGCACTGACCTGATTGGTGTGGTCTATAATTCTCAGTTGCATAGATAACTACTGTGAAAGGAAAGATGTGTACCTGTAATAAAATAAATTCAAACCAAAATGCCAGCAAAGTAGAAAGACTGCTCCAACTCATATTGAATAAGAATATTGTTTGAATCTTCTGACAGATTAAAATTTTTTTGACTTAGAAATGGAATATGATCATTGGCTTTCAAATGGAAAGATCAATGATAAATATGGATGAGAAAGTAGTCTTAAAAATTGAATTTTTCTAAGAAAGTTCAGTGGCTTTTTTGAAAGAATAATGACAATAGCCACTATATATTGAGTTGGAATTCTGGGTCAGACTTGATTTTAGAGATTTAAGAATATTATCTGTACTCCATACAGTGGCCCCAGAAAATGGATAAACTGAGGGGGAAGAGAGGGAGAGAGGGGTGGGGGTAAAGTAACTGATTCATCCAAGATCACATGGTCAGAAAGTGGTGGTCAGACCTCACACCTAAGCAGTGTCATATCAATATGCTATCCAGCTTGGCACTGAAAGAAAACCAGGACTGACTTTTTCCTTATAGGGTTTTGTTACATGAGCTAAATAGTAACGTATAGACATGAAGTAACAGGCTTATTTGTGCATAATGACTCTTTGAGACAACAATTGCCTATGGTCAGTAGGTCGTTAGCAGACTGAATCACCACATCTAGCTCAATCAGAAAGATACAAAGTGTACTTGTTTGGTGAGGGGTGTGACATAGTTTGGATGTTTGTCCCCCTCCAAATCTCATGTTCAAATGTGATCCCCCACATTGGAGGTGGAGTCTGATGGGAAGTGTTTAGGTCATGGGGGCAGGTCCCTCACAAATGGCTCGGCGCCATCCTCTTGGTGATGAGTAAGTTCTCGCACTATCGGTTCACACAAGAACAAGCTGTTTAAAAGAGCTTGACACCTCCTCCTCTCTCTCTTGCTCCCTCTCTCATCACATGACATGTCTGCTCCCACTTCACCTTCTGCCATGAGTAACACTTTCCTGAGGCCTCACCAGAAGCTGAGCAATTGCTGGTGCCATGCTTGTATACCCTGCAGAACTATGAGCCAAATAGATCTCTTTTCTTTATAAATTACCCAGTCTCAGACATTCCTTCATAGCAATGCAAAACAGATTAACACTGTATGAACTCCAGTCAATGGTTTGGCAAAAGAAGGTCTTCGGCTCTTTCTTTCATAGCTGGCCTTTACAACTTTTTATTCTTCTGCTTCACTGATTGTATTATTCTTATTAAGCTAACAGTTGTCTGTTGAGTTTCATGGGCTATTCCTAGCATGTCGGAAGAGGCAAATGAAATTGCTCTGTACTTGAAAAAGTGTAGTACTCTCCTAGGTGGAAAGGTAATAGTCTTACTGTGGTGGTGTGCAGTGCTTAGCATGGCAATGCAGCATGACAGTGGAGAGTAGGGACTGGAGATATAGAGTGGGCTGAGCTGCCGTTACTACACGCATGACTTTAGCCAAGTTATTTAACCTCCTTGAGCCTCAGTTTCCTCACCTGTAAAATAGAGATGATTATTAAAAATAGTGCTTTTTCCATATGCATATATGGTGGATTAAATAAGTATTTCATATATTTAAAAATGCTGAGAACAGTGAGAACACATAGTAAAGAGGACATAAATATAGACTATTTCAGGTTCATTATCTCATTGAATCTGTACCATATCCCTGTATAAAATGTCATATGTATATATTTATTTTATAGGTTAGCAAATGAATCTCAGAGAGATTAATTTGTCCATAGTCATTCAACTCAAAAGAATTTAAATGTGGGCAGTTGGAGTCCTAGCCAAGTTGATCCTAAGCCAAGTTTAGATATGAACCCAGGCTTGTGTGATATATGATTTTATTCTTTATATTTCCAGAGAAGAAATATAAAGAATAAAATCATATATCACACAAAAATATACATGAGAATTTTTCATTTATACTTTTAATATAGCATATATTATATATATCACACACACACACACACACACATATATAATATTATTACACATATATATAAAAGAAATGTCAGAAGATTTAGAACCTGACCCTATGACAAGTAAGAATCATGCCTCAGAGCTTCCAACCTTAACCAATGTCACAGAGTTCCTTGTCCTCTAGACCAAACCTTTCATGGTGTGCTGTTTAAATGTATGCTCTCTGGTCCCAGATTGCCTGGATTTGTATCCCAGCTCTTCAACTTACTATGACATTGGGGAACTCATTTAACATCTCCATGCCTTAGCTTCTTTCTTTATAAAACAGAAATAGTATCAATAAATTTTGTCATAGAATGTGATTGTTGAGTTTATGTATTTAAAGCACTTGAATTGGTATATATTAAATAATATGAAGTGTTTATTATGATTACTACTCAATGATTTCAGATTAATGGTTTAAGAAGGCTTGGTTGACTATACTAAGACCTCTAAAACAATGACGTGAACAAAAGAATGAAAGAATGTTCTCATGGCTAGTATCTGAAAGATTGTAAAAGAATGGGGGAGACTTAATTCTTTGTTTTTGGAGACAGGGTCTCACTCTGTTGCCCAGGCTGGAGTGCAGTGATTCAATCTCGGCTCATTGAAACTTTTATCTCTCAGGCTCAAGTGATTCTCATGCCTCAGCCTCCCAAGTAGCTGGGACTACAGGCTTGTGGGCACAGCTAATTTTTTATTTCTAGTAGAGTTGGGGTTTCACCATGTTTGCCAGACTGGTCTCAAATTCCTGGCCTCAAATGATCTGCCCACCTGGGCTTCCCAAAGTGTTGGGATTTTAGGCATGAGGAAGACTTTCTCAGCTGGGGAAGACTTAGTTCTAATAGGGTAAGAATAACATATGTTCTTTCATAGTTAAGAATTGTCATTTATTTTGAGTCTTGAGTAACTCTTCCCTTTACCATCATTTAAAATATCAAACAATTGACTTGAATCAATATATATACTAGATTTTTATCAAGTATATTTAAATTTCAGATTTTCAATAGCTAACCAAAGAGGTGGTTATTAGTTGAGAGCTGAGGAATTATAATGTATGTAAGGGAAATCTATACATTCTATCTTTGGAGTTGCCTAAAGATTGTTCTCTGGACTTGGCTACCTATAAACTCTAGACTAATGAAACAAAACATATTCCATTCTTTTCTCTTTACCTCTTCTCTTGCCTAGTAGTTTTCCTTCTTTTTTTTTTTTGTAATTTTCTAGCTTTTTAAATAGTCTAATATCTTCCTTCCCTTGTTTAAGTCAGAAAATTGGAATATAATCCTAATTTTTGTTTCCCCCTCACCTACCACATCCAATCAGTGATTAAGTCTTCTCTTCTAATAAAGCTTGACTTTCTGCAGCCTCTCCTTTCCCACTGTCATTATGTTATATTAGGGTCTCATTATTTCTCACCTGGGTCATTGCAATAATCATTCCTTCCCCACCATTCTTTTTGCCCTCAGTATTGCTTCTGTTCCAAAATATATCCAAGGTAAATTTTATTCTCATCATGTGAAACGCAGGACTCAAAATATTTCAATAGCATGACTTCCATATATGGCTCTTCCCTACCTATTTTTCCACCTCTGGACCTACCCTTGCTTCTTCTTCCCTCTCTTCCACAATTTCCCATCCCCAAACAAATGCAAACAAATTGTATTGAAGTCCTGATAATTTTTAAATGTATCAATACCTTTGCCTTTGTCATTGCTGCTCCTTCTACCTGGAATTATCCTCAGAACTTCTCCTTTCACTCATATATGATCACCTGGATAGCCCCTTCCAATCATCCTTCAAAACCCAACATGCCATTACATTTTCTAAGGTTTCCCTGATGTTCTCAGCCTTAACTGGCTACACATCTCTTAAATCCACAAATCTTTATTGCTCTATACTATGGTTATTTGACTATCTTGATTCAAGGCTGCAAACTTCTGAAAGTCAGGTATTAGATATTTTGTCTCTATATCCTCAAGCCAAGAACAATGCCTTTCACTGAGAAAGAGCTCAATAAATATCTGTACACTAATTAAAACCCATAGTAATAACAAATTTAATCTTCTTGAGTCTCTTTGCAAGTGGAGCAAATGTTTTCTAGGCAAGGCAAATAATTAAATTGGAATATTTTTTTCTGATTTCAAGTTTGGAATATCTAATATGTCAACATACCAATATCCAAAAGGAAAGTTTGTGACTATCTCCTATGAGTGAAGTATAATGCTTGAGAGAATATTTTGTATTTTTAAAAAAACTTTCTAGTTTTCAAAGTGCTGTCACATGCATTATCATTGAGGTTCAGAACTGTGAAGTAAGTAGCACAGGTATTATTATCCTCATTTTACAAATGAGAAAACTGAAGCTCAAAAGAGATCTGCCATACATGAAATCACTCACACAGAAGTAAGGTAATTTGAAAACCATTGTAGGACTCTAAAAATATAAACAATAAAGCATTTACTACATGCAGTTGTTATTTCCACTATATCATACTCCTCTCACATTACTTAAAATCAAGCTGGGGAAAATATAGAAAGAAGTAAAATGCATTAATTTATTGAGAAGTACCAGGAACTTTATGTGCATGTTCTCATTCTGTCTTCAAAATAGCCCTGGAAAGTTGGAATTATTAATCCATTTTACAGATACAAAAAAAAATGAAGTTCAGAAAGAGTAACTTAAGGGTTGCAAAATTTTTAAGTTGTAGAGTCAGATTTTGCCCTGAGATTTGTCTTTCAGGTCCAAATATGCTTAATATGAAAAGAAAGTGCAGAGAAGGCTAAGGAAGCATGACAGTCTTTAGTCTAATTGAGAATGGCATAATATCCAATGAGTCTAATCTGGTATATGGAAGGGACTGATCAATAGGAGTTTCTGGGAAGACGTTTAAATAAGCTTCATCCTGGAGAAGATGGGTGGATTGAAGCAGAACTCCTGTTACTAGCTAGTGGAAAAGGAACAGTATCTAGTTTTCTCTAAAAAGGGGCTTGTTAAGCAAGGTCTGATAGATTTTCCGTGCACTCATCAAGTGGTCTTAGAGTTTGAAACAAGGCTACTGTCCCAGAAGGAAACTGAAATTGGAAACAGGGAGCTGGAATGTGAAGGCAAATCACACACAGAGTAAATGGAAAAAGATGCAGGTCAGTTTCCTGAGATGGGCACCTCTTTCTCTGAACATCTCTTAAATTTTCTGTTATCATCATTCTTCATGGTGAAACGATCAATTCTAGGACTTCATTTACCATCTCTATGTTGATGACTCCCAGATGTCTCTAGTTCTAAGTTATCTCTTGTGTCCAAGACCATTATCACCACTGAATGCTGGATAGCTCCACTTAGATGTTCTGCAGATACCTTCACACTAAATATTCACAAAGCTAAACTTATATACCACCTTCCAGAAAGCCTCATTTTGGTGTAATCTCTAGTTCAGTAAGATGCATTGTACTCACTCATTTGGCTGGGCAAGAAACTTGAGTGTTATCCTTTACTTCCACATTTAATTAATTTCCCTCTGTCCTTATCCAGTCAATTCCAAAATCTTATGATTCTGCCACTTTAACAGTTCCTGAAACTGTCCCATTCCATCTCCTTTAGTACTTCTAGACCAGATGATTGCCTTCAGCCATGCTCATGTCTATACCATGAATCACAATGAACTTAGAGAGACATTTGTAACATGTCCATCTAGTCATGTCATTCTTGTGCTTAAAACCTTCTATTGGTTTCTTACTGCCGTAAGAATAAAAGCTGACCTCTTTACTGTGGAATACAAGAATCTTTCTGATTTGGCCTCTGTCAACCTTTCTAACCTCACAACTTTCTTTGAGACCACAGCACTAATCCATGCCCTCTATGCTCTAGTAAGATATTTTAATGTCCCTGAAAGTCTTCTCTGACCCCTGTGTCCACAGGATTTGATATGTACTCCTTGTTTGTATTTCTATTGCACCCCTAGTCATATTTACCTGTAACATAGCAGTTATTGAAATTGTTTAAAGTTTTGTCTACTCAATAAACTGTAAACTCATTAAGTGAAGGAATGATGTGCTTTTCGCTGTTGTTTCCCTAGCACCTCTCAAGGCGGTTGGCACATTAATGTGATCAACGAATATTAGTTGAGTAAATGAAATGAGTCCCGGGGGGGAATCACACTAGCTTGAGGGTCATGGGCCAATTCCAAACTCACTGTCTGTAGGGCAATAATGAGTCTGATGATAGACATGGTTCTCACTGGTTCAGGGCTTTAGAGAGACTGGATCTGTAACTTGGAGATGCCCAGTACCAGCAGTTGGCGAAAGCTATAGCAGAAAACTATTTTAGGACTCTAAAATAGTCAGGCACAGCTCATTTTAGACCAAAAGCTGATATATCTCTCCTAACTTTAGACTTTTATTTCTTTGTTCTTATCCCTAGAAAAACTAAAACAGAGACTTGACTTCTTTGTTGGGTCCTAGTTTATGTGAATCTTACAAGCTTGGACTTCCCTTGGATGTTTTATCTTGATAAGCCTCATTTGTAATGAGTAATTTCATGGGCTGAAATAAAGGAAGAGATGGTGCTATCAGATAAAATGAAATAAGTTTACAGATCTCACAGTAAACTTTAGACTCTTTCCTTTGTTCTTATTCCCAGAAAAACTAAAACAGAGACGTGCCCTCTTCTTTGGGTCCTGGTCTACATGAATCTTACAAATTTAGACTTCACTTGGCTGTTTCATCTTCATAAGCTTCATTTATAATGAATAATTTCATGGGCTAAAATAAAGGAAAAAATAATGCAACAAGATAAGTTTATAGCTCTTGCAGTATTTATTTTAGTGGGATATCTTTCATATCTGTTTATATTGATACCTAAATAGTGAATTACTAGATTTACAGAAAAATAACAGATTCCTATTTCTAATTTATTTGTGGGCCACACATCCCAAACCCTGTTTTTGTTAATATAAAAGCATGATGGAGAAAATCCACCCTTTGGCACACTGGGTAGATTCTGTGTTTCCTTTTTTGCCACATAATCCCTTGGCTGTTCCTTTGATCAGCAGTGCAAATCCTAATTAAGGTTTCATCTGATAATTTGATTTCATGATGAAGATCTATTCTCAGTCAGGAGCTTTGCCTCTTTAAATTCCTGAGGTTAATGAAAATCACTAATCCAATGGATAAACAGGCAATGGAAAAGTCAAATCATAACTTTCATGTTTTCAGAAATACTGTGATTTAAGGGTTTTTGGAGCCTCTTCTAATGAAGAAAGATTAAGATGCAAATTTTACTGAGAGGGAAGAGAAAACTTCCTAAGTAGGAAAGGAAATTATGAAAATGACATTGCTTTCTTAAAAGTACAGTCATTTCTAGTGCCGCAAATCTCCCAGGTGTTGAGGTAGTTCCTCTCCAAATGACAGGAGAGGATAAGAAGGTGAAGTTGAACGTTGTAGAATAAGAATAGAGCAAAAAATTCTGAGAATGAAACCTAGACCCTCGCTTCCTATCCACTTGTCATGTGGCCCCTGACTTTCTGAGTAGATCCCCTCAACTCTGAGTTTGATCAATGCTGAGTTCATCAAGAAAAGGTCACATTCTTTTATGGAGAAATGAACAATGAACAAACTAGGGAAGTAAATTGATGGATTTTTCTTTTCAGAATCCTATTAGCTCTGGGAAAATTCCAAAAGATTTTTATAACATTCCCCAAATGGCCAGAGGTAACAGCAGAGTTCAACATATTAACATTCAGAGGAATGAGTCCATATTTATTTAATGAAATTTAATTATATACCAGAAGATAAAAGAACCAAGAGAGACATAAAGGAGATAATACCAATGTAGTGAGGAAATAAGCAAAAGAAGATTTTCTGAGAGACAGAAAGAAAGAGTATAAACAGAAGCCAAACTTAAATATCCCCCATGACCAGTTGTTTTGAATATTATTGGGAAACACTGGGAAGACCAAATGAATTTAGGGAAATGTATTCTATTCATTTTCATTTTATTTTACTAGAACATTGAAAATCATTGAAACACATGCTTGCCTTATGCCACCTAATTATAAGAAATTATGTCAAGAAAAACACACATGGAACACATTTACACAAACATATCCTCAAAATCCAGATTAAAAAGTAAATACATCTGCATTTGTATGTTTTACCCTGGAAAGTCGCTAGTTCTGATTTTTCTCTTCTCATAAAAATTTGTGTGTGTGTGTGTGTGTGTGTGTGTGTGTGTGTGTGTGTGTGTGTGAATTTCCAACTCATTTATGTGAAAACTTTTTTCTTTAGAGCAGTGGAGCTGGGAAATAGGATGTGGAGTATACTTTTTACTTAGAATTATAGAAAGATCAGTAATGATGGCAAAGTCGCTGCCTGCTGTAAGCCCTCGGGTGCACTTGATGGCAGAGGTTCATGGCTGGAGGCTATTTTGAAGTAAATATAAATCATCAGTCATTGAAAAATCTAATACTAATTGAGCCTCTTGTCAAAATGCTCAGCTAAGAATCTCACTGCTTTCTCTTTTAAAAACAGTGGCTCTTTCCAAGCCAAGTAAAGAAGGGAAACTATCAGGGAAACATGACATGACTCAATAATGAAAAGAAATTTATTCCCCATTGTTACCATTTCCCAAGCTAAAGAAATAGCTTTGACTGTGACCTGCAAACAAGGTATACATGTGTGGGGCTGGGGTGGTGGTGGTGAACATTTATACCTGTATACCTTTTTGAAGCAAGCACTCAGTGTCTCTATCTCTTTGGGAGAGACAGCCACAACAACATTTATTCACATAATACATCCAGAAGTTTAACTTATCCTCTTTTTAAAAAGTGGTTTGTCTGTTTCTCTTTATCAGACATAGCCCAGGCTCTATCTAAATCTAAATGGCTTAAATCATGTACAGTGGACTCTAAATAGAGTACATCTAAATGCAAAGTGGTTATAGGAATAGAACAATTGGGTTGTATAATAGACTCTTCATTTCAATTCAGAAGTAAACACGTCTTATGTAAATAACTGCTCTGTGAGAACCAGTCTCCCCACCCTTGAATAAAACAGCTTAAGGATTAGAACCACGAATATTTGCAGATTGAATAACTTTTATAAAATTCAAATGACCAACACAATTACTGTGTATTGATATCAAAATGAAATAAAAAGTGTTTATTAAAACTTTTCTATGAACAAGGCATGTTTCTAGGGTAAGATAAAAAGATTCAGTGTAGAATCAATGACATCAGCCTCCCAATAATGCAAATATCTGTTCTAAGGCAAATACTATTCCCAATTGCAATAACCATACAAATAAAAGGTATACTTGCACACACACACACACATACATACATATATATATACACACACACACACACAACCATATATATGTACACATACATAAAAGCTATAGTGGTTAAGCACACAGATTTGATACAGATTTGAACCATACTGCCTATGTGTGGATACTAGCTCAAAGACTTTCTAATTTTGTGGCCCTTAGGAAAGTTATTTAACCTTTGAGCATCTCAGTTTTATCATCTGTATTGTGTCTGATCTACAGATGATGAAACAAGAGTGTTATGATGCATAAATAAGTCAATCCATGTGAAGTGCTTATTGCAGGGCCTGGGAAATATAAATGCTCTATGAGTATCTGCCAATATGATTATATAAAAGTCACAACAAATATTTTATATATGTATGTATATATACACACACACATAGATAACATATATATATGTACCAGATACAAGAGCACTTATGGTAGTATACCTGTTTTCCAGCTGGTTAAATCTAATTAGAAAAGAGATGCTATAAAGATATAGGTATTAAAGTGGAGAAATCTAAATTTAAAAAATAAAATAGTACTAACGGTTAAACATGGTAGACTGAATGCTTACATTTCTTTGTATCTTTCCAAAACCCCATTAAAATGAGTATAAAGTAGTTTTTTAAAATTGTTAACCAACATAAACAGAGAAATGGAAAGTGTCTGTATAAGTGAATCAGCAAGATTATTCCAGCTTGTGCTGTAGAATCCCAGGAAAATTTCAGGACTAGAAGCACTATGGACAAAGAGAAAGAGTAAAACTCGCCAAAAATATTGTTAACAGAAAGTGATCCTGATCCAGATCCCAAGAGAGGATTCTTCAACCTTGCACAAGAAAGAATTCAGGGCAAGTCGGTAAGCGAAAGCAAGTTTACTAAGAAAGTAAAAGAATAAGAGCTGTTGGTTGGCCATTTTAATGGTTATTTCTTGAATATATGCTAAACAAGGGGTGGATTTTCATGTAACCTCTTTTTACACTATATAGGATAACTTCCTGACATTGCCATGGTATTTGTAAACTGTCCTCGTGCTTGTGAGAGTGTAGCAGGGAGGATGATGAGAGTTCACTATCATCATCTTGGTTTTGGTGAGTTTTAGCTGGCTTCTTTACTGCAGCCAGGTCTTTATGCCTTGTATCTTGTGCTAACCTCCTATTTCATCCTGTGACTTAGAATTCCTTAACCTCCTGGAAATGCAGCTCAACAGGTCTCAGCCTTATTTTACCCAGTCCCTATTCAAGATGGACTCACTCTGGTTCAAAAGTCTCTGACATTTCTCTCCTCCCTTTTATAAGAGAACCCTTAATCCTAAGGGCTGGAGAGGGATGAAGATCCATCTTCTGTAACTTCTTCATGCTGAATAGGGGTGATGACATTTTCCCCTAACTATTAGCATTTCTTTTATTCAGAGTAAAGAGTAGCTCAGTCAGAAAGCATCAGTATGCTTGAGGGGACTTACATAACTCTGAGTTCCAGCAAAAGCTGGTATCTGGAAGATTAACAAATATTTAGGAGAACATTTGGTAAGCTTATTGTGCATTCCTACACAAAGAGTACAACAGCAATATATTACACAGCAATAAGCAAAATCAGTAAAATTATCTCAAGTAAACTAAATTAGAAGGCTTTTCATAAACTGGGCAACTGTTGGAACCAAGTTGATATGGGGTTGCTAGCTGATTTCAAAAGCATTAGAATGCTGATCCAGATTTTTGCATTACCCATTCCTCTTGTTTCTTCTGAGCTGTAGCCAGAGATCAGAGATCACTGGTTGTTTCACAGGAATTAGTAGTCAGTCTAAATTACAGAAACAAACTTAAAAACAACTGATGAGAATAGAATCTAATAATAGGTGTACCATAGTTATTGAAACAGTTTTTTTTCTCTCTGATCTTCAATTTTTACTAAAGACAAATCATGATAATACTGATTTACTTTATTACACTTGGCCTGATTATTTTTATAAAGTGCAGGAAGAATGATTATTTTTCAACATAGGCTTTTAAAATTGGCTTTGATGGAACTTTGTTCCACAGGAGTTTCAGATAAAACTTTTTTTAAAGCTGAGACCACCCATAAGTTTGTACCATCAAATATCTATGAATTGAGTAAATTTCTCTCTTCTTATGGTCCCAAGAAAACTTGGGGCTCCTGGGCCTGTCAGAAAGTGACATTCTTTACTTACCACAGGTTAGGAACCCTGCACAGGGACTGTGTAGACCAAGTATGAGGTCAGTTTTCCCAAGGGGCTTTTATTGGCTCTACAAGTCAAGTTTAATTCCTCAAAGGAAAGTATATCATTCCAGTCAAAGCCTTGGTAAAATAACCATTTAAATTGTGCCCTGTTGCAGAAGAAAACAGATTCTTATTGCACTTATTCAAGTATTACCATAAATTAAGAATACTCACAAAATGTTTCCAAATTCTGGAGAAATTAGGTAGAGAGAAACATACAATCTCCAAGTTTTGTTTATAGGAATATACTTTACTCAATTGTTAAAAGCTGTAAACAGCTCAAAAGAAAAGTTTCCTTGACTCTGAAAAACAAAACAAAGGATCAGCAACATTTTAACCAAAGTCAAAAAGGTTATTTTTGTCTTCTGTCAGTTCAGTCAATACAGTTAACTCCTGTTCTGCTTGACATTCATGAACATTTCAGCTCTCCATGAGAGTCCTGAAACTTTCCCCCATTCTGATGTTACAATCTTCAAAGTTATCAGAAATATACATTCAAGAATACCTGTTAAGGTTACACATTTGATTATAAAACCACCTTTTAAAGAGGATTAAAACAAGACAATTGTCTTTAGATGATAAGAAGTCTTAGAACAGCTACTCTTAAAGCCACAATTGATAAGGACATTTTGGTTACTTCTGTGGCACACATAATTTATAATAAGAATAATTATTACTGATAATGTACACTAAGTCACATCAGAATTATAGGAGTTTCTCATAATTTTGGAACACATACCAATAATATATTTATGTAAATACAGCCCAAACAAAGCCAAACACCATTTCATATTTAACAATGCTTCCTGTATAATTTTTATACCAAATAAGCCAAATTTTATCTTTACATTAGTACTATTAATGTTAAATCTTATTCTTAATAAAACATTATAGACAAATCTATTTAACTTTAATCAGTTTGACCTTAAGGTACCATCTTATAAACCTATTATAACACCTTACAATTTTTGTTAAAGAGCAGATAAATGCTCTAAGAAAAACCTGTTGTGCTTTTCTTCCAATGTTCAATTTACAGAAAGAACTGAATAATATCCCTTCTACTTTAACCAATATGTTCACACATAAAATTTCTTTTACAAGATTAATTTTTCACAAACCTTCCAAAATTTGCTCAAAGCTTCAGCTTATCTTATTTAACTTAAAATAATCTTTTAACCCTTGAAACTTATCCAAGAAATCTATATTCCCATGACTTCTTATAATCTTTTACCAAAAACATGTTTCCCTTTTCTTACACAATTCTCATGTAAAACTGTTTTTAAGTAGTCTCAATTAGATATCACAATATTAATTCTTAATGACTTTTACTTTTGGTGAAAATCTTGGTAAGGGATTTTAATTATGTACCAGGTGTGCAGCCTAGACCCAGATGGAAGTGTAGATAAAGTCTTACTCTTTCCAGCATAGCTAGGAGGCATGGCTAACTCTACATGTCCCAGGCCTTACCTAGCTGTAAAGCAGGCAAGTTGTACAGTTAAGAGTTATAGTGGCATATTATAAAGCATGTAGGAAGGCTGACAACCTTCAAATTATACAACATTTGTTGCATAAATTCCGTTTCATGAATTCTTTCATGACTCACATAGGCTATCTACAACATACTTAGACTTTCTTACTTGCCCCAAATATCTTTTTGAGCAACCAGTCATTTTACTTTAGAAATAGAATTTAGCTTATAAGATCCTCTCTTATATAAAATCTCTTTTTTCTTTATAAATTTCTTTGCATAGCTAGGGCATATGACTAATTCCACATGTCCAGAGGCCTTATCTAGAACCTAATGTCTTCAAGGTAGGTAAATTGAACAATTTTCAAAAGTCAAAGAAGCGGTTTATAACTTTAAAGCATTTAGCATACCTAATATCTGACCTGCACAATTTAGACCAAATGTTTACATTATTGAAGATATTTTTATTTTACTAATGATCTTTAAAACTGTTTTTATTTCCCTAAGATTACTAAAGTCACATGAAGTAAAAGGCAGT
Source organism: Ateles fusciceps (assembly GCA_036589455.1). Taxonomy (NCBI): domain Eukaryota; kingdom Metazoa; phylum Chordata; class Mammalia; order Primates; family Atelidae; genus Ateles; species Ateles fusciceps. Next base: position 3,042,984 of record JAZHEH010002565.1, read on the forward strand.
ACGCTTTCTACTTTCTGAAAAAATATTTTGTTTAAATTCTTATTATTAAGCCAATTAATCAAAATTCTTTCATATTACACACAACACATGTAAATACACAGACAGACAGAAGATCCTGTAGTTGTAAGGTTTCTGAGTTGCCAGTTTTTATGTTTCTCTTTAAAGCATACAGTTTCTAGGGCCTAGTAAGTAGGCACAGCTAGAACTGATTAGTTTGCTGAGTCATCCTGACCAGCAGGCTTATGGGGTCCTAGGTCCCATTCTATCCTAAGGTATCCCTCTTTATGACAAAGCAATACAGAAAGACACACAAAGCACACCAGATTCACTACAGCTTAAGATTAGCCTCATAAATCATTTTTCCCATTAATGAAAACTTTACAGAGGTGATAAACAATGATTTTTCCGATTCATTCAAGCAGTTTGCACAGAGAGAGAGAGAGAAGAGAAAGAGAGAGAGGCAGCAAGCTGCACCACAGCCCTGGATACCAAGGCATAACACAAAGGAAAATTATATTTTTCTATTTTGGCCAGAGCAAAACGTGTGACAAAACATAGACTACTCTGCTTAGCACCCAATATCAAATTGGCAAGGCTCAAACTTGTCTCCGGTTGGGCCCAGTCATTGGTAATCTAACCTCTAACCAGGAGTTTCAACCTGTGGTCTTTGGGAAAGATGGTTTCTCTGAGTAATAGAAAAGATAAGAAAGGGAAATGAGTGAGAGAAAGTCATTGTCTGTGGCTGGGTGGGGAAGGTGAGAGCTCAGGGAGGCCAGAGAAAGCCCCACCCATTGCAGTGACACTGAAAAGTTCAGTCAGCTGCTTGTCAGTAGCAAAGGGATCTTTTCCAGCAGGTCCCTCAGCTCTCAAATTTCCCCCTTTGAGGAGGAAAAAGTTCCTCATGTCCCATGGTCCTGTATATGCCTAATTCTGTCACTCATAGCTGTCAACAAAGAGTGCAAGGCCGATTTTACAAAGGGCATAGCAGTTAACATCCCATAGTTCCAAACCCATTCTTAGCTGAGAGGGACGTTACTGAGAGAGGCCTCTAACCTTCCTAAGTTGGGCCTCAAACCTAAGTTCAATCAAGTGTCCTTGCCTTTTATTGAGAGGATGCTTTAACCCTCCCTGCCTTAGGAGAGACTCTAACTCCCCTAAGTTGGGCCTCTAACTCAATCACATCCTTTACCTGCATATATGCTCCCCCACTTACTCAAAGTCAGCCAGTTGGTGCAGGCAGTTGATTTCCTTTGGATCAGGGATCTCTTCAGTATCATCTCTTCAGAAAGATGTTACCAGAAAGAGGTTCCAATCCAGACCGCAAGAGAGGGTTCTCAGATCTCACACAAGAAAGAATTTGAGGAAAATCCATATGGTAAAGTAAAAGGAGGAATAAAAAAATGCTACTCCTTAGGTATAGCAGCCCTGAGGGTTGCTGATTGCCCATTTTTATGGTTATTTCTTTTTAGAGATAAGATACTACTATATTGACCAGGCTGGTCTTGAATTTCTGGCCTAAGCCAATCCTCCTGCCTCTGCCTCCCAAAGAACTGGAGTTATAGGCTGAGCCATGTGCCAGCATTTTGTGGTTATTTCTTGATTGTATTCTAAATGAGGGTGGATTATTCATTCTTCCCCTTTTTAGACCATCTAGCATAACTTCCTGATGTTTGTAAACTATCCTGGCACTGGTGGGAGGGTAGCAGTGAGGATGAACAGTGGTCACTCTCATCGTCATCTTGGTTTTGGTAGGTTTTAGCTGGCTTCTTTACTGCAGCAAGGTTTTCATGATTTGTAACTTGTGCTGACCTCCTATTTCATCCTGTGATTTAGAATGTCTTAACCTCCTGGGAATGCATCCTAGCAGGTCTCAGCCTTATTTTATCCAGCCCCTATTCAAGATGGAGCTGCTCTTGTTCAAATGCCTCTGACAGTATGTATAAAGAGCACTAGGAACTCCCATTTTCCCTCCCCAACTCTTGCAAATAGGTAACTAGCCCTTCCCTCTATCTCCCCCTGTGACAGAGACATAAGATACACACACACACACACACACACACACACACAGAGCAAGAATTTTGGCTGGAAAATGGAACCAGAGAAGCCCTGGACTTACCAGTGTCAAGCACACAGAAATAGAAACTGAAAACAGGCATCAAATCAGTCTCTATGTCAAATCATTAGCTTCCTAGCCCCCTACACTCAATTGTACCCTTAGCCCCAGAGTCCTGCTCCCAGGCTTACATCCATAGGAAGAAAGTTGTAGGATTTCTCACCGATAAAGTGGAATTGACGATAATACTGTTTAGAAATCCGCTAATGAGATGAACACATTCAGTTTGTGGAAACCTCTGAAGGAACACACAGAACCTTCCATTTGCCTTTAACATCTTACTTTTAAATATGAATGTGGAGCCAGGCTTTCATTGTGGAAGAAAGCCTCTGTAATATATGAGAGAAAAGAACACAGATAAGCATAAAGAAAACTTGGATAAAATAGACATAAAAGTTGAAAAAAGTATAAATATTCTCAGAATAATAATAAAAATTCATTTATAAAAGAGTAATTGTGAAATTTGGGTACTTAGAAGACAAAACAATAAATCAAACAGAAAACAAGACAATTATAGAGTTGTAATCTGATGATAAGTAGTAAATATATTCAGCTGGAATCTCTCCTCCAGGGATACCAAAAACCATTCTTTTCTGCTAGAAAACACCCTTTCTTTCCCCTCATCCTCCATACGTATGGCCAAAAAAGTGAGAATGTAAAAATCTAAAGTAAGACATCTGCCTTAAGTTTTCTGGAGAGTCAAAAACACTCTTACATATATCTCCAAACAAATAACTTACATCCCAAAGAAGTAGTAGAAAGACATTTTAAATGATGAGAACTTTAGTAGAATTTCTCTTTGCAAATGATAGAAACCTAAGTCATTAAGCAAAGAGGGGAATGCTTTAGAGATTAAGAGAGGTACTAACATGGGGGCTCCCAATAACCCATGTGCATAGCAGTTCCTGGAAAATGAGTGGCAGGCAATGTTAGGTATTCATTGAAATGGAAAAACAGGGCAGGCAGAATTTTCTGTTTAAAACAAGATCATAGTTATGCCAAAGTGAGACCTTTCAAGTTATATGTGAGTAATTCAGATGTCATTAAAAATAATAACTAAAACTGATGTATTCTCATTGCTTACTTTATTCTTGTTGAGGAAAATTTGACTTTGATAAATTATTTTTTCATGTAACTTGTAAAGAAAATATTGCACCAGAAAAGTTAAACAGGTAGAGAAGAATTTATTGAAGACTATTCCAATAGGGAAAAGAGACTATTGTAATTGGGAAGACAAGTCAAACTCTACTCCACTGAAACAAAAGGCAGGAGCATTTTAAAGTGCTGGAAGGTGTTCGTGGGGGAGGCAAGTTAATGTGATGAAACCATCCGAGTTTGCTAATTGGTACTTACTGAAGTTATGCTCCTATCCTCCCACAGAGACTAAGAGATAGAAACTCTTGATGATTGCATTGCAAATGGATGGTTCCCAGGTCCACAACATTTCTGGGTGGTGAAACTGGCAAGAGACTGGGACAAGATTTACATCTCAAAGATTCAGAGAAAGACTTTATAATTACAAGTTTTCTAAAGTAAATGCTTTAAGGAAGAGGAGGTCAGGGGCCTATAGTCAGGAAGAAACCTATCTATAGTATAGTCAAGCGTAGGTGAATGTGAAGGCCATCTTGGTGAAACTTAGAGACTTAATCATTCCCTTTATTATAAATACACTAGATAAAGCATAGTATTTGGAGTAAAAATGACAGGGGATTCAAATTCTGGATCTTATCTCATTAGTTGTGTGAATTCCCATATAGTTGTCATAAACACAAATGTGCTAAATTAAATAAAATTAAATCCAGATGAAATTTCTGGGGTCTTCCAGGCCAGGCACAGTGGCTCATGCCTGTAATCACAGCACGTTGGGAGGCCCAGAGGGGCAGATCACAAGATCAGGAGATCGAGACCATCCTGGCTAACACAGTGAAAGCCATCTTTACTAAAAATACAAAAAATTAACTGGCCATGGTGGCATGCACCTGTAGTCCCAGCTACTCAGAAGGCTGAGGTAGGAGAATCGGTTGAACCCATTAGGTGGAGGTTACAGTGAGCCGAGATTGCACCATTGTACTCCAGCCTGGGCAATACAGTAAGACTCCATCTCAAAAAAAAAAAAAAAAAAAGGAAAGAAAATTTATGGGGTCTTCTGATATGATGCACTGGAAAGAACACAATTTTCCCTTTGTGATAGTTCTGTACAAAATGCAGAACCTAATTCTGAGAAAACAATCCACAAACCCAAACTGAGGGGCATGTTACACACCAACTGACTTTGACTCTCAAAAGTTATCCATGTCATTAGAAAAAGGAGAAACTGTTACAAATTTAAGTAGCCTAAGAGACAGGATATGATCTCAGATACAACATATGATCTGATATTTTATTTTGCTATAAATGATATTACTGTGACAATCAGCAAAATCTGAAAAAGATCAGCAGATTAGCTAAAATAGTAGTACTTTACCCAAGTTAAATTTTCTGATTTGCATAAATTATATGGCAATTAATAGAATGAGCTTACTTTTAGGAAGTATACACCAAGCATTTAGGAGTAAAGAGGCTTCTTGTCTATAACACACTCTCAAAGGTTCAGAAAGGAATAATATGCCTATGTAGAAAGACAAAAAGTTATAGAGCAAATATAATATTTGATGGCTATGGGTGAAAGATGGATAAGGATTTTGTATACAATTTATGGTAACAGAATAATGCCTCCTCCCCCACAAAAAGTCAATGTGTTAATCCTCAAAATCTGTAAATATCTTAACCTGCCTGGTGAAACAGACTTTGCAGATGTAAATAAGTTAAGAATCTTGAGATGCGGAGATTATCCTGAGTTGTCCAGATAGGTCTCACGTAATCACAAGCATTCTTGCAAGTGAAAGGCTATGCAGGAGAGTCAGAGTCACAGAGAGACGTGAAGATGCCATGAAGGCACCGTGAACCAAGAAGTACAGGTGGCTTCTAGAAGCCACTAAAGATAAGCGAAGGGATTCTTCTCAAGAGCTTCCAGAAGGAAGGCAGCCCTGCTGACACCTTGATTTTAACCCCATAAAACTAAATTTGCGATGTTTAAAGCCACACATTTGTGGTTATTATAACAGCAATAAAAAAGTAATACACTATTCTTGCAAGTTTTCTATAAGTCTGAAATTATTTTAAAGTAAGTTTTAAAAAAGTTCCTGGGGGGATTTTTTTTTAAAAAAGAAAGTCATCTTTCAGGGGTTTTGGTCTAAATGTTCAGAGATGGAATTTTAGTTAAAATTGTGAAATAGCCATAAAAACCAAAAGGTAATTACACCAGACTCTAAGTAGGTATAACCAGACTCTATTTATTAAAAGTCTACATTAACATGTACCACTGAGAATGTTTAATAACTATTTTTAACTTATTTTAATAAAAGCCAGCATGCCAAAGATTATGGACAATGAATATTAGCAATCTAATTAGCATAATAGAGGTATTTATAACTATTTTATTATATATTATATCTTTCAAAAGAGAAATTAATTGGAATAAAGTGCTCTTTTGTTATTATCCAATCCTTCCTCCCAACCGAAACTCTTTTTTGGGACAGTCATTGAAAGGTTTATTCTTCATCCCCAATTAAAACAAAGAGTAATATTTAACCTTTTATATTCAACCAAATAGGGGAGATAAGGTAATCAAAACTGCACAGGTAACTACTAAAGGGACCAGTGGGTATGGCTATAAGGGTAAAATATAATTGTTGCACTGTGTTAAAAAGTGTAATGACTCGAAGTTGAGGGTAAATTATTAGTATTAACTGAGCAAGCCTTCTTTAAAATGTCAGTTTTGATCTATGACTTGAAATAGATGAAGAGTATGGTTTTGCATTTCATAAGCTAGTAAATTGGTAAAAATTACATAGGTCAGGAAAATGTCTGAGGGGGTAGCTGAAAGTACTAAGTGTAGGAGAAGACAAGGTCTTTTAGGGTTTTGTAGGCACATATCAAAAGATAAAAATATGAGGTGGGATCGATGCCGGAAACAAAGACTTAAAAGCTCGAAGTTTAAGTTAGAGTGCAATGGGAATTGAAATCCTAGAGAATATTTTAGCTTTTGAAATCATATTGAAGTGTTGACTGTATTATACTCTTTAATTTATAGTAGAAGTCTAAATGGCTTATTTGTCATTTTGTTGTTACTTCCCAGTGCCATAGCTAATTACCTATTAATTTCAGGGGACTGAAATAAAAGTGTTTACCAAATTGGGTTTGTGCTGAACAGTGGGCAAGAGAAACAGGCTACAATTTCTTCCTTTAATTAATACTTAAATTCTATCATGTTAAAACCTGAATAGGCTCTGTGAGTTCATTTGTGCTGCTGTAAAAGAATATCACAGACTGGGTAATATATAAAGAAAATAAATCTATTTCTTATTTCTTCCAGCTCCAGAGGCTGGGAAGTTTAAGGCTGAGGTCCCCACCTCTGGTGAGGGCCTTCTTGGTGTGTCATCTCATGGCAAAAGGCAGGAGAGAGCAAGACGGTGCTGACTTGCCTTTATAACAAGCCCACTCTTGCAGTGACTAACCCACTGCCTGGATAACGATACGAATCCATACATGAGGGCTCTGGCTTGAGGACCCAATCACCCTCTTATTAGGCCTCCCCTCCTGACACTGTTGCATTGGGTGTTAAGTTTCCAACATACCAACTCCAGGGGGATGCGTTCAGACCACGGCAGGTTCTCAACAGTGCCTGAGACCTCAGAAAATAACCCTGTCCCTGAAGCAGGTTTGAAAAGGAACATTTCAGCTTTCTATGGGGATGTTTGAGTCTTTGTTGGTTTAGGCTAGACCCTTGATATTATTTAACATGGTTTATTGTACATAATTAGATTCTAATTTCTGGAGAGAGACATTTATTTTCAGCACTGAATTGGTAATTCGAGTGAGGGTAGTTTTAAATCCAGTGTAAGCGTTATTCATGCTGTATACTAACATACTTTAGAGGTAATTATTTCTACTGCTTTTTAGGACACAGCTTGATGAATAAAATAAATTTGGAAAAGGAGAGACACAAAATGCAGAAATATAGACCATTAAAAAGCTTATAAACCCACAACAAATACTTTAATTACATTGGATGAATGTAAATCATGAATGCCGAGCAGCTGGATGCTATGAAAATGTAAATGCAAACTAATCAGTGGAAGTAGAATAAAGCTGGAAGCCCTATAAATCAAAACATCCATTGGGGGAAAATAGGGGTGGCCATGAGGCATTTTTACATAACTGTGTCCTGGACATTTCAGCACATATGTACACATATAGAAGATAATAGCAAGATTTTGGATTGGGCATCAGCCTTAAAATGACTCTATGGATTCTTATTTTCATAACGTGCATTCTTGAAATATGTGCCTGGTTTAATTTTTATGAAGCCACTAAGCCACTGTAGCTGTTTTAATGATTTGGCTGAACCTGAAATTTAAAAACTGAGTTTTCCTGGTGGTATCTTAACAGTATGACGGTGAACAAAGGGGGAGAAGTGGAAGGGTTTGAGAATATTCTTGATCTCATTTGCCAACTTACAATAAATGTTAGTTGAGAAGGTAATCTAAGTAAATATGAAGGTTACCAAAATTCTTGTTAGTCTTTCTCTGTCATTTTAACCTTCAAAACAACTTCCAATTCTTCAAAACCCACTGAGATCTCCACTCTGAGCTGCTCTCTTCAAAATTTTGCTCTCCTCAGCTTTTTAATTTAAACCTTCACCTCTCCACTGTTGGCATAAAACTCCATTTCTCCATCTCCTCTACCAGTTTTCCTGTTGCAACCAAACCAGACCTTTCTTCCTATCAGTCCCTCAGCCCTGGATGGCCATCTACAACACAGCAGAATAAAATAGCAAAACCTGTTAGATTCCTCACTTAAAACATCCAGCACAACAAAAATCTTTCTCTGCATTTCTGCAAGTACTAATACTGCCTAGTGAATTCTCTATCCTGGCTATACATTAGAGTCACCTGGGGAACTTCTAAAACTAGGGATGCTTGTAAAACTAGGGATGCTTGGATTCCTTCCACTAGTGATTTTATTATTAACTAGTCTGTTGTAGGGCCTAGGAATTAAACATGTATTTTTTAAACTCCCTGTATAATTCTATTGTGCACCAGAATTTAAGAAAAGTACTCTAGGTCTCGTATGTTATAGCCATGCTTATGATAATTACCTGTTTGAGGAGCTTCCAGAGAAGAGAAACATCTGATTGACCCAAGAGGCTCTCTCCTCTTCACAGGCGAAAAAAAAAATCTCTATCTTTGTCTGACAGCCTGCTCTTGATCTTTGTTTGTGATCCTGAAAAGCAAGCTTTTGTTACAATAGGTAGCTAGTTGGGTGTGAATGGGGCAGAAGAAGGCTCCCCGCTATATATACCAGAAGTGTCAGGGAACCATCAGGTGGTCAGGCTGCTAAAACTCTCTCTAAAGTAATAATTGGTCACAACTGGTACCAGTGAAATGTAGTCTCCTAATATGAGAAAACACCTGAAACTGGTGATCAGCAGCTTCTCGGTAAGATCTCAGGAATTTGGAGAAGTAATGCAAGACTCTGGAAGTATTTCAACGTTTAAAAACAGTCAGACAAAGGTCAAACTAGGTACTTGTCTTTCAAGTTGCTTGCTTGGCCCTCCTCAAAGTGTACTTTCCTTCCTTTCATTCTTGCTCTAAAGCTTTTTAGTAAACTATGTTTCCTGCTCTAAAACTTGCTTCAGTCTCTCCTTCTGCCTTGTGCCCCTCAGTCAGATTCTTTCTTCTGTGGAGCCAGGGCGTGGGGCGCAAGAATTGAGGTTGCTGCAGATCCATGCAAATGTGGATTTGCCGCCCCTAACACTTTGAATCCTCCTCTTAAAATAATTCTTTGTTTTCCCGGCTATGCTCATCTTTTGACAGTTTCTATAGACTCAACCATAGGTGCTATCACAATTTGTGCCTACTAAATTCATCTCAGTGCCTTACTAACATTTATGAACTAAGTGACTCAGAGGACCTCTGAGTCACTTAGTTCATAAATGTTAGTAAGGATACAAGAATTGGGAATGCTTTTCATCCCTCTTTCCTTTCCATCCTAGCCATTATGGTGTCAAAGTTTTTATTTAATAGCCAGATGAATGCCTAATAACTCTCTAAATGCTACGCGACTGATACATTTTGTTGGATTGAGAACCTGACTCCTAAGATTATGAGGTCTTTCTTATTATTTTGAATCTAAGTGTTTATTTAACAATGGATATTAGCAGAAAGCTTCCTATTCTAGGGGCTAAAATGAAAAGGTAGGTAAAAATCATCTAGCTATAAGGGAAAGCCCGGAGTATTCATTTTGAAACATAATAAAACATTAGCACGCTTGGACATGTAACATATATTTCTATCAAAGAACTTACAGGCATTGATAAAACAGAAAATAATCCTTTGAGCCCAAGATATGAGACTTAAAATCCATTAGTCCTGAAAGAGAGCTTAATATTATCTGACTCAGTGAACTTCCCCCCACCCCCAATCAGATCCACTAAGCTTTAGGGATTCCAAGACACTCCCTCTGGGACCTCTGGAGGAGGAGACACCCAGGAGTAGCTGATGGGGTGCTAGATTCCTAACCCTCTGTTTCAGTCAGCGTTGTTCAAAGTTGAACTTTAAGATCTAAACATTGAGATATCCTTTAAAAAGGAATCTGGAAGACTTTCATTAAAGAGTGACAAGCTTAACTACCAAGAAAATTAGAAAACAAATTACTATGGAAGGAGCTGTAGAAAACCTTGAGGGGCTTTGCAGCACATAGCACCCATAGTTCAACATCTAAAAGGAAGTGATTCTCCTTCAATAAGGGGAGAACGGCTTGTCAATTGAAGTAAGGGAACAATGAAGAAGCAAGAAAGAAGGTCTCTTGGTTTGCCAGGTCCCCACTACTTTCTGATTGAGGAATCAACGGGGACTTCTACCTAGATTACATCATAAAGGGGTTTGATTTTTAGCTCTGTCAATACAAAGAAACCTTAAGAGAACGAAACTCTTTATCTAGAAATATTTTCTTCTTGTAACTTACAGGAATGACACCAACTTGGCTTTTATCCATTTCTGCTGCAATAAGAATAAGCCATGGCACAAATCTAAGATGTGAGGGTTCTAAGCGATGCTTGTGGGACATCACCTACATCAGGATCAGCAAACGTTTTCTTTAAAAGACCAGATAGCAAATATTTCAGCTTTGCAGGCTGATTGATCTCTATAGCAACTTTACAGTAGAAGAGTGAAAGCAGCCATTGATAATACGTAAGAGATTGGCCATGGCAGAATTTGGCTAATGGCCTGTAGTTTGTCGACCTCTAACGCACACAACAGGGCTGTTTTGTTCATTAAACTTTTCCATTTTTATGCTCCAGTGAATACACAGCTGGCACCAATATTTTACAGAGGAACATGTCTCATAAATCCATACATTTCTGACTTGCTTACCTTTAGCAAGCCTAGATATGCCAGGTACATGCTGCCTAAAACACACTGTAGCTAAGAATTCACCATTAGTAAATACTACCAGGAAATTTGATTAACATATTTGCAAAAATATTTGACACATACTTCTCTCTGTTCTCTGACCCTCCTTTACCATTCCTTCTTAATTTTCTTCCTCCCATGTGGTCCCAGGATCAGGATGGATTAAAGATCAGCTAATAATTCTTTCTTTCCTATCTTGCTACACTGTGAGCTCTGTAAAAATAAGAGTTTTTATTTACTAAAAAAAAAGTGACTCATCTGGAATATGTGTCAGTTCCATTAAAAAAATAACACTACTTCTTCCAGAGTAGAAGAGGTATAATGTAATCAACTTTCAACAAGTAGCTGGTTGGCCTCCTTGAGGGATAGTGTCATATCTGGAGATCTGTGTCAGATTCTGTTTTTGCCAGGTTGGACATTTGGCAGCTGCTAACTCATCCTTGGTGATTGGGAGGCCATGCTGTTTGGCTCATAAGAACTTCATTTACGCAACCAGTATGTCAGCACTGGAGTGGTTGATGGCAGAAGATGGCTAACATCATTGGGCAAACCAGTCTTCTGTCTACCTGGCTGTTTATTGCTGCTTCTATGGTGGTGTTAAGTCTTATATCATGGCAGAATGCTTCACTTTTGATAAACTCTCCCTTATCTAATTTTATGTTCTGCCCTTTTTGATCTAGCAATCTCAAGATTCAATCTCATTTTATACTTTCTTAGCTCTTGTTGATACATGCTGCTTAGATCCTGCAACTTCTTCAGATTATAGTCCCATTCCTACCTTAGCAAGCCCAGTGATTCCCTGGATAGTTATTGTAACTTACCCCTTAGTCAATGGTTTGGTGACAAGGAGATAAGGTGGAGATACATCTGAGGTTGGAAGAGGTGTGTCACATTTTCATTAAAGACAGAGGTCATGGCATCTTTTTTAAGAAGAGGGGGAAGAATGCTGGACTTTAAGGGAGTAGGTTGGGCCACTTCCGTAGTCTCAAAGGATTCAAGGGATTCTGGGGGTCCGAGATATTTGAGTGCGTGAATTACATAGTCCTATTTCAAGCCTAAGGGCCCCACTGTTTCTCAATCAGTGCCTTAATCTTGCCATAGCGGACTTGCTAGGGCTGAAAGTCAGCCTTCCTTGAGCACTGTTAGCTTTATAATTGATCCTAACCTTATCCAAGGGTTATCTGCTCTTGGCTGCAAGAGATAAAAGTTAATTTATAGGCTTCCCAGAAGACCCTCTGATTTTAACACTTTTTCTTAAATTGGTGATTAATCACCCTCAGGTTTTCTTTGTTTGTCAATGATGATATGGCATTAGCAACAGCTGTTTAAATTCCATTGTCCTTATGATTGCCTCCACTGAACCTCTCAAATACTTGAGCCATTGCACCTGCTAATGCATTTCCTTCCACAGCTATACAATCTGAGTGTAGCACTAGTAAAAATTTGAACTGAGTCATTACAGCATGTCAGAGACCATCAGACTTGACCTGCTATCAGTGATAAAATTATTCTTGTCAGATTTACCAGGTAGGTGATTCAGCTTCAAAATGTTTCCTTGGTCTACTCTCGGCATCAACTGTTTTCATATCTCTAGTCAGGTTTCCCAGCTAAAAACTGTGAGACGACTTGTATACAGTAAATATATTGGACATGCTTTTGGCAACAATACCTGTGAGGGAGTGAAAGACTCAGGATTGGCAGAAGTTGAACTGCAGTAGAATAATAGCAAGCCTTAGCTGATCCCATGGGAAAATTCTGGCACTGGAACAGCTGTCTTAGTTTTCCCAGATTGTGGTAAGAGAGGCAAACCTGTGTACCCTTGTAGCAATCAGTAGTCATTGGATGTTCCTGGGGGAGGGCATATAAGGGATATGACCTTAGGTCAGGCAGTTTGCTTTGAGGAAAGCTTCTGGTTGCCAGGGATTTCAACTGTGAGACATGAAGAGGCGAAGTCTTAGCAGCTAAGAAGAATGAGTTTCTTGATCACGAATATAGATGTAAGTTTTGAACCACAGCATCTAATTAAGGCAGTAATCGTGTGAATGAAAAGGGGGTATATTTGAAATATAATTTGGGAATTATAAATACTAGAGTTTAGACACTGGGTTTGAGGAATTAGGGAGAGAAAAGGGTATAATGTTGTGCTAAACTTTCAAGTTGGGTGGACTTGAAAATCCTAGAACAGAGATTTATAACTAAATAAATCCAAAAGTCTACAGAACAGGCTTTTCTCTAATGGTTGCCGGACCAAAATATTCCGAACAACTATGTCAAACCCCTGGTTGGTAGGATGCTTCCAAGATTTTCCAACTCTTTTCTGAACTCTTAAGTTGCCACTTCATTGTTTTTGCCTTTTTATTCTGTTACATGACACCAATTCCTACCCAACCCCCCAAACCCAAAGCCATGCAAATCCTGACTATGCTCTGTAGCTTTTGCACACATGTAGTCACTCACCAGTTCCTGCTGATTCTACTTTGTACATCTTTCTTACACCTAAGCTCTATTCCCCAACTCTGTCTCCACATCAATGCAGACTCTTCATTTCTTAGATTATTTCAAATGTTTTCTTGGCCCCAGTTTTTTTCCTCCAATACATTTCCGTACTTCTTCTAGTGTGTTTTTTTCCAACTAAAAATATTATCAAGCCATTCTCCTTGCTTAAAATTCTTTAACAGGTTCCCATTACCTAAACACAACAGCCAAACTTCCTGGAGTTGCAAGCAGGACTCTATCATCTCACCCCTATCTGCCTTTCCTTAACGATTTTCCACTCAGCTGCAGTAACACTCTACATCTTTGGATTTGAATGTGATGACTTGAAACAGATTTGTACTGAGGTATGTCTGAGTTCTGCCAGGAGTTTTTAAAGATAATTAATTGTCTTCATTTGTCTGCAAGAAAATTTGCCCTTGAAACAAATGTGAAAAGTGCACAGAACATTTATATCCTACAGTCAATGAGTTTCTGAAATAATCAGAATTGTATTCTAGGAGCAAGAGATGAAACATAGCACAATGACTACAAACCTACCAATCTCTTGGAATTTAATTTTGTGAACTTGATTTTATAGACAAGAAAGCAAAAACCTTTCAAATCATCTTTATAAAAGAAAATAGACTTTACTTCTGCTGTGAAAAAACAGACAGTGGGGGAGGAGTAGAAAGATATGTTTGAAGCATCTCTGCAGTCCTCTTTAGGGCCTAGATGAATTTTGAAATTCAAAATATCTCCTTTGGAATATTATTTCCTCTTGGGGGATGTGCTCTGCCTCATAAATTTATGAAATAACATGAAAAATAAGCCTGTCACACATGTACAGACAGGATAGGCTGCCGAATATTGGAAGTTTGTAATCATTTTTCATTACTAAAATTTACAGTAAAAATCTTAATAGATAACGTTAGCGATATTCCAGTACAAAATCTTAGAAAAATAATTCATTTATGAGTCTTGGAGTTTATTTTCATGGATCTATATATAAATACTCCTCGATGGATTGCTACCTGACCACTTCTGCTTATCCAAATATAGTTAGGCCATAGAACAGTAGAATTTGAACACCTTAATGTATTCTTCATTCAATTCTGGGCACATTTTTACGATCTTTGAATGCATTTTTATAAAATTCTAGTTATTTTCTTAAGTGGTAGGATATTAACATACACTGAAATCTACTTGATGGGAGACTGTGGGTTCATTTCACTATATCCTTCACAGACAATATTACATTGCCTTGAGCATAGTAGATGTTCAATAAATAATAAGTTCTTATAGATTCAAGTTAATTATATTTCACATTGTTCTGTAGGAGGTATTTGACATTTGGATCAGCTTTCTATTAATGCATTGCTATTACTCTTACCTCTGTGGAGGCACAGAAAATGTAACAACGTATTTGGTATCTTTGCAATTTCCCCTTAAAGTCAAAATTAGAATTCACTGTGTTGCCAGAAAAGTTCTTCCTTTCAAAAAATACAGTATTTCTACATTATTGATAACTTGACAGGCTGCATGAAATCAAAGAAATTAGAACTATGCAATGGTATTTGAAGAAGCCCACTCAAGGAAAATATCTATTCAAACAAGCACCAGATTACCTAAGTAAGGATACTGAAACAGTGCATACACTTACATAACAAACCACAGATGATGATAATTGAGGCCCAGTGGTTCAGGAGAATGTGTCTGACCCTTCTGTGCCTATAGTTACATCCGAGGTGCTGATTAGGCTTCATGAAAGACAGCCCTTCTCCTTGAATCTTTCCTTTAACCTTAATTATGCTCCTTCAACTTGCATTTTCACTGTATTTGACTAGACAATGACAATCTAAGCACATTTTCACAAAATGTGCAATTTCCATAGAAATTGAAAGTGCACTTGTAAATTTAAAGTTCAGCTTCTTGCTGATCATTTGATACTGTATTTCCCATATAGACTTAAAGTGTCCCACTAGCTTGAGGAGCTGGGAATGACTATACTGAAACCAAAATTCCTCTTATTATGAGAAAGGACTCAGTTACTGGGAAAAAAGCCATTAAAACCTTTATGTCTTTGTGTTCTTTTTTATAAAATGACCTCTATGAAATTGAATTTTTCTTAAGTTTTATGCTCTGTACTTTGAAAAACCATGTGTAATTATTTAAGAGTAAATTAAAACATGACAGAATTTTTAAAAGAACATAGCTTATTAAGGTCATGTGTTAAAAATAGCATTTCAGAGAACTTAGATATTCACACTGAATTCTCTAGAATGGTTGCCTAAGAAAAAAGGTCTAAATTCTCTGGATTTTCTTATAAATTATTTTGCTTATAAATACAGCCATTCTCTTTCACCATGACATGAGCACCTCTTTTTCTCATCTTTACTAGAACATATCCAGTACAGATTTGGAAATATCCATTTTTAGAATAGATTTAGAAATATTAATGTAAGAAATGTGTACTTTTAATGTGCAAATGTAACATAGTAACTGTCACTGGCTGTAACGCAAAACCTGAAATACAGTTATTTTAGAAAATATACCGTAACTTTCCACATAAGACAGATTATTTCAGCAAAGTGTCCAAAGGTCCTTGGTTCCATCTGTGAGGCAATTCTTTAATATAGTTCTAAGAAGAGCGTTAATTACCCAGTAGGTATTTACTAAGCATTTATTCTGGAATAGGAACCATTCATAGAAGTGGATAAGACAGACACGAAGTTCACATTTAATTGAAGATGGTGACTAGGTGGGAAGAGATGATAAGCATGGTTAGAGTAAAAAGATGTTAGTCTTCAATTGCTGCCCAGCCAACCAACCCACACTTGGTGTGTTGAAACAACCATGTCATTTATTTTGCTCACTAATTGCCGTGTGGTCAGGACTTGGCTGGGACAGACATTCCCAGTTTAAATGATGTCAGTTTATGTGCCTTTACTCACATGGACTGCACATTGATACTAGCTATTGGTGGTTCCTCTCCATGTGAGCCTCTTCACTGCACTGCTTTAGCTTCCCCATTACATGGCAGTCAGGTCTAGGAGCATGTGTTCCAAGAGGTAAGATGGGGAAACCACCAGTCTCTGATAGCCAGAGGCTGCAACCTAGAAAGAAATCAAATAAGCAGTTTCAATTGGCTAAGTAGTCAAGAGTCTGCCTAGATTCAAGGGATGGGGTTAGACCCACCTCTTGATGGGAGGAATGGCAAATAATTTAAGTTAATCTTTAGTTTATCACAGGCAGTAATTGAGGGAAGTGGTCAGAAGAGAATTCTTTGAGAAGTTGACATTTCAGCTGAGATCTGAGGAGGAAAAAAAGCCTGAGGATAAAACTCATTAAACATTCATTCGGTAATAATTATTGAATCCCTCTTACTCACAGGCACTTTTAAAATACCAGGTATACATGTGTAAATATGGTTTTGTATTTCTCTCGGCATGCTTATATTCAAATGACAAAGTAAAACATATGCACGTAAAAGAGTAATGATAAGGCAATGTGGTAAGTGTGCCAAAGTGTACTTATAAAGATGTGAGATTATAGAGAAAGGAATTTTTAAATCTGCTTGGAGAAATCAGAGATGGCTTGTTAGAGGAGGTAAATTCTGAGTTATATTTTGAATGGTAAATTTATCAGAGAAGATAGAGAAATGTGGAATTTTAGGGAAGGAATAAGTATTTGCAGAGCTTAAGGAGGCACAGGGGAAAATGGAAACTGCACATAAAAAAATGGCTTGGTTAGAGGCTCAATTATGAAGAGTATCTACAGCTGAGGCTAAAATAGAGACTGTAGCTAGATTATAATGGAACCTCAACATGTATAGTGTGCCTGCTAAAGATTTAGGATTTTATCCCACAAGTTAATCAAGAGCCATAGGAGTTTCAAGTTCTAGTTTTATTTTGTCATTGGAATAAATATAGCAAATAGGATTATGTCTAATAATTTAAAATGTCTGATTTTCTTTTATTTTTATGTTGAGTTCTCAGTTGCAACTACTACCCCTGGAACCAAAATATTTGAGTTAAAATTCTGGTACCATGACTTTCTTGGTGCGACCTTGGACAAGTCACTTAATTTCTCTGTGTCTCAATTTCCCGCTCTGTAGGATAGGAACTATAATAGTCCCTCTTCTTGTTGACTTATTGTCAGAATATAAGGAAATCATTGTATGTAAACCATTTAGATAGAACAGTACTTGGCTTGCAGTAAACGCTTGGTGCTCTTATTATTACACTGGTAGTTTCCTTCTGTGAGACTGTGCTGCCCCCACCTCCTTACCCCTTTCTTGAAGTGAAGGCAAAGTCTGCTGGAAGATCTATACCACTGAAATGGTCACCCCATGCTTCTAGGATTAAAAATTGCCATTGTAAAGAGTCAATTATAAATATAAATTAGAACATTTATCTATCTCTACCACATTTAACATAAACAAAGATGCTGTTTTGCCCTTTAGTAAACCTTCTGGGATGAATTATATTTTTCCAAATACCAATTCAATTTAAGCACAGCTGGTAAAGTAGACAAAGAAGTAGCCAAAAAATTCTTGTTTTTCTTTCCCTTAACCTGCCCTTTGAATACTTCTTCCTCAACCCAAGTTGCCTCCTACCCTTTTCTCCTGTTTCTTGCTCTGTGGCCAGACTCCTTCCTTCCACCCCTTCCTCAGGTGCATTTCCTTTCTTAGATTTAGTTAAAGAAAATCTATTAATATCTTCAACTTAAAAAAAAATGCCCTCTGGTCCTACAGTCAGTTTCTAATTGTTAGCAACTATTTTAACTCGAAGCTAAACTGCTCTCTCTCAGTTGCCAAGTGATACTTTGAATGCGAAGAAACGCTCTTATGAAAGAGGACTTTCTTGTAAAAGTACCAACTTTAAAAAATGTAAAGGCATTAAAAATCCATTTCAACCCAACCATTTTGAACAAATGCTGACCACTAGGCTGAACTTGTGGCTAGCTTGCTGGTCATGGTTTGTGACCAGAAAGGGCTGTAAAAGAATCCATGATCTTTTCTTACTAATAGCCTCCAGTGCACTTTTGTGCTGAAATGGGTGGCACGCTTGCCAGAGGTGATATTCCAGGGCTGCGGCGTGCATCAGAGCTTCTCTTTTAAGGGCAGTGTGACTTTTTGTTGTTTCTCTTTGTGTCTGCATGTGTGTATGCACGCATGCAGTTCTCAATCTCCAAGAGCCCATTGCTCTCTGACCTATGCAGCAGATGATCAGAATGGATAGCTAGTAGTGGCTGCTTTGTAGCGTATACAATGTATAGCAGCCAGCAGGAGTCAGATGATAGAAGGAGAAAAAGGCATTAAAGCCAGTGCCATTGGTATGGAGATTCAAATCATAAATTTCACCTCACTTTTTGAAATGAAAGGCTCTGTGTAATGTTTTTATTGTTATTTAACACTAATTGAATGCCAACTGTAAAGTAGGCTCTGACTGGAGTGTAAGGAAATGACAGTCTGCCCAGTGGGTAGGCAACTTAAATAAGACAAAACAGTAAGTAAATCGCAACGAGAATAGCTAGCACGGACAGAGGGTAGTATTAACTGTTTCTTCTTTTCACCATGAGTCTTTAAACTTCTAGATTGCTCTTTCTCCATCCTCCATCCGTCACCTGCATGGCGTATGTGTGCACTTCAACACTCCTTGTACACTGCACAGCAAACAAGTGCTTCAGAAGAAAGTGGCTCTATTCAATGCAGCTGAGTCTTGAAGTGCTGGCATCGGCTTTCTAGGGAACACATTCTCTATTGATAAATGTCAAACCCCAAAGAACAAATTTAATTTCAGGCAAGTCCAATTTTAACTTTCCCAGATGGTGGCACAACACCTAACATCACCAAGGAGTGTGCAGCTGGAGCCTAATTATAATAGTATAGGTGTTTAATAATCCTGGAACAATTTAGTCACTCTGCTTATTGCTTATCATTAGTCATTTTGAAAATTTGTGGTGGTGTTAAATCTCCCTTTGTGTTTGATTTGTTTGCTTGAATTTGAGATGTTTGCTCAAGCAAAAATGGCACATTTATTTAATGCAAAGCAAACTGACGTGTCATATTTATTATTTAGATCAATAAAAGGACACCCTATATACTCTTTGCCAAAGGGCACAAGTACAAATTTTAAAACACTGGAGTCAGCAGCATTACAAAACTCCTATTTCAAAAGCAATTCCCTCAAAATAGCCCCCTCTCAAAGATCACCAGTTTGGAAAGCTATGCCCTAGGCCTTGCAGGCCAACTGACTGAGGCTCTATCAAGTTGAAAGGGAATTCCATAAGCAAATGAAAAGGTAAGACATAAACTAGGGGTGGTTGTTTGGATGTGAATATTTAATACTCTTCAGAAGTGAGGGAGCTAGGTTATGTCTTGAAACACAGCTTTCAAAACTGTTACCTTTACAACTAATGGATTTTCCAAGGCTTGTCTGTAAATCCCTGGTAGTGCTGATGGTGGTAGGTGTGTGCAAGTTGTTCTGAATTAGCTTAATAAATGTCTAATACATCAAATTGGAGACCTTTTTTGAGGCATGAAAAATTAGCATAGAACACATCGTATCTGAAATCAAAGAAACCAAAAAGTAGCCGACAATGCAAAAAGGGAGCAGAAGATGGTAGGGACTTCCTGTATTACAGGGTTCTTACAGGAATGTTGAATTTTGGTCGCAGGTTTTCCTTTACTGCACCTCAGACATATAAGTTACATGTAGGAGTTATAATCAAGGCATGTAGGCGAACTTTTCCACCCCTTATATTTTCAGTTCCATGCCCCTCTTAAGTCACTCACTTACTTGACCATGCTGTGACTTTTATCTGACTTGACACAGTGCCATTTCTTCACCAATAACTGCTTCATCCTTGAAACCATACGTTCACATTTCCCTCCTTCAGCTTGTTCACTCTTTTATTCCTTTTGGGATTGGGCCTCAGTCTCAAGACCTCTTTGCCTTGACTCTTGCTCGGGCTGCCTTTCTACCTGCCTGCAAAGCTACTCATTCCTTGTGGATTTTTCTTCAGCACCTTACACATGCCTAAGCTTGCTTATCTCATAGAAAAAAAAAATCTTCTCAATCTTATGAACGCCCCCAGGTGTTACCTACATTTCCCCTCCTTCCTAACCTGGTATCTTGAAAGAGAGGCCTACATACAATATTTCTATCTTCTCCCCTCTTTCAACCATTGCCACGCTCCACTAGAATTGTTCTCTGGCCAAAGTCACTGACATTTTTTTAGTGACTAAGAGACACAAATCTGAAAATTTTCTGCCTTATGCTGATAGTTCTGCTGTCCTATTTGGTGTGGTCTGCATATTGACATCATCAGCATCTGTGGAGGTAGCAAGCAGCCCTATTAAGAGGAGAACCAGCTACAAACACCAGGGCCTCTGGAAGGCTCTCCTGGCTCCCTCCTGGACAGGTAGCCCTCCCTGGACAGCACATTCTGTTCACCTGCCCAGGCTTCAGACCAGCTCCTCTCTGCTGCTCTGCTGGATCTGCATAGGTTGCAGCCTTCATTTTAACCATCATGGCATTTTATTTTTTATTCTTATTTTTTGAGAAAGGGACTCACTCTGTCACCCAGGCTGGAGTGCAGTGGTGCAGCGTTGACTCACTGCCACCTCTGCCTCTTGGGCTCAAGTGATCCTCCTGTACCAGCCTCCTCAGTAGCTGGGACTACAGATGTGCACAACCATACCCCAGATTTTGCCACATTGCCCAGCTGGTCCTGAACCCCTGAGCTCAAGAAATATACCTACTTTGGCCTCCCAAAATTTGGGGATTACCAGAGTGAGCTACCGTGCCCAGCCAACAGCATTTAATATACCTTCATCCATCTCAATTTTCTCCCTCCTTTGTTTTCATTGATATCTTTTAGTTTTGTTTTGCTTCATTCTTCCTAGGTTCCATCTCTTTATTGAGAAAATTTCTAAATGCAATGTGTAAAGAAAAACTTGCATATACTAAAAAATTACTGTTGATAAATATTAAAATTTTCAATGAAACGAAAATGTGTGAAGATGTTTACACTATAAGAAGCTTGGAGGAATTTAACCTACTGAGAGAATAACATATTCATATGTCTCACTCATGCCCCATTGAGACTGAGTCTGCTTAGTGGAACACCATCACTATTTACATTATTGTCCCTCCTTACTGTTTTCTTTGTTTTGACTATGTACATAGAATTTTTGTTTTATGATAATTGGATTGATTTCAAACTTACAGAAAAGTTGCAATTATGGCACTTCTTTTTCTGAATGACATGACGGTAAATTGCTCACATGGTACTTCATTATCCTCATACTTCAATTCATACAAACCAAGGCATTCGCCCACATAACCACAATATGGCCATCAATATCAATAAATTGTGATAGCATCATATTGTAGTCTCTGTAGGTACCACCGTTTCCTCATATGAGCAACTAAATATAACTTCTGTTTGGAAAACATAAAGCATAGCAGAATATAGAAAGCTTCTGACCAATCAATAATAAGGATCATCAGAATTCATTATAACTGGAGTTACAGTAAAGTTTAGGAAAAGGATGAAAACGAATGCCACATGAACTAGTAAAAAATAAATTGATCTAAGTATAAAAAACTATCAGCTTGATTCTACGACCTCGCTTTGCGTATTTTAAACATTTTTTAGTACTTTGTAGACACTAATGGAAACTTTGTTTTAGTATTTTTGTCCATTCTTCTCGCAGACTTTAAATTTTTTAAGATTCTCAATTATCTTTCAATTACACCTGTTTTGTTTGGCTAATCATTCTGAGTTTTAAATTTTTGTCTTTTCTTTAAATGGATTGCTTTACATTAGTAGATTTGAACCCAGGGTAATTTTGACCCACCTTCTGAGTTGCCCAGACATTTTGCAATGTCTGAAGATGTTCTTGGATGTCACAGCTTAGGCATAGGCTACTCCTTGCATCTAACAGGTAGAGACCAGAAATGTTACTGAGCATCTTCTAATGCACAGAACAGTCTCCTGCAAGAGAATTATCCAGGCCACAATGCTAATAAAGCCGAGTTTCAAAAATCTTGCCCTAAAGCAAATTGGTTCAAACTGAAGATTGTTCAACCTCAGTACAACATATTGATAAATACCTCTGAGGTACAACTTTGTAGTACATTTTCAAGTGCATTTTACTGATTTCTAAATTATTATTTTTAAAAAATTGCTTAGATTTCAGGTCCATATAACTTTGCTTAGCCAAACCTGGGAACTCACAGGTGGGGCCCATGTGGAAGAGTGAAAATCTACAGCTAGTCCTAGTAACTCATGGTAGGATTTGCATCTACTATTTGGTTGAAGTCAAAAAATAGGTAGATACTAGAATTGAGGTGAGGCCAGTCCTCAAAAGTAGACTGTGCTTCAATCAAGAAAATTTTTAAATTTGTACATGTATAAGAGGCAAAAGAATGGAACAGGTGTAGGCTTTGAGACGTTGTCATTCACACTCATAAAGTCTATCAAAGTGTCATACTTCTGTAAAGACAAAGACCCCAAACACCCAGAGCAAATGTTTCTCTGTGGAATGGTTACCATTAGCAACTGCATCCTGTTGCTAGGCAAGCTCAGGTCAGTTCTGGGAGTGAGTTAGTACTCTTCAGTCACAAGAGGCATGAGAAAGTGTGCAGCACCCTCCTCGTGACCCATGAAGCCTATTTCAGTAGCCACTGGTTTGTCACAGCATAGGTGAGAGGAGATTTGTTAGAGCTCCCCCACCTGATTATATTACTTGTGCTTTTAAATGTGAGCTGGCTTTGAGAATATCACAAAATTGTTTTTACAGAGTATTTTGTTGGATGAAACTAAATTCGAATGCTGAATTTAAAGCCACAATGAGAATCATTTTTCATTTATCAAATAGCTAAGATGTATTTTTAAAAATGAAAAGCTTGAGAAGTCAGCATGGAAAAGTAAGAAACTTCATCCACAGCATTATAACCCCTAAGGCAAACTGTGACTTGGATGATCGATAACCATTTCTTTGGGGGGGGGGAAAAATAAAATTTTACTAGCAGTGGCCGAGCAGAGTAAGCCTGTATGTGATATAATCTGTCTTCATGTTACGAATGGGGAAGCTATTTTGAAATAACATGATAGGCTGGGTCAGATGGTCAAAAGCCTGGCATAAATTTCTTACTTTCGTTGCTTTCTTCCCCCATGAAATTTAGGTTTTGGAAAGTAGAGTATTAAAATTCCTGAGAGAAGAATAACACACACTGGTACATTTTAGAGGGTGAAGGAAGGGAGGAGGGAGAGGATCAGGAAAGATAAATAACTAATGGGTACTAAGCTTAATACCTGGCTGATGAAATAATCTGTACGAAAATCCCCATGAGGCAAGTTTACCTATGTAACCAATTTGCACTTGTATCTCTGAATTTAAAAGTTGAAAATTCCTGAGACATAGGTTATCACACTGCTGTGGTTCTTATACAGTGTTTCTTCTATTAATTGATTGTCAGTTCCACTTATTCTTTAGAATATATTTTAGTTCATTTAATAAGATACAATTCCAAAGGATCATGGGCACATCCCCTATGAAGTAGTCTCTGATTATCCTAGGTAATAATTTCTTTCTTTATTTTTCAATATGGTTTACCTGTAGTATAATTACGATACATATGATATATATCTATATTATAGATATATAAAATTATAAGTATGATCTAATTTTCTGAAAGTTCTAATTTTAAATATTTTAACCCATGAATCATGGACTAGATCATGGACTAGATCCTTCCATCTTTGTATCACCCATGCCTCACATGTAACTGGATATAGTACCAACTGTAGCTATCCAAAGCTATATTTCATGTTGGATGTGTCTGTGAATAGATGAGTGTATAATTATTTACTGTACCTTTTAAGTCTCTGTGATATTTATCCTCCAAAATGATTCATATATTATGTTTATATGACTCGAGATGAGAACTAAGGCCTGGGAAGATTGGAACTGGCTATTTATTGTAGCACGATAATCAGTGAGTGGCTTTTATTAGGCTTGCTATATTAATCAATGTTCTGGGTGTTCTAGGTTGTGCAAATACTAGGCAAACACAAGAAAAAGGTAGTTTGTCTTTACTACCAGTGCGGTTCCCTGTGCTTCTGTCCCTTATTTTAATCTTTTTT
Organism: Ateles fusciceps; assembly: GCA_036589455.1. Classification (NCBI taxonomy): domain Eukaryota; kingdom Metazoa; phylum Chordata; class Mammalia; order Primates; family Atelidae; genus Ateles; species Ateles fusciceps. Next base: position 3,067,245 of record JAZHEH010002565.1, read on the forward strand.
TTTTCTTTGCACTCAAATAGCGAAAGTCTTATTTCTCTCATCGGATTTCAGATGTATATAAGTTTATGACATGGCCTTATCATTGACCCATATAGGACCTGCTTTCACTTCACTTAATAAGATACAATAATTATTTTAATAATATTATAAGCATCCACGAAACTACCACATAAAACAAAGGTAGGACTTGAAAATAACCTACCCATTACCATGTAGTTTCCATCTACTTCCACTCCAACTACCACCTGAAGAAACTGTCATTCTGAATTTTGTCTTTTTCATTTTCCTCTTTCCCTTTTACATAGTTTTGCATTTATTTGCATTTACATGTGTACTCCTAAGAAAATATTTTATTTGCTTTTAGTTTAATATAAAGGCTATCATGTTTTGTTGCAGTGGTTCGTTCTTTGACGTCTATGGACTTGCATTTGTGGTGTTTCCAGGCTCTTGCTCTTGTGAATGGTGCTGCTAGGAACATTCTGGTATATATCTCCTGTGATACATGTGCAAATTATCATTACACCTAGGAGTAGAGGCTCTAAGTTGTAGGGTATAAGATTATTCAGTTTTGGGATATACCATTGTTTTGTTTTCCAAAGTGGCTTTACCAACTTACGTGTCATGGAGCAATGCATGCGAGATCACATGGATCCACAATCTCTCCATTGTGGAATTATCAAAGCTATGCCTGTTGATGGAATGAATTCAAAATGTAATTCTATTGTGGTCTTGGATAGAAAAGGGGTTGGTGGGTATCTTTGGCTCATTCCTGATTATAAAGGCAATACTTCTAATGTTTTCTTATTTAGGATAATTAATATACTTTTCTTTCTCTTTTAAATATCTAAGAGGTTTTTATTTTTCTTTAGAATAAGTGTAGTTAATTTTATAAAATGCATGTTTTGTATCCATTGAGATAATCAGATACTTTAGCAGTATTTTATTGTTTCTTTTCTTTTCATATTAACTTTTAGTTGTGAAGAATTATATGTGTATTCAGTAGATCTCTCCCTCCCTTCCTCTCCCTTTCACTTTTCCCACTTCTCTCTCCCTACACACACACAAACATATATTCTAATTGCCCAGAACTTTCTGTAGGTAACTTAGATTTCATTTTTAAATATGATGTTCAGATTTTTTACATTTTTAGTGATGTTATATCTGCTTGACCTGTAGATAACCAAAGTATGTTGATATGTTGCAATTGCTACAATGATATTTATAAATACTCAAATTTATTCATCTCTTCATCTCTATTTAAAGCCATTTTATTAGCTGTGAACATATTTAAAATTGCTACACCTTTTTGATGAATTGAAATTTTACCATGGTGCCATAACCCTCTGAAAGCCTAGTAATTATTTGTTCAAAACTCAATTTCATCTGATTTTAATTAGGTTGTAGTAGCTCTCTTTAGGTTAGCATTCATCTGATAAATGTTGCTTTCATCTTTTTTTGAGTTCTTATGCTTTAAATCTGCCCCAAATAAAGAGCTGCATTGGGTGAGTTTAGTTCATTTATATGTATCATAATTTACATAACAATTAACATTTTGGGTTCAGATGTCTGAATTGGTTACTCCCTGTTTTTTCTCAGCCTTTTATAAACACCAGCTTCTACTCTGCTCTGATTTTACTCCTGAGCCTACTTGGACTAGAGATATGAGTACACACAGGTGTGTTGTCAAGTACTTCTTTGTCTTAAGGTATGGGTGAAGGAGAAGCAACAGATGAGATCCAAAGTTGTTTTTTTATGTTTTGTTTTTTTAACTTTAAGTTCCAGGATACAAAAGGTGTAGGTTTGCTACCTAGGTATATGTGTGCCATGGTGTTTTGCTGCACCTATCAACCTGTCATCTAGGTTGAAGCCTCATACGCATTAGCTATTTGTCCTAATACTCTCCTTCTCCTTGCCTCCCACCCCCTGACTTGCCTCAGTGTGTGTTGTATCCCTCCCTGTGTCCATGTGTTCTCATTGTTCAGCTCCCACTTGTGAGTGAGAATATGCCATGTTTGGTTTTCTGTTCCTACGTTAGTTTGCTGAAGATGATGGCTTCCAGCTTCTTCCATGTCCCTGCAAAGGACATGATCTCATTCCTTTTTATGGCTGCATAGTATTCATGGTATATATGTACCACATTTTCTTTATCTAGTCTATCATTGATGGGCATTTGGGTTGGTTCCATGTCTTTGCTAGAGATCCAATGATTATTTTTCTTTTATTCCCTATAGCCTTCCCTTGCTACCTCTTGCCTCTGGTCAAAGTTATACCCTTCTAACACTAGGTCAAAATATTTTACCTTATGGATTTCTCACAGTTGTGTGATGTTTCTTGCTGTGTTCCTCAAGCTAATCTTGATGGAGGCAACCATTCTATTGCGTTAGCATCCTGGCATGTTATAAGAAATGTTTAGCCTCACTAGGGACCAAGAAAATAAACTATGAAAAAAACTATCATTTTCATCTACCACATGGGCAAGTATTCTTTTAAAATGCAAATTCCCAAATTTAACAGATTTGACTAAATGGATATTTTCATACAATTGCTGATGAGGTCTAAGAAGAAACTGTCTATTTTGTAATATGTATAAAAAACTTTGTGCATAAATCCTTTGATATAGTGACACTGCATTTGCATTTAACTATAAAAATATGCATTGTTTTATTTATGATAATTAAAAATGGAAAGCAACTACCAATTTTAACCCTAGGCAATGTATTGCCTACTTATGGTATGTCCAGAAAGTGAAATACTTTGCAGCCCTTTACAAGAATTTTTATTTTAAGATCATATATAAAATGTAAAATAGGGTATATTAAAATTTAATACTTTATAGACGGGTGCTACAATTATGATTTTAACCTTTTTCATTTTACTTGTTTTTCTAAATATTCTCTAATAAATATGTATTATTACATTGTTTTAACAAATTGCCTCCTATATATCACTTTCTTTTAAAGCCCTTCTTCCCTAAGACAACAGAACTAATATACTTGAGCTAAAGGGCTAGTGGATTAATCCTCCCAGCAACTTTTGTTTTTCTTTGAGAACAGAATCTCTTTCTGTCATCCAGGCTGGAGTGCCATGGTGTGACCTCAGCTCACTGCAACCTCCACCTCCAGGGTTCAAGCAATTCTCCCTCCTCAGCCTCCCAAGTAGCTGGGATTACAGGTGCCCACTACCATGCCCAGCTAATTTTTGTATTTTTAGTAGAGACGAGGTTTCACCATATTAGCTAGGCTGGTCTCGAACTCTTGACCTGTGATCAGCCCACCTCTGCCTCCCAAAGTGCTGGAATTATAGGCATGAGCCACAGTGCCCAGCCCAGCAACTTTTTTTGTTTTAACTGAAATCTTATTGTCCTGACAAAAGAAGAAATTCTAAAAATGCTAGACCTAACAGGAGCTGTCAGGAAATAGAATAACTCTCACGTCCCTGAATTATTCCATACTTTATGCACCATCTACCAAAGTTTGTTCTATTCTGGAGAGATCTCTCTCTCTCTCAAATGTGTCTATAACACACACACACACACACACACACACACACACACACCCCACAAACAGGATGAAATAAGACAGAGAGACAGAGACACCCTGAGACTCTATGGCTTTTAACTAGGGCACCCGAGTGTCAGAAAGTAGTACTGCTTGGATAAACATTGAAGCACATGTCCTGTGATTCTTATCATGACAATCTTTTAAATTAAGCAAACCTAACACAGGAATCTGTTATTTTGTCGTTAATACTCTTTTATCTTGGAACAGAGATTCTTAAACAGGATTTTTTTTGGATTTCCTTAATAGGTTCATGAAGTGTCAGGATGTCTACAACTCACTAAAATTATGGGTTGAGTAACAACTTTGAGCCATAACAACAGTATGTTATCTTCCACCTAACATGTCTAACTTCTTCACTAAGAATTTTGTTTAATAAATTTTTAATCTGTGACAGTCTTGGAAAAGGAATCTAGATTAAGTAATCCATGCAGGGAGTTGTTAATTTTTTTTTTTTCCTTTAAGAGACAAGGTCTCTGTTGCCCAGTTTGGAGTGCAGTGGTGCCACCATAGCTCACTGCGGCCTTCAACTCTGGAGATTAAGCAGTCTCTGGAGTAGGTAGAACTACAGGTGTGTCCCACCATGCCTGGCTAACTTTTTAAATTTTTTGTATAATTGGGGTTTTACTATGCTGGCCATTGAGGTTTTACTATGGTGGCCAGACTGGTCTTAAATCCTGTCCTGAAGCAATCCTCCTGCCTCAGTCTTCCAACTAACTGGAACTACAGGTGCACCACCATTCCTGTAGCATATCCACTCCAGAGAGCTGCGAAATATTTTGTGTTCCCTCTCAGAGCAATATAGCGGAATCCTAACCTAGAGAGACAGTAAGATTATTAAATGATAAATCTAAGGGATAAAGAGAGGTGGATCTATCCAGGGTTCTCCCTTATCAGACCAGTCCTTTCTGAATGGACTCACTGCCAAGAACACCTTAGGACTTCCCTGCAGTTAGTCCTGTTAACACTACACTTTATCCTTCCGACATCAGCCAGATTTATCCCCAGAAATGCAACTCTCATCCTACTCATCAGTTTAAATTCCTTTAATGACCACCCATTGCCTTAGAATGAAATACAAATTCTTTAATTTGTTTTGCAAAAATTGGCCTCCAAGATCTGACTGCTGACTGCATTTTCACTGTCACCTACCTTTTTGCCCATATAAGGCTTCCTAATTAGCTCCCAAGGTACAGTCTACTCATTCATGTCTTGATGCTTACTACCCTGACTGGTGATGGCCAGTGTTATTATTATAAGAGCAATAATCAAGCTACATGTCAGCCTGTGAGTGTACAGAGAAGGGGAGATGACTGACTGCGTGGAGAAGCTGAAAGAAGAATCAGAAAACAGGTCACATTTTCAAACTATTTTATGTAACATAAGGACTTAGGGTCAGAGCAGTTATAAATACTTTCATACATTCAACGTTTATTTAACAAATACTCTTCCAGTGGTGCAAATGTGCTGATGCTATTCTAGGTCCTGGAGATACAATATAATATTGAAAAGAAGTCTGTGACCTTACAAATCTAACATTCTAGGGTACAGACAAAAGTAAACAAGCAGATACAAAGCATAAGGGAAGGAATAAAATTGTTATGAAGAGAAAAAGTGGATAATAGAAGTAATAAAGCAATGTGTGAGAAAGGTGATACAGGATGTCAGGGAAGGTGCCTTGAGAGGTCCTTGTTGAAGGAATATCTGAATGAAGAGAAGGATGGAGCCATAAAACTATCTGGGGAGATTGTTCAAGGCCATGAACTCTTCAGCTATTCTGAGCCTGATTGTACTTGGCAGGCTAAAGATCAGGGAACAGGGAGTGAGTGGGAGAGAATGGTAGAGCAAGTTTGGAGAGGTGTCCAGTGTCAGATCTTTTAGGGCCATATATTCCTTGGTAAAAACTTTATATTTTATTCTAAGGATGAAGAAAGCCAGTGGAGCATTTTAAGAAGTGGTGGGTCTTGTTCTGACTTGTCATCTGTGAACACAATTTACTGAGGGCAGACCTGGTACTGGAGCTAGGATATGTGTATGCCCAGGTTTTCCAGGCGCAGTCCCCACTGACACATATTGTCCTTGTGTAATTAGTAAAAGCACCCCCTTTCACTGTCAGTGGTTTCCTAGTACAGACTATAAATCACATGTTTGCCCTGCTTAGCACCCAAGCATCCTCTTTCCCTGGCTAGTGATTTTTCTACAGCACCATATAGTGCATCTTAATCAATTTGGCACCAAAATTTCAGTCTGTAGGGAGATTTATTTTAAAACAAGGAATCAATTTCTACCATTTCTAAATATACAATGTAAAATTATGAAAATGAGATATACTTTAGAACTTTGGGCTAATTTGTATAGAATGAACTTGTTTTGTAAAGTGAAATATATTTACTACGAATAGTAGATTGACTCTACATACATCTTATCAGACCCTCTACCTACCATCGTGCCTTATTCAATGGAGGCTTTGGTCAGGAGGAATCGGTCTGAAATAAAGTTATGACTATAATATGCAGAAATAAAGTCATTATCTGTCCCTGAATGCAGAGGCCACATCAAATTTCATTGTTTGTCCTTCAATGCCAGGCACATTTGTAGGCACAGAACAAACCTTCACTTAATATTTTTTAATAAATGGTCAAACAACCTAAATAACATCAGATCCTGGAATTTAAAGATACTGAATAAGGCTTCAACACCAATCTTATTAGGCTGGCACACTACAATAACTAGAGGGTGAAAATGTATAATTTTTTATTGCATTGTATTTTAATGAAATGTGTCTTATATAACACGGTTTTTGTACTTGGTGTTTTTTCCCTTAAATATGATTAATCTTTCAATTTACAGTTGATAACAGCTAATGAACCATAATTCCTAGACATAAAGATAACCGATATAATTACAAAATTACTCATAGCGATGGCATTTTATTTATGTGAAGTTATTATGACACTCTAATTTCAATCCTGGTTGTTATATGTGTGTCTATGTTTAATGGTTAAATGAATTAAATGGAATAGTAGGTTATGAAGGCATCTGAATAGTACTTTAATATATATGATCACAAATTTAATCAAATGTAAAACATAATAACCTAGTGTGGGTTTTTTACAGATAGACTCTAAAGTACCATTGTTTTTCCTTATATTGGCATTCCCTGGATTTCTTGGATTGTGAACATTCCTCTAAGTTATCTGGCAGTAAAAGGGGCTTGCCAGATGAGGTTCTCAAAGTGTTAGGGAACCACATTCCACTGAACACACCACTGTAGTTTTCTTTCTACTTCCCTAGTTTTTCTTAATTAATGTCACTGACACTTGTTTAGAATAAGACATGTTTTCTTTGCATGCACTCTTAAGATAAACAGAACAATACCACTACCCTGGGCAAATGTATCCTTCTTTGTAACATCGCCAAGCTGGGCTAATTATCTGTAACATTAGATTTAGAAATTTACTGGAATGGTTTTCCTCTTGAGACAACAAAGACATTGTTTTCCTCTTCATGGTTTAAAGTCCAGGTCTCAGGTTAAAGACAGTGGCCATCCTACTCCCTATCTTGCAGACCTGTTTTCTACAGGAAAGTGCTGTTTAGCACTCAGGACAGCTCATTTTGTTGATATTATACAATGTGTTTTTCTGAGCTTCCAAATAGAATAAATCTGTTCTGTGAAAATGGAAAGAACTGTTGGTGTGCAGAGCAGACTCTCTGGTACTGCTTCAGGGTATGACAGGAAAAGCACGGAGCCTGTGTGCTGAAGCCAGGGCCTTGTGTTCAAACTTGACTCTTCCCCCTCCGCCGTAGCTGGCTGTATGACCTTGAATGAGCTGTCTGAGCTCTCAAATTGTGTTGGTTTCCTTACTTCTAAAAGGATTGAAATGGATGATCTGTAAGGTCTTTTCTAGCTCTAAAATTTTTTTAATGCTCTATTTAGTTTAGAAATAGAGGTCTTTCTTGTGGCTTATATCTGACCTGGTGCTTTAAACCTTTTTGCCTTGCAGCTGATTCTCTATAAAGTTAAATGTTCATTCTTGCGTATGCCATGGTTTATTAGAAATGACTGTCAGGAAATGTAGAGAATCCTATATTTAACATCTCAGAATTGGGTACTAGTTTGATATAAATAGCAAGTTGTTATCTGAGTAGATTACAATGGATTTACTATCAAGCAAATTAAATCACTGGGGACAGATGTGTTTTTAGAATTGTCTGAGACAATCAATCTGTGAGTAGAAAATTTTTGGTACCTGCCAAGCTGTCCTGTATAATTCAAAAATATGTCACCCAAATACTTCCTTTTCTGTGGCTGATAGAGAGTGTTAGCAGGAGAGGAATGATCACAGAGGGGCAAGTGTATGCTAATCTAAATTGTACACTACAGGCTCTCTGGAAATTGTGAAGCATTTGGAAGAATGAGAAAGAGTGAGTAGAAAAGTTACATGGGACGCAAAATGATGGATAACAAAGGATGCAGGAAGGAGATGAGGGAGAAGGAAATAATTTAAAGTAATACTGTGTGGCCAGTGAAGTGTCTGAGTTTTATATAAAGGAAAAGAGGAGGAACCCATAGGAGGGAAATGTCCAAAGTCATGAGCAAGAAAGATGATCTGAACTCATTAGAATGGAAGAAAAATGGTGATGTGGAGGTAGCCTGTGATAAAAATGGTAGTTTTTTAAATTGGTGGTAATGCATAGATGTTAGAAATTAGGAATATGCATGTTGAGCAGTCAATGGAAAAAAACAGATACTACTTTTTTCCCCCAAATGCTTTCCCAGTGGGTTTTGGATAATTACTGTTATACTACTGGCAATATTCAGGTCTTCACATTAAAGACACAGAAAGGATGTCAACATATAAATTTTGGGGGGACACAATTGAGCCATAACCATGACTCTGGTTATATCATTTTAACTAAAATGTATATTAGTGAAATCATGCAAAATTAAATTAGAATTCTTCTAGTATTAAATAGATTCCATCGTATGGAAACATTACTATTAAATCACATCCATGAATTTAATGTTTATAATCTGATATAGGAATTTGTTGTGGGAAAAAGATGTCAAAGGACATTTATTTTGCCTTATCTGCATTCATTTTTCTTAAGTGAATGCATGGGTAATTTGTGTCCTGGTCGACTATCTGGTTTCAGGAAGTCTACTGATACAGTGCCTGCTCCATTGGTGTAAGCAATGGGCACGTTACACAATCTACCTTATTCCCGTCACTCTATCAACTGGTCCAGGACTAGGACTAATTATCTAGAAGAAAAAACAGTAGAAAGCAAACAAACAAAAACTTTTTCCTAGAAATCGGTTCCACAGAAGAGAAAGATGTTTTCATCTCTGGTTGTGAAGATGTGAGTTGTGGCCCCAGAATTTTTGATGAATATATCTGTCCTGGGTTAGATTTGCTGGAAGATAATTTTAAACTGGAGTTTAGCATAAAGGATGTATACTAAGCTTTTGTTCTTTTATCCTTCCTTCCTTCAAAAAACTAAAGACACAGCAAAACATAGCCAACCAGAACCTCTTTATTCATTGTCTCAGAGAAAATACTCTGCCCCTAACCAGAATCACCCCTAAGTAAGTATATTTGGTAGACCAGGAGCTAGCAATCTTACTTTGTAAGAATCAGACAGTGAATATTTTAGACTTTCCAGGTTGGATTAGCTTTCTTTTCTCCTGTGATAACACTTACCATAAACTTAATGGCTTAAAACAATACAAACTTATTATCTTAAAGCTCTGGAGGTCAGAAGACCTAAAATGAAGATGTTGGCAGGGCTGTGCTTTTCCTTGAGGTTTTAGAAGAAAGTTTATTTTCTTCCCTTTTCCAACTCCCCACCTACATGCCTTGGAATGTGACCCATTCTTCTGGTCTTCAAAAACAGCAGCAGAGTGTCTTCAAATCTCTCTCCTTCTCTGACCTTGACGTTAGGCCCACTCCGATAATCTAGCGTAACCTTCCCATCTCAAAATCCTTAGTCATTTCTGCAAAGTCTCTTTATCATTTAATACATTCACAAGTTCTGGGAATTAGGACATGGACATCTTTGGAGGCTACCACATGAGCCCTTTGGTTTCTTGTTGAAACCACTCAACTGCCTTTATAAAGTTAAAAAAAAAAAAAGCCACAGACAATGTTAATCAATGAGAGTAGCTATAACCCAGTAAATTGATATTTACAAAAACAGGTTATAAGCCAAATTTATCTCTTGGGCCACAGTTTTCCAACCCTTGAGGTAGATTTTTTTTTTTTAAGCCACTGTAAATATTTTGAGTAGGAACAAATCTAATACAGAGAAGCAGAGGCACAGGGCGTGGTGGTCATACCTGTAATCCCAGCTCTTTGGGAGACCGAGGTGGGTAGATCACTTGAGGTCAGGAGTTCGAGACCAGCGTGGCCAACATGGTGAAACCCCATCTCTATTAAAAATTAGCTGGTCATGGCAGCACATGCTTGTAATCCCTGCTACTTGGGAGGCTGAGGCAGGAGAATCACTTGAACCGGGAAACAGAGGTTGTAGTGAGCCAAGATTGCACCACTGTACTCCAGCCTGGGCCACAGAAAGAGGAATCCCAGAAGCCCTGCCTTCACTTATGCATCTACCCTCAGCTAATGCTAAAAATATGGTCTATTCTTCCCGTTTGCCTCCCAAATCCCACATAAGGGCTTCTTATGCTGGAACATAACCAAAGCCCTTTCGTTAAGAGAGTCTAAGGAACATAATTTCCAAGGGTTTAGCTCTTTCATGGAAGAGTTTAGAAGGGTTTGTGCAGCCTACAGTGAGAGATGCCATGATATGGCAGATAGACAAGAGAAATGTGTGTTGAAACATGGATGGAATTCTTTCTGCCAGAGTATATTTCCCAGTTCCACAGTGTGGCTGATTATAAATTATCAGAGTGTGTGGCTGTGTCTGCTTTTGTTTGTCTGTTGCTTCTCTTCATTGCTGGACACGTGTAGCCTGCTATTGGGGCTCTGAGCTAAATCCTAGCTGGATCCCCCACACTGCCTGTACCCTCTTTCCGTCTATGTGACCTTGGACAAATTGTCTTAACTTTCTCTGCCTTTGTTGCCTCAGGCTTTTTATCACTAAAATATTTGTGATAGTATCTAACATATGAATTAGACAGGAAGAGAATGAGGTAATACATGTGAAGTGCCTGATACAAAGTTTATGCTAAATAAACACTACCCTTTATCACCATCTCTTGAGACTAAATACCTTAGAGAATTTTAGGTAAATAACTGGTTATTCATTAGGTGTTCTTACTGGGAAAACTTCCAACACTAATTTTGTTGAGCAAATATGTAAAATTTATGACTGTGGTGATGATGTAAGAAGCAACCATTTATTACTTATGTATCTCTAGCTATAGAAGTGGAAGTATCTCTAGCTGTAGAAGGGGAATGATCACTAAAACTCACAAGTTCTGATGGATGAAACTGCAACTTTATTTTCTCTTCCCTCCACTGACTCCTCTCAACATGTTGGATGATGCTTGCTCCATTGAGGAGGGCCATCTGACTTACTCAGTACACCAATTCAAACCCTAACCTCTTCTGGAAATGCTCTTGCAGACACACTCAGAAATAGTGTTTACCAGATACCTGGGTATCCTGTACCTCAGTCAAGTTGACACATAAAATTAACCACATCATGTGATGTGATAAATAGAACCACAGAACCAGGTCAGGTTGAATACACAGTTCTGTGGACCTGGCCTTCTCTGAAAGAGAAGAAAAACTCGTTTTGTTTTCAGATTCCTGATACATTCTCCAATCAAGCTTTACCATCAATAATACTGAAGTCCGATTCCCATTTGCTCCAGCCCTTTAGTTTAGACTCTGTAATCAGGACTCGGAGGGTTGTTGGGAAGAAGTAAATGATAGGATTTATGCACCAAATTCTACTCTATTCCTTGAACAATGGGTTTGAGACATTTTCTTTTTAGTTACATCTTTGGTTGTAATTTTATTTAAAATTTTCTTAACATGAGGCTTACAAAGCATGCTTTACTTTCTGCTTATTTTTCCTAGATATATAAAACTTCACCCAAAATAGTTTCCTTATAAGATGTGTAAATATCCTTTAAAGAGAGCATGTGCCTTTACGATTTAATAACTTCGTTAATACGTTTTTGAAGACAATTGAAATTACTTACGAGACAGAAGAGATGAGGTATAGCATGCAAGAAAGTATGACTTTTACTTCTTCTGGCACATCATGTATTGTGTGCTAGTGGAAGTTTGTACTTTTATTATTCTTATAAATGAGAAAAACTGAATATATGTATAACTTCCTTAAGGGTCACACAACTAATTGTTATAGTGTCTAAGAACTGGCCAGTGGCAGAACTTAATGAAGGAATACTCAGCTTTGCTGTTTATGGTCCTTGTCCTGCATCCAGCTCTTTATCATCATGGTTGGACAGGGCAGAGAGCTCCTGCATACACACATGACCAGGAGCTCCTGACAGCCCCCTTTCATAAAGGAGCTCTGCAGTGAGTTAGAAATCAGCAGTAATGCTAAGATGAGAAACCCTCTATTGCAGATCATCCCAGAGGCAAGAGCAAGTGAAGAATATGCTGTCAGCTCCTGGCGTTTTTTCCCTTTAGAAGAAACTGAGTGCTGGTTAATAGAGGCCGGAGGTCTCTGTGGCCTTCGGATGAATTCAGGGTTCAATCATTGAGCACTAGAAGGGAGAAGACCAGGCCTAAGGGGAGGAGTAGTAAAACCTCTCCTGTGAAGCAGAAAATCAGCTGGAACAACCCGCTCATAAGTAATAAACTGGGATTAATAAAAGCCTAGCTGACTCTGAATTATTGTGAGCATTCTGTTAAGCCAACAGAAAGATGAGCCTTATCTATGGACATATATACAGGTATATACTGCTTATAACAGGATATTTACAAGACTTACCTTTTATTTTCTCATTTATTTGCCTTTAATACCTAGCTTGGTATCAGTAAGAACCACCACACACAAAAGCATTGAGGAAAAATTAAAATTCATACTACTAGATATTTTTAAAACCTAACTTTCACTCTCAAACATTGAATTGAAGGTACGGTAAAAGTTTTTTCCCCAAAACTTCTAATATCTAAACTTGAGGTTGCATATTTTAACTAGTTAGAACACCAAATTAGGTGTCAGCAAGTATGAATGTCAGAATCCTAGACTGAAACTATCATTAATTTTCTGTAAATTGGGTCTCAGGTTCCTCATGAGAAATATATAACCTGCTTTATAAAGTCGCTGGTTGTTGAAAAGGCCAAATCATATAGTAACTGTAATGACATTTTGAGAATCTCCAAAGTGTTATTAAAATATAGACTGTATCATTTTAGAAATCTGCTTCATCTTTCCTTGCCCATAGCACTGGATTCTGTCAGTAATGACACAGGGAGTACAATCCACAAAGGAGTTATTTCTTCTGAGGGAGACTCCCGGTTCAGATTGCAAACTCAGGAGCAAATCAAGAAGAACATGCTTCATATGGATTAAGAATAGCATAAAAGACTCCAAACAGATGCAAAAGCAAACTATTTGTGTTTATTTGGGTGCCACAAGTTGTGACGTTAAGCTTGATTTTATTCACCATCTTTATTAATCATCCAGAAGATGAGCAAAACAGCACATTAATTAAATCTGCAGATGGTGATAAACAGGGAGACATTTCAGGGTCCATTGTGGGCAAAGGAACAATATGAAAAGACTGGGTTTAAAAGGAGGCAGGGCAAGACACTAATGAGTATTTGTTTTGGTGCAATAAAGACTTGAAACACACCTAGAATGGAATATCGAATGCTGCTAAAGGCCTTGAACAGTGTGATAGAAAACAATTAGTGGTGATAGGATACAAATTAAAGTATTATTGGCAGCCAAAAAGAGCTGTTCTTCTGAATTCCCATTTTGTTTGTCATGTTATGTCATCACTTTGCTTGACATCCAGGTGGAATTCACAGATGAGGCATGCCAGACGAGATCAGAATCTGTAAACTGTGATGCAAGACTAAGAGTGTAAAAGAACCACACTTGGATGTCCTCTCAAATATGCATTCTGAGACTGATGTCAGTACATTAGTTCCAATTGGCTTGCTACATCATGGACTTCTTATTTCCAGGGTCTTGGGTCACAGTTTATTCTACATAAAGTTACCACGAGAATCATATTCCTTTTAACAGTATTCAACATGCCATTTCCCTGTTGAATGAACTAACATACAGCAGGTCCTCCAATAATGTTATTTAATTCAATATCATTTGGTTATAACATTAAAGGGAAAAAATTGATTACCAGCCAGAGTCACTGTCTGTGTGAAGTTTGCATGTTCTCCCCCACGTCTGCAAGAGTTTCATTCCACATCCAAAGATGTGCATGTTAGGTTAACTGGGGTGTCTAAATGTTTCCTGTCTGAGTGAGTGTGGTGTGGGTATGAGTGTGCCCTGCATTGGGGTGACATCCTTTCCATGGTTGATTCCCACCTTGTGCCCTGAGCTGCTGAGATAGGCCCTGGCAATCTGCCACCACAAACCTGGAATAAGCAGTTTGAATGACTACAACTTGTAAAATGAAAATTTGTAAAGCATATGATAATCAAACAAATGCATCACAGTAAGTGATTCAGTAGGAAAGCACTCAACGAGCCCACTGTATCATTGTTTTGAACAACCTGGTGGTAGGAGATGCATTTTACAATTTTGACTTTTCAAACATTTATTTCTTGAGTTAATGCACCACCAAGACTGTTGTAACTCATGGATGCACCAAAAAATTGGGCACATAATTAACTTTTTATTAATCTTTCTTAAATGTGTATGCAGTTCACATTTATTTCAGTGTTTAATAGTAGACATGTTGTAGGTCTTTAGAAGTTTGGTAATATTTTTATTACCAGAAATATGCCATAGAAAGCTTTTGTTTACATCAATTAGCCTGTGGTAAAATTGGTTTTGTTATGTCGTTTTCCTTAAAGTTGCAGTTTCCGAGAACCTGTCTACCATGTTAAATGAGGACTTACTGTATGTGAGGTTAAACATCTCTAAATTAAGACCCCTACTTACATTCTTACCATTTTTCCTCTTTTTTTTTCATTTTTAAGATGGTCATTGGGTTCTAAATAACCTTAAACAATGTTCATTGTCCCTCTGAATACTTTTATATGTATTTTTAACTTCTGATATGTCTTCTAACCTGCTTTACTTTCCATCCGTCTCCATTTATGTCAGGCAAAGTCTCAACAAGAAATAGATGGCACATTAACAATAGATTATTTCAAAAAGGATTTATTTACAAAGGGATTATTTTCAAAGGTATCTATCAAGTTTAGGGGAACCACATATTTGACACAGCAACCTAGGGTTTAATATGAGTTAACATCAGATTTTAGGCCCTCTAGTTCCAAAGGAGTGAAGAACTTACGAGAACCTGGAAGAAGTTATGCAGAGTTGGCAGCCTTGAAAAGGAACAGTGGCGTGTGATCCAGGGACACATAGCCAGCTAGAGACAATCCTGTTGGGAAGGAATGAGAGGGGTGAATACCTTGATCTCATTGTCCTCCCTCCATCCAATCACTTGTCTGGGCTCTCCATTGACTCAACTAAAAGTGAAAGAGAATGGAAACTTATTCATGTGGCTTATATAGGTCACTATGTCATTGCGGAGAAAAGTGTAGAAGGGTGCAGAGGTGTATGTGGAGAGGCAAATGGAAGATTCCCAATGTGACATTTTCACATAGAACTTTGAAAGATAAAAGGTTTGGGATGAAGCTATAGGTATTTGAGCATGCTTGAATATATCCTAGCCTCCTCTTGCCTGAGAATATAGTCAGTGGGACATATAAATAGCGATTGATTGACCAAAGTATACCTTGTTTTATTATAACAACCTTGAAACCAAAAGTTATGCCATTCTAATTTTTAAAAGATTATGAAATACATGGTATATTCAAGAGCATAAATGCAATGACTAGGTAAGTTATAAAGAATAACAAATGTATAACCAGGCATCCATAACAAATCTTAAATAGATGATAATTCCTACTGTTAAGTCCCCTGTGTGTTATTTCTGGCAATATCCTTCAATCTACCACATAGATAAACATTGTTCTGTTTTGTATTTATAGCTTATTGTAGCCTTGAACTTCTGGGCTCGAGTGATCCACCTCAGCCTCCTGTAGCTAGAACTACAGGCATATGCCACCATTCCCAGCTAACTTTTAAATTTTTTTGTATATATTCAATTTTAAAATTCTGTACATATTCAATTTTAATTGAGTATATATTCAATCTTAAAACTGAATATATACTGAAACATATATAAATGGTATCATACCAGATATGCCCTAACATGATTTGCTTTTTATCACTTAACATTGTATTTCTAAGATTCATCCATATTATTACACAGTGTTGTTCACTTGTTTTCATGGAGTTCTTTATCACATGAATATTTTACAATTATTCTCCTTGTGCTGGACATATTTTTATAGTTTGTTGCTATTGAAATAAGGTCACTGTGGATATTCTTATTTATGTTTCTTGGTACATAGTACCAAAGACATATCTAAGACCCACGAGACTGGGTTGGGTCATATGTGTATTTTCAGCTTTGCTAGATAATTCCATGATTTTGTATGAATTTACTCTCCCAAGAGCAGTGTTTAAGAGTTTCTGTTGATTCTTATTCTTATCAACTCTTTTTGTAATGTCATTAAAGTTTTTTTTGTGAGCTTAAGTGAGAGAGTATCCCACTGTGGTTTCAGTTTTTAGGTCCGTGATTGGTAATGAGTTTGAGCAGCTTTTACTGTTTATTGACTATATTTTCTTCCTTCTGTGGGAAACATTTGAGCTCTATGTTTTGCCATTTATTTTGGGGTTGTTTTCCTTTTCACTTTATTTAATTATACTTTAAGTTCTAGGGTACATGTGCAGAATGTGCAGGTTTGTTACATAGGTATACATGTGCCATGGTGGTTTACTGCATCCATCACACTGTCATCTACATTAGGTATTTCTCCTAATGCTTTCCCTCCCCCTAGCCCTCCTCCCCCTTGAAAGGCCCCAGCGTGTGATGTTCCCTTCCCTGTGTCCGTGTATTCTTATTGTTCAACACCCACTTATGAGTGAGAACATGCAGTGTTTGGTTTTCTGTTCTTGTGTCAGTTTGCTGAGAACGATGGTTTCCAGCTTTATCCATGTCCCTGCAAAGGATATGAACTCATCATTTTTTATGGCTGCATAGTACTCCATGGGGTATATGTGTCATGTTTTCTTTATCCAGTCTATTACTGATGGGCATTTGGGTTGGTTCCAAGTCTTTGCTATTGTGAACATATGTGTGCATGTGTCTTTATAATAGAATGATTTATAATCCTTTGAGTATATACCCAGTAATGGGATTGCTGGGTCAAATGGTATTTCTAGTTCTAGATCATTGAAAAATTGCCACACTGTCTTCCACAATGGTTGAACTAATTTATACTCCCACCAACAGTGTAAATGTGTTCCTATTTCTCCACATCCTCTCCAGCATCTGTTGTTTCCTGACTTTTTAATGATTGGCATTCTAACTGCCATGAAATAGTACCTCAATGTGGTTTTGATTTGCATTTCCCTAATGACCAATGATAATGAGCTTTTTTCATATGTTTGTTGGCTGCATAAATGTCTTCTTTTGAGAAGTGTCTGTTCATATCCTTTGTCCACATTTTGATGGGGTTGTTTTTTCTTATAAATTTAAGTTCTTTGTAGATTCTGGATATTAGCCCTTTGTCAGATGGATAGATTGCAAAATTTTTTCCCATTCTGTTGGTTGTCTATTCACTCTGATGATAGTTTTTAGTTGTTTTTTTTTTTTTTCCTGTGCAGAAGCTCTTTAGTTTAATTAGATCCCATTTGTCTATTTTGGCTTTTGTTCCCATTGCTTTCGATGTTTTACTAATGAAGTCATCACCCATGCCTCTGTCCTGAATGGTTTTGTCTAGGTTTTCTTCAAGGGTTTTTATGGTTTTAGGTCTTGTGTTTAAATCTTTAATACATCTTGAGTTAATTTTTGTATAAGGTGTAAGGAAGGGATCCAGTTTCAGCTTTCCACATATGGTTAGCCAGTTTTCCCAACACCATTTATTAAATAGGGAATCCTTTCTCCATTGCTTATTTTTGTCAGGTTTATCAAAGATCAGGAGGTATTTGTAGTGTGTGATATTATTTCTGAGGCCTCTGTTCTGTTCCATTGGTCTATATCTCTGTTTTGGTACCAGTAAAATGCTGTTTTGATTACTGTAGACTTGTAGAATATTTTGAAGTCAGGTAGCATGATGCCTCCAGCTTTCTTTTTTTTTTTTTTCTCTTCATCTTCTTCTTTGCTTAGGATGTCTTGGCTATGTGGGCTCTTTTTTGGTTTCACATAAATTTAAGCTGGTTTTTTCCAATTCTGTGAAGAAGTCAATGGTAGTTTGATGGGGATACCATTGAATATATAGATTACTTTGGGCAGTATGGCCATTTTCAAAATATCGATTCTTCCTAACCATGAACATAGAATGTTTTTCCATCTGTTTGTGTCCTCTCTTTATTTCCTTGAGCAGTGGTTCATAGTTCTCCTTGAAGAGATCTTTCACATACCTTGTTAGTTTTATTTATAGGTATGTTATTCTTTTTGTAGCAATTGTGAATATGAGTTCACTCATGACTTGGCTCTCTGTTTGTCTATTATTGGTGTGTAGGAAATCTTGTGATTTTTGCACATTGTTTTTGTATCCTGAGACTTTGCTGAAGTTCCTTGTCAGCTTACGGAGATTTCGGGCTGAGGCTATTGAGTCTTCTAAATATACAATCATGTCGTCTGCAAATAGATACAATTTGACTTCATCTTTCCCTAATCGAATAGTCTTTATTTCTTTTTATTGCCTAATTACCCTGGCCAGAACTTCCAATACTATGTTGAATAGGAGTGGTGAGGAAGGACATCCTTTTATTGTGCTGGTTTTCAAAGTTAGTGTTTCCAGTTTTTGCCCATTCAGTATGATATTGGCTATGGGTTTGTCATGAATAGCTCTTATTATTTTGAGATACGTTAAATCAATACGTAGTTTAATGAGATTTTGTAGCATAAAGGGCTGTTGAATTTTGTTGAAGGCCTTCTCTGCATCTATTGAGATAATCATGTGGTTTTTGTGTTTGATTCTGTTTATGTGTTGGATTATGTTTACTGATTTGTGTATGTTGAACCAGCCTTGCATCTCAGGGCTGAAGGCGACTTGATAGTGATGGATAAGATTTTTGATGTGCCGTTAGATTCAGTTTGCCAGTATTTTGAGGCTTTTTGCATTGATGTTCATCAGGGATGTTGGCCTGAAATTTTCTTTTTAAATTGTGTCTCTGCCAGGTTTTGGTATCAGGATGATGGTCTCATAAAATGAGTTAGTGAGGATTACCTCTTTTTCTATTGTTTGGAATAGTTTCAGAAGAAATGGTACCAGCTCCTCTTTGTACCCCTGTAGAATTCAGCTGTGAACCCGTCTGGTTCTGGACTTTTTTTGGTTGGTAGGCTGTTAATTGCTGCCTCTAATTGCACTATTCAGGGATTTGACTTCTTCCTGGTTTAGTCTTGGATGGGTGTAAGTGTCCAGGAATTTATCTATTTCTTCTGAAACTATTCAGATGTGTTTACAGTATTTTTTGATGGTAGTTTGTATTTCTGTGGGATCAGTGGTGATATCCTCTTTATTATTTTTTATTGCATCTGCTTGGTTCTTCTCTCTTTTCTTCCTTATTAGTCTGGATAGGGGTTTATTTTGTTGATCTTTTCAAAAAACTAGGTCATGGATTCATTGATTTTTTTTTTTTTGAAGGGTTTTTCATGTCTCTATCTCCTTCAGTTCTGCTCTGATCTTAGTTATTGATTGTCTTCTGCTAGCTTTTGAATTTGTTTGTTCTTGCTCCTCTAGTTATTTAATTTGTTCGATTTCTTTATATGTTCTGGACATGAAACTTTTGGTAATTGTGTTGTAAATATATTCTTCTAGGTTGTATATTTACAACTTTCCTTTATGTCTCCTTTGAGAATCAGAAAGTCTTAATCTTCTTATGCCTAAATTTTTGGATTTTTTTTTCCTTTGTGGTTGACATTTTTTGCTGAAGAAATCCTTTTCTTTCTTGAAAGGATAAAGGTAATATTTTTTACTTTTTCAAAAATGTTACCTTTTACACTTATGTATTTAATCCATTATGTATATTTCCTTCAATATGTTTTTTTTTTTTTGGTTATTAGCCATTCGTCTATACAAATTTTAAAATTCCTTTTTTTAACCTTTAAGTTCATGGATTCATGTGCAGGTTTGTTACGTAGGTAAATTGTGTGTCACTGGAGATTATTGTACATTCTTATTGAGATTGATTAAAAATGCATTGAATCTTCAAATTAAGAACTTAAGACATCCTTAAGATATTTTGTCTGCTTATCTATTAACCTAGCATGTTTCTTCTTTATTTATTCTTTAAGTTCTTTCAGAAACACATTATGTCTTTCTTTTTTGTGTATGTATGGTTTTTTGTTCGTTATTTGTCTTTTGAGACAGGGTCTTGCTCTATTGTCCAGGCTGGAGTGCAGTGGTACAATCATGACTCACTGCAGCCTCAGTCTCCTGGGCTCAAAGGATCCTCCCACCTCATCCTCCTCAGTAGCTAGAAACACAGACATGCACCACCACACCTAGCTAATTTTTATTTTGTTTTGTTTTTATATTTCTTTTTTGTAGAGATGGTTTTTGCCATGTTGCTCAGGCTGATCTTGAACTATGGACTCAAGCAATCCTCCCACTTTGGCCTCCAAAAGTGGTGGGATTACAGGCATAAGCCATTCTACCTGACCTATATTTTTCTTGTAAGCAATATTATTCTGTTAGATTTACTTTTATCTTATACATACATATTTTTGCTGTTGTAAATTTATTCTGAACAAATTTTTGTATTTTCTAATCTTGGTGGATAGAAATCTAATTGACTTTTCCCCCCCCTGTATTGGTCTTTCATTTAGCAAATTTGCTAATCATATTAATGTAGTTATTTTGTTCATAAACTATTTGATATTTTGAATGTAGGTAAAACATCTGTTAATGGTGCTTTTGTTTTATTTCATTTGAATGAATGAAATAAAATTTTGTTTCTTTTATTTCAATCTCTGTCTTTTATTGCTTTTTCTTATCTTATGATGCTATCTGGGAACTCCAGTATCTTGCATAGATGAGGCAGTCATGGACATCCTCATCTTGCTCCTGAGGTTAAAGGGACCACTTCTAAAATTGTTCACCATCAGGTAGAATGTATGCTGTCAATAAGAATAATACTTTGAAACTAGAATTTTGTTACCAAGATCATATTAATGTCAATTCAGGAATCACTTTTGTTGAACATTGACAGTTAATGTTACAGAAGTTGGTGCTACACAGGCCTAAAATTAAGCTTATGATGATCTGATAGTCAAACAGATTTAGAAGTAAACTGGGAGAACAGATTTTTTTTTTCCTTTTCTCTCTTTAGCTTTCCTCCTCTTCATCTCTTTGGACTCTACCCACCATACCCCATTATAATTATTCAGCCCAAATATCTAGAGCTGCCATTGTTTGATATGACGAAGATTTTGTGGGAGCAGTAACTTCGAGGGTAAAACATCAGGGGTTTGGCTTTGATGTGTTTAATTAGAACTCCTTTTTAAAAATATCCAACTGGTGATGATGAACAGGCAGCTAATTGCAGAGTCTGGAGTTCAAGGTAGAGGTCTAACCTACAGACTGAAATCTGGGAGCCCTCACTCTAAGTAGGAAGTAGTTAAGCCATAAGCCTAGGTGGAATCACTTAGGGGTGAGTGGAACAGAGGAGAGAGAACCAAGGACTGAGGACTGGAAACTCATGTATTTTAAGATTGGGGATATGAAGAGAAACCCCCAAAAAGGAGATTTTGAAAGAACTGTCAGTGATGAAAGACAATCCAGAGTGTCTGGTTATTCTGAAGTCAAGTGCCAAAGCTGTATCGAGGAGGAAGGTGCAATCACCTGTGTCAAATGATGGTGTTAAGAAAGAGGATTGAACTGAATACTACATTTTATAATATGAGGTTGTTAGTAATCTTTGCATGATTCGATGAAATAGTTGATGACAGGTTCAGTAAAGGAAGATAGGACATTATTCCATATATAATTGTGTGACCTAATGTCTTCACTTAAGAATACTTATTAAGCAGTTTCTTTGTGCTTCTATATTGTCATGTTTAATGACAGAATAGTAGTCTTATGTATAGATGTGTCATAGTGCATTTAACTCCATGTTTATAGATGGTTTCCTTCATTATTTTCTGCTTCTAAAAGCACACTTAAAAACATAAATGTTTTAAAATACATTTTCTGTTTATGTCATTCTATATTTCATTAGCTTAAATGGCTACAGGAAGATTTGCTGGCTCAAATATACATGCAACATATGCCATATCATAGCATATGAAAGCATATGATGCTATGATATTTCACAAAAAATAATACAAATAGCTAATAATGAAATTAAAAACTTTGTCTATTATTGACCCAATAAATGCAAATTAAACCCATTGAGGTTTAATCAGAATTCTGAGAGCTATTCTACAGCTCACTGCTTAAGTGAAAGTAGTCAAGAGTTCAATCTGGTTAATATGTCTTTTTTTAATTTTATTCAACAGTTTTTTTTTGAGTGATTACAATATGTTTGACCCTGGGGAGACAATGAGTATAAGATGAACATAATCCTATTGAACTACAGCCTTATAATGTCCTGTATTTCCTTAGCTAGTAAACAGTGTATAAAATCATTTAGTCTTTATCTCCTCTTCTGCTAGTTGATAAGTAGGAATTATGCAATTTTTGGTGTTTAACTCATCTCTTGATATTAGATAAGGACCATTTATACCAGGGATTCAAATAGAGCTTTGATTGAGCTGGAAAATTATTTTGAGGTTAAGTAGTCTTGTCCCTTCTATTACTCCTGATAATTACCCTGCCATTTATCATTGGATATGGATTTTTACATTTTGAGGACAGGGTTTGGGGAATGAATGTCAGAATCATAAAATGCTCCAATATGGAGGGTTAGGCTTTTATATTCGTTGGTGGTTATTGGGGATTGGTGGAGTTGTACGGGTGTTTACTAATTTAAGAAACATCTTCAAACATAATGCAAACTCTTTGAACAATGTCTGAAATACACAATCTACTCCTCTAAGAACAAAAAACAAGGGAGGAGTAAATAAAAACTCTCAAAATTCTGCAAGGCAGATGGGGTTCTGCCCTCTCTGTTACTAAAAGAATCAAATAGATTAAAGATGGAGTGTTTAGTTGTTGTAACAAAAACAAGTAAGATACCACCACACTACTGAAGATAGAGAGAAAAAAAGAATAAACTTTGTAAGGTGGAAGGGTGCAGGGAATAAGAACGGCATGTGTTGCTAGTTGGAACATCAATTGGTACCTCTCTGGAGGGTAATTTGGCAATAAGTTTTTAGAGCCTTAAAATGTTCCACTTCTTGTAATTTATCCTGGGGAGATATTTGGAGGTGTTCCCAAAGATTTATGTTTTATGATGTTTATTGCAGTGTTATTTATAAGAATAAAGATTTGAAAACAATATAAATGTCTGCCAATAGGCACTTGGTAAAATAAATTAAGATATACATATATGTGTGATTTATTATTATGCAGCAGTTTATAATCATATTTCTAAATTTGACTATTTGATGGCATGAGGGAAATATTCACAATATAATGCTAAATTAAAACTGTCAGATACAATTGAATAGCATTAAATAGCAACTACTTATCGAACATTCATTTTGCCCTAGAATGTGTATTTGGGGCTTTATAAACCTCATTTAATAATCCTCCAACAAATCTGGAATATAGCTATTGCTATACTCAATTTATGCATTATAAATTTAAGATTAGAGAGTTAAGCTGCATTTCAAGCCCAAATTATCCAACTAAATACAGCAGCCTCAAATATGCAATATGTCTTAAAATCAGAAACTTTATCTGTTTCAAGTGCAAGAAATAGAGAAAGTAAGGCTATATTTTGGAGAATGTTACATTCCTCAAAATACTTTAATCTAGTAGGTGATGAAGGTACCTTCAAAGATTTTAAGTAAGGGAGTGAAATGATCAGG
The DNA here is from genome assembly GCA_036589455.1 of Ateles fusciceps. Taxonomy (NCBI): domain Eukaryota; kingdom Metazoa; phylum Chordata; class Mammalia; order Primates; family Atelidae; genus Ateles; species Ateles fusciceps. The sequence goes on from JAZHEH010002565.1 coordinate 3,091,002, forward strand.
TTTCTTCTGAAGAATGATAATTGAAGAGCTGTACCAGGAATGGGATTGCAGTTGGATACTTGGCAATCATATAAATACCAGTTACTAAAGGCCTAGCTTGTAGAGAATAATTGTGAAGATGGAGAGCAAGGGGCAGATTAGAAACACATTGTAGGTAAAGAATTAACTAGACCCGAAGAGAGGTAAGATGTAAGTTCTAAGATACAGGAGTGGGAGAAGAAAATAAGTAAAATACCTAGTGTCAGGTTGCTCTGCCTATGGAGTAGCCATTCTTTTATTTCTTTGCTTTTTAAAAAGAATAATGTCAGTGGTTATATACACAGAATTATCTAATGATATAGGATACCCTAGGGAATTTGATATGCAGAACAGATGACCTCGAGTTTGGTTTTGAAGATATTTTATGTGAGGAACCACTTTAATGACACAAACACAGAAGCAAGTGGCTTTGGAGTTCAGGGAAAAAACTGTTGAAAATATATATTTGAAGGTAATTTGCCAGTAAATGTTGTATAAAGCCATGGCAGTTAATGAGATTTTCAAAAAGGATCTAGAAAGGTTTTCACTGGGCGTGGATAGGTGTATCGGAATTGCTAGAAAGAATTTCTAAATTACCTGTTCTGGCATTATATATTCCACTTTTTAATAGAGTCTGATTTGAAGGGTTACATAGGGCTGAGCTCTTTTTTTTTTTTTTTTTGAGATGGAGTCTCACTCTGTTGCCCAGGCTGGAGTGCATTGGTGTGATCTCAGCTCACTGCAATCTCCACCTCCTGGGTTTAAGCGATTTTTCCTGCCTCAGCCTCTAGAGTAGCTGGGACTACAGGCACATGCCACCACACCCAGCTAAATTTTTGTATTCTTTGTAGAGACAGGGTTTCACCATGTTAGCAGGATGGTCTTGATCTCCTGAACTTGTTATCCACCCGCCTCACCCTTCCAAAGTACTGGGATTACAGGTGTGAGCCACTGCACCCCGCCGAAATCATATTTTTTTAAACTGCTACATACAAAAATATAAATTTATTAAATGAATGAGTAATTTATGGATGTAATTAGAATTCTTGAAGCAATACCACCTGAATGAAGTGGTGAGGTTAAGCTAACTCTGATCATGTACTTAATTGGTGATGGGACAAATCAGGAGAGATTTCCTTTGTAGGAGCAATAAGGCCTGAAAGTAGTTATTACTTAGCATGACTGAACTTACATGTGGTTTGCATTTTAACGTCATATTTATAATTAGGTATTGAATTTTTGAATTTATTTTCCCTCAGGAGTAGTTTTCCAAGCAAACTAAAAAGAACCCAATTCATCCCCAGTACATCCTAAATAGTGTGCATTTTTAAAGAAAACTGGTACCAAATCATATTTACATAATATTGTTACAATAATTAAACAAAACAGAAGCATGAAAAGCAAACAGGATACACTGGATATGTAAGAAGTATACTTGAGTTAAGAAGATGAAGGCTAGAGAAAAATAGAGTCATAATGGATAAGCTATTAAAGGAAAAGAGATGAGAGTGGGGTTAAAGATCTCCCCAAGTGGTCCACTAGGTAAATAGTTCAGCCCAGAACATCTTAGGTGCTCTCCAGTGAGGTGTCAGTTACAGGCATGAAAGATCAGATGTCGGCTGCAGTCATCTCCTCATATGAAACATTTGCAGATATCTCTCTTAATTCACAAAGGTTAATATTATAAAGAAACACCTTTTTTATACAGAGGTTAATATTGTAAAGAAACACCTTTTTTTTCAGACAGAAGAACCATCATAGAATAATAAAAAGTACATAGAAGTCCATTGTTTTATACATCTTGCCATTTAAGCTATTGTTTGTTTTAATGTGACAATGTTAATAATCATATATTTTCTATGTTATATGTTTGTTAAAGCTATAGTGAATTACAAGACTTGTAATTTATTTGCTTTATTATAGCTTCTAAATCATTCTCACAGGGGGAGAAAAGAATCTGGATGGCAAATTTGAAGGGTAAACTTTTGTGGACTCGTAGTTGACCGTATTAGAAAAAATAAGATGATTTTTGCCGTTAAGAGAGTTTTGCCATTTAAAAAGACAATCTATTTTAAGCAGGCCAGACTAAAACTGAATAAAAATACAACTGAATATATTTTATACTTGAGTCATTTGGGGTGGGGTAGGGGATAATCAGCTTAGTCCAGTTAGAACCTGGAAAGAACAGGAAATGAACTGCTAAGGGCACTGTTGCAACATTTAATACATGAGGATCTGGACTTTAGCTGTGTAATGAAGATAGAGATTAGAGGACAGATAAAAGACACAGTTTGGTGATAGAACTAACTATACTCAAAGACACCCCTTCCAAATCTAGTTTTAGACATACCCATACTCTACTGCCAACTAGCCTTCAATCTTTCCTGTGTGAATCAGAATGAGCATAGCCTCAGGTTTATTGCTAGAAGGTTCTTAATGTACTTAGGCACATTCTAAAGGCAGACATCATGTTTTCACAATTGCTCTTCCAATCTGAACTCTCCCATGAGGGTTAGGTACTGAAGCTGAATACAGTACACCTGGAGCTCTGCCGGTGTCTTGGACTGCCGATGAGGGTTTTGAAGAGGATAGAAAGTGAATCTTCTCTGGGCCAGATGAAACAAGAAGATGTGAAACCCAGTGTTGGAAAATGTTTGGAGGAAAGACTTTCATCATTTTCTTAGGGCCCTAGCCTGGATTCTTCTGTTTCCTGCTATGAAAGGAAATGGTGAACTCTGTGAAGTAAACTTGGTGAGATTAAAATCGATACTGTATAACATATGTTTTCTGATGCTCTCTTCCTCAGGGCCAGGAACTAGTTAAAGTACTTCAATAGTCTTTGCCCTTTCTGAGAGCATCCTGAAGTCTAAGCTCCAAGTTCTATTTTTGGGTAGGGTATAGGGTAGCAGGCATTCTCATATTCAGCTTGTTAAGCTATAAAACGGCATAAACATTTTGGAGGGAGGTTTGGTTATGTGTATCAATAGCCTTAAAAATATGCAAACCCTTTGATCTGGCAAGGTCTCTTGTAGACTTCATGTGGCTTCTTAGCTGACACCAAGGTTGTGATCCAAAAGATTAGTGCACCTGAAGGAACTGTTGAAAAGACCTTGATGCTGCTTTCACTGTTCCCCTAGCTATTTCATTGGCCGTCAGTCCCTTCTGGCTAGAGATCTATAATCCAGCCACCTCCTAGCAGACCTAGGCCCTCCACGTCACCTTGACTTTCTGACACTATGTTGGTCAGGTCCCAAATTCATAGTGCGATTCTTGTCAATCTTGTGGTTATAGCAATGTTTTAATTGTAAGAAGACATTTATTCTTCACGGAGGCAAACAGTCTCCACCAACTCTGTTTCTATATCCCATTGGAGTTTATAGTCCTAGCCCCTTGCTCATATTCTCCAAACCCTGTTGGCCTAGAGATCTATTAATGCTTTCAACAGTTACTGGGCATATACATTGCCTGAGAATATTATTAATATATAGGTTTATCATTCAGTAGATTTAGGGTGGGCCCAGATAATGTTGTGATGTTGACCTGCAGATCAAACTTTGAGTAGCAAGGAATTAAGCTACTATTGCTATATGTTATTTTCATACAAAAGATATGTTCAACTTATACTTTACGGTATAAGTAGCCATAAAATAAACATCAGCCTACATGCCCAATCATTAATCTGACTTGCAGCTTATTTCTGTTGCATTTAAAAGGAAATCTGTGCTCATTATAGAAAAGTGACTTTGGACTATGTGGGAAATCTGAAAATAGTGGGGTTGTAAGTGGGGTTGTAAGGAATAGGGTCACATGTTTAGTTTTCCCAACAGAAAAATTTCAGGACAAATAGAATTTCTGTGGACTTCATTTTTATAATAATCAAACTGTACTATCTCATGTGGAAGGGAACAGAAAGGTCTTTTCTCTTTTCTTGCCTTCTATAGCATAACATTACCACAGTTCTGAATTATTTGAGAGTATCTTTGCATAAGAAAGGATTTGGACTTCCTAAGAGGCCTGTGCAGTATACTTTGGCATCCTTCCTCCAAGAATGTCATATTCTTTGCAAACTTTGGCTGAATCATCATTGTAGCCCATACGATAGGCATCTGAACATCTCACAGCATCTTCTCTTTGGTGTACAAGTTTAAATTGGGGCATGATGTGTCATGACTCAGAGAGGAGTGTCAAGTAAGGCTTTTTCAAAAGGGAACACTGAGCCCAGTTTCTAACACAGGAGACAGAAATAAGGGGGGTGTCAAGTAAGGCTTTTTCAAAAGGGAACATTGTGCCCAATATCTGAGGAGAGAGAAAGTGTTTTTCTGTTCAACTTAACTAAATGCTCTTTACTGGTTGAACAGAAAAAGTGAAAATTTTTACAGTGTTTTGCAAGCATGACTCACTCTTAGCCTCAAGGTGTAGGCATTTCCACAGGAATGGATTGGAGGCTGTGGCAATTGTATACCCCTGCATGCTTCCACAATAGTTTTTCATTTTCCTGTTTTGTGTATTCTAAGAACCTAGTCATAAGTCCTAGGTAACCCTGAAAGCCACTGAAGAGTCTAGTTTTCTTGAAGAATAAGATCTCTGATTCTAGGTAAGTGTTTATTTGCCTGAATGTGTTATACACTTGAATTTAGTCAATATTGTCTACAGGAAACAAAGAAAGGTTTTCTCTCCTTCAAGTGCTAAAGGGCACCATGTTGAACTATCCAGAGGACAAGTTGTTTATATGTTATCTCGACGTGTTTTGTCATCTCTGCTAACCTTGTGTTTGTTTTCTGTCAATAGAATATACATTTAAAGAGGTGAGAAAATGGTGATTGTAACTGCACTTTGAATCCAGAATGAGTTCGAGTATATTAATAAATGACATTGACAGTCACAAATATTAAGGACATTTGGAATAGCTAATCTCTAGTTTATGAATAATGAGTTATCTTGTTTTAATAATTTACTTAAATACTTTCCCTCTATTCTTTATCTGTAAAGTTTCAAGATCTTTCTACCTCTCCTTAGATGATTACTAGTTATACTCTTAGAGGGCAGATATAAGTTAATGAGCTCCAAGGGAGGGGACAAGAAAGCAAGAACAAAAACAGCATATTGCCTTCAAGACTATTAATGTCCCTTTGTGGAGGATGGCAACAGCTAATGTCTGGCAAGAGCAGTGGAGGAAGAAATTGCTGCAGGTTCAGGTGGGAGAGTGAGTCACCTTGAGGCTGGCACTGCTGATGAGGTTTGGAGAATAATCTTTCCATTAGGAGTAGAATCCTCCTTTGAGGATGAGGGTATTATTAATGTCCAGTACTTGAAGTGTTTGATTTACTTCCTGTGTACTGCAAGGAAAGAAAGCATTAAAACCCCACACATCACAGATCCACAGAGAATTTCTGTAAATGCATCTAACCTCAAGATATTAGGAAATTTTAGAATTGTGGGGCATTTCTTTTGCATGTAGGGGCACATATTATAGCACAGAGATGTAAGTTACTGGAATGGACAAATAGGTACAGGTAAGTATATAGGGCAAGTAGATATGTCACCGACTATGATTTTTAGTAGAAAAATATCAAATATTCACTTGCCCTATCCTGTGCCACTTGGAAAAGTTTTGTTTATGGAAAAATTGTAGATATTACAATAGCTAAACAATTAGTCATTTCTAATGTCTTCATATATAAACACAGAAAATATCTAGTAGACTTTACAAATAATGTAAGTGTGATTTTCATAGGGCTAGATTTAAAATTGTCCACCTGTCTTAAATGTCAAGTCATTGTAATGAGGTATTAGCGTGCTCTTGCTTAAATTTGTATATTTCATTCTTACTCACTTTTAAATACCTTTTCTTAATCCTTTATTTTTGGCTTATTTGATATGATTATCATTCCAATTTCTTCCCTCCTGAATAATAGATTCTAAATCATTCTCTTTTGGTGTTTGATTCCTTATTAAAATCCTGAAGCCTAACAGCTAATGATGCTGTTGATGCATGGCAATGCCGCATTTAATCAAGGACTTTTTTTCATTATTACACAATATCCCTCTTACCTCATCAATGATAATTTTTTATCTTCCTATTGCACTCCTTTTTGGTATTTAAGAAGTTTGGAATTGAAGTTCATAGGTTCAAGCCCCCAAATGACCTTATACCTAATAGATGTTTTCACTTCTAATTGGTAAAATTTTATGACTGACACTTCTTTATTGAGGAGGTGTTGGGCATTTTATACACACACACACACATATACAGTTTTTATGTCCCTTTTTTTAGTCAAAACTGTATGCATAGGAGGCCAGTCATTTCAGATACAAGCTACCCTGTGCTTTTGAAAGCTACAACAATTCTATACATTTCTTGACCATATTTATTTTCCCAAAGAGCTAATCACTTAAAATATCCCAGATCCTTAATGTGAGATAGCTGGCATTTGGCTTCAAAGTATACAAATGGGTGTTGAAATTGGTCTTATTGTATCAGTTAGCATAGTTGGACAGTAGTTTAAAGACAACCTGTGGTCAGCTGTGTAGCTTAAATGTACAAGAGAAATTTGCAACCTATTTGGAGTGTTGATGCCTTAAAGTTACTTATTTCATAATAAATCACTCCATAATAATGCTCTAGAGAGCATGAAGGATGTTCATTAAATATTAGTATATGCAATATCCGTGGTATATATTTAGCTAACTTAAAAATACCCTTATCATCTATGAGGATATATTGAGCTCTCAATGCTAATACAAACAAATGTATTGATTCAACATGAGTTCCCTTGTTCTGTTCCCAGATTTGAATGACAACTGTGTGCTGAGGTCACAAGGAGGACCATGCCACAATGTAAATAAGGGAAGGAAAGTTCATTTGATTACTGAAAAAATAATTGACCAAGGCACATTTTCTACTTATTGTCAAAAAGGCATCATAATTTCTTACGAAGAAAATTAAAGAACTGACACCACTTTACACTTGCAAATGACATATATCAAAAAAGGTATAAAGTATGAAAGAGGCAAGAGATCTTTGGTAGCTTGAAGAACTTATTCTCAAACCTTGCTGATACATTTGCAGCAGAACAATTATTAAAAATGAGAAAAACAACTAAACAATACCACCACTTAGATGTAAATTCTCAGTCCAATGTGCCTTTCTCCAATTGTTTAGTAAGGAAAACCAATAGAAAATTAACAAACTTAGGCTATGCAAAAAGTTTTTAAAAAGTGGCTCTACATGCAAGACTTGCATATTGCCAGGTTGATAATAATTACACATTTAAAGAATATATACAATCCAAAAGTAGGCTGGTTCACACAGAATGTAAACTGTTAGAAGTGACTATTTGTATAAAATACTATCTAAGGAAGAACAATAGTGACTCAGGGCACTAGATAAGAGTATGCTACAGGGCAGGTCATCTGGTTTTATTCATCTAGTAAAAATATCTGTTAAGATTCTCTTACTTCCCTATTCTTTGATTTCATCTGTACCAATCAACCTACTGATTACTAATAAATTTCCCAGATTCTTAAGTACTGCTCTGTCCAAGAGAAAAAAAAAAGATTTCTGATTAAAAATAAATATTCTATTTTAATCTTCTATCTCCTGGAATATCGTTTTCCTTCTTGATCAAACAAATATTTTTAGTGACAACTGTGTGCCAGGAATTTTGCTAGTTGTCAAAGATTTAATGATAAGAAACAACAAATATGGTCACTGCAGGTTTTCTAGTGGGTGAGATAGTTAAGATCCTGTCCTCCATGCTGTTCCTGCCAATATTCCATCAGGAAATCTGTTATCTTTATTTTCAACATGTGTCAATAATCTGATTACATCTCAATATCTTTTCTGCATCTACCCCGGTCTGAGCCACTCATCTCGCACATGGATTTTGGCAATAGTTTCCTAGCAGGTCTTCCTGTTTTTAGTCTTCCCACCTTCCTGCATGGCCTATTCTCAACTGAGCAGCAAGAGTGATGCTTTCAGAATGCAGGTCAGACCACATTAGTTTCCTACTGAAAATTCTGCAATGGCTCCCATTTTACTGAGAGCAAAAGCTTGTGTCTTTGCCCTGCCCCATCACCTAGCTTCATCTTTTCATCCCTTCTCCTTGCTTACTCTACTTCAGCCACAGCGGCTTCCCTGCCCTTCCACAGACCACATACACTCAAACCTCAGGACCTTTGTAAGGGCTGTTCTTCCTGACTGGAATGATCTTCACCCAGAAATTGCTTCAAATTTTTGCTCAAATGTTACCTTCTTAATGAGGCCTTTCCTGACCATACTAATTTAAAATTACAATCCATTCATACTTCTTACTCTGCTCTATTTTGTTTTCTATTAAAAAAGCACTAACATACTAAATAATTTTCTTATTACTTGGATTATTTATTTTCTTCTCCCTCAGTACACTATTAACTCTTCAATGGGAGAGGTTTCGTTCACAGATATATCCAACAGCGTGCTTGGCACATAGTCGGCATTGAAAAAATAGTTGAATGTTTAATGAATGAGCCAAGTAAAATGTGTACTTAAAATAATGATGATAATAACAGTTAACATATTACTCACTATTTGTGGGCATTGGTTTAAGTGCTTTACATATAAATTTATCTAAAATTATCCTATTTTATTCTTAATCCTGTGTGATAGATAGACATGTTATCTCTGTTTTTGGTTTTTGTTGTTGAGACAGGGTCTTGCTCTGTCACCCAGGCCAAAGTGCATTGGCGTGATCATGGCTCACTCCAGGCTCGACTTTCTTAACTCAATCCTCTCACCTCAGACTCCAAAATAGCTGGTACTACAGTGGTGCTCTATCATGCCAGCCTAATTTTTTGCATTTTTTTTTTCCTGTAGAGATGGGGTTTCTCCATGTTGCCTAGGCTGTCTCAAACTCCTGGACTCATGATCAACCTGTCTCTGCCTCCCTAAAGTGCTGCGGTTACAGGTATGAACCACCACGCCCAGCTGTGTTATTTCTATTTTAAATATCAAGCAACTGAGACATAGAAAGGTTGAAAGCTTACCCAAATCATATGCTAACAAATGGTAGAGTTGGGGTTCAAAGGCAGGCAGCCAGGCTCCCCAAGAGTCCATGGTTTTTACTGTGTTCTCTCCTACCTTCCTATTGTCATGATGTTAGCAGTGCCAAGAAAAGACTTATCTAGCAGAGGAACTGAATCTGGTTTGATAAGAAAGATGAATATCTTTTAGTTGTTGAGAAGAAGAACCAGTCTTTCTAGGTCAGCTCAGCTTTGGAGACCTGAGATGAGGGGAACTTTTCAAGCTGAGGATTCATCTGTGGCAAAGTCAGCTAATGCCACCCAGTCAGTGAGTTTCTTAAAGGCCACACCTTCTCTTTTTTACAATGTGGTGCCCCCAAAAGGTGAAATTATTTTGTTAGTATGGTTGCTTACTGATCAGCTTGTGTAAAGAATTTCTCACATTGATTGCATGAAGTAAGAATAATATCACTTAGCTTTACAAATTATAGGAGAACACTTATTTTGAAAAGGCAAAATTGGAGGAAATTTTATACATTCTGTTAAGTGGACTGTGGAGGGTGCTGTTAATGAGCTTGATTATGATCCCTTGTGACTAAGTGGGCTTCACCAGCAATAGGAATGGACTAATTGGTCCTGGAGGTTGCTTTGACTGCCCTAGTGAAACCTCAGCTGCACTATTCTGAGAAAAAACAGCATGCGGTAGTGGTAGACACTCATTTATAATTCCATGCTTAGTTACAGTTGGGGAAAGTAAGGAGAGTGCAGATACCTAGAGCCTCAGGTGAGTGTGGAGACTGGTTTCCTCTTCCCAGTGCCCACCTCCCTTCTGCTTCTCCTCCGTTATCATGGAACCCTTATGAGCATTCACTGTGGTTCTTCCCCATTCTCCCAAAGGCATAAGAAGATAACCACAGAGGGTTTCTAAGAACTATATTACAACAAGCTGTCCTAAATATCCCATTCTATGGTTTTTCAGATGCCAAGCAAGTGATTTAATACTAACGTATTTAAGACCATTGGAAGAAATGCTTACTCTTTATTGCATCTCATGTAGAGCAGTTGATCAGGTACATTTCTGGGCATCCTCCTCAACAAAATTGATATTCAAATATAGGGAATAAAATTGGTATCATTTTTTTCAGTTAGGATCTTATAAAGTTTTTGGTGAGATTCTTATTTAATATCTATTTTTTTTAAAAAGTATATCTTTAGAAAAAATATTACAGGTATTAATATTATTTAAGGATTCATGTTTTATAAACTGTTGATTATTATTAGGCTGGTAAGATCAAGAATTTAAATTCAATTTGCCTTACAAGGCTTATTTCTGTTTGTCATCCTAATGAATTGTCTTCTCCAGCAAAACAGATCCAGTTGCTGTCTCCTGAAAATATGACTTGTACTTTCTAAACTCATATGAATTTCCTGCCTAGAAAGCCCCTTCTTCCCATCTCTGCCTCTTAAAATTCCATCTCTGAAGACCTTCTTCTATCAGTCCAATAGAAAGTGAGGGTTTCATCCATATTCTATGCTGATTGTGAAACTGATAAAAATCTGCCATTCATTTATTCAAGAAATATTTTTATGCACAGCATTTTTCAATACTGGCATAGATCTAGAGACAGCAATGAAGAAAATGAAGTTAGTCTTGCACTTATGAAATATATAGTTTTATATATGTTTAAAAGCACATAAATAAGAATATATAAGCACAGAATCAATGAGTTAATATATATGTTAAATAAGTACAGACATATATAAAGAAACACTGCGGTAAGAATTGTATTGGAAAACTAGAGTGTGCTATGAGAAAGAATAATATTAAATAAAATAATTTAGATAAGGTAAGAAGAGAAGACACTCCTGAGTAAGTGAAATTTTAACTGAGATCTGATGAATGAGTAAAAGTAATTCAGGCTATGAGCAGAAGAAAAAATTTTCAAGGCAGAGATAATTGCATTTGCAAAATCTGAAGTAGGAAAAGTCTTGGCCAGGAACTAAAAGAAAGTCAATATGTCTTCTGTTTTAGTTATATATGCACCTTTCTTATCTCTTCTAGGTGGATGAGAACTTGTTTTTTATTTCTTTATACTCCATAATGATTAACATAGTGTTTTGTACATAATAGATGCTCAAAATAATGTGCTAGAGGAATTCTGCGTCCCGTAACTGGAATTACTGATATTAGTGTTACATCCCTTTGTAAATAATTATAAAAACTGGACAAAATATAAGAGACAACTGATTTCAGGCACTGGAAACAGAGCAGCCCTATCATCCTTGAGATACGGAAACCTGTGAAATGGGCTTTGTTAACCCCTCAGATGTATGCCTGAGACAATTTCTGGAACTTTGCAGCAGAGAGATGGATCCCAAGTAGAATGCAGAGTCTTCTGGAGCTGAAGTGATAGAGATTAGAATTTGAGGGGCAGCTGAAACTGGAAGGGCAAATATAAAAATGAGGCTTCTGTAGGGGGAAGACAGCCCAGAAATTTGAATGGGGTCTATCTGTGTCTTTGGTTGAAAGCTAGGGTGCTTATGCATGGGCATTGAGTCCAAAAGGCCTAGCAGAGTGAATTCTAGAGGGGGCTGAGAGCAGTAAAGAGGTGCTAAAGGATGTACAGAGCTAAAATATGTCAGCATTCTGACCTAGTTGGGGTGGAGAGATCTCACTGAACAACTCAGGCATTTAAGATTCCAGAAACATGATGTCCTAGGGAAACGAAAATGCCCTAGATCTAGTGAGAAAACTGAAATCAATATACCCTACAAAGCACAGAACCAACCCCAATAGGTGTAAGAGAATCTACCCATAAATTAACTGTCTGAAAACAAAACTTAACAGGATTAAAATAAGAACAACATATATCAGACTCCCTGAAAAGTAACATACACCATAAAAAAAAACTAGAAAGATGAGTAAGCAGGAAAATGTTACCCATAATCAAAGAAAAAAGCACCCAGTAAAAACATGCCAAAAATCCGATATTAGAGATAGCATATATGGATTTTAAAACAGCTATTATAAACTTATTCAAAACTTTAAAGAAAAATATGGACAAAATTCAGCAAAGAAATAGAAAATGTAAAAAATTAAAAATTTAAAACAATAAAATATTTGAGATAAAAAAGATTTCTGAGTGTTTTAGAAAAAAGACTAGATACTGCAGAAGAAAAGTTCAGTAATATTCAAATTGAAGAAGGGCAAGAAAAATAAACACTTGAAATACTAATAGCATTTTAATGGCCTGTGAGGAACTATTGAGCAAATATAAGTATAATTAGAGTCCCCAAAAATGATTAAGAATGCATCAGAATAAAAAATTGAGTAAATAAATGAAAATTCTTTAAATTTGATGAAAACAATAATAGATTGAAGAAGTTCAGTGAACTCCAAGAACCGTAAATCAAAGAAACAACATGTGAGTACATCAAAGTCAGTTGAAAAGGGATATTACCAACTTTGTGCCAGTAGAAGACACTTTGACAAATTAGATGAAATAGACAAAATCCTAGAAGAACAGAAGCTCCCCCAAACTGACATGAGAATAAATAGAAAATCTGGATAGTCCTATGCCTATTAAATGAATATAATTCATAAACCCTTTCCTACAAAAAGAACCCTTAAGGTTTAGATAGCTTCACTGGTGCATTCTGTCATATATTTAATAATTATTAATATCAATTTTACACAGACTATTTTAGAAATAGAAAGGGGTGACAACATTGCCTATATTTTTCATGTGGCCAGCATAATCATGTAACTGTAATAAATAATGGCATTAATTAAAAAAAACAGAACAATATGTATTACAAAAATGTTAAATGTTAGCAAATCCAACATTACATAAAAAGAATAACATATAATCAAGTGGAATTCATCTCAAGATTGTAAGGTTGTCCCAAATTAAAAAAATACATCATATTAGTAAGATGAATAAAAATTATATAATTATCTTAACTGAGGCAAAAAATCTGATATATGACAATCATTCATGACAAACTCTCAGCAAACTAGCCATGGGAAAACACTATAAATTTATAATATCTGTGAAAAACATCCAGCGATCATTTTATTTAGTATTGATGTACTTTTTCCTTAATATCAAAAACAAGGCAAGGATTTCTCTTATCACTTCTAATAAATACTGTACTAAAGCTTCTACAATAAGCAATAAGGCAAGGAAAATTAAATAAATGACATAAAGATTAGAATAAAATAAATAGTCAATTCATAGATGACATAATTTCGTGATTATGTGCCTAGAAAATCCTATGAAATCTGAAAAAGATAATATGATAATGAATGCATTTAGAAAGATTTTAAGAAACAAGGCCAATACAGAGAAATCAATTGAATTTTATATATTAGCAATAAATAATTAGAAAATAGCATTATAAGCCATTTAGTAGCGCCAAAGAGCATACTTTAAATACTTAGGAATAGACTTCACAAAAGACATTTAAGTCCTCTACAGTAAAAGTTTCAAAACTATGTTAAGAGAAAACTTTAAAAAGACTCAAATAATTAAAGAAAAATGTCATGTCCATGAATTGGAAAACTCAAGATTTTCATTCTTTCCAAATTAATTGATATATTCAAGGTAATTGCTGTAAAAATCTTAACAGACATTGCGAAGCTGATTCTAAAACTTATGTAGAATGAAATATCTAGAATAGATAAAGCAATCCCCCCCAAAAGGAAAGAAACTTGGAGGTATTACCTTATTTAATTTCAAGAATTACTGTTAAGTGGCAATAATTGAGACATCTTGGCACTTGAATATGAGTAAGCAAAGAGATCAATAGAACCACATAGCTCATGCAGAAATAATTACCTCCCTATATGGTCAGGTGATGCCAATGCAGTTTAATGGAGGAAAATAAAATCTTTTCAACAAATAATATTGTAATAACTAGAAAAATAAGGAAAACAGTGAGCCTACCTCACAACATATACAAAAATTAAAAGCGAAAACTATAAAGTTTCTAGCACAAGAGGTAGAAGAATTAATACAGTAATCTTGGACTAAGTGAATATATTTTAGCCAGGTTACAACAAGCTCTAAATATTAAACTAAAAAAGATAAATTGCGGCCAGGAGCAATGGCTCACTGTTGGAATCCCAGCACTTTAGGGGGCCAAGGTGGAAGACTGGAGTTTGAGACCTGTTTGGGCCACATAGCAAAACATCTTCTCTATAAAATTTTAAAAATTAATTGGGCATGGTGCTGTGTGCCTGTAGTCTTAGCTGCTTGAAATGGTTAAAGCGGAAGGATTGCTTGGGCCTAGAAGTTCAAGGCTTCAGTAAGCTATGATTGCACCACTGCACTCTAGCCAAAAAAAAAAAAAAAAAAAGAACTTAATCAAATTAAAATCTCAACAGATAAAGAAAATGGAAAATAAGACATAGATGGAGGAATATATTCACAATCCCTGTATTTCATAAAAAGTTATCTCCAGAATATATTAACTACTTTTACAACTAATAAAAAGCAAACACCACAATTAAAAATAGGCAAAGATTTTGAACATGTATTTCTCAACATAAGACATGTAAATGGACAAAAGTACTACATGAAAATGTGCCCAATATTCTTAGTCACCGGACACATTTAAACCATAATGTTATAATATTTTACTCCTAACAAAATGTCTCAAAACAAAAAATGACGATATATGTTGGCAAGATTGTGGAGAAATAGAATTTTCATGTATTGCCAATGGGACTGAGTGTGAATTGATACGATTTTTAAAAAATTGGTGATTTCTCATAAAGTTAAACATATACCTACCATATAACTTAGCTTTTCCACTTTTTGTTATTGTATTACTTTCCTATTGCTGCTAAAACAAACTATCATAACCTTAGTGGCTTAAAACAAAGTGGTTATCTTGCAATTCTGAAATTAAGAAGTCTAAAATGGGTCACCTTTGGCTAAAATCAAAGTGTCAACAGGGCTGCATTTCTCTCTCAATATTCTGGGGGAGAATTCGTTTTGTGCCTTTCCCAGCCTTTAGTGGCAGCTTACATTTCTTTGCTTGTGTCTCCCTTCCATCTTCAAGGCTAACACTGGCAAGTCAAGTCTTCTTGACATCACATCACTCTGACACAGAGTCTTCTACCTCCCTCATTCACATTTATGGATGCTTGTATCCAGGAACACCTGGATTATACAGGATTAACTCCTTATTTTGAGGTTAGCTGATTAGCAATTAATTCTTCCTGCTACCTGAATTCCCCTTAGTTACAACTAATATATGCCCAGGTTCCAGAAACTTAATGTGGACATCCTTGAGAGGCCATTATTTTGTCTACCACAGATATTTATCTAAAATAAAAATATGTGCTCATCATATACTTGCATAAGTTTGACTGAAGCATCTTTATTAATCATATCCTAAAACAAGTAACAACTCTAGTGTTTATCATTAGGGGAATGGATGACCAAATTTGCAATAAAATATTAAAATGGAAAACTCTTAAAAAAAAAAAACACAGTGATTTAACTGATACGTTAAACAGTCCCCAAAACATTACATTGAGCAAAAGAAGCAAGACACAAAAGAGTAAATACTATATAATTCCTTTTTATGGCATTTGAGAACAGCAAAACTAATCTATCGTTAGGAGGAAGAAAACTAGTGTTTTTAGGGGGCAAAATTGACTAGAAAGGGGAAGGAGGGAAATTGCTGGGGTTAGTGATGGAAATATTTTATTTTTGGTTGAGGTTGTGGTTACAGGTAGGGTGTGTGTGTGTTTATATACATACATATGTTATATATGTCTATATAAGTATATATAATATGTACATGTATATAACATATGTATATAAAATCTGTGTATTTAACTGAATTTTACTTGATTCAAAAAATGTGAACATTAGAGTAATATATATATAATAAATGAACATCCACCTATATTTCTGTAACTAAGCAAAACAAAAAGAAATGGTAATGGTCAAAACATCACTGTTACTTGTTTCTATGAACTTACAAGTTTAATTTTTAAAAATACACCTTTCAAGTTCAAATTTAATGTCTATTAAACATTGGAAATAAATTTGAACATGAAAATTCTACCTTTTTATCTTGCTAGAGATACTTTAGAGCTTTTAAAAATATAAATCAGATAAAATTTTTGAAAACTTGAGGGTAAAAATCTTTATGAAATGTTCCATGCCACAATGTGGTTACATTTGTTTGCGTAAAATGAGGTCAGGGACCTTAGTGGTCATGACTACATAGATTAGGAAGGTTCTCCAAAGATTCCTGTGTTGCCACTTTGCAGTTAGTGTCCCATTGTGATTTGGAGCAGTTACTGTAGATCTCTTATTATAGATCTCTCCCTCTAGGATTGAGGCTTAAGTCTCTGGGGCTAGGATAGAAGGCAATCTGAATTACAGATACAGTGTTATGATTAGAATTGCCCCCTCAGCCTCCAGAGCCTTGATCTTAGAAAAATCTAATGTGCCTTGGTGCTCTCTACTCTTTTGATTGTTTTACCATCAAGTGTCTCCTCAGCAGTTTGTGAAAACAGACTATCAGAGGGCCATTTGTTATGTGTTTGAGTCTAAGATAAATGCAGTCTAACTTGCCCAACTGGAACCATTGCTACACATAAAAGATTTTTTAAAAGGTTACTGGTCATCTTAGTCCATTTTGTAATACAGTAACAGAATACCTGAGACTGGGTAATTTATAAAGAACAAAGATTTATTACTTCTAGTTTGGAGGCTTGGAAGTCCAGGGTCGAGAGGCCAATATGGTGAGGGCCTTCTAGTTACACGATCTCATGGCTGAAGGTGGAATGGCAAGAGAACAGATGCTGTAACAGGAATTAGTCTATTCTCTGATCTGCTATCATGACCAAGTCACCTCTTAAAGATCCTGCCTCTCAACACTGTAGCATTGAGGATGACATTTCCAACACATAAACTTTGGGGGACAAATTGAAACCATAGCACTAGACCATCAAGAAAGCCAACTGTGATAAGCTGAGTTAATTAGCAGAGTGTCTTCTGTAAAGTAGAAAATTAATAAACATATTTTTTGCTATAATATGCCAAGAGAGTTTGGTATTGATATTCTCTGCAGCTACAGTTCCTTGATTAGGGTGCTGATGCAGAGAAGATGGCAAAAATGGTCCAGAAATGTGGTATTCCTGAATATGTTACTTAAGCTAGTATACTGAGGAATCCATGAGATTAAGGCAGTGGTTAGTCTGCATTAAAACACCCCAAAATAAAATCATGGAAGAAATAAATGTTTGGGTGAGGAGAGAATTGTTAAAAAAAATTTAAAGTTCTCATCAAATTCAAGAGCAAGTGTGCATGCAAGAGAATGAATCATAACAAGTATGATATGAAAAGTCTCAGGCATACACCAATTTGGGGGACTAGAATTTGCAGAAGCAAGATTGAGCCACATGACTGAACAGTACAGAAACACAGAGGGAGTTGCAGTATTGGAGAATAAACATAAGCAACTTTAAAATATCTGAGAATGGGCCTGTGCCGTGGCTCATGCTTGTAATCCCAGCACTTTGGGAGGCTGAGGCGGGTGGATCACCTGATGATATCAGGAGTTTGAGACCAGCCTGATCAACATGGAGAAACCTTGCCTATACTAAAAATACAAAATTGGTCGGGCGTGGTGACACATGCCTGTAATCCCAGCTACTCGAGAGGCTGAGGCAGGAGAATCACTTGAACCCAGGAGGTGGAGGTTGCGATGAGCCAAGATAACTCCATTGCACTCCAACCTGGGCAGAGAGAGTAAGACTCCATCCAAAAAAAAAAAAAATCTGAGACTGTAGGAGAGGTTACATGAGACAGAAAAATGATAGTGAAATTGTATTAGCACTATGTATTGATAATCACCACCGTTTGCTGCATATTGGGAAGTTGGAAAGGCTGGCAGAGAGGAAATGCTGATCTAGAGGGATTTATGTATTTTTTTAGGAATTTACTTCACCTTTCTACCAATCTCACATATAATCATCCTTCAAAAGTTTGTTCAAGTTACTTTTCTCTGAGAAGCCTTTTATGGCTGTGACTCCAGCTACTTTGTTAGCTTGTTTATTATTTGCTCTTACTGAATGTGAGAGACGGTGATATCCAAACTCTTCTTCTAGACCAGAGGAAGCTACACTTCTAAACCTCACCCTGTTACCAGGAGACTTGTAATGCTGTACAAGACTGACCTATGAATGCAGATCACAGAAATGAGAAGTCATTATGGAACAAAAAGAAAAACAGTATGACTTGCAGGCAGCCATGAAAGCCCCAGTCGGGAAGTGCCTGCAGTGCAAATAAAATTCAGGTAGAAGGGTAACAGGCCATTGCAAAGGTTCAGAGCAAGTGAGTAGGAGTGAAGATTACCAATTACTAAGGCATCAGGCACATTTGCCTACAGCCTATGTGTATTAGTCTATTCTCATACTGCTATAAATAAATTTTTTATTTATTTTTATTTTATTTTTTATTTTTATTGTACTTTAGGTTCTGGGCTACATGTGTAGATCATGTAGGATTATTGCATAGGTACATACATGACAAGGTGGTTTGCTGCCTTCATCCCCCCAGTCACCTATATCTGGTATTTCTCCCCTCAATATCCCTCCCCATCCCTGACTGTCCCTCCTCTAACCCCCCCGCTACCGATTGCAGTGTGTGATGCTCCCCCTCCTCCCTATGTCCATGTGTTCTAACTGTTCAGCACCCGCCTATGAGTGATAATATGCGGTGTTTGGTTTTCTGTTCTTGTGTCAGTTTGCTGAGAATGATGGTTTCCAGATTCATCCATGTCCCTATGAAGGACACCAACTCATTGTTTTTTTATGGCTGCGTAGTATTCCATGGTGTATATGTGCCACATTTTCTTTATCCAGTCTATGGATGATGGACACTTGGGTTGGTTCCATGACTTCGCTATTGTAAACAGTGCCTCAATGAACATACGTGTACAGGTGTCTTTATAATAGAACAATTTATGATTCTTTGGGTATATACCCAGTAATGAGATTGCTGGGTCAAATGGTATTTCTATTTCTAGGTCCTTGAGGAATCACCACACTGTCTTCCACAATGGTTGAACTAATTTACACTCCCAACAGTGTAAAAGTGTTCCTATTTCTCCAAATCCTCTCCAGCATCTGTTGTCTCCAGATTTTTTAATGATCTCCATTCTAACTGGTGTGAGATGGTATATCAATGTGGTTTTGATTTGCATTTCTCTAATGACCAGTGATGATGAGCATTTTTTCATAGGTTTGTTGTCCTCATTGATGTCTTCTTTTGTAAAGTGTCTTTTCATATCCTTAGCCCACTTTTGAATGGGCTTGGTTTTTTTTTTTTGTTTTCTTCCTTTTTTTTTTTTTTGGTAAATCTGTTTTAGTTCTTTGTAGATTCTGGATATTAGTCCTTTGTCAGATGGGTAGATTGCAAAATTTTTTCCCATTCCGTTGGTTACCAGTTCACTCTAATGATTGTTTCTTTTGCTGTGCAGAAGCTCTGGAGTTTAATTTTATCCCATTTGTCTATTTTGGCTTTTGTTGCCATTGCTTTTGGTGTTTTAGCCATGAAGTCCTTGCCTATGCCTATGTCCTGAATGGTTTTGCCTAGGTTTTCCTCTGGGGTTTTTATGGTATCAGGTCTTATGTTTAGATCTTTAACTGGAGTTAATTTTAGTGTAAGGTGTCAGGAGGGGTCCAATTTCTGCTTTCTGCACATGGCTAGCCAGTTTTCCCAATACCATTTATTAAACAGGGAATCATTTCCCCCTTGCTTTTTTTCTCAGGTTTGTCAAAGATCAGATGAGTGTAGATGTGTGGTGTTGCTTCTGAGGACTCTGTTCTGCTACATTGGTCTATGTCTCTGTTTTGGTACCAGTACCATGCTGTTTTGATTACTGTGATCTTGTAATATAGTTTGAAGTCCATATGCAGTTTGAAGTGGTTTTTTCCAGTTCTGTGAAGAAGGACATTGGTAACTTGATGGGGATAGTGTCGAATCTATAAATTACTTTGGGCAGTATGGCCATTTTCACAATGTTGATTCTGCCCAACCACAGGCATGGAATGTTTTTCCATGTGTCTGTGTCCTCTCTTATTTCATTGAGCAGTGGTTTGTAGTTCTCCTTGAAGAGGTCCTTTACATCGTTTGTTAGTTATATTCCTAGGTATTTTATTCTCTTTGTAGCAGTTGTGAATGGGAGTTCACTTTTGATTTGGCTGTTTGTCTGTTATTGGTGTATAGAAATGCTTGTGATTTCTGCAGGTTGATTTTGTATCCTGAGACTTTGCTGAAGTTGCTTATCAGTTTCAGGAGATTTGGGGCTGAGACGATGGGGTCTTCTAAATAGACAGTCATGTCATCTGCAAATAGAGACAATTTGACTTCCTCTTTTCCTAATTGAATACCCTTTATTTTTTTCTCTTGCCTGATCGCTCTGGCTAGAACTTCCAATACTATATTGAATAGGAGTGGTGAGAGAGGGTATCCTTGTCTTGTGCCAGATTTCAAAGGGAATGCTTCCAGTTTTTACCCGTTCAGTATGATATTGGCTGTGGGTTTGTTGTAAATAGCTTTTATTATTTGTGATACATTCCACTGATACCTAGTTTATTGAGGGTTTTTAGCATAAAGGGCTGTTGAATTTTGTTGAAGGCCCTTTCTGCATCTATTGAGATAATCATGTGGTTTTTGTCTTTGGTTCTGTTTATGTGGTGGGTTACATCTACAGACTTGCATATGATGAACCAGCCTTGCATCCCCCGGGATGAAGCCTACTTTCTCGCGATGAATAAGCTTTTTGATTTGCTGTTGCATTCTGTTTGCCAGTATTTTATTGAAGATTTTTGCATCGATATTCATCATGGATATTGACCTGAAGTTTTCTTTTTTAGTTGCGTCTCTGCCTGGTTTTGGTATTAGGATGATGTTGGTCTCATAAAATGAGTTAGGGAGGATTCCCTCTTTTTGTATTGTTTGGAATCATTTCAGAAGGAATGGTACCAGCTCCTCTTTGTACATCTGGTAGAATTCGGCTGTAAAGCCATCTGAACCTGGGCTTTTTTAGGTGGTGGGCTATTAATTACTGCCTCAACTTCAGCCCTTGTTATTGATCTATTGAGGGATTCAGCTTCTTCCTGGTTTAGCCTTGGGGAGAGCGCAAGTGTCTGGGAATTTATCCATTTCTTCCAGATTTACTGGTTAGTGTGCATAGAATTGTTTGTAGTAATCTCTGATGGTAGTTTATATTTCTGTGGAATTGGTGGTGATGTCCCCTTTATCATTTTTTTTATTGCATCTATTTGATTATTCTCTTTTCTTTTTTATTAGTCTGGCTAGCAGTCTATTTCGTTGATCGTTAAAAAAAAAAACGGCTCCTGGATTTGTTGAATTTTTTTGAAGGGTTTTTTGTGTCTCTACCTCCTTCAGTTCTGCTCTGATCTTAGTTATTTCTTGTATTCTGCTAGCTTTTGAGTTTTTTTGATCTTGCTCCTCTAGCTCTTTCAATTTTGATGATAGGGTGTTGATTTTAAACCTTTCCTTGCTCCTCATGTGGGCATTTATTGCTATGAATTTCCCTCTAGACACTGCTTTAAATGTGTCCCAGAGATTCTGGTACGTTGTGTCTTCATTCTTGTTTTCAAAGAACATCTTTATTTCTGCCTTCACTTCATTGTTTATCCAGTCTATGTTCAGGAGCCAGTTGTTCATTTTTCATGAAGTTGTGCGGTTTTGAGTTAGTTTCCTAATCCTGAGTTCTAATTTGATTGCACTGTGATCTGAGAGACTGTTTGTTATGATTTCCGTTTTTTTTTTACATTTGCTGAGGAGTGATTGATTTCCAATTATGTGGTTGATTTTAGAGTAAGTGCGATGTGGTGCTGAGAAGAATGTATATTCTGTGGATTTGGGGTTAAAAGTTCTGTAAATATCTATTAAGTTCGCTTAGTTCAGATCTGCATCCAAGTCCTGGATTTCCTTGTTGATTTTCTGTCTCGTTGATCCATCTAATATTGACAGTGGAGTGTTAAGGTCTCCCACTATTATTGTGTGGGAGTCTAAGTCTCTTTGTAGGTCATTAAGGACTTGCTTTATGTATCTAGGTGCTCCTGTATTGGGTGCCCTTAGTATTTTTTCCTTTGTTTCAACCTGGGTGAACCTGACAATTTCGTGCCTTGGAGTTGCTCTTCTAGAGGAGTATATTTTCTGTATTTCCTATATTTGAATGTTGGCCTGCCTTGCTAGGTTGGGGAAGTTCTCCTGGATAATATCCTGAAGAGTGTTTTCCAGCTTGGATTCATTGTCCCCGTCATCTTCCAGTACACTGATCAGGCATAGATTAGATCTTTTCATGTAATCCCATATTTCTTGAAGGCTTTGTTCATTTCTTTTCACTCTTTGTTCTCTTTTCTTGCCTTCTCATTTTATTTCATTGAGTTGATCTTCAATCTCTGATATCCTTTCTTCTGCTGATCCGTTCGGCTATTGAAATTTGTGTATGCTTTGTGAAGTTCTTGTGCTGTGTTTTTCAGCTCCATCAAGTTATT
The DNA here is from genome assembly GCA_036589455.1 of Ateles fusciceps. Lineage (NCBI taxonomy): Eukaryota > Metazoa > Chordata > Mammalia > Primates > Atelidae > Ateles > Ateles fusciceps. Next base: position 3,113,584 of record JAZHEH010002565.1, read on the forward strand.
TATGTTCTTCTCTAAGCTGGTTATTCTGGTTAGGATTTCGTCTAACCTTTTTTTCAAGGTTTTAATTTCTTTGCATTGGAATAGAACATGTTCCTTAAACTTAGAGAGTTTGTTATTACCCACCTTCTGAAGCCTGCTTCTGTTAATTCATTGAATTTGTTCACTGTCCTGCTTTGTTCCCTTGCTGGTGAGGAGTTGTGATCTCATGGTGGGGGAGAAACATTCAGGTTTTTGATGGTTTCATTCTTCTTGCACTGGTTTCTCCCCATCTCTTAGATTTATATAGTTTTGATCTCAGGTAGCTGCTTGGGGAGGCAACCTTTCTTTTGTCTGCCTGCAGAGGCACTGCGGGCCGCCACAGATTCAGTGGTAGTGCTGCACAGTATAACATGGGTCATCTTTTATTTACTTAGGAAAATTAGGCCGGCTTCTGCAGTGGCAGCGTCCCTTCCGCCCGCCGAGCTGGATCCTTCCTGGTAGCTCTCTAACTGATGTTCTGGGTTCCTAACTCTGGAGTGAGAGTTTTTTGACCTTCTGGGCTTTGTCCGGTGGCGGGGGGACTGGTCCTGCTGTTTGGGCTGTTTCTCTGCGTTCTGTTCCCCTTCTTTCTGGGGTGCGGGTAGCTCCGTCCCACTGTCTTTTTGGCTCTCTCAGTGTCAGCCAGTGCTTCCACCTAGATCTATGCTGACAGCCCCTGTGCCAGCCGAAGTTGCTATTCTGCCCTGTTCAGGCAGCTCACTAAGGCTTTTCAGTCGGTGAAGATCTCCTGTTCTGTGGGTTGTAAAGGGCTTCGGTGGAGCACTGTATCCAACCGAAGTCCCAGAGTCAGGGAGATCCCCTGTCCTCTGGTGAGTTGCACACTCCCCTTGGGTGGGGCAGTGCTCCACCTTGCCACAACTTGCCCTATTTGGATTTTACCCACGGTCTAATCAGACCCACAAAATGAACCTGGTACCTCATTTGAAATTGTGGAGACTACTCTGCTTCTGCATCTCTTTCGTTGGGAGCTGCTTTCTGGAGCTGCCTCTTATTCGGCCATCTTGGGGCAAATCTGCTATAAAGAATTTTATGAAGACTGGGTAATTTCTGAAAAAAATAAGTGGTTTAATTGACTCAGTTCCACAGGTGTAGAGTAGGCATGGCTGGGGAGGCCTCAGGAAACTTACAATCATGGTGGAAGATGAAGGAGAAGCAAGCATATCTTTACATGGTGGCAGAAGAGAGAGAGTACTGAGAGAGCACCATCTTTACATGGTGGAAGGAGGGAGGGAGAGAGAGACAGAGAGAGAGAGAGAGAGCATTAAGCTACACATATTTAAACAACCAAATCTCAACTCACTCACTGTCATGATAACAGCAATGAGGAAATCTACCCTTATGATCCAATCACCTCCCAAGAGGTCCCTCCCACCAACATTGGGAATTACAATTCAATATGAAATTTGGGTGGAGACACAGAGTTAAACCATATCATTCCAGCCTGGCCCCTCCCAAATCTCATGTCCTTCTCATGTTTCAAAACACAATCATGCCTTCCAAACAATCCTCCCAAATCTTAACTCATTCCAGCATTAACTCAAATGTCCAAGTCCAAAATCTTATCTGAGACAAGGCAAGTCCCTTCTGCCTATGAGCCTGTAAAATAAAAAACAAGTTAGTTACTTCCAAGAAACAATGGCAGTACAGGCATTGGGTAAGTGCTCCCATACCAAATGGGATAAATTGGTCAAAAAAAGGGGCTATAGGCTAGATGCAAGTCCAAAACCCAGCAGAGCATTCATTAAATCTTAAAGCTTCAAAATACTCTCCTTTGACTTCATTTCTCACATCCAAGGGTGGGGTCCCAAGGTTTCGGTCAGCTCCACCCCTGTGGTTCTGCAGGGTGCAGGCCCTGCAGCTGCTTTCACAGGCTAGCATTGAATGTCTGCAGTTTTTCCAAGCACACAGTGCAAGCTGTCACTAGAAATACCATTCTGGTGTCTGGAGGACAGTGGCCCTCTTCTCACAGCTTCATTAGGTAGTATCTCAGTAGAGATTCTGTGTGGGGGCTCCAACCCCACATTTCCCCTCTGCACTACCCTTTTAGAGGTTCCCTGTGAGAGCTCTGCCCCTGCAGCAGATATCTGCCTGGACATACAGGTGTTTCCATACATTCTCTGAAATTCAAGCAGAGGCTCCCAAACCTCAGCTCTTGCCTTCTGTACACCCACAGGCCCAACACCACCCAGACTTGGGGTTTGCACCCTCTGAAGCAATGGCCCAAGCTATACCTTGGCCCCTTTTAGCTGCAGCTGAAGTTGGAATAGCTGGGATGCAGGGCATCATGTCCCAAGGCTTTACAGAGTAGCAAGGTTCTGGGCTGGCCCACAAAACTATTTTTCTCTCCTAGACCTCCAGATCTGTGATGGGAGGGTCTCTCATGAATGTCTCCGAAATGCTTTGGAGTTATTTTCCCCATGTCTTGGCTATTAACATTTGGCTCTTCTTTACTTATGAAAATTTCTGCAGCCTTGAATTCTTCCCCAGAAAATGGATTTTTCTTTTCTGTAGCATGATTGGGCAGCAAATTTTCTAAACTTTTATAGTCTGCTTTCCTTTTAAATGTAAGTTCTAGTTTCAGATCATTTCTTTGTTTATGCAAATGAGTGTAGGGTTTTAGAAGCGGCCAGGCCACATCTTGAATGCTTTGCTGCTGATAAATTTCTTCTGCCAGATATCCTAAATCATCTCTCAAGCTCAAAGTTCCACAGATCTCTAGAGTCAGGGGCACAATGCTGCTAGTCTCTTTGCTAAATAATAGCAAGAGTGACCTTTATTCCAGTTCCCAATAAGTTCTTCATCTCCATCTGAGACCATTTCAGCCTGGAACTATCCATATCACCACTAGCATTTTGGTTACAAGTCTCAGAAGACTTGTCGTAAGTCTCTAGAAAGTTCCAAACTTTTCTTCATCTTCCTTTTTCTGATCCATTTAAACTGTTCCAACCTCTGTCCATCACCAAATTCCAAAGTCACTTCCACATTTTCAGGTATCTTTAAAGCCATGCCCCTTCTCTCTGGAACCAGTTTTCTGTATTAGTCTGTTCTCACACTGCTGCTATAAAGAAGTAACTGAGATAGGGTAATTTATGAAGAAAGAGGTTTAGTTGACTCTCAGTTCCATAGGCTAAACAGGAGGCATGGCTAGGAAGGCCTCAGGAAATTTAGCAATCATGGTGGAAGGCAAAGGGGAAGCAAGCATATCTTCACATGGTGGCAGGAGACAGAGAACAAAAATGGAAGTACTACACTTTAACAAGCAGATCTCATGAGGAGTCTATTATGAGACAGCACAAGGCACATGGTGCTAAACCAGGAAAAACCAACACAATGATCAAATCACCTCCCACCAGGTCCCTCCCACAATATTCAGCATTACAATTTGACATGAGATTTGGGTGGGACACAGAGCCAAACCATATCACTATTCAAGCCTAGTGATTTGTGACTCATAAACCTTCCACAGTTATATATACAGTCATAAATCTTTTTAAAATATTTTGAAACTATTTCATCAATGCTAAATTCCTAGGAAGTTCCAAACTTTCCCACATGTTCTTGTCTTCTGAGTCCTCCAAGTGTCTAGGAAGTTCCAAACTTTCCCACCTTTTTCTATCTTCTTCTAAGCCCTCCAAACTGTTCTAACCTCTGTCTGTTACCCAGTTCCAAAGTCGCTTCCACATTTTCGGGTATCTTCACAGTAGCACCTCACTGTAGTGGTACCAATTTACTGTATTAATTTTTTCTTAGGCTACTAATAAAGGCAAACCTGAGATTGAGTAATGTATAAAGGAAATATATTTAATTGACTCACAGGTCCACATGGCTGGGAGGCCTTACAATTATGGCTGAAGGCAAAGGGGAAGCAAGACATGTTTTATATGGCAGCAGGCAAGAGAGTGTGGGCAGGGGAACTCCCTTTATTAAACCATCAGATCTCATGAGATTTATTAATTATCATGAAACAGCATGGGAAAGACCCACCTCCATGATTCAATTACCTTTCACCAGGTTCCTCCCAGGACACATGGACGTTATGGGAGCTGCAATCCAAGATGAGATTTAGGTGGGAACACAGCCAAACTATATCATTAACTCTACCATTTTATAGGATTTCAATGTAGAAAGAGCTGTAGGGGAACGAGGATACCATTCTTGTGTAGATTACTTAATGGAGACAGGGTCCCTAATGGCTGCAGATAAAAAATGTCAACCTTCCCCCAAGGCATGGAAGGGATGTGATTCCCTTTTTGTTCCTGTAGTTTAGCAAGTTAACTATATGGTGAACTATATACATATACATAGTTGAGGAAGGAGACTCTGCTTTAACCATTTTACCAAGGACTGATGGTGTGGGGTGGGGTTGAAGACAGATAAAGTAATACAAAGACAGAGGCAGGAACTGGTAAAAGGGAATCAATGACAGATGGGGGGAAGAGAGAGAGAAAAAATATATATATTTCTCATATGTTTCTCATATATATCTCATATATATGTATTTCTCATATATATATTTCTCATATATGGGACACTAGAGAAAGATATATATATATAAATATAAATATATATATCCCTATATAAATATAATTATAAATATCCCTAAATATATATAAATATAATATTATATATATATTTTATATATATTATATTTATATATATTATATATACATATAAAATATAATATATAAATTATATTATATATATTATATATAATATAAAAAAATATATATATTATATATATTATATATACATATAAAAATATATATATTATATATACATATATAAATATAAAATATATATATATAGTATATATATTATATATACATATAAAATATATATATTATATGTATATATATTATATATACATATAAAATATATATATTATATGTATATATAATATATATATTATATACATATAAAATATATATTTTATATGTATATATATTATATACATATAAAATATATATTTTATATGTATATAATATATATATTATATATACATATAAAATATATATTTTATATATAATATATACATATAAAATATAATATTTTATATATTTATATTTCTCTCAGTTAAATAATGAGAGGAGGAGTTTTGACTTTTTAGTGGTTTGGGCACAGTGATCGAGTGAGGGATAGGGTGGGGAGGAAGATTTAATTCTCATAGTTGTCATCAACTATGTCTCCATATGCCCCCTTTTTTTTATTTGGACAAAGGATTTGTTAGTCTTAAGTAGAATACTACAGTTTCAGTTTCAAGGCAAGATCCACAAGACTGTCTTTCAACCAGGTTGTCCTTTAGTGCCTTCCTAAACAGTTGCTGGTTTCGGTTTAAGAACAACAGAAAAGCTGAAAAGTATGTTGCTCCTACCCTCACAGTTAAAACAAAAAGTGAAAATAAGCTGTAAATTCATGACTTTTCTTAAATCTGTGGGAGAAAGGGGAGCAGGACAATAAACTGTCCCCAAATCCAGGGAGACACCAACCCTTTAGGGAGCAATGAGAGGTGAACATTTGTTTACCTGGATGAGATGGCACTGGGCATCAGCATGGAGCTCAGTTAGCAGAGATGACAATTTGGCGAAGGGCAAATACGGGCTATCAGAAGAGTCTAAAGGTGGGGAGCCACAGAAATCAAAGCACCCTCAGCACCCTCTTGCACGTACTTTCTCATTAAATCTTGCTATGGTGTATTAGTCCATTTTCATGCTGCTGGTAAAGACATACCTGAGACTGAGCAATTTACAAAAGACTTACAGTTCATGGCTGGGGAGGCTTCACAATCATGGCATAGGCAAGGAGCAGCAAGTCACATCTTACATGTTTGGTGGCAGGCAAAGAGGGAGTTTGTGCAGGGAAATTCCCATTTTTAAAATCATCAGATCTCGTGAGACTCATTTGCTATCATAAGAATAGCACAGGAAAGACCCACCTCCATAATTTAATCGCCTCCCACCGGTTCCTCCCACAACACATGGGAATTGTGGGAGTTACAATTCAAGACAGGATTTTGGTGGGGACACAGCCAAATCATATCATATGGTTTTACAGAAAATAAAGAGCTCAAAGAAAGACTTTGTGGTGATGAAGACATTAGGAAGGGGAATAACAGCTTATGTGGAAAGGGCACAAAACTCTACCTAGGCCAGTTTTCTATGATTGATTACTATATGAATGGCAGTCTTAATTTGTAGAATGACAGTCAGCAAACATTTTTACCCTAAAGTCCCAGGTAAAATTTTATTGAATCTGGGGGATGGCAACAGGGAGAAAACATCTTCCCTTTGTGAAGGATGAGGATACATGGTAGGCTCAGGACCAAGTAGCACAGTGGGAGAAAGAACTGACATGGTTACATCCTCAAGACCCAGGGGGCAGATGCCTGTCAAAGAACAACAATTAGCCTGTAACAGAGAATATTCTCCACTCTACTTGCCATGATGTTCCCTCCACTGACCAACCAACAAGCTGCCAGTAACCAATAACAGCCAAATTCTATTGAGAGACCTACAAGAGATCCTCTTTGAGAAACAGTACAAAGTTCAAAGAGAAGACCTGAAGCTGAAGGTGAAGCAGATACTGCTCCTCAGCCTGAAACACAGTCACTACAGAATTACATGACTGTGGTGCTCTGAAGGTAACCATAGCAATTAAAAACAAAACAAAACAAGAAAACAAAAAACCTTAAACCCAGTCAACCTCCTAAATAGATACACTCAAATACCCACATAAAATCCCTATCAGAAAGATATACTTATTTCCAGGCATAAAAACCCTTCCTCTTTCTCTAGTGTCCTATATAAGATGTCTGGCTTTCACAAATAGAAAAAGTATATAGAAAATCAGTAAAGATATAGAAGATATAAAGAATACTATCAAACAACTAGACCTAATTCACATTTATATAACACTTCACCCAACACCATAATACATTTTGTTTACAAGGACACATGAAATATTCTCCAAGATATAACATATCCTGGGTCATAATGGAAACTTTAACAAGCTTAAATCATGCAAAGTATATGCTTGTACTATAGTAAAATACCTGATATATTTTATTAAATATATTCCATGATAAAATTAAACCAGAAGTATAGATAACAGAAAAAAAAAAACTAGAAAAGAATTAAATACTAGGAATATAAACAATATGCTTATAAGTGCTCCAAGGGTTAGTGAGAAAGTTTCCATGGAAATTTAAAAATATTTGAGCTGATTAAAAGTAAAAATACAATTTGTCAAAATTTGAGGGATACAACGGAAGCAGTATTTAGAATGAAATTTATAGCATGAATACTTATATTAGAAAAGAAGAAAGGTCTCAAATCAACCATTATGAAAAACTAGTTTCTTAAAAACTGGAAAAGAAAAACTAAATCCAAAGAAAGTAGAAAGAAGAAAATAATGAATATAAGACAAAAGTTAATTACTAAAGAAAAATATCTCATCACTTCAATAGATGCAGAAAGAGCATTTTATTAAATCCACCCTCAGTTCATGATGACAACTCTCAGCAAATTGGGAATAGAAAATTTTTTTAACATTAAAAGTGGGACCTACCAAAAAAAAAATCTACAGTTAACATTATATTGAATGGTGAAAGACTAAATGCTTTATCTCTAAGAGCATTTCGATGAGAAATGAAACACTACTCTCTCAACACTGGCATTCAACATTGTACTAGAGGTTCTAGCCAGTGAAAAAATACAAGAAAAGTGGGAGAGTTGATGAAGGGTTGAGGGGAGAAGGCAGGAAAATTGGGAAAAAGAAATGAAACTGGCTCTCTAGATAACAGGGCAATCTCAATGAATTTACATATTTTCTCTAACTAGAAAGAGAGTTAACAAGATTGCAAGATAAAAAGCTCAATAGTCTGGGTGCAGTGGCTCATGCCTGTAATCCCAGCACTTTGGGAGGCCAAGGCGGCCAGATCATTTGAGGTCAGGAGTTCGAGACCAGCCTGGCCAACATGGAGAAACCCAGTGTCTACTAAAAATACAAAAATTAGCTGGGCATGATGGCATGCACCTGTATCCCAGCTACTAGGGAGGCTGAGGCAGGAGATTTGCTTGAACCTGGGAGGTGGAGGTTGCAGTGAGCTGAGATTGTGCCATTGAACTGCAGCCTGGGTGACACAGTGAGACTCTGACTCAAAAAAACAAAACAAAAAAACTCAATATACAACTATCAACTTTATTTCTGTGTATTGGCAATGAATTATTGAAATTCAAAATTTTCAAAAATATACGTTTAAAAAACTCCCCCCAATGGAGTACTTAGCTATAAATCTAACAACATATATGTAGAATTTGTATATTATAAAATAAAACACACTGATAGGATTTTTTAAAGACCTCAAAATTGGACAGATAAGTTTTGTTCATGGATGATAAGACTCAATATTTTAAATCTATATTTTCAAATTTGATGCACTATTTCAATGCGATCTCATTTAAAATCAAAGCAGTCTTTTAAAAATATATATTGACAAGCTAATTCTAAAATTTATGTGGAAATAAAAAGTTTCTAGAATAGCCAAATTATTTCTTTTAAAAAGGAATTTTTGAGAACTCACATTGCCTGATTTCAAGGCACATTATAGAGCCATGAAAAGGTATTGCTTAGATGAGACCCACAGATCAATGAAACAGAAGAGAGTCCAGAAATAGATGCACACAAATGTAGTCAATTGATTTTCAACAAAAGTACAAATGCAATTCAATAGAGAAGGGATAGTCTGTTTAAAAAATTACATTACAAAAATTGGACATCCATATGCAAAAATATAAACTTTATATGAAAATTAAATGAATTATAGGCCTAAATTTAACATGTAAAATTATCAAACTTTAAGAAGAAAACCTTGGGTGAGAGCATTTTTAGATATGACTGTAAAGGGCTGTAAAACAAAAATATGGTAAATACCACTGTGTCAAAATGAAAATAAATTGTATGAAAGACATAGTTAATAAAAATACAAAGTGCCAGTGAGAGAAATTATTTGCAAATTATATATCTGACAAAGATCTTATTTCTAAAATACACAAAGAACTCTCAAAATTCAAGAATAAGAAAACAAACTCACTTAATTGCCCAAAAGATTTGAACACTTTACCAAAGAGGACATACAGATGGTAGCTAAGGACATAAAAGAAGAATCATTAAGGAAATGTTAATTAAATGCAAATTAAAACTCAATGGGATACAACTACACACCTATTAGAATGCCTAACGTAATAAGGGTCTAAAAGGCAGTAATAAGTGCTGGTGAGGATGTAGAGCAATTGGCGCTCCCATACACTGCAGGGGGAAATGCAAAATGTTGCCACTTTAGAAAACAGTTTGACAGTTATTTGTAAGCTTAAAAATACACTTGTTATATGACCTGGCAATCACATTCCTAAGTATTTATTCAACAGCAATGACGACTTATTTTCACACAAAAATCTTCATATGGGTGTTTAATATCAGCTTTATTCAACAGCACCAATAAATGGAAAGAACTCAGTTATGCCTCATTCAACCAGTCAATGCATGAACTAGCTGTAGTATAGTTATACAACTGTACACTACTCTGAAATTAAAAGGAATAAACAATTTTCTCATACAACAATACAGACTGACCCTTAACTCACTTTATTAGGTAAAAAAGGCCAGATCTCAAAAGCTACATATCACATTAATCCATTTATATGACACTTTGGAACCAAAGACAGATCAATGTGGCAGGGATTGGAAGATGAACAAAGAAGTTAAGAAATGAAGGGTAACACATGGGAATATTTAAGGTGATGGAACTATTCCATATAGAACTATGGTGAAGTGTATATAACTTCATGCATTTGTCAAAACCCATAGACATATAATCCACAAAGAGTGGATTTTATTTTATGTAAGTTTTAAAAAATCAACCAGGATGAGAAGGGAATGATGAAATGTAGTTCGCCATTTGTCACATTTGTCAGACTGTGACAAATGGCGAACTACATTACAAATGAGTAAAGATGGCAAGGAATAAATGAACTCAGGTATATAATTATAGAAAGAAAAGTGATCAGATACTACAAAAATAAAGACAGAAATTGTTTTGAGCCAAGTTCTTGTTCTGTCACCCAGGCTGGAGTGCAGTGAGTGCAGTGACATGATCATGGAGCCTCTACCTCCCCAGCTCAAGTGATCTTCCCCCCCCCCTGGCCTCTGGAGTAACTGGGACTACTGACATGTGTCACCACACCCAACTAATTGTTGTAATTTTTGTAAAGACAGGGTTTCACCTTGTTGCCCAGGCTGGTCTCAAACCCCTGGACTCAAGCTATCCTTCCACCTTAGGCCTCCCAGAATGCTGGGATTACAGGCGTGAGTCACGGTGCCCTGTCCAGAAATAGTTTTATTCTACCACTGAACTCTAGTTGGTAAATTTGCATCTCCCAGGAGTGTGGTTTATCAGTTCTGAGACTATACATATACTAGGCTCGAACAAATCAGTAAATAGCTGTGATAACCAGAGCTATATTTCTCTAGAAGAAAGAAGTTACAAAGAAGAAAGAAATGCAAGGAGCCCTGTGGTTCTGGACTGGAGTCAAAGGTATCTGTATGAACTCATGATGACTTAGATTGGTACAACCTCAGCAACATAATCAATAATAATATTGGATGATAACCCCCAAAATAATATAGATACCCATGAATTCATATGAATATTAACAGAAAGCTGAAAAAATGGAAGAGAAGTGATACCACAATAATTGCTGCAAGCAAGATTCACCAATTGCTGCCAAAATTAGTGAGTTACAATTTTCCTGTTTCTATATTAATTTTATCTTCCTCCAGATATTTGTTAATTATGAGGCATATCCCCACATTTATTAATTGCAAATGGAAACACAGTAGCTTTACTGTGAATAAACCTGGCAGGTACCACTTTATCTGAGTGATCAAAGTTAATATTAACAGTAATATATATTGACATTATGTACCCTCTGAGAGGGGCACATCACTTCTGTGCTATCCTTCACGGTGCTGTACTGCATAACCTCAATTTAATCATGAGAAAACATCAGACAAACCCAAACTGAAGGTCATTCTACAGAAGTATCAAGGTCATGAATTGATAAGAAAATAATGAACTGTCACAGATTAGAGATCAAGGAGAAATGACAACTAAATTCAGTGTGGGAACTTGGACTAGATCTTGAAACAGAAAAGGAACTTTGATGAATCAACTGGTAAAATATAAATAAAGTCTTAAGTTTAATTAATAGTATTGCACCAATGTTAATTTCTTAGCTTTGATAATTGTTCTGTGGTTAAGTAAGAATAAATAAAATAGGTGAAGGGAATTCCAGGTATTCTTTGTACTTCAGTGCTTCACAATTTTTTTAACTTTAAAATGCTTAAAAAATTTAAAAATGACAAGAAATCTATGTAATCTTAGAGATGCCATTAAAATATATACAACAACATGAACGAATACAAAACTTTTCATGACATTGTTTAACATTCTGAATTTTGCACTTCAAAAATCAATCAGCTTATTTCTATAATTTCCATTTTTTTAATGTTGAGATAAAAGGAAAGGTTTTAAACTAAGATTTATAAGCTCTTCTATTCAAGTCACAGATTGTTGGGTATAGTTTTTATTCTACATAAATGAAAAGCCAAATTAGATATAATCACTAGATTTTTTTTTTTTATCTCTTTAAGTTTTAAACTACTAGAGGCATGTTTCTATGCTGAGCAGAATTTTGAACAGATAAATGTAACTTACGTAAGTGGTCCTTGCGAAGATTACATTGAGACAAATTTGCAGTTACTGTTTTTACTCTTCTCACTAACTTGGACTTCAGCATTGGCATGTTTTATGTCTGTCTGTCTTGAGACAGAGTCTTACTCTGTCACCCAGGCTGGAGTGCAATGGCACCATTTCAGCTCACTGCAAACTTCACCTCCCAGGCTCAAGCGATTCTCATGCCTCAGCCTCCCAAGTAGCTGGGACTAGAAGTGCATGCCACCATGCTTGGCTAATTTTTGTATTTTTTGTAGAGACAGGGTTTTGCCATGTTGCCCAGGCTGATCTTGAACTCCTGATCTCAAGCAATCCTTCTGTTTTGACCTCCCGAAGTGCTGGGATTACAGGTGCAAGCCACCACACCTGGCCCAGAACTCCTTATGTCTGTCTTACCTATCCAATTGTTCATCTTGGGTATTAATTAAATAATATATAATTGAGAATCAAATTAACATAACTAGGAATTATGATGGTCCCAACATTAAACTAAATGAAAGTCTGTCATCAACAACCTCATTTTATTTGAGCTTTACTAACTGCTATAAATTCTCATTTCATAAGTATTTCAGAGGTTCTGCAATTATTCCATTTTAAATAAAATATATTCTTTCCTTTGTTTGATTCAAAAATACACACAAATTATAACAGATGGCATCTGGATGTTCACAAACTGAAAAATACCGGCCTGGTTAGTGGATAAAAAATCAGCCATTTTAAACCCTCAGTTTCTTAAAGAAAATCATTTTCTAACATTTAAGGTAGTTTTAATTACAAACAACAAGACAACTCTAAAGTAAGATGATTCTAGAGTTTATTTCTTTTACTTAATGAAAACCTTAAAATCCCCTGTTATTTATTTTGCCACATTTTCCTGAAGTATTTCTAGACGTAATACTGTCCAAAGAACTCTATTCTTCTGTGTCACCTTTTAAAACTGAGGAAAGCTTTTCAGAAGTTTCTCCCTATCTGGTTGACATCCTTTCATGTCTCATAGGCCAGAATTATGTCACTTTTCCACTCCTAAACCAGTTACTGGCAGTAAACCAATATGCTAATCTAGGATTGACTCCTGAATTGAGAATGTAGTCACTTTCCCTGAAAGCTGGATCCTTAGATAAAGCTAGTTTGTGTTGTCAAGAAAGACTGGGCTGATGGGTATTGAGTGGGCAGCATATTGTGTCTACTAAAAGTATCCTGTGGAAGGAATTTGAGTTTACAAAATTCTCCGGGGAAGGGGAGTACACAAGTGATCAGCAAAATTCAGTGTTGTCAGAGCTATGAGAGAACTATACTCAGTACTCTATGAATGTACCCAAACTAGACAGTCCCACAAGACTGGGAGTTTATGTTATCAGAAGTAGATGCCTGGTAAAGGTAACACATGGAGTTGATGGGGCTGGAGGGTTGTGGATTGGAGCAGCAGAGAGAGGGGGAGATCACGAAAGGCCTCCTATTTTACACAAAGGAATTCATGAACCACCCTGGAGTAGATTGAAAGCAGCTAAAGGATTTTAAACACATAAGGGACATTATGAGATTTGCTTTTAAGAAAAATTGCACTGTGCAGCAAAGACGGACTGCTCCCTCCTCTGACATTTTATGCTCTTTATTATCTGATCTTATTTAGTACTTAGCATTCACGTTCTGATATGAGCTAGTTTTCTTGTGTGAAAGAAATGGAATCTTATCTCCTAAACTACACTATAAATTCTAAGAAGGCAGAAATGAACAGCTGTTTACTCAGTCGTATGCCTCTCAATACATAGTACAGTGATTCACATCTAGAAAATGCTCATTTTTTTTATCCTTTGTTAACTACTTCCTTCTCATTCCATCTATCAAGCTGCACTAACCACAACTCTGGATGTCAATGATGAACATTTGAAAAAGGTAGGAGCTGGACTCGGCCAAATTAGGGTTTGTACCTCAGGTTCCTCAGAGGTAAAACTGGTCGTCATTGTAAAACAGGTCATCTTCCCTTTCTTTCAGAGTTTTAAGAATTATGCATATTTCAGGTACAGCACCTACATGTCAGGGACTGAATAAATAAAGATTTATCTTGCTTATTTATTTAATTATGTTCTCCGTAATTGGAATATAACCTCTGTGACAAGGTCTTTGCTTGTCTGGCTCAATGTAGTATTTAAGAGCAAAGAACAGAGACTGACACATAACACTCAACAAAATATCTGAATTATTAATTGAAAGAAAGGCTGCAGAAATGACTCTCTATACGATGTTTAAAGGTAATGGCACGTTGAAGTCAGCCTTGGGCAAATAGACAATGATCTTAGGCCTTTAATTTTGTAATCTTAGATGAAATAAGATTATTAAAAGCCATTTTATTTTCATTTACATAAGCAGGAAAAAGCCTTAGGTGCCTATGTTATTTTCTAAGTACCCCTGAATATTTACTCAACTAATTTCCCCTCCTTTACTTTCACAATTTCTGTGCATCTTCCTCCTCCACTTTGTTTCTGCAAGGATCTTCAAGACCAGAGCCTGAGCCATTCAGCTCCTTCTTGTCTCCTGGTCTATACAAATGTGTAGAAAATTGGGAGAGCATTCTGTAGAATAGAATAGTGGTTTTCAGTCCTGGCTACATATGAGAATCACCTGGTAAGCTTTTAAAATAAAATATCCTTGCTCCACTTAATATCAAAATCTCTGAGGTAGAGTTCTAAAAATGTTTTCATGAGCACTCAGGGTTTAGAACCACAGAAATAATGGTTTCCAAAGCTGTTGGTCTACATATAATTTTAAATATACTCCAGTACATCTCTTTTGGTAGAGAGGCATGCACAAGGTATATTTTTACTTTCTATTTAAATATAATAAACATAAAGGTAAATACATCTCAATAATTTTCCAAATAAACATACCTATGTAACAGTAGTGAGATCATAAATATAACATATTGGGCATTCTGGAAGCCACCTCATGTTCCCTTACTTAAAATCCCTTTTCACTCACTACTCTACCCCCTCCAATGGTAGCCGCTATCCTGACATTAATTAGCCTGAGTTTATTTTGCTTGTTTTTTACACTTTATAAATAAAATCATACAGTATGTATTATTTTGTTTCTGGTTTGAGATGCCTTTAAGTAAGAAATGATGTGTCCAGATCACTTGGTTTAATAATCTCTTTTAAATTCAGTCAAATCCAGGAAAATGTTGAAAAGTTGTGGAGACCTAGTATGGAAGATGATTTAAAGCAGGTGCTCTGAAGTTGTATGAATTTGTGTTTATACCCTTGCTTTTAGACTTGCAGGTGTTGTGACCCTGAGCAATTATTTAGCTCTCTAGGCCTCAGTTTATTAATCTGTAAAATATGGTTTATAGTGCTACATCATGGAATTGTTTATGGTTTGTATAAGGCAATATGTGTAAAGTATTTAGCACTCTGTTGGTGTATAGAGTAAGCATTTGTAACTGTTAACATTTATTATTTGTGATTACTTAAGAATGATTAAGTGAAAGCCATTAGCCTCATATTGAAAATAGGAATATATTCTTAGAAATCAGAGGATAGTGCCTACACAGAGTGTAGCTTGAAGTTAGCCATGGATTTCGTAAACTTCTCATAATATCATTGTAGGCAAGATAGGGAAATTGGTCTTAATGACATTTCTTCTAAAACAAAAAATACTGTTGGGTTCCAAATCATGGACTATATCAAAATCACCAGAGTGTTTGTTCTATAATAAATAAAAATTTCCTGGCTCTAGTCCCACCATACACCAAATGAATTAGAATTACTCGAGGTGTTCTACGGGAATTTAAACTTTGAACAAGCTCCCTTCGTGACTCTGATTCACTCCCAAACTTTAAATACTGAACTGTACTGAGCAGTTCCAAAGAGCGAGTGCTCGATCCTGGATGTTGTTACAGCTTTAATGATTAATTTATTGCCTGGCGTATAATCTTTGTCCAATAAATATGTATTTGCTGAACTGTGAAAGAGATCTCTGAAACTCTTAACGCATATCATTACGCTGTCCAGCATTATCAGCAATTTGAAAGAAAACGTTGATGGCATGCTTAACAAACTTACCAATGTCAAAGAGGGAGTATATAAATGACAAATGTAAAGAAAATACAAATGTGAGGAGATACACTTAAATTTTTAAAAATGTCATCACTGATTAATCAGCCTTTCATGTAAAATGGAACTAAGGATTTAGTTAAGTACATTATCAACAAAATAAGTGCTATCTTCAGATACATTAATAAATGGGGAGAGCTTGCTGTTTATCTATTTAGAGGTCAGTCAATAATAGGGCAAAATCTGGCCCACTTCTTGTTTATAATAAACTTGTATTGGAACATAGTATATTTATTCACTTATATATTGGCTATGGGTGCTTTTCTCACTACAACAGCAAAGTTGTGCATTTGTGATTGAGACCATACAACTAAAAAAATTTATATGCCCTTTTTACAGAAAAACTTGTCAAACTGTAGCCTCTTCAAAGTCTCATTCTCTGCATCTTCCTTAGTAATAGGATCTCCAATTATTATTTGGGCATACGGATACCTAGATTAAAGATTGCATTCCTTGGCATCCTTTCTACCAGGCATTTCACATGACTATATTCTGAGCAATGAAATGTAGACCTGATGACTGAAGCTATAGCAGCCATCTTGATCCATGCTTTGAAGGCATATGTTTGGCAGCCTGGACTTGGAAGGGACCAAAGTCCTTAGGTGCCTGATGACTTTGTGGAATCACTATACCAACTCTTCCTCTAGCTTCAAGACTTTTTTTTTTTTACATAAAAGAAAATAATATTGGGTGTTTAGGCCACTGTTGATTTGTGTGTTCTGTTACTTATATTTGCACCTATTCTAACTGATACAGGTATATAATGTCCCCATCTTAGAATTCATTCTGCTGGGTCAAGCACATAGGGGGTCTTTTTTGCCTTCTGATGTCAGAGAACTCTCCATCTTTAGAAGATTTTAAGAAGATCTTGAATAACCACCTGTCAGACAAGTGATGCAGAGTTCCCCTGAATTGGATGAAGGTTAAACTATATGACCTCTATGATTTTAAGTTGGGTATTCCTGGACCACATTTTTCTTTATTAAGGGAAAGTGTTAAATGGGTTCTTAGTTCAAGCACTTAAAATGATTAAAGTAACCAGCCAGAAAGCCAAGCTGCCAAAATGGAAAGTGCAGAGGGAGTAAAATATCAGCACAATTTTAACTTTCTATTTGCAGAAAAGCAATGATTTGAATGGTACATTAGGCTTTCATTGAGGAAAACATTGACACTACAGCAGATGACAAAACCTCCTGTCCAATAAGTTGGAGATGCCCATTTCCAGAGAATTTCTGGGGCAAGAGAACAACATTATTCCATATGGATGATTTCTTTCTGCATAAAATGTGTTTTATTGTATTTTATATTTTTATAGAACTGTAGTTAAATTAAGCTCAGCATGAACACAGATAATCTATAAATAACTTGATGTATACTATATTAACTAAACATAAAGAAATAGGAAACTATTTGACTAGTAAAGAATAATAGTTAACGATTGTGTGACTTTGATACAAACATACCTTCCTACTTTTGTTGATGCCTCTTTATTTTTAGTTTTGCAAGATTTATCATAAATGTAATTTCCTCAGTCATCCTGCCATAACCCAGCAGGACGAGCCACATTTTCTCATTATTTGCTCTCATAGTATCATGTATTTATTTTTCAGAGTAGTTACTGCAAATAAATTAATCAGTTATTTGATCCCCTCCTAGTAGATTGTAAGCTCCTCATGCACTGTGGCAATGTTCATCTCAATTTCTTTGTATACCCAGACCCTAAAGCAGTGTCTGGCAAAGGAAGACAGTCAATAAAAACTTGTTGAATAATGATGATGCAATTAGGAAATATAATTCAGTTCCTTATTATACACTATAGCCATGTTGTGGTGCAGGCTCAGGTTTCTTAATTTCAAATAACCTGAGTCATAATTAGCCTTCTTGAAAGGAAAAATGTGCATTTTAAATAAGAGAAACAGCCACATCAACAACACAAAATGAGATATCCTTGTAAGCATCTTAGAACTCCATTTTATGTTTGGGGAATTTCCCAACTAATGAGATTGCTTCCCACAAGTGAAGCTCACAATGCCAGACACTGAAGCTTGGAAGTGGATAATTGACCCAGACTTGAGTGATCTGATTAATAAGCTTTTTAAAACATTCAAGAAATGAAGCCAGCTTTTGTTGCTTGGATTAAGAACACAAATATAAAAATTGATACCAGAAGTGGGCTGTTCAGCAGAAGGAAAAAGGTTTGACATGATAAGAATGGAAAGAATAAAGACTAGGCATGGGCTCAATAACCTGAGTTTCTTCTAAGGTTCACCAACCTACTGCCATTCAGGAATTTCCATTTTTCAGTGGTATCAGCGTAGCAACCCTTAACTCTTTGGGAGGCAGTCAAATGGAGGGTGTCAAGTTGATTGTATGTGACACATTTAACCATGAAAGGAGCTTCAGTTTTTCCATATTGGAACAAATAGCTATACTGGTTTGGACTTTCTTGCCCTGCCTACCATGCTTTTCCCAACAACCACCCATGAAATTTACTGAATGCCCTATCTCACACAATGATGTCATCTATATAATTAATTATTACTTAGTTATGCCTAAGACATAATTAAGGCAATAAAATAATTTTCATTGACTTTACTAGTCTTACCACATGCTGCTTCATCCAGAAAAAAACTGGCTGCATAAAATAGTTTGATGTCTTATTAAAGTATATTTTACAATATTAGCTGCAGACAACTTACAAAACTGAGATATCATCTTATAAAGTGATATATACTCTGAACCAAAAACAAAGACACTTCTTTACTTCTAAAGTCAATATTTAGAGATCCCCAAACCAGTGTGTGGGAATATAAGCTATTCCTTTTTAACCTGAGTGTTTTTGAAAGAAGGACCTGAAGCTAGGCACAGTGGCTCACGCCTGTAATCCCAGCACTTTGGGAGGCCGAGGCAGGTGGATCACCTGAGGTTGGGAATTCAAGACCAACCTGATCCACATGGAGAAACTCCTAAAAATACAAAATTACATGCCTATAATCTCGGCTATTCAGGAGGCTAAGGCAGGAGAATCGCTTGAATCAGGGAGACAGAGGTTGTGGTGAGCCGAGATTGCATCATTGTACTCTAGCCTGGGTGACGAGCGAAACTCTGTCTAAAAAGGAAGGAAGGAAAAGAAGGAAAGGAAAGAAAGACCTGTAAAAGCTTATGTAAGTTTTTTTTTTTGCTGAGTGAACTTGGGAGCAGAAAAGAGTAACAGAAAGAATGAATTAGAATGAATGAGGCAAACCCAATACAAGTGTGCATTTTTAAAAATTTTATTAAGTTCTGAGATGTATGTGCAGAATGTGCAGGTTTGTTACATAGGCATATATGTGTCATGGTAGTTTGCTGGACCCATCAACTCATCATCTACATTAGGTATTTCTCCCAGTGCCATCCCTCCCATAGGCCCCTACCCCCGATAGGTCCTGGTGTGTGATGTTCCCCTTCCTGTGTCCGTATGTTCTCACTGTTTAATATCCACTTATGACCGAGAATATGCAGTGTTTGCTTTTTCTGTTCGTGTGTTAGTTTGCTGAGAATGATGGTTTCCAGCTTTATCCATGTCCCTGCAAAGGACAAGAACTCATCCTTTTTATGGCTGTATAGTATTCCATGGTGTATATGTGCCACATTTTTTTTATCCAGTCTATCATTGATGGGCATCTGGGTTGGTCTAAGTCTTTGCTATTGTTAACAGTGCTGCAATAAACACAGGTGTGCAGGTATCTTTATAGTAGAGTGATTTATAATCCTTTGGGTATATACCCAGTAATGGGATTTCTAGGTCAAATGGTGTTTCTGGTTCTAGATCCTTGAGGAATCACCTACAAGTGTGCATTTTCAAGTCAGTCATCACTGTGGGCCAATAGTCTTTAGACTTGTAGTACAATCTAAGAAGCCTTATGACATGCATCTCAGAAAGTAGCTCCTGGGGACAAAGATTATGGAAACTTTTATTCATGGGCTTCTACTCCTACTGGAAAAAGGTGATTTAAGAGGTTTGACTCACTCACTCTTCTGGGCTGCACATGAATGAGTGCTGAATAGACTCCTGCATTGTCTGTAAAATAGCATCAGAGATGCTCTGGTACAAGAAACAAGAGGGACATGACACAGGCTCAAGATGAAGGGTTCTGTGTTGCATCTACACAAAGCCCACTGAAGCCTGCATGGAACTGGTCACCACTGCAGGGGCTTGAGTGAGAGTTAGGCCTGAGAGAATTTGAAGGGCACAATAGGAGTGTTTGACAGAGTTACTGTCTCAGATTCATTTAACCCATGAGTCTCAAAAATATTTTGTTTCCAGGTCTATGACTCTGAGTTTGGATGACTTAGAAATCTTAGTACTAAGGAAGAACTGTTTCTGTTGGGGGTCACAACAATGTCTTAACTGAATTGAAATAACTGTCATCAATTTTAGAAAAATGACTGTGAATTCTTGTTCTTGTGCTTTTCTTGCTCTTTTCATTCCATCAATCAAAATATTTTATATGTGGTATGTTAATGGTGGATAGCATTACAATTTAATCTACAGATTATACATTATTGAGAGAAGATTGCAACAGAACTGGAGAAATAATTAGCCAGAGTCCTGGCCATAAAGTCATAAAGTGACTGAGGAAAATGTGGGCCATTATCTACTATTAGAAAAGACTATTTTTGAATTACAAGGGATACTTTTATTGTAGGTTAGGCAGGATTCTTAATTTAATCTTTATAAATTTGAAAAATTATGTTGGTATTGGTCACACAAATGAGTAGGTGGTATATATAATGAAGTTCTGTTTGCTGCCATGCCTGTGGATTCTCCTTCCCATTTAGGGGAAATTCTCTGCCATACAAATCCTTTGGGAGGCAGAATCCTTTTCTCAGTGCACAAAATGAAAATGCCATGAGCTTGCTTTTTCAGCCTTCCTTCCATCTAAGATACAGCCTGCTTATCTAGATTCTGCCAGAATTTTTTATTTACTCTAGATATAGAGAATATAGGATTAAGGTTCTTTTCAATTAACTACAATTAAGATTCCTTATTGATACATTAACATAAAGTTTGGGAAATAAGACAAGTTCTACTTAGACTGACTGTATATGTATATATTCTCCCCATCACTTTCAGGTACACCAGACAAATGTAAATTTGGTCTTTTCATGTAATCTCATATTTCTTAGAGGCTTTGTTCATTTCTTTTCACTATTTTTTATCTAATATTGTCTTCTTGCTTTATTTCATTCAGTTGATCTTCAATATCTAATATCCTTTCTTCTGCTTCATCAGTTCAGCTATTGAAACTTGTATATGCTTCACAAAGTTCTCATGCTGTGTTTTTAGCTCTATCAGGTCATTTATGTTCTTCTCTAAACTGGTTATTCTAGTTAGCATTTTGTCTAATCTTTTTTCAAGGCTCTTAGCTTCCTTGCATTGGGTTAGAACATGCTCCTTTAGCTCAGAGAAGTTTGTTATTCCCCATCTTCTGAAGACTTTCTGTCAATTCATCAAACTCTTTCTCCATCCAGTTTTGTTTCCTTTCTGGTGAGGAGTTTGATCCCTTGGAAGAGAAGAGCTTTTCCTGGTTTTTGGAATTTTCAGCCTTTTTGCTCTGGTTTCTTCCCATCTTTGTGGATTTATCTACCTTTGATTTTTGAAATCAGTGACCATTGGATGGGATCTCTGACTGGACTTCCTTTCTGTTGATGTGGAAACTATTTCTTTCTGTTTGTTAGTTTTCCTTTTAACAGTCAGGCTCCTCTGCTGCAGGTCTGCTGGAGTCTGCTGGAGGTCTACTCCAGACCCTGCTTGCCTGGAATCACCAGCAGGGGCTGAAGAACAGCAAAAATTGCTGCCTGTTCCTTCCTCTGGTAGCTTTGTCCCAAAAGGGTACCGGCCAGATGCCAGCCAGAGCTCTCCTGTATGTTGTGTCTGTCAGCACATACTGGGAGCTGTCTCCCAGTCAGGATACATGGAGGTCAGTGAGCCACTTGAGGAGGCAGTCTGTCCATTATCAGAATTCGAGTACTGTGCTGGGAGATCTGCTGCTCCCTTCAGAGCTGCCAGGCAGGGGATGTTTAAGTCTGCTGAAGCTGAACCCACAACTGCCCCTTTTCCCAGGTGCTCTGTCCCAGGAAAGTGGGATCTTTATTTATAAGTCCCTTGATGGGCTGCTGCCTTTCTTCTGAGAGGCCCTGCCCAGCAAGGAGGGAGTCTAGTGACATAGTCTGCGTGCAGAGGCCTTGCTGAACTGCTGTGTGTGCTCCACCCAGTTCGAACTTCCCAGCGACTTTGTTTACACTGTGATGTTAAAACTTCCTACTTGAGCCTCAGCAATGGAAAATGCCCCTTCCCCCCACTGAGGTTGAACATCCCAGCTCAAGCTCAGACTGCTGTGCTGGCTGTGAGAATTTCAAGCCTGTAGATCTTAGCTTGCTGGTCTTCATGGGGTTGGGACCTGCTGAGCTAGATCCCCCTGGCTCCCTGGCTTTAGCCCCCTTTCCAGGGCAGCAAACAGTTCTCTCTCACTGGTGTTCCAGGAGCCACTGGGGTTTGAAAAAATAACTGTGCCTAGCTGGGTGTCTTCCCATATAGCCACCCAGTTTTGTGCTGGAAACTCAGGGCCTTGGTGTTGTAGGCAGTGGAGGGAATCTCCTGGTCTGCAGGTTGTGAAGACCATGGGAAAAGCACAGTATCTGGGCCAGAGTGCAGGTGACAGTCCCTAATGGCTTCCCTTGACTAGGAGAGGGAGTTCCCTGGCCCCTTGCACATCCCAGGTAAGGCAACACCCCACCCTGCTTTGGCTCGCCCTCCTTAGGCTGTACCCACTGTCCAACCAGTCCCAATAAGATGAAACCAGGTACGTCAGTTGGAAATATGAAGATCACTTGCCTTCTGCATTGATCTCATTAGGAGCTACACACCAGAGCTGTGTACTGGAGCTGTTCCTGTTTGGCCATCTTGACTGCAATCTGGCAACTCCTGTTTTTAAAACCATTCAATCTTGTGAGACTTACTCACTATTCCAAGAACAGCACAGAAAAGAACTGCCCTCCTTATTAAATTACCCCCCACCAGGTTCCTTGCATGACACATGGGAATTGTGAGAGTTACAATTCAAAATGAGATTTGGATGGGGACACAGCCAAACCATACTATTTCACATCTGGCCCCTCCCAAATCTCATGTCCTCACCTTTCAAAACAATCACGCCTTCCCAACAGTAGCCCAAAGTCTTAACTCATTTTAGCATCAATTGTAAAGTCCAAAGTCTCATCTGAGATAAAGCAAGTCCCTTCCAACTATGATCCTGTAAAATCAAAAGCAAGTTAGTTTCTTCCTGGATACAATAGCAGTACAGGCATTGGGTAAATACAGCCATTCCAAATGGGAGAAATTGGCCAAATCAGAGGGGTTGTTCCTTCAGCCCCTTTGTGTAGACAAAGCCCCATGCAAGTCCAGAATCCAGAGGGGTGGTCAAATCTTAAATTTCCAAAATGATCTCCTTTGACTCTATATTTCACATCCAGGTCACATCAACACAAAAGATGGGTTCTCATGGTCTTTGGCAGCTCTGCCTCTGTGACTTTGCTTAGTACAGTCTCCCTCTCAGCTGCTTTCATTGGCTGGTGTTGAGTGTCTGCGCCTTTTCTGTGCATACAGTTCAGGCTGTCAGTGGATCTACGATTTTGAGGGCTGGAGGACCGTGGCCCTCTTCTCACAGCTCCACTAGGTGGTACCCCAGTGAGGACTCTCTGTGGGGGCTCTGACCTCACATTTCCCTTCTGCACTGCCCTAGCAGAGGTTCTCCATGAGGGCTTCACCCCAGCAGCAGATTTCTGCCTGCCATCAGGGATTTCCAAACATCTTCTGAAATCTAGGTGGAGGTTTCCAGACCCCACTTCTTGACTTCTATGCACTTGTAGGCTGAACATCATATGGGAGCTGCCAAGACTTGGGCCTTGCCCCCTCTGAAGCCATGGCCCGAGCTCTGCATTGGCCCTTTTCAGCCATGGATAGAGCAGTTGGGATGCAGGATACCAAGTACCTAGGCTGCACATAGCATAGGGACACTAGCCCCAGCCCACAAAACCATTTTTTCCTCCTAGACCTCCTGGCCTGTCATGAGAGGGGCTGCTGTGAAGATCTCTGACATGCCCTGGAGACATTCTCCCCATTGTCTTGGGGATTAACATTTAGCTCCTTGTTACTTATGCAAATTTCTGCAGCTGGCTTAAATTTCTCCTCAGAAAATGGCATTTTCTTTTCTATCCCATTGTCAGGCTGCAAATTTTCTGACCTTTTCTGCTGTGCTTCCCTGATAAAACTGAGTGCCTTTAACAGCCTCCAAGTCACTTCCTGAATGCTTTGCTTCTTAGAAATTTCTTCTGCCATATGCCATAAATTATTTCTTTCAAGCTCATAGTTCCACAAATCTCTAGAGCAGGGGCAAAGTGCTTCCAGTCTCTTTACTAAAATATGACAAGAGTCATCTTTGTTCCACTTCCCAACAAGTTCCTCATTTCCATCTGAGGCCACCTCAGCCTGGACTTTATTGTCATATTGCTATCAACATTTTGGACAAAGATATACAGCAAGTCTCTAGGAAGTTCCAAACTTTCCCACGTTTTTCTGTCTTCTTCTGAGCCCTCCAAACTGTTCCAACTTTTGCTTGTTACCCAGTTACAAAGTTGCTTCCACATTTTCAGTTATCTTTTCAGCAGCACTCCACTCTACTGGTACCAATTTACTGTATTAGTCCATTTTATGCTGCTGATAAAGAAGTACCCAAGACTGGGCAATTTATAAAAAAGAGAGTTTAATGGATGTATATTTCCACAGGGTTAGGGAAGCCTCACAATCATGGCAGAAGGTGAAAGGCAATTCTTACATGGTGACCACAAGAGAGAGCTTGTGCAGGGAAATTCCTGTCTTAAAAACCATCAGATCTCATGAGACTTACTCACTATTAAGAAAAAATATGGGAAAGACCCACCCCCATGATTCAATTATCTCCCACCCACCAGGTTTCTGTGGGAATTGTGGGAGTTAAAATTCAAGATGAGATTTGGGTGGGGACATAGCCAAACCATATCACTATGGATCTGATGAACATCTAATATCCAGCATCTATAAGGAGCTTAAATTTACAAGAGAAAAATAACCTCATTAAAAATTGGGCAAAGGACATGAGCAGACACTTTTCAGAATAAGACATACATGCGGCCAACAAGCATATGAAGAAAAGCTCAACATCACTAATTATTAGAAAAATAAAAAATATCATGAGATTCTATCTCACACCAGTCAAAATGGCTATCATTAAAAAAATAAAAAATAACATGCTGGAGAGACTGCAGAGAAAAAAGAATGCTTATACACTTGTTGGGAGCATACATTAGTTCAACCATTGTGGAAAGCAGTGTGGTGATTCCTCAAAGAGGGAAAAACAGAACTACCATTTAACCCACCAGTCTCATTGCTAAGTATATACCCAAAGGAATATAAATTGTTCTATCATAAAGACACATGCACATCTATGTTAATGCTGCACTATTCACAATAGCAAAGACACAGAATCAACCTAAATGCACATCGATGCTAGACTGGATAAAGAAAATGTGGTATATAAACAGTATGGAAAACTATGGTAACATAAAAAAGAATGAGATCATCCTTCGCAGAAACACAGATAAAGCTGGAGGCCATTATCCTTAGCAAACTAACACAGGAACAGAAAAATAAATACCACATGTTCTCATTTATAAGTGGGAGCTAAATGATGAGAATGCATGGACTCATAGAAAGGAACAACACACACTGGGGCCTTTCAGAGTAAGGGAGATCAGAAAAAATAACCAGTGGGTACTAGTATTAATATCTGGGTGATTATTTAATCTGTACAATAAACTCCCATGACACACGTTTATCTGTATAACAAACCACATGTACCCCTGAACTTAAAAATGTAGGATTATATATATTTTATATATATATAAAATGAAATACTCTTTGGCCATAAAAAAGAATAAAATCCTGTTATTTGCAGCAACATGGGTGAAAGTTGGGGCTACTATGTTACAGAAATAAGCTAGGCACAGAAACACAAATACTGCCTGTTCTTACTCATATGCAACCTCTCCAGCATCTGTTATTATTATTATTTTTTAATGATAGTCATTCTGACCAGTATGAGATGGTATCCTGTTGTAATTTCTATTTGCATTTCTTTAATCAGTGATGTTGAGCTTTTCTTCATATGCTTTTTGGCCACATGTATGTCTTTTGAAAAGTATTCATGTCCTGTTGATGAACATATGTCATGTTCATATGTGGGAGTCAAAAATGTTCTCTCGTGGAGATACAGAGCAAAATGAGAGTTACCAGAGGCTGGAAAGGGTGAGTGTGTTGAGGGAGGGCATGAAGAGAAGTTAGTTAGGGGGAATGAATATATAGTTAGATAGAAATAATCTCTTACATATAATAGCAGATTACAGTGACTATAGTTAACAACAATGTATTGAATATTTAAAAGCAGCTGAAAAGGACTTGAAATATTTCCAACACATAGAAATGATACATGTTTCAGGTGATGGATATTCTGAATACTCTAACTTGATCACTACACATTCTGTGCATTTAATAAAATAGCATGTATATAAAAACATGTATCAATTAAACCACCCACATGCAACCGTATAGGAAAAAAATTTAAAAGAAAATCTAAGGACAACGTTCTATCTTGTTCTCTCCATTTTTTATCAGAAAACTTATAATACTGCTACTTTGACTTGCTTTTTCTAATTTATTTACAACTAACTTTTTTAAAGCTTAATAATAATACTTGTTATAATGATCTCTTCATCTGCCCTTTTGTGGAAAGTAAGAGGTCAAGAATATCTGTAGAGGAAAAGGAAAGATGAAGGGAATTACCCTGTAACAGTTAAGCACTGTCTGGCCACAGTCCATAAACATTTTTCAGATTTTATCTTAGATTTATTCTCTTTTTTTTTTTTTTTAAGACGGGGTTTCACCATGTTGGTCAGGCTGGTCTTGAACTCCCGACCTCAGGTGATCCGCCCGCCTTGGCCTCCAAAGTGCTTGGATTACAGGCGTGAGACACTGCACCCAGCCTCTAGATTTATTCTCTGCGTCTAGGTATATTAGTCTTATTTTGGAGGATTCAGGATTTTAAACTTTCTTCATACTTTTTATAGAAAATCTCAATAGATTGAAGGGAAATGTTTCATCATCATGCCGGAAATAAATGTAGTTAATGCTGTCTTCACCTCCAAATATCCAGGACAGAGGCATTTAATACTCTTAGCTACCAGAGCGTAGCCTGCTGACAGCACACACTAACCCCCTAGGATTGCCCTCAGACGGAGGGAGTTGTGACACCCAAAGTTATCCCCCCATCCTTGGACACAGCCCACATCTAGTGAATGGTTGATGCAGGGTACCAAAACCCACTTTCTTGCCTTGATTGGGAACATTCAACATTCATTGAGAGGCCATTTGTGTCATGGCTCCTATGTGATTGGCTGATGTCTTGGTAACAACTGCACCATGCTTCACCTTCTCCATCAGCTTTCCTGTATTCTTTCTTCCATGTTGTCTCCTTCTTCCTTTTCCTCCCTTCTTCCCTCCTTTCCTTCTTTCCTTCCTTCCTTTCTTTCCCCCTCTTCTCTTTCCTTCCTTGCTTCTCTCTCTCTCTCAGAGGCTCGCTCTGTCACCCAGGCTGCAGTGCATTGGTATGACTATAGCTCACTGCAGCCTTGACCTCCTGGGCACAAGCCATCCTCCCACCTCAGCACAGGTGTGCGCCACCACACTCAGCTATTTTTTTTTTTTTTCATATAGAAAAGGGGTCTGGCTATGTTGTCCAGGTTGCTCTTAAACTCCTGGGCTCAAATGATATTCCTACCTCAGCCTCCCAAAGTGCTGGGATAACAGGCATGAGCCACCACACCTGGCTCATGTTTTTTTGAACACTTCTCAATAAAGTTCTAACTTAGTCTGTTTCTTATGCTACAGTACAACCTGCATTACAATCATGTCCACAAAATGGAGAGATGGAATGGTAAACCTTTTCTCCATGACATCACTGCTCTGCACTGGCAGAAACTATAACCCTGTGCCACTTTGTTGTCCATAGCCCATGTGGGATCTCATCATGTGGGCTGAGGTTCAGACTCTCAAGTGTTTGATGCATGGTAGTTAAAAGCATAACAACTTAAAACATAGTGATAGTGAAAGAAAAGAAAAAGTTAAAGTAGGTCTCTCATGAGAATTGGGATTTCTGTCTACTTTGTGAAGATAATTACTTTACAGTTTTTTGTTGTCTCTAGAAGAAAAATAAAAACTAAAATAATTTCAGAAATGTGAATATAGTAGTGATGGTTCCAAGGATTAAAACTACTTTGAGAATGAAATAGTAAATTGCTTCTGGGTCAAAGGCAGGATTGATAATCCATAGACTGTTGCTTTTGGAAAGAATTTGTCATAATGAAGGAGAAGGGAAGTCCTAAGATAGGAATGGTCTGGGTCAGACTGTGATTGGGCTGTAATGTTGAGAGGGGTGAGAGCTAGACAGTGAAGGAGCTTTTCTGAGATATTGTGACATTTGGCAAGGTTGAACTATGTTATGAGCCTGGTTGTGGAGCAAGATCCTGAACTAGGAAGAGTGCACTTCCCCTTTCTTCTGAATGGAATACAGCTCACCAACAACTGGCAGCTATAAAGGGTTTGTTTTTTTGTTTATTTCCCCCATAGTAGTCTCTCATTAGATGAAGCTCTAGACAGGAAAACTATTGGATTCGTCTGCTCCCTGTCCTCCTTTCTTAGCTTTTATAGCCCAGTGGTTAAAACTACTGACCTGGGAGCCAGAGTGCCCATGACATCTTGGCTCCACTGCTTGCTTAGTTAGCCACTGTGTGATTTTGACCAAGTCCCTCTCCATGCCTCAGTACCTTCCTCTGGTAAAATGGGAGCAGTAATAGTATCATACCTACTTTGTGAGTTTGTTTTAGTGATTTAGTAATTTCTACATATAAGGTATTTCCTGCCTGGCCCCATACTAAGCACTTAATATGTGTTAGATAGTCATTATTACTATTGTTGTTATATTAACATTTTTTAAGTTTTTGATATTTTGGAGGGTTATATATTTACTATCAATTCATGCATGAGTAATAATAATGTTTGCCTTCTTTCTAATTCTCATATCTGTTGTTATAGTTTCCTTAACAGATTGGCTCTGTTATAAATACTCATAAAATAGTTGCATGATAAAAATAGCATTGTGTTTGATTAGCTGTAACAAAGATGATTCAAAGAACAGACAGGTAAGAGACCAAGGGGATAGTGAAGTGCTGTTAATTTGGGTGAAATGTGTCAATGAACTTTAAAAAGGAGATTAAGGAAGTAGGTAGGAGGGAACGTGGCTGAGAAATATTTTAGATATTTCTCTGCAAATAAGTGAGAGAGAAAAATAGAAAGGACTGCAAGCCTTCAAACCTGCAGCAAGAGTATCTACTTGTTATATGTTTAATAGGAAGAAAAATTGATTATAATTCAGGCATCTAAAAAGAGATAAGAAAAAAGGATATTAATATAGATATGGTGTGTAGTTCTAAGTATGTACTTTCAAGGTAAATTAAGAAATATTTCACTTGCACATTAAATAATCTGAACTCTAGTTATATTTGAAATATGATAATTAATATTAGCAGTATTCTTTCATAATTTCCAAAGCAATTTTATGTAGATTGCTTTGTACATTTTGTGTGGAATAGTAAATATAAGAATGCCTTTTATTTGTGTAGCACTTAAACTATCCCATTTAATAATCCCACCCCTACCATACATTTCTTCTTATTCTATTTATGCACCATGAAAGCTTTTGAACTTGTACTTATCTGGACACAATATGCTGCTTCACACTTTTTTTTGGTAACCCACCTGTCTGGAGGATTTCTAATTCATCCTTCAAACTCTTGTTACTGCAAGACATGGCCTTCATCTGCTGGATGTGTAAATGTGTTTGTGTGTGTGGGGGATCGATGTAAGTTATCAAGAGAGAAGAAACTGGTACTGCCACCTTTACTTGGTTCCATGAGATCAACTAGGAATCTTTGGTCTTCCATGGATCATTCCTGGCAATACCCAATATCCCTCAATAAGCCAAATCCACATTCACAGGTGGAAAATTCACTGCTGAAAAAGAAGAGTGGATTTTCTTGTGGTGCTCAGTTTAGCCAGGAAGCCCAATTTTGATAACTTACATCACAGCTATGCAGATACTTACTGATTAGTGAACTGAATTTTTTTAAATTTCATGAAAATATAATACCTTTAACTTTCTTAATGATAGCAAAGAACAAACAGTACATCTTTAAAAAGTCTAAACTTTGATGTTTAGTCAACAAAATAATATTTCTCACAAAATTTTCCCAAAAATATTATTTATAGCTTGAGTTTATTTTTGTTTAAAATATATACTTCTTAAATAGGTTAAGTTTCCAAGGAGTAAAATTGAGTCAGGTGTCCCATGGAAGGAGAAAAATTGTGTTTAAATAAGGATCAAAAAATTTGAAATGTTTTTTAATTTGTGAACAGCTTTTAAAGCTTATGTGTATTTTTAGGAGGATTTTCCAAAATAAATTGAGAAATGTTGATCTGTAAATAAAATATTCATAAAAGAGATAAATGATATTCAGAGTAACAAACAAATACATCATGGAAAACTGTTTAAAAATTGTATCAATTACAAATCCAAAATGGCATACTCAGTAATTCAAGAATCATCAGTCTTTCTAAATTATCAGACCAGTGGAATTTGGGTTTCCTTTTCAGTAGACTCTGGGACATACATTTCTATCAAGTATGCAGCTTCAGGCTACATTTTAGCTTGCTTCATATTTGGACTATTACTTACTTACACATGTTTATTTTTCCTTAGAATTTTAATTGTCTATCTGTCTTACTGACAGAAAAGGTATATGCCTTCTTCTTTTTGTATTAATCATAGTCATTTTAATCATAACATTTATTTAATGGTATCACTTATTCTTGAACATACTCTTCATAGAGCCTTCTGACTTTTGGTTCAAGTTTGTACCAACTTAATTTGTGAATTTACATCTGTGCCAATTTCATAAATAAATCATGAATTGCAGTCTAACCTCTATCTCTTCCCCAGTAACTCAAAGAAAAGGGTCACTTTCTGTTTTGTCTAAAACAATCAGAATAACCTTATCCTTCTTGCCCATGATTGGTTTAGGGATATGGATGTCAGACAATTCTGGCCAATGAGAAATAAAACTAAATCTGCAAAGACTTCTGGGATAGTTTTATTTACTGATTAAAAGCAGAAAGAGGGAGTGAGTAAAGAAAAAGAGAAATTTTCTTTTATTCTGGATAACTTGCCCATATCTAAATATGATATCTGAATTGCACTGGCCATTTTGTGATCCCAAGGTGAGCTTTTCAGAAGGTGGCAATATAAAAAGTTGAAAAGAATTTAGATACTTGGTGACAAAATGGAACCAATGAATTAACCAATTCTGATATTTCTCTAACTCAGGATGTTCTGATTTTTGAGATAATTTTTAAAAATTATTTAAACCAGTTGAATTTGGGCTTTCTGGTGTTTATAGCTAAGAACATTTCAACTAATTTGCAGACAATTCAGAATTTCTTTTATCAGAATTCTAGGTTCATTTTCCAACTCTGTCTCTTATGTCTTGCTTTTTCTTTAATTTCTTTTTTGTTTTGCCTACATTTTTTAAAAAATAAGTGTTTTCTCTGAGTATATGTGACCTACACTTCCTGGTTCATTGCATGTTTGAATATATATTTTATATATATTATAAATATATGTTTTATATATATGTGTATTTATATTATACTTCATTGATACTTTAAATGGATATACTATTTTGTTTCTAAGCCATTTTCCTGCAAAACTTTGAGGACAATGCTCCTTTGACTTCTGACTTCTAATGTTGCTTGTAACACACCTCATGCAACCTTGATTTTCATTCATGTATGAGTAAGCTAGATAATCTTGGTATTTTTTTCTCTAGATTCTTATAGTTTTAAAATCTGATGAGACACTTCATTTGTTCTCTTTTATTTTGTTCTAGGAATCTCTTATAATCTAAGAATAAGGAATTTCTTTGTTCCAGGAATCTTTTATAATCTAAGAACAAGTATATTAAGCATAGAGAAATTTTGTACTGTTCCTCTAATGATACTCTCATTTCAATTTGCTATTGAAAGTCTGATTAGATAGATTATCCTACCTTCCATATCTCTTAAAATTTTTTTATCTTTTATTCTTATCTCTTTTATTCATTATTTTTATCTTATTCCATATTTTCTTGCACTAAGTTCCTCAACTTTATCTTTCTAATAAATAATAATGTTATAATAATAAATACAATGATTACCTATGTACCAGATTAATATGGAATACTCCCAACAACTTCAAGTGGTAGAAACTAATATAACTCCTTTTTAGAGATAAGGAAAGTGATGTGCAGAGATTTTAAGTAACTGTCCAATGTGACATTGCTACTAAGTGACCAACTATGGATAAATGTAGAGATTGTGACTACAGATTTATATTTTTAAGAATTATTCTATCCTGGTTCACTATTTGCCAGCAAAGAAGTTGTGAAGGAAACATAGAGATTATTGTTTAAGAGGTAAAGCAGGACACTGCTCCTAGTTGCCTCAGTATTTTCTCAAAGAGGCTTGCTAAAGTCAGCAGTCTGTGACTATCACACAGACTGGGAAGACTGCCAGGTCAGAGAAGTCTAGAATTGTAGCTTCTTCCTTTTATTAAGATAAGGAACAATCACAATATTCAGAAGTTTCTCTATTAACATGTGAGAATTTGTTGTTATATCACTGGTATGGTTTGACTGTGTCCCCACCCAAGTCTCATCTTGAATTGAAGCTCCCATAATCCCTACATGTCATGGGAAGGACCTTGTGGGAGGTAATAGAATCATGGTGGCAGGTTTCTTCCCATGTTGTTCTTGTGATATTGAATAAGTCTCATGAGACCTGATGGTCTTATAAAGGGCAGTTCCCTGCACATGCTCTCTTGCCTGCTGCCATGTAAGACATGCCTTTGCTCTTCCTTCACCTTCCACCATGATTTTGAGGCTTTCCTAGCCATGTGGAACTGTGAGTCCATTAAATCTCTTTTATTTTATAAACTACCCAGTCTTCGGTATTTATTCATACATAGCAGCATAAAAGTGAACTAATACAATCACTGTGACATTATTCCAAATTTTTCCAAGTCACTAGGTTATAACAGTCCAGGCCATTGCTTACCACATGTTTGCTATAGGACTTTATTTTCTTTCTTTTTACCCTTTAATCCTAAAACTTCTTCTGGGAAGCATCCTTATTCTCTGTGATAACTTTTTCCTATATGTGTTTTGGGTTACAATCAATAACAACTCATCTGCTTTCTAGTTTTTATACATTATCCACACTGTCCTGGAGATTTCAAGCAATCTTTATCATTGTTAAAGCTGTTATGAATTTATTAATCTTTGTATAATTGTATTGTCATTTAGGTAGTAGCAGTGGAGAATGGGGAGATGAATGTGCTTGGCTCCGCATTTCCAACCATGTATAATAACTTAAATTCCTATAATTCCTGAAATACTGATTCAGATACACATCATTCTTTGAAGAAACCTTTGGACTCTGGAGTATGGAATAAGGAAAAATCTTTCCAGGAAACTTACTTCAATCATTATTTATGAGAGAGAAATAGACAAATTTACAAACTCAGCACAAAACTAATGCATATGCTCCTGGAATGCAAACTTCAGGAGAGTACATCTGCCTCTGCTGGATGTACTGTCCATTTGTTATGCTACACTCCACACAACAGAAATTCTATCATTCTGCTTTGAGTGAAAGAAGAAATGCCTAGTTCTTGGCCTAAAACACAATTGCATTTGGCAGCAGATGTGTCATTAAATCTTTTTTTTTTATTTGGCCATTTTAGTTTATTAGTCTCTATTAGTCCAGGCAGCACTTTTAGAACGATGATTCATCTCTTCCCTAAATAAGAAAAAGAAGGGATCAAATCCAGTAAATAAAATATCTAACCCATCAACAAAAAGAAAGAATTTATGTCACTACAACTGCCATTGGCTTTGATGTATTCTTACTGGAAATTTTACCACAATCTTTGGCTCACTTTTAATCAATTAGATTTCCCCCTAGCATGTCAAATGCTTTAATTTAGTTTTGGCATTTAATATACGGGAAAAGCCATTTGTTTCTATTTCTATGTATGCCCCTGAATCTATAAACATTATCCCTTAAATTACTTTTGATTCCAAATTGAAGAATTAGATCACTTCATTTGAATTGTTCCTAGATATTGTGTTGGGAATCATAATCAAACTTCATGGAGGAAGCTCTTGGATGATCAGCAGGGATGGTGGCAGGTTGCAGAGATTCTTTTCACTCACCTCAAGGATGCTGAGAAAATTGTTCACCAGCTGTCCTACTCAATGTTGACTGTACATATTGGCCAAAGGGAGCTATCACCTAAATTAATAGCTGTTCTTTGCTAGACTGGGAGGATGTTGTTGTTGCTGCTTTTTGCCAGAATGCAGATACTTTGACACTCAAAACTCTTTTGTCTGCCAGATTCTAAGTAGTGAGGGATATCATTTTTTATTTTGCTTTATTTTTTTTTTCTGTTGTGTGGATCACAGGTAATTTCACCAACTAGAAATGTGAATGAATTGTTGGCTCCATTAGTGATCTCTGTCAGTTCAGTGCCAGTGACATTTAGGCAGAAAGATCATTTGTCCCTGATCTTTCCATTTCTAGTGTTCGAAAGAGTAAAGCTTCAGTATGAATAAAAACAGTAAAACACATAAAGCAACTGGTGCAATAATCTTAATAACAAAAAATAACACTGTCACTTTACACTTCATCTCTTTGCATTGCTTTTTAAAATATGAATTTCTTATGGCTTCATTTCCTCAAATGTCACTCTTTAATCTTTTTTTATTCCTCATGTTAAAATAATATAATATCCAGTATGGCAGTCTTCATCACAGGATGTTTATTTATTATATTTTGCTGCTTGTCTAAACTATTTCTTTACTTTCCTTTGTCAGATTGAGAGTGAGGTATTTTTTCTGCAGCAAAACTGTGTAGTTTAAGAACCTCACAGTAAATTTTTCTGACTATGGACTGATATTTAGATTGAAGCTTCCTTAATGCTCTGTGATAATGTTTGTTTTATATATGCATATTTCCTTTGCCTATTCTTATCTATTGCTACCCTGTGCTTAAAATTACATTTTATTTTACCTAAGCCCATGTGATATTTTGTGCAGATGTTCACACCTATTCATTATTTTCTCCAGAAATATGAATTTTATATCTGTACAAAAGGACCCCTTAGGGATTGGAAATAATTATTTTTTCACTAATGGATCTGCTGTACTTATTGGTATAAATTATTTGGATAACCACACTATTAGAACTAAAATTCCTGTTTGCCTTAATTTTAGTACTATAAATAGAATGTCTGCAAGAATACCATTGGAGACAATTTTATCTCAAAAAATAAATAATGAGGAAAATGACTACAGAAAACACAAATGTAATAATAATGTTAATGGCAGCAATAAACATATACACTGCAGCTTGAGCAACATGGGTGTTGGCTTTTGTAGCAACATTTGATTAATTGTTGTTTTTCTTCCAACTGGTAAAGAAAAGGCTAGAGGAAGTGCAGAAGACAATTTTTTCTTTTTTCATAATGAGCCAATCCAAGAAATAAAAGCCATATTTTTCCATAGGATTACAGGTTTTTAAAGTGGTCATACTGTGTGTAAATATCTTTTCCTCTGTCTCACCTCGGAGTCAGACCATTAGCAGTAATTCATAACTAGGACCTGGGTACATGGCATAAATCTGTTTGTTTATTGGTTGTTTAATTTTTGCCTTGTTCCAGAAAAGATTTTTTTAAAACACTTAAAAAGATATACATAAGATGTAATTATATAATATAAATTAGGAACAAAACAGTAAAGAGAAACGTAAAATAGAGCCAGACATTAGGTTAAAAATTAATGACAAAATCAACCACACAGTTCATGTTAGTAGGCTTATGACAATTATTGAGGACCCTCAATAGGAGATTCTGAAATAAAAGATTTATTTTATCTATTTATGTATTTATTTTTTTACATATTAAAGGTATAATATCAAGAAAAAATGCTTTTGTGTAACTTGAAAATCTTGGATTCAAGTTTGAGTTTAACAACTGTTAAAAGAAAAATCTTAGATAAATTTAATGGAGTCTAATTGAGCAAAGAACGATTCATCAATCAGGCAGCACCAGAACCAGAATAGGTTTAGAGAGACTGGCTGTGCTGTGTGGTCAAAGAAAATCTGTGAACAGAGAAAGAAAAGTATTGTACAGAAAACAAAAGTGAGCTACAGAGAACAACTGGATTGGTCATAGCTCAGTGTGTGTCTTATTTGAACATAGTTTGAACGTTTGTCTGCCTTTGATTAGCCGAAACTTGGTGATTGGTACAAGGGTAGATTACAGCCTGTTTACACATCCAGTTAGGTTACAGAGCACTATGTATGGAACAACTTTTAGGCCAAACTTAAAATATGCAAGAAGGCAGCTTTTGGCTAAACTTAACACCACCCAAGGAGATAGAGGAAGTTGTAAAGCAGTGAAGAAAGCATAGAGTTTTCTATGTCTCTTTTAAATAGCTTATATTTTGAAAATCTGAGATATATATTTTAATTGAAATGAACATTTTTAAACACATCAAAGGATAAAATTATCTATAATTAAATTATGGGAGTGATGCATAAGAAGTAAAAAACCTCTAAAAAATAAGTAAAGAAAAGTTCAAGAATGATATACTTTGAAATGTTAACAGTTTTTACTTTGGGTGAAGTGTATCTTCTACAATGAAGATGCATTCATTTGTAACGAGATAACTAATAAATTTTGTTTTCATAAAACATAAACATAATGATCATAGCTTTGGCATCCAGATGATATAGAATATATAAGAAACATGAATGCATATAGACCACATATACAAACTCAATAAAATGACATGCAGTATAGCATAAACAAATATGAAATTTGTACATATGTCATATTTTATCTTTTATCATATGTTATCTTCAGGTCAACTCTTCATCATTGTAAGATTTATTATCCCAATTTTATAGTTGAATTCGTCCAACTGCCTGTTCAACTTTTCAACTTGGATACCTAGTAGAAATCTCAATCTCAAAGTACATTAAAAAATGAACCTTTGATATTTGGCCTTCCTCCCCAAGTGGTTTAACCCACAGTCTTCCCCATCTCAATTGCTATGACCCCATTGTGTCATTTAGCCAAAAATCTCAGTTATTCTTGACTCTCTTCTTTATTTCCGTTCCACATTTAATCTACAAGGAAATCTCATTTTCTCTATCTTGAAAATACAGTCATATTTTGCCCACTTCCTATTACTTATATCACTATCACTTTAACCTAAGCCATCATTATCTCTTCCCAGATTCACATAATATACTTCCCAAAAGGTACCCCTGCTTCTAACCTTGCCTGCCCATGATGCAATATAAACAGAGCAGTCAGAATGATTGTTTTAAAATGCAAATCAGACCATGTCACTCCTCTACTCAGGATGTGTGAAAAACCTGGAGTTTTTCCTATGTTATTGAATGGAAAACAGAGTCCTACAATAAACTAGAAGCCTTCCAAGTTCTTCTGTCTGTCCTCATTGTTTCTCTGACCTCATTTTCTCTTTCTGCCCCTGCTCATTTTATTCCAGACACATCTGACTCTTCGCTCTTTCAAGGCCTTTGCATAGGATGAGATTTCCTTTGCTGAGGTTGTGTGTTCCCAGGTAGATAGATGGCAAACTCCTTTATCTCCTTTAGGACTTTTCTAAAATATTGTCTTTGTAATGAGACCTAATCTAACAACCAAAGTTAGAATTGCAACCTGTCCTGATTCCCCTCATCCTCTTTACTCTATTTTTTAAAATCACACTTAGCGACTTATAGTATGTTATATAATTTACTTATTATTTACTTAGTATATTTTGAAATGTCTAGGTGTCTGTTTCCTCCTCCTAGATCGTAAGGCTTTTCTTTGTTCATTGTTGCATTTCAAGCATGGAGTTGGCACTTACTAAATTTTCCTGAATTTTCTTATGCAAACTTTGGTTTTTGAAAGTTTAAATATCTTGCCCCAATTCAAAAGAGACAGATTTAAATAGCTCTTAATTCAAGTCCCTTCAACCTTTTAACTGTTCTATAGGGCTATAATTAATACCTTAAGAAAGGTACAAATAATGAAGAAGAATTATGTTCAGTAGGATGAAGTCAAGAAGTGTTACCTGAAAGAGTTACTGACCTTGGAGGATGGAATGAATTCCAAGTTAAAGCAAGGGAAAGGGCATTCTAAGAAGAAGGAAAAGAATGAGCGGAAGCATACATGGAGCTGTTCAGGAGATGTGGCTGAGAAGCAGCTCATGGGCTGGATAGATCAGAGTATATGGGGCATAAAAGACTAATGGGAAATGAGGCACAATTGGTTGGCTACTGCTTGCTGAGGGAAGCCTTGGACACTAGGGTGACAACTTAGTATTTCATTTAGTAGTCACTGTAAAGCCATTTGACATTTTCAAGCAAGGAGGTGACACAATTGAAGATAAGCTTTAGAAAGATCAATATGTCACTTGAGAGTAGAATACATTGGAGTTTGAAAAGGATAGGTAGGGGGTGAGTTAGAAGGCTATTATGGTTGTCCAAGTGAGGAGTAATGAGGGCTTCTGTAAGGACTGTGTAAGTGGGAGTGGAAAGAAGGGAAGAGGTACAACCTTTTGAAGGCACAATGAATAGAAGGAAGTGGGAGGAATATAAATTGGCAACTAGTATTAGGAGTGTGAGAAGACAGGCTAAACATGATGACAAAGGTTTTAAACTAGAGTGACTGAGCAAATAGAAAATTACAAGGAGCTAGTTTAGGAGGATCTGTTATGTCCTCTTTCTAGAAGCTGCACTGAAACTACTGAGAGATCAGGTTTGCAAAAAAAACAAAAAACAAAAAAAGCCCTCCATTTGACCTGGAGGGCAGCAATCCTCCTCCCAGCATTCTTCTATGTCCCTATTCACTTGTATGAGTGTTCCATCCACTTATGTACTGTGAATAGAAAAATGTCTTTTACGTGATTGTTTTCAAGCACTGGTATAGTTCACTGAATATATAAGATGCAAATTTTACCTTCTAACACATAGGAAAATGTTTCTAGGGAATTTGAGTTCCTGTGGGGTGTGTGTGTGTGTGTGTGTTTGTTTCTTAATGCATTGTAGTTGAATGTATCAACCCCAATCTCTATTCCTAACAGCACTTGTTCTTAAGGCGTACTAACTTAGCTATAGTAGCCTTCTCCTTGATGCCTCTTTTTATTACCTTGTTCCATCTCAACTAGGTCAGGACAGGACTACAAAAATACCTTAATTGCTATGATGATGGGAACTGAATTAATCTATAGCAGATGAACGAGGATAATAAAATCATTTTCTTTTCTCTCAATGGTCTGTGCAGCATCATCTCTTCTGATACACTTCAGTGTCTGACCTTTTAAACTGACAGGATGTTCACTGCTGAGGCTTTTTAAAGACATCTATCTCTCCACAGAAAAATGGAAGCCAGACATCCAAGACCGACTTATATTTGTCTGTGAATCAAGCTGTCATTTTTGTTCTGCCAGAGTCTGTTATCACGTCTGGACAAGTAATTATTCTCTAGGTTAGGTTCTTACAACCTTGAATTTTTAGGAAAGTCCTTGAGACTGAAAGCAGTCACTCTCTTACTGCTACACAGTTCATGCATATTGGTGAGTTATGTGGTGGCTTGGCAGCTATTACTGCTTTTAAGCATTTAGTCTATTAAGCACACAATTCTTTTAACTTCGCAAGAGCTTCTAGCTTCCATCTGTTTCTCTTATTTATTAAATCCCTATTTAGTTCTCCTATGGCATTTAGGCAACTGGTAGTGTATTCCCTAAAGAATAAGTGTAAGCTGGGGCATTGATGGACATGATGGAGCAAGAACAATTCACAAGCTTCTTTAAATTCCTCATATAACCCAGATAGAATCATGAAGTGGCAAAAAAGATGGTTTGCAACTTTTCTCTTTCTCTACTGGAAATAAAGGAACCTTGTTACATATTGCTAAATGAAACATGGGCACAGCAAAATCAGGTGGAGTTGGCGACAAAGAACAGGAGGTCCCAGATTCATTTGCAGATATTGGAAACACACTTCAGTACTACGAACATGAAATTTAATTCAAGTGATGCAGCTCACCTAAGTTGCTAAGCATTTCCATATCAAGTGAGAATTCAAGAGTTTCCAATGAAAACCTTAGGTCAGATTTCAGGGGTAGAAAGTCCTCAGTGAGAGATTTAATAATGTATAAAGAGGCCTGCACCTCCTACAGGATTCTGTTTGAAATAAGAGAATATCTAGAATAAAATTCTCATTACCTACTTCTTGGAAGAGAAACCATTTGCAGGCAGTTAGACAGTCACTCAGTCACAGATATTTTGTAGTGTGAACCTAAGTTTGGTTGTTTGATAATATTTTGACTACATTTTGAAAAGTCTTTCCTCCTTTATCATCCTCATTTTTCCTTAGAAAGTCACAATCATAGGCAGAAGCTCACTCTACCCCTTCTTGCTCTCCAGCCCCAGTGACCCTGCTCCTGAGGATGTCATGATCAGTAGGGACTGGTACATTATCCAGAAATTGAATCTTTAAAATGTCATCAATAATATAAGGTCATGGCTCAATACCCAAAATAAAGATTGGAAGGGACAGGAGGACTGAGAGTGAGAGCAGGGGGCTCAGTCCACATTGTAGATGGATAGGAATGAAGAGGAATGCATGCTTTCTAGTTCCGAAGAACGATAGCACAGACAAAGGGGCTGCATAGATCCTGGTGCACATCTTCATCTCGAAGTGATATATGACCTTGACTGCTCACCATCTCTTCATATTTCAGGATGAATGACAACCATTTCCTCTTCTGTCATTTATGCATGAAAGACCCAAATAATCTGTATCATTAGGTAAAGCACTATTAAAACAAAATATACTTATAACATGATCACAAGTTTTTCCCAAATGGATGTCAGAAAGGCACTAAATTTAAGGAAATCAGACTGCTTCTAAGAATTGCACTTTCTTTTGTAAAATCTGCTTCCTCCTTTAGCCTTGGAAATAGCTATTTTGTGTTGTGAGAGCCTCATTTGAATACTTTATAATAAAACAAAGAATATAGGACACTCGATTCATTAAAAACATTCACATGAAACATGGCTACTATTATGAGTATCTTTATAAATGCACATACTTGACAGCAGTTATTCAGTGACAGCAGTATGACACAGGCACATCCTTATCAGCACTTCCTGGTCCCCCAAGGTTGCATCACTTGTGTGGCATTTGTTGCAAGGATAACTTGTGTCCCTCATTTCTACTTTTCCTTATGCCTCTTTCATTTAGGACTAGAGCAAGAACAGCTGCCCAGTCACTGTTTTGTTTTTTTTTTTCTTAGTCTTTGGACGTATAGAGCAGTGATTTTCAATGCTTTGCCATTTGTTTGCAAATCAGTTGTTGAGTTTCCAATATTAAACGACTCTCATTATTTCTCAAAGTAATTTTTGTCTACCAATATGTCCAACCAAAACAAGCAGGAAATTCTAAGAACAAATTTGTTTTCCGTACCATGTAATCTAAACAATTTGAGGAAAGAAACAATTTTTAGTTGTCTTTTAGGCTTAAATTGTGTGAGATTAAAAGAATTCTTCTTAATCTTCCCATTCTATAAGCTTGTGGTTAAATTTTTTTCTAAATATTGTACTCTGAAGGCCTTAATTATTCAGAAAGAAAATTCAATTTCTTTAGGAAATTATCTTCCTCTTTCTTAGGAATCTGAACTTTGCCAAACAGAAACAACAAATAGGAAATAGGGTGTCTTTTTGAAGCAATTGGAAAAGCCAGAATGCCATCTTTCAACTTGCAGTGTGCATTACCAAATGGGAACTGTTTTCTACAAAACATAAAAGGTTATTTTCCATGTGTTACTTGGCTTAGTGCTTGAAAAAAAAACTTTCATAATTAGAAAAAAAATTATTAATTGAACTCCACAGCATGTCTCATCTTATCCTCAGGAAAATGCTTTATTTTTGGATAAGGGCTGGGGAGTGCAGCAGTTATACATTAGATGGGTATAAACAAACATGCACCTTGAGGTACCGTATACAGGTTGGCATTACAGCAATAATGAAACTGTAAAAATAAGCTTTAGGATAGAGTTCTCTAATAGGCAACTTCAAAAAAATATTTTTGCTGTTGAAAGCTGTTTTCAGAAAACTGGAGGCACAGAGTAAATGTTATTCCAAGGTTATTATGCCCGAGTTCTGCTCTCAATTTGGGTGCTGTATTCTTTCTTTTTAAACTTTTTCCCTGAAATATGGGGGATGTCTAGGATTCAGTTGTTTTAGGACATAGGCAAACCTGATACATCTACTCTGTTTCTGTGTTTGTGGTAAGATTTGAGCCCAGTGTCCTCAAAAGGTGTTTCACTTGAGCTGTCTGGATTCAAAGAAGTTCTTTTAATATACATCACTGAGTTTTACTTAAAGCTGTCTATTATAGTGGCTGCTACCTAAGACTATTGTGTAACCATTGCCCTTGGTTTGTGGAAGGACATGTCTGTCTTTGCTCTTGATCATACCATCTGCCCACAGAAGGAAAATTTCCAGGCCAGTAATTATGTTTTGCAACATCCACATTTTTACCATCCCCCACTACATAGCAGGCAAAAAAGCTACTGTTATATCACAAAGATGACTGTTTACAATTCCATCCTTTCTGTTGGTGATTGAGCCCTTGGCAGGTGGTGGCTCTTTGGAGAGGCTGACATTTGGGATTTCCCTTGCCAAGGTAGAGGCAGGTTCACAAAGGCTAGGGGAAGTTCTTTACTGAACAGCAGTGACATCCTAGCAGTTTGGACACTGCACTAATGCCACATAAGCAATCAGTACAGAAATGCCCTTCTTACCTTTTACAACATAACCACTGTGCTGAAGTACTGACTTCTGAAAGAAGCTAAAGACATTTTCTGGACAGTGCTACCCTGAATACAAAAATACTTCAGAATGCCACCCCCTGCAACTTAAAACCCAGCTCCAAACAAATAGCTCCACTCCAATCAAGTCAGAGGAAGTTAGTCAATATCTCTCTCTCCATGACACTGGGGATTTTCTGGTAAGTCATAATTCAACCCTTTGTTAGAGGGGAGAAAAAAATGTAAATTAAAAATCTCAGCCAAGCCATTCCCAGCAGCAATAACCAAACTCTCTGCTGGCAAAACAAGAGGCCATCAGACTGCTATCATAACCTCTCTGTTTGCTATCAGTTTAGACCACAATTAATTTAAAATTTCTGCTTCCAAAGTAACATAAGGGAATACAATAATCCCAATTTACTTTTTTAATAAAAAGCTTAAGTGGAAAGAGCCCACTGGGAATGCTCAGCCTGGGCCAAGGTAATTCTCATCATGAGGAGAGGCGCCCGTTTAAAATGCACAGTCACAGGACAGCCGGCGTCTCTTCCCAGAATGCTTCCTCTGGGCTTAAGTAGATTCTTTTATCTGTTTTTCTCTTTGTTTTTTAAAAAAGCAAAGTTGGACTTGCAAACACTAGCAACAATTTCCTTAGAAAAGCAGGTCTAAATAATCAGAAGTCCCTGTTCAAAGAATGCTCTCCAAAAGCTATAGGGAGCAGAGGAATTAAGGAGCTGATCATAAAATAAAACACAGAAAACATATAAAGCATTCAAACAGAAGGCAGGATCTCCCTTCATGAACAGTTGGACACATCAGCCATAGCAGAGCAGGACTGGGCAACTGGATATATACAGAGAAATGGGGG
The DNA here is from genome assembly GCA_036589455.1 of Ateles fusciceps. NCBI lineage: Eukaryota > Metazoa > Chordata > Mammalia > Primates > Atelidae > Ateles > Ateles fusciceps. The sequence continues at coordinate 3,157,558 of JAZHEH010002565.1, forward strand.
CAGACATCTGAAGTGTATGCTCCAAGAGGCCTTGCTCAAGACGGTGGATTAGCGAGAACTCACCATGGGTCACAGATGGCATCTGAGAAGGTACAGATTTTGCCTGGGACTCTGTACTACCTGGGCTAACTGATGAGAGCAAAACAGGGTCTTTCTGTGCAGTGCCAGAACTAGTGTAGCAGGCAAATTATTCAGGTTCATTCTTAGGCATATCGAATAAGAAATAGAGCCAATGAAACTTGATGCAAGATGGAGGCATTGTCACAAAAACAAGTTCCCAATGAAATCCTAATGCCTATATTTAATGGGCAGCATTTTTATTTGACCCTTCTGTGGATGATGACTATCACATCCCTTGTTTCTATGACAACAGAGTTTTCGGTTTCTCTTCCCGTCCTTTTGCCTATACTCGGTCTCCTTCACTCTGTACTCCTATATAGCCATGTTTCAGTGTTTCCAAGAGGTCCCTCAGTGGCTGTCATTCTGTCACACATGCTCCACTGCTCTGTAGGTTTATCAGCAATAAATAAATGACTGCCTAATCAATTCCCACCCTTTTGAAAGCATTGTACTTATGTAACCAAGAATCTGCCAGAAATCTTCACCTGCATTTCCTAAAGGCATTTGAAATTAACCATCATATTTAAAATTAAATTTATAGTCTTCAGCCTTTCTGGACAAACTTGCCTTTCTCTTTCATTTCTCTGCACAGTTTTCACATTGTCATCTGCTGTGGGCAGAATCATGTCTCCCCTAAATTTGTATGTTGAGGACCTAAATGCTCAATCTGATGGCATTTGGAGATGCAACCTTTGAGATATTATTGGGTTCCATGAGGTAATAAGGATTAGGTTTTCATGATGGGATTAGTGATATATGAAATATATCACCTATGAAAAGAGATATGAGAGACCTTCCTGTCTCTTTCTCCCTACATGGGCTGAAGAGGAGATCATGTGATTGTACAAGATGGCAGCTGTCTACAAACCAAGAGAATTGGCCTTAGAAAAACCTTGGTCTTAAACTCCTGGCCTCAAATACTGAGAAATAAATTACTGTTGTTTCAGCCACTCAATATGGTAATTTTGTATGGCAGACCATGCTAACTAACACCATCCTCAGTCACCTGCGATAGAGAGCAAACATTAATTTCAGTTTATTTTGTCTCACTTCCCTTCCATATTCAACCAACTTCTATATTATTGACTATACCTCTCTAATTTGCAAATATTCCCTCTTCCCTCCAACTTCATTGCTTCTTCTTTAATTCAAGTCGTATTATAGATATATGTCATATATGTTAAGAACCAGTAAAATACAGAACATCACAATGATATTAAATTAAGAATTAACAATTAATATTAGAAATTAAACATTTTTAAGTTTGGAAATTGAAAGCACTCCTCAAAAAGCAATGAATTAACAAAGTAATCAAAGCAAAATTACATGTTTTAAAGTTAAAAATGAGGGAATTACAATTTAAAAGTTGTGGGAGTCATCTATTAAAATTTATTTAAAATAATTACAATATTTTAAATATTATAGTCAGCAAAATAGGAATATGATGCTTGGGGATGTACAATTAATCTGGTATTATAAGATGACATGGCAGAAGATAAAATTAGAAAATAAGACAATTTTGTGTCTGGTGATCATACAATGAAGGATTTGTTGTCATTGTTTTAAAGAACACGGAATTATTCAGATTTTACTCTAAAGCTATTGGTAAGACATTGAAGTGCATGACATGGTCAAATTTGCATTTTGGAAAAATCAATCTGTTACCATTGTGGAAGACTGAGAAGTATGTGCATGAGTTGGGGGCAGTGTAAAGGGGGAGGGAGGTCAGAAGGCAGAGATAATTTATGAGGCTATCAAAATAGTCCAGATAAAATATAATGTGGCCTGAATTTGGCCATGCATGGTGGCTCACGCCTGTAATCCCAGCACTTTGGGAGGCCGAGACAGGTGGATTCTGTGAGGGCAGGAGTTTGAGACCAGCCTGCATAATGTAACAAAACCCTACTCTACTGAAAATACAAAAATTAGCCAGGCATGGTGGCGGGTACCTGTAATCCCAGCTATGTGGGCGACTGAGGTACAAGAATTGTTTGAACCTGGGAGGCAGAGGTAGAGGTTGCAGTGAGCTGACATCATGCTATTGCAGTCCAGGCTGGGTGACAGAATGAGACTCCGTTTGAAAAAATAAAACCATATATGTATATATATGTGTGTGTGTGTATATATATGCACACATATATATATTTGTATTTATATAATAGCATTTGTGCATGTAATGTATGATTTAATATTGTATATATTAAATATATATGGTGTATATATTACACATATAAATATATATTATATAAAACATATATATTTTATACTTTAATAGCAAAAATAAATTGTACGACAAACCCCTGTGACATGAATTTACCTATGTAACAAATTAGCACGTTTCTCTAATCCTGTGTTTTTTCTTAAGGAGCAGAGAGGTTAATAGGCAAGAAGGGACAAGAAGGAAGGTAGAAGAAAGAAGCTCCCCTGTACAGAGATGGAGGTGGACTCCAAAGCTGAGAGAGGGAACCCCACCTGCCACAAATACCAGCTAGGTGTATATACAGAGGCTGGAGGAGGCAATGTCTGATTTGGATAGGGCTCAGGGGATTGGTTTGACTAGGCATATCATTCCCATAGCCTGCAAAAAAGCTGGCCCTTCCACCCTAGCCTTTTAATATGCAAATTCATAAAAGGCACCATGATGTTCTATACTCGTGGGGGATATGTGAGGGCTACCATGTTGCCAGGAACATTTTGGGCAAGGGCAAGAAGGCTGAGGGAATTACCATGTTGGACCCAGTTTCTAATGGCTTCCAATTGCATATCAAAGGTTGCCGGCCTGGCTTTAAAAGGAAGGGCTTTACAAGAAATTTTTCCGGAGATGCTTTAATAAACAAAAACTTCCTAAAGGACCCCATTTTCTATCTATCCACCTAAAATAATTTCTTAATAACTCCTACCACATTCCTCCCTGTGGAGATGCCACACTAACTGCTGTTGGGGGTTTTGGGTGATGACTCTTTCTGGCTACTTCCTGCTGAAAAGGGGCATCCAATAGGGAACAGCAGCTAGGGCTCCTCCTGGGGTCGATCTAGGAGCCCCAGAAGAATGGCAGGTATATGTGTGGTTCAGTTTATAGCACCATTTGGAGTTTGATTGCTTCTAGGCGAGAGAAACAATTCTAGTTACAGTATTGTGTATACAAAGTCCAAATATCAATACAAGACATATAAGCAAGAGAGGGTTTAATAAAGGGGTTAGCCAATTCTATAAGGAAGACCGGAATTTATTAAAGACAGATTGTAGTCACTCAGGGCTGAAGCCAGCATTTTCCCTGAGCCTGTCAATAATTTTGATTTGATTTTTAAGTACCTGTAGATTTTCCTTTACTTTACTAGAGGTATTAATCCAAAAGCAGCATGTTTCATTTAAAACTCCATCACTAAACCCAATAAAAAGTCCTAGCAGACTCAGTGATAGTAAAACTTTCATGCTTCCTTTTCATAACTATTATCCCTGCTATAAGGATAATAAGCAAAATACAATAGCAATGGAAACTCTCTAATATTTCAGTTAGAAGGTGCTACTGTGTGTAACCCTATTAAATAATAGAGTATAGCAATTTCCATAAATGTAGTGTGGTAGATAATTTCCATCTGAAATTTTACTTGTCAAAATATAGAATTTCTCTTCGGGTGTCTATGAAATTCCTTGGTTTTATTTTCCTAAACAAAAGAAACCTCCAGGTATGAGCACCCTACTCACTTTTATTACCCGGCAGAATTTGCAGGTTAATTGCCCAGAACTAGTATATTGATCCAGATTTTTACATTACCCATCCCTTATTTTTTCTTCCAAGCTGCAGAAGATCACTACTTGATTCACAGGAATAAGCAGGGTTAGTCTAAAATGTAGACAAAAGCTTGGGAACAATTAATGAGACTAGGACTTAATAACAAATGTATGATAAGCTTTGGAGTACAATTTTTCTCTCTATTCCTCATTTTTGGTAAAAACAAATCATGAATAAACTGTAGTCTTATATTTGGCTTGATTATTTGCATAAAGTGCAGCAAGAATGATTATTTCTACATAGGCCTTTGGATTGACTTTGATGAAACTCTGTTTCACAAGAAATTTCAGGTAAGATTATTGAAGCCGAGCCCAGCCATGAGTTTGTATCCTCAAATGCCTGTGAGTTGGGTGATCCTCTCCTCTTGAGGTTCCAGGATAAGCTTGGAGCTCTCAGACCCGTTAGAAAGTGACATTGTTTACTGACCACAGGTTAGGAAACCCTGTGCAGGGACTTTACAGACAGGGATGAGGCCAGTTCTCCTCAAGGGGATTTTATTAGCTCTGCATGTCAAGCTTGACTACTTAAGTAGAAACACACTCTTTCAGTTAAAGTCTTGGTAAAATAACCAGTATTTCCAATTGTGCGCCATTGACAAACATGGATTCTTATTGCATTGATGCAAACCACTATATTGCCATAAGTTAAGAATACTCACAGTTTCAAAATTCTAGAGGAACCAGGTAGAGAAATAAACATGTTCCAAATTTTGTTCATAGGAGTATACCTTACTCAGTTATTAAAGGCCATAGTTTAAAATGAGTTTCCTTGATTCTGAAAAACAAAACAAGGATCTGAAGTATTCCAACCAGAAGTTAAAGGCTTGTTTTAACTTTCTGAGTGCAGTCCTTTTTGCTTGATATTTGTGAAGATGTCAGTTCTTTAGAAGTTTCATACATTATTTTTCTATTCCAATGTTACAATCTTCAAAGCTATTAAAAACCTACATTTGAGAACACCTGTTAAAGTCCTTAATATAGCTTGATTATAAATCATCATTTGAGAAGGAACAATGCAAGGCAACAATTGTTTGCCAGTGGCAACATTTCCAGTACAGTCACAGTTAAAAACATGACTGACAAAGAAGTTTGTTTACATCTGTGGTTTACAATAACTTTACCTTTAATTATGATTGCTAGCATTTTAGAAATCCCATACAATTTTTGAACATATATTAGTATTTGTCAAAATATAACTTAAAGAAGATTGGGCATCATCTTGGCAATCTCATGTAATTAAACATGTCAAATACTCCTGTTTACCTCTTTTTTGAATGCTTCAGGGGCCCTCTGAGCCATCAAAAAGTCAGGCATTAAGAAGGACAATTCCCAGACTGTCATAAACGATTTTGCCAAAATGATGACTTAAAAGGTGAAAAACTTTCATTAGCTTTTACTATGACATGAAATCCTGTTTAAAGCCAAATTTTACCCTTGTATTTGTTTGTTAATGTTAACCCTAATTTATTTAAATGAAACTTTATAGATCATTCCATCTAATCCTAACCATCTTGACCATAAGGTGAAATTTCTGCAAACCTTTTATAACCCTTTTACTAAAAGGCAGATCTCCTTGCTGTGCTTTTATTTCAAGAATTTCATTGCAGGGCAACGCAAAGCCAATTTGCTTCTTTTGTAATTAGATCATCTTCTAATTACATATTAGGACAGAGTCTAATCGGTTGGGAGTCTCATCTCCCAAATGAGGGGTGGGGGTGGTTTCTTATTTTTCAGGTGGCCAAAAGCATGCTTCTCTTGTTTATAACTACTATTAGGCATTTCTTACAGTGTATTTTTTTCCTAGTTGTTACACACCAAAGCAATGTAATTTCTGATACCCCCAAAACTCAAAACCATCAAATAACGCAATGCAAAACACAACAGAGCCTTTGATTTTGAGAGGGAACTATCTGCTTTTAATTCCTGGGGTTTCATGAGGAAAACAGAGGTGTTTTCCTCAAAACGAGGTCTGTGGCACCTCCTCTGTTTTTCCCCAGGAGTCCTATGCTACCAGAAGTTATGTAGGGCCTTTTATCCATGCATTAAGGCTGGTAAGAAAAAAAAAAAATGGAGAAAAAATATTCAGCCAACTGAGAAGAAAAGAGCCCTTTTCCAGAAAACAAGATCCAAGAAGAGAAAAACATAAAGGCCTTTTTAATATACCTAAAACTTGAATATTCACTTTTAATTAAGCTGAGTGCTCTTTAAGAAAATCTTTTTAAATCCCTTGTTACTTGACTTTAGCCATGCCAAGCAGTTAAGATTTTTAGCTTTCGAACACTACAAAAAGTAACCTCACAGGTGAAACCAATGAGCCTTAATTAGGTTATGACTTAACCACAAATGTAGGAGGTATTTTCAAAGGAGTGATAGATGGCTTTCGAAACTGCATTGCAAAATTGTGCCTGAGACGGTGAAAGAGATCCGACCCAAACAACTTCATTTTGTTTACAGCTCCCAAGCTGTCCTTGCCCATTACTGGGCATAGGCTAAACCAACTTTGAGAGGAGCCTGATTTATAGTCTACAGTTTAAAACAAAGACAGTAACAGCTGCTTCCCCAAGATATACTTCCCTCTTGCCTAGGAACCAGACCAAGAAACTAGCCACAGGATTAGAAACCTTGGTCCAGGAGCCATGCAGGTGGAGGCTACAAGATTTTGACCCTCCCTAAACTGTTCTTAAGATCAGTGCTTAAGATATTTTGCCGCCTGGGAACAATGGCTCATGTCTGTAACCCCAGCACTTTAGGAGACTGAGGTAGGCAGATTCCTTGAGGTCAGGAGTTTGAGACCAGCCTGTCAACATGATGAAATCCCATCTCTACCAAAAATATAAAAAAGTAGCTGGTTGTGGTGGCACACACCTGTAATCCCAGGTACATGGGAGGCTGAGGCAGGAAAATTGCTTGAACCCAGGAGGCGTAGGTTGCAGTGAGCTGAGATCTTGCAACTGCACTCCAGCCTGGGTGACAGAGCAACACTCCAACTCAAAAAAAAAAAAAAAAAAAAGGTATTTGTAAACCCTGCACATGATGGATCAGCTGGAACCACCCAGATTGACAAACTAGTTTATTTGATTTTGTGACCTTCGCTCAAAAATGGCAGAGACTAACTACTGACACGTGGTTACAGATTATGTTTCCAAGGACATGAAACAAGATGGAGGCCTGTAGCAAAGTTTGTTACTGATTGTTTTGTTGGGCTGGCTGGAACAGTGGGCTTTTGGGGTCCTAGGCCTGCATTCTAACCTAAGATATCCTTTCTTTAACAGAATCCTACAGAAAGACATGCAAAGCACACCAGACTGTCTACAGCTTAAGACCAATCTCACAAATCCTTTTTCATTAATTATAAATTTACAGAGAATATAAATAATTATCCTTATTATCCCTTTTGTCAGTTTGCACAGGGAGAGAGAAGCCAAAAGCCCTAATGGTAAGAAATTTTTACCTTTTTGCCGGCATATTAGGCCTCTGGGTTTCCCCTTTCCCTAGCTCAACTTTAAGCCAAACATTTTAAGCTTGGGAAAATTAACTTTTCTCAGGTTGGAAGAACATCATAAAAGAGATATAAGTCATTTTAAACCATGAAAGAAGAAAAAGCACCATAGAAAGAAATTCAGATTAGGGTTGTCAAGAGGTATTGCCTCTCTTCCTATTGGGAATGGTGTTTCCCCTATTTTGTTGCCTTCCCTATTTTTTCTTATCCTTTTTGGCCTATGATAGGAGACATATTGCTTATCTCCAAAATTCTCTTCTGCTGCAGAGCTGCCTGTTTTAGCTGCAGTGAGGATTTGACATAGAAGCAACATGACACCCCTCTGTGTGAGGTAAAATACCTGAGTTAAATTTTGGAAAGCTTCTATATACCTATGAGGGTCATCAGAAAATCGGCCTAAGTCTCCCTTTATTTGCCTAAGGTCCTGCAATAAGAAGGGAACTTGAAGGGGGGACCCTCAGATGACTTCCCTGAGAGTGACTTTTATAATTTTGGGGAACTGTTTTCCCTGGGCATGCCTGATACAGTTGCTAAAAGAGCTGAGTTGATGTTACAAGACTTGCAGAGGTTTAGTAGGAATGCCATGCTCTTGTGCACAAGAAAATGAGTTGCGTTCTTTAAAGTACTGAGGTTAAGGAAGTTTCAGTGTTTCAGAGCACATTCCAGAGGGGTGCAAGCTAAAGATAATTTATTACCCCATTTAGAAAAAGAAGCAAGAATAAAAGGATCCTCTTAGTCTCCTTCCTTTCCATATGACCCAGAGTGGAGAAGACAGGGAGCGTCCTCCAAATGTCTTACCTTCCTGGTTTCTGGATCTTGGCACTTTCTTAAACACACACACACACACACACACACACACACACACACACACACACACACACACGGTTGTAGGTATGGTCCTCCAAGCTATGGAACCAGATGAACTAAGTGATGGGGCTAACCATGCATACCACACAGCCTTAGCTTATCTGCTTTGTGTACTTTCCCTTTGACTTTCTAGAACCCATGTGATTAGCCTGGCTCCGGGAAAACCAGATCTCCAGAGAGACTGTGTTGCCTTTGGGCAAGGTTCCTTTAACAGAGGCAATGTGCTAGATTGCCTGCTATTATGGCCAGTGCTAAAGCACTTACCCTTAAAAGAAAACAGTTCTGGTTAACTTTCGAATTTAAAATTCCCCTACTAATTAAGTACTATCTTAATTGAAGACAGAATAGATGCTTTAAAAGAACATAGAAATCACATGGCCATTTTCCCACTGATGGGACAATATTGGGACTAAAATCTGCTGCCGAAGACATTTTTCTCCCAACTGTTAAAGGCAGAAACTTCTCCTTCTCAAAAAGGCCTAGAGCCTGATTTCTACTATGTGGCTTAGAAATACCATGTGCTTGCCTGAGAAACCTTAGCAAGAGAGAGAGTTATTCAGTTACTGCCTGCCGTGATTCACGATCATTTCTAACAGACCTATTTCCCTGAACTATAAAGATTCCTGCAAACTAGACACACACACAGAGGGTAAGAGACCAGTGATAAAAAGAGAAAGAAAATCTGGCAACAGGGTAGCTGGAAGAGAGCCTTGAAATTAAAGGACACGTTTAAAGTTGAAATCCGTTCCATACTCACCAGTCTGATGAATGAATTTCCTTTCCCGGCCAACGCACCAAAATGATACGGCTCCAATGAGTGGAGGAACACTAGGGTTCCTGGTCTTCGTGCCTGTTTAGATAAAATGACACGGACACATGTGGAGTGGTTTTAAGGAACGGATCGTTTAAATCAAGAAGGGGCAAGAAGGAAAGGAGAAGAAAGAAGCTCCCCCTATACAGAGACAGAGAGAGGGGGCGCTCCCAATTTATTTTTATGTATTTATAAACAAAATATATGCATATACACAAATATATATTCTATTAATACCTGTTCTAGGAAAAGTTTTCAACATTTTCTTTGAAGTTGTAATTTTTTCCCTCTGGATTGAAGTTTTGCCTTTTTGACAATTTATATTTAATAGAAGTTTTCATCCGGGTGTGTGTGTGTGTGTGTGTGTATTGTTTTATATTTAGTTTTAGATTTCCTGCCTGCCCTTTTTTCATATCTTTAGACAAAATTTTTCAACTTTGTGGCTATCTCCAACCTGACCTGTCTTACCTGCAGTTCAGATGTAGGTCTTAAAAACAGACTCCTTAGGTATTACTTTTTTTGCTCTGTAGCCCAGGCTGGAGTGCAGTGGCATGATTTTGGCTCACTGCAACCTCCGCCTCCCGGGTCCTGGTTCAAGCAATTCTCCTGCCTCAGCCTCTCAAGTAGCTGGGATTACAGGAATGTGCCACCATATCCAGCTAATTTTTGCATTTTTAGTAGAGACAGGGTTTCACCATGTTGGCCAGGCTGGTCTTGAACTCCTGACTGCATGATCCACCCGCCTCGACTTCCCAAAGCGCTGGAATTACAGGTGTGAGCCACCATGCCTGGCCTCCTTATGTATAATATTTATGTTATCATAGGTAAAATTACTTTCTTACTATTCCATTTAATACAGAAGATATTTTTAAGTATTTTTTCGATCATAAAATTATTAATACATATTTGTTGTCAAAATTTAAAAACTTACTAAGAGGAAACAAAAAACTCAAATTCTACCACACAGCTATAGCTACTTTTATGTTTTTATAATTTTCTGAGCATACCCGTCTACTTACATAATTTTATATTTGGTGTTTCAATGTATACAGTTCAGTTATGTAAGCATTGCTCAAGACATCTAATCTCTATTTTTTTAAAACTTTTATTTTAAGCTCAGGGGTACATTTACAGGTTTGTTACATAGGTAAACTTGTGTCATGGAGGTTTGTTGTACAGATTATTTTATCACTCAGGTATTAAGCCTAGTACTTATTAGTTATTTTTCCTGACCCTCACCCTCTTCCCAGCCTTTACCCTCTGAAAGGCCCCAGTGTGTGCTGTTTCCCTCTGTGTGTCCATGTGTTCTCATAATTTAGCTCCCACTTACAAGTGAGAACATGTGGTATTTGGTTTTCTGTTCCTGCATTAGTTTGATAAGGATAATCGTCTCCAGCTCCATCCATGTCCCTTGTTCATATTTATAGCTGCATTGTATTCCATGGTGTATAGGTACCAAATTTTCTTTATCCATTCTATCATTGATCAGCATTTACATTTATTTCATGTCTTTACTATTGTTAATAGTGCTGCAATGAACAAATGTGTATGTGTCTTTATAATAGAATAATTTTTTTTTGAGACAGTCTCACTCTATTGTCAGGCTGGAGGGCAGTGGTGCATCCCTGCATCCTCTGCCTCCCAGGTTCAAGCAATTCTCCTGCTTTAGCCTCCAGAATAGCTGGGACTACAGGCACATGCCACCACACCCAGCTAATTTTTGTTTTTTTTTTAGTAGAGACAGGGTTTTGCCATGTTGGCCAGGATGGTCTTGATCTCATGACCTCATGATCTGCCTGCCTCAACCTCCCAAAGTGCTGGGATTACAGGTGTGAGTTTATATTCCTTTGGGTATATACCCAGCCATGGGATTGCTGAGTTGAATGGTATTTCTGTTTAGGTTTTTGAGTGTATATTAGTTTGGCCATTATGGAAGACGGTGTAACATTTAATCTTTTTGAAAAGATAATTTTAAAATACGTATAACATTAAAAGGCACCATAATCTATAAAGTCATTGCTCTCTTGTTAGAGATTTAGATTACTTCAATTTCTGTATGGCTGTTAAAAAGTGCTGTCAATTGCAGCACATACTTGCATATATATCCTTTTCATATGGTTAATTACCTGTTTAAAATTATTGCTTCAAGTAGAATTACTGTTTTAAACATGTACATTTTTTAAAGCTAATTTGTATATTTTCAAAGTTCCCCAGAGAAATTTCATATTAATATATACTCTCATCAATACTATAGACATATTCCAATGGCAATATATTTTATAATTTGCTTCCAATGCTATTGAATTAAATATTGTTTATTCTGTTCTATTTTTTCTTATTTCTGTGGCTTAGAAGGGGCAAAAAAAAATTCAGAAAACACTGAAATATTGAAATGGTAAGATTGATATTTCTTTTGATTTTACATTAAAGAAAATTGATTTCTGTCTATATTTCCCCATAAAAATGTAAAGAAGCACATTAGATGACAGATGAGAATTGAATGCATACCATTTCCTAAGAGCCAGGAACACTTGATACTATAATTTACTTATGATTTTTATTTTTGTGTGGGCTAAGACTGTAAGATTGTCTATCAAAACTAAGCCTTTCCTAGACCTGTGTACACATCAATATACCATAATGAATATTTTTGTATTTTAACATTAATGGGAAGAATCGATTATATACCCGTTTTATGTGATTTGGATCAAGGGGTTGAACAAACAGATGAGACATTCTTCTTTTTCATTATAAATATTCTTTCTTTTTCACAAGCAAAGTGAACCTGGGGTAAGAGATATCTTGAAATGTACTGACCTTGGCATTATCCAATTTGGGATTAGGGTCTGGCATTATGTAATTCTAAATGACCTAGACTTTGGAGTATATGCTGATGTCTGACTATTGTTTCATTTATTTTGAGGTCACAAAATCTGTGGGTATGGTTGTGATTTCACCAGAAAGAAATGGAGATAAATGTCTACTTTAAAACATCTAGGAAACCAATCAGCCCCATAGATTTAGTGGTAGCCTTAGCCAGAGATGAGGTTAAAAAAAAATCTCTCTGAGTGTTGGGGTTTGGGTAGGTTCAGAGCTTGAAGTGGACATACTCCACAGTTGCTTGGACTTGGGGAGAAACTCTTCTTAGATGGAGGTCAAATACCAGAGAGGAATGTCAGATATTGGCACAATAACAGGCAATGTGGAGTCCTGACATTATTCTCTGATAGTTCTTATCTTTTCATATGTTCAATTCTACAAAAACAAAAAAGTCTTATGAAATGTTACTGCCCCCTTAATGTGGTCTGCAAGGGATTAAAGTTAAGGTCTGACCCATGTTGAGAACAAAACAATACAGGAGAGAGAAGTAGCCTGCAGTGTAGCAATTCATGGTGGCCCAGACAGTTCACAGGATCCAGGAGTCCAGGGCCAGAGAGCAGGATTGGGATCCATAGTGCAATGAGTATGAGTTTATAAGCATACCTCAGGAGGTTCCAGAAATAATCAGAAAGGAGATATAGCAGAAAAAAATGTTTCTAAAGTCAAATGAGGTGAAGATTTATAGTGTTGAGAGTTGAGCCTTAAAAGAAAGTATGCGGCCAGGCTCAGTGGCTCACGCCAGTAATCCCAGCACTTTGGGAGGCTGAGGTGGGTGGATCATAAGGTCAGGAGATCCAGACCATCCTGGCCAACATGGTAAAACTCCAACTCTATTAAAATACAAAAATTTGGGGTGTGGTGGTGCATAGCTGTAGTCCCAGCTCCTCTGGATGCTGAGACGGGAGAATTGCTTGAACCTTAGAGGCGGAGGTTGCAGTGAGCTGAGATCGCGCTACTGCACTCCAGCCTGGAGCCTGGCATCTGGCGACAAACCAAAACTCTGTCTCTAAAAAAAAAAAAAAAAGTGTGACCCAATACCTGGTGTAATCTTGAATAATCTGTTTATTTTAATTCCCCCATACTATTACCGTAACGTAATCTCCCACACTTTGTTCTCAGTATAATTAATAATCTTACTCGTTTTCATTTTCTTTTAAACCATTTTAGGATTATCTGTGTATAGTTACCAGATTAACCATTTTGATTAACCAAATTCAGTGACATGATTGATTTAGCTGAATTGTACCTCAAGGAAGGGATATATTTGATCAGTTATTTTGAAATGGTAAAAAGACAATTAAGTCTACCTTAGCTCTCCACTTGCCAAATTAAAACATGTAGGTTACTCGATGTTTTCTTCAAATCTGATCAACAAACCCTTTGTATCTTCCCCTGTGTTTTTTTTTCTAAATTATTTAAAAGTGCTTATCAAAAATGTTCAGTTATGAAAATGAAATTTGACCACTATATTCTGAGTGGTCCAGCTAGCTCTGAATATAAGGAATCACCACTTTCTGAATCTATTTGAGGTCAGCAACTGAAAAGAATAATAATCATCATCAAAATTTGTATGTTTAGAAGCTTAGATTATTCATAAAAGAAAAATATCATATACTAGACTTCAGTAGTCAATTTCCTAGTGTGCTAAAGATAAACAAGATTAAGAAAATGCTATCTGGATTCATCACTAAGAATGAAATAAAGATATTAATTCACACATGCATTGAAAGTATTTAAATAAAATATATCTGATATATATAACACACGAACAGAGTAAAGGTTGTTCATGAGCATTGAGCCTGTCTGCATCCTTTGGAAGGAAAAATTGAAGAAACTATTTTTTCTATTTTTTTTCTTTTCTAAAGCCCTTTTCATTGCAACAGAACAAACAAAAATACATTTAGCTTATTTCTTGATCATTTCTTTGATTGCAAAAAGAGAGGGCACTAGGCGAAGTATATCCTCAACAAAGGACTCTGCTATAAGGTGAACCCAGCACCTTCATTATGAAAACAATTGTAAGGGAAGACAATATAATCACTGAGAGAAAATGAAGTTTCACCTTCCCCCTAAAGATTTTTATAAAAAAAAAAAACTGTTTATTAGCTTTGTAAAAGATGGTTCATGGTCTTGTAAGGCACCTCTCATTATTGTGTTTCTGTGAACACATGATTTCCAAAGGCAACTTATGGCAACTTATTAGTGTTTCCATATTTGATCAATATCAGATTTAAATTTGTTTTAAGATTTGGTACAAAACATGCTCATTCACTTTCAAGTTATGAAAAAAGATAACATTTCATTCTTTTTTAAAAAATCTACCTCCTATGTGCTACTTTAGCTCAAATATTAAAATTTTAAATAGCATTTATGACAAGATTATCATTCTTAGCAAGGCAAGAAAATAAACTTGGGTTTCAGGCTTTAGCTTTTTCACAGGTTGTCAGAATTTCAGCAAGAACTGGATACCTGTACAAGATGGTCCAGGAAAAACACAGCCACTCGAAACAACATTCTTTTTTCCTCACCTTTTATATGAGAGTCAAGAAAGGATATGGCCAAATAATAACAACTCTACAAATCCTTCTTAGGCCCTATGTTGTACATAAAGGATTTGAGATAACAGCAGAGGAATAAATGTAGGTTGAGAGGCAGAGTGAATTGAATTCATTGTTTTCTATAAGAATAAACATAAAAATTAAAATACAGACCAAAGGACCAATATCTGTCAATACGACGTGGCTTCCATGGATACTCTAACAAACCTGTGACATTTTCATACAAATTCATGGAGTAGGTAAAAACTTCCATAACAGTTGCCCTCTCTTTCTGGAAGATAAATATTATCCTCTTTGCATGTCTTGCTTCCAGACTTTATTGCTAGTCTCTCCTTTCTATTTCAAATTATGGTATTTTAAGATATCATAGAAAACAAATGAGTAAACAAACTTCTACACTAGAACAGGTCAAACAGTCCTTATGTAGACAATGCAGATGCCATATTCTCTACCGTACTCAAGTTTATGTTAACTAAAACCAGCCAGCCAGAGATGAACACAAATAGAGGCCCCAAGTTGATGAGCCTAATTAGAAGAAGGAGTTAAAATTTTGTAATGTTTGAATATTAACTTGCAGCAAGACTCTTTTTATTACCATGAAATCCATACTAAATTGTAGTTGCTTATCTCAGCCTATCCCCTTAAAGGAAAACTCTGTTTTTGTTCAAAATCACACTTTGAAACCAGAATTAGTCAGATTCCCCAGAGAGATGAAATGGGTCTTCTGATTAATGTTTTGTTTGGGTGTATATCACTTACCTGAAACAGAAAGTCTTGTTGTAGAATTGAAATGTCTTTAATGTAGGCTGTTTACTGTCATGTTCACACTTTCCCAGGAGACTCTAAAGTGGCTCTGCTGTTGATGGTTGCCTTGCTCACTAAGGAGAGACCTGTTAATCAAGTATCAGAATCAGTCTTATTGTTAATTTTTGTTGGGCCATAGATTGACAGAACAATCGGTGGTGACATGAATTAAAATCAACTGTTGCCTGCCACCCAAAACTAAATACCTCTGTTTAAGAAAAAAAAGTGAAAATTTTAAACATGCAGAGCACAGGAAAGAAAAAAAAAAAAACGTGCACTCTGGAGATTTATTTGAAGATGTTATTCCTAAGGAAGCTAAAGATCAATTGAAACGATACGGAGAGACTGGCTTCCAGAGAAGGTGGATGTTTACTGAGAATCCCAGATATAGATAAAAATGCCCTATAATAAGCAAAAACTAGAATCACACTAGTTCATGTAACTCTAGGCTTGAATGGCACAGAATATGCAGTTTTGCAGCAGGAACTCCAAATACCAATATTACCTTTCTTCAGAGACTTGAACCAAGTGAAACATTAAAGTTTATATTTGTTTTAGAAAAATTTTTCAAATGCTTCAGAGTTTTTATTTAATCTTGATTGTTAAAAATGCATGAACTTGGTTCTGATTTGTCTATTGGATAAGATGTAGTTCATGATTAAAACATTAAGTATTGGATTTGTTCATTTGGTTCAAAAGTCTTTCTAGTTTGATCTAACTTGGAGTTTAAATTTTTCTAGGTGAAATATTGCTTCATTATACTGTTTCTAAGCAAGAGGATGGCAAACCACAAGGAGATACTTGGAGGAAGTGTGAGCCTAATACACCACTCTAACTATGAGTAATGGATTCTTTTAAGTATATTCCATTAGATTAAGTACATAAAGTTTGATCAATAGTATGCAAACTAAGCAAAACCTTAATCCCAAAATCAGGTGGAGAGGATGTGAAGGAATTAGAACCCTTGGTGAGAATATAATGAATTATACTAGAATTAGAACCGTTGGTGAGAATATAATGGTGGAGTTGCTCTGGAAAACAGTATGGCAGTTCCTCAAGAAGTTAAAAATAGAATTATCGCATCATCCAGAACTGCCACTTCTGGGAATATAGCCAGCAAAAATGAAAGTTGGGACTGGAAAAAAGATTTTTACACTTATGTCGATAGCATATTATTTATAATAGTTAAAAGATAAAAACAACCTAAGTGTCAAACACAAACCATTGACTAATAGATAAACAAAATGTGGGATATATAAGCAATTAAATATTATTCAACTCTAAAAAAGAAGGCACTTCTGAAGTGTGTTACGACGTGGATGGTCCTTGACATTATGCTAAGTAAAATCAATCACACAAGGACAAAATACTGCAAAATTTCATTTATATGAAGCCCTTAGAACAGTCACACTCATAGAGTTAGTAAGTAGGTGGTTGCCAGGGGCTGGGGGGAAAGCGATATGGAATTTAATAGGTATAAAGTTTAAGTTTTGCAAGATGAAAAGAGGTCTGTGGAATAATGGTGATTTATTTAGCACAGCAATGTGAATACACTTAATGCCACTGACCTGTATACTTAAAAATAGATGAGATGGTCAATTTTACATGATGTATGTTCTACCACAATTGAAACTGGAAAAAGTTGTTATTCAGATGAAATTATGAAAGAAATTTTTCTTCCATGTTTTGTGTCATTACCCTATAATATTTCTAAGAGGTGATGAAAAAATAATTTTCTAAGAAAATATTAAGGCCCTATGTATTATCAATCAATTTCTTTTTTTAAAAGTAATTAACTTTTAACCTCATAGATGTGCAATATCAAGTAGAATAAATATCTGATTAATTAGCTTTAACTAAATTTTTTAAAATAATTCAATTATCACAATATAAGAAATATGCTTTCATTATTGTTGTAGGTACTGAACTCTCATTATAGAGCAGGAAGTGAGAAAATGTATTTTAAACAAGACATCTCAAAGTAGGACCTACTTAGGTATCATACATTTAGGGAGAATTTAAAAAGTTGTATTTCAAATGCTCTGATCATGGATGGGAATACTGAAATATTGTCATATTTTGAAAACCCATTTCATTTTTTAAACAGCTGTTTTGAGGTATGTTTACATAAAATACACCTATTGTAAATGTACTAATTTAATGATTTTTAGTATATATAAACAGTTGTGTGACCAACACTACAATTTCATATTAGAGCATTTTCATGACACCATAATATTCCTTTATGTCTGTCTATTGTCAGTGTACATGATCACCCCCAGGCTTAGGCAAGCTGGTTTCCTTCTCCATAGTTTGCCTGTTCCTGAAATTCCAAGTAAATAGAATTCTATAATATGTGGTCTTCTGTGTCTGGCTTCTTTCACTTAGCATAATGTTTTGAGATTCATCCAAGTTTCAGTAGTCCATTCTTTTGCACTGCAGAATAGTATCCCATTGTGTGAATATTACCACTTTGCATTTATCCACTTTGATAGGAATTTAGGTGTTTCTAGTTTATTATTATGAAGAATGCAGTTATTGTTCACATTCAGGTATTGGACAAAAGTTACCACTTTTTTTGGGTAGATATTGAAGTATGGAATTGATGGGTGATCTGGCTTGGATCTGTCTCCGCCAAATTTCATGTTCAGTTGTAATCCTTAATATTAGAGATGGGGCCTGGTGTAAGGTGATTGAATGATGAGGGTTAATTTCTTGTGAATGGTCTAGCACCATTTCCTTGGTGCTGTTCATAGGATGCTGAGTGAGTTCTCATGAGATAGGGTTGTTTAAAGGTATCGGGCACCTTCCTCCGTGTTCAGTCTTGTTCCTCTTCTGACTATGTAACATACCTTCTCCGCCATTGCCTTCCACCTTTATTGTAAGCATGCTGAGGCCTCCCTAGAAGCCAAACAGATGGCCAGCATCATGTTTCCTATAAAGCCTACAGAACAGTAAGCCAATTAAACCTCTTTTCTCTGTAAATTACCCAGTCTTGGGTATTTCCTTGTAGCAATCCAAGAATGGCCTAATACAATGGGTGTATGATAGATTTTATGTTTATCTTATTATGAAACTTCCAAGTTGTCTTCTAAAATGTGTATACCATGTTTCATTCTACTTTAATGTTTCTTTACATTCCTACCAACTATTGGTATTATCAGGCTTTTTGACTATAGCCATGCTAGTGACTGAGTAGCTCATTGAAATTTGCATTTTTCTAATGACTAATGATGTTAAGCATCTTTTAATGAGATGATTGGCTTTTTAATATTTCCTTTGGTAAAACCTTTTGTCACTTTTCAGTTGGATTGTCTTCTTATTGATGAGCTATAAGAGTTCTCTAAATATTTATGATTAAGTCTTTTATCAGATTTATGATTTGTAAATATTGTCTCCCTGTCCATAGCTTATTTTATTTTTAATAATGTCAAGAACAAAAGTTTTCATTTTTATGGTCTTATTTGTTATTTTTTATTTCATGAAATGTGCTTTGTGTGTCTTATCTAAGAAACATTTGCTAAAACCAAGATCACTGTTATTTTTTTTCTATGATTTCTCTGAAAGTTTTATCATTTTAGCTCTTAACACTTACGTCTATAACATATTTTTAGCTGATTTTTATGTAGGATGTGAGGTAAGGGTCTAAGTTCATTTTTGCAGATGAATATTCAATTGTTCTAGCACCATTTGTTATATAAACTATCCTTTCATCATTGAATTGTCTTTGCACTTCTGTCAAAAATCAACTCATCATAAACTTGCAGGTTGATTTCTGTCGATTCTTAAGCTAATATCACATTGTTTCGACTAGTATAGCTTTAGAGCAAGTTTTAAAATTGAATGGTGTGTTTTCCTATGCTGTTCATTCTAAAAATGTTTTAACTACGCTAAGTCTTTCATGTTCAATCTAGAGATAATTTTAAGGAGAACTGCTCTCCTAATGATATGGAGTCTTCCAATCTGTGAGTATGGAACTTTTCTCCACGGATCTTCCCTAATTTATCTTGCAAAATGTTGTAGTTTACCATGTACAGGTCCCATATTTATTTTGGTATATTTATTCTTAAATGTTTTATTATTTTTATACTATGAATAAACAACTTTCTTAGTTTCACATGCAAAGTTTTCATTACTAGTTTACACAAATTGAAGTGACTTTTACATTTATCCTGTGATTTTTTAAAAAATGTTTACATTGATCTTTTAGTCTGTGATTTTGTTTGTTCAATTATGTTTTTGGTACATTTTTTAGAATTTTTTATATATAACATTATATTGCTTTGGAATAAAAAGTGTTTTACTTCTTCTTTTCAAATGTCTATGACTTTAATTGCTTTTTCTTACCTGAATACATGGGCTAGAACCATATCTGTGTTAATAATAGATATTCTGGGCTTGTTTATGATCTCAGAGGAAAAAAAAAACATCTTGCATGGTTAAGTATGATATTAGTTGCAGTTTTCATAAATGCTGTTTACCAGGTTGAAGATCTTTCCTTCTAACAGTTTTGAGTTTTTATCATAAATAGGTGCTGAGTTTTGCTGAACGTATTTTCTCTATTTAATATCAATAATTCTACTAATTGGTTTAAAATGATAAACACACCTTGCATTCCTGGGATAAATCCCACTTCATCATCATGTATAATCCATTTTATATTTTGCTGGAATGTGTTCGTTAAAATTTATTAAGGGTTATTGCATCTATATTTATAAAAATGACCTTAGTTGTATATTTTTATATGGCATCATTTTGAGAGAGATATTACACTCATAGAAGATTCAGAAAATATTTCCTTTTTCTTTATTTTCTGAGTTTGAGTAGGATTAATACTATTTTTCTATAAATATTAAATAATCCACCTGTGAAATGATTGAGGCATGTACTTTTCCCTGTTAGAAGATTTTTAATTACTAATTACTAACTCAGTTTTTTCTTAATTTTTAAAAATATATTTAGGAGGTACAAGTGCAGATTTCTTCTATTTATGTATTGCAGAGTGGTAAAGTCTGGTCTTTTGGTGTACCCATCACCCAGGTAGTGAACACTCTACCCGACAGATAATTTTTCAGTGCTCAAATTTCCACCTCTCCTCCCATCTTTCATAGTCTCCAGTGTCTGTTTTTACACTTTCTATGTCCATGTTTAGCCATTGTTTAGCCCCCACTTATAAGTGAGAACATACAGTGTTGAACTTGGTTTCTGTAACTCAGTTTCTTTGTAAATCCATCATGTTTCTGTGGACTTTCTATTTCTTCTTGAGTTAGTTTTGGTAATTTGTGTCTTTCTAGGTGGCAATTTGTGTCTTTCTAGGCACTTGTCCATTTTATTAAATATCTAAGGGATCTAATTTGTCTATATTAACATGGTATGGCATGGTATTCCTTTGTGGTTAATTTTTCTAGGTTAGGAATGATATTCCTCGTGTTATTCTTGATTTTTGTCATTTGGTCATTTCTGTTTTCCTCAGTCTGTAAAGCTAAAGTTTTATCTATTCAATTGATGTTTTTTAAAGGAATCAAATCTAGTTGTCATTGATTCTCTGTTGTTTCTCTCGTTTTTATTCACTCTGGTCTTTATTATAGCCTTCCTTCTGATTACCTTGGGTTTCTCTAGTTTTTCAAAGTGGAATAGATTATTGATTTGAGATTTGTATTCTTTTCTAACATAGGCCTT
The DNA here is from genome assembly GCA_036589455.1 of Ateles fusciceps. Lineage (NCBI taxonomy): Eukaryota > Metazoa > Chordata > Mammalia > Primates > Atelidae > Ateles > Ateles fusciceps. The sequence goes on from JAZHEH010002565.1 coordinate 3,178,568, forward strand.
TGAAGTTACAAATTTGCCTTTGTGAGATTGAATATAATGTGTATTCTACTATTGTTAGGTGAAGTGTTTTATAAATGTGAATGAAGTCAAGTTAATGTCCAAGCCTTTTATATCTTTCCTGATTTTCTGTCTAGTTTTTCTAGTAATTATTGACAGGTACTAGAATCTCTAACTATAATTTTTTGATTTAACTATTCTTTCAATTGTGTTAGACTTTGTTTCATGTATTCTGGGGCTTTTAAAAATTAATATGGACATTATGTTTATCTGATAATTACAATTTGCAAGAACTGTGTGTGTGGGGGGAGGCGGGTGTATCCTTTTACTTTAATTCTGTATCTGAATTTAAAGTATGTCTCTTGTAAACAGTATATCATTGGGCCTGCTGTTTTGCTTAGTTTTACAATCTGTTTTGTTGATTGGTGCTTATTCCATTCACACTTAATGTCATTGATATATGAATTTACATCTCCCATTTTGCTATTCATTTTCTTTAAAAGTCTTATGACATTGTTTCTTCATTCTTCTTTCATTTCTTTTGTATTAAATACTATTCCACATATCCTTTTAGTTTCTCTGTAAGTTTTTAAAATGATATGTTTAAAAGTTATTTCCTAGAAGCTGCTCCAGAAATTACAATATATATCTTAATTTATCAATATTTCCCTCATACTGAAATTCCTTAAATACAGTTAAATACAGTAATTTTCCTCCATTATACCTTCATTTGTCCCCATTATTTTTTTGTAGTTTGTACATATATTTTTGACAGGAATATAGAGTTAGAAAAGAAAACACAGATTACTTAATGTTTCATATTTATTCACATATTTCCAATTTATTGTGCTCTTCCTTTCTTTTTATGGACTTGGGTTACCATGTCCTTTTCTTCTACCTTTTCAGTGCTGCTAACTATAAAGTCTCTCAGCTTTTATTTATCTAGGAATGTATTGTTTTCATATTCATTTTTGAAGAATAGCTTCACTTTAAAATTCTTGACTGACAGGTTTTTTTCTTTCAGCACTATGGATATGTCCTTTCACTGCCTAATATTTCTTATTGTTTCAATGGGAAGTCAGCAGTTTATGATACTGTTGCTCTCTGTACATGATGAGTCACTTTTCTCCTGTTGTTTTCTAGAGTTTCTGTTTGTTTGGTTTGGCTTTCACTAGTTCAACTATGATATGTCTAGACGTGAAGCTCTTTGTTTTATTCTATATGGGGCTTGTTAAACTACTTGGATATGTTGATTAATTTTAAAAAAATCAAATTTATGATGTTAGAATTAGTTTCTTTTTTTGCTCCCATTTCGTTTGTTCCCCTCCTGAAACTCCCTTACACATATGTTCATGTATGTAATACTTTTAACAGATTTGTGTGACTTTCTTCATATTCATCTATCTATATTTACATAATTCCTATCAATCTGTCTTCCAGTTCACTGATTCTTTCTCTTGCTGCTATATACAACCTGTCATTAATCTAATTTAGTAAAATGTTATATCAATCATTGTGCTTTCAACTCTAGAATTTTATTCAGTTCTTTTCTATATTTATTATTTATTGATATTCTCTATTTGATGAGTCATTATCATGGTATATTTCTTTTATATTTTAAAATTCTTTGGTTATATCTATATTAGCTGCTGTGATAGTAGCAGCTAGTATAGATATAACTAGCTATATATATATATATATATGTATATGATACTATATATATATATAACTATATATAGTGTTTTTTGTTTTTGTTGTTACTTTTTTTTATTGTACTTTAGGTTCTGGGGTACATGTGCAGATCATGCAGGGTTGTTGCATAGGTGCATACATAACCAGGTGGTTTGCTGCCTCCATTCCTCCTTCATCTCTATCCGGCATTTCTCCCCAGGTTATCCCTTCCCACCCTCCCCACCCGCCATTGTCCCTCCCCTAGCTCCCCCGCAACTCACCCCAGTGTGTGATGCTCCTCTCCCTGAGTCCACGTATTGTTACTTTTTGAGTGAGGGTCTCACTCTGTTGTTCAGGCTGTACAGTGGTATGATCACAGCTCACCACGGCTCGACCTTCCAGGATCTGGTGATCCTCCCACCTCAGCATCCCAAGTAGCTAGGACTACAGGTGTGCACCACCATGCCTGGCTAATTTTTTTGTATTTTATGTACTGTCAGGGTTTCACCATGTGCCCAGGCTGGTCTCAAACTCCTGAACTGAAGTGATCTGCCTGCATTAGCCTCCCAAAATGCTGGGATGAGGTGTGAGCTACCATGCCTGGCTAGAGGTTTTAACTGCTAAATTCATCATTACCCACTCTGAGAGAATTTATATAGACTTCTTTTTATGTCTCGAGTATAGGTCATACTTTTCTGTTAATTTACCTAATAGTTAATTTTATGTGTTAATTTGCTGGGTCATGATGTCTGGATGTTTAGTCAAGCATTATTCTGGATGTTTCTGTAAAAATGTTTTTGAATGAAATTGAGATTTAAATCAGTGGACTTTGGGTAAAGTAAATTACCATCCACAATGTGAGTGGACCTCATCCAGTCAGTTGAAGGCCTTAATAGAACAAAGACTGATCTCCCTGATAAAGAAGGAATTTTGCCAGCAGATTGCCTTTGCACTTGAACTGCAATCCTTTCTGGAGTCTCCAGCCTGCCAGCCTCCACCATCAGATTTTGGATTCACTAAGGCTCCATAATTGCACAAGCCAATTTCTTAAAATAAGTCTCTTTATATATTTACACATCCTGTTGGTTTTATTCTCAGGAGAATTCTGACTAATATAATTTGCATAGCTCATAATTTTTTGTCAAAAACTAGATTATATAATATGTGTAGTAATTCTGGAATCTTGTTTTATTAACTTGACTGGATTTAGTTTGTGGAATCTGTTTCTGCCACACTGTATGGCATTGATGTCTCTGCTCAATTTTTAAAATGTTATTCTTATTTTTAAGCTTGGTTTTCTAGAGGTTTCTCCTGTTTTTTGATAGTTTAGAGGTCAGCCAATGATTAATCACAGGTTGTGCTTAAACATCTTGAGACTGTGTAAGGCTTCTAACCTCTGCCAATGGGTGTGTGAGTCAGTCAGGAAGCAAAGTCAATGTTATGATAACATGACTCAGTTTTCCTAACTACACTTCATATCAAGTCATCCCCCTCTAGCAGCAATGCTGCTAGTTTTCATGGCTAGCCCATCCTGGTTACATTAGCTGTGCCAGAGTTACAGATTCTTTCTGTTCCTATACAAAATTAAGCAGTCTTTCACAAATAAATGCTTCTAAATCTATTGTTTGCCAATGGTCAATTTCCAGAGAACTAAAGTGGTTATGGCAATTTTATCCAATTTTATGAATGTTTTTCTGGAAGAGAACTGGTTGATTTCTGTACTCTGCTGTTGCTTGAGGCTTCCTTCCAAAAATCTATTTTTTTGAATCTGCATCTTTCACATATATCATGCATCTCATCCAAGGTTGAATTGGCACTTTTGAGTCCTTCAATGTACCTTCTGCTCTGACCACTAATGGCACATGTCAGAGGTCTGTTCTTAGTCCTAGTCCCTTCAATGTTAACTCTGGCCTATATGAAGTTGTAGAAAGCAAACTTGTCACATCTGCCGAGAGCCCAAGGTGTAAAATGGAAACTAATTATATAGATGACAAAAATCAGAATTTTATCAACTGGTTGAAAAGCAATAAGGATCAACATAAAAACCAGTGTTTAGATTCTGAAGACCAATTGTACAAGTATCACTGACTGGTTTGCAGTCTCTGCATTGCTTCTTTCCCCGTCTGTATATTTCCCTAACAACCCAAACAGGGGAATCATTTAATGCCTAGGTTCAGGTTTATTTCTTGACTATTCATATGATGTATAAGCTTTCATGTCAGGTAATGTTCATGAATGTGTCTGTCTCCTTGCTTGCTTCATATATCAGGTACTCATTGAATAGAAGTTTTATTGTTGCAAACCAAGTGTTCTTGGATTCCTCTTCTACTTCCTCACACTTTGTAAAAATTCTCAGTATCTGTCATCTGGGCATGGTGGCTCACACCTGTAATCCCAACACTTTGGGAAGCCAAGGCAGATGGATCACAAGGTCAAGAGGTGAGACCATACTGGCCAATATGGTGAAACCCCGTTTCTACTAAAAATACAAAAATTAGCTGAGCATGGTGGTATGTGCCTGTAGTCCCAGCTACTCAGGAGGCTGAGGCAGGAGAATCACTTGAACCTGGGAGGCAGAGGTTGCAGTGAGCTGAGATCACGCCTGCCACTGCACTCCAGCTTGGTGACAGAGTGAGGCTCTGTCTCAAAAAAAAAAAAATTCTAAGCATCTGTTTATAGAATCACAATTTTTCTTTCCTCTGTTGTCAAGAAAATGAGGAGAAATGCTGGCTTCTCCTTGTCTTTCGTTCACTTTGCTATTTTATATTAGTTATTTTATCTGTGAAATATTACTTTCTAAACTTCTGTTTCCACTAACCTTACAAGGCTCACACCACCTTATACCTATATTATCAGAAGCACCTTGTAATGCTCACCTGATGTTAGTCAGAACATGCAGTGGGGTTTTCAAGGATAGGCAAGAATGAGCAGTTCAAGTTCTTTTATTTTGATTTACTCCTGAAGCAGCTATAAAGCAGGAGGCAATGTATATGAAAAAGACAAAAATGAAAATGCTTGGTCACAGTTTTCAGATTTTCTTGGTATCTTGTGGAAGCATATTCAAATTGCAGTCTTGGTAGCCCACGTGGTTTAAAACATCCATTAGGACAAAGATGCCAAGTATAATGATATCGCTGTCTTTTATAACTCAGGTATATCAGCACTCAGAAGTGAGGTACTTTTATCATATAATACTGTAATTCTGCTCCTCAGTATGCCTCATATTCAAATAAAGGGCTTGGAAATTCTTGCTCTGTTTGTAGACATTGTCTATATTCACTGCCCCCTATTCTTTTTCCATTCACTCCTAACATCATGTAATCTAGCCTTTGTCTCCAATATTCTGTTCTGAATATATCCTCTTTTTTAAATATTCAATTAACTCTATATTGCTAAATCCTATGGCCAATTTTTTGTCCTCATCTTATTTGTGCCACCTAAGAATTTGGCATGTCTCTCAGTCCATCCTTTTTGATATGCAGTCAATTAGCTCCCAAGATACAGGTACTGTTTGTCTTCCATTTGCTCTTCCCAAGGAACACTTTATTAATCTCCATTCCTGTGTCTAGCCCAGTGAGGCTCACCTGCATGGATTACATCAGTAGGCTGTGTGCCTTCTGGCTTTCAGTGACATCCAGTCAATGGGAAGCCCTAGTAAGAGATGAGAGGGAGAAGAATGAGGTGAGGTATGTATTTTCTTCACTCCCTCCCTTGAAGGTTGCCTTGAGCAGATTATATGCCTTCTCTCACAGTAGTGAATTCTACCCAGCTCTTTCTCTCAATTTATAATCAACTCTACCCAACTGTCTCCCTCAATTTATAATAAACTCCCTCATTGACTCATCGAGTCTAGAGACAACTAGCATTGGGACACTTTACTGTCTCCATTGGTTTCCTAAACCCACACCTTTGTAAACGATTTTCACTACTTCTGTTTCCACTGGTATCACTCTACTCCAAGCCTCCTACTTTATATGAATTATAGCACTAACCTCATAATCTATTTCAGTTTGTGACCTCTTAACTCTATCCATGAGTCTATTCTCAACAGAGCAGCAGAGTAACCCTTTTGAAATCTAAGTTAATATCAGGTACCACTCTGTTTCAAAGCTTTTTAGGAAAATTCATTAAAAGTACAAACCAGAGTTCTTACTGTTTTCTGAAAGCCCCACATTTTCTGTTTTTGTTTTTTTTTTTTTTTTTTTTTTGACCCCTGTGAATTGATTTCCTGCTGGGTTCTCCTGGTTCACTCCATCCCAGAGTCACTAGCTTTCTTGCCATTCCTCCTACAAGCTGGTATGCTTCTCCTGCCCTAGAGCTGTTAGGCTGATTATTCTAGAACACTCATTCCCTACAGACCTCAAGTCTCTTCTCACATATTACTTTATTAATAAGGCCTATTATGCTCTACCTTTTAAAAGTTAGAACCCACTCTGTGCTATTATCCTCAACCCCTTTTATTCTGCTTTAATATTTTTTTCATAGCTTTTATTACCTTCTAAAATACTATTATCTACTTATGTACTTGCTATATTTACTGACTGTAACTCTGTTTCTTCTTATGAGGAAGCAAGTTCCAGGAAGTCAGGAATCTTTGCCCAGAACAGATATTATCATATACATGGTAAGATAAGTTTAAGATAGGTAATTGTTGCATGAATGAACATCTCAGCTCAGGGGCAACCTCCTTTTATATGTGCCTGTGCTGTGGGACCCAGGATTTTTCCATTTAGGTTCACTGGAATCTTTCACCCTTCCTAGAGAATTTCTGATCTAAGCTCATCACAACCCAAGGCCTCTTTCATGTTATTGTTCTCTGCTGCTCAGGAGACTTAATATCTTTTGGATACTACTTCAGTCTTCCATACAAATTCTGGCCAAATGCAATTCTCTCCCACTTTTACCAGATGTATTCTAACATCAGATGAAGCATCATACTAAAATATTGTGTTATTTGTAATATATATATATATGCACACACACACACATATGTATGTATTTATATGTGTATATATACATACTGTCTTTCCAATCTAATTATAAGCTTCTCAGTGATAATCACCCCATGCCATTTCTTGGTGACCTCCAAATGTCATATAGAGAATGTTGAAAAGATATTGTGAAATTAAATGGAATTTGAAATTTTTTCTTTTAACAATAATATATCTTTAATTTATTTAAACATATTCAAAATACTTTCTCAAATATAAGATCAAATTTTCCTAAATTTATGTGACTTTGTATTTGCTATTGATATAAAATTCATTATATGCTTACCTTGAAAACTTAATTTCTCATAAATTTGTTCTGAAACTAAAAAAAATTAGTCAGATTTTTTGAGGTGTTTAGATTTGAATAAATGTAAGAAATCTATAAAGACTAAGGTCCTCAGAAAATATGTCATGTGCATGTTCTGGGTCAATCACATATTTGCAAATTACATACAGATAGAGAATAATATCTAAGAATTCTTGTCTTGAATAAATTACATGCTCATTAATGTTCTAAAAGTGACTCCACATGTATATTGGGATATGGAGTCACTTGTCCAATTTGTGTTTATTTCCTAACTGTGTTAATTTATTGATTCCACCTAGGATTTGGGAGGCTGGTGATTTTTTACAACATCTAGGTTACTTTAATAACAAATCTCTATTTAACAATAAAATATTATTTTACAATATTATATATATGAGTCTGGGAAAAGACATTCATTATCTCCAAGTTATTGTACTGTCTACTGAATTTCATTTTTTACCAGCTTTGTTTCTAAAGCAGAAAGGAATAAAAAAGAAGTGGGAGAGATGAAAGGACAAAATTACAGTTGGGCTATATTGACCAGTTCTATGGAGCATGTGTCTCTTTTCTGTAATTAGATTTCTGTTCTTTTCTTGATTGATATTTTGTTTGCTATTTGATAATTCCAGAATTGGTTTTATTAATTCCTTTCAGTTCTCAAATTGCTTAAGAACACTATAGGGTCTTAATCTCCTGTTTAAAAAATAATGTGGTTGGTTTAATTTTTAGTATTTTAATATTCTGTCTGATTTAGTTTCTGTTGTTTTCAAAACAATATTTTGGAATAGATTATTAAGGACCATGTAATTTCTTCCCAACTCTTATTCTAGGTTATATGTTCAAAATGTTATGCTGTTTGGCAAGTGCCCAGAGTCACACTACTTAAGGCTCCTACCTGGTCTGCCTCCCATCCCTAGTGGTTTCACCTTGCTCTCCAGGCCCAATCTCACAACCTCTCGCCTGTTCTTCTCTGTCACTTCTCTGCTCTCAACCTCTCTTTCAGACCTCCTATACTTCTCCTTTTCAGCCTTCAACAAAGTTCACATAAAAGAGACACATGGCTGAGAGAACACATAAGTGAAGTCCTTTCAAAACTAAGTATAAATGTCAGAGCTCTCTCTTTTTAGTTCATTCATCAGCAATATAACCCAGTGGTTAAAAGCACAGACTCCAGAGTTTGAGTTTGTATCTGTCTTTGCCTCTGTTATATAATCTTGGTCCATAATTTCTAAGAGCTCCGTTTTCTTAATTGGAAAATTAAGAGAATAAAAGTCCCTATATGATAGGTTATCATAAGGATTAAATATATTAGTATTGTGTTAATACATAAATACTAAGTTGTAACATATATAAGTACTTGGAATAATTCTTGGCCCCTTGTAAGTGCTACTTATGCTATTACTATGTAATCATCAGCATGTTAGTACACTATTACTATCACTATAGCTACACTATATAGATATACATCGGAGCTGATACTATTATTATTGAGCTTATTCACAATAATGAAGGGGAGATTATTCATAACAAATCATGCTAGATTATATTCTGTTACAGAAAAATTTTTTAAAAACTTATGAAGAATCTATCCTTGATCTTTAGGCACATATGTAGAGTCTACTGAGACAAAACAGGGCTGCAAAGCATAATTTGTATTGACAATCCTAACAATTTGTTGCAAACTTTTGATTGTTTCTTCTGTTCTTTGTTAAAATTTGTTAAATTTGCTTTTATCTTTGAGGAAACATGATACCAACATCTTCAAATCTGTAATTTTACTGTGGTCTGCAGTTTTAACTAAGCAGACTCTACCAAAAAAAAAAAAAGAGTAGCAAGTGCATTGAGGGAGAGATGCCAAAACTATAGACAATTTAAGCCTCCTAGAATTTTCACTCTTCACAGTTGCCACAGCCATATGAGAAATCAATGTCTCCCTTTCCAATCACATTACTATTACTGGGTCTTTTACATTACTTTTGCAATTTGGGGCATCTTGGCTAAAAACTTAAGAGATTCTTTTCTCTCAATAAAAACTGAATAGATAACAAAATAAAGGCATAGACATGTATAAATTGTACACTTTAAACTAGTATTTATGGATTGAGATGTTAATTGCAATATTAGAGATATAAGAAGGGACAATTACAATAATTTTACCATCAAAGAATCTACTCACATTCATTTTGTACCAACAAAGGTTAGGTTGTGTGCTAATCAATCCTGTGGTGAGTAAAAACAGATATCATTCACTTTATCCTTGCCTTAGGCATCACACCAGGTATGGAAGAGAAAAAAATGAATAAGACACCATGTAGGTCTTTAGAGCATGGTGGGAGACAAGCCATAGCTGTCAAACATCTCCAGCTTAGTTTTCAGAAAAAAAACAAACAAAAAAAAAACAAAAAAAAACAATGTAAAAGGCTTGTCTTGAAATTCATTACCAAAAATCTAAGGCTTGCAGACTATCACAAGCAAAGCTTGAGTGAGAGAGACTAGACCTGAAAGAGTACATTCTTTGTGTTTGCATTTCAATAAAGTTCAAAATGAGACAGAACTAAGCAATAGTGTTAGTAATAAGGAAAGCATCTCTCCCTTGCAGGAGGTAGTGACTGGAAGGGAGCACAAGGGAGGCTTCTGTGATGCTGAACTGGGAATAGTTATTCAGTTTCTTGATATGGGTGCTGCTTACATGAGGTTGTTCAATTTGAGAAAAAACACTTATGATTTTTACACTTCTCAGTATGCATGTTATACTTCAATTAAAGAAAAATCTCATGACTGGTTAGAATTCCAAAAACATTGTTCTGATATCCTGCCAAATGTCTAGAGAGAGCCACAATAATATGCTCTTGTTTTTCTCTTCCTCTAGGACTCCTGCCTTTCTGCAGGGCTAGCCTTGTGTCTTCCTGGGCTAACTCAAATGTAACAGGTAGCCAAGTCCTTAGGGTCCACCAAATATGTATTAACATGTAGATTTCATTGGCTTCACAGACTTTATTGTAGGTTTTCGAAGCATATAGAAAAGTCGTTTACACTGTGATAATGCAGGTAACTTTCAATGTAATAGATATCATTGTTCATAGACACACCCTTTGTCTACCATCATGAAGATTTCCTGTATCTCGTTCTAGATTTTCCCCCATGTTTCTCATTCTGACGTTTCTCCTCTATATTATCTCCCTTCCGTATCACGTGCTCCTTGTGCACTTCTATCCTCTGTAGTTTACCTGACTCCAGCCTTCGCTGCAGGGAAATGTTCTTTGTGTTGACTTACTGCCTTCTGCCAGCATCTCACTCCAGTCACACACCAAGTATTGCATGAGGCTATTCTGATGCTGTGGCCTGGGATGGCAGGAGAAGCCTGCACACATGCAAGACCCGAAAGTACAGGAGTTAACATCTGACACAATCCTCAACCAATAGAGAACTGATGGATGTTACTCCTTGTCAGTCTTCAAGTGGACAATTCTGAGAGGCATTTTATATGTTTCCCAGAACTTCCTGGAGTGATAGACATGTGATTGACTGGATAACACCCCTCCTTTTCTTACCTGTTTCTGTTATTGATTGCTTATTCCTGCTCACTGTGATTATTTTTCAAATAAACTATCTTATTAAAGTCTTTGAGGCATTGCTTTCTGGGGGCCATGATTAGGACCAACTGGTATTGAAAAGTAGATGTGCAGGATAGGATTCCAGATTGGAGGGAAATAAGAGCCTTACTGGGAGCAGACAGTGGGATGAAGATGAAGCCTAGGCACATTGTGGCATCACAATTAGTAAGTTTCTCCTCTTTGGTGGAATAGGATGAGGCTGGGTGAAGGGTAAAGTGCTGGGGTGTTCAGTGGCTCTAACAATGCTATGGTGGCAGTAGCAATTTGAAGGATTGAGGAATTTATTGGCTGCTGTTTACACTTTAGAAGTGTAGAAGATTGAGTCTATATATATATATATCCAAAATAGTTAAATTACCAACTCTCAAATTAAGGCTTTCCGGGTAGCCAGTGGAAAAACCTTTATATCCTGCAACCACAGAGCAGATTTTCTCATAACCAGACCAAGGAGCTTCAAAGGAAAGTCCAGCCTTGAAAAGTTTCCTGTTCTTTGTCTACTGGGCCTCAAGCAGTCTCTTTGCAATCATTGCAGTGTTTACACAGTGGGCTATAGAGACCAAGGCGGCAAGGTGGAAGCTATGCATGGTTCTGGAAATATGTATTCCCTCTTCCCAAGGCTGACCTAGCTACTACACTTCTGAATACCCAACCTGTCCACATCAGAGACTGATGATGATTCTTCTATATAAGATCATCCTGAAGAGACTAGTCAGCCACTTGGATGTATTTCCACCCTGGAGGAAGCAGCGAGACTTTATTCAGGAATTGATACTGGCTCCACATCTGCTTTTATTTCCTTGCTCAAAGTTCTTTTACCTCCAACATCATCTAAGAGAACAAACAATGCCTTATTCATTGGCATGGATTTGTTTTTTCACAATATTGTCTCCAAATGAAGGATTCATTTTATAGTGATGGATATGTGACCAGGGAATTCTTTGGCCTCATATAAATATACTCATGCATTCCCCAGAAGCACTCAGCTTAATAGAATGAGAATAGTCTATTTAAATATTTGCTAGGTGCTTGCTTGGAAACAAAACCTTGCAGTGTTAGAGTACTAAATCAATGTGCTGTTTCCTCAAAAGCTAGAACACTTAAGTTGAGAAACAAGCACTGGAACAAATGATTGACCTCTCTCGCCACCATTTCCAGTGACCCATTTGTAGATTTTTGGCTTTCAAACTTAAGTTATGTACTTTCAACCTTCAATGCCCACATTCCCCAAGATTACTCCTTTCACCATGGGATAGACTGATAAGGAATAACATTTATCCATCAACTCCCTTTTTTGTTGAAGATTATAGTAAAAGGTGTTAACTTTCATGTATTTATAGGCTTTGCATGTATGCAAACCTAGCAGGCTTCCCCTAGAATCTTATGCTATAGTCATGTTTTCTAGTGGACATAAGATTTCTGCTCAGCTTGAAGCTATGACTATTTCCAGATCACTTCAGAATCCTCATGTCAGTGGACCAGAAGACAAAGAAAGAAGCTCCTAAGTACTTTGAGGGGATGGAGTGTTGTTATATTAATGGGAAAGGAGTATACCTGGAACTCAAGGTATTAACTGAAGCATTTCTTGGCATTTCTATGCCTAGTGATAATAGCGAATGGGCAATTGAAATAATTCTCAGTAAGGGCAAAACTAATGAGGGCTCAGACCCTTCAGTAGTGGAAAGTCTGCATCACCCCTATAGGCAAGCAGCCAGATTAGCTGAAGGCTTAGCATGGGAGAAATTTAAAATAGATGATAAAGGCAAGAGGTGATAAGTATCAATTTAAGACCTGGTGACCAGTTGCATTGGAAAGGGGGAGAATTGTGTCTCGTTTCACAAACTTCCCTCTACTAAGTGATTTAAAGGTTGGAACCTAGAAGACTCAATTAAAGATTGGACTTAATGAAAGACAGGAACATGGCAAGGAGTAAACTATATCAGATGACTCTTGTTCACTCACTCACATTTTCTTGACCTTGTCTCTGATTCCAGTTATAGCTCCATCAAATTAATTCTGTGTAAGCTTCAGTTTAGCTAGAACTGACTATCTTTTCTCAAGCATATGCCAAAAAATCTTTCAAGCCTTCCTTTATTCTGCACCATGGGATGCTGATGGAGCCTATTCAGAGCATATGCAAGCCCACCTGAAATGTGAGGGTATTCATGCCCTCCGAGCAATGCTTTACCAATGGGGGATGGAGGATGATCAATAAATGCTTATTTTATTTTAATTTTTCATCTTCAGGTGGAAATTTCTTTGAGATGCAGCAACATATTGGTTTTTCCTCCTTCCTAGTTTTAATCTCTGTGGTCTCTTACTCCTGTTCCCTGGAACCATCTTTCAATAAACTCCTTGTATCTAAGTTTCTGACTCAGGTTCTACGTTTGGTATTAAAAACATACTTTCTTCCTGTCATTTCATTTAAAGCATCTTCTTCTCTTTTCTGATGTCTTGGTACCGCTCACATCTCTGCCCAGAGTATCTCACTTGTCCCCAATAGGCTTTTGAAAGTAAATTTTCCAAATAGAGAAATGTCTCTCCTGAAGCAGAATTCAGGTATCTCTTTTTGTTTATTTACTGGCTGATTTTACTTAGCCTACAACTATGCTCAAGTTATTCCTATCTAAAATACCCATGCACACATACACACCTACCAACATAAATTTGAAAACAAAGTCCCAAAGGACACAAAAACTATTCACTTGACTTTACATCTCTCTTTTCAAAATAATAGTGACATTTGTTGAGTGTTTACTATATGCCAGGTGCTATTTTAGCCAATTATATACAATATCTCATTTTATTTTCACAAATCCTTGGGAGGTACTATTACTATCCCAAATTGTAATAACAAAAACCTGTGTTTCTTTAATGTTAAGTAATTTTCTCATGGTCCAATCTTAAATGTCCAACCATGGATTAAAACGCAGGTGTCTGCCTCTGGAGTTGCATAATTAGTACATCAGGGTTGCCTTAGGAACATGGATACTGTTTTCAGCTCCTTACTTCTCACTTTCCTCTCTGTTCACTACAGTGACTTCCCATTGAAATAGCATTTGCTAGGGTCACTAATATACCCCCAAAATGCAAAATCCAATGGATACTATTTATCCTAGTCTTATCTAGACATCTGTAGCGTTTGACAAATTTGATTAGTTTCTCATCTTTTTCTGAATTTTTCCTGACTTATATCTCTTACTGTTTGTTCATGATGTTTTTCATAATGTTTTCTTTTTCTCACATTTTAACTATTATGATTACAAGCTTTAGTGCTCAGCTATTTTTCATTTTATAATTGCTCTTTGGGTAACTGCAACTACTTTCTTGCATTGACCTCTTACTGCATTTACAAAAACCAAAGTTTTACCTGAGTTTTCTACAACAAATTTCTGTAAAATTTAAATAATCATTGTCTCCTAAAGTTATTATTTTTTTTGTCTTCTGGATTAGTCATCTCCTTGTTAAAGACAGAAATTTGGAATCTGTCTTGAGGTTTATAGGAAAGTTGTTTCAGACTGTCCATTTTCCCAAATATTATCAACTTTAGGGAACAAGGCCAGATGTCCTTAGAGAAACCTTAGCTCAGTCGAAGTCTTTTTTTTTTTTTTTTCCTTTTTTTTTTTTTTTTTTATTGCATTTTAGGTTTGGGGGTACATGTGAAGAACATGGAAGATTGTTGCATAGGTACACACATGGCAGTGTGATTTGCTGCCTTCCTCCCCATCACCTATATCTGGCATTTCTCCCCATGCCATCCCTCCCCAACTCCCCACCCCCCCACTATCCCTCCCCTTTTTTCCCCCGACAGACCCCAGTGTGTGATACTCCCCTCCCTGTGTCCATGTGTTCCCATTGTTCAACACCCGCCTATGAGTGAGAACATGCGGTGTTTGATTTTCTGTTCTTGTGTCAGTTTGCTGAGAATGATGGTTTCCAGGTTCATCCATGTCCCTACAAAGGACACGAACTCATCGTTTTTGATGGCTGCATAATATTCCATGGGGTCGAAGTCTTAATTGCAGGAGCTAAGATGTATCTGAATACTTTATGCTCAGTGAAAGATAAGAATGACTTCAATGGGATATGTCTTAATGCTTTAGGTTTACTTTGCAGGTGATTGTCAAAGTACAGTTATTTTGGAAGTTGAGGAAAAAAAATTTTAGGGGAAAAGGAGCTTTCTGTTAGCCTTTAACTGCATGCTATCATTTTTACTCAATAGTGATATTTTTTATTAAAACATTTTCTCATGGTCTTTTGCCACCTAAAAGCTTTGAACTATAGATATATAGAAAAAAAAAATCTGTTCTGACTTGCCTTAGCCTTGGGACCAATCTTAATAGAATATGCAACAGTGTTTATTTGCAAGCTGATTATGAAACTTGTTTTCATTTAAACTCTTCTTGATTTATTAACCTCATTTAGAATTTTAAAGTTTTAGATTCTTTGCAACTGATTAAAAGAAAGTGCTGCTGTCCTTCCAAGAATAGAAACTGTTCTTCCTTTCTCTTCTATGTGGAAGTCAGCTTTTTGAGACCACTTTTGTTTTTGTCTTGATACCTCTATGGTGTGAACAGCTTTACTTTGACAAGTGCTAATCATTTGAAGGGAGGACAATAGAGACAGCCACAAAAGCTTTTTGGAATTACCAAATGCATGCCCCTTTCTGTATTGTCTTTGCCAGCTTTGTCTACTACTTAAATAGCAGGAAAAAAGTTGTTCCACCTAAGAAGAAAAACATACCTATAAACTCTCATGAGTAAAATCAGATGAAACCAGTTATTTGGATGGCAGAATTGCCTTTCATGTGCTGCAACTGATCTCTTCCTGGGGCATTTCAGACTTCATGGGAACACATGGACCAATGACAGGGTTCCCTAAGGTCTTTATGTGGCCCTAACGAAGATGTGTTTGGATGCCAATATAGACCTTGTGTTGTTCTACATGTTCTTTGTGCTATGTTGACTGCAAAGGCATTACACTTACCTGATTATTCATATTATTGGGATTAATATTTTTCAAATAATAAAATAGTCTCATTCACTTAATGAAATGCTAATACTTATTTCATGGGTGTGTGTATATAGAAAATGATTTTAAATGTATGTCTATATCTGTATATTTAAAATCAGTGATTGCCCTTGAGACTGAAGCAAAGAATATCAGAATGAGGTGATTTGAAATTATTTTCATATTTATAGTCTTACTGAATTGATATTAAGAATTTGGTTCTTATTTTACCTGCTATACTTATTCCATACTATATCGCAGTTTTAAAAATATCATTCCCATAAAATAATTGTTGACTTTTACATCTTTTTTCTGCTCATAAGCAGAAGATACAAATAACTTAGATGACCAATACTTTTTAAATGTAGACTAGAAGTATTTTTAAGCAAAGATCAGTCTAATCCCATAAGAAAAATTAAAGACTGAAATTATTAAATTTATCAACACTTTGTGCTTTAGTTGTATGAGACAAAACTCACTTTATCTCTGTTTGATAAATATTTTAAAATGCAATACCCATACACACAGTTTGGTTCTTCAATTACTTTTCCTCCACACTGACAAACCATCTAACGCTATTTAATGGTCTCTCCTAGAGCACTTCATGATTCAGAGTCTTCCAGCTGTGACAAATCAAAAGGCACCTATGTATTCTTTGGGGTTTTTATTTGCAAAAATGTCAAAAATTCAATTTAGTTTTGATGTTGATGTGCATTAATCTTCACAACCTTTTATGCATCAATTAACTGGTAAAAGTTACCAGGGCATCTCTTCACTGAATGTATCATGAAGGCCTTTAGTCTTTTTTTTCTTGTATACATTTTTTGCTGTTTTCACTGTGAAATACTTGTGTTTTTCATTCTGGAAACCTGATTTATGTGAAAACAAGTTCGGTTGGGTTTTCTAAAAGTGTATGTTCTCTACCCAGCATAGCTCTGGTGAGGCAGGGTCATAGTGGGAGTCCTTACAACAGAGCTTAAGGAAATGTGCGCGTGAACGCGCGCGCGCGCGGGGTGTGTGTGTGTGTGTGTGTGTGTGTTTATCATTAACATGTTATAGAACTGGAACAACTTTAGAAGGCATGAGCCCTAACCCCCTCACTTTGCAGACAAGAAAAAAATGCAGCAAAATTAAGTTGGGTATTTTGTAAGATCAGCCAGTTAATCGCATATTTAAGACAAAAAACTCAGCTATTTTTAGCCTTTCTAGAATATTACACTACTATTGTCACTTTGAGACAGGGTTTGTGTTTAGAGGTTAGAATTCACTTTTACCCACCTTCTTTACCTAGCTGGAGTGCCTCCAGATCTTTCAATGAGGGTAGCATGAAAACCACAATTACTTTTGCACCAACCTAATACCTTTAGTCTTACTAGCAGGAATGAGGTGGTTCCTAATTGTGAGAAAAATTTGGAGCTGCCTCAGCCCCACTGAAAGGAATGGACATCCTGTTAATTTTATATCACCATACCACTTTAGCTTAAGACTTTTAGCATAGAAGAGTGGTGTGGTTATTTGGCTTTCTTCCCTCAAACTCATCACTAAGACATAAATCATTTCTGAATACTTTTTGCTTTCTCCCCATTCTTTAACTTTTGGAGCCAACTTTCCACTTAATCTATTATTCCTGGACCCTAGACACGATAATTAACCTCAGAGATGAAATTGAGTCCAAAATGCACTCTGCAAACAGTGTTACATTCGAAAAATTTTAATTGTGTTCAGCAACATTTCTTAATTTAATCTGAAAGGTTATGGTATCTTCCATATGAATCAATAACCATTTAATTTCTGGATGAAGGTTAAAATGATTTTTTCTGACTTACTAGCTTGGCATAAGGCTGTGCTTTGGGCCGTTAATTCACCTTGTAAAGTCTTCACTTGAATTCCTCTGAGCTCTAAGAGAGTGGAGCATCTTTTAAGAAATAGGTCATTTTATTAAATGATAAGTTGTAAGACAGACTCAACAACAGTTTCTCTCTTTGAAGAGCACTAGCTCTAAGATAATGGAGCATTTTTATTATGTGCGATACTTGGGATGAGAAGATCTACAGCTCAGGGGCAAGACTATGGGATTAATCATTTTTCTCCCTTATTGAAGAGGCTTCATTGTTAGAATTCAATGTCTAGCTGAATCCATAAGTTATTTCTTGTTAGAACATAATCTTTTCAAATGAAGAAATTTTTATATTGTATAAAGTCTCTGTTTATAGACATTTTAATGATGACCGTTACGTTAATAAATTACAGTGATATTTGGGAAAACTTCCACATAGTCCTGATGACTTTTGTTTATTACTAGTCTGTTGCAACATCTTTTTAGTGTATAGAATTTGTTCTCAGTTGTAGAAAGAGAAAGGAATACCCATGACTTTGAGTTATAGAATCTTGAAAGTTCTATAGTCATAATGTTAGAATTATCATTAATATTTTTCTTATTGCTAATACTTGTGGAGCAATTGACACCATTGCCTATAATATAATGTAATATATACTTCACTTAAAATCCTCTAATTAAAGAAATGAGTGAGAATCATTGCATCTTAAAGCAAGAAAGAGAGACCTTGGAGATCTCCTAGTTCTACAGATCAGGATGCCATATCTGAGTTAGATTAAGTGACATGTCAGAGGTCACATAATTAATTAATGCCAAATTTGGCACTAAAATCTTACTACGTCAGAACTCTTTCCACTAAAACCTTACATTTCTTGAATATTTAGAACATTTATTTTAAGAAAGAATGGCATAAAGTCTGAGCAAAGACATGCCAAGAGTTCCATTATACTTAAGGTTTTAAATGTTGCTCTTCTGGCCTCTACTCCTTGGTCAGCTTTTCATCTCCCTGTATGCAATTCTCCCTGTAATATCTCATGCAAATACTGATGACCACACTGCTGGTTTTGCCCAGAAATCCTGTATTGATAAACAATACAGGAAATTATCCCAATCCACTCTGCCTCACAAAATAATGACCTAAAGGTTCTCCAGAATGCACTACTTTGCCCTCCAAACCTACCATTAGCCACCAAAGTCTGCTAATTCCTCTTCAGGAAAGACTCTGAAATCTGGGCCTTGGTCTCTCTTGCTTCTCCTGTCTTCCTCCTGGGATCACCACAAAGCTCCCATCCCCTAGTTCCACTTCAGGAAAGTCTCTAACAACTGGGCCTTGGTCTCTCTTGCTTCTCCTGTCTTCCTCCTGGGATCACTGCAAAGCTCCTATCCCCCTAGTTCCACTTCAGGAAAGACTCTGAAATCTGGGCCTTGGTCTCTCTTGCTTCTCCTATCTTCCTCCTGGGATCACCGCAAAGCTCCTATCCCCTAGTTCCACTTCAGGAAAGACTCTGAAATCTGGGCCTTGGTCTCTCTTGCTTCTCCTATCTTCCTCCTGGGATCACCGCAAAGCTGCCTATCCCCTAGTTCCACTTCAGGAAAGACTCTAAAATCTGGGCCTTGGTCTCTCTTGCTTCTCCTATCTTCCTCCTGGGATCACCGCAAAGCTCCCATCCCCTAAGTCCACTTCAGGAAAGACTCTAAAAACTGGGCCTTGGTCTCTCTTGCTTCTCCTGTCTTCCTCCTGGGATCACCGCAAAGCTGCCATCCCCTAGTTCCACTTCAGGAAAGACTCTGAAATCTGGGCCTTGGTCTCTCTTGCTTCTCCTATCTTCCTCCTGGGATCACCGCAAAGCTGCCATCCCCTAAGTCCACTTCAGGAAAGACTCTAAAATCTGGGCCTTGGTCTCTCTTGCTTCTCCTATCTTCCTCCTGGGATCACCGCAAAGCTGCCATCCCCTAGTCCACTTCAGGAAAGACTCTAAAATCTGGGCCTTGGTCTCTCTTGCTTCTCCTAGCTTCCTCCTGGGATCACCGCAAAGCTGCCATCCCCTAAGTCCACTTCAGGAAAGACTCTAAAATCTGGGCCTTGGTCTCTCTTGCTTCTCCTGTCTTCCTCCTGGGATCACCACAAAGCTGCCATCCCCTAGTTCCACTTCAGGAAAGACTCTGAAATCTGGGCCTTGGTCTCTCTTGCTTCTCCTATCTTCCTCCTGGGATCACCGCAAAGCTGCCATCCCCTAGTTCCACTTCAGGAAAGTCTCTGAAATCTGGGCTTTGGTCTCTCTTGCTCTGTCTTCTTCCTGGGATCACTGCAAAGCTGCCATCCCCCTCCAGTCTGCCCAACACACGATCACAGGCTTTGACTTCCCAAATATAACCTCTATACTCTTCTAAGTTAGTTCTTCCTAAAGGCTAATTTGAGCCCAACGTTTCTATACTTAAAAAGCTCCATGACTCTGCAATGCCTTCATGTTCTGGCTCAACCTACCTCCCCAGCATAGAGTTCCCCTACTACCTGGCAGACCTATGCTGTCATTGGGTAGACCACTTCTCAACCTTTTCTGTACAACCTTCTCTCATAACCCTAGGCTTGACATATGATATCCTTCCTCTGGAACACCTTTTCTTTCCATTTGTTGCTTCAAAATCTCTTATCCTAGCTCAAAACGGCAAAGAAAAATATTACTATCCTATGTAACATTCCTTGAGACCTTTGGTAGTAGTGATCCCTGTTCTCTACTGCTACTTCATTCCATTTGGACATTTATGGCATTTACTGAATTACTTTTTACAATTTGATACCTCTCATATTATTCTACTCAAAACTTCCTATGGCTTAGTGAATAAAAGGCAGGCAGCAAAGTTGAGTGGACCTGGATTTGATCCCTGCCAACCAATCAGCAATGATGTGACCTTGACAAAATCTTGCTAATCCTCAGTTTGTTAATTTGCTGAGGACTGATAATGAAACTTACATGTAGATCTGATGTGCGGGATGGTGATGATGCATGCAATGTGCCTCACACTGCTATGGCACCAGTAATGAGTCAATACGTGAGAGACATACATCCCTGTATTCCTAACTCTTAAGTGCCAAGCACATTTGCTGAAATGAAAATCATATAGTATTTATACTGTTATAAACTTAGCTATGTAAAAAATATGTCTTCCTTTGTTACTTTATACCTGCATACATTCTCAAGCTCAGATTTTTGCTGATGGTGAGTGCTTGTGCATCCAAGGTCACTCAGTCACTTTGTTATGAGAAGAAGTATTTTGAAAACTAGTGCTCAGTTGATTCAGGATTCCCTCCCTGATTCTTCACCTTTCTACACCACAGGAAATAGTAACAGGATGTGTGTGCTCCAGGCATCTGGGGGATATTGCATTTGTACGCCATTTGTGCTTTTGTCTGACTTTAGCTGAGGTATAGCTCTTGTCACCCAGCCTTGGAAGTCAGTCTCTAGCCTTCTGTATTCACCACTGATGTCCTTAGGTGACAGAAAGAGCAGTGAAAATCCTGACTAAATTTGAAAGGATCACTGGGGTCTGACTTTCCAGGCTGTATTTCCTCTGGAAGATGTAAACGTTGTAACTAAATCCCATTTTTGCATGACACCAGGAGCTAGAAGTCTGAAATCAAAGTGTTAGTAGGGTTAGTTCCTTCTGAGGGCTGTGTGGAGAGTACGTGTTCAGGCCTCTATTCTTGCAGGTGGCCATTTGCTCCTGTGTCTCTTTCTATTGTCTCCCCTTTATGCACCTCTGTGTCTTTGTCCAAGTTTATTTTTCTTTCTCCACGGGCCTCAGATGCTGGATTTCTTCAATACACATCAGGTCAAATGGAAGAAATGCTACTTATCATGAACTTTTTTTGTTTGTTTTCAAGACAGTGTCTTGCTCTGTTGCTCAGGCTGGGGTGCTGTGGTGTGCTCTCAGCTCACTGCAGCTTCAACCTCCCAGGGTCCAGAAATCCTCCCACCTCAGCTTCCCAAGTAGCTGGGACTACAAGCATGCACTGCTGTGCCTGGCTAATTTTTATAATTTTTGGTAGAGATGGGGTTTCACCATGTTGCCTAGGCTGGTCTTGAAATCCTGTGCTCAAGTGATCCACCCACCTTGACTTCCCGAAGTGCTGGGATTACAGGTGTGAGCCACCACACTTGGCCACAAACTGTTGCTTTCAGCCTAGCTGGAGTTCTGGTCCCTCCTCAGGGACCCACAGTTATCTTTATATCAGTTATGTCCCTCCAATTCTCTTTCTGTTTTCCTGGCAGAACACATATCCCTCTTTGAGCAGAAAAATGACTATCTCATCATGTCTTCTTCTCCATGTCCTCCTTTATGTTTTTCTTCTCCATGACAGTGTTTAAGCAGAGCTACTCAAACTTTACAATGGATAAGGAAAATTGGGTTGTGTATAAAAATACATATTCCTGTCTTTGTCCTTTTAGACTTAGGGTATGGCTCCATGACCTTAATTTATGACACATACTACATGTCTGATACAGCTGGATTACAGACCATTCTTGTATAAACATTGTATAAAACAAGGTTTAAGTGATTAACTCATGCTTTGAACTTTCAATATTTTTAATATTTAAAACTGAATGCTTAGAACAAGAAAATAAAAACTTTTTCTCTTAAATCCTTATTTATTGAAAATTAAATTTATGACTCAAGATTACTACCTCTGCTAGATATTTTCAAAATCTAATATTTTAAAATCCAGTAAATTGGGCCTTTATTCTTTTGTATTATCTCTTCCCATGTACACTGTACATAAGCTCTTCTTTCTGCCTGAATGGTGAAGGAAATGATAGAAGAATTTTTTTAAAACCTACATAGTTTATTATTATATACTATCATGCTATATCCTCACCTACATATGTATGTAGTGTGTGTGTATGTGTGTGTGTGGCGGGGGGTAAAAGAGAGAGGAAAAAGTGGAATTTGGGAGTAGATCTGAGGTACATTGTGTAAAGAGAATTGTATATGGAACTCTTCACAACTAATTTGGAACTTTGGCTATACTATTTTTCATTTGGACTAAGTAGGAAAATCATTAAATTTATCTTAGTTTCAGTTTTCTTCTACTGAACTTTAAGATTCTTTAGAATGCAACTGTGTTTTAATTTGTATCTCTTTAATCTGGCACATTGTAGAGAAATTGTCATTACTGAATGAATAACTGAGTAACATCCTAGCTATCAATACAAGGCATTACAAGGGTTCATTTCACTGCCAATTAATTTCTGTTCAGTCCAAAATACTGTGTTTAAGAAATTAGCCTCAATTTGGCCTGGTCTTCTTTTCAGAAGCTGTATGTGCCAGTCTTCAGGAATATACCAACTTCCTGGCTGCTTTTGCAAATATTAGATTGCCCTCCTCTGAACTCCAGTAGAACTTACTTCTTGTACTCGTAATTTAATATGTGGCAATATATTATTTTATCAATTTAGGTTACATTTTTGGATATGTCTCTTTCTTTTTATGAAATGCTCAGCTCCTTAATGGCAGAGACCATACAGTATGCCTGTGTTTTCCACATTACCAACCAAAGGGCTCCTTTCTTAGGAGGTGCCAAGTATGTTCTTGTATTTAAGAATAATAGTAATGACAGTAAAGTTAAACTAATGTACACAATTCTTTCACAAGTAAATTATCCTGATGTAATTCTGTCAGATGAAGAGATGTAGACTCACAGAAGCTCAATGACTTGAAATATGCCCACAACCAGAAAGAGGCAATCACTCAGTTGTTCAGATTCTGATTCCAGGGCTGTTTCCACTACACCATGATAAATAAGGTCTCTGTTTTGTTTTCAACATTAGGACACTTGGTATGAAGTTGTTAGATCTGACATGAATTTGTTTGTAATAGGATTGAGATACCCTGGACAGGTCACCAGCGTATTTTGTATAATTTTCTTTTGCTTGATGGCTTTAAAAGGAGGATCAACACCTGCCTTTTAGGGAAGGTTTAGGCATTATCTTGCCAAAAGGAAAGAAATTAACTACATGTTTTTAAAGATTCCCTTTGGTTCTATAACCAAAGGAATCTTGGTTCTTGTAACTTAGTTACATTTACTTTTTAAACTCTGAATTCTTCCTGTTCCTGAGCATTTTGTAAATATTATGCAAGTCTAAGGTTAAATCAGCAGTGATGAGTCGAATTTGGGATGTCAGGGAAGGTAGAAATCAAGTTACCAGGCAGAAGAGCTCAGTATACATGTCACCACTAATGAGATGAGAAAGAATAACAACACACAATATTAATCTTCATGTCATGCTTCAACACAGGATTTTTCATTCACTCTGACAAATTCTAGATTTTCAACAAATGAGTAGAAGTTTGTGGAGAACCCTGAGAACCTGGAAGCATTTTTGTTGTTTGCCTCCGTCCACCTCCATTCCGAGTTTTTCTTTACCTTGAACATTACTTCATTTAAATTCTTAATCCCCTTTTCAACCATTTTTACTCACTTGTTGTTAATATGCAGATTACAATGGCTGGTGTTCAGCAGAACATTTATCATTCAATGCAACAACTTGAGGAGTTTTGAAAAGCAAAGCATGCGGAACCCCATTAACAGATAAAGAACACAGGATTGAAAGAACAGAAGCACAAATCGTTTATTTCAGTACCTCTCGTATAGCAACACATTACCAGAGGCAATAGGTACTAAAGATCAGATCAGCATCAGAAGGGCTAAATGATATTCATTTGCCATCTTCACCAAAATAGTAAGATTGCATGGAAATATTTTTTATTTTGAATGTCGAAGATAATTTTAATAATGTTATTTCTTTGACCCACAGTCTAAGGCAAAACCTTATCCCAGAAGATAATAGAGATGATATGAATTAGATGACTGTAGCCAGATACAGAAAAAAAAAAGCAGAACCTTTTAAATACTAACAGATAAAACAGGCAGTTCAATGCCGATAAATACAGAATAATGATGCTTTTGATGGGTCTTTATCACAGAAGGCCATGTTCGTCATAAATTATGAGCTATAAAAAAAGAGTTTCAGTCAAAAGACAAGTCTGTTTGTATCATCAATGAATGATGAGATATAGAAAGACAAAAACTAAATAGGAATGTATAAAATGAAAACTGCTTGATGACTTTATCAGCTAAGTTTCTACACTGAAAAATATAGAAAAACAAAAGACTACCCAGAAAAAACATTCAAAGACAACCCAAAATGACACAAATACTTTTACTTTGAAAACATGAAACTGTTTTAATGTGTTTGTGTGAAAAATTGTGGTTGAACTAACGACTACTGAAGTGAATTTCAAATGTAGATGTTTTTAGTATTTTCTTAAAGAGCATCTAAAATATATTTGAAGTGATATTTAATGCGGATTGACATTCATTCTTTATGTGATGGATGTATCTCAATATGTATACATATGTGCTCCTGAATATTTTGTCACAATTATCTTTAAAAAGTTGGCTAATGATTTTTTTTGGGGGGGGGGGGGTAAAAATTGTACATTGAATTTGAGCTTCTGATTGATGTATTTTCTAAAATTTAACTTTTAGCTTTCTGGTGACGTTTTTGTAAAGAGAAAACAGAATGTGTTTGAGCTTCCATTATATATATTTTTTTTCTAAAATATAATATTTATTACCATTACTAGTTCAGATTTGTAATATTTACCATCAATAAATATGGATTAAATTTGCCAATTATGTTTCTGGACACTGGTTCTAATATTTCAGGTATGATATCTATAAGTATCAACCTGCATGTGGTATCACTTACAGATCATTATTTGGTACTGAAAGTGGTAACAATTCATCAAGTAATGCTTTTCCTATAACATGCAACTTTATTAATATATCATGATTGATCTTGATCTTTATTAACATATCATGATGGATCAAGGTAACCACTCTTATACGCTAACACTAAGAATCAATATTATTTGGAGGAAGATATTTAAAAAAATAAGAAAGCAACGTGTCTTAATGAAATGGGTCATGGTTCAAGAACCAAGAGCCCTAAGACCTACCTTAACAAGCTGTACAACCCTGAGAATGTGCTATTTTTGCCTCAGCATCTTCAGACTTAAAATAAGAAGGCTGAGTAACTAAATTGTATCTGAATTTTATAACCTTATGTTTTGTGCTGGTATATTTTTTGTCACTCCTTTGCTTTGTCAGTACTTAATTCTACTTTTAAAATTTATTTTAACTTGTCTGCTAACATAAAAAGCAGTTGTCATTTGAAACTGACAGGTGTTGGGGGAGAAAAGTGTTCAAATCACTGAAAGCCTTTTCCAGCCCCCTCACTCTGTTCTGATCTACCTCCAGAACTCAGAGTCATTACTTCCAGGGGACATAGTGTTGATGAGCTTTCTTATCCCTCCAGCCTGCAGGAGTGGAAAAAGACTGAAGACCATTGGCCTTCACAGAGAGCCTTCTCTGAGGACACAAGTGCTTGTCAAGCATGTGTTCAGGGAAACATCTCTTTGGGAGACACTGTGTTCCTAGCATTACTTCTACCTCTTAAGACTCCCACAGTAAGTCAGGGACAACAACCAACAACTTTATTTTTTAACGACATTATTTAAAATTCTGTGTTGCTAATGTTGATCCTTTTTCTTACTACTTTTCACGTCTTCTCAGTTTCTAAGTTGCCTTAGAAAGATTCTATATTGCATGATTATTTTGTTGAGAGCAACAGAAATGCGCTTTGACTAACTAACAAAAGCAAATTTATTAGATGAATATAGTGAGCTCAAAGAATGTATAGGAGCCTGGAGACCTGGCCTTGAATACATGGGAATCAAGGCAGTGCTGGATACAAGAGAGCAAAAAACACAATAGTCTGTTAGCAATGAGGGCTGACTCATTTCTCTCTCTTTAGAAAGAGAGAAAGCAAAACATTTCTCTCTTTTATTATGTTACTGTACATTCAGATTCCTGGCAGTGGACATCCAGTGAAGGATCCTGGGTTTCTGTTAGAAAGGCATGGAGGCATTGAGTAGACATTAAAAAGACACATATTCCTGTATGTTCATATGAGCATCTTTGAAGCTCCTGCAAAGCAGTGTCTGAGAATAGCTACATATTTAATATCTTCTTTCAATCAATTGAGTTGATCTCTCTTCCTACCACCAATTTTTTTAAAGTATGAGTTACCTTCATTTATGAACCCAATTTCATTCTGATAGTTGTTTCTCTTAGAAAAGTACAGGTATCCCTCTGAAAAAACCAACTATGTAATTGTGTTTAAAATCAGTTCTCCATTATGGTGAAAGGGGAGTTTAAATATTCAAACATTAAACTGGGCAAACTGTTAAAACAGGAATTATTTGATAAATTAACACTTAGAATCCCTAAGAGTATTGCTACATAAACTATGCATAAGGTGGTTTCAAGTTAAAAATATGATAAAGGAATAAAATGTAGGGGTATCATCAAGTGAGATTGCTGTTTGATGTTTCAGATGAGCTCATATATTACCTTGCATCTAATGCTTTCACAAAATGATGGTATTTTTCACCTGCTTTCTGATCTCTTTTTGATAGAAATAGCCTGGCATCTTTTTCCTACATCAGCTCCGTTCGTGTATTGAACTTTAATGATATGTTTTTCTCTCAATCCTCTAACAATTTCCACTAGATTTAGCTACTTTTTAAGGAGCTTCTGTGTTTCTTATGGCACTCTACTATTTTCTTTGATCATCTAGTCCTTTTTTCTTACGTTACAGACATTTTCATTTGTAAAGATCCACCCAAATTGTACTCAGCACAAATTCAGTCATATAGAAAACCCCTGCATGTGAAATCTGACTGCCAAATAATTTGTTAGTCTTAAAATTGAAATTTGCTAACTTTTGACATGATACAAGAGAGCAAATTTTCTGATAAATTTGACAAAATTTCTGAGCAATTTTCTGATAAAAATTAGAAATTATATGAGTTTCCCCCCACCAATACTGGAGTTTTCAGGGGTTTGCTATACAGCTGGTGGGCTTTCCAGCTCTTTTGCTCCCTTCCTTTCCTCCTGCTGCCTCTTAAGACCATTTCCATCCATCAGACATGCCTTTAGGGATAACAAGAGAAGGTGAGATGAAATGTAAGGCTGTCCATTTTGTTATTTGGTTGCAGTTCTGGTTAGCAAGAAAGTAGAGGGTTTGTTGAAGAGAAAAGATGAAACGTGGAAATTATTGGATAAATTGAAACCAGGGAATTAGCTTGGGAAGTTGTTAATTTATGCAACCCATGTTCCCATTTGCATAGATAATTGAGTTAGCTTTACAAGAGTTTAGAGTTCCCTCACTCATTGATATTTTATTCATGAGCTATTGCCCTTAAAAATACGTAATCATAAAAGAAGTCCTCAAAGGAAACTCAGCCTCTGAAATGAGACTCACAACCATTACACTGATGATCTAAAAGTCACTGTTGCCTCCTTCAGTTTATGATGATATCATTGCCTTGGCCACAATATCTTTTTTGTTAATTTAAATGGCATAGGAATAAACGCTACTTGCGTCGTAGTTTGTACATTAATAGGCACAACATAAAACCAAATTACAAGGCTGTACTCTTCCTCAAGCTGTTAGCTACCTCTAATGTTTTTCTGTGGCAGTGACAGATGCTCTGATACCTATGTAACCTCCAGAACAGGAGTTTAATGAATGTCGTATTTATACAACTTTGGAAACCTTGAAATTAGTGAGATTTATTTTTAGGATGTTTTAGAGTAAGAAGTTAGCACTTCTCTAAAGACAATCATTTCTTAACATTTTAATTCATATCTTACGGAAAATCTCAGGAGTGCTTAAAACCCTGTTGAAAGAAAAACCAAGGGCAGTTCAAACAGAAATGTAAAGAGGTAAAAAAGAACCATTTATGCGGCCAAAAACATGGAAAAAAAGCTCATCATCACTAATCATTAGAGAAATGCAAATTAAACCACAATGAGATACCATCTCACGCCAGTTAGAATGGTGATTATTAGAAAGTCAGGAAACAACAGATGCTGGCAAGGCTATAGAGAAATAGGAATGCTTTTACACTGTTGGTTGGAGTGTAAATTAGTTCAAGCATTGTGGAAACAGTGTGGGAATTCCTCAAGGATCTAGAACCAGAAATACCATTTGACCTAGAAATCCCACTACTGGGTATACATCCAAAGGATTATAAATTATTCTACTATAAAGATATGCACACATATGTTTACTGCAGCACTATTTACAATAGCAAAGATTTGGAACCAACCCAAATGTCCATCAATGATGGACTGGATAAAGAAAATGTACCATATATACACCATGGAATACTATGCAGCCATGAAAAAAGAATGAGATAATGTCCTTTGAAATGACATGAATGAAGCTGGAAGCCATCGTTCTCAGCAAACTAACACAGGAACAGAAAACCAAACACCACGTGTTCTCATTCCTAAGTCGGAGATGAACAATGAGAACACATGGACACAGGGATGGTAACAACACACACTGGGGCCTTTTGGAGGCTGGAGGACAAGGGGAGGCAGAGCATTAGGACCAATAACTAATGCATGTGGGGCTTAAAACCTAGATGATGGGTTGATAGGTGCAGCAAACCACCATGGCATATGTATATCTATGTAACAAACCTGCACATTCTGCACATGTATCCCAGAACTTAAAAATTAAAGAAAAATCTACCAGCCTTTCCCATATTGCCATGTTCAGTGAACCACACTACTGCACCATCTGATAAATGTGAAAAAAAAAAAATGGCAATCTAAGTGCCTTCTATCTCCACACCCTATCACTGCCCTGTTTGTCAAACAAAGAAAGCACCTGTTGAGGCAGAAGCCTTGCTGGGAGTTCCCACAAAGTTTGATGATCCAAAAGATGTACTATCATGAGCAGCAACTGCACTGGCAGAGCATTATCGTAACAGCCCGACCTCCTGAGCTTTTCCTGATTACCTGGATCTTGCCTCCCAAAGGGAAAATGACTTCAAAGACTGAAGCTCTTGCCTGCATTTTTCAAAGATTCAGCAACTTGAAGCTACAGACTCTCCCAGCTTGTTTTCAGCATGCACAATAATGCCAGAAAATGACACCGAGTTCCCCTAAGAGCCTAAGAGGACATGGGGCAGCACTCTCACGGGTGGTTTTTTAGACAGATCTGCACAGTTCTCTGTGTTTTCTTAGATACCAGAAAGAGGAAGACTCCGGGTCTCACTGTTTTGTTTGTTTGTTTTCTTTTTTGCCTCTGTGTTTTTAATCCAATAGTTTAAAAACAGAGCCTTAGCTTCCTAAGTCCATTTTGAAAGTCAAACGGATTAAAAAGAGTTTCAAAACAGTGCTAGCCCAAATCCAGTTGAAACTTTTAATTAGTCTGATGTTATTTTTAGACTCTCTCAAAGCTCCATAATTGAGCCCTTTGCAGTTGTACAAACAAATAGAAACCTTGTAAGATCTTGAAATTCATGATAGTTTACTAATGAAGTCAGCTTGGAAAACTCTTCATTGAATATTGTAATTTGATTGCCATCTTATTCTGATTGGACCCTGGTTTTGCATTTAAATGAATATATATTATTTGAAATGCAAAACACCATGTTATCTGGGGTATTTTGCAAGAACAGACAAGATTAAAAACATCTAATGTTCCATTTTATAAAAACATTACAAAATGGAAGTGCATAGCTGACTTTTAAAATTTATTAGTAACAGCTTACAATAATTGGACATTAATTAATCCTAAATTACAAGACATTTCTGTGGAAAAGCATATTACATCCTTTCCATCAGTACTCAGTAGATTCATTAGTATTATTTTTTGTTTGGAATATTGAAAGCACTAACAACAATTTCTTACTAAAGCAGTCATTGTTACAGAATTCACTGTTCACATGTGAGTTTAACACAATACATTATCAATTACTGATTCTACAACAACTGACCTTGAGTATCCAATTAAAAAAAAAAGTGGCAGCAGTAGCTAAGGCAAGCTGAATTTGTGAATTGGGGTCTGTATTGACTTGTTCTAAGCTTTGATTTTTATCAGGCTTTGTGCTAGATGGATTGGAAAGAATTTTCTGATTCTATAAACTTTTATTATTTCTCAACTGTGGTTTGTGTGTCTTACATAAAAAATGGTTTTCAATTGTATTACAACACCCCCCGTCCCCCTAAAAAAGATTTCTGTTTGAGAGAAGCGTGGGGGCTGCTACCTCTCTATTTGATTGTTTGGCTTTCTGAAATTTCCATTACATCTATTTTCAGACACATATAGTAATCCACAATCTATTATGCTGGACTTTTCTCTCCCTGTAGTATTTTGCTGACAAAAGATTGTCAGAACGAGGCCTTAGATTTATAAGTGTGTTATCTAGGTCTTTGGAATAATTTTTAATCATTTAGGTATCATATCAAGTGAGTTATAATCTGGGGATTAATACTTCATGTGAAATTTGAACTGTAAGAAAAAGAAATTTCTTCACCCACTTCATATATCTGACCTCAAATAAAGGGAAAGTCTTAGTGTGATGGAGGAATTTGGCTCCCTGGGGGTCTCTAGTGTTGGAAGAAGGTAGCAATGACAATGTTACAACAGCGGGAAGAGGGAGTGGAGAAACAGCGTGGCTCTGCACTGGTCTGCATTGCAGGTCTCTGCCATCCCAACCACCACATTCATTCAACCCAAGCCCAACCCTGATGGACACTTTTAAGAGTTTTATAGAACTGTCACCTATATCGCCTGTAAAATGCATGCAAGTACCATTGCCATGTAATCCATTTGGTGAATTCTATCAAAGTAATTTTGATTTCTGATATTTTAAGACTAGCAAGGGCTGTACTTAATCCTTCTCTCTCAACTCAGTGTCCATAGATACATAAAATCCTTATTTGTAAACTAGGAAGAGTTAAATTTTCAGGACTAAAAACTTAAAAGCGACTTTCCTAGCTGAAAGAAAGGATGTTTAAAATTTGAGAGCAGATCTTTATAAAGATTTGTCGTTCTACTAAAATAAGGATCGAGTACTGGGTTGGGACTGACTTTGGCTTGAGGTTGGTGCTATAGATGTCTTCATTTTATGAATCTTGTTTTATGCAAATGAGAGCTGCCAGCTTCCTGTATGACTGTATATGCACAAGCAATCTGATGGACTTGGGTACTGAGGGAACAATTAGTGTTAGTTGAATATCCTTCATCTGAAATTCTTGAGACCAGAAGTGTTTCAGATTTCATATATAGATACTTTTGGTTTTGGAATGTTTGCACATACATAATGACATACCTTGGGAATAGAACCCATGTCTAAACAAGAATTTTACTTATGTTTCGAATACATCTATACACATAGCCTTAGGAAAACAACGTTTTGTCTGCACTTTGACTGCAACCTGTTTCATGATGTCAGGTTTATAATTTTCCTCTTCTGACATCATGTTGGTGCTCAAAAACTTTTTGGTTTTGGAGCATTTCAAGTTTCACATTTTCTGATTAGGGATGTCCACCTTGTATATCACCTGAACTCGTCCTACAAAGTCTTTTCTACTTTCTTTTTACCAAATTGGAGCTAAAGGAAACAGATTTTTTTTTTCTGTGTTGAAGAAAATGAAATTATATGAACCCAGATTTCAGGTTGCCATGATTCAAGTATCATCTAAAAACTTAACCAAAGAGAACATAGTTGGAGTGAAATAAAAGTATGGGCAGGGGATAAGAAATAATCAGTTGTTTTAGTTTTCCCAGAGCTACTGCTTCCCTTTCCCAAGTCTAATCATGCTTGAGAATGCATCCCCCCACTTTGGCCTAAGCTTGTTTGAGCTGGATTTCTCTCACTTGTAACAAAAATGATACCCAGATACACAAAATTCATATCTCCTTTTTTGCTTCATAGTAGGAAGGGAGTGAATTGGAACTGGGTCATGAGAAATGTATTTTCTCTGAACTAAATCCCCATCTAGCGGCAGAAGCAGAAGATAAATATGCCCAAGCATAATCTCACCTGTTATATGTCAACTAGTGAACTATTTTTCTGAATTTTATATCTTTAGCCTCATTCCTGATTTTAATATGTGACTTGAAGTTTTCCAGAGTATACTTCTAGAACATCTTAGGCACCTGAAAGAGACTGAGATGTTCAAATACGAGATGACAACATGGCAAGTTAAATGCGTCTCTTGTACCCTGAAGTATACTTCAGGACTTGGGGACTGATTGCACAAGGGGTACAAAGGAGAAGGAAGAATCCAAATTGATTAGAAATCTGTGCAATTGAGAATGTGGGATAAGGAGGAGCCAAATAGGTAAGAAGTATTTCAAAATGTAAGAGAACCAAAATGTGACAGTGTCAAAAAAGTTACTGTTGCAAAGAATGTAAATGAGAGTGATAAACATAGTGCTGAAAAATGCAAGTGTTTAGCAGGAATAGGATTCAGAAACAGTTTGAACTTGCCAATAGTGAGCTCACAGCTTACCTTTGAAAGAGCTGCTGTGGATAAAAGAAGTGAATGAAATTAAGACAATAACGAACAGAAAATAGAAATGGAGAGGAAAAGAGAGAGAGAGGGAGGATGAATGCAAGAGAAAGGAAGAGGGATTCAGAAAAAAATCCCAGGTATTATGGGATGGGAAGGAACAAATAAATGGATCAATTAGATAACAAAGATGGGCAAATAAAAATAGAGAAATAACAATGCAATGATATTTTGAAAAGGGACAAAGGGAATTAAGGGAGCTAAACTGAGGTTATTTAAATTTCATAGGGGGATTAAGTCATCTAATAAGATTGAAGACTGTGGGATGTTGGGAAACTGAAGATTCGAGAGCATTTTGGGGATATGAGCTATGATAGAATTGACTGACTAGAAGTATTATCTGTATTATCTGTCTGTGAAGTATCCGTTACTATTTCTTTTTTTTTTTTTTTTTTTTTTTGAGACAGAGTTTGGCTCTGTTGCCAGGCGCCAGGCTGGAGTGCAGTGGCGCGATCTCGGCTCACTGCAACCTCCGCCTCCCGGGTTCAAGCAATTCTCCTGCCTCAGCCTCCGGAGTAGCTGGGACTACAGGCGCACGCCACCACGCCCAGCTAATTTTTGTATTTGTAGTAGAGACGGGGTTTCACCGTGTTGGCCAGGATGGTCTCCATCTCTTGACCTCGTGATCCGCCCGCCTCGGCCTCCCAAAGTGCTGGGATTGCAGGCGTGAGCCACCGCGCCCAGTCCTCAGTTACTATTTCGTAGAGTGTATTTGCTTTAGAACACATAAACATATCTTCAAAACTTCTAGTTACAGAGCTACTTCTAGTCACCCTTGACAGTCTGGTAACTTGGCAAAAGAGATGAAAGAAAGGGAAATGTAAGAATTCACTAAGATGGCTGATGATGGGGTTCGAGTTTGGTAGTGAAGAAATAAACTGATATCCTGGAATGAGAGGAAGAGCTTGATGTACTGGAGGCCATCAATCATTTAGGTAACTATAAATAGCTTCTACAGTGCAGGGTAGCATGCTTAGGAATTGGGGGAGCAATAATGCATAAGATGTGCTCTTTGCACGCAGTCACAATTTGGTAAAAGGCGCAGCCACACACAAAAGCAGAGAGATTCAGTAGCAATGAGGTACTGGGAGGACAAAAAAGAAGACAGGACATGGTGGTAAATAGGGAAGAAGCCTACAGTCAGATGTCTGGAAAAGAAGAGCAGAAATGGTAAGCAGATTTTTAGGTCTCTGTTGTAACTGTATACTTAGTATTTTATAACCAGTATATGTACTAAAACAAGAGTTGGGGCAGGGGTGGAAAGAGGAGTGGCTTTGGTTGAGAAATCAATGCTCTCTTTATAGTGTTGTTGTGACCACAAAGGAATTGGCTCCAAGTCATTTTTGGTATTCTTGTTCCTTCTACTCTAAATTGAATTATGATCCAATGTCAATTCCTGAATTCATAAATCTGGCCTGACATTTCATGTGCTTCTAATAGATGGTGCTGGAAAAGCAGTTTCTGACCTAAGTTCTATAAAGGAAATGAGGAAAATGCAGAGAAGTCTTCAGGCAAATCTATTTAAGGCCTATTCCAAAACTCTTCCTCAATTCATCTCAGTAGGTGATCTAAAGAACTGTGACTTCTTTGTGATACACAAAGGTCTAAGTCCACATTAGAAGTTCATAATGCATGCAATTACATTACCGCACCCAGAGAATGTCATCTGGAAGTTTTGGAAAGTGAACAGTTAAACCAGTTATATGACATCATAGAGCCAGTGTTCTTCCCCGCTGTTGGCGGTACCATTTGAAGGATTCCACTTGATTTTCAAAAAGTTAAATTAGGCCCTTCAGCTTGGATATGGACAAGTTTAAAGGCAAGCTAGAGTTACAAACTCAAATATCTATGAATATATAACAACCAGTAGAAATGAGTGAGTCAGGCCAAATGTGAGAAGACAAGGGCAGAAGCCAAATGTTGAATACTGCCAGCCTCTGAGTCCTGCTGATGTCAGGGAGGTTCAGGACCGCAGCAAACTCGGCACAGTCTTGGAGCAGCTGCTGCTCAGTATTAGCCTATTGTTGTGATGGGTAATGCCAATCTGGTGTTGCCAGATATTCCAGCTTTTGTTCTAGAGAGGCCAGAAAACTGGATTTGTATATGAAAAGTACTGATTTTAAACATGAAGCCTTTACGTGGTCAGTCTATGTTCTCTGTTTTAGAATTCACTTCTCAAATAGGTGTTTGGATACTGCATGGCCATAGCCTAAAACACTCACGTGCACAGTCGTGTTTTCTTAAACCAGTCTTGGACAAGCAGCATGGAAGAACAATCAGACATGAGGGATGGTTGCTTTTTTTATGTTGTTTTTTTAGTCTCTTCTATTTAAGAAAATGTCTCAGTGTTTTGTATAAAGCCTCTTGAGATGCAAAGATAAATTATAGGAAGGCTCAGCTCCAAACATGTAACAAAGTCAGGTAATTTCTGTATTCATAAGCCGTCTAGAATCAGCACCTCTCTGGTATTGTTTTCTCCTGTTACCTTGGTTTCCATTCTGAGAATTAGCAGCATTCAACACCTCCCTCTTATTCATCTTCAAAGAGGGGGGGGAAATCAAACTCCTTTGCAAGAAAAGAGTTTGTGCAATGCACTACAAAATTCAGTCTGCCCCTTGGCCTCCAGGAGAAGATTAAAAATGTTGAATCCTTAAGGTTGACCATTCTTAGGCTGTTCTAGTTCAGTCTCCTTATTTATTAGATAAACAGAATTGAGGGGTGAGGAATTTTAGTACATAGATTATTGGATGTCAATGCCCAGACTCATATATGTAATCAAGTTAACACTGCCAAGGCTTCTGAAATCATATGCTCCTAGATAGAGAAGCATTTGGACTAGGACTGAAATCTTCTGACTGGTTCTGTTTCTATTGTATTGGCGAAATGCCCAGATGAGGCTTCCCAGCCTACCCTAAGCATTGCATGTATGTAAGCTGAAAATAACAGAACAACCACCAAGCTCAAAAAGAGTTAAAAAATAAAAGGGGCTTGTTGACTTCCCAATCTAAAGATGGGCTTTAGGAAGGATTTAATCAAGTACTAGCTCCATTTTCTCTACCACCATCATAACCAATACTTAAATTGTGTTTATATGGGACAGGTGCTATTCTAAGCACACCCTCATGAGGTAGATATAATTAACTGCATTTTCATACATAAGAAAACTAAGGCACTGGGTTTAAATACCTGTCCCAGGTTTGCATTTTGGATACAAACTTAGACTGCTGACTCCAGAGCTCTTGCTCTTAACCTCTGTACAGATTCGGATTAAATGGACTAGGAAATGGCTTAGGGATCTGTGATTTAAAACAATACTTCCCAAGTAGATTGCAATGCACATCTAGACTTAAAAAACAGAGCTGCTACACAGTTGGCTAAGGGTACCATCCATGTTAACAAAGCAATCCCCAGGTTCACTGCAAAGCACAGTACAGTGGAATTTAGTCCCAAATTCTGCTCTGTAATACTTACATCTCAATGAAGAGGAGGAAACACTACTACTGATGAAAGAAACTTCTGGATAGGACTGCTGAGCATTGCTGAACACAAAAGCTTGCCACTGCAGGGCCCCTTAGCCTGAAGAACCCAAATATTACAGTCACAGTATGTCTGCAGGGTGTTTATTACCTAGGTATTATAATTCTTGTGTGATGGCAGTCAGAGTCTGATTATAATCAGGGGGAGAGAGAAGAACTTCCTGGGGACACAGTGCTTC
Source organism: Ateles fusciceps (assembly GCA_036589455.1). Lineage (NCBI taxonomy): Eukaryota > Metazoa > Chordata > Mammalia > Primates > Atelidae > Ateles > Ateles fusciceps. The sequence goes on from JAZHEH010002565.1 coordinate 3,215,215, forward strand.
ACTATAGATTCCCTGCCTCTAATTCTCAATACAGAAATCTTTGCAAGAGTACTTTCATGGATGTCAGTGACAACAATTAAGCTTGAAGAGCATGAGAAGACATTTTAATCAGAAGCTAATTAAGAACAATGGGGGCATATGTATCATTGATTGTGTCTCAAGTACTCTGACTGATCTGGAAGATTATTCCATTAATATATGGATGTAAACAGACACCAACATTTTCTCAGGATGAGGCAACTTCACTTTGAAGGTTCCACCTCCAAATCTGGCATTTATTTATTAGATGACAAATAAAAATGAACAGCATTTACCTACCTAGGGAAGATATTTGGTGCTGGTTTCTTGTCTTTGGGTAGGACAAGCATCAAGTGTAAGAATAAGGTGATGAGAGTCAATAAATCAGAATGTTTTTCATGTTTGACTATTAATTGTTGCTCCATTATAAAATGAGACTAAAACTATCTCTGCCCCTAACCAAAGGGCATAGATGTTATGAATAATAGTATATCTAAGAGACTATGTTGAGTTCTTCATAAAAGAAAAAAACTTCAAACAAAAAAGCCCACAAAGTATCAAAACATTATGTGTAGTTTTCACTTCCAGATAGTATGTGGCACATTACAAATACTATGTGGTGTTTTTAGGCTCAAGGAAATTATTCTCCTAGCTTCCTTATCTAATCTTCACTTAAATCAAGCCATCATCCCATTGCTCCCCCACTTACCAACACCGTTGGGTACTGTCTTTTTGTATAAATAAGCTTGTAGTGTTTTTAGTTTATATTCTTTCTTGAATCTTGCCTGCTGATTAATAGTGGTTAGTTTGTGGCCTCACTATATGCGGCCATGACCCACAAAGGAGCCCTCCAAGGAATTTTCTTCTACCTTATCCTGTTGGTAACAGAGCAGAGAGATCCTCATTACTTAAGGAGTGAAATTTCCATATGGAGAACTCTATCATATGATTTTAGACCAGCTTCCCAGTATTTTTTTTCCAGTTCCTTCCCAAGTGAGCACTGAAGTATGTGTCAGGCAATCTGGGTTGTAATCTTAGCTATGCCAGTATCTCCCACTATAAGCTATTTAAACTCCTCTGAGCTTCAGTTGTCTTTCTTCACAAAAAGAAATATAAATGAGATGATCTCTTAGTGTTTTCCAAAGTTGAAGTTGTTTGGATACTATTTATCTTTCCTTCTGGCTTGTCTGTCTCTTCTTCAGTCCATGACTGTCATAAGCATTTGGTTTCCATGTCTTGCCAACTTGTTTTTGCCCAAATAGTAACTTCTTCTCTCATGCTCCTTGACTTGTTAATATTCTAACCATCTTTAATAGTTATTCTCCAATCCCAATTCTTTTAAATACCCTTCCCGTTGTGTGTGTGTGTGTGTGTGTGTGTGTGTGTCTGTGCATGCACATACACACACACAACAGGAAAACATGCTTGTTGGACCATATATCAAGGATGTAAAGATGACTGAGACAGACTTGGCTGTGTCCTTCATTGTAGCTACAGACTAATTAAATGATAATAGCTAACATTTTTTGAGATATAGTGTCTTCACTTTTTAATTGAGAAAACTGAGGCTCAGAGAAGTTGAATAAATTTCCCAAGGTCCCATAGTGAGCAAGCAGCAGAATTCAAGCCTAGTACATTACAATCACTTTTCTTAACTGTCATGCTACATAGCCAGCATACCATGAACTTCTCATTCCTATGGCATGACCAACATTGTTTCCATGACCCTAAGCTGTTTCCTTCTGAGTCTTGCAGTCAGATAATCACTGGCAACACAGTTTTCCAGGCATCCACTTCCAGGTGATACAAGTGGCACTGGAGACAAAACTTGCAGCGTTTTCTATCTTAGCTGATGTTTTTTTCCAGAACATGAAGTCATTTTTGAATAATGGTATTTAATCATGTATTTCATTTTTGTTTATTCCTATTATACATCTTCAACTATTTTTAGCTCCCACGTGGACAAGGACACTTACTCTAATAGATTCTGTTTTGTCTAACATTGTTGACATGGGTTGTGCATTAGTCTTTTCTTATGCTACAAATCATGATATACCTGAGAATGGGTAATTTATAAAGGAAAAAGATTTAATTGACTCACAATTCTACATGGCTGGGGAGTTCTCACCATCATGGCTGAAGGCAAATACGGAGCAAAGTCACATCTTACATGGCAGCAGGCAAGAGAGTTTGTGTAGAGAAACTCCCCTTTATGAAACCATCAGATCTCACAAGATTGATTCACTTTCATGAGAACAGCACAGGAAAGATCCACCCCCATGATTCAATTACCTCCCACTGGATTCCCTCCCATGACACATGGGAATTATGGAAGCTACAATTAAAGATGAGATTCGGGTGGGGACACAGCCAAACCATATCAGGTTGTGAGGGCACAGTAAGCAGTGTGCAGGAAAGCACGGTGAGGAGGAGTAATTGAATGAGTGAATGAATAGATGCACTGTGCTGCTTTTCATGGTGTTAATAAGTAATACCCAAAGGAAAGTTTGCTGCATGTGACCCAAGTCTCTCACTTCTGAGTTGGACAATTATTCTATATTTTTTCCTGTTCTCTGAGCATTTTGATGTGTGGAAGTACATGTTTTTAGGATTTATTGAGGAATGAGAAAGAAGACTTTGTCTTCTAACCAGCTGGACGTTGAACAACAAAAGAAAACTGATGCTTGTAATTAAACAACTCTAGAAAATTCTACAAGGCTATCGGGAGAAAATCTTTCCTGGTACCATTTTCTCCCCCCTACATGAAACTGAATTAAGCTCCATTTTCTGGTGCTCCCATGCTCTCCAGTGAATACTGAGAATCTACATTGCCTCATTTATCTTTGTGCCCCCAGCATCCAGGAGTACCTGACACTTCAGTAAATATTTGTTGCATGACTGACTGTATATTGCTGTAACTTCAGAGGCTTTGATTGTGGGCTGGGGTAGGAGGTTTCCCACCACTTGTTTATTATTGCTGTGGATTTCTTAATAACTTTTTAAAAGTCTTTTTCTTTGCACAGTGAGAGACGAAATGTAAGATAAAAGGGTTTTGGACAGGGGCAACATTTTGTGAGGACAGAATTACACAAACCTATAAATGATTCAAACTTTTGCTAGAAATCAGTATGCAAAAGGACAAAAATAATATTGGAGACATTTAAAATATACAATGAGGTACTTTGAAAGCAGGGATATTTACTGAATTAGTAGAGTGGAGGCCCTGAAGATTATAAGAATAGCTAACATATATTAAGCTGTTGAGTGTCATTATTTTTCTAAGTGATATTTCATGGATTAACTCTCCATATCCTTATGGGTAAGCAATTGTATAAGTCTCACTTTATAGATGATGATCTTGGAGCATGAAAGATTGAGCAATATATCCCAAATCACAAAGCCAGGAAGTCTTCAAGTAGTTTCCAATCCAGATTACCTGCCTCCAGCCCATACCCTTGACCACTGTGCTGTCTTCCTGTAGAAGATGAGCTTTTCCTGCTTAATTCTGCCTAAAGCCAGCCCTAAAGTAGTTCCATCTGATAAATCCAAGGTTTCTATTTCTAATATAATATGAAGACATGCTCTGCTTTACAATTATTCTTCTACTATTGTTCCTAATTATTCTGTTTGTGTTTACTTGGAATGCCTGAGGGATTCAGTAAAGATATTCCAATACATGTGCACAATCCTGAGGAAATCAATAGATGGAATGAAATGAAGTGTGATGTAAGCAGGCTTTCTATATTGAAATCATATTGTCCACTGAAGACTGTGCCTTTCTGCTTCTTTGGGAAAACAAGCAGCCTTGTGCTTCTGTGTGTTAGGAAAGCAGAAGTCCTGGTCTTGAAAGCTGCTTTAATAACTAGTAGCTGCAAGCTATATTACTGAACTTTGTGTTACAAGTGATGGTGAGTACAATGTGACACACCATAGTTTTCATCTGATGATCTCAATCTGCTTAGAGTATAATAGTTTATCTCAACCTTTACCATCTTAAGCGCCACTAAGAGATTGAATCATCACAGGGAGGCCAAATGGAATGCATGCAATACGTCGTATAATGGGATGGTTGTTTCTGTTATGTAATGTAACAATCACACCAAATAAAAACCGCTTGGTGTTGCTCTAAGACACATATTTATGCCAGAGCCCCCATACTGGCTAAGGTCACTGCAAGATAAGCAGAGCGGGCAGCTGTCTATGGGATCCGTGGAATATTATTTTAGGCCTTTTCCACCTTCCCCAAGAAATCTCTCCCCTTAATATTTATGCATTTATTCTGTCAACAAGAACTCATTGAATACCTGTTATGGGCAGGACATTTGTATTAGAGATGCAGAGTTATACATGAGCTAGATTTTAATTATAGTAAGGTGTGATGCAGGCTATATAAGGAGGTGCAGACTGTCCCAGGATCCCAGCATGTCATACAAGGCCTTTGCCTTTTAGATGCAGCTAGCTTTGTCTTCCTTGCTGCCTCCCAATTCAACCTAGTGGTAGCCATATTGGAATTCTGGAGGTACCATTAAAAAGTCTCAGTTTTCACATTACCATCATTTCTACAATCTGCTTCCTTTACTTGAAATTACAGCCCCCCTCATATCTGTTTGGTGAACTCATATCCAACTACACATATTTAGTAGAAATGCAGCCTCCGTTTTGAAACATTCTGACTTTTCTACCTTTTTCTCCTTCCTCTCTCAGTCAACCTGCCTTTTTTTTAAAACTCCAAAGCATTTTGTTTTGATATCTCTATAGCATTTATTATGATATGTCACAAGATATTACCCTGTAGACAATTTTTTACTTTTATTAGTTTGTAAATTCTTTAGAGCAGAGATCATATATTTCTTCCTCTCCAGCATTTATTGTAGAAAACTGCATACTATTCAAGAAATGTTTTCTAATTAACATAGTGAATGAATCAAAAAAGAAATACCACTTGCTTAGGAGCTATTGTGAAATTTACATATTTAATAACATTTAATTTTTAGAATTCTGCAAGATAAATATTCTCACCATTTTACTAATGAAGAAACAAAAATGTTGATAGGCTAAAATTCCACACAGCTTGAAAATGGTGAATTTGTCTGGTTTCAATGGTCATCTTCTATTTTATTCTCCTGCAGAGAATAAATAAGAATGGTTGGGTAATTACATAAAGGATCCCTTAATTCTTGCTACTCAGAATATATTGGCCAGATCAGCAGCATTGACATTACATGGAAGCTTCTGAAAATGCAGAATCTTAGGCCCTGCTTTACATCTATTGAATAAGAATTTGCATTTCTAACATGATTTTCAGATTATTCTTATAAACATTAAAGATTAAGAAGCATCCATTAACCTCAGATTTTCCTAGATTTATCTTGTGTCCTAGCCTTTTTAAAACTTCCTAGTCTATACAGCTCATCCCAGATACACAGAAAATTGATGCTAATTATTACATCCATCCAATAAGCAGAAGGAAGCCCACAGTTACCAGTTTGGGCATGTCCTGGAAGACTAGTAAGACCTTACCTAACTTTCTAGTATTCTAGTATCCTTCCTTCCTTGTTTCTCCATTCATCTCCCTTAATCATCCTTTGAGAGAAGAGGGCTAAGTAATGAAAATAAACAAACAAAAACACCTTTAACTTACAAATGTGAAAATATTCCAAGTGCTTCTCATTAGGATTATTTGATTATGAGGAGTAAAGCACTACTTAAGCTAGCTAAAGAAAAGGCAGCTTAAGAATACTTATGGAGTGATTTCAGTAGCGGGCTTTCATAGATATATAAGTAGATGATCAGTAATAGGACTGGCCCTCAAGGAAATAGATCTAAACCAGGGTCATTTAAGGATTTTAGGAGTTTTAGTGTCTTCTCTTAGTGATTTACCATTAATAGATTTCAATTACCCTGTCTCTGCCGTCACCACCATCACCATCGTGTGCTCCTCTGTCATTTCCTCTTCTCGCCATAATTTTTTTTTGTTTTCATGTGGGTTCTAGAGATTGAGACTGTGATTGGCTAATCTCATGTATTTGTAAGGCCTCATGAGTCCTAAATCACTGGGTAGTATATGAGTTGTGGAGAAACTTCTGTGGTCACATTGCTAGCTCCAGTTCCATACCCATGGTTTGAGGTATAACATTTTTTTTAATAAATTTTCTTTTAGCTTCTGAAGAGACTTGAGAAGTCTGGTTTCCTTTAAAAGGGTGACATGTAGATAATACTGTAAAACATGTCTAGGATACAAAGGAAGGAAATAAGTTAACTTTTTCTAATTCAGTGTTGAAATTTCCAAATCACTTATGAAATTCTCTGTTTCTTCTCTGAAGCATCCAACCTCTTTCAGAAACAATCCTAGAAGAGAACAAAACAGTTCATGATTTGGAATTATAAGGCAATAGTGAAAGGAATTACCAACAGGTAACCAAAGAAATGTTTTGTTTTGTTTTGTTTTTTCACATTAGAGATGCTATTTACTCATTTATTTATAAGGTGTTTTCTCTCATCAAAAAGGAATTGGAAAAGAGGTTTTAATTATTTAACTTTTTTGAGGACTAGCATAAGAGTTGTTTCTTGTATTATACCATCTGGTATGGGACTAGCTTTAACCATATTCTCAATGCTATGACAGACTTAAAGGGTGTTAACACTAGCTAGCTTATCATATACTCCAGAGATGTGACTAATTGTTAAAATTCTGCAAGATATGGTGTTACATTAAGAGACAAAACATAGGTTACATTGTCCCATTGGCTTAATTTTTTAATCGGGTATTTGAGTACTTACTGTAATCTGGAATTACGGACATGCAAAAAAAACATAGCTGAGTCCTTCAGGGGGGTTATAAGTTAGTGGTCACAGCTATCCAAGGAAATGTTTCCAAAACTTATGCCAACTAAAAACATATGTGCATAGCCCATGAGCTTAAGATATGGCTTTTGTTTATGTATATTGCTCCTCTTGTTCAATTGCATTCAAAATTTTGCATAGTAAAATTAACATTAATTTGCTGCTATGATGATCATCTTCACTAATCTAAGCAATATGGAAAAAGGTGAGAATGAATAACTCTAGCTTAAGCCTGAAAAACATTTAAAACATATTGAAAGACTAAGAGTTAAATACACAATTACTTGGTGGTTATTTTAGGGGCTGTTATAAGTGTTAGGTCTGGGGTATTGCCTTATCCTTGGACAAGGAGGGAATATAGTATAAAAATAATAGTGCTCTGTTCTGTCAGCTCTCTAGAAGTATTTATTCTAAGCACTGTTTGGAATATGGTTTATTTGTAATGAATATTAATCCATTTTATTCCGATTATAATACAAAGTCAAGACAACTTTGTAACTAAGTTACAACTGAGGGAGAAAAAATATGAGTCCTTGGTGTGCATCATGAATTAGCCCAATATTTACCTTGCCCAAAGTACTAGTTTTCAAAAATTGCCACAATCCTATGGTGATTTCCTATTTCCATGTAAAGTAGCTTAGCTGAGACAATTCTGCTTATTCAAAGTCCATTTTCTAGCATGGCTAGAACTTGGTGAAGATTCAGCTACAGCAGATATTAAAGATTGTCATACCAATTGTACCATAATAACAGATTATTATGCTGCTATACATTTTCAGGGAAATTATTAAAAGCACTCCAAGGAAAGAATGACTAGAACTGTGTGATAGGTGAAAAGAAATGTCTAGTAAAACCTTTTCTAGGATTCTCCTAGATGTCTTCTATGTTAGAGGAGAATTGAACATGTACTAAATATATAGGAAAGGGTTGTTCTTATTTTTGCTTTCTCTTCCATCCAGTTGATTAGGAGCAATTACCAGCACAGAATATTTTCCACAGAGCTCCAGAGAGAACGTAAGGAAAGTATTAGAGTCAGCTCTTGACTTCTTTTCTCAACATTAGAATTGTTATTTTCTTTTTTTCTTTTTTCTCTCTGGTGGGTGGCTTTGTAAGGAAGAATCTTGGGGCCTCCTGGTACCTCAGCAGTGATGAGAAATTCATGTACTCAGTGGCTGGTTTTTGGTTTATTCTTTCTTTCAAAGAAAAGGTATGCACTATTTCTGCTTCTGTATCACCAGTAGCTGGCATATTTGTGTCAAATTTGCCCAACATGCTTACTTCTTTCTTGGTCCAATGTAAATGACAGTTTATTCTGGCATATGGGCCCAGACAATGAAAGCTTCTTTGGGAATTAGACTTAAGAGCACTCATTTCGATCACATGAAGAAACAAGAATGAATGCTAGTGATATTCAATAAATATTTTATTTCGTTTGTTTTCATTAGGTAGGTTAATTTAAATGCATATTCCTCATTCCTATCTAGTTATATTTTACTGTACATATTATGTGTCATAAAGTATAGCAACAGTTAACAAACCATAAACTTCCAAATTGGTCAACCAAACTAGCAGTGAATATGCAGAAGAGTGCCAAGAAATAAGGGTGGAAGATTTTTGCCATTGTCCATAATCTCCTTCAGGCTATCCATTATTATTCCTGAATAGGTATACGATCTTAGAGAAAAAACCATATAATTGCAGTTCCTCAGATATCTCTCCCAATCAAATTGCTACCCACAATCTTTTCTAAAATAGAAATTTTGGAAATGCTACTGTTGCTTTTTCATTGACAACATTAGCTGGGACTTATTAAATATCAAATATATATTTCTGGTATTCTGCTTTCCTTTTCAGGACAAAAGGAAAAAAAATTTCTGACAAGTTTCCATAGTTCAGGGACTTGGTCAAAGAAATTTCTTACTCTTTCTCTTGGCCATGTCATAGCCTTTTGCAAATATGAGAAAAGCAATCATCAGTAGCTAGAAGAGTCTCTAGACTGAGGTATGTTGTTATAATCGGGTCAGTTGAGCCTGCTTTCAGCTTATTTCACATCACAAAAATGTCATAAGACCAATACTTTCTTTGGAGCAGGTACATTCAAATGCTACCAGGTTGCAAGCCTGGGGCAACAGAAGGTAAACTAGTGTCAGTGAGCAAATCATGTTGCAAAGGCATCATAATAATTGTATAGACAGCAAAGGATTGCATTTCACTGCTGTGTAGCATCAAATACATAAGGCAAATGCAAACAAACTGTTGTCACCTACCAAGATTGGAAACCCGAGAGTAAAAATCCTAGACTGTTCATTACAAGCCTAAATAAGCCCATTAGACTTACATTAGACTTAAGAGACAAGAGAAAATAGTGCTACTGAACTGTCAGAAATGCAGAATTTCCTAATACAAGAGAAAGATCACCACAAATTCAAAAGCTGAGTCTATTGTATTAGCTATGTTATTTTCAATTTGAAAAATTCATAAGGATAATACTAGTATTGCTTTTATGAACTTGTTAAAAGAGGTGATAGAAGAAATATCTGAAGAGCATCATTTCCATATTTGTCTCTTTTTTCTTGCTAGGAGTACTGCTAAAACAAAATGGGATTTGGGAGAAACTTGTTTGTTTCTGGTATATCTGGTGTGGATCAAAAAGAATCAAACAGAAAAGAAACTTCTGGTAAAATTTTGAAACCTGATTTATATCAGAAGTTTATTTTGATTTTATTATGTTTGATGCCAGTGAGAGATAAAACAATCATGAAAGGTTTTGAGTATAGATTTTTAGAACTGAGTGATGAGCAAAACTGACAATTCATATTCTTATCAAATCCTTTTGAGTCTACAAAATAGAAGGTTCCTTGAATTTTCTGACATCTTCACATCTCATCCTGCCCCAGACTTGGAGGCTCTGATAAACATAAAAGTTGAAAAAAAGAAAAAGCAAGAAAAATTTTTCAGCTGCAAACCAGTAAAAAACAAAGCAAAAAACCATCAACCAACTAACCAAGCAAACAAAAAATAGTCTCATTCAGTTGAGGCTGAATACACTTTTTAATATTAGGTGGCTCCACAAGGGTATATGACCTAAAACTGAACCAACGTAAATAAGAAACTGAAGTAGAATGTAAATTACAATGTTGAAACTTAGCTTTTCTTTGCTAGTTTCAGGTCAAAATGCAAACTCAAATCAGGAGGAAGTATTTGTGTTGCCTAGAAATTGGTTGTACTTTTGTGTGTCCAAGTAATCCCAGGAAATCTAGCTAATTACCTTTAGTTTATTAAAAACATGATAAAGCAAAGGAACATCTAGACAGTCTCATGCACTCCACATACAGCTCACAGCAGTACTACAACCTCTTTTGATTTGCTTCAGCAAAATGAAACCTCTTCCATTCAAGGGTGCTTTCTTTTTTCACCATTGTCATGATGTGGCTATTATTACCACTATTATGACTACCACAATTATCTGAATATTTAATAAGTGTACATTTAATGAGCTACATTAGGCAGGGGAAGCATGAAAAGCCTCCACCTCATTAGCCTGGGTAAGTTATCAGACTTAATCAACAACAGACGGCTGTAGTTTTTCCTATTCCTATTGCATCAGCAACATGGTATCATATGATTCAGAAAGAGAGCTCCCTATTCAAGGAGGGCTCTAAGCATATCATTGCTTCCTGGAACAAGAGAGGTGCTAACACTTACTCTCTGTTTCTTCTCTGAAGCATCCCACCTTTTTTCAGAAACAATCCCAGAAGAGAGCAAAACAGTTCATGAGTTTGAATTATGAGGCAGTAGTGAAAGGAATTACAAACAAGTAACCAAAGAAGTGTTTTTTTTCTTTCATGCTAGAGATGCTATTTGCTCATTTATTTATAAGGTGTTTTCTCTAATCAAAAAGGAAGTAGAAAAGGGGTTTTAATTATTTAACTTTTTTGAGGACTAGCAAAAGAGTTGGTTTTTTTATATTGCACTGTCTGGTATGGGACTAGCTTTAACCATATTCTCAATGACAGACTTAAAAGGTGTTAACACCACCAGTGCTGAGTTTCTAACCTACCTTTTTATGCATGATTCTATTTAGAGCACTATTTGGAACACTACAGGAGAAATGTATGGGGAAAGGAGCCTGAAGGGGCACTGGCTTTAATTTTAATTTCTTCTGAATTAGATAGCATTTTAAAATCCCAAGTGTACACATTAGTCTACAAAGCGGGAATAATTATGAGAGTGCTCCAGCCACCGCTGCGTATGGCCAGCCCGCCTGCTAGAAGCAGGGATAGGCAACAGTGCAGAGTGGCGAGAACACTGTGTCCTGCATTAAGTCCTGCCTCCCTCAGAGGCTATGTGTCAGACGACTGGTACCCTGGTACTTCGGGCGGATGAGCCAATTAGCACATTCCCTAGTCTGGAACTGTAGTTGCTGTGTATGTGATCTGCATACTAATTCCTCTGAGATTTGACCTTCTGGGTGGAGAAAACAAGAATCCCAGGTGAGAGAGAACATTGGCCTAGATTTTCCTATCCCTTCTCCTCTGTTCTTTATTTCCAGGCATCTTAACCCAGCTACTTTTTATGACTAACTCTGAGACTAGAAAATTTTATTTCCCTTGAAAATTCAAATCAATGTATAGGATAACAACTATAAAAATCATAGTTTTTTATCTCCCTTGGCTAATGTCAAAAATGCAGTGGAGGTACTCCTTGTACTATTGACACCCTTGGCCCACATGGGGGCAGTACTACGTAGTCAAAAGCCTCCGGGAGCTTTCAGGGCATGCGAAGAGTCTGGTTGGAGACAAATTTGAATGCATAAGGCAGAAGCAGTATAGTTTTTCATGAGCACAAGATTCTTTAGAGCCAATCATTACGGCATTCTAAATGTTCTTGCTGAAGGAATTAGGAAGGAGAGATGTCTACCAAGTTTCCAGCTGCTATTGCAATCACTTGCCGGGAGATGTTGGGGAAATTTTTTGATTGATGATTCCAGTTAATGCTACTTTTTTAAACATACACAATATGAAACAAATAATTTTTCATTGAATTATCAAATTATAGTCCAGGTTGGTTTGGAACAGAAACAGTATGTCTTAGGTATAGATTTTTAGTTTCTTACTGTATGATATGATGAGTTGCTTTTTAGTTCATTTTCAGATAAATAATTTCTAGGGAAGCTATAAAAGTAAGAATGCATTCATAGCCAATAAACCAGTATATTGAGTGCATGGAAGTTATTGGTGACTTGATGATATTGAATAAATGTTTCCTTCAGATAGATCTCTTTTAAGTTACAACAGCTACATAAGCAAACATTGGCCTTATTATGCACTCATCTTATCTGAAGGGTTTTTGATATTGGGAGGGGAAATCTTTTCCATCAAGACACTTGGACTTGATTAACTTGGTTACTCATTAGGCATATTTAAAAAATCTAAGGAAAGAGCCATAATGGTATGTTGAGCTATAGTATCGCAAAGCCTGTAGTACTGAAAGACCCAAAATCACAAAGCATTTGTTTCCTTACTCAGAGGTGAGACTATACCAAGTATACCTTTAGATGGTGCCCCATTTCAACCTTTAGAAAACAAATTTTGAATTAGCTGATGAGCTCCTGATCACGTTAGGTTGTGTCAAAGCAGGGACAATGAGTCTTTAAGACAGTCTGGGGTCACAGTGTCATAATGCAAGCTTTACAGATTCTCACAGAGGAGTCAGTGGGCTCTCGTGGTGATAGTTTCACTGAGCAGAACAGAGGAGTATCTTCCCCTAACACCATCAGCATTGATTCTTGACACCTTTCCTCTCTGTACTTCTTTTTATTCCCCTGTCTCTTACCTTTTGGATAAAATTAAACATTGAATTCTCTCCATCTTCTTTCTTAACTTTATCCCCCTTTCTGCTGATACACATACCAGAACATCCAATTGCACCCATGGAAATTGTTTATCCCTGAGGGGATCATTTGATACTCAAATGGCTATGGATCCTGTGCCAGAGCAACAAGAGTATTAGAGAAAATTCAGTGTTTGCTTTTGCATTCATTTGTTTTTTCAAAATCTCATTAGTACAAAGGTTATTTCTCCCATTAAACCAGCTACTTAGAATAAGGTATATTAAAAAGCACATCTTTTTACTTGCTTTAAAATGGTAGCTTGAACTGGCATGATGGAAACTATCTTTCTATTTTGTGAGTGTTTTAAATATGGAAGAAAGCATCTGCTTTGCCTCAGTCTGGGGTTTGGTAAATGAAATTTCTCGGACTCATTTTTCTATTGTAGCTCAGAAAATGATTTAAATGGCTATGGATTTGAACCTTGCCATAATGTCACCATAGAGTCATCTGGCAAGTTGTGATAAGCAAGTGTTATGCAAAAATTACTGTGCCCACCCCAACCCTTCTGGAAGTCAGTACACAAGCTCCTTGTAACACTTAAGCAAAATTATACAATTGCTTTGTCTGTGTGGTCTAGTGGTCTATTTTAATAAGCATACAGGGAAATGAATTGCATAGATGATATAGTGATAAATAACAGATTAATCTTTTTAATAACTTGAGATTTTGCTTGCTGGATTTTAATTTTTCTCTCTTCTAAAATACTAAGTAGAACCTATAACATAGTAATGTGGTTTCCTGTTGCTTTTAGTGTGAAGAAGATAGGATTAAGTTTAACTTATCCTTTTTCACTTACCCACATAAAAGCACGTTCTTCTTTGTGCTTTCTGCTCTGGCAGCACCACACTTCCACCTCTTCCAACCATACTCTACTTCCTCTTCCTAGTTCCTACTTGATCATCAGCAAGAGAGAGGGATGAATAAGAGGAGAAAGACAAAAAGTAATTAATTCACTGAAGTGTAGCTGCAAATGAATTTTTGAAATAAATTATTAATTTTCTCTTTAATATTTCTGCATTGATACTGCTCTGTATCTGGGGATTGGAAGTGAGAGCTGCTTTGCTTCACAGCAGCAATGCCCTGGGTAGAAACAGCAGCGCCTCATTGTAACTAAAATGCGTCGTGCTAACGTGATATTTCTCTAATCCATCAGCAACATGCCTTTAGCCAGCAGCATTTTAAATATGCATCGGTTTTTAAGTTTATGGCAGGTAGGGGAGGGATGCAGGATGGGGGCAGTTGCAGTAAAAGAGGCCAAATGTCTTATTTTCTGTATCTCCCGGTGCCAGCTTCCTAAAGCACTGAAATCAAAACAAAAGCTAAATGTGTATGATGATTCTTGAGGAAAAGGTGGCATCACAAACCCAAAATCTTTTTTGCTTATGTAGGAGGGAGAAAAAATTCCCAATTGTATAGGAGATGTTAGAGTTGGGAGTAGTACTGAGTATCAACAACATGGAGAAGAATTATAATTCTTTGTACTTCCTGACCAACCCAGGGCCGAGATCACGGAATGGTAGCAGGGTGACAGCACAGGGCTGCTCGATTATCTTCACTGGACTCCACGTCTTCAGTTGGCTTTGAACCCAGATTACAGAACACACTTTTTATCATTCCCTTTGCTCAAACCAAATGTTATCAGGAAATCTGCTTTTCTTGACCTCTGTGGCATGTGGTTGGAAGGTAAACCTTAGCATTATATGAAAAAACTATTTTTAGCAACAGAAAGCAATGGTGCTGCTTCTGTGTTCAAAAGATGTTGGCTCCAAATGGCAGAGGAATGATTGTTTCCACTTAAAGTGATTGATATGTCTACATACACTTGAGAGATAGAATTTCATTACCTATTCTTTCTGTGGGGACTGACTGAATACAGTTTTAAAAAGAAATAGGGAGCACATTTGTGTAACAGAGTACTATTTTCTTCAATGAAATAAAGGAAAAAAAGCCAATATATGAATATATGAGGGGAGAAATTGTGGATGTTAAAGAAAGTAAACAAAGACATGGAAAGAATGAAGAAACTAACAGACACACACAAATATTCAATATATACCATAATTAGATTTTTAGCTTCCTGTTCAATGACAGTGAAATATTACTAGTGGTTCACTTGCAAAAGTATTTATTTTAAATTACCTGTAATGATTAAGCACAGAAAAAATAAGTATTTTAAAAGGCTACCTAACAAAATTCAATTCATTCCATAATAATACCTAAGAATTACTGCTTTCATTTTGTGCAGTATTTGAAGACTTGGAAACTCAAGTTACCAGTACCTTGCAGATGATTTTAGAAGAGAAAATTAAGAAATTCAAATTCTAATTTGGGGTCAAACATAAAGGAAAACAACTTAATGAGCTCCTAAAAATGTAATGCTCTTTTATAAAACAAGAAATACTTCTGCAACCTCGAAATCTGTTTTCTCTCAAATGTTTTTCTCTAATGCTGTTTGGTTACCTCCTAAAGCCATTATTTCCAGCAGAGTCACAGAAATCCTCAGCTGTGTAGGCGGTCCCAGTAAATTTAGCAGCCAAGCCACATTTTGACATGTTAAGAATAGGCGTCTATAAATCTTCCCCAGCTTCTCCTAAGAAGATTTAATCTTTCTTTTCAAGAATTTGCTAAATTTCAGGAAATGCTGTAATGTAACAAATGACTTGTAGACAAGGCTGAAGAAGAGTAGAAGATAATGGAATTTCTTTGTTCAAGAACCAAGGCAGAAACTGAAGGAAACTCCTGGAAGTTCTGCATTATCTACCAGAAAAGAGAGCGAGGCTGGGGCAAATGAAATCCATCTTCCTGCGGTAGCCACTGGACTCATGAACAGGGACATGTCACAACCTCTAAAAAAGCCCCTATGTTGTCTAGGAGATTTCTGCTTTCACAACCCATCTCTTTAGAACAGAGATGCCACACATAAACTTTCGATTAAAAAAGACCTTCAAATAGTCTAAATTTCCTTGTTTTTTTTCTTATCCCTAGCCAAACAGAGGGACTCAGGGCCCTTTACTTTATCTCCCAAGTCTATTTCAAAATGCGTTTTCTAATCTTCCTCTGAACAATGAGAGCTCCTTGGATAGAGTGACATCTGGAAGAGGCTTAAGCTACTTAATATGAACATAATGAACTTAAAATGAACGGCATAAAGAGACAAGGAATTTATTGAAAGAATTTTGGGAAGGAAAGAGAATTGAAGAAAAGGCTAAGTAGGCTCTGGGAAGGTAAAAGCCAAGGTTGCCTCAAATAGCCAAATGAAGGGGCATTACACTAGGAAGTGCCTTTGCACCAACCATTCCCAGGCTTATATAATTCTTCTTCAATAATTCTAAATGCCAAGGTAAGATAGCCTAATTGGTTTTCTGTGAGTATTGGACTTGCCCACAGGCTGAGGATAAAACTGAGAAATGCACAGCCATCAGAACCACATGAAATGATGGTGGAGCAGTTCTCTAAACTTTCATATTTTAAGAACTTAAAAACAATTAGGCTATCTTTCCTTGGCAAATAGACTACTGCTACCAACAGAAGAAGGAAGAGATCTTGAACAGCAAGCAACAAACATATGAGAAAAGAGAGATAATTCCATTAGACAGCAAGCTTAACTTCCCAGTCAGATCATTCTGGGTGGCAAAGCTGATCTTTCTCTCTTTATCAGCACTTGCTCCTCTCCCCTGTATCTTACCTTTCCTAAATAAGTTGGAAAGTTGCTTTCATTACTCACAGATGGATAACATGTATTCTATTGGATGGGGCAGGTGGAAAAGAAAGAGTAGGGATGCTCCAGAAGATGCTAACATCTGAGTTAGTCTCTGTTCAGATTCATGCACATGAGACGGATACCTAGGCAGAGCTCCGTATGCACAGGAAGACCCCAGAACTACATGCTAATCCTTCTCTCATAGCTTTGATTACCTCTTTCCTAAATCTACCCTCAAAAGTTAAGTCTTGCTGTTTTAGATCACTCTCTTACAAGAATGTCTCTAACCATGAACTATTGGCACTACTCTCTGCTAAAAGTCCCCCAAAGTGTGGTTATTTGTAACCTTCAGCATCTGTAGTTTCAAGATTACTTTCTCAGGATATCACTTTGGCCAATAAATGCTTTTGTTCCTCCACAGTGACCTCCAAACCCATATGCCAAGCCTGACTCATAAAAAGCAAAAAGGACCCATAGCTAATTAGTTTTTGAGAAAATACATTTTCACCTAAGGAAAAAAATATATTTAAATTTCACTCGTTTCTGAACTCCTTATTTATCTGCGTATGCCCAGGGCACCTAATTTGTGTTTAATACATGATCATCAAGCAAATAACTGAATAACTGAGATAGAAAATGAATACATATTTACTTGTATCTGACTATCAACCCCTTCCAGAAAGTTTAGAGAAGAAATATTAGAGGTTATCTCATCTAACCCTGTCATATATTATAAACTTGGGCATAGAGGCCCAGAGAAAGAAAATGACTTAACAATCTCAAATCTAATCTGTGACAGAGCAGAAAATCGAAGTCAGATGTTCTGAATTTAAATCCAGTACTTATGACACTATAACACCCAAGTAATTAAAGTTCTTAAAGTATAATATTGCATATATATATATAAATAGATACCCCTAAATAGATTTAAAACCAACTTAGATTTAAAGGTATAGTGTTAGAATAATAGAGGCAGGACTTGAGGTCAAGGTTTAGCACAGAGATTGCCTAATTACATCAGTCTTGTAAACAGTCGGAACAAGAGGACTCATTCATGTAGAAGGAGAGACTCCTTCACTCCCCTCTCATCTTACCCATAATCTTTATTGTTCATTTTGCAGACTAGAAACATCCATCTCAGGGGAATATTTCCAGGACATGTCATAATAACAAGTACCTCTATTTACTGACAATTGTGACCAAGTTAAGGAACTCCAGAGCAGTTGTTAGGAGAGGAGAATGATCTTTTTTCAGCTTCTACTCGTTCTTTCCTTTCCTCAGGCTTTTGCCCAAACTCAGAACAGTGGTATGCTATCTGTGCTTCAGTTTTAAGAATGAGTAAGAACCACCCCTGCAACAACCTCTGAAATGTCCTGGATCACCCTTCTAATGTGGCGGTGTCTCATCATCATCATTTTTTTTTTTTTTTTTTTTTTTTTTGGGACGGAGTTTCACTCTTGTTACCCAGGCTGGAGTGCAATGGCGCAATCTCAACTCACTGCAACCTCCACCTCCTGGGTTCAAGCAATTCTCCTGCCTCAGCCTCCCAAGTAGCTGGGACTACAGGCGTGCACCACCATGCCCAGCTAATTTTTTTTGTATTTTTAGTAGAGACGGGGTTTCACCATGTTGACCAGGATGGTCTCGATCTCCTGACCTCATGATCCACCCGCCTCGGCTTCCTAAAGTGCTGGGATTATAGGCGTGAGCCACCGCGCCCGGCCAGGTGTCTCATCTTCTGATACCTTCTTCCTCTTCTCTCAATTAAAACGTCTCCTCTGGCCCCATCATATTTAATCCCCTAAAGACTCTTCAATTTATATTATATGCTGATGACTTAAAATTACCCGTTTCAAAAGTGGACCTTATTCTTTAGCTCCAGACCCAATATGATATAATATACTGTAATCTAACTGGACATTTCACTGGTACCTCAAGTTCAATCAATCTAAATGGAATTCCTGATCAAACCTACTTTCTGTAACCTGTTCTCAAGCCAGTAACATGGACTTCATCCTAGATTCCTCCTTTACCTCATCAACTACTTTCAGTTTGTAACTAAGTCTCATTAATTCCACCTCTAAAATATTTATTTGATGTTTCCCCTCATCGGCCTACCTTTCCTTGATCACCTACAGCTTGTGTTGGTATAATGTTCTTCTAGCTGGCATCCCTAAGTCCACTCCTCTCCTTTCAATCCACCATCCATACTGCAATGAAGGTGACTGTTCTGCAGTGTGAGTCTGATGCAGATACTCTGTGGCCTCCATAGTATTCCATCACAGATGGGTTGGAATCGAGCCCCTTGGCAGGCCAGTTAGGCCCTTCCATGTTTTACCACCCAGGCAAGATCGTTTATCTCACCAGTCTACTCAGGGCCTTACATGACTAACCCTCTGACACCATTGTATACCATCCTCCCTGGAACAAACTACATCGTGTTTCATTTCTGAGGACCCACAATGATGTTTTGTTTTTTGTTTTATTCTGATTTATTTTTGTCAGGCTGGAGGGCAGTGGCAAGATCACAGCACACTATAGCCTCTATCTCCTGGGCTCAAGCAATCCTCATACCTCAGCCTCCCAAGTAGCTGAGATTACCGGCACATACCCCATGCCTGACTGATTTGTTTTTTAAGTTTTATTAAAGACAAGGTCTCACTATGTTGTTCAGTCTAGTCTCAAACTCCTGAGCTCAAGCAATCCTACCTGCTTTAGCTTCTCAAAGTGCTGGAATTGCAGGCATGAGCTACAGCACCCACACTTCTGCTGTCTTTTCAGGCACAGTCTTTCCATTGCTTGGAATGCCCTCCTAAATTTTGTCTGGATTTTTCTCTACTTAAATATCACTTTTTTCTGTAGTTTTCTTAAATTCCTTAGGCAGCTTTCCCACCCTACTCCTCGTTGGGTATTTCTTGTTTGTAGCACCTATTATCTTGCATTGTAGTTCTAGCTGCTATTATTATTCATCTTGCTTTTTCTCAATGACTAGCAGAGTGGCTGGCACATGCTATGGTTGAGTAATCACTTATATCATAATGGGTGGTTTGGAATTAACATGTTACCATCCCAAGAAATATGTATTGAACTACAAGAAATTCCTAAAATAGTGCTCTAATCCAAAGGCCTGGATTTGCTGTTACTACAGTAAGAAGGGGAAAGATGTTACCCCTGGCAACAGTTTGGATAATTATGAAATTTCTTAGAGGCCAGAGACTGTCAAAGAAATCCATTTCTCTTACCATCCTACCTCTTACCATTAGATTTCCTAGAAATCCAATACCAGAGGCCAGCATTAACTAAATATTTAATACATGCATTTTGCTAACCATAACTAATACCTATAGAACTTCTTATGGTCTACCTTGAAGCTGATGGTTGTGGGTCCTTATGAAAGGCCAATCATTGTGCTGGGGCAGTAGACCCACTTACCAGCTCCATTCTGTGAACTATTTAACTGCAAGGCACATTGCCTAGGATTAACTAGAATCATGTAAAGAACACATGGGCTGGCACCCTGGGGTTGGGAAGCCTAAAGAGGAGTTAGACAGTCAGTTTAATCCTCAGAAATAGTTTGAACAAATTTGGTTTGAAGAGTTGGTTTTGATAGGCAGCCTTCCTCATTTGACTATGGAGTACTCTCTTCATGGTATGAGTACTGACATAAAGATTTGGTTAAAACAATGGCCTTATTACTCTGATCACTTATTGACTTACTTTCCCATTCCTTCAAACCTACCCCAAAAGAGATAGTTTTTTTCACTTAAATAAATTTGTCATGGGAAATGTGAAGAAACCATTTTTATCAAATACTTTAATGAAGGGGAAAAAAAGGTTTTCTCTTCTGACCCTCTTTTGGGTTAACTATGCTATGCTGGTTTGAGAGCACCAAATCTAGTCCTAACCCTGACAGGTAACATGAGGCTTAACCATCTGATATGTGAAGTAGAAGGGTCATTTTAATTCGAAACCAACTGTCTTTTCCAAACTCCAGGAGGATAGAAATCATATCTGTTAAACTGTTTTGTTTACAGTAAGCACCATGCTATGGGGAAATGAAGCATTAAAAATTTATTTTAGAGAGTATATCTTGTTTTCATTTAAGAGTGTAAGAGCAAAAAAAATCTTGTGTTAAGATACCTAAGTCACTACTGGCTTTATAATAGTCACTATTATTTTTTATATCAATTCTGAATATGAAAAATTAAAAATCAAATTACATTTGTTTATATGGCCCATGAAGAGTTCTCTATTGCCTCCAGAAAGCAGAAACTTGTGATCTTATCTGTCAACACAGGAAAATAATACAGGTATAAATCACAAGTCCTAACAGTCAAGGGGCTGCTTAGATCTTGTTCTGATATTCACCTTGGAAAATTTGAGTCTAATATAAAAACAGACACATTCCTCAAAGAACTTTTATCAGGCCTACAATTTAGAAGATATTTTCAAGGCAATTTTCAGTCCAACCTTTTGATAGAAGAAACAATTCCAAACCCATTCCCTGCCCATGCATTGAAAGTATGTCACCACCATTTGAGCCTGAACTAGAAGTATCACTTTAAATCTAATCCATTCTTTGTCATTGAAATAGTTGTGTAAAGCTCTTTTTCTTTCTCCTCATCTGCTAAATGAGATCATCTTCACCCACTTAAGACATCTTGATGAAGTGTTATGGCTTTTAAGGAAATTTAAATATAGGAAATATATTTTTAAGAACACTCTGAGTATGATTTTATGTTTTCTACCTAGAGATGTAAAATGATTTTTAATTTTAGATTTGTGTTTTTTCCAAAAAATACTCATTTCCTAAAATAACATTTGCTGGCTAGGGCACTGAGGTTATGAGTGATTTAGTCCCTTTCAATTCTAAACTCTCTATAATATGTTGACATATTTAATTAGATGAATTTTTAAATGTAAAGGAATAAATTATATATGTGTGTATCTATGAGACTTTTCTAAATCAGGCCTTATAATAGATAATACATACTATAAGATATAAACAATAATGAGTAAGAAGGGGAGAAGACCAACAAAGAGATGATGAATATATAGTGTGGTAAGTACAACAGAATCATATGGACAGAGGGGTGTGCTCTATGAGAAGAAAGAAAAGTCTAAATGATATTGCAAATTTCAGATGGAATGTTCCTTTGTTTAGAATTTGCTACAATTCTACCTTCAGCAGCATTGTAATCTAAAAAAGCTTGTTTCTCTCATGAGGGGGAAATATTTTGCTCCAAAGGAGCAACCTGACTTCCATATGTACATAATTCCTAGGAATAAATCTCAAGGAAACATCCTCAACAATGCATATTTCGTCCCCAAATAAGCACAGCTATTTAGTATCAGTAGTCTTTTGGTTTATGTTCATCCTTTTCTAGTCTCCATATAGACAAGGCACTGCACTTGCATCACCAGAATATAAGTTTCAGCTGTATCTGTGTTCCCATCTACTGTTCTGTTACTAAGCTTCAAAGAGAGGTCTAATTTAAGACCTACGGTGTGTTCAAACCTATAGTTTCAGATAAGGATTCTCCCTCTTATATAATGCATTTTAAAATGAGAGCAAGAAGCCCACATCAGTGTTGGATTTCCACTGTTTAGCTTTGAGTATTCCTGAAGCCTTAAATTGAAGAAAGAGTACAGGGTTTGTGAGCTACAGTAATTAGTGCTGGTGGCAGTAAGGCTTGTAGCAGTGTTGATGAAAAGAAACCATAATTTCTTTAAACTCCTTAGGGTCTCCTTTCTGAAAGGAAGGCTTGCAATGTTTCTTTTTAAAGCTTGGATCAAATAACTTAAGCAGACACTGTGACAATACCATTTGCAGGAAAGAATCCTATGGTATGACTCATTCACCCACCAAAATGACACTCTATACACCTACTTGTTCCTTGCCTTTACTTTGAGTCCTCTGAGTCAAAGCATTTGAAAATCAGTCTACAAGTCAAAGCCCCATGAAAATTTACTTGCTGACATCTTTTCTGCTTATCTGGGTCCACTTCACCTTCTCTAGTGTAGGCAGAGTTATGAACAGTGTAGTGATTCTTCATCAATAAAGTCTACATGTAAGAGAAAACTCATTTTCCTCTCTAAGTTAATATAGGTAATGTGACTTGCTTTGCTGTGTTTCATTACTCCATTCCCTAAAGGCTGAGAGAAGATTCTTTTACCGTCAGAATTTTACTAATCCTCCAGTTTATCTCAGCTCTCCTCCCTGAGAGCATCTGCCACCAAAGACACAAACTATGAGACCAAGGTCAGCACACTGTCCTTTGCAGCTTTTACCATATAATACAAATCAACTAATTTCATTTGACTTCATGAATATTAGAAGAAATTCTTAATCAAATGGTGGTAAGTTACGTTTAAAAATTAAATTTGGTACTCATGTCATATCCAAATACCACTGCAAGCAAATATACTGCCTGGCACATAGGAGGTTTGTCAAATTAATGCTGGAGCAAATGATAGAGCTCATGTCTGGGATTAGGTTGTGCATTGTTTTACTCCAAAAAATTATACTGATATCTGTGGGCAGGCAAAGAGGCACTGTGCTGTGCACTGTGACCTTGAGTCCATCCTGGCTCTAGACTGGAGAGTGGTTTTGATCATTTTATTAATAGATGGATGGAAATTTTTATTACAGACATACCTCATCTTACACCGTATGTCTGACTCTAAAGGGTATAAAATGCCCTTTATTAATCTAGACACATTTTAAATCAGAAAGAAACCAACTACCTAAAATTATCCTAGAACTAAGTTAACAGTTCTCATTGTATACGAGGGGACTTGGGACCAAATATTTAACTTACCTAAGGTGAAAAGGGTACTTAGAAATTCAGGATAAAAATAGCTGTTCTCTTCCCTCCATATTAGATTATCTCTGTTTACCCTTCCTTATTAATAGTTTTTTAAATTAACAATTCCCCATATTTGTCATATATTATCTTAGAATGTTAGTATACTTGTACACTTTCATTGATTTTGTTGGCGTGAATTGGGATTATATCTGCTTTTCCATAAACTTCTGTGCATTCTCTCCCAGAAAAATATTCTAGATTTTAACTGTTATCAGAAGGTTTTTCTTTGTACATTACTTCATTCTGAATACATTTCACTGTGTCTTTCAGCAGAGGTGAAAACTAATAGGAAGCCATAATTTATTGAATGAAAACAGTTCATTTATTTGAGGACAATTAACTAACCCCTTTTTAGTATTCTATTTTTTTCCAGTTAATTTATCTCAATTACCTTGCTTCTATATGAGATAACTTGTTGATATATTTTGACCCAGAGTGAATGCTTATTAAAATAGAATATATCAGCATTATTTCTCTTTACCGAATATTTCCAAGCTATTTTATTCATGAATATCAACAAGAAATGAGAAAAATAGGACATACATCGAGAGTCTGCTATGTATCAGCAATGTTTCAGTTATTTAGTCGTATTTAACCCTCACTGTATCATTGTGAAAATGGCTTCTGGAATGCTTAAATTTTCAAACATGAGAACACTGAAGCCCAGGAATGTTGAATAATTTGTCCAATGTCACACAGTTAATGAGAGGTGAGGACAAGATACAAATCCAAGTCTGCCAATGACAAAGCCTATTCTCTAACACAATACTCTGACTCATAGACAAATGAGAAAAATGAGCCTCCCCTACAGATGAGATTTGGAGTCTGGGAAGCTTAAATGACATATTTCAAAGGGCCACTTGCAAGCTTTGGAGCACTAGGTCCCATTCCTGAGTTCTGGACTCCGTGTCTGCCCAACAAGTATCCTTTAAGCCCAATTTTTCCCATCTGTGCCTGAGAGCTGGAGCACTCAGGAGAGGTTCCAGATTGACATCTGGCGATTTAAAGTTCCCCTAGAGTTATATAGCATGAGAATCTGGCTTATATTTTCTTTTCCCTGCATAGCAGCTCATAATGACTCGTCTGTCGCTGGCTGTTAAAGTGGTTGGCAGGCCTGGTGTGTGCAAGAAGCTGGGGTAACAGAGCCAGGATGTCTCAGTTGGTTAAGGGCGAGAGTGGAGGGCCCAAGCACAGTCTCCGATTCCAGCTTTTGCTTTGGGCAGTCACTTAACGTCTCTCTGCCCAGTCCTCCCATCTGTAAAATGGAAAGAGGAATACTGATGAACCTCTCAAAGAAGCTGTGAGGCAGAACCCATCCATGATTAACACGGAGTCTTTTGGATACAGAAAGGGCAGTGGAAAAGTTTTAAATCACCTCAGTATGGGATCATTTGGTATAAATGTGATTAAAATGACTATTTGGCAATCCTGGTGAAACAAACCTTCAATTTAGCATTGGCTGTTAGATGTAGCCAGTCTTTTAGGAACTATTGCTGCAGTAACTGCCCTGTGGAAATTGTGTAGCAAAATAATAGAAATACGTCAAACAAAAATGTGCATTAGATACTCCATTCTCTAGCCCCTCAGCAGGCTTCTTGAGGTCATATTCTATGTGTCCCTCATGTTTCTCATGCCCCATAATACCTACTTCAGGGCCTTTCACCAAAGAAACCATCAGTTGAGAATCATTCTTCATGATATGCTTCAAGGTCAAGAGAAGCTGTATTGAATGGTCCTGGGACTTTAAGTTTTAGACAGAAAGGCTAATGGTTTTGATTTGCCTTGTGTTGCTTTGACACATTTCCTAAGTGCCAAATTGTTAAGAGGTTCCATATTTCTAGTTTCCAGTTTCTCTGGGCTCTCTGATTATGCAGTTGCACAGGTGTATGACTTGGGCGCACACCCAACACAGCTTTACTTTACCCTCAAACTCATTAGAAAGTGGCCACCCACACCTGGTTAGGCCCGGGTGGAGTCCTCTTTTACATCTTTATTTCTCTCATCCATATGACAAATAAGACTTGCTATTGGCAAGATGTGGTTTATATACTGTGACTGCACTTTGGACACTATTATTTTTAAGTCTTACTTATGAGGAAAAGAGAAAAGGCTGTTTACTGGCCTTTACTGTTTCCTGGCCCTGCTAAAACCCAAAAAATTATGAGGCAGTACCATGCTACTGTAGAGGGAGTGCTCATACCTACAGCACTGATATAACTTGGAAACTGTAGATACTCACAGTCCAAGTCAGAATTTCAGAATTAGAATTCTTATTCCAATAAGATCCCCAGGTTATTTGTGTACACATTAGAAGTAAGAAGCACTGGGCTAGGATATGGGGTTTAGAATAATTGGAAAGATTAAAAAGCCAAATGTCTTCGTACTTAGCAGTGGTATTGGATTCTATCACTATCATTGGGGCATAGTCTTATATGAAAAAAAAATGAATGAAGCATAAAGACTGAGTCTGCCTTCCTGTGCAGCTCTGAAGATCTGCCCTCCAGATTGCCTATTTCTGCTTTGATACTTTGTTTCTCCTTCCATACCTGATGCTACTTCTCCCCCTCTCTTTTAGGTAAATAAGTCAGAGTATCTCCTTAGCCTCCAATACACTCTTCTGCCTTACTTGCATGGAACTGACAACTCTCTGAAGAGCTTGGACTAGTTTTCTTTACAAATAACTTCGAGTTCTTTAAACTTGTCACAGGAAGAGGGAGAAAGAAGCAGTGCAGCTCCGTAACTAGCTTACTTTGGCTCCTGGATGCCAAGGCAGATGTTACAAATGACACGACATGTCTGCTCAGGGCCTCAGTGTGGAAATTACTCAGCAGAGCAGACATGGGCCTTTCTGTTTTACTGCCAGTTATGAGGTTGTGAATAGCACACCACACTGCCCTGATTAGTGGATGTTTTCACTCCCTCCTCATAATCACAAGACTGGAGCAGAATGATAAGGAGAGCTTCCATGATAGAGTTGGTGATGTGGGGCAGCTCTCTCTCTTCTCCTTTGTTGTGCTTCTCTTAATGCACACAACCCTTTGAAGTCTGATTCTTTAGTTTTGCCTGACTCACCTGAGCCATTAGCAGCCCCTCATTTCCAATATAGTTCCCTTATCACTGTCCTGATTGAGGCTTGAAAGCACTCATGGGAGTGCTTCAGTGTTAGTGCACAGCTGTTGTTGGGATGTACAATTCCCTGCTGCCTACCAGGAAATGTTCATTCTCCTATTGTACTGCAATGAATAATCACCTTAATTTTTATTAGAGGTTTATCTTCAGACCTAGCCTAACTTTTCTGAAAAGCCCAAGGGAATTTGGCAGTTGGTTAACAGTCCAGTTAGTATTACTAAGGGATTTCTTCTGGGGAGCTCATATAAGACTTCAATTCTATGCTTTTCTTTTTGAGTATGCAGGCAAGGGCTGATGAGTGAGCAACAGAGGATGTCTGAACTAGAGCTCATAGTGCTCAGGTGTGTATGACTCATTTTCTCTGGATCCCAGTGGCATAGAATTCTGTCTCTCGTCTTCCTTTGACTTACTGAAGGGCATAGAAGAAAAACAAGGAGCAAGTGGCTGCATTTAGGTTCTGGTAAGAGGGTACACATGCTATTTGGCAATGGAAAAGTTACCCAGTCTGTGTAAGGAGGTATTTGAGGTACCTCTTAAATAGCATCAGACTATTTTCCTTATGACAATAAACATATATGTAATCTTAAACATTCATGGATCAAAAGCAAGCTATTTCCATGTATAAATCTCTCTAAAAGCAAAAATCGTACTTGGTTGTTTACATAGATGAAATTTACTTTAAATCAGAGAAGAAAATGGCTTCATCTCAAATTGTTAGCTATGATCAATTAGTAGTGGCTATTTGGAGTCCTGTGTTGAAAAGAATATTAAAGCAATATTCTTTGGGCTCCATGGAAGAGAAAACCATGTTAAATCGCATAGAAGGTAGTGGCAGCATTTCTACTACTTTCATCTACTATGATGACTACAGAAAGCCCAGAGAGTAGTAGTGCTTTCTCTGTTCCATTCATACATATTCTTACTATTCAAATAGTAATAGTATTTATCCTTCCACCAGCAATGAATTGCCGTTTGGAAGGAAAAATGTCTTCAACTGCTGATAGAGTGTTAGCTCTGATTTACTCACAGGTGCTTTCTTGTTTCAGGATACAGGGCTTGCTGAATAAAACAAGGCATCTTGCCTGAATAAATGCTACCAGCCCGTCTTAAATATACCATACTGTTCATATCAATTAGGACATTCTAGGCATAGTATTCAGAATACTATGCACTTTTGTTGTTCTCTTCCAATATTTCTCTGGATTTGGTGTCAGAGGGCTTAGGCTAACACTCTGACTAAAACACAATTTAAGATCTCTATGACCTTGAGTGAGTTTAAGTTTTTTGAGCTTTGATTTCTTCCTTTGATGGTTGATGGAAAAAATATAAATCAAGATATGTTAATATAGTTACAGTAGAAGTTGGTGGACTTGTGAGATAGGAAAGGGGGGAAAAATAGGACAGTGTTAGCAGGGGCACAGACAAATATTAGGTTAAATCTAAATCTTAGCCTCCTTGTGAAACTGAAACACACAATGCCAAAATATAAGGAAAAGCAAACTACTTTAGCTGTAGAATGAGTGTTAAATATTTGAAAAGAATATGACCATTTACGTGTGGGCTAAGCCCCTCTGATGTAACAAGTGTCTATAAAGACATTACTCTCTAGATTGCCTGAAGTCTCTAAGAGCTTCTGAGATCCTGTGCTTTTTCTTCCAATGTGCAGTGGCAAAGCCTCTTCTCCAGTTTAGATTTAACAGACACATAAATGTGTCCATCCTTTACATGGCTGAATAAGTTGGGAGTGACCATTGGTAAAATTCATTGTAAAAGATCATCTGTGAAGCAGGCAACGAAGGCTAAAGCAAAAGATTTGGTTACATTTACTTGACCAAACTAAGAAAAGATAAAATGCAAAATACAGAAATGGATGTTTATAAAACAGACATGAACTACATTAAGATAATTAACACCTACATATAAATAGGACAGGTTCTTAGTATTTATTCATGCAGACACAACCTTGATAACTTCCCATGCACTATTTCTGCTAGTGGCTTACCTCAGATGTCCTGGGTTTCAGTCCCTGGGCAGTGCCTCATCCCCATGCATGCCTCCCTTACTTCCAGGAAAGGGTCCGAAGGACAGTTCTGGTTTTGCCACATAACAACTTTGTGATCTCATGCAACTCTCTATACCTCATATTCCTCACTTGTAAAATGAAGATAATAATAGTGCATAACTCATAGAGTTCTGGTGAAGGTTCAAGGAAATGGAAAACTAAAAAAAGATGTGGTACAAATAATGTTGGCTGCTGTGTTTTTCTTAGGGGGAGGCAATATCCATTACCTTACATATTTGCTTTTTCTATTTTGTATTTTTATTTTAATTATTAAAAATTTATACATAATAGATGAACATATTTTGGGGGTACATGTGACAATTTCATATATTCATATTGCAATGCACAAATGATGGTAACTTGGATTTTCATCACGTTAAATATTTATCTTTATGCTAGGAACATTTAACTTATTCTCTTCTATTTTGAATGTACATTTGGTTATTGTTAACTATAATCACCTGCTTGATCTATTGATCACTAGATTTTGTGTCTTTTGTCTAACTTGCTGCTATCTTAATCATTAATGTTGCCATTAGCCTCAGCACCTCATAGATCTACACTATCAGGCCAGTGTTTATCAGAGGTCCTCAGAGTATGGTCTACAGCCCCATGGGTGTCTCCAAGGTCATTTTGGGTCTGTGAGGTCAAGACTATTTTCATAGTAATACTAAGATATTACTTGTTTTTTTCACATTGTTTATTTTGCACAAGTGATGCAAAAGCTGTGTTAGGAAGAGCTGCTGTCACCTTAATGTTAGACCAACACAGTGCCACCAAAATAGACTAGCAGTTACAATATTTTTTACCATGACACATTCACAGTTGAAAAAAAAAATCAGTGTTTCTTAAGAATCCCTTTTAAATGAAGTAAATGAGAAATTTTATTAAATCTCAACTCGAGTACACATTTGAATTTTGTTATAAAATAGAAATATGCACAAAGTACATTTGCTGCATACTAATGCATGTGTGTAATTGTTTGAGTTGCAAGCTAAACTAGCCATCACTTTCATAGAAGAACTTCTTTGCTTTTTTGACTACAAAGAACAACTCGCAAACTGTGGTTACTAGACTTGTATGTTTGACCATCATTTTCTAAAATGAGCTGAATTTGTCACTTCAAGGAAAACAATTTACAGTATTTGTTGTAAGCTATGAAGTTCAAGCTTTCAAACAATAGTTATGATTGTGGAAAATTTTATTCACTATCATAATCTTAGTAGTGTCTGGGTATGTTAAGACTTCTCTAATAAGATCAGCAGTGAAATTAAAATATGTACTATGATCGATGTCTAATAATGTATCAACATTTAGAAGGCTTTGTATAATTTTAAAAAGATTTTACAAGTAATAAATGTTTATCATTACAAAATAAGGAATGAGTGTGAGATAGACCAATAGATTTTTAGGTAGCAGAGAAAATAATGCTTATTTATATGATTTCAGATTTCACATGGCAACTAACCTTTAAGAAACTGCCATTTGTTGAGCTTTGGTATAGCATCGAAGAACAATGCCTACAAATATATGAAAAGTTTATTGAAATGACATTTTACTGTCCTATTATGTATTTGTTTGAGGCTGGGGTTTCTTCATGTGCTTCAACAAAAACAATATATTTCATCAAATTGAAGGTAGACACTAATGTGAGAATTCACAGGTCTCCTATTAAGCCAGACACTAAGATGTACAAAACTGAAAAACAAGGTCTCCTTATCAACAGTTTTTTGTTGTAAAAATACTGTTTTTAGAATTCATTAATACATTAATTTATTTAACCAACAGTTTATTATAATTGTAAATAAATTCTTTTGTATTCTCAGTTTTCATTTTGGATATAATAGTGACAAATATAACCCCCATGAACAGAAGTTCACTGGTGTCCTCACTGATTTTTAAGAATAAAAAGGAATTCTGAGGCAAGAAGTTTGAGAATTATTGGGCGATAATCTAGGTTAATGTTGCTCAAAATGTATTCTTCAACAACTCTCATCATAAACATGGATTTTTTTTATAAATTTAACTTTAAAAACATTTTTTAAGTTCTGGGGTTCATGTGCAGAATGTGCAGGTTATATAGGTATAAAAGTGCCATGGTGGAGTGCTGCATCACCTCATCATCTACATTAGGTATTTTTTCTAATGCTATCCCTTCCCTAGCCCCCCAGCCCGCAACAGGCCCCAGTGTATGATGTTCCCCTCCCTATATCCGTGTGTTCTCATTGTTTAACACCCACTTATGAATGAGAACATGTGGTGTTGGTTTTCTGTTCTTGTGTCAGTTTGCCGAGAATGACGATTTCCAGCTTTATCCATGTGCCTGTAAAGGATATGAACTCATCCTTTTTTATGGCTGCATAGTATTCCATGGTGGATATATGCCACATTTTCTGTATCCAGTCTATCACTGATAGGCATTTAGGTTGGTTCCAAGTCTTTGCTATTGTGAACAGTGCCACAATAAACATATGTGTGCATGTGTCTTTATAATAGAATGATTTATAATCCTTTGGGTATATATCCAGTTATGGGATAGCTAGGGTCAAATGGTATTTCTGTTTCTAGGTCCTTGAGAAATCAGCCACACTGTCTTCCACAATGGTTGAACTAATTTACACTCCCACCAACAGTGTAAAAGTGTTCCTGTTTCTCCACATCCTCTCCAGTATCTGTTGTCTCCAGATTTTTTAATGATTGCCATTCTAACTGGCGTGAGATGGTATCTCAATGTGGTTTTGATTTGCATTTTTCTAATGACCATGGATGATGAGATTTTTTTTCATGTTTGTTGGCTGCATAAATGTCTTCTTTTGAGAAGTGTCTGTTCCTATCCTTTGCCCACTTTTTGATGAGCTTGTTTTTTTCTTGTAAATTTGTTTCAGTTCTTTGCAGATTCTGGATATTAGCCATTTGTCAGATGGACAGATTACAAATTTTTTTCCCATTCTGTTGGTTGCCAGTTCACTCAAATGATAGTATCTTTTACTCTGTAGAAGCTCTTTAGTTTAATTAGATCCCATTTGTCAATTTTGGCTTTTGTTTCCATTGCTTTTAGTGTTTTAGTTGTGAATCCTTGCCCATGCCTATGTCCTGAGTGGTATTGCCTAGGTTTTCTTCTAGGGTTTTTATGACATTAAGTGTTATGTTTAAATCTTTAATCCATCTGGAGTTAATTTTTGTATAAGGTGTAAGAAAGAGATCCAGTTTCAGCTTTCTGCCTATGACTAGGCAGTTTTCCCAACATCATTTATTAACTAGGAAATTCTTTCCCCATTGCTTGCTTTTATCAGGTTTGTCAAAGATCAGATGGTTGTAGATGTGTGGCATTATTTCTGAGGCCTCTGTTCTGATCCATTGGTCTATATCTCTGCTTTACAGTACCATGCTGTTTTGATTACTGTAGCCTTGTAGTAGGTTTGAAGTCAGGTAATGTGATGCCTCCAGCTTTGTTTTTTGGCTTAGGATTGTCTTGGCTATGCAGGCTCTTTTCTGGTTCCATACAAAATTACCCAGGCATGGTAGCACATGCCTGTAATTCCAGCTACTTGGGAGGCTGAAGCAGGAGAATCACTTGAATCTGGGAGGTGGAGGTTGCAGTGAGCCGAGATCGTGCCATTGCACTCCAGCCTGGGCAACAAAAGCAAAACTCCATCTCAAAATTGAACTTTCCTAACCCAAGATCTTCTGGATCAGAACAAATAGGTGGGGGCCCATAAACCTAAATTTCAAATAAACTCTGCTGGTTGAAACGTATGCATAATAAAGTATGACACTTCTTATACTACAAATAAGAGACCTTCCATACTTTCCAATATATATAAGTTAATTTAACAAGAATTACAGCTCATTGTGGCTTTCTTCCTTTAATTGCTGTAGTCTGTAACTCCACTTCCTTCCCATAGGTAAGTGGTAATTTTTATCCTATCATATCTGGCATCTGACTTCCTGCCTTTAAAAGCTAGGATCAAATATTTTCTCTTTCACTCAAATACACATGTATACCTTCAGCACATCCCACATATGTGTCCCCGTTTCTATGGATACTCTCAGAAGGAGACATCTTCTGTGAAAGAAAAGGGAAGACCCAGAGGAATCTGGTAAGCAGTTTTTACGATGAAGTTTTCACTATGGATATGCTGACCAAATTATTGACAGTGCCCAGGGGATGAATTTAATCACTCAGAATGAGAATATCTGAGATTTTCTTTTTAATTTTTTTTCTTGTGGTAATATATACTGAACAAAATTTACCATTTAATCATTTATAAGTATACAGTCCTGTGACATTAAGTACATTCACTTTGTTATGTTACCATAAATTTTTGTTTTCCCCAGTTGAAACTCTGTACCCATTAAACACTGATTCCTCTTCTCCCCCAAGTCCTAGAACCACCCCTAAGTTTCTTTTTTGGTCATCTATTCAATCTGCAGGAGGGTTGTTACAGGTGGTAGCTGGAATAATTGTGCTTCAGCATATCTGCATCAAAGTGTACAGGCATAAAGACCATCTTTCCTTGACAGGTGCACAGTTATATCACCTTTAGAAGTGAAACTTTTAATAAAATCTCCTTGTTACATATACTAGGTAGATCAACCTGAAGCTCCATATTTTTAATTGTTCAGATGCATTATGAATTATATATTTTAATGTATCAGTCCATTATATATTTTGTTATGTTTGGCCGGGGAGAACTGTATTATGGGTTCCTCTAGAAAGTTCTAGAATCACAGTTACAAATTTTGTCTAGTAGGGACCTCAAAGACCAATTTAATTATTCATCTGATACTTAGATCTAGCAATGGAGAATTCATTGCCACAGAAGCGGAACATTTAATCTTTAGACTGCCCAAATTGCGGACATTGTGTATTACATAAAAATCGGTCACGTGTATCTTCAAAACATTAGTCTTATCTCTAAGGAAACAATGACGACAACTATTGTGTTTTCTCTTGATCTTTTTTCTCTAGGCTAAACATCACTAGTTCGGTTAGATGTTCATCAAACTAAAGGATAGGTTTAATTCCTTTGGCACTCTGCTCATCTCTCTGGAATAAACTCATTTCCTACTCTCTTTTCTAGGATATTCTGTATCAAGAAGTGTAGGTGATTTTTCAGATCAAACAGGTGAGACTGTTAGAAAATGTCTGACCAGACAGATTACATCCAAACTAGCACCTTCTTTATTCAGAATCACAAGTAATATGAATGCAACCTAAGGCCATATTTGTTCCTTTATCAGGTAAGATACATGGCAGATTCATATTGATGTTGTTATAAAAATCTATAAAAATAATTTTCACACCTTTCTTAAGCTGTTCTTTCACAACTATGTCTAATTTTTTCTAATCTAAGATCAGGAACTTGAATTCCTACTAAATTTGATTATTTTTGGCTTTAGCCATCTTCCCACGATATTAATATAATCTTTTTGGAATCTCATTCTATTGTACAATGTATATTCTATTTCTTACAGCGTATACCGTCTGAAAATGTGATAACCATTCATTTGATTTCCTCATTTAAGTAACTGGCAAAATCTGTGAGGAGGGCAGGGCCACTGAAAACAAAATTCTTTGACACATTTTAGAAACTTTCAAAATTAATAGGGATTTTAAAAACTCTGTATACTTATGATTCAATCACTCAGACTTCATTTTTAAAAATTTTATCTGTAAGCTATCATATATCTTCTCAAAGGAGTTGATGAGGCCATTTGCTATCTCTGGGTTTTATTTACCCCTAGCAATTTAATAGAAATTTGAAATGTATTACCTCTCAGGAGCAGGGTAACTATTTGTAAGATAAGGTCAATTAGATGTTGTGAATTCCTTGGAGGAAAAGGGGTATATATCTATGATTATTAAGAATAACACAGTAATTTACTTTGAAGAGTTCTAATCCTTCTGTAACAATTCTCATCTACTGGGTAAATGACTCCATAGAACCAGGAGACTAAGTTAATACAATTCTAAAACTCCTGTTGTGACCAGTAGATTTTGAACTTGAGTGTTTTTTTTTTCTTTAATATCAAGGGCATTCATTTTCTAGTAAAATAAAAAGAAAGAAAATTAGTATCACTAGCTTTTCATTATGTTCTCATTAGTCCCTCACTTACCCTTTATGCACACATAGATGAATTATTGCTAGTTTGTCTTCATGGAGAGGAAAAACAATGCCAGACATTTTTAGACGAGGGCCTGATTTTTAGGCTCAACTGAAAAATCTGGTAATAAATGCTATAAACACCAGAAAATGGGCCATATGGCAGACAGCCTGACAGACCCTTTAATGACTGGGACAGACCCTTTATCTATTGGAGTGTACTCGAGATTTAAAGGTCAAAGTTCTCATGTGTTTTTCTTGGTCCACTTAACTGTATTATCTAAACTTGATAAAAAATGACCTTATAATGGCAGTTATTTTCTTGAGAATATTAGGAAATACTGGCAAGCAACTGAGAATAGTAGGAAGGCAAGCCCTTAATGGGTTAGACTATCATAAAGACTTTGAGTTGAGGGGTGTGGGGGAGGTGGCTTTCCGGTACAGAATATGAATCAATTACAAACACACTGCCTCCTTCCAGGTCTGGGAGCCCAGAAGCCCCTTCATACCAGACCAAGGATGCCAGGAAAAATCAATAAACTATTCAATTTGGTTCTCTGGGGGAAAACAGTGTATTTTGTAATTTCAAAATAGCTCTTTTATTAGAGAGCTGAAGAGGGTATAGCAGACATTACATTTCTATAAAATATAAGCCTGGCAACATTCAGGTCTGTTTTAAAATTAATAGAGCTTCAATATTTTTTATTTTGGCAATAAATTGAGTTGTGATGCCTGCTAACTCTATCTTCCTTCTTATTTAGTAAGCGTTTATTAAGAACAGTTTGTATTTTTCTAACTGCGTCACCAAAGCCTCTTCTGTCCCCTGGACACTAAAGTATAAGAGAGATTGCAGCAAAGCTAAATAAATAGATCCCTAATTCCATATATATATATATATATATATGTATACACACACACACACACACACACACACACAGTGTTGAGCATTGGAAGTGGAGGGAAGATGGTTTGTGTGTAGGTTTAGTTATCAAGATCCACAGCATATAGGCTGACAGCTTTTGAAATACATAAACTGTTTCTCCCTCTCCTGTTTCCATAGCAACAGAGTGCACAAAGCCTTAGTTTTTGCACATAGAGAAAAAATTGGGAATGGAGTCTGGAATTGTCTGGAACAAAAGAAGTACACAGAAAATGGAAAATAAAGCATCTGTAGCCTCAAGAGCTTCATACTTCTTCACCGCTCCTTGATGTTATTATTCAAAATATGTATTTGAAGTCATGTTGGGGTAGCTTTGAAGAGTTGAAGAGTTAGGTCAGGATCTGAAATGTTAGAGCATCCCTGCCCATCTTTGACAAGCCAGAGGAGCCAGCACAAATAACCCACTGTCGCCTTTGTCTTGAGGAGTTATATTATGACTTCCTCTTTTAAGGTATTCTTTATCATCTTCTGTCTCTTTACCACACTGCAAGTTGATTATTAAGATCTTTGCATTTTCTATTTTCCTCACCCATTTGATAACTTTAAAGAGTCAATAATAATGCCCTAAATTCAATAAAGGGAGGATGTCACATATTCTTTAAGCAAGACGGTCACAAAGAGAGATATAGTGATCACCCAAGCAGCCAAAATCCAAAGCATGCCTCTCTTGGGCTTCCCTGGTTGGGCAAGGGTTTAAAGGGCTGTATCAAGCTCGAATGGATATATCGCATTTATTCACACATCATCTGCATGTATCTGTTTGGAGGTCTCTGTGTCCTATGTAATGATTCATAACGATTTATCTGAGTTTGAGTTAAATTTCTCCTCTCACAGGGCTAGATATATATGTGGAAAAATTTACCCAAGGCAGTAAATATTTTACCAAACTATCCTGTCTGCAGATACAATAAAATGAACTACAATTCAGTGTGGACTACCAGCTTTCTGCAAAACAAACCAGAGGATTTTTTTTTTTTTAATTTTAAAGTAAGAGAAAGTAAAACTAAATGACTGTCTTATAGGTAGCCCAGTAGACATTAAAAGGAAGTGAGCATTTCCAATCCTCACATCTTCTCACCAGTCTGGGGGCACTGAAAGTGGTGTAGTGGTGTACTTCATATGTCCTTTACTAATTAGTTGATAGTTATTTCAGTAGAGACAAATGTGCATCCATATTCTCCCTCATCACCCGCTTAATGGCCAAGAATAAACTATTGTTACCTGTCTAGCTGGGGCATTTTCTGGAGGTATAGCAGAGTCATCATGACCAGGTATTTGAATTGGTTTTGCTTGAGTACTCCTGGAGCAAGAAGTTAATTGCTTATCGTCCCTAGGGAAAGGATGCAGATAATACTGCATTCGGGAAGTTTAACGAATGTTTCTCTGGCTCTTGGCAGTTTGTACAGAATTCTCAAAGGGATTTTTCTAAATGCAGGACATGCCCTAAATATATAAGGGCATGATAAACTGGATTAGCTTAGATGAAGCCATTACTATTTGTAAATAATAAAGCTTTTAAAGAAGCATATGAATGAAATCATACTTAACCAATAGACTACAATGGCTCCTAAGGGGCTTTTTGGTTTGACTGGGAAAAAAATTAAACATGTTTTCCAAACTTGCCAAAACATATTGACCAACTGGTCTGTAAGGAAAATTACTAAGTTAAAAACAAACTTGTATTTAAAAATAAAAAAGTTAACCGAAATATAAATTCTATTTAACCAGCAGCCTTTAGAAAAGGAATTTTAGAAATTTTCAGCTTTTTAATACTGAAGACATACTACTTTTTGGATAACGTGGGTTTTTGCTAGAGATGAGAGTAACCTATAGTGGTCTATCTTCAAATACTGAACGTCCTCCTCTGGTACTTCTGTCTCTTTTGACATAAGTTAACATGAACTGAGAGAGAACTTGTCTTCTTTGTTAGCCTCTTCCTTTCTAATTCTTGAAATCATGTTTTATCTTAACCACTAAAAGCAAGATCAAAGGACTCTCCTCCATGTGAGTCGAGCTGACCCCATAGACTAGTGACACACCTGGCCCACATTCTTTGAGACACTTAGAAGAGGCGGAACTCAGAGGTCAGTAGTCCTGGTCTAGTTGGTTTCTCTCAAATCAATAGTGGTTCTATGGCAGCATCTGTTTACCCTGTGACAGGCTGTCAGGGACATGACTCTAGAGAGGAAGGCGTAAATCTGTTAGGTTTGTTTTTGTCATTACTTTTGCACCAACCTAATGGAAATTTTCTTTCATGTGGCCCAGACCCCAACCCGTCATGGCTGACTCTGGTGACAGTCCTCTCATTTCTTACTGTATGAATATCGTCTCTCTTCTCTAAATCTTCAGTATTTAAAACCCCCCCTCTCTTTTCAGCTCCCAAATCATACCTTCTAAAATCATCTCTGGCTTTTCTATGCATTCTTTAGCAATTGTAAAATCGTTCACTTCCAAGGGCCCGTGTCATTCTCTCCTTGTCATCACGTGCTTCTCTTATTCTCTTTTCCCACATTTTTTTTTAACGTCTCTCACAGGCTCAGTGAAGTGGCTGAAAATCCAGAAGGTATTACTGCACTGTGGACTCATTTGCAGGAAGTTCAGCTGGAAAATCTGAAAATTGTGTTACGGTTTCTCTCTGATTCTTACCACTGGATATAGCATTCCTATAGGCTTTCTTAGCATTTTTTCTCTGTCCCTATTCCTATTTCAGGAGCTTCTCTGAAAGCATATCTCGAACCTCCTGGAAAAGTTAGCTGCTCCTAAAAGTCCTCACACTTCCTATTTAAAAGTTATACTAAAATGTACTAATGTGGTCCCTTTGCCTCTGTATATGCTTCTGGCTGAATGCTTTCAGGTAAGGCTATCTTTAGTATGATACATACAACACTCCCTCCCTCAACCTTTTAGAAATACAACCCCCTTGCCAATAAAAGTCTTGATAGAAACCAAATATTCTAACCTACAATATTTGGCCCATGGAGGCTGGGGAAGGCACTAGGAGCACTACCTACTTGGTCTCCTCATAGCCTCACCAGCAGTGCTCCTTAAACACTCACCGTGAGGCCTAGCTCTTCTAGAAGTGTTTGAAAAGCATTGCTGTAAACCATAAGCTACCAGTATTAGTCCAGTAAAGTATTAATCAAAGTTAGGATTACATAAGTCAAATTCTATTATCAGTTACTTCCCAACTCACACCTGCTGCCATACTCCTTAGCAGCTCTGATCTTGGCCCTCCCACCATTCCCTGATGAGTGACATGAGATGGTTTCTACTGACCCACTTCCAGGTGATTATGTGGGTCCACAAAGTCCCTCTCACTGCCATCATGAAACAGCAGCCACTGGTTGCCACATTTTCAGTTAGCACGTTTGTAGAACTTTCAGCAAATGAAATATTAAAGACTTCAATGCTAAATATAGTTTTCAAATCGCCACTAGGAATTTATTATTTGGGGGAAAAAGCTATCTTATCCAATTATAAAAATACCCATAATTTCACGTCCTCACTAGATATTATCCATGATGGCACTCTTTCTAAACCCAGGCAACAGTCAGAGAGAAATAAAGTGCAGGTAGTTAAAGAAAAAATGTACAATAAAATCAAGATATCTATGGATACATTTATTTTCTGGCTTCAGGTTTTTATCTATTATTTCTTTGTTATTTGTATTAATGGTCATACACTGTATTGACTTTTGGATGTATAGTGTTATGAACTTTAACACCCATATACAGTCATACAATCACCACCAGAATCAGGATGCAGAGCAATTCCATTATTCTAAATACCTCCTTCATAATACATCATTATTTACCTTCATTTGTGAAATTCTGAGTTTGCCATTGTTTTCTGTCAGTGTTTTAAGGATATTTGCCACTTTCTTCTCATTTCCATGGTTTCTGGTGATAAATCATTGTCAGTTGAACATTGTTCCCCTACAAGTAATTATAATTGATCATTTTCCTCTGGCTACATTCAAAAAAATTATTTTTGTCTGTAGTTTTTAAGAGTTTCATATTATTTCTATGCATTTCTTTGAGTTTACCCTGGTGTTTGCTGAACTTCCCCAAACTGTATACTTATATGTTTAACTAAACATAGTTTTCAGCCATTATATATATATATATATATATATATATATATATATATATATATATGTGCTGCATTCTTCTTTCCCGCCTTCAAGATGACACAAATATTAGACCTCTTATACTGTCCACAGGTCTTAAGGATCAACTCTTTAAATAAATCTTGTTTATTCTGTTATTCATCCTGAATAATTTCTATTAATCATTCAGTTTCACTCAAGTTGAGATTCAACTCTATCTCCAATCTACTGTTGAGTCCATCCAGTGAGATTTTTATTTCATTTCTTGTATTTTCCATTCCATAATTTCTATTTGATGGAATGGAAATAGAAATTAATTCCTCCTTATTTGCTAGACTCTCTATTTTTCCATTCACTATTAGTGCTTTTTATTACTTATTATTTTTCTAACGACTACTTCAAAGTATTTGTCAGATAATTCCAACACCTGTGTCTTCTTGGCATTGTTGATTGTTGTTTGCCTTTTCTCATGAGAGTCAAGGTTTTCCTTGTTTTCTTATATCTTCAGCAATATTGAATAGTACACTGAACATTTTAAATATTATGAGACTCTCAGCCTTGTTTTAATTTAATGTTAGTATTTTTATTTCATTAAGGAATTTACATAGTTAGGTTCATTCTGCATATCCCAACCAACTTCTGTGAGCTGTGGTTTCTATGGCAGTTATACTTTGAAAGTCTTTGTAGTGCTATTCATACCCATCCCACATATGCACCACTGTGGGTAGTGATATGTCTGCTATTTCCATTTTAAAAGCCTTTGGTATGTTGGTTTGACCCATACATGCACAGCTTGAGTGAACTCAGGTATTTCTAAACAGTTTAATGGGGTAGATTTCCTGAGGTTCTTTCTCTGCTGTGTCTCTGTGACTTTCCAGTTTGTGGTTGTCCAGTCTGCAAGCTCAGTTTTAGTTGCTTTATTTTGAATTTCTGTGACTTAACTGGGAGCCAAAAGGTAGAAGGACAAAGAAAGAGAAAAAAGGCAACAAAGGTTGATGCCACTTTTTCAGGATCACCACTCAACCGATTAGAGTGGGCAATTTACCCTCCTGCTTTTGGTTTTCTGTGGCCTCCTCCTGCTTTGTGGCCTGGTCCACTGCCATGACATGACTACTTGTAGGATAAGGAACAAGGAAACAGAGGTAAGAAAAATACAGCAGAGAAGTCTACACTCTGAGAATGAGAAGCTCCTTTTTTCTGATTCCCTGAACCACAGGATCTCTCTGTTCTTTCTAATACCTACTTTAAGGTTTCAGACTGCATTGCATTCAGGCTAGGAGATACTGGAGAGGAAAATGATACATTCACCAACCTTTTGGTGGTACTTTTAATTCTTGTCTATGTCCCCAGTCTGCTTACTACTATTTTCTTTTCAGCATTCTCAAAGAGTTGCTGCATGCCTTCTGTTAAGATGTTATAGTTGCATTCAGTAGGAGTGACGAGACATCTTTTGCTGAAGCAGAACGCCATCATTTCCTAAACATGGGGAATCTCCAAACAGGGCTATCATGTATAAACTTTGCCCTCCTTCATGGGGATTTTATCACATCAACTATGCTGTGAATGGCGTCTTGCTGGAATTAAGTAGTAGATAAGCTGTAACAACTACACAAAGGAATCTTCTTCTATCCATGTTTCTTCCCTTTTTTTTTTATATATCTTCTCTCAGTGATCATATACAATTTTATAATGCACCTTTACTGTGTACCTCAATCTCAGATTTATTGGGTCTAGCTCCATCCTCCCACTGAGCTCTGATCCCACATTTTCACTCACCTGATGAATATTTGTACCTGGATACCTCACTTTTACATACAGCACATGAAAGACAAATCTCGTCATCTTTCCCATAATAGCTTTTCCTGGCTTGACCATTTCTTACTGGAATATAATTATTCTTTTACTGTCTATCAAGCTGAAGATCAGCTTCAATTTATTTTCCCTCATTCAGCAAATATAACCAGTCAGGTCCCATTCATTCACTCTTTTGAATTTTTTAATTCACCTGATTGCTCCTATTTTCTGAATATTAGTCCAAGCCCTTAATATATAGAGTCAAGATAATAGTACACATTACTACTACTATTACTGCTATTCCTATTCACTATCACGTCATCACCACCACCATCCTTATATTCATTGGCTATCTATTACAATCCTTTTCTCAATATACTTAGTATATGTCTTAACCCCAATCTTGGAAGGTAGGATAAGTGAAACATGATTCTATTTGTCCAGTGCATGTAATACATAAATCTTCCTACGTGGAGAATGAAGGCTAAAACCCAGCCAGCGTTACATTCATCTTTCCTCACATGCAAATAATGTTGCAAAATCTACTCAGAGACCTAGAGGAAAGTTTTTCTGCTTTTGTGTTTTGGCACAAAGGTGCTGTCTGCTTCCCAGGCAGTGTAGAGTGCTC
Source organism: Ateles fusciceps (assembly GCA_036589455.1). NCBI lineage: Eukaryota > Metazoa > Chordata > Mammalia > Primates > Atelidae > Ateles > Ateles fusciceps. The sequence goes on from JAZHEH010002565.1 coordinate 3,257,306, forward strand.
CTGGGTTTCCCCAGCCCTATGGGGTTCCTTTTCTAATTCACATAAAGATATGTTTATATTGATGGTAGAGTCCACAGAAAGAACAGGAGAAACTTTCTCAGGGCAATACTAATAGTCAAGTTATTGAGATGCATTTGGAATTCCGGTCTGTCTCCTATATAATCCCCTTAGATCTGGTTTCCCATAAAACACCATCAGCACATTAACATCAAAATAATCTTCTTAACCTATTACTTAAATTGTGTAATTCCGTCACTCAAAGATCTTCACTGCCTTCCTTTTCCCCATAAGATGAGGAGTTTAGATACCTTGGCCTAAAACTTAGAACACTTGTTGATTTGATTTCAGCAAAACTTTTTTTTTTTTTCCTGAGACAGAGTCTTGCTCTGTCACTCAGGCTGGAATTTAGTGGTACAATGTAGGCTCATTGCAACCTCTGCCTCCTGGGTTCAAGTGATTCTTCTCTTGCCTCAGCCTCCCAAGTAGCTGGGGTTACAGGCACCCACCACCATGTCCAGCTAATTTTTTATTTTTAGTGGAAATGGGTTTTGCCATGCTGGCCAGGCTGCTCTCGAACTTCTGACCTCAGGTGATCTGCCTGCCTTGGCCTCCCAAAGAGCTGGGATTATAGCCATGAGCCACTGCACCCAGCCTGGTAATTTTTTTTTTTTTTTAACTCGTCTAGTATTTTGTTGTAAATAGAAGAATCCAGTATTCCAGGATATGACATAATTTTGATTGTTGCCTTTGCTTTTCTTATTTTCTGTATCAGAAAGTCTTCCTCTCCATTCTTGCCAGCTATACCTGTCCATATTCTCCAGGCTGCCTTCCCATTAAGACGTTCCTAACTATCCTACTAGGGCAATCCTCTCTGGTCTTCCATCAAATTCTTTGTGCTTCTCTTATAGTTACATCATTGCAGTAATGTTGCATCATCTATGACTCAGTTTTATGATCTTCTTTCTGAGAGATGCAACTTAAGTTTGCATTAACTTTGAATTCCTGTTATGCTCAGTGTTGTACTGGATATATAGTACATGTCAATAAATATTCTCTGAATAAAGGAGTCTATTACATTCAAATATCAATAAGTGGTTTGGGTGCAGTGTAAAGGCCCTCAAAATGCCATCTGCACATTTCAGAGACAGTTGTCAACTACATTTCCTCACAGGTTGCTGTGTGTAGACTTAATAGAATCCCAACCTAGGCATAAGCTTTTTAAATCACCTACTTCATTGTGAGAATGGGAACAGGTTCATATATCTGTAATCTAGTGGACATAAAATTGTAAGTCCTAAAAAATTGCCAAAACCTTGGTTTCCATTTCCCCTGAAGATATTTTTGTAGGTATTATCTCTATAGGAGTTTTGAAACTTTGACATCAGAACAACCGTAAAAGGTTAAAAATGTAAAATATCCAGTCAAGCTATCACTGTGTTTATATAATATCAACTGCTAGCTTGATGAATTATCTACTGTCATTTCTTCTATACTTGTTCCCTAAAAGCACACGTGCAATGTGAATTGATTGAAAAACTTTATGTAATAAAAATAGTGCATACTAAATATAAAAAATTAAATATATAAAAGTATATAATTATAGAGTATTTTTAATACTTGACATTTTATTCTAATAAGAAAAATTCATATTCTATATTAAGTTTCTATCTTTTTTTCTCTCTAAATGTTATAGTCATTCAGTCATATGGTTAAATGTATAAAATAAATCAATGCTGGTATTATATTCTATACTGGAGCATGTATTCTGTGTTACCTTTTATAACTTTCCCCCATAAATGACTATTTGGTTTTTATAGTTTTAGTAGTAAGATGTTAAACATGTTTATATAAAACTCTTTATCCAAATCTTTGATCAAGACAGATTCCTGTAGTAATCCTGTAAGGTCAAAGTGTGTGTGTGTGTGTGTGTATGTGTAGACATATATACACACATATGTTTGGGATTAACTGCATACTAAGGCTCTTCTATTTCACCAGATTTGCTCTGGAGGATAGCTACTTTGTTTTTGTTCATTGAAATACAAGTTTGAAGCTACAAGATTTTCTTAGTAAAGTTTTGCCTTCGCAATCCATTATATTAATGTACCATATTTTATTTAGCGGTATGTCTTAGTCCATTTTCTGTTGCTCATAACAGAATACCTGAAACTGAGTAATTGGTAAGAAACAAAATTTTTGGGAGGCTGAGGTGGGTGGATCATGAGGTCAAGAGTTTGAGACCAGCCTGGCCAACATGGTGAAACGTTGTCTCTACTAAAACTACAAAAATTACCCAGGTGTCGTTGCGTGCACCTGTAGTCCCAGCTACTCAACAGGCTGAGGCAGGAGAATTGCTTGAACCCAGGAGACGGAGGTTACAGTGAGCCAAGATAGCACTACTGCACTCCAGCTTGGACAACAGAGTGAGACTCCATCTCAAAAAAAAAAAAAAAAATTTTTTTTTCTTTCACTTATGGAGACTGAGAAGTCCAAGGTCAAGGAGTTGCATCTGGTGAAAGCCTACTTGCTAGTGGGACTCTTCAGAGTCCCAGGGCCTCACAGAGCAAGTGGGCTGACTGAGTGTGCTATCTCAGGTCTCTCTTTCTCTTTATATAATTTACCAGTCCCATTTCCATAATAACCCATTAATTTATCAATTCATGAATGGATACATTCATAAGGGGAGAGCCCACATGACGCAATCAACTTTTAAAGGCCCCGCCTCTTAATATTACCACATTGGAGATTAAATTTCAACATGAATGTTGGAGGTGCCAGACATTCAGACCATAACATATTTCTTGGTCGTTTGGGATGTTACAAAGTTTATTATTATACTACTTCTGTAATAGTCATTTTGATGTGTTAACTATTTTTAGCACATTATTTTTTTTTAAATAGATTCCCAGAAGTAAAGTTACTTAGATTAACAACACTTTTTAATGTTCTTAACACATGTATCTAGAAACCAAGTACCATTTTATTCTCTTGCTACCAGTATATCATGGATGTACCTTCCCCATCACTAAGCATTGTAGTGAGTAAATAATAATAAATTTGCCAATATGACAGGACATTAATTTTGCATTTTTAATAATGCGGGATTGAGTCTTTTTCAAATACTTACTGCCCATAATTTTTCTAGAATGGTTATGCAATTTTAATAATTGGTACATACAGTCCAATGTTTTATTTCTGGCAGTGAATTTGGTTCTCAAATTCATTTACATTGACTCAGAGGAGGGCCTTGAAATAATACATTAATAACTATGATTAATCACATAGCACTTCATAATTTATGCACAGTTTTAATGCATTATGTATATCATTTGATCTTTCAAGAATTCTAGGAGCAACAAAATTAAGATAATTCTCCTGTGTAGGTGAGGGTTGTTCATGTTAAGGCAGAGCCACATGAGGGCATTTATACTTATCTAATAACACACAGCTAAATTCAAACTTTATGATCCATAGGCTGGCAGTCTATAGTAGAACCATTCAATAGCTGGTGCCCAGGAAAGCAGCATTGGTATCACTGAGGAGCTTTACTTATTTTTATATTTTTGAGATACAGTCTTGTTCTGTTGCTCAGGCTGGAGTGCAGTGGCATGATCTCCACTCACTGCAACCTCGCCTCCTGAGTTTAAGCAGTTTTCCTGCCTCAGCTTCCCAGGTAGCTGGGAGTACAGGGGCCTGTTACCACACCTGGCTAATGTTTGTATTTTTTAGTAGTAGAGATGCGGTTTTGCCATGTTGGCCAGGATGGTCTCCAACTCCTAACCTTAAGTGATCCACCCACTTTGTCCTCCCAAAGTGCTGGGATGAGCCATTGCACCCAGCCTACTGAGGAACATTTTAGAGCTTTTTGGAGCTTCAGGCCAGGGTCTCTGGCCCAGGTGTTTTCTACGTACACCAACATCTATGAAGTATTACCTTAGACTGAAAGTATATGTAAAATTAAGTGTGGATAACTTTCCTACAAAATTTGTATGTAACACCAACAAGGAAGAAATAAATTATGAGTCTGAAGATTCTTCAAATAAGTAGTGAAAATTTATATGAATTTTAAGGAAGTCATATATTAAAAAGCATTTTTAAATATCCATCATTTAGTTTTTTTCGACAGACAAACATAGACATTAACCAGGAGGTCTGCCTACACTTAGAAATCTTCATGGGTACAGAAGAAATATTTTTCTTTCTATGCATAGGAATCATTGGTGGAGGTTTTTCAAAATGCAGAGGTAACTTTGTAGGCTTCCACCTTAAAGGTCCCAAACCCCAAGCACAGAACAATGGCTTCTGTAGCAGTTTGCATTTCCAGTTAGTAATGCAGACTCCAAGCCTCAGGATTTACCAGCTATTAATAAAAACAATCCTAGAAGGAAAACACAATGCATCTTATTAATCCAGAAATGAGGTGCTTTATTTGAGAATGTGCTATGAAATACAGTAGTTTCCTCTTATCTGGAGTATCCTTTTTGCATTTCAGTTACCTGTGGTAAGATAATTTTAGTGGGGGAGATCACATTCACATAACTTTAATGATAGTATATTGTCATAGTGGTTCCATTTAACTGTTAGTTGCCATGACTGTGTTATGCTTAATTTATAAATTGAAGTTTGTGATAGGTACGCATGTAAAGAAAAAACATTATATATGTTATATAGTATATATAATGTGTATATATAATTTATTAAATACATGCTATATAACATTCATATATGTAATGCCTAAAACTGTATGTGTATATATATGTGTGTATATATATGTATATATATGTATGTGTATATATATGTATATATGTATATATATATACGTATATGTATATATGTATATATACGTGTATATATGTATATATATACGTGTATGTATATACGTATATATATATACGTATATACGTATATATATATAGTATACGTATATATACGTGTGTTATATATACGTGTGTGTATATATATATACGTATATATATACGGTTTAGTGTGAGCTACGGTTTCAGGCATCCACTGGGGATCTTTGGATATACCCCACACAGACAAGAGGGGATGACTGCTTTTTGGGATGTTGGCCATCTCAGCTAATATGTCAGGATCTATTTTCTTACAAGTAAATAATAGTTTGATGACTAAGTTATAGGGCATTGCCAGGGTTGATATTCTGTTATTTTCCCTTATGAAGAAAATGACCATCCTAGATGACAGGGCCTGGGATGGAAGGAATTAGCCAGTGGACAAAAGGAATATGATTTAAGGAATAGAGGAAACAAATTTTCTTTGAGTTATAATTTTGCCTAGAATAAGACCTCAATTATGAGCAATAGGTTATAATGTGTCATCACCCTGGGCACTATATTTTTAATTATGAAGCCTGTCACTTTTATATATAGTCATTTTGAGATTCTTACTTTATTGTACATTTGATGTTCCTCCAAACATAGGAATAGTGGAGTCTCATTTTATAAAGGAATGCTTTATTTTTTGTTCCTGAAGGGCATTATCTGCTTAAATGTGTTCTCTTTGGCATTCAAACAGAAGTGCTTGATATTCTTACATTCTGTGCATATGAATCTAACTAACATGTCTCCAGAGACCAGTACATAGAAATTTCTTGTCAGCAAAACTGCGCCTTGTGCGATTCTGGTATATTTATGGCTGCACAGTTCCCTGGTCAAATTTGGCTTATTATTCTGAATCCATTTTTGTAATAATGATGCTGGTAATGCTGTAATATATTATTTTAGTAGGATAATAGATTGAACTCTAATATCTAGAGCATAAATACATTATTCAGCCACTGCATTGTGTGCAAACAAGGGAAGAGGAAACTAAAAGATGTCTCACTAAACGTTTCTATAATTGTCAATCATGTGAAAATTTATAAAAGTTCCTGACTTTTATAGTACTGTCCACACTAGCTTTTGAATTAATATTTTGGGTAAACCATAACCAAAAAGAACAACAGTAGAACTAATTACAGGACCTGGCAAGTAGAATATACCTTCTGTGTGGTTAGAAAACGTCTATTCCAGAGGAAATAAATGTATAATGTGCTGAGAACTAGAGTCAGGAAATGCACAAAGTATTCTAGCATCTTCTCTCTTAATTCCTTTTACTAAGTCTTGCCAGATAAAATTCATATAAACAAAATATCTGTCTTTCAGATGTAAGAGTCTTAGACTTTATTCCTTTTCTGAGTCTGCAAAGCTAGAATAAATGGGACTTGTGTATGTCTGTGTGAATTGTGTGTTGTTAATTATAATTTAAATAAAATTGCCAACAGACAAGTGGTTCTATCTAATCCATTTTGAAAAGGTATTGAAAGTTAGTCTGATAGGATTCAATGTGGAAAATAGAGCATGCTCTTTCAAGCAATTTTACTGTGTAAAAAATATATTCTACCTATTAAAATCCATGAGTGCAAAACTTTGTATTTAAAATGATTTTACAAATTAAAAAAATTAAAGATTAACAATCACCTTTCTGTTACTCTCAATCTTTGCATAGCTTAGACTAGATTTTATCTCTATTTGAGATGCCTCAAATAACCACAAAAACAAATTAATAGAATATTAAAGAAAAATTGGAGTAGCTTCCATTTTCATGCTTAAGATGAAGCTGTCAATTTATTGATTGTTTACTCTGTATAGGCATTTTTCCAAGTACTAGAAAATACAATAGAAGAGCCTCTAATGTTTCCCTGCCTGCCTTATATTTTTAAGAGAAACATTATATTCATCCAAACATAAAAATAAAAATTTTGGCTAACTAATGACCATTCGGTAAATATAAAAGGCTTGGATAGCTTCCCCCCTTGCCTTTGCAGGTATTTTCAGGCCTTTACTTCAGGGAACTTTTCTTCCATTTCTGCTCTATGCCCTTTCTTTCTTGCCCAGTCATTATTCTCAATTAGTTATTACTATGGACATTTATTACCTATTGAACCCATTTAGAATCTTGGCCACAGACTTTATCAACTCCAACCTTTTAAGGATACTGACTTTGCTGGCAAGAAGCATAACCTTTGAATAAACAAGCCAGGTTTGCTCATAAGTATCACACTTTTAATTTCAACCAACATTCTTCTTTTTTCTGGAAGTTAGTACCTGATTAGAGCTGTTCTTTTTGCTAATTCAGCTCTCTGGGTAATAAATATTTTATCTTATCAATAAACATGAATTTCTGTGATCCAGAGATATTTAGATCCTTAATTAGATAGTACATCTAAATTGGTTAATCAGAGTGTTTTCTGGCAGTTTTTCAGTCAAAGTTACACTTCATCTCTGGTTAGCCTTTGTAATATTCAAGATGAACAACTTAAAATTCTTAGTTCAAACTACTTACAATCTGTGTTAATCAAAATGCTGTAATTAAATTGGGCATGGACTTATTCTGTAACCTCATCCACTTTGCATTTAAGTTGTCTCTACATGAATGTTTGACACTAGTACAGTCTTTAAATATTAATGCATAGGGGAAAAAAAAGAAGATGAAAGAACAGTTGGAGCCAAGAGAAAGTAAAAGATAGCAAGGGACAATTGTAATAAAAAACCCTTAAGAAAGTTAGGAGAGTATACAAAGAAAAATAAACTTGTCAAAGCAGTTCCTTACCAGCATAAAGTAGCACAATTTATATACAATCTAAAGCTCTAAGGAATGAGTAGCCATAACAAGCTTTTGTGCAATAAAGATTAGAATCTCTGTGAAGCAGTTTCTCATGTTTTCCTTTTCTCTCCTTTTGTATTTTACTTTTAAATGGTCACAAAGCTACAAAATATGTTAAAATTGAAACAAAGCAAAATAAATACGAAATTTTTTTTTTTAACTTTCATGTATAAGGAAAAATAACATACATCTAAAAGTCTGATTTTACCCTTCTATTAATCAGGCTCCCTATGGTTTTTGGTATAAAATAGTGTAGGACCAAACAACATCATAAAATAATGTTTTGTGTCCCACACTCACGAAAAGGCTTCTTAGGATAATCTGTAAACGTTTCAAGTGGGTCTGTTGCCAAATAGCTTGGCTTTTGCTATAAAGAAGAAATAAGGAGACTGCATGAATCTAAATGTATAGCTAGTGTCTCTCCTTCCTCCAGATAGAGAAATTATATTTGTTGAGACACTGCACTGTTGAGATTCGAGGAAAGAGTATGCCCTCAATTTCATGGCACTATACTAGTGTTCATTCAACTGATGAAGTTCTCAACTCAAAGGGCAACATCCACTTTGTTCTAAGTTCCTGCTGGAATGGAAAAGCTGACAAGGGAAAACTTACACAAAGGATATTGTGCTGTTAAAGTTTGTTCAAAGCCACACTTGTCAGATCTCTTTGAAATGAAATTGAAAAGGAAAAACCAATTTTCTTTGAGGACAAAGTTCATCTCATTTGGTGTGCTGCACCTGTCTAATTTTCTTCTTTGAGAAAGAAATCTTGACTAGGAAGATTTGAAAAAATAGTTTATACTAGTACAGGTATGTATCATAATGTTTAATTCAGACCAGTGTTACATTCTGAAAAAATAAATATAAGTGAATTACCGCCTATTTGAAGCTGTGATAAATACCTAGTTTGGCTGAAATTATTAGACACCATTATTCTGTCTCCACAATGTCTCTGAAGGGCAATAGTCAGAAGTATCCTGAAATGAGAGCACTCTAATGTTTTTTTTTTGTCAGTGATGTGCAGATGCACAGTATGATTCTGAATATATTATCAAATTGAAAACTAAGTTACTTCAGAAGAGTTCCAGGTAAATATCTTGTATGTTTCCAAACTTGGGAAAAAAAAGCATCTATTTTCCAGGGTAGAATATTCTTAAAAATATAGTTATATTAAAAATAGTAACTGTATGTTTAAAATTTTGTATCAATAGCAAATGAGAGCTCTTTTTGTTTGATTGTACCATTTCCTGTAAATAGGAATGTTGTAAGATTCCAGATCAACTTACAATAAGAAATAAAAGTGAGTATGTCATTTAAACTACAAAGAAATATAGCTATGACCCCAGACAAGACAAGGACTTATAGTTCCAGATAGAAAAATGTTATTTTAGTCAAAAAGAAAATAAAATAATGAAAACAAACCCAAGGGTAATCCCCTCCTCTAATGCGGTTTGCCTCCTATTTTAGTCTGTGTTTCTATGTCAGCCTTCCTTGTTCAACCTCACCCTATGTGATACATGTAATAAATAAATAAATCCCATTTATTGGCAATAAATGATTACAAATGAGGAAGCATTTTGAAAATGAAAAGGAGAAGCAGAATTATATCTTATCTGTGAGATCATGGGAAGCAAAGTATCTCGGCTTTTGCCAGCATATCTCCAGAAATGTATATGCTCTGGCTTCCTTCTTTGTGACTATTTTCCACTCAGAACTCCATTGCCAATTCCTTTTTATTTGTTCTGTGTCCAAATGTGAATACAGCTGGATTTTTTCTGTTATTACTCTGCTTGTATCTAAGCAGATTGTTTCACATATTCACACCCTTTGGGTAAAGTTCAGTGTCTTTTAAATACAGCGTTCACCATGACTTTGAGAGCAGAAGGAAAAAACAACATAAAAAACCAAAACACTTGCTATAGAAACTTTCAGACAACAGCTACATCCCTTTTAGAATTAAAATTCACATGACCAGCCGGGTCTGCTGGCTAACGCCTGTAATTCCAACACTTTCGGAGGCTGAGACAGGTGAATCACTTGAACCTGGGAGGCAGAAGATGCAGTGAGCCAAGATTATGCCACTGCACTCCAACCTAGGTGATAAAGTGGTCTCAAAAAAATAAACCAATACAAAACAAAATTCAAATGACCAATGTCCTGAAAAATCAATGGAGAATCTTCTCAGAGTAGAAATTATTTAAGTGAAAAGCAAGCTTTCTGATTTTCATGCCAATTTTTATTTCCTTTTTGCTCCATCTGTTAGAGTAAATGTGTTTCACTTTAGTGAAAACATCTTCAGAAATTAACCATTTTTGTTATAGTTTAAAAATTGCATTCTATTTAATGTTTTATTATGTGTCTTTGTGTAAATTAATCTGTTGTCATACCCCTTTAAAGTCCATTAGTCCCAAGTAGTGTTTCTGGGGGAAGATCATCTTTACTTCACATGTACTGTGCATTTCTCTTGGTGCCTTCTTATACGCACCTTAAATATTAATATTTGCTTAATGAATAAATGAAGGTATGTGGCTTCCTCTGTTCCATTTGAACATCACTCTTTGTTTTTCCTTTTATAATGCCCAGTGCACTAAAGTCGTGCCATAGGAAAGAGTGTTCCCTTCTTGACAGTCCGTATACTAATGAGATTCTCTTCTTTTTGGCCCATCTTCCCCCAGGGATAGTAAATGAAGCACCCGCTCTATGAGATGCAATTCTTTCCTGACTGAAATATTGTCTATAGGTTTCATGCTTACTTCACTAATGAGTTTTTTCTCTGTGGCTTTTACATCTTTATAGTAGGTCAAAAACCTCTAACAGAAAATGAACCAATAGTAGCTATATTTTATTTCATGTTTCTATAATGTGCCTAGTCCCAACCATGTCTGTTTTCTGTCCTTTTCTTTCAATAAAGGCTTCTAACTTGGGATCAAATCATGTGCCCACATTTGCTGCATAGAACATAGTTATCAATCCATTGGTACAAAAGCCATTTTTCTGCCCAAACTTCTGTATACAACCCTCATTCAACAAGTATTTCTAGCTCCTACTATGGGCTTAATACAGTGTTATGGAGACTAGAAAACAAATAATTATATCTTCTTTTAAGGGTAGGGATTATTTCATTGTGCCTCTTTATAAAGTATTTTCACATTAATTACCTCATTTGATTTCCTGTAACCACCAAGAGAAGCAAGTAGAATAATTATTATTACACACATTTTCCAAATGAGAAACCTGCAGCCTAGAAATTTAAGTCATACAACCAGTTATGTCAAGACCTCTACAAAAAAACCTAGGACTTTGATTATACCATTGAATAGTTCTTCCTTTCTACATCATAGCGAGCCAAGCATCTTGAGTCTCGAGTTGCCCCTCAAGCTGCACAAGAATATTTATTATAAATATTTCTCACTTATAGAATCTATAACAGGTCATACATTACAGGTATTTTAGACCTAAATGGAACCATTCAGTTCCAAGGTTTGTAGTTTCTAGTTCTGCTAAGCTTCAAACCCCAATCTATTATTTGAAGATCCAGCAATGATAATTTTCAAAGCTGAAGAGTTTAGAAGATAACCACGGTTATATATTCCCTCCTTCACCTTCCTACTTTTTTGGTCCTACCTCAGTTGATTATCCTTTTACTACAATAACCTTTTACAATTACATGTCTTTCAATCTCCCCCTCCCACACACCTATCCATTTCCATTCTGTTGCCAGGTAAGTCTTTCTAGAGTATAATTATATTTCAGTAATTAAGCTTCTCAGAACACTTGGATGGTTCCCCACAGCCTACCGAATTAAGTTGAAACTCCTTAGCCCCTTCATAAACTGACCACAACTTACCTTTCCCTCCTTCACTGAACCTGCAATCCCAATATACAACTTATTGCTTTCTGTTCACTCCTCCCTTCCCTTCTTTGATGCTTTTTCTTGTCATTTCCTCTGCCTAGAATATTTACTTTCATCCAGACCCTTTTCTATGAACTATTTTTAGCATAAATAACAATAAAATCTTTATTACAAGCCTTCCCTGAGGCTCCAAATAGGGATAAATATAGCTTACTTTGAACACACAAACAGCTTTATTTCTTCCCTGGCTTTTATGAAAACAACACAGGTTTACAGACAAACAAACCCACAGATGGAATTAAGTTTAAATCCTGATATGGTCAAACTTGGGCAAATTGTTTAACTTCTCCAAGTATTCATTTTCTTATCTAGAAAACCTTTCTATGTTTATTTTTTAAGAATTAGCAGTTATCCACATACATGCTTTTGGTCAACTCCTAGGATAAATTAAGACTCAATGAATGTCAGCTCTTATTTTTAGATTCTGTTTTGCATTATAGTTATGTCTGTTCATTATTATACAAACCTCAGAATATTACCTGCTTTCAGTGAGGGATGCAACCATGGTTGCTATTTTTATTTTTCATCTTTGTATCCATATAGCTCTTGAGACCAAAAGCAAGTTTGTTGGCAGTGATTATTAGTCCCATTGCATACCTATTTTTTCATAGAATTATGGACAATATCCACATCAGTGAATTGCAAATCCCTAGTAACCCTTAGTAGTACTAACATAAAATATGCTGTCCTTTCACTTCCAGAATAACAATCAGTTGGGTCAACTTATAAACCTTCTAATTATAGTTTCATAGTTAAAATTTGGTCAGATAGGAAATCTAAGAAAGCCTAAAATACTATTAATATAGCTCAGAAAGTCAGCCATTTAGATAGCATTGGCAGCTATAAATATAGGGCTGGACTAGAAAATGGTTTGCTCTATTTCTCCAGGGTATTACTAGGTCTGCTTTTATGTCAGTCCAGGCTGTGCCAACTATGGAGAACATGAAGTGGTAAACCAAAAAGGTTATAAAGTTGACTGCACCCAAAGTAAACTGAAATATTTCCATCACGAATGTGCTTTTTGTTGGATTGAAAAGAAATGGGGTGTCATGAAGACTTACGGAGGAGATTAGATGATATCTTCATAACCCTCTCTGCAGAGGATCTATGGTACATATAAAATAATTATAGATATATAATTATATATATGTGTGTATGTACACGTGACCATTAAAAAATAATATCATTACCAATTTCTTCTCAGCTTTAAGATTGATATACCTAACACAAAAACAAATAGTTATCTTTTGGAATAAAGTTTCTGAGAAAAGAAGGCAGTATCTATCTCCATTTTTAAATGAGGGCAAATTTAACATATAATCTGGTGGCAAAAGGACTTTGTGGGCACTTATGATATTTAACAGGGACTTATGCATCTAGCATTTTTTTAAAAAAGTGAATTGGGAATTAATTAAATCTTCCTATTTGGGGATGAGAGCGACATTTAAAAGCCTCTAAAATATTTACAATCATTTATTCATTTTTTCATTCTCAAATACTTATGGCTAATTCTAGTTATTGTGTGAATAATAGACTAAGAGTTATAAATCCAGGGGCAGAAATACTTGCCACGAGGCTATTCAGGTAATCCAGGTTTGTGGTAAGGGCACTGAAAGGGGCAAATTATGGAGTAGCTGGGCCATGTGCCTCAAGCATAAAGAATTTTCAAATTTTGGCTACTGTCTTTGTAATTTGTACCAGAGATCTGTGCCTCATATTACATATAAACCAACATGGAATCATGTTCATACCCTTCTTCTAATCCAAGAGAGATAGCATGTATCAAAGGAGAGGGGGAGTCAGACCCTCTACCATGTTTCCTGGCCCTTACTGATACTCACATAGGCCTTAATTTAGAGACAGAGAGAAGGAAAGACTTAGGATTCATTCAGATAAAAAATGAAAGGGAATTGATATTTGCTTGAACATGGGACAGAGAGGAAAAAAGTGAAATCTAAGAATCTATCAGGTTTCTGGATTTGGTAACTGGGCGGATCATGGCACCATTTGTGGAAATGGAGAGCAGAAAGGGAAGAGCAGATTTTGGTGCTGATATTTTAAATTTACTTTTGGGCACATTAAGTTAAAATAGGGCAAGAAAATACATGTCCTGAAGGCCGTTAGGCTTTCTTAGTCGGAAGCTTAGGAAGAAGTTGTTGCTGGATTAAGGAGTCATCAGTGTAGAAATGTTGAGTTATATTTTCTACAGGAAAATTGTTTAATTCAAAAGAGGATAGAACCCTCAGTAAAATAATCATTTGATCTTCAGGCAGAGAAAAGAATGCCTTAAGAGGAAATGACTAGGGAAATGGGGAATAAGGAGTGACTGAGATCAAGAGAATGAAGTATTTTCAAAAGGAGGAGGTCACCACAGTGTTAAATATTGCTGAGCTTTCAAATAAGTTAAGTTCAGTAAGGTTTCCTTTTGTTTTACCGTTTTAAAAATGTTCATAGATTACTTTAAAAGAAGAAGCATCAGTGGTGTGATGGGTCTGGAGTCTGGCTTTCTGTATAATGACAAACGTCTTATATAATTTTTCATAATTAAGAAGCTTGGCTCTGGAGGGGGAGCATAAAAGATTTGAATGAGAAGAAAGTTTTCAATTTCTTATCCCTCTGTTTCTAATATATTATATGTTCTTTTTTATGGGTTCACTGATACAGGAATGGCTTAGTTTATACTGGCAAATAAGAAATAATATATATATATATATATATATATATATATATATATATATATAAAATCGTTGGCATAGTTCTAGTTTTCATATTTCACACTAGGTACCCAATTACCCAATGACTAAGGACAGATAAGTTTTTGTATTAATTTTATGTTGACTTCATAGAATAATCATCAAAATCTATTTTTTTACTGTACTATACTCAGTAAGTCTAGTCATTGGAATTTGCCCCCATATACCTTCAGACAATGAAGAGATTCTTTAATAGATTTCTATATTAAATGTAATGGTTTTAATATTTTAGAAAAATACGTGTTGGAAGAAATTTTAGTAAGTACTACTATTTAGTGTACCATGTCTCACCTTTATAGCAACTTCCATGTTCCTGGGTGTAGATTTATAAGAAATATGCTGCTTAATGGAAAACAGTTGTTTTTTTCATCAGAGGATGAAATAGATTTCATTTCATCAATATGAAGAAATACATACAAATTAAATTTTCAATTCTCTTGGTCTGTAAGCTATAACTAGAATTACATGAAGTACTTTAGAAACAGCTTACTTTTTAATACCACAAATAAAATACTGTGAGAAACAACTGTTTGCTTCTGACCTCATTATATTAATGCTATATAAATGAAAAACTACTTATGGATTTCAGTTATCATAATAATAATATCTAATATCGATATAGGGCTTTACAACTTATGAAAAAGTTAGACATCTGATATCTCAAGTAAGCCTCAGCATGATCCTATGAATTAGTCAAGGCAAGTATAATTATTGTTATTTCAAAAAGAAGAAACTGCGGTTCAGTATTATTGTGCAGTTTAGCCCAGCTTCACTGGGGTTAGTGAGTGATCGACTTGGAAGTGTTTAGGAATGGTGAAGCAAGATAAACTTTTCTCTTAAATTGTTTCCAACTGGTTTGGGAAGCCATGTGAAACATTAAAGAGCACTATAGGACTGTATACAATCAAGTGATGATAAATATGTTTCACTTCATACAAATCTAACTTAACAGATCTGACAATCTGTAAGGTCTCTTCCTTAGTAGTGCTATAATTACTGATATCTAATGCCTTCCACTAACAGATATTTCTTTTTTAAATAAAAAGCTTCCAGTATCATAATCAGATTATTTGAATCTTGTTGTATCTGAAAACATCTATTCTATGCAGAAACAAAGCAAAACTTGGGCCTATGATGTCAAATGGAGAATTTAATCAGAGTCAATATGTGTTGTCTTAAAAATATGTTTTTATAATTTTATTTAATTTACTAACCTCTCAAGTCCAAGATGCTTCTTCATCCATTCCAGAGACATCTTACTATATTTTTTTTAAAAAAGCTTACATTTATTGATGGTTTAATCCAAACAGTATTTAGAAAGACATGACCACAGGATCCTATCTGAAGCTTATTCATGCTAACTGTATTTTATTAAGGCTTATCTCTTAATTAAATAGCAGATTATAGACTATGGTAGTAGGTGATTTGGTGTGGCCATGGACTAGATTTTAAAATATGGATTAGCAAACAAGTCAGTCACAAGTAGTAGTAATACAAATAAGAAAACAAAACACAAGATATTAAAAATCAGCAACACAAGATGTTTGTTTTGAGCTCCCTCTGTGTTTCTGTTCTGAAGGTTTACTTAATTAATGGAATGCTACGATGTGGACTTCAGTTTTTTCTTAGGGATAATACAGCTAGGCCTAGGCTACCTCTCCTCTGTAAAACAAATCCAGCTTTGCTGTCAGACTCTTATGTTGTTTTTACAATCTTTTCTAAATAGGCATCCCTATTGTCATGTAGATTGTTTATGTCTGGCCTGGACATTCCCTGAGCTGTCTTCTGATCTGTGGAAAGTCTCTCTGTATCTTAAAGGGCAAAAGCTGTTGAGGCAGAAAAGCAAAAATGCATGAGATTGGTGAGAGCAGTTTCTTTCCCTTTGTTCACCATGTCACTTGGACTGATGACTTCACAAGACAGTGGTAAAGGTGAATGGAGTCAAGAGAACAGAACCACAAATGCATTCAGCAGTGTAGCTGAGACAAGTTCATTTAATACATATTCACCATCAGGTTGATGATGGGTTTATAAAGTCAGTGACAACGGGTCTATTTCTAGTTAAACATATGCCTTAAATATAGTGTCATTTTACAAAATAGAAGGGACCTGAAGTCATATTCAAAACCTGAGCTGTGTGCTCTTAAAAATTCTTCAAAGGCTATGCTCTTGTCTTCATAATCAATCCAATAATTTGTATCTGCCCTTGGTTCTGTGTTCTAAAAATACAACCAAATAAAGGAATTTCAAACAAGTACTGGGTAATATACTAAATGTTTTAGGAGTTTGTGAGAAAGGTGAGGGAAGTACAAGTCATTGCTCCTGCTGTTAAGGGAGAAATAAAACATGATTCAACTAGAGTTGAAAGAAGGATAACCTTAACAGGAGACTGGAGAAACACAAAAGGTACATTTTGTGATAGAGGAGCTAGAAATGCCCTTTGGAAAAAGTGGGATGTGACTCCGGTCTTTACACATGAACAGGATTTTCATAAACATGGTGAAGAGAGAGAACCTTCCAGTTACAGGGAAATAGGTGAATGAATCAGGACATGTGGAACATCCACACTGTGTGGGAGGTCAACTAGTAGAACTTTCTGAGTAGATTTTAAAAATCCAGTAATAAACATTTTAATAATTATTACATTTGAGCACTGATGGTATAACGGAAGCTTCATATGCTTTATTATAGATCTCTCACAAGATCCATGAAAATAGGGATTATTATCCCTTTTTTTGTCCCTATGTGTTTTTTCTATTAAGTATGGATGACTCGGAAGGGTTAAATGAATGAATCAACATCCTGTAGTAAGTGACATAATGAGGATTTGCATGCAGGTAAGTTGATTCTACAGCCTAGTTCAGTTCTTCCTGCTATATGATGCTTCCTCCCCCTATTACACAAAAACAGTCTCCTGAGCTATCACAAAATTTCCGTGACTCTAGTCCCTAAAATTCAGAGCCAGTAACATATGATGTAAAAGCAGAGTAAGGTTTGAGATGAATTTTTTCTTTGCTTGTGTTAAAATGGGGCTTCAGTAGAATAAAATAATCTAGAAATGCAGTTTCCTTTATAGTGGGCCAAGATAAGTGTAATTCCAAGAGCATATGACCCATCAGAAAGCAAATTAGGAAGAGTTAAGAATACCCCAATAATATTAGGGTGCAAACCCGAATCATCCTGAATCACCTCACTCACAGACTGCACAGGGTCTTTGATTATGGTCACACAGTTAAATGTCAAGAGACCAGTTGCCCTAAACCTCATTAACCTTCACCATTTCCTATCTTTTACACACAGTAGATGTCTACATTAGTCTTCATTTTCAAATTTTCTGTTCCCAGACTTCATAAAAGAAGAATTTGCAAATAAGTTTTTATCATCATTAACAATACTATCGCTAAAGGGCATATGTGAAGTTTTATGATGGTTTAGCACATTAATATTTTACAATCAGGCTTTAACATGCTTTTATCTTTTTTACACAAGATTAATATCCTGCCTGAATTAGTTTTATTACATGCATTTTCAATTTTCACTAAGCTGATTTTCCTGCACTAGAATTTGGTTTTTTTTTTTTTTGTACAACTTTTTCATTCTCATTTGTAGGACTTAATATGTTTTATCCTTCTTAATTTTTTTTTTACAATAATGCAAGGATTTTCCTGTTGTGCTGCCATTTGCAATGCAGTCTTATTAGTTAATCACACCATTTGCTGTTAAATCTTTTGTTCTAAACATTTACAGTTTTGTTATCTCTGAAACCTATACAATTGCTGTCATGCCCATGAAGACTAAGAAAGAATGTGGGTTTAGCAAATCACTGACTAATTTGATAAATACCAGTGATCAAATCAGGTAATTTAGGATTATATTTTTACTTTAGGGAAGATTAGGACTTTCATCAGAAAAGTGCCAAAAGTTACACATTGTTTCATATTTAGAACCACCCTAAAATACTAGGAAATATTTCAAGGGTGTTTAAAATAAACTAAAATCTTGAAATTAGTGATTTTTAAAAAGTCTGGTTTGGTCAATCTTATACCTTTCCAATCTCCAATTTATTGAATAGTAGAATGTAGACAAAACCTCACTCCTGGCTTATGTTTTGATGTATCAGAATGTGGAAATCAAAGTTTGGAGTCTCAATTGAACCTGAAAATATTCTCTTGGATGAAGTCTACCTTATCCTAAGGAAAACCTAAGGATAATAGACAAGGTGTAAAAACTTGTCAATCAAATAACAAACAATGGCAGAAAATGACACCTAGACAGTAAAGGAATTGGAGAGATATGAATGCAAATTTGATCTTAAAAAAGAAATCAACCAGTATGTTCATATCTATCTTTCCCTAAGCACCTACTGTGATCTCTTATACTGGCCTCTGAGGCAATGCCTCCCAAAACATCCCTACACCAAAATTTTCCATACTGTGTTCTGGTATTACTGGGCCCACCTGTCCGATGCTGGAGAGAAAAATTAATATTGAGAACTATAGTTTTAATGATTAAAATTATGTAATATCCCCCACCCTAAAAGGGAACTTACTGTATGATTGGAACCTGTCAGTGCCTTGATCCAAAACCCCAAGTCTTCATTATTTTTTGCTGGCCAGTGAATAAGTTACTTTGACAATGAACAAGAATAATTTCAGATGACAATTAACTTATGCACACACAGACAAAGGGGTGAGTGAGGCTACAGGTCAACTCTATACACGATGTTTTCTATTATTGTCTCCATTTTCCCTCTTATTCCTAAGGGATTAATTAGGTTAACCTAATTGGCCTTAGGTTAAACTTAGTAATAATAATAAAGGTAGGGGGGATATTAACTATTTTTTGCTGGAGCTGTTCAAGCAGAACAAGATGAATAGAATTCCAGCTAGCAAAATCTTTACTTCTCAACTCCATTCTTCCCACTGACTAATCTTAAAACAAGAAAACCAGTCCATATAATCAAAGTTGAAAAGAACCTGTATACTGCAGAAATCATCTATCATTATCCTCCCCTATCCAGAGAGACAGCATGGCAATCAGAGGCAAAATAATTTGATTGGCTGGAAAACCTACATTAATAATCTCTTTTCTATAAAATGAAACAAAGAAATGTGCTGAAAAATATGATAGTAGAAAAAAATGTATAACAAAAATTCACTTTTACATAGGATTTCAGCAAGTATTCTGCATAGCATGTGATCTGCAAAGATGCACATAAAACAGAAAACTTACTTGTGGGAAACCAAATATTTTTGGAGATGGAGGTGACAAGAATCAAGCTCCAAGATAGAGAAAGCAGGACCATGTATCTGAGTTATGAAAAACAGAAACCTTTGTTCTTTTCATAAAGCAGGAAAAAGAAATCCCCATGGCAGTTGGTATGTGTATTAGCTGCTTCTTGTGTGCTAGAGAAACAGATGCCATTTTCTTGAGGGATGGAATAACTACTCACTGAACCCCGTTAGGATAGCTGGATGCCTCTCCATGCATACTAACTAGTTTTCTCACAAACAAGATGGTGGATGAGAGGCATAATTAATATGATGTGGACTGAGAGAAAACACTGTGGGGAGTTTTGAATTGTGGCAAGGCAGATAAGGTAACTCCTAAGTGCCAATTCAATTACTATTAGAATTCATCTGCTACTCTCCACTCCACTTCATATTTAATTATTTCAATAAAGAAGTGTGAGTGATTTTTATCATTTCTTTTCAATTCCCCAATGCACTTATTTCTTCCCTGGACACATTTATTCTGCTATATTCTCGGCTGTTTTAGTGTATAGATTTGGAAAATGAACTCAAAAGACCAGAGAGCTGAGGGTAGGTGGTATCAGATGTCTCTTCCCTGAAGATTTAAGGGGGTTGGGGGGGGGGGGAGGGAAAAATACGTTTTGCCAGTTGTGGTTGTTTCTTTCAAAATGTAAAAACTATTTAACCAGAGCAACCCAGGCTTTTGTTTCTCAACTGTGTCTGGAACCCTGTGTATTTGCTTTTAGAAAGTCAGACTTTGCTTATCAGTGGCTTCTCTAAGCTTCTGTTTTGAACACTGTTTCAATTTTAGTCACCTCCATTTATGTTTTTTGGTTAAAGAAAATGTAAAAACAAGAAATCAAACATTCAGCACCACTTTACTTCTGAAAATCTAATTATCTCTATGCATATATTATCTGCTTATTCTGAGACTCCTCATGAAATGATGGGGTGCATAAGCTATTAATTTCCTGTTGATAAATATGGGTGTTGGCAAACAGGGAGTGAGTCTTTGTCAACAAGGGGCTCCTCATCTAGATCTTCTGGTACCTGGAGGGCAAAGTGCAACTACCACATAGCCTTATTCTATGGTTTTCAATTACTCCATAATCATCATAGGGTATTTGACTTTTACACTTGGCCTCCTCTCTGAATTCTTGGTCTATGAAATTTGCAATTAAATAATTTTACCTTCGTAATTCATTTTACAAAGCATCAACAGAGCCTTTTCTGTCTTTTAGTCTCCAGAGTCAGCAGTAATGCAACCAATTTTCACCCTCTCTCTTAAATATCCAATCATAAATTAAATTCAGAACCTTGAGAAAGGACCTCGAATGCACCCCCTTCTGTAAAGCTAAAGCTGACACTAACAAATCATATGCCACTATCAGAGCATCACTCTGAGCCATTCTTTGTGTTGCTAGAAAGAGTAGATGAGATATAAAAGAGATCTTTTCTCCAAGGATCTGAACATGGCTTAGGAGTCAGATCACCTTGGCTCAAATCTTGGCTCCTCCACTTGAGGATGAAAATATAGATTCAATAAACTAAGGATTAGTGCTATTATACAAAAAACATACAGAAAAGTAACTGGCATGTAGAAGTGTTAAAAATAATTGACTCTATTATTGTTATTGGGGTTTAGAAACAACCCAAAATATGGCACTTTGACATGCTGAACTGAGGAAACCTCAGGGTCTCCCCAACTTCCCCTCTATACCACCCTGTCTCTTCATCTTCTGTCTCTCAAGAAGCACAGGATGAAGTCATTCTCTGAAGTTCCCTCATCCGCTTAAATTCTTGACCCACTAAAGAATAGTTACCTCTGGTTCCTTCCCGAGTGTTCATTAAT
The DNA here is from genome assembly GCA_036589455.1 of Ateles fusciceps. Taxonomy (NCBI): domain Eukaryota; kingdom Metazoa; phylum Chordata; class Mammalia; order Primates; family Atelidae; genus Ateles; species Ateles fusciceps. The sequence goes on from JAZHEH010002565.1 coordinate 3,278,740, forward strand.
TAAACTGATATAACTGGAAGAAAGACTAATCTGTCAGCACACTTGGGCAGACTTGTCACAAGCCATTGTCTGCTCTGCGAGCCCAGCAGACTTTGTCCCAGGCCACTGTGTATTCTTTAAGCCCATTCAATTTCCCAAAATATCATTTACTATACTTCTAAAATCATCTACATTTCCACATCTCCCTTTCCTCTAAGAAGAAGGGTATATGTAACCACCCAACAGTTTTTTCCTGCTTGCTGCACAAACAAAATCAACTCATTGAGACCATGTCATTGCATGCAATAAATAGTTTAATTGACACGAGGCCAGCCACACCACATGTGACAGAGAGTCATTACTCAAAACGATCTTCTCGAGGGTGTGAAGGCTAGGGATTTTTCAAAGATAGTTTGGTGGGCGAGGGTAGGAGGCATGCTGATTGGTTGAGTTGGAGAAGAAATAATAGGGAAATGAAGCTCTCCTCTTATGCTGAGTCAGTTTCCGGGTAGGGACCACAGGACTGGTTAGAGGGCCCAGATGGGGTTACCCCTTGTCAGAAATGAAAAACACCTGAAAACACATCTCAAAAGGTCAAATCTTGGGTTCTACAATAGTGATGTTGTCTGCACAAGTAACTGCAGAAGTCGTAAATCTTATGAACTGCGGAATAATGGCTGGTAATTATTTAGAATTCAAGAGGCTCTCATCCTCCTAACTTAGTGGCCTTTTTATTAGTTTTATAAGAACAGTTTAGATTTGGGGGAAGGACTATTCTAATTTAAACTGTAAACTAAATTTCTCCCAAAGTGAGCTTGGCTTACACCCAGGAATAAGCAAAGACAGCCACCCTGTCAGGCTAGTAGCAAGATATCTCTTACTGTCATAATTTTGCAAAAGCGGTTTCACATATAAGCATTGTGAACACCCCATTGGGTGAGGGGTGATTACTCTGTAATTTCTCCCTAGCACCCTCCTATGCACGTTAACAAATCCGTATGACTTTTCTCCTATTAATCTGTCTTCTGTCAGTTTTGATTTTCAGTAAACCTTCAGAGGATGAAGGGGAAGTTTTCCTTTGGGTTCTCCATTGTTCACAAAGGTTGTCTATTGATGACTTGTTTTCCATTTATGGGCTGTCTTCTATGTCCATTTTATCCTATAAAATGCATTGGGGCTTGAGGAGGGAACACACGGTAGACATGTTTTACATCTCCCATGCCGTATTTATTCTAGCCATTCCTCATTTTGGCTCTGGTTGGGAAATGTATATGATAGATATATGATTTTCAAAATGGAAATTATCTGGAACTAGAAATTCCTCCAACTCAATCACCAATAGTAGAAATGAAAATGAGCACAAAAATATCTTGGTAGAGACATATAAATGTTTTAGTGAATCAATATTGCTTCTTCTGCTGAGAAATAGTAAAATATGATTAAATCGTCTTGAAATCCCCAGCAACTTATGAATCCACATCTGTCTTTGCTTGTGCTCCTGTGAACCCTCTTTCTCTTCTTCAGGGAGGCCTCGTTAGAAAAGAAAACTCAGAGTGGTTATATCCCCGTCCTGGCAATACTCAGTCTTCCCAGGTGAGATGAAATTCTGCAAAAGTTACCCTCTGGAAATCAGAATCTTGATCTTATTGGTCAGAGTTCTTCAGTCAGTCCAAGTATGTATATACAATGATAGCTATATCATACTCTAACTTTTGACATTGTGTAAATATGACAAAAATAATGTCCTAAAAATTGTTGAACTATCTTAAAGTGTATAGACTTCAACAGATATCTTTATAGAAAATCAAATTTGAAAGATAGTGTATCCTTACACAGAACTCCAAATTCTTCACAGTGAAAAAAAAATGACAGTAACCTTTAATCAATGAGACTAAGAAAATAATTGTGTACTCTGAATTCTCATCTCTGTAATATACGCATTTTGTTTCTTTCTACATAAGCTGGTCTGCCTTTGCCACTTTGTGGCTTGGGATCATCAATACCAAGCCATGATATTTTCTAAGCTGTTTACTAAAGGTAGAGTTTTAAGGTTTGAATTGTTAGATTTCCGTGAACACTTTTCTAAGAGACTGTGTTTAACTTGATTGCTTTAATACTACATGCAGATTTTCTATACATTCATCTATTTTCTCCATGGTAAAGCTATTGAAATTGCCTTTGCAAGAATTATAACAGTGAGAAAATTATGATGGTGAAAGATATCTGATCTAACCAACCCCCATCTTGCCTTTAACCTCCAAACTGCCCTTAATTCCTGGGCCTGGGTCAAACTAACTTTGGAAGACATTTAGTTTCTAGTTTAAATGATAATAGCTCTTCCCATACACTAAATCAGCTATATATAGTTAATAAAAGACCATCTGGTTAGGAGGATGAGAGGAGTTTGAATTCTGCTAATGTGCAGACGTAAAAGATTACCAGATATTATTTTGGAAGTTCTAAGATATGCAACTTTTCCAATTACTCCTGCAGATAACATCACCATTGTAGGATATAAGATTGGCCTTTGAGATGTCTTTTCAGGTTTTTGCATTTTTGATGCATGAATAGGTGGACAACCAATGGCTTCACCTATATCCACCAGCGAGTTCTGTGGCCCCATCCAGTAGCAGACTCCCTGGCCTGCCAAACTTTCCTTGAAAAACGCTAGCCTCCAAGTTTTCATGGAGATTGATTTGAGTAATAACTATCTCCCACAAGGCATAAGCAGCCTTGTGTCGATTAAACTCTCTTTACTACAATGCCATGGTCTCAGTGAACTGGTTTTGTCTGTGCAGTGGGCTGGACAAACCCATCAGGCAGTTACACTATGAATATCTTAAGGAGAGGGCTTTTTCTCCTAACTTTGTATTATCATTTTTATCACAGTCCCTGGCACATAGGGCTCATTAAGAATTTGTTAAATGAGTGAACGAATAAAAACAGTCAGACTTGCAAATTTTCCGTGTGTTTCCCCAGTAGCCTAATGCAGAGGTATGCAAAATAAACTTCTCCAATTTCAATCCACACTTGATTTTCAAAAGACCTTTTACTCTAGGCCTAAGATTTCCCAGCTACTATTGGTTTCTCTCTATTACTTCAGAAAAGTCACTTGACAATATTCCAAAGAACAAAACACTACCTCCTCATCTAGAAGGGAGAATCTTTATCAATATCAAAAGATCCATTTCCCCCCATTGTGTGAGGGGTTACACAATACCAGCACGGTCATCAAATGGTGGAAGATGTCCTAAAATACTTTCCTGTAACAAGCCACTAAAACTGTCTTGAATGACTGATAATGAAAGTTTTAAAATCCTTACCCATGCATCAATCCTGCATTTTAGAGTATCCCATTTTATTGTACTGATTAATCATATATGCTCAGAGGAAGTTGGCAAAAGTTATCAAAAGCCAACCAGTATAACTTGAATGCCAACTTCACAAAATAATCGGGGTCTGGTGGGGATATGTCATAAAATATGCCCAAGATGGGTCATTCTAATGCATTCTTGAAAGAATTATACATATTCATTCTCCTCGTTTAGCACTTGAATGACAACAAGCAAGTGAAAGCATCGGAACAAATGCATCTAGCCAGACAGTTACCATTATGAACAAAACATGAAAAGAGAGAGTGATGGTGCTGAAAAATGGTAAGAGTCTTCTGCTCAGCCCTTGCAAGCATTGCTCTCTGTTGACAGGGAAATGAAGCTTGCTGGAGAGAGAGAGAGCTATGTCTTATTGTCATTCCTGCTTACAGTTTGGTGGCAAATTGACTTGAAATATATATTTCTTAATAGAATTCACCATACTTTTTAGTTTGTTTTAGAGATATGGTAAGAAGAAAAACCGTCAATCTAAACTAAATGCTTAAGATTGTCTCTGAGCAATGGAGAGCCCTATTAATCACTAATGAACTGCTAAATGCCACCTTCAGCTGAAATAATGATAGGTAAAATTATACCGTGACACACTGAGTGACAAAAAACAGCTGCTTTACCTAGTTTCCTATTGTGTTATTGGATTGCAAGGCACCGTTTTCTAAAAAATCAAATAAACGGATAATGGAATCTGGTAGAATCAGATATGTTTCACTGTATGTGTATGTATTTGTATGTGTGTGTTGTATGCATATGTTCTTTTACCTAGTTTTGACAGTTGTCTATAACCTGTCAAGGCACTAACACTAACCTCCACCTCTACTTGTCAGATCTCAATGAAGGGGAGCTCTCTTTCTGTAATTAAGATAACACTACTCATTCTTGAACTATGCAATTTTACACAGATAAGCTAAGCAAAAATAATTACTCAAACTCTGGAAAGCATTAATATTTTCAGACACCGGCAAGTATTCTCTTAATTGTTCTATATGGCTGTAGGGAATTGGACGAAGTGAGAAAGAATCCAACTTCCCAATAGTACTTTTGGACCATAAAATAAAGGGTGGAAGAGTTGGTTGCTTCTTTGAGTGGAGTTTGCAGAGGTCATTCGTAGGCCTTCACAAAGAGTATTAGAGTTAATAAATTAAGGAAAATGTTCTAGACCCTGCTGTGTAACCTGAGCTTCTGCCCTTGGTTAGTTTTTGCCCTCGTTAACCTTCACCCAAACCTGCCCTAGGGAGTCTGCCTCATGTATTTAATTCCTGGAATTCTGGTATCTGTAGTATTCCTGGAATTCTTGACTCCTCTAGGAATGGCTTCCTGGCCAGGGCTTCCAACTTCTCTCCTTCCATAGGACCTGGATTTCTTATTCATCTATGCCCTTTTGTATTTTCTTGTTTTGACGTAGCTAATGTCTAGAATAGATGGCTTTCACTGGCCTCACAGATTTGATTTCCTTGGTTTGATTTGATGATGAAACCAAGGAAATCAAACAGCAGACTAAATTGGTAAGTCTAAGAATAATCTCTGCACTTCAGTGAAGAAATTCCTCAAAGAAAAAAGTCTGTGTTGCATAGATTAAGAAAAGTCTTTTGTAGACATTTAACTTTAGCCTTTTATTTTTTAGCTTTCAGTGTTTCCTTATGGTCTAACCACATTGTACCTCAAGTATTCTTTTCTTTCTCTCTTTCTGTTAATTTGAATATATTTAAAGGATGGCAATAGAAAACTCTGAAGTTATAACTGTCACCTATAAACTGCCTGGGCTACTTAACTCCTCTGACTTTCTTACCTTTATTTTTTTCTGTTTTCCCAGTTTTTATGGCTCCTTTTAAATATCATTTAATTTTAAAAGCGCAAATATTTCAAAACTTCATGGCCTGCTGCCTAAGTAGGGACACAGAACAAAATCCTCAGACTCTCAAAATATCTCTACAAATTTTCACACACAGTATTTAAGGGAAGCATTTACTTTCCTATCCTTGGGAAATAAAATGGTTAATTCAAAACCTCCTCCCATGAACCACTGCAAAGCTGTGGAGGAGCCTAAGACTTAGGATTGTCCTGCAACTGCTCCCCCAAGAGGAGAGGTTCAGAGAAGAATGAGGAAAGTCCTATTATAGCACTTACTGGTTCTATCAGGCTCCTATTGAGGTGTGAACCAACTCAGTAACTCAATCTTTCTGCTGGGCAGCCCATAATTGTGCAGCAGGTGCATAACCACAGGTGGCTTTCAACATTTCTTCTTGTATTCAACTGGAAGTCTCATTAAAGTGGAAGCAGCTGAGAGAAGTAGAAGATGGCAAATAAGAGAACACATTGAGTGGAGACTTGGTCTTTGATTCTGCAGATCTTTCCTCTCTTCATTTTCTGCTGCCCTTGTGCCAACAAATGTTTCTGCCCCTGTCTTGTTTTTTTCATCTCCTTGCTTGTAACTTTAGCTTAAAAGGACATGTCACTTTGTCTCTTGGCAAGCTATTATTAATTCACTCATTTAATAAATGTTAAGTATATATTTTTTATCATGTATTATTTTCAATGTTGCAGAAATAGCAAGGAAAAATAGACAAAGTCCCCATTCTGTAAGAGCTATTTTAGTGGTTGAAGATAGAAAAAATGGCCAAGATAGATTTGTTGAATCTTATATTACATCCATATGTTGCATTTTAATTACAGTTATTGTAATTTTCAATTACATAATCTTCATTTGATTTTTTAATAGATTTCCCATCTTGTCATCTATATTCTTAGACGTGTTTATCATGTTTATTTAAAAGTCTGCATTTAGTAACTGCAAAATATGGATGTCCTGTAAATCTCTTTTTACTGTTGCTTTTATTCTTACGTTTTTGTCATTTGCAATGTCTCTTGGTATGTATGGTAACTTTTGACTAAATGATAATTACCGTGTGTGAAAATTTGTAGAGATATTTCAAGAGTCTGAAGGATTTTGTTCCCTATCATAGATTTATCTTTTTGCTTTGTTTTTGTTTTTGACAAGTCTTTAAGCCGGGGGATAAAACAGATTAACTCAATCTATGATTGAGCTGATGAAAGCGGGGTGTCCGTGTTATAAAAGCTGGTACATTTTCTGATCTGCTCTGACTCACAGATGCTCTGTGGCTCTCTTACTTTCAGTCTCATAACAGGTATCCTCTATGAATCCCAGCTAAAAGCCCAATCATGCCGCTTTGACAGTGCCCAACTCCAAGTTTTGTCTCTCAAGATCTAGGACACTGAATAAAGGTCTAGAAGCTTTTCGGCTGTTCATCCACCATTTACAAATGAGTAAACCGCTGGAAGGGAAAAACAGAACTGAACATTAGGCTCCCCCTCTCTGTTACTCTCTTCTTTTCAGGATTTCTTTGAGATTTTGGACTCTCCAGTCCTTGCTGACTTTGCATTTTGCTTCCAGTGTATTCAAATAGATTCCTCTTTGTTCTATCCAGCCTGTATAATTCTTAGATGAGGAAAGGCTGGTCTGTACAAACTAATCCATCATAGCCAGAAATAGAAGTCCCTTACTGTAAGATTTTAATCTTTTAATGTAGCCAAGGTTCATTTTATCATCATAAGGGCCTAGTAGTTTTATCCCATTCACTGGCCAATGACTATAGCTCTCTCCACAGACACTCATAAATAAAGGCCATTATACTAAGGGACAACTATGTGTGGATGGATCATCTATCTTCACCACTGAAATAAAAATGCAGAGCACTTGCACTATTGAATAGGTATTGAGAACAACTTCAAATGAGGGTAACAGTTTATTTTAGCTTCTAGAGTCCTACACAAAGATTTCCAGACTATAAAAACTGAACTTTTTTTTTTTTAACACTTCAAGTGGTTTTTTGACTTTTGAAAAATGACTACAGATCAACAATTTAGTCACCATAGGGATTTCAAGTACTAAAATATACTCTTCTTTTTTTTTTTGCCTGACAGTAATGTCAAATAAGACTCAGGACTGGTTAGTAAACCTTTCACCGTGTTCTAGTATCTGTGTAACTTAGCCGATTCACCTCGAGATTGAAGTTCACCTATCCTCCTTGGCATGAACATGATTTATCATTTGAAACACACACACACTTTTTTTGGTTTCTGTTTCCAAATTTTAAATAGCTATTATATTTAATCTCTTTCAAATACACAAACAAGAAACATTTTGAGCTACAGGGAATCCTAGCTAGGAGTACTATCCTAGTTAGGATTCCTATTAGCTAGGAGTACATTTCCACTGAAATGCAAAATTTTTATTTCAAAAATTAGAATTCTCTGTTTTGGGTCATTTACTTTTCAGAGGTAAGTGATAATTACCAGAGCTCTTCACAGTCTCCAGGTACAAGAATTTGAGTTACCTGACTACAGTAGATACTGTTGAGGGTTCTCATAAGCCTGACAACTACCCCTCTCCGCCCAAAAAAGAACTGGGCAAGAGGTAAGTGGTACAAGGTGTCATGGCATTCAACAATTGGATTAGCCAACTCCACTGCTATGACTAAAGTAAAATGTAGTATGGAAAGTGAAATCCTGCAGGGTTACCAGGAGTTTATATTTTACAGCACTTAAGCGTTTGGAAATCTCAAACAGGCTAAACACCAAGTTAGAGATCTAGTGCACAGTGGTGGATGAAGCCATAATACACTTCCAGTCTCTGTACATAGCAGCCGGTAAGGCACCCTGCAAAGTGTTGGGTTGGGGGCAGGGAAGAAAGAGAACCTTAAAATCTACTGATAAGAGCAGACCAAATAAATTTAAAATTAAATAAAAACTCAAGAGGTCAGTATAACCATAGATGATGTTTCAAAATGCCGAGGACAGACACATTCAAAGAAGTACTTCAGGAACTAGGGGTAGAGGTATGGAATGAAAATGAGTTTTTGAAAAAAAAGGTCAAGAAATGTTTTGCTAGCAAAAGAGGGATTTTAAACAATGTAAAAGATAGAAGAAAGTTTAAAAGCAGTTTTTAAATGTTTTCCATTAGAAGTCCTAAAATAAGCAATAAAAAAAACAGAGGCAAACCTGAGAATGGGTATCTGGCCCTCCATCCTCCACTTCAATAGTTGGATTTATGTTTCCATTACATTTTAAACTTTGTAAGATTATGTAGAAACAAAAGGGGAGTTCCATGACTCTCTCACTCTCTCACATGTCTATCTCGATCTCTATTTGTATCTAACTCTATATATATATATACAATTGGAATCAGAACTTTATGTTTAAAAGTTCTGCTTTTTTTTCTCCCAGTTTTCTTTCCACTCCTCCCAGCAGTCAATTTTGACTAATTTAGTACTGAGTGACCTTTCTTAGATGTCTGTTACAAAAACAGAGGCCTTTCTCAACCTCTTTCTCCTCTCTTCTCCTCAACTCTCTCTCTCTCTGTCACTCTCTATATATGCACACACACACACATCTCCAATCTGTCTTGTTCTCTTCCTCTCTCTCTCTCTACATGTGCACACACACCCCCACCCCCGTCTCTCTGTCTGGTCTGTTTCTCTTTCTCTCCTTCTTGTATATACATATGTATACATACATATACATACATATATATATAGAGAGAGAAAGGGGAGACAACAAGAGAGATTAGAGATGGAAATAAGGATAGGTAGATGGATAGGTATGTAGACATCGGGAGATATAGGTATGTGTGTGTGTATATATGTATCTATACATATATGTGTATAGATACATATATATGTACATATGTGTATAGATACATATATATATACGTACATATATGTGTATAGATACATACATATGTATAGATATATATATGTATCTATATGTATATATACACACATACACACACCCCTATCTCCCTATGTCTACATACCTATCCATCTACCTATCCTTATTTCCATCTCTAATCTCTCTTGTTGTCTCCCTTTCTCTCTACACACACACACCCATCTCTGTCTCTATATCTATCTCTAATCTATCACTCTTTCTATTCCTATCTACCTGTCTATATATCCAAATATTTAAAGAAAGCATGCCTTGAAAAATGTATATAAATTTATTAGATGTATTATAAACTACTAGCTGCTCCTTCTTCTGTAGTTGAAAAAACCCAAAGCTCAGAGAGAGGGTTGAAACACTTCTCCAATTTTTTTTAGTTAAAATCCAAATAGAAACTTCCACTTCTCCCAGCAGTCACTTTGAGTAACATCCACCACTCATAAGTGCTCCTCATACGTGCCTCTTACAAAGATACACAGTGACATCTCTATTCTGCTGTCTAGTCTCAGACTTCAGTGACTCTTCATTCAGTGCCCACATTTTCATGTATTAATCATTTCCAGAAGGTTCTGAAAGGAGGTGTGCATGTTTGTCAGAAACTCAGTATATGTATAGATGGTAAATTTCAAAGTAACTGGATAAATTCCTTCTTTAACTCTAACATCCATTCTGATGAAATAGTGGACATTTTCAAGTAGCTGCAGTACCAAAGCTTATTGGGAATAATAATCTGACTAGAATTTATAAATATTTTATTGAACCAAATATTTAATATAATTATAAAATGAATAAATGCATTACAAATTTTAAAGTGAAAATGTTAATTTATACTATATATTAAAATAGGTTGCCTTTCTAGTATAAATTATTTAGAGATGAAATAATTAACACATTCCTAAGATAACAAGCTAAGTACTAAATAAAATAAAGGAAATTTAATGAGTCATTCACTCAGAAAATAAAACAGTATTTTAAATCTCTTTTTAAAGTGTGAGATTAAAATGAAAGTGGGTTAAAATGTCATTATTGTTATGAGAATATTTTGTGCAGATTCTTCTAGCTGTGGCTAAACCTTACTTTACACTGGGAAGAAGTCAACTTTTACAAGAGTTGATAGAATGATGAGAAGACAGTTATTACTGTAGTTCAGGGTTTGGCAAAATTTTTCTGTAAAACGCTGGATTGTATGTTTTAGCTTTGCAGGGCACACTACTTAATTCTGCTATAACTGTAATGGTAATCGCAATGCAAAAGGCAACATGTAAAGGCAGCCATAGGCAATGTGTAAGCAACTGGGTGTGGCTTTGTTCTAATACAACCTTACTTACAATATGGCCAAGGGGCCAGAATTGTCCAGCTGGTCATAGATCTCCAACCCCTGCTCTAGCTCAGTATTTTCTCTTGAATCCAATTTTATATAATCCTCTCTCTCATTTTATAACTTGCATGAGATATTTTTTGAAAAACATTTTAAACTAAATCTAAAGAAAATGAAAAAAACTGGATTTTTTTTACAAATAAAATGTATATTTCACTGAGTTTAAGTAGATGGAAATTCTATTGCAGAATTGCCTGTATTGATTTCCATACTTATTTTGAAAGCCTTCAAATTCAAGAAAGAATTATTCTTCCAATAGAACTTTCTTGTAATACAAGTGTACAGGAACATATCTATCTAAGCTTTTAATCTATGTAAAGGACTGTGTTTTACCATATTTCTAATGAGTGATTGATTTTGACTTTAAGATGTAAATAAGTGAGTTTTCACATTTTATTTAAACACGTAAATAAGAGTTTTTGTGACAAAAATAGAAAGCTGAGTACCAAAGATTTGTGATCCTAATGGGGTAGAATTGTTTGGAAGTAGCCCCCACATTCCCTTAAACTAGATGGGACCATGTGGCTAGTTCTCACTGCTTTGTGCCAATTCCAGGTGAGAAATTTTAAGAAGTGAGTGTGCTTTCTCCCTTCTCTTCTCATCAGCAGGCTGAATATCAATGCCCAGATAGACCTGAAAAGATGCCCCTACTGTCAAATGACTTTTACTTGATTAAAAAGTAAGCTTCTGTTTGGTTAGGTCACTAAGACTCAGGCTTTAATTCTTGAAGTAACTAGCATTACCCAAACTAAAGCAATTCTAAAGAAAAAATGTCCTGATATTTTTGGTGATGTATTACTATATATTTTAGTATTTAAAAATGTACATTTAAAAGACTAAAATTCTAGAAATGCATGTTATAATCACCAGACTTGTTCTCCAATATAATTTCTCTCTTGCCAGTAACTGAACAGGTAGAAAAATGTGAGAAGGAAATTTTACATAAAACTCTGAGCAAAAGTATAGAAACTTGACAAACTAAATATTACATTTAAGTATGCTTAACAGTATAAACAAGCTTAATATTATATTTAAATATACAATACATCATTGCTTAATGAACGTGGAATGGTTTAGAGATAACAGTTGACTACATATATAAAAAAGCTAAATAAAATATCACCACTTAAGAACAGATAAAAGGCTAGATAGTATGTTCTTTCTCTATAGAAAAAGAACTGGGAGTCTGAGTCTAGTGAACTTTGCTTCCTTAAATGGAACTAGCTAGTTCCACACCGACCAATTTAACTTCTGTGAATCCCTTTCCCTATGTTCAGTACTAGGATAATTGTAAGGCCTAGTTTGATTGTTTAGCCCAAGTATGTAAACACATACAGAAGCTGGCTTCTGTGTCCTGAGTGCCTGGAATGGCATATTGATCTTGTTTTTTACCCTAAAGTAGTATTTGATACAAAGAGAATGCCCTGGTTATAATACAAAACAAACTGAGATGGTAGCTTAGGAAAGGAACAAGAATATATTCCCCCTCTGAATTACATGTTTTCTCCCTTGACTACCTGTGAGGCCAATTGATGCAACAAGAAACCTTAGGAATCCTAGAATTTTCCTTTGACTGGAGCAGAAGTAACTGGCTTTACTACTCTCTTCTTTAAGTTTCTAGGAGTTATTTTGCCAGACGGGCTCCCAGTGTTGCCAAAAATATAAAACTGAAAGAAACCAGTAGTTGTTTTTGATTTAAGGAGTGAGGAAACATAAGACAAGTAAGCCCAAAATGAACTGGGGAAAACAAAGATTAAGTACTAAGACCTGATCTAATAGAGACTTTGGAGATTCTCCATTTCTCTCTCAAAAATCTCTTTTGTTTTGTTAACATCACTTATTAAGCCATGGTAACACCATTATTCAGATAGGTCTGGGCCACATTCTTTTCCTATTCATATTTTTTCTTAGTTATGTCAGCTTTAAGAGTTTTGCAGGCACCTTAAGTGGTTAAAACTAGTAGGGTCTTCTACAAAATTATAAAGTCTTGTTAACTTGCACATTAAAGAATTATTTTCAGTTCTAGAATGGCAAGAAACTTTTATGATCATGCAGACAATGAAGAACTGTTGAAGGTCTTGTAGGGCAGGGAATGCGCTCAAAGTAGTATTTTGGAAAAATTACCAAAGGTCTATTTTGAACAGAAGAAATGAAGCTGGAGGAAGTGGTTAAAATAGCATGCAGATAATAAAGCAGTCACAATAAAAATGCAGAGGAGATAGTGAATATAAGAATCATTTCCCCCCCAAAAAAAAAAAAAGAAGAAAGGGTAAGATTTGTTTTAAAACATGATTAGCTGGGTATTCCAATTTTACAAACAAGGTGTTCAACAGGCAACTGAAAATACAGGATCTATGAGAGACAAAGACATTAGGTCTGAAGATACTAATTTGGAAGATAACCTAGTAATTGCATTTAAAATGATCTAATGTACCCTTCAGCTTCACTAAATTTTAGACAGGTTTATTCTGGTCTAAATACTCTGACCTCTACCCTCCCTCCAACCCCTGCCCCACCTTTTTAGAGTATTTACTTTAGAAAATGCAATTGTAAATTCTCCTTCTGCCTCTTTGAGATGTAACTCTTCTCTCTCACCAGATTTACAACTGAAAAATGGCTTTTTCAAGGATTTGGGAGCCATTCCTTTGAAATATAATCATCAAGAAAGACAGAGACTTTATCTCTCAATCTCTGTCGGAGAGTAGGAACCTAACTTTAATAAACGCCAATTAGCCAACACTAATGGCCTAATCACATTGACCCTTCTCCCTCTTCACATCTTCCAGTGCTTTTCCAGTAGCTCATCCCAGGGCTTAAAACTCTCTTGCCTTTTGTCTTAGCGGAGTTGAGTTCAATCTCTAATAGCCTTAAATAAAACCTGTTTAATTTATCCAGTTTAGTTTTTCTTTGACATAATCATTGGAGCCATAAAAGTGTTGAAAATATCCAAGAAAGACAGTGAGAAAGAAAAAAGGCCATTTAAGTATCTTCAAGAAACTCTGCCTTTTAATTACAAGACTAGAGAAGGAAATGAAAAAGTAGAAAGAAAACCCAGTAAGTGTAACATGGAATTCAAAGGCCAAGAGAATTTCAAGAAGGGAGATGTCAACGGCATCAGTTCTACATATGGGAAACAATTATTGAAAAAGTTGTAAGGAAAAATAATTAGATAAAATGAGCAGGAGATAAAGACTGGTATTTATTCTACCATCCTTCTTAAGCGTGTACCATGTGTTATGCAATTTCAAGGCTTGGGTCTTAGAGGTGAGTAAGAAAAGCCAGTCCCAACTCTCATACAACTCACATTGAGTTAGAGAAGAAGATATAAATACCAGAAATGTTAGGTGGGTGCGATTTGGAATTTGAAGAGAGTATTTGAATATAAAGTGACTAATGGATATTTTGGATTGGATTAGAGGGGGAGGCTGGGACAAGGAAGGTCTCTCTGAGGAAGGGATAACTTGGCTATGATCTGACTGACCAGAAGGAACCAGGAACAAAAAGCAGATAAGCTACAGCAAAGGTCCTATTCCAAGAACACACTGGTAAAGTTCAAAGATGCCAAGTCTGGCAATAGCACAGTGAGCAAGGCTGACAATTACATAAAATGAGGTTGGCAGAGTCCATAAAACTGTAGGCCAGTGTAAGATGTTTGGATTTATTTTCAGTGTGATATGAAGCTACTGGAGGGATTTAAACAGAAGAATGGTGTAAAGTTTGTGTTTTAAAAGGTAACTAACAGTTTTGTGGAGAATGCATTTTAGAGGTGCATGATGGGAAACAGAGACCCTGCAACCCTCCAGGTTAGAGACTGACTACAGTGGCTTCGACTAGGGTTCATTAAGAAAGCAGCTTCAATGGAAAAGAGGGGCTAGGAGCCAAATTTGCATGGGTGCCGGGACAGCTGGCATCTTTTTTGCTTATGTGCACAAATGTGAGATATGGATGCTTGAAATGAGCACATTACTCTTCTGCATGTAAAACAATATCAAGATTTTCAGAAGAGAAGAATGAATATAAAAAAGGAAGTGAATTCATTGCAGAAGGAGTTTAAATTTTGAAAGAAGAGCAAGAATAGAAAAAGCAGTTCTGTGAAGATGGTACTTGAAATGTAAACCTCTCCATAGTCTATAAATAAGCAACTCCTTCCATTCTTTTCTTTCTCCTTTAGAAGAGTATACAGGGTGGTTAAAAAAAAAATAACAAAACATAAAGCCCAGCAAATGTTAATTTGAGTCACTAGAGCTTCGATCATTATTTTGGGATTTGTAGATCAATGTCAATGTATTTTCATTGTATCATCTACCTCTGGGCTCTCTCTGGGCTTCAGAGGAACTGAGCAGAAAAGTTGGGATGTAAGATCAAAGCAAAACCAAACCAAAACAAGTAAAAATAAAACCACATTTTTCCTAGGAATTTTCTTTCAGAAGAGGGCCAGGTTACGGAAATAGGGCTAAGAACAGGAGAGGTTACGGAAATAGGGCTAAGTACACTGGACAGGAGACTAGTGAGGCTCTGAAAAGATTCAGAATATGAAAATCATGCTGAAGAGTAATTTAGTGCATGTGACCAGCACTTCACTAATGTGACCTTCCAGTTCCTCAGCTGTCTTATGTGAGTTATAATTTCATAAATGCAGTAATCAGAGGGGAACCCTTGTTTCATAATCTATTGCTAATGACTTTCAAAAGTGGAAGAAACTTTTGCAGCTGCAACATCAGCTACAGCCTACAGGAAACACTTTTTTGACTCGACACCCAAAAAAGACAAAGTTGAGCTTTGATGGCATGTATTTTTCCTAGAGGATGTTCTCTCAACTAGAAATTAATCTCTTAAGTCTCTTCTCCCACTGCCCCCAGTGGATTCTTTCTAGGAGCTAGACAAAGAGGCGAAATATTTTGATGGCATTGTGTGAGCATATTGTAATTCATTTCAGAAAATGTGTCATAATAAAGATTCTTTATTAGATATACCATTTGTTTCAAGAACATTGAGATCTGCCAGATTTCCAGAGATAGAAATTATTATCATGTTACTGACAAGAAATGAAGAGATCTTTATAGTAGCTGGAAAGTTGGCCCAGAATATCACCAATATCTCATGTGGTTCTAAGATTATATAAAGTCCATGGCTCCTGTTGGAAGCAAGGGATTGAACCTGTCATCTTGACTCCTGAGCTAAATCCACAAAGTCTGACCTTTTGGAAAACAGTTTGTGTGCATTAGGGGCTAGGGGGAGTGGAAGATGTTTTCAAATACTCTGAGCACAGTCTGCTACTTGTTTTTTAAAGCTCCCAGGACTTCTAGATGTTATTTTTCCCATAATAAGCATATGAAAGGTGAATTTTTATGGCTTGGGGATTGGTGTGAGTTTCATTCATGGTCTGCTTTGCTGTACTACTTTTAAGAGCTGAAAGTGTGTATGTAATCTCTAATTGGAACTCCTAGGCAGAAATGATGCCATCAGGGAGCTTAAAATATGTAGCCATATGAATCACCCTGAAGACCAACCATATTGCTATAAAGCAAATAATTTACATTTAAATAACTTATCTGCATTCACCTAATTTAAAAGTAATCTTTATTCTTTCTCAACTAATCCCCAAACTTATGGACTAGTTTGATCATATTTGTGCAATAAAATTGAAATTTTCAGATATAGTAGGTAATCAATTTTAGTCACCTCATCTGTGTTTCCAATCTCATTACAGATTGCAATTTTCAGTGCAGATTACATGATGACCCATCAGTGGCTTTGTTGTTTCTGAATTACCGATTCCTTGCCTACTGCCAGATAAGAACAAAGCCTATGCATCAGCCTGACAGCTTGCAAACAGAAAATGGGCTTGTAGGATTGGATTTAAATCCCAGGTGTAGGGGATAATTACCACATCACTCATGCAGTAACTGAAAAATGGTATTTCAACAAGAAAAATTACATTCCTTTTATAGTGCCAACAGAAATCATTATTTGAGGCTTCACACTGATTCACTGTATCATTACATGTGCACTGTACTCATTAAACGTAATGTTTGTTGCAACATAAAAAAGTTATTGTTTTAGGTACTTTGGTGGAGAAGGTAGCTTAAATTTAAGATTTGTAGAACCTTGATGGTGTAGAGGTCATTTGGACTCTAATATATACTGTGCAAGAGAAATGACAACCCAGACGCAGAGCTTTCAACCGGCTCCTATTACAGGAGGCGTGGATAGATAGTACAAAGAAAATGGAGTATAAATCTTTTTGTTTCAAAAACCCCAGCCATTTAACCCTACAGTCTGTCCAGAAAAAGAGGACAAATAATGATTCAAATCTTGACAGAGCGGTGCTGAATAGTGCATATTTTACCATTAGCTTTGAAATCATTGAAGCCCAACATATACATTCTAAAGAACAGAAGGACAGAGACGATACTCATTTGAAAAATCATTAAAAAAAAAAAAAAAAACAAAACAGTGGCAAACACACTGGAAATGCAGTCCTCACCCCTGGCATTCAGTCCATACCCACAAAGCTGTGGTTGTTTCCCAGTGATTGTGCAAGCAGTACAATAATGAAAGTGAGATTCGGCAGAGTCGTTCATAGGTGCAGAAGGCTATGTGTCAACTGCTGAGAGCAACAACTTAGGCTGCATTAATTGCAGCCCTAGTTATATTTATGGCCAACTGGCTTTCTCATTATAATCATAATCGTGCAAAAAAAGAATATGACTTCAAATTTACTGTATTCTTGCACGAACATCACAAGGAGGCATTGACTATTTGATAGACATAGGTAAGTGGGTGGGTAGGAGGGTAGGAGGGTAGGACGGTAGGTGGGTGGGTGGGTAGGTAGGTAGATAGATAGATGAATAGTTGGATAGATGGATGATAGCACTTTGTGTGTCAGTTATAGTGTCTGTCTTTGCCTGGAATTCCTAAATTAATATTTTGAGCCTATTCTCCCATGTGCAGGGGAGAGACTTTTGTGAAGAGGCTTAAAGTGCAGTTGTGAATTGCTGAAATATGTCTTTCTAATCTTCTATTCCTCTCACCTCTGTAGTCTTTAGTCTTGACAATCTCTTGAGGATGGCTGAGGCCTTGACAAATACTGAAGCGGGCCTGACTGTGTGGAAGATATGCAAAGTTTTCAATTTCTCTTTAGGCTTAGGAAAGTACTTGCAGCAAAAGACTTATTTTCTAAGAGCTGGTTCCTATTCCTTTATATCCTAAGGAAAAATTCATTAGGTGAGGAGTGGTGTGTGCAGATCTGCTGCCTGTTCTCAAAGAGCCTTCAATCTAGTTGGAAAAGGAGGACATTAAAGTAAAATAAATAAATAAATAAATAGTAACAAAATTACAAGTGTTAGGGGCTAAAAGAGTAACAAGGTCATAGATCCTACAGAGGAGGCAGTAACCTCTGGTTAAAAGGAGCTGAGCATGGAAAAAGAGACAATAAAGAATGGTAAGTCCTTAAATAAACTAAAGAGAGGGCTGAAGAGCTCCAATAGTAAAATCTTCTTTAGTGGTGATATGAAAAGATAATGTGCTACTTTAGGGGTAAGGTTATCAAAAACAGAAGCTAGTGTTTGCTGATAGTTCTCAGGTACTCAATCATATTAATCTGAACCTTATGAACCTTAAATCATAATAAAAATGGACATTTATGTGCACTTTTTCTCTAAAGCACAGTGCTAAGCACTTAAGATGACTTATTTAATTCTCACACCCATCCTAGGAGGTTGTTGTCACACCATTTCAAACATGTGAAAATTGAGACATGAAGGGATGAAGTAGTCTGCCTGAGAGACGGAGTCTGGATTTGAACCAAGCGTATCTTTCTACAGAGTCTGCAGAAAGATTAAGTTAATCCTTAGACTACATAGTTATAATACTGTCACAGGAGATAAGAAACTGGAAAATTTTAAAAAGTCCTTTTTGTTCTCATATACAAAGCTAACACCACCTAACCCTGGTCATTTACCAACTAAAACATAACAAAGCTTCTAAGTAAATAAGCATTGTGTTGATGTCCATTTTAAAATTATGACTTGAAGATCCAACTAACAGTCATAAAAACACGTATCTCAGGTGTGGGTGAAATCTTACATTTTCTTTAAAGAGCGCACTCTGAGTTCTGGCGATGCCAGTATTTAAATCCTGTGTTGTTGGTGGCATTTCATTCTTTTTCTTGAAATGCAAAGGGTAACCTATTCCACCCACCCAGAAACTCAGCAAACTTAAAGAGATAAGTCCCTTTGCAAAGATGCCTTGGAGGAATTTATTCCCCAGGCTTATCAGGGAGAACAATGTGGGGCTGGTTCTGGATCAGGCGGTCATATTAGAAAATACATTAAAATGCAGGCTGACAAACAAAACCAAATGCAAAATTACCATTCTGTTCTGCTCCTGACAGCACTGTGGAGAATGTGATTTCTCTGTATTCGTGCCATCAGGGCCTTACATGGTATGGTTTAATTGGAGGTCAACACGTGGTTGAACTGGAGATTGTAAGCTGTGTTCAGAAATTAAAACTGACCAGACGTGAATGTTATTTCTCACCTGCTTAGACCTTATAGTACATAGGCCAGATTTTCCACGTGATAATCCCTGTACCTTCTCAGCACCCCATCTCTGGTCACACTTGCTCTGCTTCTCCTAATTCAGTAAGAAACCGAGCAGCCACATTCATCTAAGAATCTCTGTGCAGTGAGGCTGATCAAATGCTTCCCCTATGTGAATAAATTGGCTGTGCCCAGAGTACAAAATCTGCTGAGTATCCTTAAAAGGAACACGATCAGAGCATGTGTGATTTACAAACTATCTAGTATTTTCATTGAGACATGAAAATAAATGGATTTGGTCATCATTGCAGCTCAGCTCTTTCTCCTGAGGCTGGAGGGATTGCTCCTTTGGCCCCATAGCATGCCCTTGTGAGAGTGGTGAGAAAGCAGCTGCTTGCATTACCTGAGAGAACTCTCTTTAAAAGCCTCTGTTGCTCTAAAGAGCTTTGCTGCTTAATTTTGTTTTTCCTGAACGTGTTAGATGTCGCCCGTTGATGCTGCCTCCTGCTGCCTCATTGTTCACTGCTGGGTTGTGTGATGTCTCCATGCTTGAGAAAGGTGCTGTACAAATGGCACAGAGGATATCTCATGGTGTGGGAGTCTGGGCCAGGTTGGGGAGATCTCAGAGCATTAGCAACCGGCATACTATAGCCTGGGAGGTAAGAAGTAGGAGGTTGGGAGGTGGTACTCTTCACAAGCCAGGTATGAATAAGTGAAATGACTAGCCTAAAGTCATATAAGAAAGGAAAGACATGCACAGAGCTAAGGGAATAGCTTGCACAGAGTTAAGCAGAAAAGAAATAATATTTTGCCTTCCCCATTGCACCTCTTCTCTTTGTTAACTTGGCAAAATGGCTTTACGTTTTTCATGACAGGCAGGTTTTCCTTGCTTTCCTGTTGCTGGTCTTATGACTTCTAAATGCTTCACTTTGTTTTTTAACTTGGCCCTACGAAACATGATTGTGTGGAAAGGAAAAATAAAATTTGTTCCCTTTGGGCAAGACCAAAACGTGGCAATGAAGACTGAGACATTAACTGGCTATCCTAGGTTTGTGGGTGGTGAATGTTGCCATGTGCCATCAAAGACGAGCATTGAATTTTTCAGTGGTAGAAATGTGAGTAAATTGTTAGACCTTATAAAATGAAACACAAATTCTTTTGCAGTTTCTAAAATTCTGGGGCAGCCAGTAAAGCCATATTGGACATAATTATTGCTTAACTGAATACATGAAATTTAAATTGTCATAGCATCTTTAAGTAGAATATTTTGTAAGACCTGAAACTGGAGACAGGCTATGACCTGTGAACTATTTCTGAGCTTTCCTTAACTGTTCTTTAACCCAGAGTTCAGCAGACTTGCTCTAGGGCTGGCTTGTTCACTTAATTAATATTTATTAATCACCTACCAGCAAAAAAACAAAAACAAAACAAACAAACAAAAACTCTATGTTGTGTGCTTGGCAGAAGAGGACCACCACCAGATTCTGCTTTCAATCATTTTATAATCTAGTAATGGTTAAAACCTCTAACAGAAGTTATAACATCAAATAGATAGAGTTCTGGATTATAGACCCCAGCAGATAGAGGTCATTTTTAGTGGGTGTGACTAGAGAAAGATTCCTATGGGGGTACCTTTGAGTCAGGTCTTAATGAAAGGGTAGCATTTGAAGAGCAGAGATGAGGAAAAAATACATAGGTGAAAGGAAAAGCAAGGCAAAGGTGTGTAGCTAGACCGGAACATAGGCTGTGTATTTAGGAGTAGAGGAAGAGGGCTGCCAAACACCAGCTGGTATTTCATCTGATAGACAATGGCAATGGAGGACAGTGGATGCTGCAGTTCAAGTGAGCATCATAGGCAAAAATATATTTTAGGAAGGTGGAGCTAGAACTAGAGGCAAGGGACCAGTTAGGAGGCTATTGATGGTCCAGATGAAAATAGCAAGCTCTCAAATGACAGTGGAAACACTGAATGTGGAAAAGAAGAGACAAAGGTGAGAGGCATGGAAGGCTTGCTGGACCCCACCATAGTACACGAACAATAGCAGAACTCTGAGTCTGAAGAGATGCCCATATTTAACAGAAAGCAGGGGAAGGATGCACCAAAAGGAAGATGGACGAAGAACAGAAGAGATAATTCAAATCAGCATTGAACTGTATCAAAGGACCAAAGCAAAGAGAGATTTTTCAAATAGGAGCTCAAGGTCAATAATATCAAATACTGTAAGGTCAATGATAAGAGTGATAAATAGCTATTAGAATTCAAAATTGAGAAGTCACTGTTCACTGCCAAGAGAAGAGTTTCCAATTACAAAAATTCAGGGGTGAGAAATGGTAGGAAAGTAGACATATAGCTCTCTCAAGAGAGTTTATAGTGTAAGTTGGTGAGGATGTGAAGAAAATAAGCACGACTATGAAGATGATGGCAATGTACACAGACATAGTCTTCCTGGGGAGCATTCTGGTGATGAGAACTTGAAATGGGTACTCCTTTCATCCTGCAAATACCTTAAATTAAGCAAATTCCTTAAATTTATTTTAAGGAAATACTGTTGAGAATTAAAATTGATTTATAAGGATGTTATAGGTCCTTGTAATAGGGAAAATTTTATACAATAGGGAAAATTTTGAAGTAACTTAAATGAATGTTGATACATGTGCCAAAGAATGCAGAACCATATAACTCATATGAATTAAAGAAAGGGAGAAACAATAATGGTTGTGGAGGACTTAGGATTATGTCACAACTAGCTCAAAATATGAGTACTTCAAGAATTTAATGTCCTAAACTATTACCAATAGAACCAAATGAAATAGAACCAAATAGAACCTATGAAAATCCATTGTATTAAAAGATTCCTGGCAAAGAAAAGAGTTTATAATGTATCTGTTATTAAACGAATTAAACAGATTATAAACCAATAAGCAAGGTGAGTGGAATTTCATTTTTAAGTGTAAGTATACATACCACATATTTTATACATATATGTGTAATACATGTGCACATATGCACATATATATGCACACATTTGTGGTACATATAGCCAGATATTGTCTGCCTGTTCAGACTAACATATATACATCTCTTTCCTGCACTCCGCCTTGTATCTTCTAACATAATTGGGCCACTTCCACAGGCTTGCATTTGCGATACTAGGGTTAGGGCTGTATGAGAGACTAAGGCATAAGAGTGTTCGGAGAAAATGAAGCGAGGGTCTATATGGGTATTCCCCCAACTACCCTTCTGTTTAGTCATTCTGGTCTCTTGCATTTCTCAAAGTACACAGCTCCTCTCCAGGGAAAGTCTTTCCTAAAGGTTCACTTTTTCTGGATTCTAGTTAACTGTTATCTCCCCTCACTCCTTTAGGCCCAGGCCTGGTAACAGATAGGTAATAGACATGATGCACCATCCCTTATACCCACTGTACTCTGCCCACACTTTATTGAATTCTCCTTGATTTATTCCTACTTGAGTTTGCCTGATGTGAGTGGGATTCTGAATAATATGTGAGATCAATCTTCATACAGATTGTTTTCTCTACTTGGAAAATTTCAAATTTGCCTGGAAAATTTAAATTTGTTTACTTTTATTTGTACTACCTGAAGTTTATATAATTTTGGGAGCCCTCTTTGAGAAAGATGCTATACATTTATAAATGCAAATTTAAGTATAAAAAATAACTTGACCTTAGAATGAGAAAATCAGTGATATTATATATTTTAAAAGCTAATATTACAAAGTTTTCCAAATAAAAAAAGCATGTTTTTATAAGTTAACCTCTGACACAGCTTTGTTTTTTTCCAACATTTTTTGCTCATATTCGTTTTATAATTTTGTAATTTTCAGTAGAAATACAAAAATATTTTGATCTTTCTTTTAACATGGATGAAACATTTTTAATTGATATTTTAGAAAATATTATTTAAGCTTCTTGTTTCATTACTGGTAAGATCATGCCAGTTTTCAAGAATGTTTTAAGATTTGAGAAAATCTCTAGTATCATTTGTATTTATAAATTCTTAAATTATTAAGTATATTTCTTGCAAGAGAACTTTCATTTTGACTATCAATGAGATCAAATTTTCCTTTGTTTATAATTTTGCACATCAAGTGACTGGAGCTCTCCACAGATTAATTTCTGGTTCTGCACATTTTAAATCCTGTTTCTCCCTCACTACCCAATACACCTACCACATTCTTACAGTGTCAAGTCCACATCATAGCAAGATGGGACCTCTAGGCTCATACCTTTGTGTCCCAACCATAGCCAAGTTTACATAATATGTGGGAGGAGTATTTCTGAAACTTATACCTACCTTTGAATGGCCTGCTATAACTTAATCACATATGGACATGATGGCAAACCACAGAAATTTATGCCATTAACCCAAATGATCTCCAGCATTCTCCTAATCATGTACCACAAAAGCCTGTGACCGCTCCAGGCCCCCTGAGCCAGGCAGGGTATGTTGGAGTAGAAAGAGAAATTTATCTTAAGTAGTAATGGTTAACATACCAACTTTTGTAATTAGTACAAAAACATATGACCATAGGAACACATTGGAAGAGACTCATGCAAGTGCAGAGTCCTAAAGTTAAGTTTCATCAGGAAACACACTTTGAGGTTTATCTCTTAGATGTTCTCATAGACATTCCCATTGAGTCTCTTATCCTCCAGATCAAGCTCCTTACATTTCACATTATAGGCAAAATTAATCCCTTTACTCTTCTCTGTATTCTCATAGTTCATTGAAGTTCTTTTTTTTTTTTGAAGTTCTTTATAAATGTTTTTCAAATTATAATTAATGGTTACAAAACAGTTTTTCTATTGTAAGACCTTGTCTTATCAGTGATATGGTTTTGTTCTGTGTCCCTATCCAAATCTCACCTTAAGTTGTACTCTCATAGTTCCCATGTGTTGTGGGAGGGACCCAGTGGGAGATAATTTGAATCATAAGGGCAGTTCCCCCCATCCTGTTCTCATGGTAGTGAATAAGTCTCATGAGATCTTATGGTTTTATCAGGGGTTTCCACTTTTGCATCTTTCTTATTTTCTCTTGCTGCCACAATGTAAGAAGTACCTTTCACCTTCCGTCATGATTCTGTCTTCCCAGCCATGTGGAAATGTAAGTCCAATTAAACCTCTTTTTCTACCCAGTCTCAGGTATGTCTTTCTCAGCAGTATGAAAATGGATTAATACAGTAAATTGGTACCAGCAGAGTGGGATTGCTGCTGAAGATACCTGAAAAGGTGGAAGTGACTTTGGAACTAAGTATAAGGCAGAGGATGGAACTATTTGGAGGACTCAGATGAAGACAGGAAAATGTGGGAAGTTTGGAACTTCTTAGAGATTTGTTGAATGGCTTTGACCAAAAGCCTGATGATATGGATGATAAGGTCCAAGCTGAGGTAGTCTCGCATGAAGATAAGGAACTTGTTGGGAACTGGAGCAATGGTGCTTGTTATGTTTTAGCAAAAAGGTTGGTGAGATTTTTGCCCTTGCCCTAGAGTTTTATGAAACTTTGATCTTGAGAGAGATGATTTAGGGTATTTGGTGAAAGAAATTTTTAAGCAGCAAAGCATTCAAGATGTGACTTGGATGTAGTTAAAGGCATTCAGTTTTATAAGGAAAGCAGAGACTAAAAGTTCAGAAAATTTGCAGCCTGACAAATATGATAGAAAAGAAGAATTCATTTTCTGAGGAGATATTCAAGCCAGCTGCAGAAATTTTCATAAGGAGCCAATTGTTAATCCCCAAGACAATGGGGAAAATGACTCTAGGGCATGTCAGAGTCTTCACACCAGCCCCTCCTATCACAGGCCCAGAGACCAAGAGGAAAATGATTTCATGACCCAGGGTCCCCATGCTGTGCTGTGTGCAGCCTAGGGACTTGATGCCATGCCTTACAGCTGCTCCAGCTGTGTCTGAAAGAGGCCAGCATAGAGCTTAAGGCGGTGCAAGCACCAAGCTTTGGCAGCTTCCACATGGTGTTGAGCCTGCAAGTGCACAGAAGTCAAGAATTGGAGTCTGGAAACCTCTGCCTAGATTTCAGGAGATGTTTGAAAATGCCTGGGTGCCCAGGCAGAAGTTTGCTTCAGGGGTGGGGCTCTCATGGAGAACCTCTGCCAGGGCAGTGCAGAAGAAAAACAGGGAGTCAGAGCCCTCCCCACCCACAGTCTCTACTGGGACATTGCTTAGTGGAGCCATGAGAACAGGGCTACCATCCTTCAGACCCCAGAATGGTAGGTCCACTGGCAGCCTGCATTGTGTGCCTGGGAAAAGATGCAGATGCTCAGTGCCAGCCTGTGAAAGCAGCTGGGAAGGAAACTACCCTGCAGAGCCCAAAATATGCAAAGTTTGGGGTGAAGCTGCCCAAGACCATGGGAACCCACCTCTTGCATCAGTGTGACCTGGATGTGAGACTTAGTTAAAGGAGATCATCTTGGAGCTTTAAAATTTGACTGCTCCACTGGATTTTAGACTTGCATGGGTCCTGTAATCTTTTTGTTTTGGCCAAATTCTCTCATTTGGAATGGCTGTATTTACCCAATACCTGTACCCACATTGTGTCTAGGAAGAAACTAGCTTGCTTTTGATTTTACAGGCTCATAGGCGGAAGGGACTTGCCTTGTCTCAGATGAGACTTTGGACTGTGGACTTTTGGGTTAATGCTGAAATGAATTAAGACTTTGGGGGACTGTTGGGAAGGCATGATTGGTTTTGAAATGTGAAGACATGAGATTTTGAGGCACCAGGGGCAGAATGATATGGTTTGGCTTGTGTCCCCACCCAAATCTCATCTTGAATTGTACTCCCATAATTCTATGTTGTGGGAGGGACCCAGTGGGCAATAATTTGAATCATGGTGGTGGTTTCACCCATATTGTTATTGTAGTAGTGAATAAGTGTCACAAGATCTGATGGTATTATCAGGGGTTTCTGCTTTTGCATATTCCTCATTTTCTCTTGCTGCCATCAGGTAAGAACTGCCTTTTGCCTCCTGCCATGATTCCGAGGCCTCCCACCTATGTGGAACTAAGTCCAATTAAACTTCTTTTTCTATACAGTCTCAGGTATGTCTTTATCAACAGCATGAGAACAGACTAATACAGTCACAAACACATAGAACTTGGCAATTGATGAAACTTACACATAATGATAGGAGTCCATTTTTTCTTTTAAATTAATTAATGAGATGGGATAAACTTAAAAAACCAAGCCAAGAGAAAAATTATGAGCCTGAATATCAAATAAAACAAGTCAGATAAAAGAGGGTAAAACAAATTTTAAACAGAGAAATGATACAGTGGAGAAGAGGAAAGTTGAATAAACTCACCAAAAATACCATCATTCTTCTTTGTAAAGGAAGGAAAGTAGCTGGCATGACAGAGACTAACTGAGATTTAAGGAGCAAGAGACTAACCAGTTAGAAAGAACAGTGATAAATGTATATTATGAAGTAAAAAAGGGAGAAACAATAGATGGTGATAGAGAACTTAGGGTTATATCGTAACCAGTTCAAAATATGAATACTATTTTATAATCCTGCCTTTTGTAAAAATCCATTTTGACAATCCAGCCACTATTGTTAGAGAAAGATTTTCAGAATGTTTCAATAAAGAATTAATGTGCTAAACTCCTACCAATAGAACCAAAGCTTTCCATCAAATTTCTTGACAGAGTTATGATAACCAAGTAAAATATATCTGCAGACTCAATCCTGCCTACAGGCAACTGGTGTGTCACCTTTACTTTGGAGACATTCAGCATCTATAAAAATCACAAAGAAGGACTCCATTCTCTCCCCCATCACCTCCTCCAATGAAATCATTGCAAATCCAGAGATGGAACCAATGAAGGCTGGGAAATTGCGCTATACTTAGAAGTTTATTAAGCATGTTGATTTGTTTATGTCATGGTGATATATGCATTATTCTAAAACTAATGTGATTAACTCTCAATAAAAATTATGTGTCAATAAAAGTGATACCAAAATTAAAAACTGATGAGTTAAAAAGACAATTAAGAATGCAGTTGATTTGTCTGATTTTCATGGGGCCTCTGACCAGCGAAGGTAGAAAACAGTGAGTATGCGTGACAAAGTAAGTTCTGTTTCCCACTTCTTAGTCTACCACAAAAAAAGAGCTCTACCTTTTTGCATACAGAGTTCTCTGATTATACATCCCTTGACTGATAGAAACTATGATTCTGCTGGAGGGGTGCCTGTGGGGAAAAGAGATTTAATTTTATTGTTTCATTCATTGGAAAACTAACTCCATTTAACAGTATTATTAACAGTAACTAAATACGGAGTGTATACAGATGACTCCGCTAGGTTTTTTAAAACAGTCATAGAGTAATAGCTTCAAACTAATCCCTTCAAAACAAATGTTTAAATCATAATTCAAAAGAGATATGAGTTTCATCACTAGTAACAACTCTGGTTTTAAACCTTATTCTCCAGAGTCACAAGTTAATTCCTGAGGAGAATAGAAGGGGGGGGATTTCATAGGAAGGGCCATGAAAAGCTTCCTTTCTACATGGTGTTAAATATCATGCCCAGGTAGTATGGATTCCCTCTTTCAACTCTTCTTTAATGTAGGGGGGGAAAAAACTGGATTGCCTACTGTGAAATATGAGATAACGACTCTTGTTGAACTTTAGTCTAACTACACTAGGAAAAGGAAAACTTACAATGAAGATATTTCTACATTCTCAAGGGAAATTGTTCCTATGTCTAAGTGACCTTTTCTCGACATGTTTCTTTTAGTTTTTAACCTGAACCTCCTATTGTTTCATTTTAATCCCATTTATCTTGGTTCACTCCCCAGTGGCCACACTGACTAAAAAGTAATGCTACCTCTGGGAATGAAATGACAGTCTTGGATAGTTAGGTTTATCAAGTTTACCAGTGCAGGATAGGAGATAAAGGGAAATGCCTCAGGAGATCACAAATGGTTCAAAATTCAATATAGGTGACATTACACATTCAGTATTTATGAAAAATTATCTAAATAAAAACTAAATGATTCAGCGAGAGTAAATAGAAAAACAAGAAAATGGAATGAAAGGCTATTTACTATATATTTGTATGCTTTACAATGGGTCCCTTAACATTTTCTAGAAGATTCTTATTTCAGTACTTTTTAATTTCAGGAAAAGAAGCTACAAGAACTAGATGGATTGACTGAGAATAATTCAAGTTAAACAAACTTATTTTCTTATTTCATAGATTTCTAGACTGCGAGACTAGAGAAATGAACTATTATTCCCAGGTCTCTGGCTTATTCCTACTTGGTTGGTATGAATAATGATGAACACTAATGGAAGAAAAGCTTAGGAAGCCGAATATATTAAATTTGTGGTATAATGAGATATCACTGTCGTGATGTTAGGTAGACCGTTGAATACAAAAATGTGAAGATTAAGACACAAGTTTTGGTTGGAGAAATATATTTTGAAAAGGATGGAAAGGCAGGAGAAAAAAAAGTAAATCGAGAGGTAAAAAAAATTGGATTATGAGGTATCTTAGGATTTGGAAAAGACATGTTTCAAGATTATGATAATAAACTGCATTGTTGAGCTCTGCTAGGGAATTTAGAAAGGTCAGGAAGAGAGGTTTCCATTAAGTTTGGAAATATGGTATTTCTCTAATGACATACTATGGACATAAGTCTTCAATGTAATTTTTCTTTCTCTTATTTGTAACTTCAGTTTCTTAGTTGTTACCTGCAATAACTACACATGAAGTTTGTTAAAGGTAATACCCATTCTCTTTTTCTTATAGAATATCACTCATTTGCCTGAGGAAAATTCACAACTTGATTACTTTCAGGAAATCTCCAAGTGCACTGACATTATCAGATCAGTACAGGTCATTCCTTGCTACCTGATGCCAATGAAACACAACTGCACTCAGTGCTGGAGACCGGATTGCTCCTGTGATGCTTTTGTGAATAGAGAGGCAGAGGGATACCTCTGCTGTATTCAGCTGGGGATATGCTACAATAAATCTGCTTATATAGGAAAGTAAGCAAAAGGTAGTGAGGCACCCCTATCGTTTCACATACATTCAGTCTCATCCTCAGAGAGCACAACTATCTTCAGTATAGCTAGGCTAGCTTGAGCTGTGGCTTGTCTTCCATTGCCATAGTTGGAAAATATTAGACCTCTGTACACCACCAGCTGGTCTCCTCCTTCCCTATTGGAAACTTCCACCACTAAGGATTCTCATTATCTTTCTAGTCCATCAGACATATATGAATATGGCAGATGAATGGAGAACAGAGATTATGTGTCCCCCCAATTCCCAACCCTGCCAAAAGCTGCTCAGTCCCTTTGCAGATTAGTAGTTTCAAATGGGGAGGGTGGAGTTTGTGCATCTTCACCAGCATTGGAGCTCTTTTACCCATCTAAGACACCTTGTTACTTATATTCGCATCATTTCTATGAAGTTTGAAGGGATTCTAAAAGAATCAATTTAAAATAAAAATGAAAGGTTACATAACTTGTCCAAAAGTACACAGCACACAAATGAACAAGATGAGCTTTAAATCTAGGTGTAACTGACTTCAAATGTATATTATTTGTATAATGGCTTTATTGAGGTATACTTGTCATGCAATACACTGCACATACTTAGTGTGTACGTTTTTATAAGTTTCAGTATGTTATGCACCAATGAAATTATCACAACAATCAAGAAAATGAGTATATATATATATAACAAGGAAAAGTTTACTCATGTCTTTCTTTCTGCCCTTCCCTGGTTACCCCCTCTGCATCTCAGGCAGCCATTCATCTATTTTCTGTCACTATTGATTAGTTTGTGTTTCCTAGAATTTTATAGAAACGAACATTCAAAGTATACACTTTTTCTTTCAATTTATCTCATTCAGCATGATTGACATTAATTCATGTTTGTGTACTAATAATTTATTCTATTTGTTGCATAACAGTATTCCATTATACTGATATGACTGTTCACCAATCAATGAATATTTGGGTTGTTTCCAGTTTGGAACCATTGCAAATAAAACTCTCATCATTAAAATGCAAAATGCAATCTTCATTTGAAGATATGCTTTTATTTCTCTTGGTTAACACAGCAGGAATATGTTTAATTTCTTAAACTGCAAAACTGTTTTTCAATGTGGTTCTACCATTTTACATTCACACCAGCAGTGTTGAGAATTCCAATTCCTTCATATCTCCACCAATACTTGCTATGATCAATGTTTTTAACTCTTTGAATAGGTGTGTTAAGGTATCTCATTATGATTTTTGTGTTACCCTAATGACTAATGATAGTGAGCATCTTTTTTGTGTGCTTACTTACTATTAGTTTATCTTTTTTGGTAAATGTCAATTCAGATTTTTTTGTCTATATTTTACTGGGTTCTGTTATCATTGGATTTTTGAAGTTTTGTGTATTGACACAATCCCTTTAACAGATGTTTGATTTGCAAATACTTTCTACCAATCTGTGTCTCACCTTTTCATTTTCTAAACAGTGTCAAAGAGTAGACATTTTAATGAAGCATAATTCATTAATATTGTTTCGTGTATTATACTTTTAGTGCCAAATCAATTAAGTCAGCCTAACCTGAGGTAACAAAGATTGTTCTCATGTGATTGTCTAGTTCTTAAGTTTTCATTTTTACATTTACATTTTACATTACACACATTTCATTTTACATTAGGTATATGTTATATACTTAATATATAATTAACTTGGAATAATGATTGATTTTGGTTCAAGTATGAATTACACAATTTGTTAGGAAGACTATCCCCACTACATTGAATTTGCCTTTGTTGTTGTCTATGAGTCTGTACTAAATTTTCCATTCCGTTCCTTTGTACTTGTCTATATTTAAGCCAATTCCATATTGTCCTGGTGACTAGCTTTGTGCAAATCTTTTTATGTGTTTTGAACTTAGGTACTTCTAGCCTCTCAGCATTTTTATTCTTTCAAGTTGTACTATTCTATCTCTTTCATATTTTCATGTCTTTTAGAATCAATTCATCATGTTCTTCAGAAAAGTTTCCAGGATTTTGATTGTAATAGGATTGAGTCTACAGATCAAGTTAAGGAAAATTGACCTCTTAGTAATACTGAGCCTTCTAACCCATAAACATGGTTATTTTTTCACTTAGTTTTTCTCTAGACAATGTTGTATAATGATTATCTCTAAGTAGTGTTCTATATTTTTCAGGTTACAGATTTTTACTTATCTTTTGTCAAATATCTCTTAAGTTTCTCATATTTTGGATGTGATTAAAATTGTTTTTTAGTTGTCTATTGTTTACTGCTAGAATATAGAAATGCAGTTGGGTTTCTGTATAGGTGATCTTGTATCCTACAACCTTGCTGACTTACTTGTTCTAGTATCTTTTAGCTATTTCATACATTTTTCTTTATACAGAGGGTAATGTCTGAATAGAAAGAATTTTATTTCTTCTTTTTTAACTAGATCCCTGCTACATATTTTTCTTGCTTTATTGCACTGGTGAAAGCTTTTACTCTTAATCCTTCACATATTATCAAATGTTTTTGATGGCCTATTATTTGTCAACATGATCATAGGTGAGATGAAAACAGTGTAAATGAAACAAGCAGTGTTCTTGCTGTTATGGAGCTTAAATAGTTATTCAATTGGGAAAATAGGTGCATTTAAACATGAGTTCTAATATGTTTAAGGAATAGCTAGTGAAAATAAGGTTTAGCCTAAAAAAAAAAACACACACAAAAAGTAATTCTGCCTTCAAATATGCAAGGGATTATTTTGCAAAAGAGGATTAATTTTTGTTTGGTATAATTTTGGAGGACTTAACTAGGATTAGTGGTGAAAAGTTGAAAAGGAATTTAAGAATTTGCTGCAATAAAAAACTATTTGATATTGAAACAAGCTGCCTCATGAGAATCCTGTGAAAAGTTTGAGAGGCTGGATCATCCTTTATTAGTATGCCATAGAGAGGCATCATTTTCAAGTAGAAGACAAAGTGGTTTCTGATTTGGACAATCTGAAATTCTATAAATGCAAAGATGCATGGGACAAAAACCCTGCTTAGGTTTATAATCTCATCGGAAAGAAAAATAGATTTGTGATACAGATAAATAATTCAAATTATTGTTCAAGATATCAAATGAAGATATTTATAAAGTAGAGTATAATCAATGGATATACAATTGTACAAATCATACATTCAGCAAGAATTGTCCAAACATTTGCTGTCAAATCAAACTATATATAATCTCACTTATTCCATATACCCTGGTTACTCTCCAATTTTCCCATTTTCTTTGTCTTGTGAGTGCCCTTTATTTTCCTTTACATGGTTTCTAACTCCTAACTCCCCCTTCAGTGTTACTCTTGAATCCCCAAGAGGATCTTTTATGAAAATCTCCTTAACCTCTAGTCCTCTGTGGTCATTCTTTTTCCTCACTGATTATTTACACTTCAGTTAGGTCATCAGGAGAGAAAATGTCTTACATCTCTAAGTATGTCTGATCCCTGCAATAACACTGACAACATGCACTCTATGAACAGCAGCTAATATTAACAATGACAATAATGCAAAAAAGAGAACAGGGGAAAAAAGACTATTATAGCTTCAGGCAACACAGTCAGAAGATGTTTTTGAAAAGTAGTGAGATTTTTTTTATCTCCTACTTTTCTCCTGATTTATTGATACCTTTATTCATTAAATAAACATTCTTTGATGACTTGTCTCATCTTGCCAGAGACTGGGGACACACACACATACAAAAATGATGGAGATATGGCCCCTCCACTCAGGAACTTGCATTGTTATTGTAGAAATAAGAAAACAGGCAAATACACAAATTTAAAAAATAAAAATTATCCAAGAAATAAACAAGAGACTAGTTTTATATAGAATGGTCAGGAAGAGCCTTTCTAAAGAATTGACAGCCTGAAATCTAACAACGCAAACATTCAAAGACTGATGGGAACAGGGGAAGAAGGGAATACATTTTAGGTAGAGGAAAAGTTTCTACAAAATATCCTGTGAAAATGACCTTAGTTTTTGGGAATGAGTGGATGATGATCATGTGACTGGAACATATGGGGCAAGGGGAAGATATAAATGAGATGAGCTTGGAGAGGCAGATAGCCCAGCTTGTACAAGGCTTTGTAGGCTGTGGGGGAAGAGCTCATATTTCATTTTAAGAATAAGGCAAGATTTTAAGCAATAGTGTAATAGGACATGATCTTGTTTACACTTTGAGAACATTTATTGCTCTATGGAAAATGAATTGACAAGAGTACAGAGTTGAAAGGCAGTTGGCAGTAATTAGGGAAGAAACAACACTTGACTGAACAAGGTCTAAATAGCAGAATTGGACAGAAGTTGACAACTTTCTATTTTGTGACTTGATGTGGCCCCTGTAAGAAGCCCTTTGAATTTTAGAAGTATCTGAATTATGCAATTCTAGCCTGAAGTCCAAGCTTAAAGAAGTGCTTTGTTTGCCTAGGAAGCACATTTTTCTTTACTTGGATGCTATTTTACTTATAATTTTTTGGAAGGCTTCTCCTGAACCAAGTTCATGGATGTCCCAGGCCTCCACCAGCCATGCTCTTGCAACACTTCAAATTACCTTTCCAACACAGCTATCTGCCACCCTATCAGCAATAGGGCCTGCTTCTCTGCAATGCCAAGAAGTGGTAGCTGCTATAGAATACAGTTTGACATAATACTTGCTTCATTAAGAAGAACCAGCCAGGTCTCTTTGTTATCAAAGGCACATAATCTGGCCAACATGGTAACATCATGGATAGCTGGAGGGCAGACTGGATGGGTAAGCATACTCCCATGGATTAAATGAGTTTCATAGCCTGGGAAACATCGTACCCTCCCCAACACAATGCTGTCATTGGAACAGAAACAATTTTAGAAGGGCAAGAAAGCCATGCACTTTGAGATTGGGCTACTCCTACAACCAGAAAATACTTTGGCCCACTGGCAAAGTGAGTTTATTCTAGTCTAGCCATTTTTCTATTTTATCAAGGCCAACCTCAGGGCTTTGGCCGCCTCAGAACAATACATGTCTGGGCTGGGCCCACTTTTCACCTTATCGACTGCCACATACACTGCTTGCAAAGTAAGTCACGAAGTCTATGCCATTTATGCCTGGATGCTAGCTTACCAAAGTCTTGATGCTAGGAGGCAGAAAAATTGCCCCGTAACTTCCAGGACAAATGCTACTGAGCCAGATACTTTGTGTTAAACCACCTCCTCCAAAATGTGTGCAGATCTGCTTAGAGTAAGAAATTTATTGCCCCAATTAAGTATTGTATCAGAGGTTTATTTGCCCTGTCCTATCACCTCCTGGTACCCCATGTAGTATACAGAGAGAAACTGCCTACTAAGCCTTTTTCATAATTATCACCACAATGGGTTGTCTCTCATGTGCTGGGCAAATTTCTCTTTGAGTGCTTCAGCATGGGGCCTCCAAGAGGTATATAACATAGCTCACATCCAAAAACAAGGTAGTGGAAAGCCGACTTCCAAAAAATCCAATTCAGGCAATTCAAAAACTAGCTGTTTGTGGACACAATGGGTTATAAGGAGGAGGCTGCTAGGATCTTCCAGGAAAGGTTTTCTCATTCTTCAAGTCACAAGAAATGAGTGGACCCACTTCTGCCTATGGAGATCTTGCCTGAACACGATGCTTAGAATAGCTACAGCAGCGTCAGCATGGAGAAGGAAGCCAGTTGGGGGCTGAGAAGAAGGGGGCAGACCAGGTCCTAGGCATCTTTGAGCCTATCCAATGGCTGCTCCACTTTTGGACTCCTATTTACATGAGATAATCCCCTTATTGATGCCAGTTTAATTTGTTTTCTGCATTAACACCAGCTTTAAGTTTTCCACCCGATGTGGTGTGCAAGAGAGGATTCCCTGGGTGTTCTGGAAGGGCTTTGGTTCTCTGAGGACTAACAGGGTAGCATCAGAGTATTATACACTGGAGGGACCAAACCACCTTAGGGATGGTCCCGGTGAAATCAGTGTGTTGTGATGGCAAGTGGTTCCTCATCTCCTGGTTTATTTCCAGAAGATCTTGAGTCTTCTCAGGTGAGTTCAAGACCCGCTGCCCCTGACCTCTAAGTACCTTTAGACCTTGGCATGCATTCTCTTACAGGCATCCTCCATTTATTGATGTTTAGTGTTTTCTGATTGCACAAGCTCTTTTAATAGGAGAAAATTATAAAATGTTTGAAAAACATCATTTGTAATCCTCACATTCAGACAATATTTAACATATTGGTGTATATATACATATATAATATACATATATATGTATAGATATACATATATACATATATGTTTGATTCGTATTTACCCTTTTAAAAATGTGATTGTCCTACTCTACATATTTTATATCCCATTATTTGAATTCATAACTATATCATGAGCATCTCTGCATAATATTAAACATGCTTCGAAAGCTTAAAAAAGCCCTTCCATCTGAAAACTGCCTCCCAGGAGATTCTAGTGCCTAATGAGAATACTAGAGGCTGGGGCAGATAATTTTCTATCTTAAATATTTCTTAGTACCATTTCTAGATTTTATCTAAGAAGATTGATCGGTGGTTTCAAAGGCTGATGTTTCAAAGGCTGACATTCTCGGCCACACAGTCTCTACTGAGGAAGCTGGAACTTTTCCAGCCACTGGAATGACAGTCCGTGTGTGGCCCACACAACTCTGTGGAAGGAAAACATAGTGTGCTCTAGGAGAGCACGTCCACAGGTTTTCTGGGTTCCCTTAGCTTTTCTGGTTGCCTGTTGGGTGCTATTTGGCATCTCAGAACCTGGGCCTATTTGCCGTCCCTAATTCTCCTTTTCCTCATTTGTAAAGTGAAAATAACGATAGCATCTATTTCATAAGGTTGTGGTAAGAATTAAATGCGGTAACTCTGCATTCAGTAAGCTGTCAAATGCTAGCTTTTTTGATTATTAAGGTTTTAGCTATATTCACATGAGTTTCTACTTACATTGTTAGTCTACCTATTCTTTATAAAAAGAAGATTTAAGGATTCAATAGGTATTTTCTTCATCTTTGCCCCAACACCATCTGCCCTCATCTAACCCATCTACATTGCCTCTGACTCTCCACCATATGTAAATTCACATAATTCCTAGAGTACAACAGGCCTTTTCATAAGGGATTTCATAATCACTTGTCTGTACATGGTTTCTTCTGATACAGTATGCACTCCCTCATTTCTTCACCCACCTGCCGAATGCTTGCTCATCCTTCAATATCTGCTCCTCTGTGGAGCGTTTTCCCAAATCTCCAAAGAGGAGTTGTTCCACTCTGTACTCCCACAACACCATTTTAAAGCCAGTATCCCTAACATAGCACTTACCAGGGTGTATTTGTAACTGATCTGTTTACATGTCTGATTCTTCCACTGGAGCATATGCTTTTGGGGGTCCAAGAACCATGTCTGTCATCTCCAAAGAGTACAATAAATGCTTAATGAAAAAAACTATAAGCTGTGCATCTCCCTCAGGGGAGAAAACATATGAGCTTTTAGGAGTCCAAAGGGCAGATCAGTTCCCCCTGCTTTGTTCTTTATGTGTTTAAAACTAGAAAAAGCCCCCGATGGAGTCAGAAGGAAGGGTTCCATCCAGCACATACCTAATTACAGTCCTCACTTGATTCCGTCTTATAAATGACAACCATCAGGTGCCAAGTCGTGGCAGAATGACATCTGGCTCTTTGGCAGACACCCCCGGCAACAGCGTTAATGACTTCGGAGATGGCTCTGGATGTGTAATGCTGTTAAGTTTGTTGTCTGGATTACATTATCTTCTTCAACATCTTTTTACATTGTCCTCTAACTCACTTCAGATTCTGATTCTGTGAAACCTGGACACATTTATCCAAATTTGCCCAATGCCCTTCATGGCCTTGACATGCCAGTCCTTTAATATATTTTCATCAGCTCCTGTACATTTTTCACAGAGAGTTGTGAATGTACTTCACAGCCAGTTTGTGTTCTCATAGGCAACTGAAAGGGGAAGGCTTTTGTCGTCTGCGAAAAAGCTCTTTAGTACTCAACCAAATTACATTTTCTAAGATGACCACATTTGGGGCTCCTTTTGTAATCATGCTATATAAAGAAAAAATGCCTCAGTCAGTACATATGCTTTGAATTTGAAACTGATATTCAATGCTTCATTAGCTCCCAGGATGAACTATAAAAAGGCAGGGGTTGCAACCATAACAGTCTTGCCTCTGACTGAGAAAAATATATACATTTTAATTTTTTCCTGGGCATTAAAAACAAAGCCTTTATCTGAAATTTCATCCAGTTTTCAGAAATAATGCATTTAATTTTAGATCTGAGTTCTTTTTCCTCTCTTTTTTTGCCTCTACCATGAAGAAACAGGAGGCCAAACTGGGGAAAGATAATATGAGAAAAAAAATCCCTAATGCTTTATTTTTTGTGCAGGTTAGTTATTGTGATTTTGGAAGAAATTGAAATTAATAAAGTAGGAGATATATGTATATATACTAAAAGATATTAAACATTAAGAGAAAAATTAGGACCCAAATGGTAAATCATTATAGCAAGTGATAATAAACAATCGTTATAGAATAACAAGTCCTTGAAACTGACAAGCTGAAATGTTAACTTTATTTCATGGCTATTTTGACTTTTTTTTTTTCCTTACAAAATAACTGTAATACTTGCAATTGAAAAAAAAAATCACGATCTAGTGTTTGAACTTATTGGGGAAATAGTTATGTGTAGAACCAATGCATTTATCATGCTCAATTAGAAATTAATGAAACAATATTTATATTGCCTATGTTTTTACTTTTTTAAAAATTTAGGCATGCCATTTTAAAACTGGATTACACTTATTTAAAATGCTGATGGAAATCATATAGAATTATGAAATGTCAAATGTAAAATTAAAAAGGGAAAGATAATTTTTTAAACTACATACAGTTCTCAGTTATACCATGGTACTCTGTAAGTCCTCAAAATTGTGAAGTGATTTGTAGGAAATAGGAATGTCTATGGTTCAAATATTTGAGTTTCAAATATGGTTTGTTCTTATAGAAGAGACACAATAGACATCAGAACACAATTTTTCAGGAAATTGCAAAGTGATTTTTATTTATAATTAGCTGATGAGGAATGAAGGGATCTTTCACTAAGTTGTCATATATTTGGTCAAAGTCTCCTGTGCCTTGGTCAACAAAACTTTAGTCCATATAAATATATTGATGTCTCCACGAAGGTGTGAACAGATGCTTTATCTCCACATTGTGTGTATAAATGTAAGTTCTGAGATGTAAATTGATCAAACTGTAGAAACAAATCATTTAAGATTTGTGCAGTGATTAATAACAGAAGCCAGTAATCAAATCTCCCTGCCACCAGCACATCTGTTACATAGAGTTTCTAGTTTGCCCTATTATGCAAATGTGCAATAAAACAAATACATTACTTAATTTAGCAGCTGGTTCAAAAACATTATTTTAGGTGGTTTCTTTATGCTTTGTATACTTTTGCCATTGATGTTGGTTAATGTGAACTAATTCAATTGTTTATGAGATGAAGGCTTCCACATAAAAAATAACCCTCAGGAAAGCCAGCTTTGAAGAAATTCATTGTGACCCCAGTCTCTAAGAACCGAACACTACAGCAAAAACAGGATATGTCATGGCTCTCAGACTTCCATTCAAACAGCTCAAGAGCCTTTAAGCACTTAAATGTGAGCTCATTTGATTTCTGTGTCCTGGAAGATGGAGGAAAATCTCCTGACTGGTTCTAAAACTTGTAGAATTTTAATTTTGTTGAAACCTGGCACCATAATTGGACAGCAGATAGTTGAAAAGCACTATATATGCCTAGTTCATATACAGGGTATCTCAGTTAATATTCAGGCTTTCAATCCTTTTCATTATAGACCCATAGGGCAATTTCTAAAGGATCATTTAATTGGTCATTTGTAAACCCACTTTCACTAATGAACAAAAGAAGGAATTACAGGCATGCTTACATAATACCTACAATAATAAAAATAACCAACATCAATTGAAGACACTTTTGCATAGCATTGTGAAACATCCTTAAATGCAATAGCCTTTTCTAATCTTTGCATTTTACCAATGAGGGTAGTGGGATTCAAAGTGACTTGCCCAAGGTCACAGGGCAATAAGACTGAATGAAAGTCTGATTCCAAAGCTCTTGCTCATAATTATGTTATCTTGTTTCCTAAACTAAGGTTAAATTTCAATAGGAGACCTGAGGATAATGAATAGCTGTAGAGTGTGTTCTTAGCACCATAGAAATAAGAGGGAGAAACTCCAAGTTTCTAAATAAATAGCATTCACCTGCATCTTCCTCAAAGTAAGTGAGACTAGAGTAAATTGAGAATTCAGACATTAACATTAGGAAAGAAAAGGCATGGATCTGGGACACCTGACTGAGAACAGGCCTTTCCAAATTGTGCATTGTACTCAACAGAGAGAATTAGGTTCTCCAGGAAAAAAAAAAAAAAAAACATAAAATAGGATGTGAATATATATAGAAAGAGATTTATTGTAAGGAACTGGCTTATGTGATTCTGGAGGCTGGCAAGTCTAGAAGCTGCAGTGTGGATCTGCAGGCTGGAGACCCGAGATCCAAGACAGCTGAGCTGATGGTACAGATGAAGTTCAAAGGCATTCTGCTGGAGAATTCTCTCTTGTTTGGGGGAGGCTACATTTTGTTGTTGTTGTTGTTCTATTTGGGCCTTCAACTGAATGGATGAGGTTCACTTATAAGGGGGAGGACAGTCTGGCTTACTCAAAGTTCATCAGTTTAAATGTTAATCTCATCAGAAAACACCATCCAAATTGACTTGTAAAATTAACCATCACACAGAACAAATTTGTACTTTGGATACCAGCAAAATGAGGTACATAAAAATAAAAATAGCTTTTGAAATAATATATTTCAGAAAAAGCAGAGAGAAAACTAGGACTTTGGTGAACTTACTCCTATTTTTCAGTTGAGCATTGTTTATATTTTGAATTACACAGGGTTAGAGAGAAACCAAAAAAATCTCCATAATCACCACAATATTTTAGTGCTTAGGACCTCTAAAGATCCTGCCCTCTAGCCATTGCTGGAAGTTTTAAACCATCATTATATGAGTTTGTGCTGTCTAATCCTTTAGAAGTTATAGTAAAAGTGGCAGGAATTCTTTTGGCAAACATTAGGCCTAACAATACCATTCTTACTTTCTGTAGAAAATGTGAGGGCAACATCATATAATGGGCAAGAACGAGGCATTGAAGTCAGAAAGGCTCATTTCCTTACACTTTCTATCAGTGTGATTTTTGGCAAGTTACGTAACTCTCTAAGCCACAATTTCCATATATATAAACTAAAGATAATTGAGCCTATTTTCCTAGGGCTATCATGAGGATTAAAGGAGTTAAGGCATTTGGAACTCTGGGCACAGCGTCTGACATGTGATAACTCAATAAACAGTATACTTGTAATGTCCATAGGAGAAAGAAAAAGCATTAGAGTTAAACGCACAATAGTAGAAGCAAACCCATCCGTACTTTCTACATGTCTAACAACGAATATTCTTGGCAAAGAGGCTATTGAGTTAATAACAGGATCATTGAAGAATTATCATAGATAGATCCTAGGCCTCTATTTTTGGCAACCACCCTTCTATATCATAGCAATATAATGCATAGTAAAATCGTAGCTGACATACTCAAATTTCACATTAAAAATAAATGTGGAATACAAACAGTTTCAAGGATTTTTTGCTTCTGAAATTATTTGGTTCTGAACTAATTTGTTATTTATTGACTGCAAATTTTAGGAATTATATGCATGGAAATTCCCTCAAAGTAAAAAAATAAATTTTTCTAATGAAGTGGAAATTTTATGGTCTTGAGATTTAATGACTGTCAATAGCATGTTTGGTAGACATTTTACTACATATTTTAAAAGTTCATAATTTTTGTTACATACTTTTGAGTCAATAAAGTTTCTTTACAGGTTGAAGTTTCTTGAAAAGTTAACAGATCCTAGATATTATTCCTACAGTACATAGTAGTTAAAATGATCATGCATGAGTTTTGGTACTATAGGAAGATACATGGAGAAAGCAAGCTTCGTTTTCATTATTAGTTAAAAATGTCTTGAATTAAAACAAGATTTTTAAATCATGAAACTTTTTAAACATTTTGAAAAGTATTTTAAAACTGAAGTACATTCTATCATTTATTGTATTCCTCACCTTAACTTTTTTCCAGAAATATTCAATAACTAATTTTAGTTTGGGTTCACAGCTGGATGCTAGGTTAGCTGACTCCCCGGCACCACTTGTATCACAAGCATTCCTATACACCAATAAAAGACTAACAGAGAGGCAAATCAGTGAACTCCTATTCACAATTGCTACAAAGATAATAAAATATCTAGGAATACAACTAACAAAGGATGTAAAGGACCTCTTCAAGGAGAACTACAAACCACCGCTCAACAAAATAAGAGAGGATACAAACAGATGGAGAAACATTCCATGCTCATGGTTAGGAAGAATCAATATAATGAAAATGGCCATACTGCCCAAAGTAATTTAAAGATTCAATGCTATCCCTATCAAGCTACCAATGACATTCTTCACAGAACTGGAGAAAACCACCTTAAACTTCATATGGAACCAAAAAAGAGCCCGCATAGCCAAGACAATCCCAAGCAAAAAGAACAAAGCTGGAGGCATCACACTACCTGACTTCAAACTATACTACAAGGCTATAGTAACCAAAACAGCCTGGTACTGGTACCAAAAGAGATATATAGACCAATGGAGCAGAACGGAGGCCTCAGAAGCAACACCACACACCTGCAACCATCTTTGACAAACAGGACAAAAACAAGCAATGGGGAAAGGATTCCCCTACTTAATAAATGGTGTTGGGAAAACTGGCTAGCCATGTGCAGAAAGCAGAAACTGGACCCCTTCCTGACACCTTACACTAAAATTAACTCCAGATGGGTTTAAGACTTAAACATAAGACCTAATACCATAAAAACCCTGGAAGAAAACCTAGGCAAAACCATTCAGGACATAGGCATAGGCAAGGACTTCATGACTAAAACACCAAAAGCATTGGCAACAAAAGCCAAAATAGACAAATGAGATCTAATTAAATTCCAGAGCTTCTGCACAGCAAAAGAAACAATCATTAGAGTGAACCAGCAACCAACAGAATGGGAAAAAGTTTTTGTAATCTACCCATCTGACAAAGGGCTAATATCCAGAATCTACAAAGAACTAAAGCAGATTTACAGGAAAAAACAAACGACCCCATCAAAAAGTGGGTGAAGAATATGAACAGACACTTTTCAAAAGAAGACATACACAAGGCCAACAAACATATGAAAAAATGCTCACTACCACTGGTTATTAGAGAAATGCAAATCCTAACCACATTGAGATACCATCTCACTCTAGTTAGAATGGTGATCATTAAAAAATCTGGAGACAACAGATGCTGGATAGGATGTGAAGAAATAGGAAAACTTTTACACTGTTGGTGGGAGTGTAAATTAGTCCAACCATTGTGGAAGACAGTGTGGTGATTCCTCAAGGACCTAGAAATAGAAATCCCATTTGACCCAGCAATCCCGTTACTGCATATACCCAAAAGATTATAAATTGTTCTATTAATAAAGACACATGCACACATATATTCATAGCTGCACTGTCTACAATAGCAAAGACCTGGAACCAACCCAAATGCCCGTTGATGATAGACTGGACAAGGAAAATGTGGCACATATATACCATGGAATAATATGCAGCCATAAAAAATGATGAGTTTGTGTCCTTTGTAGGGACATGGATGAATCTGGAAACCATCATTCTCAGCAAACTGACACAAGAACAGAAAATCAAACACTGCATGTTCTCACTCATAGGCAGGTGTTGAACAATGAGAACACATGGACACAGGGAGGGGAGCATCACACACTGGGGTCTGTCAGGTGGGGCAGGGAAGGCACAGCGGTGGGATGGGGGAGGTTGTGGAGGGGATAACTTCGGGAGAAATGCCAGATACAGGTGATGGGGGGAGGGAGGCAACAAACCACATTGCCATGTATGTACCTATGCAAGAATCCTGCATGATCTGCATATGTGCCCCAGAACCTAAAGTACAATAAATAAATAAATTGCAAACCTAATAGATAATTCTACTCAGCACTCTAAACATATTTCATTGTCTTCTGACATTTTATTGCAATCAAAAAGTTTACTGTCAATGGATAGTGAATTGCCTGTTAGCTTCTCAGGTTTGGTCTCTGTCTTTGGTATTCTATTGTTTTCTGGAGTGTGCCTAGGAATGATGAATACATAGATTGATGGATATATTGATGGATGATAGATTTGTGTGTTTTAAAGGTGAAGGTTATGGTCATTTATCATTTCTGTAAAGTTTTAGACATTTGGTTTACAATTACTTCTTATATGGCTCTTCATCTTTCCTTTCTGAAATACTATTAGTAGAATGTTAAAAAACTTGACTCTTTAAGCCTCCTTGCAAGTTTTTTGTATTATTTCTAATACTTCTAGTAGTTTAATCAAATTTATATTTCAAATCACAAATTTTCTGAAGCTGCATTGTTCTCATCTTTGTTCAGTTTACTACTTACTTTTTTTTTAACCTCAGTGAAAATTCTTCATTTCTACATGTTCTGTTTTTATCAATTTGAAATTTGTGTATTTCATGGTATCTTATATTCTTAGATTTCTTTTTAAATGTCTTTAATCATTTTAGAACCCTTTTTTTTTCCTTTGCATAATCTTTAATTTACTATTTCAAGTCCTGGCTACTAATACTCTTGGTTTTGTATCTGTTGGCCACACTCATGCTGGATTATAGTCTGTTTTTACAAATTAATTTTTCTCTTGAAACCTGGGTTGTGAGAG
The DNA here is from genome assembly GCA_036589455.1 of Ateles fusciceps. NCBI lineage: Eukaryota > Metazoa > Chordata > Mammalia > Primates > Atelidae > Ateles > Ateles fusciceps. Next base: position 3,322,758 of record JAZHEH010002565.1, read on the forward strand.
AGCTCTGTAGAACAGTTTTTCACTTATTACTGTTTGCCTCATGGATTCCACCACCAAAGATAAATTTGTATTTCTCAGACCATGCAGATTCAGTAAATTTAAACACCAAACTTGCATGATTAGTGGACCCATGATTAGTGCTTTGGAACTGTTTTTCACCCATCCATTTGGGATGGCACAATCAGTAAGCTTTGTTATTGTCTGAGATACCGGGTAGATTTTTTGCTAGCCTATCCTTTTAAATTCTTAGACTTACATATTGGTGCCAACATCCTGCCTTATAGGAGTCAAAGCCTCATGTTCTTTATCTAGTGAGGAACTAAAATTCAATTATATTAGTTGGACAATAGCTCACTCTGGTCAACCTCAGTGTCAGTACACTTGATCTGTTTAAATTTGTTTTTTTAGCATCTGAAGATTTACTTCCTTATGAATTCTGACATTTTAATACCATTTGTCTATCAAAATGAGCAGTTTCAAATGCTTATTGTTGAAGATTTTTGTCAGTGCTATGGAATGAATTGTGTCCCCTACTCCCAAATTCATATGTTGAAGCCTGAGCCTCCAATGTGACAGTATTTGGAGATAGGGCCTTTGAGAGATAATCAGGTTTAGATCAGGTAATACATGTGTAATCCTCAGACAGGATTAGTGCCTTTATAAGCGGAGATACCAGAAAACTCTCTCTCTCTGCCATGCGAGGGCACAGGGAGAAGGTGGCTCCTGCAACCCAGGATGTGAGTCCTTACAAAACCCAACGGTCCTGGCACCCTCATCCCAGACTCCCAAATCACAGAACTATGAAAAAATAAATTTGTTGTTTAAGCCAGATAGCTGCTGTTATTTTGTTACGAAAGTCTGAAGAGACTACGATTGTCAGCCATCTTTCTGAAACATTGAATCTCCAATCCTTTAGTTGTTCAATTAATACAGATGAGTTTTAAAGAAAAAAAAAAGTCTTGCTGATTATACCTTTAAATAAACAGAGATCTACTAGTATGAATGCTGCATTTGACTCTCCCTGGATTTAGGTAAACCACAGTATCTGAGCAAGTGACATATATTAAAAAAAAAAAAAAAAAAAAGTCTACTAATTCATTTGGAACAAACAGTTTAATTCCTGTAAATCCCAAATTCCTGTAAATCACAAGGGAAATATTTAAATTCAGAAGAACAGCCAAGAACAAAATAATTCTGTTTTGTCAAGGCAAAAAGAAAAGAAAAGAAACAACAAACAGTTTCTATATGAATCCGGAAACCAACTACTTTGGTTTTAATGTGTCCTCTGAAGTTCATCGGAAACTTAATCCTAACACAGTGTTGAGAGGTGGGACTTTCAAGAAGCAATTAGGTCATGAGAGCTCTGCCCTTGCAAAATGGATTAATAGCTTTATCAAAGAATTGGGTTAGGTATCATGTAAGTGAGTTCCGGATACAATGAAAACATTCAGCCCCCTTTGTCTCTCTCTTCCACACATTCGTTCTTTTGCCATGTGATGCCTTCTGCCATGTGAGAAGGCCCTCATCAGATGCAATCCCTCAGTGTTGAATTTTCCAGCCTCCAGAATTATGAGCCAAATAAATTTATATTATTTATAAATTACCCAGTCTGTGGTATTCTGTTATGGCAACAGAAAGCAGACTAGGACACCAATCTATTGAAGCCTAATAAAGTAAAAACTTCTGTATTGAAAATAAAATATCTTGGGGGGGAATTTGTTTAATAAAAATGGAGCTATAATTATTGTTGCAGCTATAAATTATTACCAAGAGTCCTCTAGCTAATTTTAAGGCTTTAATGTGTCTATAGTTAGAAATGAGAAATTTACTGCAGTAAACTATGTAGTATCTGTTACACTCTTAAAACAAAGAAATCTGTTGTATGGCAGCCGTATAACCCTGGAGCATCCTGATGAACTGTAAATAATCTGGGCTCTACTATGTGCAGGGTAAAAAAAAAAAAAAATTAGCTGATATTTAACACAGAATTGTATTCTAACCATATAACCAAAGGCTTTAAAAGCACCTTTTCCTTCTCTTTCAGAGGCTGGTATTAATAAAATTACTTGGTAATTTGGCAGTTGTAAATTGTGACCTCCTGTCAGTGGCTGGGTCACAAATGTCTCCCTCCCTCCCTTTTTAAACACTGACGGGTTCAACAGAGTAAACATTGACTTCATAAATAAGCAGAGAATCAGAGTACTAGGTTCTAGTCACTGCTTTAATGGAAAGTAAGCAGAGCAATTTAATAGTGGGTGTGGGAATAAGGAGGAGGGGGAACCAGGATCATAGTCAAGCAAATAATGGAATGAATACCCTATTTAAGTATGCCAGACATACTTGTGTAAAAGAAGCTTGTGGGTCACCAGATGCTACAGGAATGGCATGTTGGGTTGATCCCATAATTAAGACGACGTAAGTCAGGAGCATCTCAGACCAAATGTGTTGTGCTACCGTACACTATAATTATTACTCTTACGAGTTTTACTTCAGTAAGCACTTTGAACTGATGATATGCAATGTCTTCTCCTTTCTGTATCAAAAGTTAAAGAGAAAAGTATATGGCAGATTGGAGAGTCATCTAATACTCCAACTATTGCAAAGACTGTGACTGAAACTCTATCTTTGCAAAGCTGAAAAAGCAGGGATTTTTACAAGGTAGCATTAAACATGTTGATTCTAAAAGTACCCATTACTTTAAGGACTTCACATACCAGATGACTTTATGACAGTCCTTTCCCAAATCAGGCAGTTAGTAATCAAAGGAGAAAATGGTTAAATCCACCCCCATTAACACTATTACTACATACATGCACACATACACACACTTTTATGTAAGTCCAGTGGAAGTACTGGCATATTGCTTTTCTTTCTAAAATCTTGTTCCTCATAGCATTTCCAGATATTCATGTGGAAGACATGGTTAGATGTGATTTTTCCTTGTTAATAGTGTCTGGATTTGGTTTGGGGCAGAGTATGCCCATTCCTACGCAATGAAACATGACTGACTGAAGCCAATCATAATAGCTCTGTCACTTTCAAAACGACTAGGAATAATCATGTACAAAGTTTAATGAGACCCAAATGGGAGTGTTCTCTGTAGGCTCCTGGGAAAACAGCTTTCCATAAAAGAAAATAGATACAACAACAGGTGTCACCCTTCCGCTTCCCTACATATTAATTTCTATATTTCTAGCTGCAGCCACTGCAGTTGTGTCTGATCATGCGACAAAGGCAGAGTGAGTTGAAGAGACATAGACCCTGATATCACTGAGTTACTGAACAGTATCAGCCTTAGCTAATATCTGGTGTTTGCATTCCGTGGGAAAAATAAATTGTTTAAACTACAGTGAGCAAACTTTCATTGCTTGCAGTGAAATCCATTTTGACTGATACAAAATATATAGCACTACTATTTGATAACTGCCTACTATCTAGCTAACATTAACAGGCATACAGAATTTATTTTCACAACACCACCAAGGTAAAGATAGCTCACTTCAAATCCCAGGTTTACTTACGAGAAAGCTGACATGGCCAAAGTTATTGACTTACTCTGGGTTACTCAGTTGGTACATGGCAGACACAGACTTAAAGATGTGGCTTATGTCATTCTTCTTTCAGGCATTCATTCACTTATTTATTTGAAAGACTTTTAAGGACTTATATAAGGCAGAAACATCTGTGTACCAGAAATATGAATATTATAATGTCTGTGCTCTCAAGGACCTCACAGTCTACTGAGTTCACAGTCTTTGAACTCTTAGTTTACTTGTCTTTTAATTTTATCAGTCTGCCTTTTTGTTCATTGCCATAGTTGTGTGAGCTTTTTTTTAAAAATCAAAATTCAGGTGATCTCAAGGGTATTTATCTAAACAAAAGATGTATCTTTTATTCACTGCTAGGACACTGAAATAAATTTCTAACATAATTTCAAACCCAGAATTTTCTAAACAGTTCATCTTCCTTTTAATAAAGGCCAACCTGATAATTTTTCACCCTAACACTTCACCTGGATGCCTATTACACTGAGCTAGTGTGAGACAGTCATATGTCTAAAGCTCAAAACCACATTCCATAGTGATATATCATAGGTTATACTCCAAGAGAAGAACTGAACATAGAGGTGGAGGAATACAGACCACAAATATGCTACAAAATCCAGAAAGATGCTGGGCTCAAATGCTGATTTAAATAAAGGGTCAAAACACTGTACCAAATTCAGAGGTGCCTGGAAAATAAGGATATGCTAATGAAAGTACCTGTAATATGTAGAAAGAGCACAGAAAATAAATTATGCCAAGAGTCAAAGGACTAATTATGATATCAATCAATAATTTAATCTATTGTCAAAGCAATTAGCTAAAAATTTTTGAAAATTATGTGCTTAGAAATATGCTAAGAGCTATAGAAAAAAGGAGGACATAAAAATTATGAAACATCACCTTTTTGGTCAATTAAGTTAGAGTTCAGTTGGAGACGCAAATGGGGCAGAGAAAAGACCAATACATATGGAAAAAATTAGACAACATTTCAATGGCACAGAATGCAATGCCCAGAGAAAAAGATGCAAAAAGATGTTTCAGAACTGAAAAAGCATGATATATGATGAAAAAGACTCTGGGACTGGAATCTGATAACTTGACCACAGTTGCAGCTCCATAAACTTACAATCTTTATGATCAAAAGGTCACTTTAACCTCTGCTTCTTAAGATACAATTTAAGAATGAAAATAAGAAAATATAGAAGACTTTTTGAATTGCTAAATATTAGATATACATTATATGTTATTTTCAATGAAGGCTAGAATAGATGGAGAATATTTATTTTGTAGAAAAAAGAAAAATGTAAAAAAAGAAAAAAAAGGAGAAAGGATTTACATACCCCAGAAAGTGAGAGCGATGTTTCCTGAGAGAATCTGAGCAAAGATAGAATCAGACACAAGTCCTGAGCTGACTAAAAGACTGTATGCTTTTTCTATTATCAACATGCTGCAACAATTCTAAACAATATCAGTGATGAAATACTCCTTTCCAAAAAAGTATCTTATTGGTCTTTTCTAAATTCCTGAGATTACTGTTGACTTTTAATATTCTAGTATAATGTGACATTTAAATTAGGACTGTTCTTTAATAAAATCTATATGTTCTTTAATAAACATCATATTCTACATGAAATTTGAAGAGCTACCAGTTCATAAGACATTTGTAATGGCTCAACACCCTTTGAGTTTGTCTTTCCAAATGCTGTCATTGTACGTATTCCTAGTTTAAACACTAGATGTACAAAGATTGCACATGATTGCAAAGATTGCACATAAAAATGAAGAAAAATAACATGAGCTATTCATTTGTCATTCTAGGTGACTACTTGAAGTTCATATGTTTAAAATTTTTGAGAATGAAACAATGGAAACTGTACATCATTAAGAAGTGTCTATTTTAGGATATACATGAAGTAATATGTTGAATTTTCATAACTTTTTTCAAGTTGAAATTTTTTGTTAATTTTTGAAATAAAGAAAAAATTAATTATCACTGATTATTAGAAGATCACTGCTGAAGATAACGTTACATAGAAGGGAAGGGTGTTAAAATCAATCTACTCTGAGGACTGGGAAATTCAACAACCCCTAGGCACTGTTCTTTGAAAGAAGTTAGTGCTTTGAATGTACTACTGACAGACTGTGCTATGGACAATCAGCACATTTTAATTCACCACTGCTTTACAGCAGGGCATGCCCTAAAAGGGGAAATGCATTCTCTGATACATTGGACATGTCTTCCCTCCGTCCCCTTAAGACAAAATCTATGACATTGGAAAACCCTTCAACACCGCATTTACATTGTGAACAGAAAACACAGTGCAATATTGAAAGATTGCTTTTGAGATGTGATGTAGAACTTACTCATTTTGTTTGGAAGCTATAATTGTGAGGCTTCACCCAGAAATATAGGTCTAACTATGCTATCTGAGCTCGGAATCTCACTGTTCTCACACATTGTTGTGGACAAGAATTGCCTAGGATGTTTGTTTAAAAATACAGATTTTTAAAGCTCAGCCCCAAGGAGTTCAGTTTAGATCTGGAATAAAGTCTGGAATTCGTGTTTTAAGTGAGCATACTAATGATGTCATCTAGGTTATTCTTCAGCCAAGATTTAATAAGTATTTAGAAACTGAAGTTCTCTGAAAAGTAGAATGACTTTTACTTTTAAAAATGGACAGATCTGTGAGAGATTTCTATCAGATATTCTTTTCCTCCTTGTCACTTCTCATTTTGCCACAATAGCCAGATGATGCTGTTTCTGCCATGGGCCTCTCACCAGCTATAGTCAGGCACCAGGAAAGCAGGGAGACCATCTTGTTCTTATATTAAGTATAAGCCCCAAGGGTGATGTACACAGCACAGTGTATTCTTTGGAGTTGTTTCAAATAAAAAAAAAAAAGATGTCTGTGTGTTGGTTAGTAGTTTTAAGACATTCCATTTCTGAAAACAGAGATAGTAACAAGCAACAAAGAAAGGTTCCCAAAAGCAAATATTCCTTTTTTTTCTTCCTTTAATAGAGCCCATTCTCCTCCTGAGGGAGCCCTTTCCTACTCAGCTGTCATTGAGCCTTCAGGGGGAGTTTTCCTCCTGGCAATTTCTCAGAGCCTAATAGGTCTGTTCCTGATCCACTGGGTTTTTCTGTGGGCTGATGTATTCCTCTCTTCTAGATTTATCCTGCTTCTCATTTGTTCCTCCCAACTCCAGTGGCCAGAAAAATCAGATTTGCTGAGAACATCTGGGATTACAGAGCGCGCTGATGTGGAGAAAGGAAGGGCATCGTGATCTTAGAAACCCTCCTCTATAGAGTAAGTACAGGGTCACTCTGCCTTAGCGCACTTGCTGTCTCCCAGAAATTTCCTAGCAATTTCACAGCAGCAGTTCCTGACGAGTTACCAAATACGACAGTAATTCATTACTAAAGAATCTATTCCTCCAACTCTAATTTATGAAGATTCTGACATTGATTTTTTACTTTTACAAATTATTTGAGAAAAAGCATTTAAATTCTAAGCATACAAACATGACAAAAGGGCATAGCTACAAAATGTCCCTTCCCTAGTCATTACTGTCTGCCCCAGCTGCCCCCTCCCTCATCCACTGAGGTGTGTAGAAAGAGGCAGAAATTGCCCATAATCACGCTATGCCTTTCTACTGTACATCCACTACGTGCTGTCATTATTTCAGTTTTTGAAGCTTCATGGCAGCATTGCCAGTGAAGATAATAGGGCCTATTATTTTCAATGAGCTCCATCAGGAGGTTTCAATGGGCCTGCTATCACTCGAACAAAGACACATTGGGAAGCAACTCCTGCTTTCTTGTCATCATAATGGCTGTTAGTTTGTGTGAAGCTAAAGACGACCCCTTTTCCTTTTCAGCCCTGTTGGATTTCAAAGGGCCAAGAAAGGCAGTTTAGAAAGAAACAAGCCTGACTCCTTGCCTGGCTAGATGTATATATGAGCAGCTTTCATTTTATAGAATCGATAAGTTCAGCAAAGTAAAGCCTGCCTACCATTGATTTCCTGTTTACAGCCAGAAATATGTTCCCATGGAAAAATATCTTCAGATAAAACAATAAAAAAAAAAAAAAACCCCAAAAAACCTGCCAAAAAATAGTCACTTAGTGGTGGATGTGTTTAAGGCAAATTAAGTTATTCTTCACCATTTGTTGGACCAGTCTTGAAATCTTTTTTCTACCCCCGTTCTTGCCTAAACTTGAGTTTTTCCTTGCTCTTACATCCACAGCAACCAGGACTCCATCCCAAAGCTCACTCCTTTCATCTGTATATAGTGTCTTCATATTAACCTTTTGTGAGACCACCATAACAAGATTACTAGTCTTACCCATCCTAATAGTGGACATTTTCAGGATTGGCATAATGTATTTTTGTGAGTTTATTAAGTAAAAAATAAATTTAATATTTCAACTCTTGAATACTAATGTATATGTTTCTAAGTGCATTACACACTTACTTAATTCTCATAATAGCCCACAAAAAAGAGTGCTATCATCATCCCCATTCACAGAGGAGGACATCCTTGAGGTCTAGAAAGGTGACTTGTTGAAAGTCACTCAGATAACAAGTACCAGAGCAGGAGTTGAATCCTACAATTTCATTCTAGGGTCCATAAAACATACAGGTATTTACAGAAAATTCTGTTGTTGTAGAGTTGTTTGAAATACTAACCCATTTTACTTTTGCTTGCTGTGTATTCCTCACCACCTTCCCACCTGTTCCTTTTCCCTAAATATCTCCATACATGTTAATAGAGTCTTGGTCCATTTCCTCAAGTTTACCAGACTAGAAAGCAGAAATAACTTCACAATTGTTGTCTCTAATGTTTTTATGTTTCTAAATTCCATTAATTACTTTAGATGCTTCTGTGTTAAAATATAAAAATGGAGGCAGTGCATTTGAGAGAAGAATAAAGATGTTTGTGGATCTGCATGTTTCACAGAGAAATGAGAAGCGTCTCAGGAAAGCACTCCCAGCAGAAGGATTTTTGTTGTGTTCAAAAGCCCTGTGGATGCCATATCATAATTTGCAGACTGTCCAGTCTTCACTCCAGTGAGGTCCATCCAAAGCCAGAAGCCAAGGCTTCAATGGTTCTACCTTCACATCAGCTGCAGGAAGGACTGACCTTCTCTGGCAGCCCCCAAACCCCACAAAGTCCCAGTGGATGTGGTGCCCTTCGGTGCCTGCTGACCTAGCTTAACCCTGTCCAATTTATCTCTACCCTGCAACATTTAAGGAAGACAGATAATGGAAGAAGGGATGATACTGAATACAGCCAACTTAAATATCTCTGAACAGGGACAGTGTTTGGATACAGATATATTATACCAGGTTCATCTTCTGCTGTGTTTGAAATAAGTACAATCAGTCTTTGGCTGCAGGCAGGAAAGAATGCTACACAGCTAGTCTCACCACTTCAGTTGTCTAACAAATATAAAGTATTGCAAAGTTAACTGACTCTTAAAAATAGTATTATCAATGAAGAATGATTGGAAATATTTTTGGTAGGCTAGTAAAAGATCAAGGTTTTCACAATGCCACTTGACTTCTGGTTTACATGTGAAGCTAAAGGGCACAGACAAGAAGAAATGTTCTATTGATCAGTGTGTCCAATATACATAGTTAATTCTGGATAAGGTTATATTTGTTTACTTATATCTCATTGAAAAAAAAAGACATTTCAATATCTGAGTCTAGCAAAAATAACATCTGCAATGTATAAATATGTCCCAAATTCCTTTGTACTTTTAACTAGCCTTATCCTCACTGGTATTCTAGTCACCTTCCCACCCAGTAATTCTCATCTGCCCTTAGAGACCAATAATGCCTGCATTTTTAAAACCTTATTTTTAAGAGAAAACATATTATAGTCCCCAAACTTCTATCACATACAACAGTCAGGTTACTTCTGGTATCCATATTTTTTGACAAAATAGGTACGTACATAACAACTTTAGAGGTTGGAAATCACTAATCTTGTCCACAAGTCAGTGAGATGTCATAACCTTGGAGTCTGTGCTGTAATTGGTAGTTTAAGCATGTGTTATACCACTGTACTCTACATTTCTTAAGCCAAGACCATGTCTTTTTAATATTTTCTAAGCACAATTTAAACACAGTGCATGGAATATAGTGTGTGTTTAATAAATGCATCTTGATGAATGATCAAATATTCTTATTCAGCTGAGGGAAAGCTAAACAACAGAGTATGAGATCCTTGCTCACCCCCATGACCAACTGGTTACATCAGATTGTTGTAGTGTTAGGAGAAATGACAGTTAACAAATATTGGTCCTGTTCTTTCTCAATAGCATTTTTTATAAGCCTGGCAGAATTCTAATTATTTAAAAAATATGATTATTTAATCCTCATAATGACCCATGCGATACTGTTAATATTAGCACTGTCTCCCTATTTTACAGATGAGAAAACCAAGGCATATGAGAAGATGATCTACCTAAGGTCACAAGATGAGCTTATCAACAAGAATCCTTAGGTGTTTTTCCACATCAATTATCATTATGTCATGTTATATTTGTACATATAGTTTAGGTTTATGAGACATTGAGTGAACTGGTTAATTATCTATGATTGAAATTAAGTCTGACTATATTTGTTTTAGACAGATTCCCCACTTGTCAATAAATTTCTCTGCTGTAAAATTCCTTGGCTAGGGTTGAGGCTGGGAGGATTCCAGGTTAGGTGTTTTAGGCTCCAGATTTAAGGTAAATGTTCATGAACCATGACTTACTCTAGAAGTCTACATCAACAGCTTAGATGTAGTTATTCATAAGTCACTCTCAATTATTAGCAATATAAGCTATTTTAAAATATAATCTTCCAGGGCTTTTATCACACACCTGCCCACCTAATTCAGCCTCTCAGTCTATCAGTGTGTGTGGATAAAACTTTGCAAATCATATGTTAAAAGGTGGCATGACAACAGTTAATGCAAAAAGAATCTGGGCATATTCTTAGCCACAAGTTCAATGATGCCAAGATTATGACAAAATGTCTAAGAGATAGTGCCATTTTATAATAAAGTATAGCTGTACAGTGTCTAGTTAGAGGTGATGAGTCTATATTTGAAGTGTGGGTTTCAATTTAAGGACCTATTTTTAAAGAAGAAAAATGACAGATTTGGATTACTCATCGAAAGTATGTTGAGAAAGACAAGGACATTTCTAAATTGAAGCAATTAAAGGGGTGGGAGATGTTTGGTCTGAAAAACTAAATGATCTAGAAAGCTCAAAACAGTGTCTTCAAATATTTGAAAGAGCTTCTGTGGTGCAGGATAAATATTTTCACTTCAGACTCCTGCTTTCCTTTTCTGAAATACACCTTCATCTTGCTATTACTACTGCCTCTGACCTAAAATGCCTTCTTATTGAAATAATTTTCTAATTAGTGTCTCTGCATCTCATTTCATGTTTCTCCCACATACACCCTTCAGAACACACCAGAATTATCTTTCCCAAGCAAATCTTACTGTGACATTTCCTAGCTTAAAAACCTCCCAATGGCTCCTTAATGCACGCAGAATAAGCATGAACTGACTCTGCCTTACAAGGTTTAAGACTAAAATTCACATTTATATCCTGATACATCTCCCCTGTCCGAATACCCAACCATCAACCTTTCCTCAAGCCTACCCTTTAGTTTCTTATAACAAATTGCCCTGAAAGACTTTGTACTTTCAAACCTGTATTCTTTTTAAGCTATTATTTCTCTCTGTCAGCAATTCTCCACCCCACATCCCACTTCTGAGATTCTGTTCATCCTTTAGAACCAGCTAAAATACATCATCTCTTCTGTGAGCCCTACCCACCTGCCACAGTCAGAATTAGGGCTTCTTCAGCATACCATTTGCCCTTTGTACTTTATCACTAGATTATTGTTATTCATGTGCAAGTCTTTCCATTTGACCAAATCTTTAACTTATCAAACTGATGTCTTCACAATCTATGACAAGTTTTAGGTCAAGGTAATTATTTTTTCTTGAGTCAATGAAGAAAACACATTGAAAGAAAATATATGTGGGCTCAGTAAGATAATATTGATTATGATGATATTTATAGTAATAGCTACCATTTTGAAGCACTTACAATGTACAAGGACCAAGCAATACTACACACACACACACACACACACACACACAATCATCTTGATCCACACAACCCTAGGCAGGTTGTTTACATATGTAGAAAGTGAAATAAAGGTTCCTATTCAAATTATCTTAGCCTATTAAGAATAGATAGTAGTCTCTTTCTCTAGGTTAATCTACACACAGGCCTTTGTTACATCTGCTAGCTAAAATAAAGAAATCAGTGTATTCTGTGTTCTTAACTCTTACATTTTAGCCTAGACATCTGCCCTGACATGCCTGGATAAGTCCAGGTAAGCCTTAGGTCATAGCTTCTTCCTCTTTCTTTATTTAGAAGTATTTTTGCCTCTGTCAGCATTCCATAAGCTACTTCCTCTTTTCCTTTGTTCTTCTCTGCCCTTACCTCTTTAGGAAAGTTTTAAGTTATTAGCCAGCTGGGTTTAGTGTAGATTGTGAGGTTCAGTTCCAGCAAATAGAATCAGGACACAGCGATAAGGCTGGATGTGTTAGACATAAATATGCTTGCTCTTCTTTGTTCAGTGCATTCTCATGGTAAGACTGCTGGTGAGCAGTGCCCTTCTGCAGAAAGTAAAAGAAAGCCTTGCTGAGAAACCTTTTGTCTGAATGCTGATTCTTCCCTGTGACATCAGAAGGTAAGCACTTATTCCCAACAGTGTACAACAAATCTGACAGACAAATGGCTTGCCCAAGATCACACAACTAATAAATCATAAAACTGGGATTTGAAAACAAGTCTCTCTGACCCTACAATCCATTCCCCAAACCATACACCAAACTGCCTCTTTCAAACCTCTTAAGAATAGGAAGTATCCGTTGATTCTGTGGCTTCCTCAGGAAATGTGTTTCTGACTGCTCAAAGTGAGTGTTTCTTTCTCAGAGATACTTTAGGATGATCACCCTTTGGAAGACTGGACTCTGCACAGATATGGCACCGAAGTAGGCATAGCTTAGAAGAGGCACTACCCAGCCTCCATCTCACATAATTTCCATCAGTACCCTTCTTAGATACTTTGGGTATTTACATTATTTAAATAAAATTATTGTGCAGGCATACATAGGAGATATTGTAGGCTCAGTTAAACCACTGCAATAAAGAGAATATTGCAATTAAGTGAGTCATAGAAACTTTTTGGTTTTCCAGCATATATAAAATTTATATTCACACTATTATGTAGTCAAGTGTGCAAAAGCATGTTGTCTAAACAAATGCATATATCTTAATTTTAAAATTATTACTAAAATGCAAATGATCATCTGAGCCTTCAGCAAGTCAATCTTTTTGCTTGTGAAGGGTCTTGCCTCAATGTTGATGGCAGCTGTTTGATCCAGGTGGTGATTGCTGAAAGTTGGGGTGGCTGCAGCAATTTCTTAAAATAAAACAGCAAAGTTTACAGCATTAACTGACTGTTTCTTTTGGAAAAGATTTCTCTGTAGCATGCAATACTGTTAGATAGCATTTACCCACAGAAATTCTTTCAAACTTAGAGTCGATCATCTTAAACCCTGCTGTTTATCAACTAGGTGTATGTAATATTCTAAATATTTTGTTTCATTTCAACAATGTCTACAGCACCTTCAGTAGAAAAACTTCATCTCAAGAAATTGCTTTGCTCATCCATAGGAGGCAACTCATTCATTCAGGTTTGATCATGAGATTGCAGCAATTCAGTCACATTGTCAGGTTTCATTTCTAATTTCAATTCTCGATATTTCTACAACATCTGCAGTTCCTTCCTCTACTCAAGTCTTAAATCCTTCAGAGTCATCCATGAGGGTTAGGATTAACTTCTTCCAAACTTCTGTTAATGTTGATATTTTCACTTTCTCCAATGAATCACAAATGTTCTCAATGACATCTAGAGTGGTGAATTCTTTCCAGAAGATTTACTTTGCCTAGATCCATCAGAGAATATATTTCTTAAATAAGAAACATTCATTCTGTAGCCCATGGATCAATAAGTTATTTTCTTTCAAGTCTTATTATTTAAGAATATATTGTTTAAAGCTATAGCTTCCTTAGAAAAAAAAGCTCTTTATACATCTCCATCAATGTTCTTGGGTGACCCATTGTATTGTCAATGAGCAGTAATATTTTGAAAGAAATCTTTTCTTTTGAGCAATAGGTGTCAATAGTGAACTTAAAATATTCAGTAAACCATGTTATAGACAGAGTTGCTGTCATCCAGGTTTTGTTGTTCCATTTGTAAAGCACAGGGAGAGTAGATTAAGCATCATCCTTAAGGACCCTAGGATTTTCAGAATGGTAAATGATGGCTTCAGCTTATAGTCACCAGCTATGTTAGCCTCTAACAAGTGAGTCAGCCTGCCTTTGAAACTTTGAAGCCGGGCACCAACTTCTCTTCTCTAGCTATGAAAGTCCTAGATAGCATCTTCTTCCAATGAAAAGCTATTTTGCCTACAACAGAAAATATTTTGTTTAATGTAGCCACCTTCATCAGTGATCTTAGCTAGATCCTTTGGATAACTTGCTGCAGTTTTTATATCAGCACTTGCTGCTACATCTTGCATTTTTATCTTATGGAGACAGCTTCTTTCCTGAAACCTCATGAACCAACCTTTGCTAACTTCAATATTTCTTTTGCAGCTTCCTAACCTCTTTCAAGCCTTCAGAGAATGAAGAGTCAGGGCCTTGACCTGCTTTAGGCTTGGGAGTTTGGAAATGTTGTGGCTGGTTCGACTTTCTATCCATACTGCTAAAACTTTATCCACATCAGCAATAAGGCTGTTTCACTTTCTTATCATTTATGTGTTCACTGGAATAGCACTTTATTTTCAGGAATTTTCCTTTGTATTCATAACTTAGGTAATTTCTTAGAGCAAGAGGCCTAGCTTTTAGACTGTCTCGGCTTTCAACATGCCTTCCTTTCTTAGAATGCTTAATCGTTTCTAGCTTTGGATTTAAAGTGAAAGAAATACGAGTCTTCCTTTCACTTGAACACTTAGCAGCCATTTTAGGATTATTAATTGGTCTAATTTCAATATTGTATTTCAGGAAATAGGGAGACCCGAAGACAGGGGAGAGAGATGGGGGAAATGGCTGATTGGTGGCACAGTCAGAACACATACAACATTCACCCATTAAGCTCACCTTCTGAGTGTGGTTTGTGTTGCTTCAAAACAACTACAACAGTAACATCAAAGATCATCACAGATCCCCATAACAGAGGTAATAATAAAGAAAAAGCTTGAAGTATTGCAAAAATTACCAAAATGTGACACAGAGAGTGTGTGTTGTTGGAAAAATGGCAGCACTAATAAAGTCCCTGGATGAGGGGTTGCCACCAACCTTCAACTTGTAAAAAATACAGTATCTGTGAAGTACAAAAAAGAAAAGGGCAGTAAAATGAGGTGGACTTGCCTATACTTGTAAATGATCAGAGTCTCCAGACACATACTCTAACTCCATTTGCCCTCTCACAAGATTAATGCTCCAAGCTCTTCCTGTTGAGAAATTTGAGAGCTGCTACTGACTGAACAGACCCTAAGGATGCCTTCATATCTAGCATGCATTGAAAAACAAACTCAATAAAAAGAGCAGAGATGTAGAGAATATTAATTTTTAGATCCCCTGCTTTATGTTCATTATGTACGTTCTATGTCACTTTCTTCTCATCCTCCATAGAGAGTTTTCTTTCTAGATCTGCCATGGACTTCTTTAAGTTATTCGGACCATAGGTTCTTGCTTGTATTCTTGGCTATTTAAAAGCCTAAGAAACATTCTGAAGTCATTTACTAAACTACTGCTTCCATTTACTTCTCTCCCTACCCAGAGGGTATATGCAAGGAGAAGTTTAGTGCATTTATCTTTTCTCTCTGATCACATCTTGCCATCTATGGGGCAACCAAGAGGACCATAGAGGACCGCATCTGTAATGATTTTGCTTCAATATTCTGGTTGCTACTATATATACCAAATAGATTTAGGAGGGAACTGAAGCCTGGGGTCTAGATGGGTAAATTCAGCTCAGTTACCTTTCTTTAGATGACTTGCCTGAAGTAGAACATCCTAAAGTTGCAGGTTTGTACGTGACATCTTTTAAAATAGCTCTGTATGTGCGGCCAGCTCTGTTCAAAAAATGGAACGTCAAAGGTGACTCAGCCTTGCTGAGGCAAAGAAAGTTTAATTCAGAACGTAATTTGCTTTCCCTTTATTTGCACACTGCAGTTCTGTGGAATAAAAGCCATTATGGAATCAAAGGACAATTTGCTTTTTTGTTGTTGTTGTTCTGCACTGAATTTTTGAAGGCTTTAAAAAAAAAAAAAAAAAAAAGAACATAAACGGATGAATGATACCAGATTCAGTGCAGCTTAAAACTAAGTACCTTGAGCTCTTTTCCATGATAAACAGAAACCAGTCTTGGCTCTCTGCCCCAAGCACAGTGCTGCTGCATGTACTCAGTGAGACAGATTCTCTTTCTTCTCTGGGGGAAGGAGGTCCAGTCAGACACGGGCAATGATTCTTAGAGAAATGGGAATTTTAAAAGATATTCAGTTATGAATGTTTCAGTATTCTCTCTTCCCTCTCTTTTCCAAAGCTAAATCTCTCAGTGCCTTTTAGTTCTCTCTCTCCAAACTTTCAAGGGCAATTTTGAGTCTATCAGAGAAGTCCCTGGACTTTTCTATAGTGATAGCAGGGGGACATATATCCCTTCCCGTAAAAGAAAATACAAGAGATGATTTAATAGATTGAGGGAGACAGCAAAGATTCGAGAGCTGTATGAAATGTGCTTTTTTTTCTTGAGAAAGAATCTTGGTCTGTCGCAGCCTCTGCCTCCCAGGTTCAAGCGATTCCCCTGCCTCAGCCTTCTGAGTATCTGGGATTATAGACATGCACCACCACTCCCGGCTAACTTTTGTATTTTTAGGACAGACAGGGTTTCATCATGTTGGTCAGGCTAGACTCAAACTCCTGACCTTGTGATCTGCCAATCTCAGCCTCCCAAAGTGCTGGGATTACAGGAGTGAGCCACCATGCCCGGCCCAAAATGTGCTTTTTAAAGACTTTTTTTTTTTGATTGAAAATGGATTATAAAGCATGGACCCAGAGGTTTCGGAGGCAGTGGCAGAGTGTGAGGATATTGATATGAATTATACATTAAATCCCTTGAACCTTCTTCAAGAAATGTCAGTAAAAGGTGGGGTTGCTTTTAATTAATTGTTGATTGTTAGTCTATTCTCTGAATGTGACACTGCACAGAGAATAATGTCAGGTCTTATTCTATAATAGAAATTAAAGAAGAAACTAAGTCTAAACTAGGAGGGAGAAAGCAGATCTCTATGGTATTTCTTGAATCAGGGATTCTGCATATATCCCTAAAAACCCTGTGAACCCTTGACCATGGAGTCCCCAAAGAGAATGCTGACCTGGAACATGGTGAGGGCCTTGAAAAACTTCTCTGTACCATGCACCTATCTCCACAACATCAGGACTCACTGGCCACTGGATAGCAGGATTCATCACTGCCATTAAGAGATCCTTTGCTATAGTCAGGAACAAAAGGTAAGAACAATTAATGATACATCAGGTATTTACTAAGGGCCCAGCACTGGGGTAAAGATGAGCACAGTATAAAGTTCTTAACAGCTGCAACCATTCAGGAAGCAAACAATCTGGCTAAGGCATCATGCTTACAGGGCACAGCTGTGGTCTAGAAAGTGCTGGAAGACTCTAGGAAAGACATTCAGTAGACATCTTAGGAAAAGCTTCTTACCTACCCCTAAGCCAGTCTCAAAGTATGTCTCAGAGCAGAAGCTGCAATTGCTTGGGAGTTACCCAACACTCTGGGTTGGCGTTGCTTGCCTGTCAGAAGTGGAGATTGACTTCCCTCCTCCTGGTTAGGGTCCCATATTTTCACTCTACTCTGAGTCCTGAAAATTATTTAGTTGACTCTGATGATGGGTAATGTTCATATAAGAAAAATGGAGGAAGAGAGAGGATTGCAGGCAGGGAAAATGCATGGGACTTGGCATGGTAAGAAGAGGAATTACTTCTATTTACAAAGACTCATAAGTGCTCTCAGCTCAGGACAAGAGATCATAAAAGCATAATTGTTTCCTATATAATTACACTGTTGATTGACTCTCCAGAACCTGCTTGTGATTATTTTCATCTTTGCATCATTCTACCATAAATGCTGGAAACAGCAAATACTCAATTTCTCATTCACCCTTTCAGCCAGGATTAGACTTGTGACTGTTGTGGCCAACATATCATTAGCAGTCCCTGAGGTTTGCACAACCTCCCAAATCAAAAAGCAAAATTCACTAGTAAGGCTTAGTCCTCGCCCTTCTTGCCAAAATGTTCTTCTTGACATATACGTTCCTCTCCCCCGAGACAGGAAACATAAGGGTCAAGGAATGGATAATAAAGATAGAATTGAGAGATAGAAACAACTTTAGTTCCCGATGGCATTACTGAGTTGCCATGGCCCTCCTGAATTTCTCTAAACTTTCTGCTTTATGAAACAAATAAAACTAAGTCATAGTAATTGTCTGTTATTTGTCACCAAGTGAATTTATAACTAACAGAAACTCAACAGGAATGCCACTTATTCCCTTGGTCAGGTCAATGAGTTATCATCCCACATGGGCAAATCTAGTTCTTTAGGTTCCCAAGGCTCCTTTGGTAGCCCACAGGGTCTCCCTGAAATTAGAGCATAACCTCCACTTTTCACAGAAGATACATAACACTCAAAGTCCATATTAATTGCCAAATGTTTCCAAAGGTATGTCACATAGTCTATGAAATTATAAAATTATATTTAGCCCCAAATGAGCCCTAGATTCTTTCAAAGTCAAACTTATATTTTAAGCAAATAGCAAAAGACCTACCATATATTTATTTTCACAGTAAATAGGATGATAGACTATGGAATAAATATATTAATTTATAACTGAATTTATGTGATTTTAAAACAGCTGGTTTATAAATAGCAAAATTATTCGAGCTACTCTGGATTAATACAAGTAAAAATGATCTTAACTATTTTCTAAATTTTCTCTATAGAATGAACTCAGTTTATAATATTTTGACCATATCAAATGTACTAACAATACCCAAAAGTTACTCTTTAAATCTGTATTTCTTACCTATTTCAGATATTTTTGAAATGTATTTCTGTATTGTGAGAGGTTGTGATGTTTGTTCATGATTTTCTCTTGAGTTGTCGGGGGTAACCAATCTGTCTCAGGATAAATTCAACTCAGTTGGGATGCAAATTTTTTGTCTTGAGTCACTACTTAAGACTATCCGTTGTTTACTTACCAAGAATTTTGTAGGTCAGCAATGGCAGGATTGGTTTAGCAGCTCAGTGATGTGATAAAGGACACTGGCTCTTTTCATTGCTCAAATCCTGTATTCTGAGTGTGTTCTCCATCATCCTTATGTTTGTCAACTCATGGTCACATAATGGCTGCCACAGCTCCAGGCATACCATCTTTACTCAACAGTACCCAAAGAGGAAGAGAATGAGAGGAGAGCCAAAAAGACGTTGTACTTATTCAACTCTCTTTCATTAGAGAGGATTAGTTTCTAGATGCCCTCAACTTCCTCTTTAGGAAATCATACCAGAATAATCTCTCCAAAGGTAAACAACAAAAGAAGTGGCCTAGACTAATCATGACACACCTTTTGGATTAGCTACGTTGCCACGTAGATTCTGCTAGCAAGGAAAACATGCCCAAGGCCAACCAGATAACCAGTTACAAAGCTACAGGACAAGCAATGGGTCCTTCATTCCCTGACCATTGGAATGTTACCCATTAACCTTACCATATTCTTATATCTTCACCAGGAGTTAAAGGTCCATACTAAATTGTTAAATAAGCCTGTAATCTATATTTTTAATGAGATAGTATTCACCTTAACTATAGCAACTCTGAAGACTTTAGATGGTTATCAAAATACAAAGCCATATAATAAATGGTATATTTTCCTTCATTTGTTCATTCAATAAAACTTTGCTTAATAGATACTATAGGCAAAACTTTGTCTAGGTACTTAATATTTATCAGGAGGAAAATAGATGAAGAGCCCTGTCCCTAAAGCATTACTTGGGGGGGGACAAAAAAATAAATAATAAACATTAATGAGTTTTTAAGCCCCTCTCTGTGGGAGGATTACACTTTCTACATTTCCTACCTCTGGCTTGGCCATATTATTTGTTTTAGTTAATGAAATATCACTGGAAGTTATTTGTTTTAGTTAATGAAATATCAGTGGATGCTACTTCCAAGAAGAAAATTCAGATCTTTTCTATCAGGAGAAAGGCAATTCAGCCTGGAATATTCAGAATGAAGAAGACACTGAAGTCAAGCTCATGGAAATAAAATGTTTTTGTAAGTGATTGAGATCATTTGCTACGATAACATGATAAGCTAAGCTGGTTAATATTGTAAATTATGTAAAGAGAGTACATAGACACTAAGTATTGTGGAAAGAAAAACACAAAATATGGAGGATAGTATGAGGTAGCAGCATTAAACAGGATGGTCAGAGTAGACCTCTTTGAGGAGATGAGATTTGAATTTGCATTCTGGAAAAAAATGTGAAGAAATTTTTTCCAAGAAAATATCTGAGGAAGGAATACTCCAGGTAGAAGGTCCAGCTGGAGGAAAGTTCCTCAGATGAGAAGATGCCTACAATATTTAGGGGATATCAAGAAGTCTTCTGAGGCTGTAGCAAGTAAGAAAGGGTAAAGTAATAGAATGGGAATTATAGGCTCATGGAGTGGGGTTTAGGGCTCATGAGAAAGACTTTGGCCATCACTCTGAGCTAAATGGGGAGGCAAGGCAGGGTTTCCACCAGAGGAATAGAATAGTGCCACAGTGACACTAAAAAGTGTCACTTTGCCTGCTGTGTTCATAGACTACTGTTAAAGAGTAAACATGGAGCAGAGAGGCAAAGGAAGTGAAAAATAATTGAAATATAATTTTGGAAATAGATATTTTCCAATTGACAATTTGATTTTATTAAGGATATAGGAAAGATTTTATTCAAAACTTTTTTTCAACAATAGATTTATAAAAATAATATATTATATTAAAAATGTGAAACTATAATTTTTAATTGCTGATGTATTCAATGAATTCGTCTTATAATATTTTTAAATGAGAAAAATACTAGTCCTATAAGTGCCAAAGTACTTAGGAAATTCAGATAAAATTCTGCTAAGTGGAGGAGACCTATTTAACAGTGTTAATAGGCTACTGTTGAAGGGTAAACATGGAGTAGAGAGAGCAGTTAAAAGGCCATGGCAAGACTGCAGGCTAGATATGATGGTCACTTGACCAAAGAGGTAGCCAAGGAGGTCGTAAGGTAGAGTAAGATTCTGCATCTATGTTGAAAACAGAGAGAACAGTATATATGTGGATTGGATGTGGGGTGAAGAAAAGAGAAGGCTCCATGCCCCTCTGATAGAGTGAGCGTAATACTCGCTGTCTCTAGTCATAAGGAGAAGCATTCAACACTGACATTCCTGCTCACTGCTTCGTGTGACAGCCAGTTGTGTCCACTAGGCCTGTGAGATACAAAATGCCACCAGATCACTGGTTGGAAGTGTCCATGGCCACAGTGGTTTGTGAAATATAAGGAGGGGATTAGAAATTGTCTAAGCATATATAGATGAGAGTCTGAGCATTCCTGCTACAGTGGTTTTATTATGGATATTACCACATGTCATGTATGGTATGGCATAAATGTAAAACTATTTGTTTTATTATTTTGTAATGCTTTGTGATAGCTTGTGATAAATTTCTTGGCCTAACTAAAAAAAAAAAAAACAAATTCATGTTTAATAATAAAAAATACTGAATTTTCATTCCTCAAGAAAATTGATAAATGTGGAACTTACACAAACTCACTTACCATCCTCCATGGGGATCATAATGGTACCACAGGTCAAATGAAAATCAGCACACAAAAATACAATGAAGCAGCATCACTGTCTGCTATAAGTCAGTTGTTATTTGAGAAAAACTGTTATCAAAAATGATTTAATATGTGTACCTGCAAATGTAGTTTTATATGTCACTAAATGAAGAATGACTTTTCGTTTAGATCAATATTTATTATTTTAAATTACTTTTGTTCAGTTTCTAATTCAAGTTTTCTTCTGGTCCATAGTTGAACTTTTTGAATAATTAAGTGAAGCTGGTGTTATATGAGTGGCATCACACTCTTCAAATAGAAAAATCAGTTAACTGAGTAATGGTTTGATTATTTTACTCATCTAGTTCAAAGTAAAGCTTTTTAACTATCATAATTTTGAAGGTAAAATTATTTGAATGCTATTATTTCACATGCCCTTTGGTTAAGTGCAATAATAAAGATTGTTTTATAATAAAAATGTGAATGCAGATTTTGTAGGACACACAGTATCATGATGAAAATAACAATGTCCTAACATACTTAGGTCTGTGTGAAGCAGAAATATATTTGGAATTGATTGTGGGACACACGTAATTGAGACTTGAGTTCCAATTTGAGGTGACGGCCTAAAAATCAAAATGGAAGTTGTCGAAATTGGCAGTTTTTATAAATACACAGAAAAAGTGAGCTACAAAGCTTATATTTAATATAAAAATTAATAATACTTGAGTAAGTCAGTTCATGCCACGTTTGATCCTGTGAAAAACGACTCAGTGGTTGATAATGGCAATAAACTTTTGTAAGCAAGTCTTCTAAATTTTGATTGATGTTGGTTCAAAATTATTTGAAAAGTTTTACTGGAAGTATTTAAAGATTGGAGAACAAAACCAAACCAAACTAATGAAAGAAAATTCCAGCCTCTAAAGATTTTAATGAATTGCAGTTAACTTTTAAAAAATAAAGCCTAAAAGCACACAAAAAAGATGTCAAATTTATCTTCTAAAACAGTGAATAACAAAACAAAATAAATGATTATAGGTCAAATGATGTCCCACATTTAATTTTGAAATTTGAAAACTTCAACCACAATTATCCCAACTGTGGAATTTTTTTTCATGGAACTCTTATTTTAATTGAATATGTTCATATTTTGTGCCAGTGGAATGAAATTGCAAAGTCCTACGATTTTGCAGCATCTAAATTTTATGAAACACTAAAATGAATTATGTGTAGAGAAAATTTTGCAGTGTTTTCTTGTAAAAATGTTTTTCAAATAAAGGTCTTCTTGATAGAGGGAAAAACAAAGAATGTTGCATATTTGAGATATACCATATATACTTTAATAAAAAATTAGAAGTGAGATATCCTTTACTTAGCAGAATTTTCTCGGATTTTCCTAAGTACTTTGGCACTTATAGGTCTAGTATTTTTCTCATTTAAAAATATTATACTGTAAGGAGAATCCATTGAATATATCGGCAATTAAAAATTATAGTTTCATATTTTGATATAAGAATATGTGTTAGTTTTATAAATGATTCTATTGTTAAAACAGTTTTGAATAAAATCTTTCCTAGATCCTTAATAAAGTCAAATTGTTAGTTGGAAAATAACTATTTCAAAAATTATATTATTTCAATTATTTTTCACCTCCTTTGCCTCTCCCTAATGTGTCCCACTTTGGATTGCAAATAATATGGTCACTTTAGTTAAGGATTGTCATAGATATTTTTTCCCATGTGGATTGCCAAATACAGATGTAGATTCATCCCATACCAATTTGCCTGTACCTTTGTGATGTGACTTTGCCCCCTCCTTCTGTTAAAAGGTGAATTTCCATTAGCCTGTGACTTGTTTTGACCAATAGATTGTGACAGAAGGGATGTTATGACTTCAGAGACTAAGTCTACACAGGACTTTCAGCTTTCCCTTTCACGGTCTTAGATAACTGCACTGAAATGCCATGTAAGGAAGCCTATCTGACATCTAGGAAGGTGAGAAACTATGAAGAGGAGAACCAAGGTTCCTCAGCTGGTAGACAGCATCCACAGCCAACCCTGTGTGTGAGCCCAGCTTGGACCTTCTGCCTACCTTCCCACTAAATACAGCTAAACAAGTGATCCAGGTGACACCGGGAGAGGAACCACCTAGTCAATCCACAGAAACATTTTTAAAAAAAAAGTTGTTTTACACTGCCAATTTTAGGAGTGGTTAGTTACACAGCAATAGAAAACTGATAGAGTATGTAAGCAATGAAATTGATTACAATGATTTAAAAGAGATGGGCCAGGAAAGGATGAAGATCAAGGACTAAGTTCTGGCCCAATCCAATATGAATATTATAGCAAGTATTTATATTATATTATTATATATTATAGCTACATTATATGAACGCATGACTAAATCATTGGAAAAAATATATTTGTAGTTCAGAATACACATAGGAGTGATCCTCTGGTATTACAAAACTGTTAAGCTGATGTGATGATTTACAGTGACAATGTAATCCTGTGTTTACCTATATGAGGTTTACAAATCCTAGTGTAGGATTAGAATTGTAAATATGGTTTGCATATGTTTGCAGAAGGGCAAACATGTAAGGTTTATTGAATTAATACACACACACACACACAAATTTTACAATGGGTAAACCATAGCAGGTGTGGATGTACATGAGTATGAGCATGTGTGCATGTAGCCCATGAGTAGTCTAGTGGGTAACCAGGGATATAATGACAAAGACATGTGGCTTTATGCCATTATAAAATATTTAATCTAGTGAGGGATACAGATAATTGAATTGACAATTACAGTGCAAATGCAAGTACAACTTGCTTGGGAGGAGATCCATAGAGAGCACCTTAATCTCAGACTTGTGAGAGGACCTAGGTCAGAGAAGATTGAGAATAAAATAATGTCTCAAAGCAGACTCGGAGAATACACAAGTGCTAACTAGCCAGCCAGAGTCACAAGATGTGAAATCCTGAAGGTGAGAGAAAGAAAGAGATCATGTGTCTTCCAAGAACTCCAAGAAGCTGTGGCACATTGTGTATGTGTTGGGGGAGAGGTATTGGCATAGGAATACTGCGGAAGATACGACAAGAAGTGGGAATCAAAAACCAGGCTACACTAAGCTGTGCTGTAAATTCAGACTTCAACCTAAGACTTAAAAGTTAGGGTTTCATTGTAGTGGTAGGAGCAGAAACTAGAATACAGTGGATTGAGAGATGTTGAGGAAGAACAGAACAGGCACAAAGGTGGTCAACACTTTCAGTCTGTGTCTATCAAACAGGGGTGATAAAAGAGGAGTGTCCAGAAAGAATGTCATATCAGGAAGATTATTGTTTTAGAAGTTAGGCACGCTTGGGTATGTTTCGTACTGATGGAAACGAAGCCCTGAACAATGGAAGAGTTAAAGATACAGGAAAAGCAATTCTTTTCATTCATAAAGTGAGAATGCCAAAAAGGTGAGAAGGGTGGAGATCTGGAGCAGAGGTAGAGAGATTAGCATGAGGCAATTAGTTAATACCCTAAAATGACAGGGAGAGAAAGGAGGGTAAGTCCCGGCAAATAATCTTCTTTGGTTGCATGAAGTTGAGAAAGTTATATTAATAGGCATCTATTTTCTCCTTGAAGTAGGAGGGTAGGACATATGCTGAGGGGTAAGAAGCAAACTGGCAGGAACAGAGGTTTAGGAAGAAGGGAGAAGGTTGGAAATAGCTGTTGCAAAGAATGAGGGTGAGGACTAATTAGGAAACAATAGCAGTCCAGTTGAGGTTAGATACCACACATTTAAAGTAGAGTCCATCTGCTAGGTGCCTCATCAGCGATCAGCATTAGGATATAAGTCCCAAGAAAATAGGAAGTTAAATTTAGTCAGAATTAGCTTTTTCCAGGTGGAAGTTTTTGAAGGGTGGTGGAGTCATAACAAGCATGCTTTCCATGTAAGATTAAGATAAAAGCCACGTGAGTGTTACAATGTGGGTAAATATAGAGAAAAGGGGCAAGTCAGTATTGGCTGCATTTGTTATACAGAACTGTGGAAATTTTCTAAGATACATGGGAAATGGCATAGGCATTCTAGGTAAGGAAAACTCTTATGTGATGGCTTGGGCATAAAAACACAGCGCTCTTAGAGACAGACTAAAGAGTTGCAGCAATGGCGGGTCCTTGGTGAGAAGCAGTGTGAACTATATTCAACAGGTAGGTATGCCTAAGCCTAGTAAGCCTTAAATATGTGTGTGTGTGTGCATGCACATGTGTGTTTCTGTGTGTGTATGTGTGAAAGTTTTGAGCTATTTAAAGTTGAAGTAAAGCAGTGATACACTAAGGTCAGTAGTAGTGAATAAAGAACACATACACACACTTTAACTTGTATCCCTTTATCAACATCACTATTGAAGTAGACACTGATGCTTTAATTTAGTTAATAGACGCCTAGGAATATAAACAAAAATGTGATATCCATATAACTTACAAGATTCTATTACCTAATAAAAGTGCTTTTGAAAACTCGATAAATTTTTTGGTTTCTGTAGAAGCCTAGTTTCTTTCAGTCCTTCAACAAATACTAAGTATCAGGCACTGTTCTAAGTGCTAAGTAAGCTAAGGGCATGAAACAAAACAGAGAAAAACATATATATATATATATATATATATATACTTTTATATATATCAGATATATATATATATACATATAAACTTTTATATGTATCTGCTCTCATCAAGTTCAACTTTTATTAGCAGAGACAGACAACAAAAATAAATAGTAAAAATATACCTCATCCAATAATGGGGTATATTCTTTAGAAACAAAAATAAAACATGGAAGGGAAGTAGGTAGTGTCTGGGCCTGGAGGATGTTTTACAATTTTAAATCAGTTGTCAGCAAAAGCCTCACTGTGAAGTCAGCATTTGAATAAAAGCTGTAGAATGCCGTGAAAAAAGCCATGGGACAATTTGATATGATTGGAAGGACTTTGGCTTTTATTCTGAGTAAGGGGAGGGCATTGGTTTCTGAGCTGTGGGTAAACATGATCTAATTTAAGTTTTAGAAAGAATCAACTTTAGCAGCTGTACAGAGAATAGAGTGGGCAGGAGAGAGTACAAATGGTGAAGTGAGCAATGAGGCTATTATAGTTATTCAAGTGAGCAGTGATACTGCTTTACACTGAAGGTAACACTGCTGTTGAGGTAAGCTGTTTGAATATGGATATTCTGAAGATTATGCTTAAGGAATAGATACAAGATATTTATCAAAGGGTAAAGCCAAGGATTACTCCAAAATTTTGGCTTGAGCCAAAGGATGGATTTACCATTTACTAAAATCAGGAAGGAGGCAGGTTGGGGATGAAGATTAGAAGTTTATTTTGGGGCTGAGATGTGTATTAGCATCTCAGATGCAAATAAAGTCGGAGATGCTTAATAGACATCCAAATAGAGGGACATGTTGAGTAAGCAGCTAGGTAAATGAATCTGGAGTTAAAAAAGAAAAGTCAAAAGTAGAGATATTAATCTTGGGTATAATTTCTTGTAGAGGAGTGTAAATAGAGTGTAAAAAAGCCCTGAGAAGTGGGCTCCAGGGCCTTGCCAAGTGCAGTAGGAGATCAAGGAAAATAGCAGTAAGGTGAGAAGGCACAAAGAAGAAAGTGACATCTTGAAGCCAAGTAACAATAGTGTTTTCCAGGGAAGGGAATGATCAACTTTTTCATGCTACTGAGAGGTTGTGTCAGATGGCGTCTGAGATTTGACTGTTGCATTTAGCAAAATGGAGATTATTACTAAAATGGACCAGAGCATATTAGGTAAATGAGAGACTTATTGGTGTGGATCCAACTGAAAATAAAGAAGGAGTCATTAGACATAGCCCATATAATAGCTCTTTCGAGGAGTTTTGCTATAAAATGGTGAAGAAATATGAGGCATTAGCTTCAGAGGAACTTAAGAGCAGAAGTTTTTAAAGTTGTCATAAATTTCAGCACTTTTGAATGCTAATAGTAATGATACCAGTAAAAGAAGAAAAAAACATGATGTACAGGGAAGCAGAGAAGAGCTAGTGTGACACCTTTAAGTAAGGAAGAGGGAATGAGATCTAGGGGACAAGTGTAGAAGTTGCTCTCAGACAACAGTACAGACACTGCATCCATATCAAGCAGACAGAAGATGAATATAAGTAAAGATGCAGGTAAGCCAGACTTGTGGTTGTGAGAAATTGTGGAAGTTCCTGATTGTTTCAATGTTCTTAGTGAAATAGGAAGTGATTTGTAAATTTAAAAATAATGGTATACTAGATATAATCAGATGTCTGGAAAGAACCAAGAGCCCATTTGAGGTTAGTCATGATGTATTAAAAGGTAGGTTATATGTTAGGAAATAATATACTCCCTCTCCAAGAGAGGTAATACAGTAATATCACATAAATTAAGGAGGGCATGGTTTGTCACAAATATTTTCAAAGTTTAAAAACTTCTGTTTCATAAATCTTGGCAAACATTGCCTCTTAAAATTACGGTTTTCAGTTTTTCTGTACTCGATCACTTATCTAGCTTTCCACTCTGTAAAGGTAGTACACAAATGCATTTTATATGTGTTCGGGATACAGGGACTCCACCTGTTCTTGGTAAGATAAGTCCAAGAAGTTAATATAAGCTTACAGTTGCTTACATAATAATGAGGGAGCCTAGGAACTGGTACAAGGTGATAATTTTTACTGTCTGCTTACAACAGTGCAAATGTATGTCCTCCTGAAATTGATATGTAGAATCAAGCAATTCTGGGTCACAGTAGTCTTTTTCTTTGGAATGAGCATATGGTAAAAACCTTGTAAAAGAATTCAGAAATTGGCCGAGTGTGCTGGCTCACCCCTGTAATCCCAGTACTTTGGGAGGCTAAGGCAGGTAGATTATGAGGTCAGGAGCTCGAGACCAGCCTGGCCAATAGGGTGAAACCCCGGCTCTACTAAAAATACAAAAATCAGCCAGACATAGTTGTGCGCACCTGTAGTCCCAGCTACTCAGGGGGCTGAGGCAGAAGAATCACTTGATCCTGGGAGGCAGAGATTGCAGTGAGCCAAGATTGCACCAGTGCACTCCAGCCTGGGAGATAGAGTGAGATTCCATCTCAAAAAAAAATAAATTCAGAAATTGAAAATCTTTTTTCAGCAATTATGCAGAGGAATAGATATGAAAACCAGAGACCTGTTATGTGATACTGAATCTCAGCTTCTGTTTGCTGTGATTGACACACGCAGGTAAAAATCCCTACCATTCCCTCTGTATCACTTGACATCTCCTTGAGGGCCTAGAAGTAAAGCTGTGGGAAGTTTCATACACTTAGTTTTCTTATTCATATCTCTATTTTTTTCCTCTTTTATACAACACTCTTGCCTTCACAGTCTTGGACATTACTTCAGAAGAAACCACGTTAGAAAGATGACATTCTCAGAAAAGTTTAAATTAAGTTGGATTCAGATATAAGATTAGCTGTAGGCACAAATGTAAAGTAGGTATAGTTTCTTTTTGGTGACTACTCCTCGTAGAAACTTTGTTTTCTAGTTGTATACAACTAAGAGAACAAACAGGCCAAATGTATAAAATGACAGTTTTGGGAAATTAGGAAATAGGCAGGGCAGTGATCCATTAGAAAAGGGAAACAGGTGAGGTGAGCCCTGTTACTGACTGACTTACTGCAGAGAGACAGTTTTGAGGTCACAGTGCAGAAGAGAAAATAGGACCCACTATCTCACTGAGAGGAACAGATAGAGTTCAGAGTTTGGGGAGCCCAAGGCAGCTAGAATTTACAAGGCACAATACTATAGAGAAGAGACTTATGCAATAAGAGGGATCTAGAAATCTTTAGAGACTTCTGCTCGAGTATTTGCCTTGATAAACACATATGAAGAAACTAGCAAGCCTGGGGCAACAATCACCAAAAAGAGAGTCGGGGGAAACAAACATCAGGAGCCCCACATACTAGACATAGTTTGATTTCCAAACAGAAGGATTGAAAGACCTCTAATACATAGGTCATTGAATAGGGTTCTTAAAATGGTAGTGCCTCAAAAGTAGGCCACATTAGTTCTGAGTCAAGAGCTGTTTTGGAACTGCCTAACAAATCTTGAAAGCAAGTCTTGAAAGGATGAAACTGTTTCCTAATAACTGTATCCCAGAACAAAGCCCCCAAATATTAAAAGAATAGAAAAAAATTCTACCTAAAAAAACAAAATTCACAATCTCTGGTATCCAATCAGAAATTTCCCAAAACCAGGTACATGTTTTATGTATACATAAAAGTAAATAATTACTATGCAGGCAAAAAAGCAGGGAAATAGGACCCATGATAAGGAGAAGAGTCAATCACCAGTAACAACACATGGAAATGATGGAAATGATTGAATTTGAAGAGCAAATTGATGGCATTTATAAATATACTTCATGTGTTCAAGAAAGTAGACAGGACAATTATACATGACACACACATGCGTGCACACACACGCGCGTGCGCACACACACATGCATATATAGATATCCAAATCACAGTTCCTGAGATGAAAAAATACGCTAAAAAGAATCCTGTAAATCTACAGAAATTAGACACTGCAGAAGCACAGAGTAATCATCAAGAAACAGCAATATAAACTATGCAAAATAAAACTGAGAAGGAAAAAAATCAATAAATAAAGTATAAGTGGCTTGGGAGGCAACTAGAAGCAACCTAACATACATGTAATTGAAGTTTCAGAAGGAGAGGATGAGGAAGGAGAGGTTAGAAAAAAATTCCAATAAATAATGGCTGAAACACTTGCAAAATTCGTAAAAACTATAGCACACAGATCCCAGAAGTTCAACAAAGCCCAAGTAGAAGAAACAGAAGAAAACTATAATCAGATACATCATAGTCAAACTGCTTAAAATAGATACAAGGACAAAATACTAAAAGCAGCCAGGGTAGAAAGACACATTATATACAAAAGAATAGAGATAAGAATGACCATGAATTTTTCTTCAGAAATAATCTAATCTAGAAGACAAAAGAATTATTACTTGTAAAATTTAGGGGAAGAAAACTATCAACCCAGGTAAACTACCCTGCAGAAAATGAAAAATGAAATGATGACTTTTTAAGAAATACAAAAGCTGAGTAAATTTATCACCAGCAGCACCTGCTTATTTGTTATTAGGAACACCTCCCAAGCATAAGGATAAATATACTAGATAAAAATAAACCAGTAGAATTCATTAAAATAATCAGCTAAAGAAAAAACACATTATATCAATAGATGTGGAAAATGTATCTGGAAAAGTTCAACATCCATTTATGATTTAAAAAACTCTTAGCAATGTAGGAATAGAAAGAAATTGCTTCAACCTATTAAAAGTCATCTACAAAAAATCCAAGTTAACACCATACTTAAAAATGTTTTGAATGTTTGCTTTCATCATTGGGACTAGGACAAGAAAGTCTATTCCTACCACTTCTACTTGGTATTGCTCTGGAAGTCCTAACCAGTACAATCAGGCAAGAAAAAAAAAGACATACTTATTATAAATGAAAGAATAAAGCTACCTTTATTCAGACTACATGATCTTTTATGTGAACCATCCTAAGGGATCTCGGAACATTTTCAGACCTGATCCATTGGGTTAACAAGGCGGCAGGACTCAAGGACAATATACAAAAGTCAATTGTATTCCTATACATCGACAATAAACGAGGAAATTTAGATTGAAAAGCCAACATCACTTTTAACATAAATAAAACACTAGCAGATAAATTTGACAAAAGAGGGACAAGACCTGTGTAACAGAAACAAAATTTTGCTCAGATAAATTAACCAAGTGGCAATAAATGAGGGTGATATAACATTCTCATTGATTGGAAGACTTACTATTATCAAGATATCAATTCTCTCCAAATTGATCTATAGATTCAATGCTACCAAAACAAAATCCTGCCACTTATTTTAGAAATTAATGTTGTGATTCTAATATATACATGTATATATAAATGCAAAAACAGAATAATAAACTATTTTTAAACAGAAGAACAATGATGGAGAACATACACTACCTGATTTCATGACAATTTATAAAGCTACAATAATTAACAGACTGTGGCATGGCATTAAGTAGATATGTGGATAAATGGAACAAAATAGAAAGTCCAGAAATAGACCCAGACGTAAATAATCAATTCGTTTCAAAAGAGGCATAAGGCAATTCAATGGGGAAAAGAACACTATATTGAAAAGATGTTGCTAGAACAATTTGATGACTCCATGGGAAAAATGAACCAACCAATCTTGACACTAATCTCATACCATGTACAAAAATTCACTTTATCATAAATAGAATTCTAAGTGCTAAAACTGACATTTAAAGCAGACATTATAAAAAAAAAAAGACATATTTGGGGACTCTGAGTTAGGCAAACATTTACTAAATAGTACATAAAAAGCACACCCTATAAAAGAAAAAGTCAATAAATTATACTTCATTAAATTAAAACCTTTTACTCTTTGAAAACACTAGGGAAGCTACAGAGTGGGATAAAATATTTGCACAATATATATGTCCAAAGATTTGCATCTAGAATATGTATAGAATTCTTAAAACTCAAAAAGAGGCAAAGAAAGTCATTCTAAAATGGGTGAAAGGTTTGAACAGGTACTTAATCAGAGGACATATGGATGGCAAAAAAATCACATAAAAAGATGCTTAACATCATTAATCATTAAAAATGCAAATTAAAATTATCTTTTTGAGCCATGTGGTCTTGTTTATTCAACCTGCTGTTGTAGCATAAAAGGAACCACAGATAATACAATAATGAATGAAATGGCTGTGTTGGGATAAAATTTTATTCATGAATTTTGTATATTTTTTACATTTTACAAATCCAAATTTTGTGTGTGTGTGTGTGTGTGTGTATTATACATCAAGTTCTGGGGTACATGTGTAGATCATGCAGGTTTGATACATCGTCATACATGTGCCATGGTGGTTTGCTGCATCCATCACCCTGTCATCTACATTAGATATTTCTCCTAATGCTATCCCCACCCCTAAGACCCCCAGCCCCCAACAGGCCCCACTGTGTAACGTTCCCCTCCCTGTGTCCATGTGTTCTCATTGCTCAACTTCCATTTATGAATGAGAACATGCAGTGTTTGGTTTTCTGTTCTTGTGTTAGTTTGCTGAGAATAATGGTCTCCAGTTTCATCCATGTCCCTGCAAAGAACATGAACTCATCCTTTTTATGGCTGCATAGTATTCCATGGTGTGTATGTGCCACATTTTCTTTATTCAGTCTATCATTGATGGGCATTTGTGTTGGTTCCAAGTCTTTGCTATTGTGAATGGTGCCACAATAAACATGTGTGCAGGTGACTTTATAATAGAATGATTTATAATCCTTTGGGTATATACCCAGTAATGGGACTGCTGGGTCAAATGCTATTTCTGGTGCTCGATTCTTGAGGATCGCCACACTGTCTTCCACAATGGTTGAACTAATTTACACTCCCACCAACAGTGTAGAAGAGTTCCTATTTCTCCACATCCTCTCCAGTATCTATTATCTCCTGACTTTTCGATGATTGCCATTCTAACAGGCATGAGATGGTATCTTATTGTGGTTTTGATTTGCATTTCTCTAATGACCAGTGATGATGAGCTTTTTTTCATATGTTTGTTGGCTGTATAGATGTCTTCTTTTGAGAAATGTCTGTTCATATCCTTTGCCCACTTTTTGATAGGGTTGTTTTTTTCTTGTAAATTTGTTTCAGTTCTTTGTAGATTCTGTATATTAGCACTTTGTCAGATGAGTAGATTTCAAACATTTTCTCCCATTCTGTAGGTTTCCTGTTCACTCTGATGATAGTTTCTTCTACTGCGCAGAAGCTCTTTAGTTTAATTAGATCCCTACTTTGGCTTTTGTTGCCATTGCTTTTGATGTTTTAGTCATGAAGTCTTTGCCCATGCCTATGTCCTGAATGGTATTGCCTAGGTTTTCTTCTGGGGTTTTTATGGTTTTAGGTGTTATGTTTAAGTCTTTAATCCACCTTGAGTTAATTTTTGTATAAGGTGTAAGGAAGGGATCCAGTTTCAGTTTTCTGCATATGACTAGTCAGTTTTCCCAACACCATTTATTAAATAAAAAGTCCTTCCCCCATTGCTTGTTTTTGTCAGGTTTGTCAAAGATCAGATGGTTATAGATGTGTGGTGTTATTTCTGAGGCCTCTATTCTGTACCATTGGTCTGTATATCTGTTTTGGTACCAGTACCATGGTGTTTTGGGTACTGTAGCCTTGTAGTATATAGTTTGAAGTCAGATAGCCTGATGCCTCCAGCTTTGTTCTTTTTGCTTAGGACTGTCCTGACTATGTGAGCTCTTTTTTGCTTCCATGTAAAATTTAAAGTAGTTTTTTTCCAATTCTGTGAATAAAGTCAATGGGAGTTTGATGAGGATAGCAATGAATCTATAAATTAGTTTAGGCAATTACTTTATGGGCATTTTCACAATATTAATTCTTCCTAACCATGACTATGGAATTTTTTTTTATTTGTGTTCTCTTATTTTCTTGAGCAGTGTTTTGTAGTTCTCCTTGAAGAGGTCCTTCGCATCCCTTCTAAGTTGTATTCCTAGGTATTTATTCTCTTTGTAGCATTGTGAATGGGAGTTCACTCCTGATTTGGCTCTCTGTTATTGGTGTACAGGAATGCTTGTGATTTTTGCACATCGATTTTGTATCTTGAGACTTTGCTGAAGTTGCTTATCAGCTTAAGGAGATTTTGGGCTGAGACACTGAGGTTTTCAAAATATGCAATCATGTAGTCTGCAAATAGAGACAATTTGAGTTTCTCTTTTCCTAATTGAATACCCTTTATTTCCTTTTCTTGCCTAAATGCCCTGGCCAGAACTTCTAATGCTCTGTTGAATAGGGGTGTGCATCTTGTCTTGTGCCAGTTTTCAAAGAAAATGCTTTAAGCTTTTGCCCAGTCAGTATGATATTTGCTGTGGATTTGTCATAAATAGCTCTTATTATTATGAGGTACATTCCATCAGTACCTAGTTTATTGAGAGCTTTTAGCATGAAGGGCTGTTGAATTTTGTTAAAGGCCTTCTCTGCATCAATTGAGATAATCATGTGGTTTTTGCCTTTGGTTGTGTTTATATGAAAGATTACGTTTACTGATTTGCGTATGTGGTGGATAAACTTTTTGATGTGCTGTTGGATTCAGTTTGCCAGGATTTTACTGAGGGTTTTTGTATCAATATTCATCAGGGATATTGGTCTGAAATATTCTATTTTTTTGTTGTGTCTCTGCCAGGTTTTGGTATCAGGATGATGCTGGCCTTAACAGGTGAGTTAGGGAGGATTTCCCGGTTTTCTCTTGTTTGGAATAGTTTCATAAGGAATGGTACCAGGTCCTCTTTATACATTTGGTAGAATTCGGCTGTGAAACCATCTGTTGCTGAACTTTTTTCCGGTTGGTAGGCTATTAATTGCTGCCTCAATTTCAGACCTTGTTATTGATCTGTTCAGGGATTCAGCTTCTTTCTGGTTTTGTCGTAAGTGTTCAGGACATTATCCATTGGGAGGTTGTAAGTGTTCAGGAGATTATCCATTTCTTTTAGATTTTCTGATTTATTTGCATGAAATGTTTATAGTATTCTCTGATGGTAGTTTGCATTTTTGTGGAATTGGTGGTAATATCCCCTTTATCATTTTTTATTGTATCTATTTGATTCTTCTCTATTTTCTTATTAGTCTGGCTAGCCTTCTATTTTGTTGATCTTTTCAAAAAACCAGCTCCTGGATTGACTTTTTAAAGGATTTTTCATGTCTCTATCTTTTTCAGTTCTGCTCTGATCTTAGTTATTTCTTGTCTTCTGCTACCTTTTGAATATGTTTGCTCTTGCTTCTCTAGTTCTTTTAATTGTGACATTAGGGTATTGATTTTAGATCTTTCCTGCTTTCTCTTATCGGCATTTAGTGCTATAAATTTCTCTCTACACACTGCTTTAAATGTGTCCCAGAGATACTGGTATGTAATGTCTTTCCCATTGGTTACAAATAACATCTTTATTTCTGCCTTTATTTTGTTATTTATCCAGTAATCTTTCAGAAGCAGGTTGTTCAGTTTCCATGTAGTTGTGTGATTTTTAGTGATATTCTTAATCCTGAGTTCTAATTTGATTGCACTGTGGTCTGAAAGACTTATGATTTCCATTCTTTTGCATTTGCTGAGGAGTGATTTACTTCCAATTATGTAGTCAATTTTAAAATAAGTGTGATGTGGTGCTGAGATAAACGTATAGTCTGTTGATTTTGGGTGAAGAGTTCTGTAGATGTCTGTTAGGTCCACTTGGTCCAGAGCTGAGTTCATGTACTAGATATCCTTATTAATTTTCTGTCTCGTTGATCTAATATTGACAGTGGGGTGTTAAAGTCTCCTGCTATTATTGTGTGGGAGTCTAAGTCTCTTTGTAGGTCTCTAAGAATTTGCTTTATGAATCTGGGTGCTACTGTATTGAGTACATATATATTTAGGTTAACTCTTCTTGTTGTATTGATCCTTTACCATTATGTAATGCCCTTCTTTGTCTCTTTTGATCTTTGTTGGTTTAAAGTCTGTTTTATCAGAATCTAGGATTGCAACCCCTGCTTTATTTTTGCTCTCCATTTGCTTGGTAAATATTCCTCCATCCCTTTGTTTTGAACCTATATGTGTCTTTGAATCTGAGATGGGTCTCCTGAATATAGCACACCAATGGGTCTTGACTCTTGATCCAATTTGCCAGTCTGTGTATTTTAATTGGGGCATTTAGCCCATTTATATTTAAGGTTAATATTATTATGTGTGAATTTGATCCTGCCATTATGATGCTAGCTGGTTATTTTGTCCATTAGTTGATGCAGTTTCTTCATAGCATTGATGATCTTTATGATTTGGTATGTTTTTGCAGTGGCTGGTACTGGTTGTTCCTTTCCATGATAAGTGCTTCCTTCAGCAGCTCTTGTAAGGCAGGCCTGGTGGTGACAAAATCTCTCAGCCTTTGCTTGTCCATAAAGGGCTTTATTTCTCCTTTACTTATGAAGCTTAGTTTGGCTGGATATGAAGTTCTGGGCTGAAAATTCTATTTTTTAAGAATATTGAATAGTGGCCCCCACTCTCTTTGGCTTGTAGAGTTTCTGCAGAGAGATCTATTATTAGTCTGATGGGTTTCCCTTTGTGGATAACCCAACCTCTCTCTGGCTGCCCTTAACATTTTTTCTTCATTTCAACCTTGATGATTCTGATGATTATATGTCTTGGGGGTTGCTTTCCTCGAGAAATATCTTTGCGGGTGTTTCTTGTATTTCCCGAATTTGAATGTTGGCCTGCTTTGCTAGGTTGGGGAAGTTTTCCTGGATAATATCCTGAAGAGTTTTCCAACTTGGTTAGAACATGCTCCTTTAGCTCAGAGGAGTTTGTTATTACCCACCTTCTGAAGCCTGCTTCTGTCAATTCATCACACTCATTCTTTGTCCAGTTTTGTTTTCTTGCTGACAAAAAGTTGTAATTCCTCGGAGGAGAAAAGGTGTTCTGGTTTTTGGAATTTTCAGCCTTTTTGTGCTGGTTTCTCCCCATATTCATGGATTTATCTGTCTTTGGTCTTGGAAGTCAGTGACCTTTAGATGGGGTCTCTGAGTGGACGTCCTTTTTGATGTTGATACTATTCTTTTCTGTTTGTTAGTTTTCTTTCTAACAATCAGACCCCTCTGCTGCAGGTCTGCTGGAGTTTGCTGGAGGTCTGACCCTGGTTGCCTGGGTATCACCAGTGGAGGCTGCAGAACAGCAAAGATTGCTGCTTGATCCTTCCTCTGGTAGCTTCGTCCCAGAAGGGTACCTGCCAGATGCCAGCCAGAGATCTCCTGTATGGGGTATCTGTTGGCTCTTACTGGGGGGGTGTCTCCCAGTCAGGATACATGGGGGTCAGGGAGCCACTTGAGGCGGCAGTCTGTCCTTTATCAGAGCTCAAAAACTGTGTTTATTTTTTACATTTTATAAAATATTTTCCCCTAACCATTTAAAAATGTAAGAACCATTTCTTATTCAGAGGCCATACAGTAACAGATTGCAGGCCAGATTTGGCCAATAGAACATAGCTTGCAGATCCCTGATGTAGAGCAACACTGTTGTGGGAATTTAAAATGGTACACCCACTTTAAAAACAGTTGTGTATTTACCTAATAGATGAAGCATATAAACACATAGTGACTTGTGCATGAATGTTCATAGCCACTTTGTTTGTAGTGGCCTCAAATAACAACTCAAATATCCATCAACAGGTGAATGGATATATTGTGGTGTATCTAACCAACAATCTCCATCATGAACTATCAATACACACAACACAGAATGCATCTTAAAATAATTATGGTGAGTGAAAGGAACCAGTTAAAAGAGTACAGGCTCATTTGCTCTTTAATAATACAGTATGATTTCACTTATGATACATTCTACTAAAAGCTCATCTGTAGTGAGAAAACGCAGAATATCACATGCCTAGGCAAGTGAGAGAGAGATGGAATACAAAGGGCCACAAGAAAACATGTAAGAAATGTTTATTATTTCGGTTGCAGTGATGGTTTCTGAAGTGAACAGATATACCAAAAACATCAAATTGTATACTTCAAATATGCTAATTGTATTTTATGTTCACTATAACTCACTGTAAGAAACAAACTTGTCCTCAGAAACTATTTTACAAATTGTACATTCTACTATAAATGTAAGTTAATTGATTACCATCTGAGACACTTGGTTTTTAAACTTTGTATCTAGTTACAGAAGGGTGAGCTTTAATTTCCTCAATATGGCACCAGGCTTTAGCAAGTAGCTGTGAATTATACCTGGAGAATCGAGTATATATAAGAGGCAAGCATAATGATATTGGAAGGAAGGAAAAAATGTTATAAGAGAAATATATATATACCATTTACAGGTTTACTTTCTTGACCATGAATAAAACCAGTCTTCCTGGAAAGTGAGAATTTAAGATGATCTCTCTTCCTTAGCAATTTTAAGATCATGATTTTCCCATGTCTTAAGATTACAAATGAGACAAGTTTGTTGTCAATTATGCCAACTGGTGGGTAGAGAGTGAAGAATGTAAGTTGCACCACTGAAAATTCTAAGTGCTAAGTGAGAAGTTAGAGGTAATCTAGCCCAGCTCATTCATTCTGAATGTAAGAAACTGAGGTACAAGAAGGTAAAGACACCTAATAACACCTTTTAATTAGTTTCTGTTATACACCAATCAGTTATCAACCAACTGGTACTATGGACCAGTAGTAGTAGACAAGTTTATTTAGTTCTTTTAATAAGAAAAATATGAGAATGTATCAAAGATCACAATGATCAAAGTGAATCACTGCCCTGGCCATTTTTCCTCCCTGTATGTGTCTGGAAGCTGTTAACACATGCACATCTGAAATGTGCATAGAGTAATTTTTGGTATAAGAGATGGTGTAGATTTCCCAAAAGATTCCATTTAAAATAGTTTGATATACATGGGAGCTTAAAAAATGAAAGGACACATATAAATTTAGGACACATTGTTCCTAAAAATCAGTAACAGTAGTTTAGATTTTAAATCTGAGAGGTAAGTTGAGTGTGAGGTTACAATATAGAGCGTTCTGCTATACTTAATGACACTACTTACATTCAGCACTGATGAAAAGGTTGAAGTAAGTTCAAATATCATTGCTTTCACTTTTGTTGCTGAACCCCAAATGGAAACTCTGAAGCCCAAATTGATTTACAGAGTCCTATTATTCTCAGGCATCTTTGCTTCTTAAATGTATAACCAGCACAGCATTACTTCACAAACAAAAAGCTTTGCAAGGTTATCCTTTTTTGTCTGTTTTTCCTGGTAGCTCCCTTGTCTCCTAAGCATGCTTTACACATTCTGAATAGTACCCTGCGAATGTAATTAAGGGTCACACATATGGTGTAAAGAGTAGGGGATGAGGAATTAATTTCTCAGTTTTGCTTTCCTGGGCTATAGATTGGTTTGCAAGTTACTATTCAATTCAGCAACAGAGCTCAGAGGAAAAGGCCAAACTGCTACAGCTGCTCTGCATTATAAAAAAGCAAGGGGAAGTAGGGGGAGAAAAAGATTAGATTTTATTTGTGCACAAAATAAACATCCACAGTCTACACACTCTGGGACTAGCTTCTGTGTTTTGGATTAGGTAGGGTATTTAAAAGTCTATCTTTTCCTCCCAAGTTCTACTCAGTTCATGAACATCATTAAAACTCAGACAGAGTACCCCTCTGGGCCTTATTCATGCAAATTCTGGACTATTCAAAAGGAAGAACATAAAGGTAACACAGAACGGCCAGGAAATTGCACTCTGAGGGTGGTTATTAATGACAACAAGGAATCTGGGGAGCAGGATTAAACCATGTTTACACTGATCCACTTTCACTGTTGTAATTTCAAAGTGTGGTTTATTGCGAAATACCTATGACACTCACCAAGAAGATGAAGATTAAAACGTTTTTAAAGACAAGAAACAAACAACAACAACAACAAAAAAAAAAACACCACACACCACCAACAATCATTAAAATGGGTGTACCTGTCTGTCTACTAATTAAGTACCTTAATGGAGATTGTCATGCTTACCATTTTGTTCCTATTCATAGT
The DNA here is from genome assembly GCA_036589455.1 of Ateles fusciceps. Taxonomy (NCBI): domain Eukaryota; kingdom Metazoa; phylum Chordata; class Mammalia; order Primates; family Atelidae; genus Ateles; species Ateles fusciceps. The sequence continues at coordinate 3,363,037 of JAZHEH010002565.1, forward strand.
CAATTGGTTAGGCTTCCAGGAAATCAAATAAAACTAGCCTGGCATCTTCTACATATTTATATTCACCAGCTGGTTTTTAACACTTCAGTAACACATCAATAGTATTGCCTTAACTTGTCAAGTTGCATCTTAACATTTAGATCTATCGCATAACATTAGTAGAAATTATACAAATTTTCTCCTACAAAAGGTATTGTCATTTCTGGTCTCTCCCTAAATTGTTCAGCAGTCAAAGTTTGATTTTTCTCTTTTTTACAGTGTACTCAGTTCCTCCCATTTTATCCCAAATAAGGTATCGTAAGAATCCAAGCAACTTTTTTCCTTTCTCCTATACTCACACCAACATTTACCCTGTCCTCATCTTCATCCACCTGCTGCTCAAGGTAAGAGACTGTGGACCTACATCTGCTTCCTTCCTCCTCAAAAAGGAAAAGACAGAAACAATATTTGCAAACAAAAAACATACATAGCTCTAGAGGAGCTGGAGGGTGAGAGGAGTAAAAAGAAGGAATAAAAAGGAACAATAAAATGAAGCACAGTTTTGATGACTTACTAGAAAACAGTATATGTGAACCAGACTGATAAAGCAGAGACAAACTTTTGGAGAAGGCAGTTGATGCATGGATAGGTGATCCTGCTGCTCTGAAAAAGCTACAAAAACTCAGCTAACAACAATGCACTGTCAGTGAATAATAATTATCAGAAATTAAAAATATAATGGTAGATTTGTTAATCCAGTAAGTAAACAAAATAAACAGGAAGAGCAAAAACATTCCCAGAATGAAACGTAAAAGAGAATGAGTTTTAAAAAAAATGAAATTAAAATTCATGAATAAGATCTAGAAAATGTTATATCATTTTAGTAGGAATTATAGGAAAGAAAAAAGCAAAGGGAAGAAAAGGCAATCTTATTACATAAATACAAAATAATTTCCTTGAGCTGAAGTATAACAGCAGCTTTCTGAATGAAGAAAATCACTAAGTATCAAGCAGGAAAAAAAAAAAAAAACTTAAGTCTACATTTATATAGATCCTGGTGAAATTTCAGAACTTAAAGATACAGAGGAAATGTTAGAACAACAAGAGGTGAGAGGGTAGTTTCCCTATTACAGAATGAGGATTATGTCACAATCAGACTCTTCATTAGCAATCATGGATGCTAGAAATCAGTAAGACAAAATCTTTCATGTGTTAAGAAAAATACTGATTGAAACGTGTTAATTTTATTTAAAACAATTTTTAAAATTATAATGGGGCATGAGGGAAAAACTTACTCTTTTCATTTTAAACCATAGCAGCAAATATGGCCTACAAGCTTATTTGGTCTTTACATTTTTAAATAATAATAAAAAAAAATCAATATTGTGTCATGTGGAAACTATATGAAACTCGAATTTCAATGTACACAAATAAAGTTTATTTAAATATAGCCTTGTTCATTTGTGTATCATCTATGGCTGATTTAGAAGGTACAGCTTGCACAGACTAATATATTTTCTCTCTGGTCCTTTACAACAGTGGCCCCTAACTTTTTTGGCACTAGGGACTGGTTTCATGGAAGACAGGTTTTTCTATGGACTGTCTTTTTCTATGGAGTGTGGGGGATGCCAGGAAAGTTTTGTGATAAAACTGTTCCACGTCAGATCATCAGGCATTAGATTCTCATAAGAATGTACAACCTAGGTCCCTTGCATGTACAGTTCACAATAGGGTTTGAGCTCCTATGAGGATCTAATGCCATGGCTGACCTGACAGGAAGTTGAGCTCAGGCAGTAAGGCTTACCTGCTGCTCACTTCCTGTTGTGTGGTCTGGTTCCTAACAGGGGGAAGGACCAGTACTGGCCCACAGCCTGTGTGTTAGGGACCCCCAATTTACAGCACCAACCCTTGTTTTAGACCCTTTGTTGTTTAATCACATTTATGTTAATCTCCCTACCTCCCACAACCCCCTGCAAAATATGCAATCCCATGTTTTATTTCTTCAGGGTTGTCTAAATCTTACTAAGTAACATGAATAGTAATAAACACCATAGCAGGACTCAAACGGGCTAAAAGGTAATGTAATTCTAGCTGAATGAACTCCACAATCAAATATAAAGGCAAAATAGTTAATGTACAATGAGCAGTGAGGATGACCAGAGGTCATTTTCATCACCACTTTAGTTTTGGCAGGTTTTGGCCAGCTTCTTAAGTGCATCCTGTTGTATCAGCAAGGTCTTTGTGACCTGTATCTTGTGCCAACCTCCAATCTCATCCTGTGACTAAGAATGCCTAACCTCCTGGCAATGCAGCACAGTAGGAATCAGGTTTATTTTACCCAGGCCCTGTTGAAGATGGAGTGGCTCTGGTTCAAATACCTGACACTATTCTCCAGTTAACCTGTCTTTTGTTATAGGAGTGTTGGCCATGACCCTCAGGATGTGTGGGGAACAGTACCACAGCTTTCTGCCCTACACTATTCTGTAGTCCAAGAATTACAAGAAAAACAAAAATGATTAATAGGGAACAGAATATGTGAGTCAAAGGATTATTATTTCTAGGTTAAGCCAAACTAAATTGGGGTTTGATGGCCCAGATGGGTATGTAGATAAATGGACAACAACTGATTGTGAGGGAGGAAGTGAATCTGGGTCAGTTGTAGGTCTCTGAAGTGATTTTGGCTCCTGGACCCAATTTACTTCAAATGTTTTGTAACCAAACAAGGATGTCATACAATAACGCATCTCTCAATATGGCCACTGAAGAGACTCCTGTCATCTTGAAGTCAAGATCTCTCCTTAAGGGTGCACATTAGGCTGAAGTCAAACAAGTTCCTGGTGAGTCCAGGGAAATAGCTCACTCAGCTTGAAAAAAGTACAGCCCAGCAGGCTTCCTCCCTTCAGACGTTTTTCTCTTGACTAAAGCAACATGAAATGGAAAGAGAATAGCAATAACAACGACAACAAAAATAACAAATAGTTCAGGCAAATGCCTTTTGCAGATAAATTACCCAGAAAGCCAGGCTGCTTTCGTGGCTACTCTCCCCCTCAGCCCTGTTATTTCACGTCCTCACCCAAATCCATGGGGTAGGACTCTATCTTGCAGGATTCATGCTTTGTTTATTGTCCATGCCTCAGTACAATTTTGTGAGAAAGTCTAAATCCTTGAGGGAATTTTTCCTTGCTTGTTTTTATTGACTTTGGCCTTGTAGTATTTTAAAACTCATTTCCAATTATCAATGCTACCGACTTACTGAATTCTACTTCCTCCTGATTTTCCTACTTCCTCTTCTTCCCTTGAGCAGTTTTTTGCGCTTCAGGAATAAAGTTCTGACTTTTTCTCTCACCTCTTCACTCCAGTTAGCTTCCCCCTGCTGGTCTCAACTGCTAATCCAACCATTTCTCCACACTAAATTACAGAATTATCCTGAGGCAACAAAACTTTTACATGAATGTTTCTTTGCAGTTCAAAAGTATTTTAGGCACTAGGTGAATGCCTACTGAGAGTCTGTCCCAAAATGTACACAGCAGTATTCTTTGGGGCTTAATTTAAGCTATGAAAGCAAAAGATAAAGAAACATTCCTTCACCAACATGTTTTCCCCTCCTTTGCTTGGTGTTTATCAGGGCTTCAAGGTCACCTTTCGATATGGGCAGCGTTGGGCTTATTCTGTCTTCCTCTGTTAATAATAGCTCTTATGACTCCGACACCTTAGCTTGGCTGGGTCCCCCTTTAACCTTCTGTGAGCGAAAAAACAACTAGGCAGCCTTGCTCTTTTTTTTTTTTCCTAACTCTTAGATTTGCTTCTGAACCTCTGCTGAATTATATTTGAATAATTCATCCACCTCAATTTTTACTGAGTGACTAATGTGCTAATTAAAAGAGGAGTCATTTTAAGGTTGGATTGGGTGCTCATTACTAAACATCACTGTGAAATATTCATATTATATTTGGGAATTTGGGGGAAAATACAGAAAGGACAAGTATGTGTAAGCATGTTAATACCTTTTCAGAAATCATGATTAGAATCATCATTTTTTTCTGATTCTGAGAGTGTTTATGTTATAAATCCTGGGCTCTGCCATTTCTTGCTGGGTAAAAAGGCATTTAAGTAATGAATGATGCAATTTAAAACAAAAATATCAAAAAACTACATCCCTGCCTAAATTGTTCAAGTGTCTAAAGAGCAATTGGATCCAGTAAACAAGGCTATCTTGATTCCAGGAAGGTCTCTGCATTTTTTTAAACCATGTTTTATATGTAACAACGTACTTCTGAATTTTATTACACTTTATATGTATCCAGACACACACCATTGTAGAAATAACGCCATTTCTGTCTAACAAGGAGATGAAATTTTAGTGACAATTGTTTAAAGATTGCCTGTGACATTCTGCAGGCAAATAATCTTTTGACCAGAGAACTTTCCCTAAACGTCATGGTCTAAAAACTTTGAAAAGTGTATTTGAAATTTTTGTGACATATACCAACTTCTCAGCCTTGATTAGGCTTCCTATCTAAAAGTATAGTAAAACCTTGATTAACGGAAATGTTTGAAGATTAGGAGGTTCTGGCTAATTCTGTAATGAAAAAGACACCTTTTTGTTTCAGCTATCGTTAAAATTCTTTCCCAAATACATAGTTCTTCTTTCCTTAACGTGATAGGAATCAGAAATGCATTTTTCTTTGATAACTGGAAATTATGGAATCATCACTGAACATCTAGGATCACTTCAAATTCCTATAGACGTACATAATTTAAAGATGGTTACAAATATATATTTCAAGTTATGGATTTCCTAAAATCTGGGTTTATTAATCTGGCATTTCACCATTTTTTTCTTAGCACTGACTTCATATCAGTAATTGAGTTGCATTATCTACTTGATCAATATTTACCGTATACTACTTTGAAAAATTAGTAAGAGACTCATTTTCTCCTGATAAGCCAGTCCTTGTGGGCAAGACAACACATAAGGAAGCACACAAAGATGCTTTGAACATTGTAGCTGTTGGGCATTAAATGGAGTTTCATTTTAGTATTTAAAAATGTGAGAAATAGAAGTATCACTATGCAGATAGATCCTTCACACAGTAGATATAAACTGGTTAATAGTCAAATTTCTCATGGCTCAAGTTGAGGGTAGGATGTAAAATGAATGTTGTTTCATAATACCACAGTAGCTCACAGGAAGTATCCTAACATCTAGGACTTGTTTGCAGAAAGCTTCTTTTTCAACAGTAATATTTATCTGAAAGCAGTTTTCTCCTGCCCAACACCCTGAGGACCCTACATCTCTTTCCACTATAATGGAAATTAGAGATCCACACAATGCTGAACTAAATTAGACAGCAGTCAAATCAAGATTCACAGACACAGAGGAAGAGATTTTACAGGAAATACACACTTCCTTGGAAATAGTATTTAAAAATTAAAAATAATTCTGAACATAGAGTATAAACTTTGACAAATTTCCAAATGGAGAATGAGGACTTTAATGTGAATATGATTACAAAATCCTACTTATTACAAGAAAGCAAGAAATCTAAAAGCTGGGATAGCAAAAAGTAGAATGTTTTAAAATATAGGGCAGGAAAATTCAGCACTGTCAAACCAGGGTAATTAGGAGAGGGAGGGGACAGGATCAAGTGTTGACAACTACCTATTGAGTACTATGCTCCCTCCCTGTCTAGGTGACAGGATCAATTGTACCCCAAACCTCAGCATCACATAATCTACCCATGTAACAAACTTGTACATGTACCCTCTAAATATAAAATAAAAGGTGCAATTATTTAAAAAAGAAAAAGAAAAAAAAGAAATGAAGCTCTGAGTAGAGGCAGAGTCATGTCTGTAGTCTCAACTGACTAAGTATATTCCACCAATTTCCTTTGAGGATGCTTTGGATAATCTTCAGGTGGAGTGGGAAGACTGAGGCACGGTTCTGGTCTAGGTCCATGGCCTTTCTAATTGGATGATCTTCAGAAGGAATTTTGACCTTAGTTTCCCACCAAAACAAGAAAGTTAATAAAGCTACATATTGCTTGATATTGCTATTTCAGGATGAAATGAGATAAGGCACATACAAATTGATCATATGGGCAGTATTTAAACTGTATTATCTCTGAGACTCTGCTGCTGCTACACCTATGACTACATGTGTGCACACAGCACAAAGGGAACATGGAGGAGAACATGGCCTTCTCTGGCTAGGAGAGGTGGGAAGGCTTCACTGAGTAACCTTTGAGTTGGGCCTTGAGGGATGAGGACACTACTAGATTTAAAAAAAATTAGATAATTTTAAGGAGGAGAGATGTGAATGTGCATGTAAACAAACAACAACAAAAAGAAATTTAAAATGAACAAGGCATACGTGGCAGAAAAGTATTTCATATAGGGTTACCTAAGATACTTTGAAAAGAAATTTCACAAAAATTATTTCATGTAGGGAGAGAGAGAGAGAGAGAGAGAGAGAGAGATGTGTGTGTGTGTGTGTGTGTGTGTGTGTGTGTGTGTGTGTGTGTGTGTGTGTATGTCTCCAAGTCTTACTCTGTACCCAGGCTGGAGTGCACCGGCACGATCTCAGCTCACTGCAACCTTGGCCTCCCAGGTTTAACCGATCCACCTGCGTCAGCCTCCTCAGTAGCTAGGACCACAGGTGTACACCACCACACCTAGCTAATTTTTTAATTTTTTGTTGAGATGTGGTGTCTCTATATTGCTCAGGCTAGTCTTGAACTTCTGGGCTTAAGTGTTTCATTCACCTCGGCCTCCCAAAATTCTGGGATTACAGGCATGAGCCAGCATGCCTGGGCTCATTGATTTTTAATAGCAGCTTTAATAAAGTGGGTTAGCAGGTTTGTTGTTGTTGTTTTTACAAATGGTAATGTATGACTCAATTTTTTTTCAATGACAAAATATTTAATAAATAATTGATGCATCCTTCCAACCTTATATAAGTCAGTGAGGAGCAGGGACTAGTTTGTTTAAACTAGCAGAGTTGTTTAGCTGAGACTTAATTGAGAGACTTAGTTGTTTAAAGCAGAGTTCCCTCCCATGTAGCAGTTTATGATTAGAGTCAATGATGTGACCTCGTTCATCTGAGGACACTGAAGTGATCTGCCACAGAACCGTAATGAGCACCGACTCTGGATGGGTTAAAGATCAGTACAAGGTTGAGACTTTAATATCAAGAGTTCAAAGCTAAGTGCAATTGGAATAAAAACAAAGTAAGCCAGGGATCACGCCAAAGGGAACCCTGGTCAGTAGCTTCAAACATAGGCCACCGTCGAGGACTTGCTTTTGTGGGTTGGCATGTATAGGTGTCTGAAATTACCAGGCTCATTTGGAGTTCCAAGGAAGAGACTAAAGTACTTAATAGGTACCTAATGATTAGAATATATAAATAAACCTCACTAGTGAATGACTTAATAGTTTCCGAATTTCAAGAATCATATAGAACACTTGGAGATAGAAGGAATCCTAAGTATCACTCAATTCAACTCCCACATTTTACAAATGAGAAAGCTCATTTGCCAAGAAGTCAAATAATAGGAAACCTGCAATAAAACCCCAGGTCTCCTGCTTCCTAATCCAATGCTCTGTTATTTCACAGTAGGAATCATGGATTACAGTATATTTTGCTGCCTAGATTCTGCCAAAGTGTTCTCCATGCAAATACATTTCTTTTCCTTTCCTTTTACCCTTATAGTTCTAAGAATTACAGAGAGGTGAGAATCAAAATGGAGGTGAGGTGAAGAGAGTCTAGCAGAAAGAGCAAGAGATCTGGTTAAAGTTATGCAGAAATGTTTGTGCTCCAGAATCAGGTTTTTGAGAGGGAGTCTTGCTCTGTCACCAGGCTGGAGTGCAGTGGTGCAATCTAGGCTCACTTCAACCTCCACCTTCTGGGTACAAGTGATTCTCCTGCCTCAGCCTCCTGCATAACTGGGACTACAGTGTGCGTCACCATGCCCAGCTAATTTTTGTATTTTTAGTAGAGACAGGGTTTCACCATGTTGGCCAGGATAGTCTCCATAATCTCTTGACCTTGTGATCCACCCGCCTTGACCTCCCAAAGTGCTGGGATTACAGGCGTGAGCCACCACACCCAGCCCAGAATCAGGTCTTCTTTATCTTGTTTCTTTCTATTTACCTCTACTCTACATGCTTTTTTCCTAAAATTCCCATAAGTTTAGCAATTGAAATTCAACTCCTTGGCTTTGCTGTGTGCCATGGCCAAGGACACTGTTAAACAATGCTCTGTATCAGCCTAGCAGGTAAAATTATGACTCTTCAGTAATTTAGATTTAAGAAATTTACTATATAAAGTAATTCATTTATAAGATGTGGAATTTTCTCAATTCTCTTTCTGGAAGTGCTTATTCTATTGATATTTTAAGTAGACTAGAACAGATTTAAAATGTATTTGAAGAATGAGGTGTGCAAATATGAAGTGTAAACATAAATGTCTTTTAACACTTTATATTAAAGTCAATGGAGGGAAACTTGCTACTTGGAATAAAAAGATAGATACATCAATTAAACATAGGAAAGATACCAGTAACACAAGGAGAATGCAATAAAGGTAGTAAAGGAGACTCGAAGAAAACAAGGGCATTTTACCAATACCACAGTGAGAAAAGAAATATCAGAGAGAAAATAGGTCCACTAACAAATGAAGAGCATGAAATTAATGATGAGTCTAAAATGGTAGAGATAATGAACTCATTTGTAAAATTGGTCCTTAACAAGAAAAATGAAGATAGGAAGTTTCAACAATTAAGTAGTAATGAAAATCTCGCAAAAATAGCTGTTGACAAACAGGAAAGAAAAGGCCAATTCTATTTTGGGCTGGATCAAAAGAATTATTCCATGGCAATGAGGGAATTTATTATGTCCATGATAATGTACCTAAAATCTTATGCTAAATTTGTGGCAATCGTGATCAGCTTTATTCTCATATTTATAACTGAGTGGAGAGGGAAGAACTTATGGAGGTATCATTTGTCAGGTTTATGCATGTGCAGAAAGTGGTAGATATGCCTAAATGGGTAGAAGAGGAAAGGTTGCTTCTGTGCTGGGTCTACCCTCCAAGCAGTATTGGCGAGCATGGTGCTGTGCTGTTAGTAGCTGAAAATATGTCTTACAACTGTAAAACGTGCATTGATTTGAATTAAAAAGGTGTAAGTTGAAATTTTGATTGGCAATCTTAGAAAAAGGCAACAGAAAGCAAAGTAGGAAGACATCATGGTAGGTTATATCATCTGCCCTATGAATACCTCTTCCTACTCGATTATAGAAGTTATATGACTATGAAACATACTTAGAAATACAAATAGTGCTTTGTTATGGTTCCACATGAGTTTCTGACTTTACAGTGGTGCAAAATGGTACATATTCTGTGGAAATTATAGTTCAAATTTTAAAATTTGATCTTTCCCTGGATTAGTGATAAGCAGTATGATATTGCTCACTAGTCAGCCACACAATCATGAGGGTAAACAATCAATGCTTTATGCTATATCGTGGTGCCAGATGATTTTGCCCAACTGTAGGGTAATGTAAGTGTTCTAAGCATGTTTAAAGTAAGCTGAACTTTGATGTCAGTAGATTAGGTGTGTTAAGTGCATTTTTGACTTAAAATATTTTCGACTTACAATAGGTTTATCAGAATGTAACCCCATCATAAGTTGAGGAGCACCTCTAGTTGATATCCTTGCATTATCAAAGCTTCATTGCTTTTTTCTGATGTACCCACGATAAATCAGATATTAGTAATGCTTAAAAAAAGATTATGCCTTTATGGTTCTCTTTTTCAAACTTCAATACCACGCATGAGACTAGGGCCTCCCTAGTAAAGAGCAACAGAAAAAGTATAGACACTGGCAGAGCCTCCTGGCAATGTGTAGAATGCTGTGGCCCACCTCAATAGTCTTTCTCCTCCCTCCCACCTGAAATTCTTGGACTATGTTTTTTTTTTAAAGAAGTATACATATCAGATGACAATGTCAACAGGAACAGAATGTAAACTATACAGAAATTAAGCATGTTGGCCATTTTTTCTTTTCTCTCTCTCTTGTCCAGGCTGGAGTGCAGTGGTGCAATGACAGCTCACTGCAGCTTTGATATCCTAGGCTGAAGCAATTCTTCCACCTCAACCTCCTGAGTAGCTAAGACCACAGGCACACCACCACACCTGACTAATTTTGTGTTTAGTTGTTTGTAAAGAAGGTATCTCACTATACTGCCCAGGCTGGTATTGACCTGCTGGTCTCAAGTGATTCACCCATCTTGGCTTCTCAAAGGGCTGGGATTACAGTCATGAGCCACTGCATATGACCAACAATTTTTAATTGATTAAATAAGTATTAAGAGTGTGATATATGCCACATGTATTAGTCTGTTTTCAAGCTGCCGATAGAGACGTACCCAAGACTAGAGAAAAAAAGAGGTTCAATCGGACTTACAGTTCCACATGGCTGGAGAGGTTTCAGAATCATGGCGGGAGCCAAAAGGCACTTCTTATATGGCAGCAGCAAGAGAAAATGAGGAAAAAGCAAAAGCAGAACCCCCGATACACCCATAAGATCTCATGAGACTTATTAACTATCATGAGAATAACAAGGGAAAGACTGGCCCCTATGATTTAATTACCGCCTCCTAGGTCCCTCCCACAACACGAGAGATAAAATTCCAGTTGAGATTTGGGTGGGGACACAGCCAAAATATATCACCAAGGAAGACCTGAAAAGGGATGGCCGAGATTTGAGCCAGGATGTAATCGAAATGAAGAAGTCAGCCTTTCTAAGATCTGTGGAAAAGCCAACCATGCAGAGGAAACAGCAAGTAGGAACAACAAAGACCTTAAGGCAGGAATGAACTTGATGAGTCTGAGACTTTAAAGAAGAGCAATGTAGTTATATCATGCTAAGTGCAAGGGGAGAATGCCCCAAGATGACATAGGAAAGGTAGGCAGGGATAATCAGGCAGGATTTTATAAACCATAACTAGTTTGTATCATAGGCTGAGTGCAATAGAAACCACTGGAGTATTTTAAAGTAAATCACAATGCTGTTATTTTGAAAATTAGTCTCATTTTAATAAACAAGGCTGACTGCCTTCTAATTCAAGGGCAGGAAATGAATGTTTTAGATTAAAATTTAAATATATACTAAATAAAAACTTTAGATGCAAAATAAGGAATTACTGCATGTTGGAGAAACTCTGTTCCAAACACACGGTGGTATCTGAGAAGTTGGTAGAAGATTTTGGAAGGGGTTTTTGGTTTAGGACTCAATCTACAAAAATGCCTCAGCTACCCTGGGGTGGTAAGTGGGTAAGTGAGTAGCCACATGTAGGTAAAGAAGTAGATGAGTTTCAAAAGAAAAAAAAGATTAGGGACTACTGTACTAAAAACAACAGCAGCCCTCCCTTTAGGAAGAACTGATTAAGTTCTTTCTGTATTTGCCATTTTCAATGCCAGAATTCTTCCTTGCAAAAAAGCACAACAGAGAAATACCTTTTTGACTATTCCAAATAATTCTCAGGCAGGGTAATATCCACATATAATTTGAGAAGAATCAATATTCTGGAAAAATAAAATGTGGCCTGGAGCAGTAAAGTGAAAAAATAATTTTGTCTCCTGTTGAGGTGAATTTGATCCCAGATTTACCAGTGGCAAGCCCTTTTTTGGACCATCCTACAGAAGATCCTGTGGAGTCACAAGGAGTAAAACACCATTTGATAGAAGAGATACTAGCATACTGAGAATACAACTGGCTGGGATGCCAAAAGAATGCATATATGAAATATACTAACGAGATAAGTAAAAAAAGAATCAGAAACAGAAGAACCAGGCTATTCACAACCAGAAAACTACAGAGACACTTAGATAAAGTAGAGAAAACAAGGAAGTGTAAAAAGAAAGAGGGGGAAAAAACAGAAAAAAGAAAAATGTATACAGTTTTGATGACAGAAGATAAAACACACCCCTCTAGTGTCTTTGTGCTTGAACTCTGCTTTAGAACAAACATATTCCAAGTATAATGCATGCTTCTGCGGACTGAGTTAAAAGGCTGTTGCCACAGGTATTCAGAAGTGTCTGACTATGAAACTACAACACCCTGAAAGGAAAGGAGTATTTAGTGCTCACATAGATTTTGCTTTTTCAGGAAACAGCAATCAGTCTGTGTATGTAATTTGGAGAGTAATGTAAATTCAGATAGGGCTTGTTTATAATTGGGTACTAATGTGGGAGTATTGTGCTAATGAAAGAGTCAAGAGGGAGCCAGAGGCTGCTTTAATGGATGGTTTGTAGTAGTATTAATAGTAATTGTAAGACACAGCAAATTTGCCTAACATGTAAGCCATTGGTTGGTTTCTAAAAGCTTATTTTTCTACGGCATCTTTTTAAGCATGGTACACTGCTGGTGAATTGGCCTAGGTTTAGTAGGGGGATGGATTCATGAGGTGGTTATTTCCTTCTAAGAGTAGAATGTCTCAAGAAACAGGTGCCCTAGGTGATGCCAAATATCACTACACAGAGCAGTAACAGCAGAGGGTAATTGCCTGTGTAAATGAGAGGCAGTGGAGAGATGGTAACCCTGGGGCTGCATTACTAAGGCAGTTTTTATGCACATAAGGGTCACTGTTTCTTGCTCTCTGCCTTGCCCTTGGCCAGAAGTTTGGAGCCCTGATCTTGGAAAAAAAAAAAAAATGGAATGAAAGTTGGAATTCAGTAAAGGTAGGCGATGCAGTGTAATAAAGAAAGCACAGAATTGGAGTTATAAATACTTGTGCTGGAATTCTAGCTCTGCTATGGACTAGCTCTTGCCTGTGCGAATAAAACACTCTGAGCTTCAGCAATAATACAGGGATAAAAATACACATCTCCTAATATTATAAAGTTTAAATATATTAATATGTAAAGCACTCAGCTTCAGTTCCTAGCTCATAAGATCAAACTATTATTTTTATTATCAACACTTCTGAAGGTTTTAGATGTTTCACTTTAAAATCTAAAGTGTACTTACCAACGTATATGAATCTAAAAAACAAAGTTGAATAAAAAAGAGCAAGATATAAATGACTGTAATAAAAAGCATGATAAAATGTTTATAGAGACTGGAAAAAAAAATCCCAAAATACTAGCATGTATTTTTTTTTAGAGACTAGAGAAATAAATGGGGATGATAAATCCCAAATTCAGGACAGTGTTTGCTTCCACAGGGAGATAAAAGAAGGTGAGAGGCTATATAAAGTTCATCAGAGAAGTACATGTGATGGGGTGAGGCTTCCATGGTCTATGAAATGTGTCATTTCTTAAGCTGAGTTGCGAGTATACAGGTATACAGTATTTATTATCTCTTCACAGGTCAGGTAAATTTTAAATTAATTTATTCAATTTTTTACTTCCACTTCCTCCATGTTGTACAAAACAGAAAAATTAATACAGCACTAATATACAGTTTGCTAATATTTAATAATTTATAGATACTTGTGTGTACATTATCTCATGGGACCTATAATCATCAACACATTTATGCTGGGTAGCATAGTAGGAAAAAAACCCAACACAGCTTTAGGTTTTTTCTAAAAGCTTGGGTTTGGTGACTGAAGCCATGTGATCAGTCAATGTCCTTGTTCTTAATGATATTCGCTTGTTAATCTTTAAAACAACAATAATGTTTACTTCATAGGGAGATGGTGATGGTTGCATAAAATAGCCCATTTATCAGCATATAGAAGGCTCTTAACTAATATAAGCTCATCTCATACGTAGCTTGCAGGATCCCATGAAGACACTATGCTATGCTGCAGTTGTCTTTATGGGTAAATGAATTTTGGAGTATTTTCATATGACAAGAGGCTGCAGAATATAGTCTTTTTAAAAATCATTGGAGCAGAGGTCCTGTGGCACTAAAAAATCTAGAGGGGAAAAAGGAAGTGGAGATTCAAGGATGGGCTAGAGTATCATTACTAACATCATTTAGAAAGACTCAAACTATTATTTTGCTTATGTGACATTCATGTTCTATCACCAACAGAGTCAGGAATAGAGAAGTATTAAATGTAATTAAATTAACAGATAAAATAAAAATCACACGAGAAAATACGGTAGCAACTCTAATTCGGAAACACAGGATTAATTTCCTTTAATCTGAGAAACCTTCCTAACTCAACAGGATGCTAGCACCAGAGAACCTAACATAATAGACATAAACTTTCTTCCACTTGAGCCATTTCCCCATATCTTTCTCCATCTCTCTCTCCCTTTCTCTCTCATTCCAAGAGCTTAAGAATTTAGCTGTTTTTAATCCTGGACAAAGAAACACACTGGATAAGAAATCATTTGAACCTGAAATACTATAACAATTATTAGATAATCTCTATGCTAATTAAAGTATAACCGGCTGGGTGTGGTGGCTCACGCCTATAATCCTAGCACTTCGGGAGGCTGAGGTGGGTGGATCACCTGAGGTCAGGAGTTCAAGACCAGCCTGGCTATCATGATGAAATCCCACCTTTAAAAAATAAAAATAAAAATAAAGTATAACCTACAAAAAAAGGCAAAAGAAAAGTAAAGGTAAAACCATGAGTCAGAATCTGGTTCATAAAACAGGTGACCTTTAGCTATGCCTCATTGGCATTTTCTCCTCACCAAATATGACCACTTATATAAGAAACCATGAAATTACATACTTGTTATAGTTAGTTTTGCTCTTTGCAAATGGAACTGCTCAAACTAGAAATTAGAATAATGTTTTGTATCTTAAGTGCATGCTTTTTAAAAGAACCTAAAAGTATGTTAAAATTTTACTGCCGAGATATGACAATGAGAATAGAGAATTTAAACATACATACGCATGCGCACATATACAAATATACGTATCTTTTCCGCTAAGCTTCTTTTACAGAAAGTAAAAAGAAACTGGTATGTTGACTTTTTGCCCTCCTAATTAGAGTGATGCTGCAGACACCCCAACAAAGGGCACCTTCCTTCTATGTTTTCATCTGTGAGGCTTCAATGTTTGTGAAAGTTAGAGCGAAAGATAGTAACAGTGCATTTTCTTTTTAACTGGTCTTTTAATTGAATATATTTTTTTCTAAAAATGTTTCTGGGTTCTCCAAATCTCCATTTGAGTATCATTAGAATGACACTGTATGTTCTTCCAACAATCCATGTTTTGACTTCTGGTTTCCAGTCTGGTTTATAAGAAGATTAGAAGTTTCCATTCCAGTTTAACAAGAAAAAAAAAAAAAAACCAACAACAACATTTCTTCTTGGATCTATCAAAGAAATGATATTACTCAACAAACTGTTGGCCCCAAAATTGGAGAGCAGCAGGCAGATTCAGAGAATCATAACCTCCCAGAACAGACAGCTATGAGCAGAAACCTCATCAGGAGCCAGTCCTAGAGTAGGACAACCTGAACTCTAATTTACAAATTGGTGGAGGCTCAGAGAGGACACATCTGAAAGTTAAAAATTCCAGGGGTGCCCAGTCACCAGGGAGCTCCCACATTTTTATGAGTGTCACCTCCAGGAGTTCTACCAGGTTCTCACAGAGAGTATCAAAAAATCCTCTCTTGCTTCCAGGAGAAGGAAGGGAAAATGAACCATTTAAAAATATGTATAGAGTATTTTGTTCTTAACAGGGCCTATCCTCAGGAGAAACTATTTTACCTAGCCTAACCTGACTAGAGGAAGGGAAATAGCCAACTGTAGCCTTCTCTATCCATTCTATCCCACATGCTGCAGGGAAAAACTGAGAAGCATTGATAAAGTTCATCATTCAGGAGCACAAATTAACCAACAGATGGAAACCTAATCATAGATTTATAGAATATGTCCCTTCCTCTTACATTGCTAAAGGCCTGTTTACCAGAGTTTCTTTTACCCGGCACATTATATCACCTTTCAACAAAAAATTTACAAGCCACTAAAGCAAAAACACAGTTTTAAGTGATTGAACAAACATCAGAACCAAAGTCAGATATGGCAATAATGTTGGAATTATCAGACCAGGAATTAAAACAAATTATGATTACTATGCTAAGGACTTTAATGGAAAAAGTAGGCAATATGTAAAATAGATGGATAATTTCAGCAGAAATGGAAAATCTAAGAAATATGTTTTTAAATGATCAAAAAGACATTGAACAGAATTAAGCCATTATAACAGAAATGAAGAATACATTTGATGGACTCATTTGTAAAATGGACACAGCTAAGGAAAGACTCTCTGAGCCTCAGGATATAATCACAGAAACCTCCAAACCTGAAAAGCAGAGAGAACAAAGACTAAAAAATAAAAATAAAACAAGACCACAATACAATATCCAAGAAATAAGGACAGCTACAAAAGGTGTAACATACACATAACAGAAATACTAGAAGAAGAAAGAGAAAGGGACAAAAGCAGTATTTGAAACAGTAACAACTGAAGATTTCCCTGAAATTAATGCCAGACACCAAAGCACAGGTCCAGAAAGCTCAGAGAACACCAAGCAGAATAAATGCCCCAAACAACACCTATGCCTAGGACTATCATATTCAAATTTCAGAAAATATATATATATTGAGGAAGCCAGAGGGAAAAATATCCTACCTAAAAAGAGAAAAATAAGGATTAGAGCCAACTTCTCTGAAGTTATGTAGGTAGAAGGAGTGACGTGAAATATTTAAAATGTTGAGAGAAAAAAAAAAACACCAAACTAAAATCCTGCACTCAGCAAAATTATCTTTTAAAATTGAAGGAGAAATTAAGACTTTTTCAGACAAAAATTAAGGTAATTTGTTACCAATAGACAGACTTTGTAAGAAATGTTAAAGTTTTTCAGAGATAAGGAAAATAATATAAGCCAAATTCAGATCTACATAAAGAAATGAAGATCATTGGATAATGCATAAAAACTTATTTTTAATTGATCTAACAGATAAATTCAAAATAATAGCAACAATGTATGTATATGTATATATGTATCGTATATATGTATAAATATATACAAGGGGTTTTTCCAAAGATTTCATCAAAAATGTTTATTATCAAAATGCATTTCAAAATTGTTTGCACTAAAATAAACTCATTTTAACTTGTTATAGCATGTCTGAACAGGATCTACTTAAAGGCACTGAGAAAAAAATACATAATTTGATAAACTGAAGCAAGAACAATCATCAAATTTATGGTGAAGCTTGGGTGAAAGAAATGGTGAAATCATTGATCCTTTAATGCAAAGCTTATGAGACCAGTCCCCCAAATAAATCAGCAGTTTACAAATGGATAATGCATTTTAAGAAGGCACAGCAATTTGGAAGATGAAGCTTGCAGCAGCAGATCATCCCAGTTTTCCAGGAAAAAAAATAATCTTTTTCATGCTATCATTGAAGTGAATTGATGATTAACAGCAGAAACAAGAGCCAACACTACAAATATCTTGATTGGTTCAACTCTAAAAAATTAAATTTGAGCAAACTTTCCACTCAGTGAATCCCAAAACTACTGTGCCCATATCTGCTGTAGGAAAAAAAGAGCTTTCAATGAAAATTTTTAACAAGTGGGATCAAGATCCTGCAACATTTCTTCAAAGAATCACAACAGGAGATAAAGTGTGTTTTTTTCAGTACAATCCTGATGACAAACACAATCAAAGTAAGGGCTACCGAGAGGTAAAAGTGGTTCAGTCAAAGCAAAAGAAAACCAGTCAAGAGCAAAGGTCATGACAACAAATGTTGGGGGATGTTCAAGACATTTTGTTTGCTGACTCTCTGGAGGGCCCCAAAAGTTATAACACCTACTTATTATAAGAGTATTTTGAGAAAGTTAGCAAAAGCTTTGGCATACAAATGCCCCCAAAATTTTACCAGACAGGTTTTCTCCACCATGACAATGCTATTGGTCATTCCTCTCATCAGATGAGGACATTTTGTGAGTTTCTGTGGGAATTCATTGGCATTCACCATACATTTCTGACTGGGCTCCTTCTGACTTTTTGTTCTCTAATCTTAAAAAAAATCTTTAAAGGACACTCAGTTTTTTCTTCAGTTAATAAGGTACAAAGGATTGCATTGATCTGGTTAAATCCCCAGGATGCTCAGTTCTTTCAGGATGAACTAAATGGCTGGTATCATCAGTTATGAAAGTGTCTTCAGCTTAATGGAGTTTTTGTTGAGAAATAACATTTTTTAATATTTTAGTTCCATTTTCCACAAAGTTTTTGAAGTCCCCATGTGTATTTGTATGATTATGTACAAGTGAAATGAATGACAGCAATATACAAATAACAAGAGGGAGAAATTAATTTTTTTTATTACAAGGTACTTGCACTAATTGTGAAGTGAGATAGTGTTAGTTGAAAATGAACTTGAATTACCTGTAAATGTATTTTAAAAACTCTAGGTAAATCACTAAAAATGTTTAAAAAGTATAATTGATACACTAAGAGGATAAATGGAATAATGCATACTGCTCAAACTACAAAAGGCAGAAAAAGTACAAGAATAGTAACAAAGAGGGGCAACAAATAGAATAGAGTAACAAATATTATACATATTAATTCAATGGTATCAAAATAATTTTAAACATTAATGGTATATATATACCAATTAAAAAACAGATTGTTAGTCAATCAGAAAACAAACTGACCAGGCATGGTGGCTCATGCCTGTAATTCCAGCACTTCTGGAGGCTAAGGCAGGAGGATTGCTTGTGCCCAGGAGTTCAAGACCAGCCTGGGCAACATAGTGAGATCCTGTCTCTACAAAAATGAATTTAAAATTAGCCAGGCATGGTTGCACATCCCTGTGGTCTCAGCTTCTTGGAAGGCTGAGGTGGGAGGATCACTTGAACCTGGGAGACTGAGGTGGCAGTGAGCTCTGAGTGTGTCACTGCACTCCAGCTTGGGCAACAAAGCAAGATCCTGTATCAGGAAAAAAAAAAAAAAAAAAGAAACTCACTTTGAATATAAAGATACATATAGATTACAAGTAAAGGGACAGAGAAAGATATACCATGCTAACACTAATCAAAAGTGAAAGTAGCTGTATTAATTTCAGACAGAAGGAACTTCAGAGCAAAGAATGTTATCAAGAATAAAGGGAGGCATTATGTAATAATAAAGAGGTTAATAACTGAAAAAGACATAACAATCCATAACATGTATGTGCTTAACAACAGGGTATCAAAATACATTCGGCAAAATAGAACTGCAAAGAAAAATGAATAAACTTACTATTATAACTGACGACTTTAACAGCCTTCTATCAGAAATGAACAGATCCAGCAGTAAGAAAATTAGCAAGGACATAGTTGAACTCAACAGTACCATCAATCAACTGAATATAATTGACATCCACAGACTACTTCATCCAACAGTAAAATACACATTCTTCTCAAGCTTATATGAAACATTCATCAAGATAGATCACATTCTGGACCATAAAACACACCTGAACAAATTTAATAGGATAGAAATCATACATTTTCAGCTTTCAGACCACAAGGGAATGAATCAAACTAAACATCAATAAGAGACAGATAGCTGAAAAAGCTTAAAATACTTGAGATTTAATACACTTCTAAATAATATGGGTCAATAATGAAATAAAGAAAAATATAAAATTACAAAATAAAAATAGAAATTCAATTTGTCAAAATTTGAGGGATTCAAGAAAGCAATGCTTAGAGGAAAATATATGGCATTGAATACATATTTCAGAAAAGAGAACGATCTAAAAATTTATCATTTAAGTTTCCACCGTAGGGAATTAGAAAAAAAATCAAAGCAGAAGAAAAGAAATAATAAAAATTAGAGCAGAAATTATTGAAATTGAAAACAGAAAATCAACAAAGAAAATTTTTAAAAAAAGCTAGTTCTTTGAAAAGAACAGCAAAATCAGTAAGTCTTTAGCCAAGCTAAGGGAAAAAAAAAAGAAACACAAAGAGCTAATATGATAAATGAAAGACTGGATTATAGATCCCCAATGAAAGAATACTGAAGAGAAATAATAAATAACATTATGCCTACAAATTTGATTACTTAAATGAAATGGACCAATTATTTGAGAGATACAATCTATCAAAACTCACCCAAAAAGAAATAGATAATATGAATAGGCCTGTATCTATTTCAGAAATTGAACAAATAACTTCCCAAAACAGGAAGCACCAGGCCCAGATTAATTCACTGACAAAATTTCCCAATTATATAAAAGAGATTATACAAATTCTCTACAATTTCTTCCAAAAGACAGAAGAGAGGAAATACTCCCTAACTCATTCTTTGAGGCCAGCATCACCTTAATAACTGAAACATACAAAGACATTACCAAAACAAAAAACAAAAAAACAGATCAATATCTCTCATGAACATAGATGCAAAAATACTCAACAAAATATTAGCAAATCTAATCCAACCATACATTAAAAAATGTATTTATCACAACCAACGGAGATTTATCCCAGGCATAAAACATTATTTAATATTCAAAAATTAATATAATCCATCACAGCCAAAGGCTTAAAAAATTACATAATATCAATAGGCATAGAAAAAGTACCTAATAAAATCTAACATTCTTTATGATAAAAACTCGGCAAACTAGGAATAGAGGGGGAACACTTCCCCAACTTGACAAAGAATCTCTGCTAAAAAAAAAAAATCCTAGAGCTAACATCATACTTTATATTGAGAAACAAAAGCTTTCCCACTAAGATCAGAAGCAAGGGAAAATCCCTTCTCACCACACCTCTTTGATATTGTACTGGAATTCTTAGCTTATGCAGTAAGACAAGAAAGGGAAATAAAATGTATACAGATTGAAAAGAAAAATAAAACTTTTTGTTTATAGAAGACATGATTGTCTATGTAGAAAATCTGAAACAGTCAAGAATGAAACTACTGGAACTGATGGAAATAATAGCAAACTTTGGGAAATAAGGTTAGTATATAAAAAGTCAACCACTTTCTTATATACCAACAATGAACATGTGGAATTTTTAATTAAAAACACATTATAATTTATATTATCACCTTCCTCAAAATGAAATACTTCAGCATAAAACAAAATATACAGATCTATATGAGAAAAACTTCAAAACTCTGATAAAATATTTCAAAATTCAAATAAAACTAAATAAATGGAGGGAGTTCATGTATCAGAATAATCAATATTGTCAAGATGGCAGTTTTTTCCAAGTTGATTTATAAATTCAACACAATCCCAAGACACCAGCAAATTATTTTTTGGATATCAACAAACTTATTCTATAGACTTTTTTGGAAAGAGCCAGAATAGCCAGAATGAGATCAGAGGACTGACATCACCCCATGAAAGAACAGACAAATAAATTAATGGAACAGAATAGAAAGCCCACAGATAGGTCCACAAATCCCCAATATAGTCAACTGATAAATGGTTCTGGAAAAATAACATCCACATGCAAAAAAATGAATCTATACACAAACTTTACACCCTTTACAAAAGTTTACTCAAAGGGAATCATAAATCTAACTATAAAATACAAAACCATAAAATTCCTAAAAGATAATATGAGATAAATGAAATGACCTTGGGCATGGTGATGGCATATAACACCAGAAAAGCACAATCTGTTAAAGAAATCATTGATAAGCTGAACTTTATTAAAGACTTTGCTCTGTGAAAGACAACATCAAAAGAATAGAGAAGCCACAGACTAGGAGAAAATATTTACAAAGACACATCTGTTAAAGGACAGTTGTAAAAACATTTTTTATTTGTCCAAAATATGCAAAGAATTCTTAAAATGAAAATAAAAACACCAAAATGGACAAAAGGCTTGAACAAATGCCTATGTTTTGACACATGAGTTTTGTCAAAACTCAAAGAATGTATACTACCAAGAGTAAACCCCATGTAAACTATAGACTTTGGGTGATGAAAATGTGCCAATGTGTTCAGCGTTTATAATACAAGTACCACTCTGGTGTGGAATGTTGATAGGGGGAGAAGTTGTCCATACATGGGGACAAGTAGCATATGGGAATTTTCTGTATTTTCCAATCAATTTTGCTGTGAACCTAAAGTTACTATAAAAATGTTATTAATAACAGTAATAAAAGTAGGAACAAATTCACGTTTTCTTTCTTACTGCTTACCTAACTATAGGCAATATTTCACAGATAAAATTAGGACAGTAATTCTATGCCAATTGATGTTTACAAGTATTTTATTTTTCTTTGAAATCTAGTATCAAAGCAAACTCCTCAGTGACCACTGAATCACTAGTCTAAGAATGCTATTTATTATATGTGGTAGTAGAACCTCAGCACTACTATTTTTAGTAGTTCGGTAAATCAAGTATAGTCAAAGAGAATCTGACAGAAGGACAATATAATTATGAAGCGACTATCATACTTTCATACCATTGCTTCAACCTCAAGATTGCCTGGTATTTGAAATCCTTCAGCAGGGGAAAAGTTCTAGATTGCTCATTTCTTGCTATTCTTGATTCAATATTAGAGCTTCTTACATCGTGTCAACTTTCAAGTAATAAGAAATATTTACATTTACAAAAGCAAAAATCATTCACCCTGCCCTAGGTTAATTTGTTAACAAAATGAACTTTTAAAAAAGCCCCTATAAGAAACTAAGAAATGCAAATGTTTTGGCTTAGTATGGGGAAAGCATCACCCTCTAGATCTCTGCATGAGGTTGGTTCAACCCAATATTGAAAAATACGTATTTATGTTTTTCCCAATGACCTTGAAATAGCAGAAAATACTACCAGCTTGGTAACATTACTGTTTACAACTCACCACACTGGGAACCACAGGGATTTACAGGGTCAGGATGACAGGCATGCCATGTATTGCATCATGTTTGAAATGTGATTTGGCATATCACACACATGGCTGGCATATTCATGTTGAAATATTCACCTCTGTTATTTCTGTCAAGCATGGGAAGTACAGGCAATATGACTCTCTGATATAGATATTAAAAGAGCCTTCCTTTTCTAGCCACTCTGCTGGATGACCATGAACTCATGCCTCTAGAATGTAGTAACTTTGAAACCTTCAGCGATTCTGTGTTACGGCCTAATGTACTCATAGCCTGTCCATTTGTTAAAACCAGTGGCCATGTTTAGTAATGAGCAGAAGCATAAGTCCAATTTTCAGCCACCTATGTGGTAAGATTTAAACAGTTTATATCTTAGCTTATTATCTCCCAAATCTATTCACCCCTACAATACATTACAGTTTTATAGCCTGGCTTCTAAATTCTTCAGATTACCTTGTTTGGGTAATGTAACTTCATAGAGCCCTCAGAAGATAGCGTACAGGTCAGGTAGATTACCAGTTAGAGAGAAAGAGAACATACTGGGGGATAAAGTGTGGTTCTGGAAGGCTGTCCCAATAGGGGTATCTCCATAATAAGCCTGAATGTTCTAGACTGAGTAAAGTAAAGTGAAGCTGCTAAAAGGGAGTGGAGAAATGATCAAAATACATTTTGCTTCTTTTATAATCATACTGGTTTTTCCAACCGGCCACTTTGTATACTGACATTTCAAGATTTCTGCAGGTTGTTGATTTTTAAAGCACTAAGTCTTAAACTTTTGGAATTGAAGGAGAAAACTTATCTTCTCTCACAGCAGTGGTAATTCATGGAAGTTCTTAAAAAGACAGTGAGAAGTTAAGTGTTTATAAATGCCTGTACTTAGCTGCTACTTTTCCTAACAAAAACACTTTCAGAGGCTCCCTGTTTCTTACGACAATCAGTTGGAATTCCTTTCTGGGCTTTCGGACATTCATAATCTGGTTCTGAATAGATTTTCCCCATCCCAGGTCTTTCCTCCTTGTATTCACACAATTATGCTCAGTGTCTGCAACTTTGAAAATACATTTATGTTACCATTTATCCACCAACTTTAAGAACTAGCTTAAGACACACCTCCATAAAGCCTCCCATATCTATAAAATTTTCCACAAATTTATGTAGCATTTAATCTGATCAAATAATCCAGCCTAAAATTATAGTGGCTAACAATATAGGCTCTACAAATATGGAAAAATGCTACAACTGGTGAATCTAAATGATGTTATATTGGTGTTTATTATGTTATTCTTAGCACTTTTCTGTAGAGTTTAATTTTTTTCAAAAATTTGGGAAGGAGGCTTAAGTCAGGCAGCCTATTTTCAAATGCTAGTGCTGAAATCCACCCTGATGTTTCCTTGAGCGAGCTCGCTCTCTCAGTTCTTCTGTAAAATGACAATTATGGTGCCTACACCAAAAGGTTGTTATGATAATCAAATGAGATAAGAGCTATTAAAAGTTTAGTACAGAATCTGAAAAATAAGTTAATAGCTATAATTGTCACTGTAACACAATATAACAGTGATTAATAATTCACTCTCTGCAGGCACATGACTATTTTAATGTCCCGACTCTACCACTCTTTAGCTATGTGACTGTGCATAAATGCTAAACTACTCTGAGCCTTGGTTGCTCTTTTTCTAAATTGTTAATACTTTGTATGGGGGGAGGACTTTTTTGATGAGTATTAAAAAGTTAACATTTAAAGGATTTAGCACAGTGTCTGGAAGATGAGCAATAAAAATTTGTTATTTCTATTGATCCTGTAATAGTTCTTAAGAGTAGTATTTAAAACGGTTTTATCTTAACAAACTCTAAATTCCTTTAACTACTTTACTGAGGCATGATTGACATACAAAAAGCTGTATATACTTGATATATACAACTTGTTGAACAAATTAAATTTCTTAAAAATCTATGTATTTAAATCTGACATATCATTAAGTAAAAAGCAGAACATTTAACAGTTATTTGATATGTATTACTTGCCTCACAACCTGACTGAACTCATTTCTCCTACCTTAAAGAATAAAGCTAGAAAGCATCAAATTTTCACATTGTAGAAAGTCAAAGCTAGGTGAAGGTGAGAAACCTCTTTTTTTAATTGGCATAATGAGCAGCTTGCTCATAGATTATGTTCTTAAATATTTATTGCAGTGAATTGAACAATTTAAAAAGAAATAATGTATTAACATTCTTTTAAATGGTGAGGAGAGAGGATCAGAATAATACCCAGTCTGGGGGGCAGGAAGATAACAACGATATCCATGTAGCAGGAATAGCAAGTAGTTTTATTCTGTGTGCCAACCATGATGGGAGGCTGCTGCCTGCTTTTAGTGCTGAGAGAGATTTGGGACTCATTAAGAAATGAGTGCTCATACTCATGAGTATTAATTAATATAATGTTATCTGCTGGAACAGAAACTTTGAACTTTCAGTGGCTTAACACAATTGAAGATTATTTATTGCCATTACAATGTCCTAAAATGGGTGTTCCTGATTGATGGGGGGGAGGAGCATAGGCCACTCACTGCTCCATGAAGTCACCAAAGGACCCAGATAGAATGAAGGTTTATACATCTTCAATATGTATCTTTTGTGCTTTCAGTATAAGAATTATAAATTGGAAAAATCTGGAGTGCCTAAAAGCACTATGACCTCTGAGGTTTATTTCATTTGTATTTATTATTTTGAGAGGGAGTCTCACTCTGTTCACCCAGGCTGGAGTGCAGTGGCAAAATTTCAGCTCGCTGCAACCTCTGCTTCCCGGTTTCAAGCAATTATCTTGCCTCAGCCTCCAGAGCAGCTGGGATTACAGGCACGCACTGCCAGGCCTGGCTAATTTTTGTATTTTTAGTAGAGACAAGGTTTCACCATGTTGGGCAGGCTGGTCTCCAACTCCTGACCTCAAGTGATCTGCCTACCTTGGCCTCCCAAAGTACTGGGCAGGCGTGAGCCACCATGCCCAGTCTCTTTTTGTTAGAGATGAGGTCTCGTTCTGTCACCCAGGCTGGAGTGTAGTGGCTCAATCATAGCTCACTGCAGTGTTGAACTCCCTAGCTCAAGTAATCCTCCTGCCTCAGCCTCCTGCGGATCTGTGACTACAGATGTGCACTACCATGCCTGGCTGGTCTCTCAGATCTTGACTGAAGTAGATACACTTTGAGAAGATTAGTGACAGAGGAGTGTCTTTTGCTTAGAGTATCTTTGGGTCTGTAAAGTTGAAAACTAGAAAGGAATATGAATACAAGTGGCAAAAAAAAAAATAATTAAAAATAATACTTCTAAGCCTTAGTTTTAGGCCCAAAAGACAGAAAACTATTAAGGTCATATTCCCTTCTAGATTATGAAACTCAATGGAAAGTGGGGAGAAATGCCAGATATAGGTGATGGGGAGGAAGGCAGCAAATCACACTGCCATGTGTGTACCTATGCAACAATCTTCCATGTTCTTCACATGTACCCCCAAACCTAAAATGCAATAAAAAATAAAAAATAAAACAAAAAAAAAAAAAAAAAAAAAAAAAAAGTATGAAGGTGGTACTGGTATAAAACTTCACTGTTTTGTTGTTTCTCTTAGGTAACTTTATTGTAATGTCCAGTGCAGAAGATTCTGTGCCCTGAGTGGAAGGCTCATAAATCAGCTTTAAATAAAGTCTCACTTTATTTGCATAGTTGAGAAATAAATTACCTATTTTTAGTTCTTATAACATCACAAGCACTGGACAACTTCTAGTCCCTCTGGAAAATCCACATAGCATAATAAAAGCTTATTGTTAAGGGAACCATTTTCATCCTTTTCAGGCCAATGAAACAGACGTTTCCTGTACTTGGAAACGCTGGGAAAGTAGCTCTCATGCTTCTGTCTACCCAGCTCACTTGCTCCTCTTAAAGGAAAAGACATTGCTTGTCTGACAAATGAGATTAGGAACATGCAGAAATATAGCTAGTCTTAAGTTTGGGCCTCTTGTTTAGAATAATCCAATCCATTCTTAGGGTTCCCAACCTTGAGGAACAAATGGGGTATAGGTAGGATGGCCTGTGGTTCTCACTGTGACTTGTAAGTCATTTAATTCCGAGTAAAATGTGCTATAGGGAAGCCCTAGTAGTGTTTTTTTTTGTTGTTTTTTTTTTTTTTTTTTTTTTTGAGACAGAGTCCATCACCCAGGCTGGAGTGCAGTGGCACAATCTTGGTTCACTGCAACCTCTGCCACCCGGGTTTAAGCAATTCTACTGCTTCAGCCTCCTGAGTAGCTGATATTACAGGTGCCTGGTACCATGCTCAGCTAATTTTTGTGTTTTTAGTAGAGGTGGGGTTTTATCATGTTGGCCAGGCTGGTCTGGAACTCTTGACATTGTGATCCACCCGCCTTGGCCTCCCAAAGTGCTGGGATTATAGGCATGAGCCACCATGCCTGGCCTATAGTCATATTTTTAATCTACCCTTTTGAATTCAACTCTATCGTCAGTAAAACCTGTATTTTGATATGTATTTTCCCAACTCTTGTGCATATTTCTCAACTGGTTCTTAATCATAAAGGGAGAGGTTGCCATTTATTGGCCCTCAATTCCAGCAGTTACCAAGATTGCTATTTCTTCCCCAAATCATTTCTAGCTTATTCTATTGCCTTTATGGCTCTAAATAATAATAATAATTCTAACGTCTGCAGCAATTTTATTATTATTCTCACAGAGTCTTTGAAAAATGTAAAGGAAATAGGCGGGAAAGCAGAGTGTTGAATATTTCATGTTGGTGAGATCTAGCAGCTTGATTTCCCTGTAGACCTACTTTCTTTTAAATCTGCAATATTAGTATTAGCAAAGTAGAGGTGACAAGGAGATATATTCAAATGCAGAAAGCCATGGTCTCTTCAGTGAACATTCCCGAGTAGTTTCATCTTCTACCTCTTCCTCATACCAAACCAAAGAGGATTAGATGAAGTATATATTTTTAAGTTAAATTGTTGGCCTCTAGAATGTAACTTGACTCTTGGGCCTATTTTATCAGGGCCATAAGCATTGATGAAATGTAAGAAATAGTAATAAGGCCATAAGGCTGAATGAGGATCTGCTACAAACAGTCAACTTGTTTTACACCTCAACAATGATCAATTTTGATTGGTAAACTACTTATAGTGGAGGTGGAACAAGATGGCTAAATAGAAGCCTCCAGCAGTCATCCTCCCTGCAATCCCTCACAGGAACACCAGATTGAAAAACTATCCACACAAGAAATTACCTACATAAGAACCAAAAATTAAGTCAGCAATCATAGTGCCTGGTTTTGACATCATATCAGCAAAGAGGCACTGAAGACAAAACAAAAGAGTCTTGAATTCTTACACCACCCCTCCCTCATCCTGTGGCAGCAGCCATGTGGCAGGGAGAAAGAATGTGTGTTGGGGGAGGGACACTGAAGTCACTGTGTGACTTTGCATTGGAACCCAGTGCTGCCCTGTAATAGCAGATAGCAATGCAGGGCAGAATTCAGCCAGTGCCTGTGGAGGGAGCAGTTAGATCATACCTAGCCAGAGAGGAATCATCCATCCCAGCAGTAGGAACCTTAGTTCTGGCTAGCCCACCACTGCAGGCTAAAGGGCTCTGTGTTTTTAAACGCATATGAAAGCCAGTCTATGCCATAAGGACTGCGGTTCCTGGGCAAGTTCTGGTGCTGTGCTGGGCTTCGAGCTAGTGGGCTTGGGATACATGCAACCCAGTGAGACATTAGCTGTGATGGCCAAGGGAGTGCTTATATGGCTTCACTCCAAACCCCAGGCAAAGCAGCTCACAGCACCAAGAGAAACTATTTGCTTGTGGAAAGGAGAGGGAAGAGTAAAGAGGACTTTGTATTACAAATTGAATACAGTTTAGCCACAGTGAAACAAAACACCAAGTCAAGTCCTAAAACCCCCATTCCAGAATCTAGCTCACGGATGACGTTTATAGACCCATCTGGCCCAGAAGAGAACCCACTATGCTGAAGGGAAGGACCTACTCCTGGCAGGATTTATTACTTCCGACTAAAGAGTTCTTGGGCCTTGAATAAAGTTCCCACATCAGTGGGAAGTAGGCAATAATTATCATAGTTCTTGGATGACACCCAGTATTATGCTGGTTTCACATATAACCCAACACAATCCCAGTGGTAGTAGCCATACACATGCTTGAATCGCCTCTGCCCCCAACTCCAGGCAGCTCAGCATGGAAAGAGAGACTCTGTATGTTTAGGGAAAAGTAAAAGAAGAGAGCACAAGACTCTGCTTGGTAATCCAGGGAATTTTCTCAGATCTTCCCCAAGACCACCAACATGCTACCTCTCTGTAAGTTTGCAAGAACCACAGCATTACTAGGCTGGCGGGGGGGGGGGGGCTCCTAATAGAGATGTGGCTACAGTGACCAAAGACTTAGATCGTAACATTCAACTCTCTTTGAACACTTGGAAAGCCTTCTCAAGAAGGATGTGTCCAAACAAGCCTAGACAGCAAAGATTAGAAAAATATTTGTTTCTTCAATGTGCAGGCATTGACAATACCTACTACCATCAAGACCATCCAGGAAAACATGACCTCACCAAATGAATTAAATAAGGCAACAGTGACCAATACCAGAATAACAGAGATACATGATCTTTCAGACAGAATTCAAACTGGCCGTTTTAAGAATATTGAACAAAATTCAAGATAACGTAGAGAGGGAATTCAAAATCAAATTTAACAAAGATATTGAAATAACTTAAAACTTAAGCAGATATTCTGGAGCTGAACAATTCAACTGGCAAACTGAAGAATGCATCAAGTCTCTCAAAAGCAGAAGGGATCCAGTAGAAGAATTAGTAAGCTTGAAGATAGTCTTTTTGAAAATACAGCCAGAGAAGCAAAGGAAAAAAAAATTAGAAGAATAAACATGAAATATCCCTTTAAGAGCTAGAAAACAGCCTCAAAAGGACGAATCTAAGAGTAACTGGCCTTAAAAAGGAAGTAAAGAGATTAAAGTAGACAGTTTATTCAGAGTTAATAACAGATCTTTCCAAACCCAGGATAGCAATATTCAAATACATTAAAGAACACCAAGCAGATTAAACCCAAATATGACTACCTGCAGACATTTAATATTCAAACGTCCAAAGGTCAAAAAGAAAGAAAGAATCCTAAAATCAAGAGAAAAAAAAAATAACATATCCAATACTATGGCAGCAGACTTTCCAGTGAAAACTTAATTGGTTAGGAGTGGCATGACATACTTAAAATTATGAAGAGAAAAAACACCTATTATTCTAGAATATCATAACCAGTGAAAATATCCTTCAAATGTGACAGAGAAATAAGAATTTTCCAAGAAGAAAGGTAAGGCATTTAATCAACAACAAAACTTT
The DNA here is from genome assembly GCA_036589455.1 of Ateles fusciceps. Taxonomy (NCBI): domain Eukaryota; kingdom Metazoa; phylum Chordata; class Mammalia; order Primates; family Atelidae; genus Ateles; species Ateles fusciceps. Next base: position 3,393,246 of record JAZHEH010002565.1, read on the forward strand.
TCTACAAGAAATGCTATAGGGAGTTCTTCAGTCTGAAAGAAAAAGATGTCAATGAGCAATGAAACCTTATCGAAGGTACAAAACTCACTGGCAATAGTAAGTACACTGACAAGTACCAAATATGGTAACACCGTAATTGTGGTGTTTAAACTAGTCATATCTTGAATAAGAACACTAAGAGATAAACCTATTAAGGATAATAACTACAAAACCTTTTAAAAACATTTCTATTTATCAGATATATTTCAAAACAAAAAATTAGAAGCAGGAGAGATAAAGTACAGAATTTTCTTTTAGTTTTCTCATTCCTTATTTGTTTGCTTTTGGAATCAAAGTTAAGTTGTCATCAGTTTAAAATAGGTTATAAGATGTTATTTGCAAGGCTCATGGTAATCTCAAGTTGAAAACCATGCAATAGATAATCAAAATATAAAAAGATATTAAAATATATTACCAGAGAAAAATCCATAACCCTGTTATCTAGATTAGGTAGTTCTCCTAATGCTATCCCTCCTGTAGACCCCTGCCCCCCAATAGGCATTGGTGTGTGATGTTCCCCTCCCTGTGTCCATGTGTTCTCATTGTTCAACTCCCACTTATGAATGAGAATATGTGGTGTTTGGTTTTCTGTTCCCAAGTTAGTTTGCTGAGAATGATGGTTTCTAGCTTCATCTATGTCCCTGCAAAGGACATAAATTCATCCTTTTTTTATGGCTGCATAGTATTCTATGGTGTATATGTGCCACATTTTCTTTATCCTGTCTATCATTGATGGGCATTTGGGTTGGTTCCAAGTCTTTGCTATTGTGAACAGTGTTGCAATAAACATGTGTGCATGTGTCTTTGTAATAGAATGATTTATAATCCTTTGGGTATATACCCAGTAATGGGATTGTTGGGTCAAATGATATCTAGTTCTAGATCCTTGAGGAATTGCCACACTGTCTTCCACAATGGTTGAACTAATTTATACTCCCACCAACAGTGTGAAAGCTTTCCTGTTTCTCGGCATCCATTTCAGCATCTATTGTCTCCTGACTTTAATGATTATCATTCTAACTGGCATGAGATAGTATCTCAATGTGGTTTCGATTTGCATTTCTCTAATGACCAGTGATGATGAGCTGGTTATATGTTTGTTTTTTTTCATATGTTTGTTGGCTACATAAATGTCTTCTTTTGAGAAGTGTCTGTTCATATCTTTGCCCACTTTTTGATGGGGTCTTTTTTCCTTGTAAATTTAAGTTCTTTGTAGATTCTAGATATTAGTCCTTTGTCAGATAGACAGACTGCAAAAATTTTTTCCCATTCTGTAGGTAGCCTGTTCACTATGATGATAGTTTCTTTTGCTGTGCAGAAGCTCTTCGCTTAATTAGATCCCATTTGTCTATTCTGGCTTTTGTTGCCACTGTTTTTAGTGTTTTAGTCATGAAGTCTTTGCCCATTCCTATGTACTGAACGGTACTGCCTCGGTGTTGTTCTAGAGTTTTTATGGTGTTAGGTCTTACATTTAAATCTTTAATCTGTCTTGAGTTATTTTTTGTATAAGGTGTAAAGAAAGGATCCAGTTTCAGCTTTCTGCATATGGCTAGCCAGTCTTCCCAACACCATTTATTGAGTAGGGAATCCTTTCCCGATTGCTTGTTTTTGTCAGGTGCATCAGAGATCAGATGGTTGCAGGTGTGTGGCATTATTTCTGAGGCCTGTGATCTGTTCTATTGGTCTATATTTCTGTTTTGATACCAGTACTATTTTAGATTTTAAAATAACTAAAAGACTGTAATTGGAATATTTGTAACACAAAGAAATGATAAATGCTTGAAGTGATGGATACCCCATTTATCCTGATTTATTACACTTTGTTTGCTTGTATGAAAATATCTCATATGCCCCATAAATATATACACCTACTATGCACCCATAATTAAAAAAAAAAACTACTTAGATGAAGAACTTTGCTGTTAATATCGCTTCTACTTCTCCCAACCTTTTCATATGTGGTAAACTTAAATCCAACTTTGCAACACAAGAGTTAATAAATCTTCCTTAGCACTAATCTGTGGAGGAAAATAAAATTCTTCTCAAACCTATTGTGTAAAGTAGCATTCCTATCAACTGAGAACTTTTATATCTTTGCTTTTTCTTCATTCAGCTATAAATTATCTCACATGCTCCTCCTTATACACTGAACAAATGGCACAATCTAAGAGTTTTCAGGTTGTGCTGAAAACAAACCAAGCAAGCATAAATAAATCATATATTTAAACTGTAACTGACTGCACAATGCAGAGCCTGTTTCAACTACAATGTCCCTGCGAGGTGGTCACCCACCATATTCTAGTTTGGCCTGAAAGAGAAAACAAAGTATGTGGGGTGAGGGGGTGGGAGAGCAGTGAATTTCACAAGGAAGGCAATCCCTTACTCTATAACACAGAAAAGAAAGTAGATAAGCCTTCCTTTTTAATGTGAGTAGCCACACTGTTTCATAGTTTCAGTTCTTAAAAAAAAAAAATCCTTATTATATCTTTTAGCGATTGCTTTTCCCAATCCTGTAGGATTTATTTAAAAAGTAATCAAACCTAATTAAAACTATCTGCTTTACTGCCAGAGTGGCCCTTCAATGCCCTAGAAAAAACAGATTGCTCAGAAAGGGGTTAGAAAACAGAAGGAAACATGGAGCTTTGCAGCTCTTCACGTGCGAGAAATTGAGGAAGAAGAAAGGTTAATGTTATTGAAACTTAGAGACTTAAGGACAGGTGTTAGGACCTGAGGCAAGAGTTGAGGCTGTGGGAGATCGTGTGCCTGGAATGAGGGGGTCTGCTGGTCTCGGAACATCCAGCCTGCAGCCCTGACCTATTTGCTCCACGGGAGTGACTGTGTTATTACTTGCAGTTTAGTGTGTCAGCCTCCATGCTTACTGAACCCCGGATGCTGAAGGGTATAGACTGTGTGACAAACCTGGATCTCTTAAATTAGTGGTTTAATTTTCCTGCTGCTCTCCAGAGAGTTTATTTCCATACTGTAGCATATTTATTATGAATATTAAGTGATAAAACTAGCTGTATTTGAGAAAAGAGTCATGCCTACCAAAGACTTCATGTTAATTAGCTGCAAATAAAGTCCAAACGTCTCTAGAAAACCAAATGCTTTACATTCTATTTCTATCAGCTGCTTGGTTTCCATTTCCCCATCACCACACAGCCACTGGGTGAAGAAATTTCTCTATTAATATATATAGTCATCTTTTTGAAGTGGTTCTTTATGCTGCTACCTGCCTTAATTTACAAACATATAGGAATGTTCTTGCTATTGCTGGAAAAATAGGCACATGTACCACAAAACTTTATGAAAGCGTTAGTTTTCATTTTAACCCATAATTTGACATTTTATCTCTAAAACAAAAGTCTTCTGTGATCTAGCCCAACACATAAGCCCCAAAGATAAAATTTTACCCTGATGTTATTACACATTGTATGCATGTATCAAAGTCATCTAATGTACCCATAAAAACATACACCTACTATGTAGTCATACAAATTAAAAATTAAAAAGAAAACAGCAAAGGACACAGTGTTGTGTATGTGTCTTGTTGTTAGGGGTGCAGGGTGTATAAGAGAGACAAAGGGAAAGGGAATGTTGTAAAGGGAAAAAAAGGAGTTGGAAAACACTCCACCCAGGAAAATTGCCTTTGAGTAACTGCAGTAGGCATAAACACATTCAGGAAAGGAATTCAAAAATGAGATTTTCTCCTTAAGTTCATTTATCTTTAGAATGTAACATCCTTAAATTACAGAAAATAAAAGTATTATAAATGAGACTGCACAATTGGAAAGTGAAACAGGACTTTAAAAAATGGTAGAAAAAAAAAACTAAAAAAAGTTAACATGTCCACCCTTTTAAAATCCCAGAGACATGGTTGAAACGTCTTCATTCACAGAAACTTTCAGCATAAAATATTCAGTAAGATGTACTTTAGAACTTTAGAACTCTGGGATTTTTCTAGCTATCATGTGCTAAGTTATAAAAAGTTTATTCTTTAGTCAACTGTAAGTTTGAAAAATTGTTTACTTAACACATTGTACTGAGAGAAATTAGTAAAAACAACTAGTCTTTGTTGGTGAGGCAGTGACAATTTGGTAGGTAGAGGCATTATATAATAGTCCTATATCTAATATCCTAATATCTAATAGTCCTAATTGTTCCATACAATCAACCTTTTTGGAGATGTAGCAGGTCGTTCTCATACTGCTATAAAGAACGACCCAACACTGAGTAATTTATAAAGGAAAAAGTTTTAAATGGACTCACAGTTCTGCATGGCTGGAGAGGCCTCAGGAAAGGGGAAGCCAGACACCTTCTTCACGAGGCGGCAGGAAGGAGAATGAACTCAGGAGGAACTACAAACACTTATAAAACAATCAGATCTCAAGAGAACTCATTTACTCTCACGAGGATAGCACGGGGGAAACCACCCTCGTGATTCAATTACCTCCCACCTGGCCTCTTCCTTGACAGGTGGAAATGGGGGACTATAACTCAAGACGAGATTTGGGTGCAGACACAAAGTCTAACCATTTCAGGTCATTTAGCTGTTTGGTTGTTTTTTGGTTAGGTTGCTTTCACTTCTTGCTATGCAATATGAAAATTGACACAATCTCAATGCCTATGAGATTAGGAGGCTTCACCTGTTTGTAGATACAAATGAAATTACACTACACCAGAAAAACTGAAGTTTTCTTAATGCCTGCCACCTGTGGGTGATCTGGAACCCAGATCCATGTTACTATCTTTTCCCAATCTCACAGCTGCTGGTGTGCCTCAGCCTGGGCGTCTCTTCTCTGCCCTGAGGGTAGGCAGCTGCTTACTGCTCATTGGTCTCTGTCAGCAGTCCAGTCCTTCCCCAGCCAGGGATGGATTTTTGTGGACTCAAACCTTAACAACTCCCTCAGGCCTAGGCTTATCGTCCTCAGGGCGCCTCATTCTAACACTAGATACTCCTGTCCAAGCCTTCCCTTACTTCTTCACTTATGCATGACAGGCAGCTCTAACTTTTCACAAGGCCTGACTGAAGCCCCAAACTTCAGGGAAGGAAAGTGCCCACAGAGCTGAATTCACAGCAGACTAGAGATGGGTGTTCTGAGAGGCCACAGCACCAGGCCTTTTGTTATGAAGTTGCTTAAAGGCTGCCTCTTTGTCTCAGTGGTAAGGAAAATGAGTTTCTTCCCCAACTTCTTCAAATAGGCTAGACTCCTCAGAGACCCAAGCAAATAATCCTAAGGAGATGAAGGTATCATCTCCTCACCTCCAGACTAAGATTCATTTCCTGTCTCAAAATCTACTTCAACCCAGGAAGGTGGACACTGGTGAGCTCTGCTAACATATGAACAGATCCTTACCTCACAATTTCAACAGAGCAGTCACGGGAGAACACCACCATCCTGCTTTACAAATGAGGTGCACAGACAGCAGAGAGTGGGGGGATCTGGGGAAGCCAGAGAAGTTGCTCTCTTATAACCCTTGCTTCCAAGTTACCAAGAAAAACTGATTGTCCCTTTAATTTTTAAAGTTTCACAAATTTGAAGTTTCAGTCTTGAGTTTATAACACAGGGGGCTATTTTATGGTTCTTCCTCCTGGATAAAGTGAAAGTGACTCCTGCATATCTTTTCCAAAGTCCCAGGGTCTCAGAACCTGACCACCTCCAAGAAGTTACTTAATATAAGACACAAGATATAAACAGTATTTTGTAGGCATTTAACTCCAGACTTAGAAAATAAACCTTTTCTTTTTTCAGAAGCAGCAGCCTACAGAAATGCTATTCTGCCTACTACATAAATGACCTTTTCCATGATTACGCAGAACAGTTTAGCTCCTTATAGCTACAGCTTCTCAAACACCTCCTTTTCTAATTACAACCTGTGATTTAGATTTGCATAACTGAAAGGCACACACCATGATTTGCTTTAGAATTTAGAAATAGTATGCCTCAACACTGTATTCAATGTCCAACTTCTAGAAAAACAGAAAAACTGCTTGCAGTTTTGAAAGACCTTTTTCGCAGGTTCTGTCACTCCCATCAATGTTTCCAGTAGCTGGGGACCAAGACTCCGCCAAATTCAAGCTCAAGGTACCATGTGCTTTCCAACACTCCCTTCAGCAGCCTATGCAAAAAGCTAGCCCCAAAACGGGAACTCAACCCTGAGGTGATAGCAGTGGAGTCACTTTTATTTGTATCTTTCTTCAGAAATTGCTGCCTTTTCCTTATATAGTCAGAAAGTAACCTTTCAAGAAGGCACCCAATCTCATATCAGTTCAATAATTATAATAGCAAACACCTAATAACAATTACTATGGGCCATGCCCTGCTGCAGGTGCCGCCCGTATTGACTTGACTCAGTCTTCAAAACAATAACACGACGTGTACTAAACACACACATACACACACACACTCGCATGCAAACACATGCCTTGAGACACTAGGGCACATTGTATGGACAAGAGAGATTAAGTGACTTGCCCAGATCAGACAGAGAGTAAAAGTGGCAGAAGAGAAATTTACTAAGACTGATTCTAGAATCGATCTCTTAACCACTCCACCCCACTGCCTGATACAATAGGATATCATACTATTTTTCAAAGATTCCCAATTATAAAAGTGGCTATATTGACTTAATGTGTTTCAGCCATGATCCCCCACATTTACTTTCTCCATAAGTCTTCATAGTCATTATAACGTAAGTTTATGGCACACCTTTTCAAAGGGAATATGAGTAATGCCTGTGTCCTTGTTACCATTGTCAATCTCCCCATAGCAGCTGCTGCTGTTTGTGGAACTCTTATGGTGTTCCAGCATGAAGCTAACTGCGTATGATGAACAGTACTTTTTAATTTTCTCAAGCCATGGAATAGATGCTACTATTTTCCTCTATTTTGCTGCATACAAAACTGAGACTCTGCAGGTTTAAGTAACTTATTAAGAGTCCCATGGATATTGAGTTTGAGAACCAAAATTTGAACCAGATCATTAGACTCAGTGCTTCTGACCACAATGCTATACTATCTCCTGGTGTAATTGTTATTCCAGGAATATGAGATTTGATGTAAAGCATCATGGTGTACGGAGGCCATTATAAAAAATGAAAATTCACTGTCTCTCATGCATGAGAGAGTCTTGTATTTTTCCTGTATGATTTACATCACTTAATACATCATGTATAAATGTACAAGACTAGTCTCATGGAGAAGAAGAAAGATACCCTGATTTAGGTTATCTGAGATATGAGAACTATGTTATTAGTTTTTCTATTTTTTTTATTTATCTTATGAAACCTGAGATTGCATTCATTACCTCCTTGGCGAGAGAGAGCCCCAATTTACATGCATGCAAGCAGTCTGGTATGAAAACTGTTGTTCTTTGTTGTATAATGACTTTGACCTGGGATTCAATAAATAGAAACATGTTTTTAAGATTGTGATGCTAATTTATATGAAACTGGAAAAGTTCCAGAGTTAAAACATTTACAAAGGAAGTATCATATCAAGAATAGTTGGAGGAATCAAAACAATCTCAATACTGCTATTACGTTTATAATACCTTTATTTTCTCAAGGTTTTCATATCTAAAGAATTCAAGAGACTTTTCTATATACAAGTATATTACATTCCAAGGGACTTGAACACAAGGTAATAGAGATGTGCAAGAGAAAGTACTATGCGCAGTGAAATAGCCCAGTATAGTGAGAAGAGCGTCCGTGTCAGAGGCAAGACATTTGGGTGACATTTGCAGAAAGCAAGCCTATCAAAATCTTACAGTTATTTTTGTCACAACAGGATTGCAGAGCTTGGTTTTGCTTGTCTAAATTGGCTACAAGAAGGCAGTAAGAACAAACCAATAGCTTCAAAAAAAAAAACACTTCTTTCAAATGGTTTATAGACACACACTTTCTCCACAGCTGATGCTGTTTCCCCTGAGACCCATAGGGTCAATACAATTACTCATTAGAACATATTTGAGTCACCTAATGACTGCAAATATATGAAACTGGGGCTGTGCTTTTTCTCCTTCCTAACTAGCTTGGGGCTCAAGTTGTGGATGTTAAGCTTGGAAAATATGTACATATATACAAAAAACATCTGAACTGGATATTTAAAAATAAATCAAGTCTCATACACTACTAGCGGGAGTGTTCAATAATGTTCACTAAAGGTAGATGTCTGCATATACTATGTCCAGTAATTCTACAGCTAGGAACATGCCCCCAAAAATATATGCATATTTCACAAAATTATATATATTATAATTTTCAAAGCAGCATCTTTTCTTTGTTTTATGCAATTTATTTTAAAATTATTTAATAGAAGTCAGAGCAGCACCTTTTTAAGAGCCAAAAACTGAAAACCATTCAATTGAGCTTTAATAATTGAATGAAAAAATAGTCTGTGCAATATTTATATAAGGGAATACTATACAACCATAAGAATGACTAAACTGTAGCTATGCAGCAACATGGGTGAATTGTAAAAATATAAAGTTGAATAGAAGAAGGCAAACACACAAAAAGTGCATACTATGATTCAATTTCTATAAAGTTCAAAAACAGGCAAACCTAATCTGTGACACTAGTAGTCAGTATAGTGGTGATCTGTGATCAGAAAGGCTGACTGGACGGGGTCATGAGCAGGCTTCTTGGGTATTAGTGATGCCCTATTTCCTGAGCTGGCTAATGTGTTACACAGATGTGCTAATTTTATGAAAATGGATTGAGATGTGCACTTAAGGCTTTTGTACTTTTCTGCTTAGGCATTCAATATAAATTTATATTGAAATAATTTTATGTAGATTTATAAACATTTCATATATTCTTTATTAGATTACATCTAAGGTTTCTCAGTTTGAACATTAATGAAAATTTTTGGCTGGATAAATTTTTGTTGTAAGAGGCTGTTCTGTGCACTGTAGGATGTTTAATAGTATCCCTGACCATTACCTACTAGATGCCAGTAGCATCTCCTCCCCAAATTGTCATAACCCCAAATGTCTCCAGACATTGCCATAGGTCCTTTGGGAGGTAAAATTGTCCCCTGCCTTAAACTAACTTGCACAAACGGTCATATTTTACCAACGATACTGATCAATTACGCTATCCACATTATTTGCCAAGAAGAACGTTAATATCTGTCAAATGGAATCAGCCAGGAAATTAAAATACAGAGTCACCCACATCCAAGTAACAGAATTATTCATCTACGTGTTATACGGATGGGATTGGAATAAAAGAAGATTCCAAAAATTACCTGAAAATCCCTTCCTCTGAGAAAACTACATGATAATTAGAAAATAATAGGCCATATCTGGACCTAACTCAAACACTATAACTTGGAACATGAATGTTGAAGGAGAAGGTGGTCAGTAGACCAAATGAAGAACACTCTTCTTAGCATCTCCTTGGTCACTACCATGTGTCAGGAGGTACAGAGGTCCAAGGAGCAACATCAAGTAGACTTAGGGCAGGAAATCCTCCTAATACAATTGAGCACCCTTTACATGGCAAAACACCTGAAACCAAGACTTGTTCTTCTTTCTCTGGCCTTAAAAAAGTAAAGATGTAAGGATGTGGTTTCCCTGCCAGCCTGCTCTTGGCTCCAAAGCTCTCGTCACCTCAATGAACTTCTCTACCATGGACCAGCTCCCTAACCTACCAGAGAACAGTCTAGAACAGCATTTTTCAGGTGAAATAGAATGCAAATCACACGTGTGATTTTATATATATATATATATATATATATATAATCACACATGTGATTATATATATATAATCAATATATATAATTTATATATATAAAAATATATATAATTTATATATATAGATCATATATATATAATTTATATATATGATCATATATATATAATATATATATAATTATATATATAATTATATATATGATCATATATATATAATTTATATATAAAAATATATATTTATATATAATATATAAAATCACACATGTGAATATATATATTTTCCAGTTGCCACATACAAAATGTAAAAAGAACAGGGGGTGTTAATTTTGATAATATATTTTATTTAACCTAAAAATTTCTAAACTCATTATTTCAGTATACAATTAACAGAAAACATTGAGATATTTTTCTTTTTTTATACTAAGACTATTTGTTCCTTTTATAATAATGTTCACTAACTTTATATTAGCATTTGATTAAAAAGTATTTTACAAGTCTTAATTGCGTTGAAGTTCAACTTTTTTATCATTAGGTTTTATGTATATTTCTAAAAAGCAATGTATAACTAAATAATTTTAATCTGAAAGTTTTTTAAACTTGGACATTTTAAAAAATTATAATTGGTGTGACTATTGATATTGCTGGGTTTATTTTTTAGGATTCTATTGTGCTTTTTCCATCATCGTGGTTTTTTTTTTTTAAGCTTGCTTTCTTTTTTCTTGTCTTCTGTAGGACTGATTATTTTCATTCGCTTATTTCTACTGATTGCAAAATTACATTTATATAACACGTGTGGCAATTATTCTTAAACCATTATCACAAAATCTCCATCTGAAATGTAAAATTAGTTAACAATTCTGGTTCCCATTTGTAAACAAACATCCATAAAACACTTTAATTATAGCGCTTCAATCTGACCTTATTTCGTCTATTATTTTACCTTTGTCCTAGTTTTTTTTTAATTCTCCCCAAATTATTATTCTGGTGGTAGCTATTTTAAACATTAAATGCTTTGCTGGTTTGCTGATTTATATGATTTACTCATTCTTTGCTCACTTGCACTTGTTGTACTCCACTTTTTCCGCTAAGATCAATTTTCTTTTTTCTCAAGATTAGACCTTTTATAGTTCTTTAAGTGAAATATCAGTCTTCAATACCTTTACTTCACCTTTTCTCTATTATGATCCTTTATTCTTGTACATAATTTCAGATTGTCTATTTTTTGTTAGCACTACAAAGACATAATTTACTTCATTTTCTGTCCTCTTCGTATACTCTGTCAATCTAATTCTGGTTTCTTTGTAAGAGATCTGTCTTTTCTCTTTAGTTGCTGTAATATTTTTTAATCTTTGGCTATGGTGTTTTGCAGTTTCACCTCAATGAGTCTGGGTATTTGCTTTTACTAATTCTGCCCATTTAAGAAAATATAAATCCTGGGATACTTATAGTCCTATTCTCTTTGAATGTTGCCTTGCAGTAATCCTCTATATTCTCTTGTGATGAAACTCCTCTAAATATATGTTCATCCTCATTGTAGCCTACATGTTCCCTTAACCTGTCTTTTCATTCTCCTATTCTTTTGTTGTTTCATTCCAGGTAATTTAATCAATCACCAAGTTCCTTGCTCATTATTTAGTTGTGGCTAAATAGTCATTTAATATATTAATTTGATTTATAATTTAAATTACTAATATTTTCTTTATTGTACTTTAGGTTCTGGGGTACATGTGTAGATCATGCAGGATTGTTGCATAGGTACACACATGGCAATGTGGTTTGCTGCCTCCATCCCCCAGTCACCTACATCTGGCATTTCTCCCCATTTTATACCTCCCCAACCTCCCCACACCTCCCTCTGCTGTCCCATCCTTGCCCCCCCACAAAAGACCCCAGTGTGTGATGCTCCCCTCCCTGTGTCCATGTGTCTCATTGTTCAACACCTGCTTATGAATATGAACATGCAGTGTTTGATTTTCTGTTCTTGTGTCAGTTTGCTGAGAATGATGGTTTCCAGATTCATACATGTCCCTACAAAGGACACAAATTCATCTTTTTTATGGCTGCATAGTATTCCATGGTGTATATGTGCCACATTTTCCTTGTCCAGTCTATTGTCAATGGGCATTTGGGTTGGTTCTAGGTCTTTGCTATTGTAAACAGTGCTGCGATGAACATATGTGTGCATGTGTCTTTATAATAGAATGATTTATAATCCTTTGGGTATATACCCAGTAATGGGATTATTCATTTTCTAAATCTGTTTTATATTTATTCAGTCCTAGATCATTTCATTTGATTTTATTTCTTAATTTAACATCTTAATCATTATAAATATACTAATTTTATTTTACACATAAGACTGTAATCATTCTACTATTTATAAACATACAACTGATAATATTTTAGATATTTTATGGTTTGTATTGTGACATTCTTTTACACAAGTTCATCTTTTCATTGGAAACACATGTAGTCTGTGTTGTAGGAGTATCCCTCAAGAATTGTTTCATGTTTGTTTCTAGCAGGACCTCAGTAGCATCTCTAGCCAGGGACCAATTTTTATTAACTTTTTTTATTTATAAACTGTGTGTGTAACAGAAATTCAGACATTAAACTGATTTTTGATTTCTAATCTCTTAGTGAGCGATGCATATTCCTTCCCCATTTCTTTAGAGGAAAGTCCCTATCTTCCCTGTTCCACAGGGTATATTTTATCTAATTTGAGAATGAAGCCATTCATGGGCCTCAACTTTATGAAGGAAAATCATTATAAAATACCTACTTTGAAAGGGTCAGTGATATACCTCTGTTCTTCAAGTGAGGTGAAATTGAAGCTACTTTTTCTCTGGTGACAATGTCTTTCAAAGGCCCTAACTGCATGAGGAGATTTCACTACCAAATGCCTAGCTTGTAAGGAACTAATGCTTTACTTCTGCCCTTCAAGTGAGGTGAAATAAAAGCATAGCTTACTATGTATTAGTTAATCACTCTATTCAAGATCTCCTCCAGAACAACCACAGATTCAACACATGCATATAATTCTTGTTTTCAGTCTTACTTTTACTCTTAGCATCTGGAGGTTTTTCTTTTTTATTGAAAGTTAAGCTATGCATTAGAGAAATGGTTTTTTTGGTTTGTTTTGCTTTTACATTTATCCGACAGTTATAGTTACCTTTTATCTTGGTCTGCCATGCTGTTAGAATCCTAAATGTTCTTTGAAATTTTTCTATACTTCAACATCCATGAGCGTTATGCTCCTATCCGTAATTATTATTGGTTATAAATTACATCGATTCAAGAAACATATATTTACAAAGACCCTCTCGATCTTTGATGGGCTCATGATTCACCTGGTGAATCTCATTAAAATGTAGATTTTGATTCAGGAAGTAAATCAGATGATGCCAAGCTACTGTAGGCCTCATGGCTCACAGCTGGGCCACGAAGCCCAAGGAGGTTCTGATATGCATTCTTTAAGGAGGCACCTTCACACCAAATGCCTGCCAGTTCCAGGTCACCGTTTAAGGCAAAATAGGTATGGGTACACTCGGTGTTGATGACCAGATCAGTCCACCAAAATGATAGTGTATTTCTTTAATAATACCATCTAGTTTACTCCTTAAGTTTTTGATATTGTTACTTGTTATCTATGTTTTTAAAGTCTCACTTCTAAACTTACAAAGAGATTTATGAACATTGACTATTTAACTTATTTGCTGTGTGCCTCACTTTTCTAAAATTCTGTAAGTAAATTATTTAATTTTAGAGATAATTTCTATATTTTCTGCATCCTTAGCTTTGTCTACTTGGGGGAAGACCACATAGAAGACACTCAATACATATTGCTGATGACCAAAAGTGAGCTAATGTACATTATCCAGAGATAGACTCACTGCCCTTGGCTTTTTTTCCCTACAGTTTTATGAAAAGAGAATTGCTTACCATCAGAGGACTATTGCCTGTCCATTACCAATGCTGGGCACTTAAAAAATGAGGCACAGTCTGGAAAGGAGACACTGTGGGGGAGTGAGTCTGCTCTCTTCAAGGATTGTCTGTCTTGCATTCCTTAAGGTGAGCATCATTGCCTAGAGGGGAGCATAATAAATTGCTTCCTAGCTGTAATGTTGTTTAAAGACATAGTTTCTGAGTCTACTGGCTTCAACACTCTCTAACCTGGTTGGGAAGGAGACCTCAAAGGGGATTCTAATGGAGCTCTCTTTATCCTGTGTATATCCTAACATATAATACTGATGATTCTACAAAAGAAAGGGCAGAAATAGATTTGGTACACAGAGCTAAATGTGTGCACCCATGAATCATGTTTGTGTCCATCTCCAAAGAAGTACTTGAATAGTTTCTCTCACCTTTTTGTCACTTCATCTCTGAGCTTAATATACCGTGCTCTAATAATTTCCAAAGGTTTTTTTCTCTCTGTGCGTGTGTGTGTGTGTACTCTATATGTAAACAATATGTACACACACATTTTTAAGAAATATTTATTCCTTCACTACAAATTGAGCTCAGTGGTGAAGTGATGAAACAGTGAAAGAAACTATTCAAATACTGCTATACAAACAGTACACACACACATACACACACACACACACACACACACACACACACACACATATATCTATGTTCTATTTATCCCTCTATCAAGGGAGGAGTTTAAAGAAATTAAAATATCTGGCCCTCATTCTGTTTCTTCCTTCATTTTTATTCTTGCACATTTTGATAATTATGAGAAAGTATTTTAGATTATACATACACACACAAATCCATAAAACACCCTGGAAAAACCCATCTAATTAGAACAATTTATTGTCACATGCTACAAAAGCCAGGATGGAATGTAACTAACAAACAAAGTAAGTAATCAGAAAGGCTGCACCTGGGTTCTCAAATGCCCAGTGGACCATAGTTTTATCAACAAAGTAGAAAGTCCGAGCATTTAAGAGGAGCTCTCTCAATTGCATACTCTGTGTGCCCGGTAGCTCCCCATACTGTGTTTCTATTGTCTATGTCTAATTTCAGTGATATCTTAAGGTAACTTCAATAAGCCTTCTTCACAGAAAGAAAGTCTCAAGAAGATTTTATTCACCACAGAGGGACTCTAGGCTGTATTGGAGCTGCATTTCAACAGTGCAGAATGTACTTAAAGATGTCCACTCTCCAAATAACTTAGCCAGAAATGTGTTCATATAATGCAGAGTTGGTTATTTCTTCTTACTCCAGTCACCATTTCAACTTTTTCTTACTGTCACTCTCTCCCAGTGGAGATAGAGTTACGATCTGTAACTGACTATTCTAAAAGAGACGAAAATCAAAAGAAAGTTCAATCAGAGTCTTGGCTGAACAAAGAATATTGGTTCCTGTAACCTGAGAATTAACCTATTGACCTTTATTCCTTTATTTTCACAGACAGCCAATCCTATGTGCCTGGAGACAAAAGAAAATGGAGCATTGGCATATGAATGATCCCCCACATCTCACATCAGTCAATAGTCCCTACCAAAGCCTTTAATAGAAGAAAACCAAAGTGACTGATGAATGTAATCTCCTCTTCCATCCCACCATGTGGTGGTAGATCTTGAGAGAGTGAACTTCCCAGAGGTGGACAGGCCCAAGAACAAGAGATCAGAATGCACAGAGAAAAAAAAAATGGCTGTCATGCTATCAAGAACAGACTCTAATTTATGTGCAGTGAAGTCTGAGGTCCTGGCATGGTTCAGTCTACAAGAGAACCCACTCAGCAGACAGCTCCATAAAAACAAACCCAGTAGACTGTGTGCTCCAGAGGGCAGGGATATGTCTGTTTTAATTTTACCTCCCTACCTGGTACATTGTCTGGCACATGTTAAATACTCAGCATACACTCAATCTAGTTTCAAAGAAGGAAAGAAGAGAAGGAGGGAAGAGAAATGAGACATTTATCAAGTTATACATTAGATTTTGTAACCTCTTATTGATGGAGCAGCATGATAAACTCTGTTTTTAATTTCACAAAGCTGCTGGCATTTATCGAACATTACAGTATACTCTTGACTGATCCTTTATCACCATATGCCCTAGTCACCCATTGAGGTCTGAACTGGCAGTTACTCAGTGTGCCCTGAGTATAAGTTTGTGACCACAGGAGCCAGCGTTTTCTGTAATTATGCTCCTGGACTGTGAAATCTGTTCCCTGTTGAAATTAAGAGAGGAGCATCTGTTGCAGAAATTAGGTTAAATAAAGGAGGTACATCTGACATCTTTAATCTTTACTGTTGTGTTCATTTGATTTTCTCTAGCGACTGCATCACCACAAGATAAAGTAGTAGTAATTATAATAATAAACAATACTTACATAATTTTGCCAAGTGCCAGACATTGTTTAATCCTTATATAAGCTCTATTAGAGGTACTATTATTGGTTTTATTTTACAGATTAAAAAAAACTGAAGGACAGAGAGGTTAAGTAACTTCTCTGTGGTCACACAGCTGGCATGCAACAAAACAAGATCACTTGAGACAAGGGGTTTGAGACCAGGCTGACTGATATATAGCAAGACACAATCTCTACAAAAAGTTTTGTAAAGATTAGCCAAGTGTGGTGGCACATACCTGTAGTCCTGGATACTCTGGAGGCCGAATTGTGACAGTCAGTTGAGTGTAGGACTTTGGGGCTGCAGTGAGTTATGACTGCACCACTCCTCTCCAGCTTGAGTGGCAGAGTGAGACCCTGTCTCTAAAAAAGAAAAAAAAAAGTATATCAATATATGTTGTGCATGTGTTGAATGTATAATATGTGTATTTTGAAATTAAATAGCACCGTAAGTTTGAACAATGACTGACATTGTTGGACATTGTATTTTATGAGCAATATATGAGCAATTACAAAGGAACAACCAACTCCATGTATCAGGCACTTTGTTGTCTATTTTATACATTACATCTTAATACATGTAGGAGAGATTTCATTTTACAGAGTAGATCATCAATTTGTAAGGTACTCTCCCGAAGTATCACGGCATTGTCATGAGTTAAACCCAGGCTAATTCCAAAGCCATACTTTTAGAAAACAGGAATGTGAGATAGCATTTAGTCATATAATATTTAAAATCTAAGACTTGTTGTTAGGAATGTGAGTTGAGTGTTGACAAACTGGAATGTATTTTGGAAAACAGACTTCAGGTCTAGTCTCAGATTTCTTCAACTCTTCATGCACGGTCTATAGTCGTCTGCATATATGTGGTAACAATACTACATGCACACACACATGCACAATCAGGTGAAATGAATCCCAAAGAATGACACAATATAAGCCCTGAAAGAAATAGAAAATGAGAGCCTTTGGAAAAAGATCATTGAGTGTCAACTATTGGGAGTGCCTCTACTGCGTATCACCATTTGTCTTTACCTTTGTCAAAAACTGTATCTTGGCTAAAGAAGAAGTATTTGATAGTCTGAGGAAAGGGGTTCCATAATGCCATACACTCTGGCCAGGTGTTGTTCAGAAACATCTAGGCTTTGATGATGTTGAGTCTGGTTCAATAACCAGGAAATCTCACTGTGTATAAATATTCTCTTAAATATAGATTCAGGGGTTGTTAGTTGAAGTTCTTCTGAAATGATGATATGGCATGATGTATAAAGAGACAGTAGATAGAGAGGAAGCCAGCTTCCCGTATCAGGCTTGATGGAGTATACACTGCATAGACAGTTTCATTGCCACTTGGGTGTCCCCAGCAAAAGCTCTGGAAGGCAAGAGAATCTAGGCTGAGATATAGAGCATCTGCATCTCTCTGGACTCCATTCACTGCCAAGCTTTTAACTTTTCTCACTTTTCATTTTTATTAAAACTTTTTAATTAGCTTTTATTATTTCTATTATTTTTTAACTTTTATTAGTTAATTCAGAACTTAATTTACTATTCAAGAGAGTGTGTGTATACAGTTTGTTTCAGCCAACACAGACTTTCAAATAGAAGAAACAAAAATTTCAAAGGCCTTGAGGGGTGGGAGTATTTGGCTAGCTTGAGAAATAGAAGGAGATTTTGTGGCTGGGGTGGTAGAGCAAATAGAAGAATGCAAATGAGGAGTCTAGACAGGATAAAACGAAACAAGAAGACTCTGAGGACACAGCTTAGCTTGTGTACATCAAGCTAACTTTTCTATGTTCTTGATAAAGCAGACTTTGGCTCCATGATGATCTTCACCAGGAAGAGGAGTCCCAGTCACCCTCACCGTGTCACAGGGATGTTACAGGGGGAATGCAGGTCTTATTAAGAGGCCTCCTTCATTTTTAGACAGGGGAAACACAGAGAAAGAACACTTTAAATGGCTTTTCACTTATGCCACCAGAAAGCTCAGAGCTGTAGCTCAGTGGGATGGAGAAACAGTGGTTGAAAAGGAGTCCTGTGACTTGATTCTATGTGGAGTCAAGAAGATACCAAGATGAGTCTAAAAGGTAGTTCTTACTTCTCAGGAGTTCCCAGACTTGGAAGAGAGAAACAAGGGGGCCAAAGTCTCATCAATCCTAGAAATGAGGGTGATGACAGAGAAGGATCAGAGGAGGGGAGCCAGTGAGCATCCTCTGGGTTGAGGTAGGTGCTTCCTGGTAAAGATGACATTTGAGTTGTATCTTTGCTTTTGTTTTTTAATCTGTATAGTGTTTTCCATTACCAGGACATGGTAACTGGTACACAGAAGAACACTGTGGACCTGAAACCTACAAAAATTAGAGGGATTGAGCTTGTTTTGTATGTTTGTTTCAATTGCTTTATTGAAATGTAATTGATGTGGTAAAGTGAATACATTTAAAGAGTAAAATTTTATGAATTTGTTATATGGATACACCTGTAAACCATCACCAAAATCAAGATAATGGACATATTTATCACCCACAAGAATCTCATGTGCCCCTCTGTATCCCTTCCTCTCTCTTCTCCCATCCTCTCATTGCTCTCATCCTACCATCCCCAGGCAATCACCAATCCACTTCCTGTAACTACAGATTGCATTTTCTAGAAATGTGTATACATAAAGTTAAACAGTTTTTAATTTATTTTGGTCTGATATCTTTTATTCAGCAAAATTGTCATCCATTGTGTAGTACATATTGGCAGTTCATTCCTTTTAAACACTGTGCAGTATTCAGTTGACTAGGTATGCCACGTTTACTTATCTGTTCATCTGTTGATAGACATTTGTGTGCTGTCTAACTTTTCATTATTACTCTCATGCATACTCTTCTAGCTCCTGCTGGTATATATTGGTTAGGTCCTACAGTTTATTGTTTTTTAGCAGGTCTAGCACTTCTCTAGTCAGATTATGCTTTGACTTCATCCTAGCTACTTGTCTAAAGCTAGAATGGTAGGTAGGATATATCCTGGTTAGTCCATGTTAATTTGCAAGCTTCACATTACTCCATTACCTCCAAGCAAGGAAAAATTGGTCACTTTTGCAAGGTCAGAGGTTGGGGAATATCTGAGGCTTTAAGGTTTTAGAGTACATCAAACACGATATTCTCATCTTTAAGATCCTACTCCTTTCCAACCCAGACCTTGACCTGGGCATAGCAGATTTGCTGATACTGCAAATCAACATTCCCTGGAGTTTTACCTTTATAATTGAATCCTAATTCTCAGCTTTTTCTACCCTCAGGCTTCAGGAGATAAGAATCCATTAATAGGCTGCCACAAGTCCCTTCCACTTTCACACTTTGCCTTGAATTGGTGATTAATCATCCTTACCCTTTCATTGTCTTTCTCCCATTCTTGAATGGTATTAAGTAGCACTCCTGGGTTCTTATTTGTCCTTATAGGACTACTACCCTAGAATCTTTCAAATGTTTGAGACAGTGCACCTGTCAATAGATTCCTTTTATCAGCATCCCAATCCAGTTAATCATTGGTAAAAGTTTTAACAATTTCACCAGTGTAGCGTACCAAAGATTATAAGAACTTCACTCACTACTAATAATTGTAGCCCATTGCCAATGAAACTGTGGCCAATCCAGCCTCCCACTTCCATTTTTGAATTTATTCTTAGGACCACACCTGTCTGTCACAAATTGTCTTGGGTCACATTACGCAGAAAACAGATTTTGAGATGGAGATACATATGCAGGAAGTTTCTTGGGTAATGATCTTTGGAACAATAGCTGTGAGATAGGAAGGGAAGCATGACTGAGCAAAGGGGAACATTGAACTGAGATCCATTCGCAACTGAAAAGCTAAACTGCTCACAATGGAGGTCTGAAGTTTAAAGTGCCCTTTATAATTTTCCCAAATTGAGCCAAGGTGGATAGGTTTTGGTATCCCGTCTTGATGAGTCATTGAACTCAGGCTGCTCTTGGGAAGGGGGAGGCATAACCCTGAGCAAGGCAGCTCCCTTTTGCCAAGGTCAGTCCCAGGAAATTACTCAATTGTGAGTTGTCAACAATTGTCACTTCTGCTAGTTGAAGAAATGGGTCCAGAAAGGGGGATCTGAGTGACGCATAGCATGCATTTTCTTTAACTAGTAGATGGTGGAAACAGGCATTGAAACCAGATTACCTCATTTTATGTTTTTAATCACTGCCTCCTGCATCTGTGATGCATCTTGCTTCCATTTCACCCTAACTTCCATAGTTAGGACCTTCATTATGTCTTTTCCGGAATATTATGATACAATAAATAGTAAGTGAATCAGTGAATCAATGTGATTTTCTTTCTCTCTTATCTAAGTACACTCTATGTGTCCCATGAAATTTTTATGTAAATATAATCAGTTTCATAGCATTCAAATACATTGTCCTTCCAAATATCTTTCTAAAGGCTTGATTCTATATAACGATAATTTAACCTTTTCTGTGTTCAGTTTTTCTTTTCCTTCCAGCTGCTGCTGGCCTTTAGAATACATATATAAGTTAATAGAGCAAGTGAAACAGTCAACAGGTAAATTAGATAGTAAGAATGAGGTCAGAAAGAGAAAACTGCTTATTGCTAATGCCAGCCATATCACTGCAAATCTTAAATACCACCACACTTGTAAAATCAGTAAAGCAGAGAAAAAATGCATTTTCCAAATGCATTTCACCATCCAAAGATAAGGACAATTTTTCTCTTAGCATATTTTCTTCTGGTCTTTACGTGTATTCACCTATACTTATCTTTATAAAATGTGAATCATACTATGTATAAAGTTCTACATACTGCAATTTTACCTACCACTTTGTCATGGTTATTTCCTCATAACTTTCTGAACATGAATTTTGATGAACACATAATTTTCCTTTGTGGAGTTTGTATAATAACATTTTGATTTTCTAAGCTCAAGAAGGCAAATTATATTGAGAATGAGATGGCTATCTAATATCTACCAGGGTAACTCAAGTGTGTCAATTATTACCTGCAATATTGAGACTTGAAAGGAAAAGAGAAATGTTGAATCTAAACACACATATCTTAAGGTTTTACTCTCCCACAGAAGGAATTTATTGGTTAGCATTTTCTTGATCTTAAATAATGAAGAAGATTTTAGCAAGTTACTAAAGGTCTTAAATTAAGGATTGATTGATTAATATTTCTGTATAACTTTTCCCTATCTCATTTCATCAATATGGCACTTTAGGCTTTTTCTCTCTTGTATCATTATGCGCTGACCTTTCCATTGTTAATGCGTCTATTCTATGCCTGAGTAGAGAATTTTTTCTCTCTTTCAGAGATTAGCTGCAAAGAAAATTTATGTGACATTCAAAAGAATTATTTTCAACCTACCCTTTCAAATGCCTTTCTGACATCTAATGATGTAATTGAGCTACATTAATTTTAGGGAGCATCTATATTTGCATAATAAAAAATTACTTTAATGTACTTCAAAATTAATGCAATATTTTTTCCAAAGAATACTAAACCACATTTAATTTCATTACTCTGTTAATACAATATAACTTTGCATTTCACATTTGTTATAAAACTCTAGTCAATGTCAATACTGTAAATTTTAGTTCTTCTATTCTGTCACCAATATGCACATTTGCTCACTAAGAGCCATTTGTTGATGTTCAGAGCACCTAACACCACCAAGAATATTTTAAAATAGATTATATAAAAATAACATTCTCTAAGCCCAAGTTTCTCAGTATCTGTCGGTATAGATGTAACTACTTCTTTAAGATAACGAAGAGAGTTATGTGAAACAGGGATTTTTTTTTTTTTTTTTTTACCATAAGTTAGAATAAGACTAGGATTAAAAATTATGTTGCTTTACTGGTAGTACTTCTTGGAGCCACTAAAGAAATAATAGAATAAGAACAGAGAAGAATAGGAATGATTCACTTTGAATCTGGAAGCAGTACTTCCTCTTTTCCAGCCATTTACTGGGGTATCTTTTCTTGTATCATCAGACTGATTATTCTGGAATATACTGGTGTAGGTACATCCTTACTATTTCAGACATTTCCATTTGTCAGTTTTCTGTTTGATTTTATGGATCCCAGCTGACATGATAAGACTTGTATGTGTTATAAGAAAAAAGTAGACCAAGACAGACTAAAACTGTACAGTCCAAATATGCATCAGGGGGAGAGCTTTTGGCTAGGTGTCCAAAAATGGCTGAGTCACATGCCTCTCTATCCCACAGGTAAAACCACATGTTTCTACCGAAACCTACTTTGAGACAGTATCCATTTTAGAACAACTTAAATGTTTTTCTCTCCTTTGAAAGACTGACCTTCAACATTGTGTTGTGAATCTATTTCTTGCTACTTTTTTACTACAATTCCAAGCCCAGCCACCACCATCATTCTCTAAGTACCATGATAATAGTCTTTTAGTAGGTCTCTGGACTACCAACATTGCTGTCTAGAATCAATTCTTGACATGGCAGCTAGTGCTCTTTGCTTAAATGTAAATCAGATTTAGTCTGATCTTCTCATGTCTTAGAGTAAAAAGCAAAACCTTTATCATAATGTAGAAATATATGTATAATCAGCCCTTGCTCTCCCCCAACCTTATCTCCTACAAACATTCCTTCTGAGACTCACCTCTTCACTATTCCTCAGGTATGCCAAGCATGCTCCTATCTCTGTCTTTGCACTTGGGTATCTCTCTTCCTGCAAGGTTCTCTCTGCAAATATCTGCACTGCTTTTTCACATGCTTCTTTAGAGAGTAAATTAGTGAATAAATAACTTTAAAAAATTATACAGTTCTTATTTCCCATGAGGGGAAGTTGCCTATGTGTTGGAGTTGACAGGACCCACCTGTTTGGTTTTAACACTGTATAATTACACAAATTTAAAAGTAAGAACCCCACCTACCACCCCAAAAAAAATCCAAAAGGTGATTCTCATATGAATATAAAAAATATTTAGGGCAACAAAATTAAAGAGAAAAAAACCTAAATATTCTGTTCTTTATTTGGTATATATATATATATATATATATATATCTCCTACAAACAGGTTTTCTTTTTTTTCTTAAATGTATGCTTAAATCATGATATATACAACCTGATAGGCTGAGAGACAAATATAAACATTCTTCTATTTTTCTTTTGATTCTTATAATTCACTGTATTAAGTCTAGAAATGATTCTGGAAATCATCTACAATAACCTCCCCATTTTCAAAGTAGACAGATGCAGAAAGTTAAGTGATTTCTAGAAATTCTTATAGCTACTCTCAGAAGACTTACCACTAGGATGGACATTTTCTACCTTCCATTCCAGTGCACTTTCCACTGTCCCAGAAATTTTACAATTTGTGCTATATAGCAAGATATTCAGAGGTTCATGCATTGGCCGCAGGACCATAATGATATCTTTAGGGTGGAAATGAAATGAGTATTTGGCTGGATGTCCCTATTTAGGGCTGGGAAGGAAAAACTGCTAAGCTGGGTATTCTCCTCCTTGCAACTTAAGGAAAGTCTTCCAAAATGGATTCTGGCTTTGCCTCACTTTCTGCAAAAAAGTTAATTTCAAGTAGAAAAGCATATGAAACTGCTGAAGAAACTCACAGGTGTATCTTTTTCCATATCAATATTCTTTATGAAATTTGAATAGTTTTAGTCTTATAAGTCTATATATCCTTCTCAAAAAGAATACCCAAAGTTTCAAGCCACCTTTCATGAATAATTTCTGGACATAAAGCAGAATATTTTCATGTGTGAGACACTCTTTAAAGCAACAGGTAGTTTTAAAGACAAGGGAAAAAAAACCCATTCTGTTTCTGAGCAAATTTGTGGTTATTTTTGCGCACCTCCTCCCATACTCCCACCGACTCCCATTGATTTGATACTTCAGCTTTTAAGAGAGCACTCTGCAACGTAGCTATAAATGTTCTTGATTTTTAAAAACCTACAGTATACTCAATCATATAGTACATAAACCAATTGTAACATTCCTTTCTTCTCTTAGAATGCTTTTAAGCCCCATTGTCAAGTACACAGGCCACTTCTATGCTCCCCAGCTAATATAGGATAGAAAAATATCAGAAGTATGAACTTGAATGACTCTTGGAAGAGGAATTTATAAATAAAAACAAACTTGAGGGCACAGTATAGTCTTATGAAAGGAATTTTGTTGAATCCTAAAAATAGCACAAAAATACTTCTGTTTCATTTGTCAGAGTATCATTGGATTTTCAGTTGATGGTGCCTTTCTCTTTCCATTTTCTCTGTTTCAATCTCTTCTGTAGGATTATGACAAGGAAGAATAAATTTTAAAGTAATTGCAGATGGGACATGCTTAATCATATTGATCAACTTGCATATAAGCATGTTAATTTTGTTTCAATGGCTTTCATTAATATTGTTTTCTCTATAAAATGTTAATTGGAGTGGGGCATTCAGCATTGTCAGCATTTCCATCCACACACCAGGTAAGCTAAAGTAGCTACATATATGGAGAATCAGTTGCAGTTGGAATGAGATATGTACCCATATCCCCTGCTGCCATGTTAAGTTTCAGTAAGCCCTTACTGCACCATTTTGCAATTTATTTTGGTCTACTTAGCAGATCTGTTATATTGCTATTTCTTTGACATAATTGTTAAATCCGCATGGTTCTACTATAATTTCATTGTTTTTTAAAAAATATTTGCTTGCAATAAATGTAAATAGAATACCTACCATGCATCCAAGAAACACACAAAATTATTACTAGAGGGGCTAAAGTAAGATGATTGCTTTCCTAATTTTACATATATATGAAAAGATATACATAGACATACACAAATATACATACATACAACTATTTGCTCAATACCTGGGACTTTCAAAGACAGGAGATAGGAGTGATAACATCCTTCCTCAAAGCCAGAAACCGGGAAAGAGGCATGTATCATCTATCAGAAGGTCTTTTGTTTGTGCCTAATTATAAATTCTAAGATTTTAATATTTACAATGTCAGTTGAGAAGGTACTGTGAGAATTGAGAGGAGTCAAATCCTTTAATTTTCTTTTCTAATAATTGCTCATTTTGAAAGAGACACTGCTTAGAGTTAAAATGTAGAGAATCAAGAATAATGATCAGCCTTTGGGAAAGGGTCCTATAAGATCACTGGAAATCTCTGGAAGTGTTCCACAAAGGAGGTATAAAATACACATTATAGTATAGACATGAACTTTGTGGTTTATGTTTCCCAATTTCCCCTACCTGTTCTTCTCTACTTCCTCATTTTCTTGGTACATTAACAACAGCTTTTCACTTCTCCTGAATAAGAAAAATGTGCTTATCTCTTATTTTTCATTTCCAATTTAGCCAGAAAGGTCATGAAGACATTTTAAAATAGCTCTTCCTGGCAATATTTTAGGGCTGCTAAAATATCTTAATTCTCAGAGATTGCACCAGATTACCACACTTTTTATTTGATGACTAGCTGCAAGAAGAAATATCATTTCCCTTTTTCTTTCCACTTTTATGCAAGAGGGAAAAGTGTCCAAGAGAAGAAATGAGTTCTGAATGATCTAGGTTAGGATTCTGCCAAGACTACAAACACTGACACATGATCATTTGTTTCAGTTATCAGATGAAATTCAGAGAGGGGTCACACAGTTCAAATACAGCCTTTAAAATTAAATCAGAAGGTTGTCCCCATTTCAACACTTTCTGGGGAAGAATTCTATTTTATCCTGGTTGCATGTTGATCCATCCTGTCTGCTAAAGCTGCTTCATTTTTCTCTCTGGGGGCTTCTTCATTCTGGAGAAATGACTGCAGACTTTAGGCATCTTACTTTATCTTTCTCTTTCGTCCTTGAAATTCATTCTTTGGCTCTGATCTGTGGATGGGCAAACTTAATGGGGTGAGGTTAATTGGAGTGAAGCTTTTGAACATCTTCCCCAAAGATCTTTAAATCCTCCAACTGTAGTACAAATAAGTGATTCATTTCTTTCTTCTCGAGCTCACCATCTGCATGGCTTATAACTTGTGGCTTGAGTGTGAGTTTTAAAAGAAAGCATCCAAGTGTCATCTTTGTTTTCGTTTAACTTTGTTTTTACATGTTTCTTCAATAAACATTTCTAATTGCTTTTATTATGCTACTGTCCCCCACTTTATTCCCTTCTGGTGATATAAATGATGAAAACTCTCGACAGGATAATGTAATTGGGATCATGCTTACACTGTCTGCTGCATTTCTTGGCTAAAATTGAAGTTGGTCATTTTTTACAGTCAGTTACATACAGCTTTCTGGGCAGAGCAAGTGGTAGAAGCAAGAGAGAAGGAGGACATTTTGTTAAGTTCCTACATGCTAGGCATTGGCATCCCTGTATAATACGTGGTATTGTATTTAGTTTTTTTGTTTGTCTGTTTGTTTGTTTTTTACAGAGTCTTGCTCTGTCACCCAGGCTGGAATGCAGTGGTGCCATCTTGGCTCCCTGCAACCTCTGCCTTCTGGGTTCAAGCAATTCTCCTGCCTCAGCTTCCCAAGTAGCTGGGATTACAGGCATGTACCACCAAGCCCAGCTAATTTTTTTTTCTTATATACTTTAAGTTCTGAGATACATGTGCAGAACAAGAAGGTTTGTTACATAGGTATGGGCAAGACTTCATGACTAGAACACCAAAAGCAATGGTAACAAAAGCCAAAATTTACAAATGGGACCTTAGTAAACTAAAGAGCTTGCCATGGTGGTTTGGACCATGCCTAACCACCACATGCCATGGTGGTTTGCTGTACCCATCAACCTGTCATCTACATTAGGTAATGCTATCCCTCCCCTAGCCACCCACACCCTGACAGACCCAGTGTGTGATGTTCCACTCCTTGTGTCCATGTATTCTCTTTGTTCAACTCCCACTTATGAGTGAGAACATGTGGTGTTTGGTTTTCTGTTCTTGTGTTAGTTTGCTGAGAATGACAGTTTCCAGCTTCATCCATGTCCCTGCAAAGGACATAAACTCATCTTTTTTTATGGCATGTAGTATTTCATGGTATATACATATGCCACATTTTCTTTATGCAATTTATCACTGATGGGCATTTGGGTTATTTCCAACTCTTTGCTATTGTGAATAGCACTGAGATAAATATATGTATGCATGTGTCTTTATAGCAGAACAATTTATAATCCTTTGGGTATATACCCAGTAATGGGATTGCTTGGTCAAATGGTATTTCTGGTTCTAGATCCTTGAGGAATCACCACACTTCCTTCCACAATGGTTGAACTAATTTACACCCTCACCAACAGTGTAAAAGCATTCCTATTTCTCCACATCCTCTCCAGCATCTCTTGTTTCCTGACTTTTAATGATCACCATTCTAACTGGTGTAAGATGGTATCTTATTGTGGTTTTGATTTGCATTTCCCTAATGGCCAGTGATGATGAGCTTTTTTTTTTCTATGTTAGTTGGCCGCATAAATGTCTTCTTTTGAGAAGTGTCTGTTAATATCCTTTACTTACTAAAAGTTGTTTGGGTTTTTTTTTTTCTTGTAAATTGGTTTAAGTTCTTTGTAGATTCTGGATATTAGTCCTTTGTCAGATGGACAGATTGCAAAAATTTTCTCCCATTCTGTAGGTTGCCTGTTCACTCTGATTATAGTTTCTTTTGTTGTGCAGAGGCTCTTTAGTTTACCAAGGTCCCATTTGTCAATTTTGGCTTTTGTTACCATTGCTTTTGGTGTTCTAGTCATGAAGTCTTGGCCATGCCTATGTCCTGAATGGTATTTCCTAGGTTTTCTCCTAGGGTGTTTATGGTTTTAGGTCTTACATTTAAGTCTTTAATCCATCTTGAGCTAATGTTTGTAGAATGGATAAGGAAGGGGTCCAGTTTGAGTTTTTCTGCATATGGCTAGCCAGTTTTCCTAACGTCATTTATTAACTAGGAAATCCTTTCCCCATTGCTTTTGTCAGGTTTGTCAAAGATTAGATGGTTGTAGGTGTGTGGCATTACTTTCAAGGCCTCTGTTCTGTTCCATTGGTCTATATCTCTGTTTTGGTACCAGTACCATGTTGTTTTGGTTACTGCAGCCTTGTAGTATAGTTAGAAGTCAGATAGCCTGATGCCTCCAGTTTTGTTGTTTGTGCTTAGGATTGTCTGGGCTATATGGGCTCTTTTTTGGTTCCATATGAAATTTAAAGTAGTTTTTTCCAATTCTGTGAAGAAATCAATGGTAGCTTGGTGGGGTTAGCATTGAATCTATAAATTACTTTGGGCCGTATGGCCATTTTCACTATATTGATTCTTCATATCCTTGATCATGGAATGTTTTTTCATTTGTTTGTGTCCTCTCTTATTTCCTTGAGCTGTGGTTTGTAGTTCTCCTTGAAGAGGTTCTTCACATCCCTTGTAAGTTGTATTCCCATTTTATTCTCTTTATAGCAACTGTGAATGAAAGTTTCACTCATGAATTGGCTGTTTGTCTATTATTGGTTTGTAGGGAATGCTTGTGATTTTTGCACATTGATTTTGTATCCTGAGACTTTGCTGAAGTTGCTAATCAGCTTGAGGAGATTTTGGGCTGAAAGAATGGAGTTTTTTTAAATTGCATTTTAGGTTTTGGAGTGCATGTGAAGAACATGAAGATTGTTGCATAGGCACACACATGGCAGTGTGATGTGCTGCCTTCCTCCCCATCACCTATATCTGGCATTTCTCCCCATGCTATCTCTCCCCAACTTCCCACCCCCCGCTGTCCCTCCCCTATTTTCCCCACGACAGACCCCAGTGTGTGATGCTCCCCTCCCTGTGTCCATGTGTTCTCACTCTTCAACACCCACCTATGAGTGAGAGACATGCGGTGTTTGATTTTCTGTTCTTGTGTCAGTTTGCTGAGAATGATGGTTTCCAGGTTCATCCATGTCCCTACAAAGGACACGAACTCATTGTTTTTGATGGCTGCATAATATTCCATGGTGAATATGTGCCACATTTTCACTGTCCAGTCTATCATCGATGGGCATTTGGGTTGGTTCCAGGTCTTTGCTATTGTAAACTGTGCTGCAATGAACGTTCGTGTGCATGTATCCTTATAGTAGAACGATTTATAATCCTTTGGATGTATACCCAGTAATGGGATTGTTGGATCAAATGGAATTTCTATTTCTAGGTCCTTGAGGAATCGCCACACTGTCTTCCACAATGGTTGAACTAATTTACACTCCCACCAACAGTGTAAAAGTGTTCCTATTTCTCCACATCCTCTCCAGCATCTGTTGTCTCCAGATTTTTTAATGATCACCATTCTAACTGGCATCAGATGGTATCTCAATGTAGTTTTGATTTGCATTTCTCCAATAACCAGTGATGATGAGCATTTTTTCATATGTTTGTTGCCCTCATATATGTCTTCTTTTGTAAAGTGTCTGTTCATACCCTTCGCCCACTTTTGAATGGGCTTGTTTGTTTTTTCTTGTAAATCTGTTTCAGTTCTTTGTAGATTCTGGATATCAGCCCTTTGTCAGGGTTTTTCTAAATATACAATCACGTCATCTGCAAACAGAGACAATTTGACTTCCTCTCTTCCTATCTGAATATCCTTTATTTCTTTTTCTTGCCTGACTGCTCTGGCCAGAACTTCCAATACTCTGTTGAATAGGAGTGGTGAGGAGGGGCATCCTTTCTTTGTGCTGGTTTTCAAAAGAAATCCTTCCAGTTTCTACCCATTAGTATTATACCAGCTGTAGGTGTGCCATAAATAGCTCTTATTATTTTAGGATATGTTCCACTGATACCTAGTTTATTCAGAGTTTTTAGCATGAAGGTGTGTTGAATTTTATCAAAGCCCTTTCTGCATCTATTGAGATAATCTTGGTTTTTTCATTCATTCTGTTTATGTGATGGATTACATTTATTGATTTGCACATGTTGAACCAGCCTTGCAACCCAGGGATGAAGCCAACTCAATTGTGGTGGATAAGCTTTTTGATGTGCTGCTGGATTCAGTTTTCCAGTATTTTATTCAGAATTTTCACATTGATGTTTATCAGGGATATTGGCCGAAAATTTTCCTTTTTTTTGTTATGTCTCTGCCAGGTGTTGGAATCAGGATGATACTGGTCTCATAAAATGAGTTAGGGGAGGAGTCCTTCTTTTTCTATTGTTTGAATAGTTTCAGAAGGAATGGTACCAGCTCCTCTTTGTACTTCTGGTAGAATTCGGCTGTGAATCCGTCTGGTCCTGGGCTTTTTTGTTGTTGGTGGTAGGCTATTAATCACTGCCTTAATTTCAGGACTTGTTATTGGTCTATTCAGAGATTCAACTTCTTCCTGATTTAGTCCTGGGAGGGTGTATGTGTCCAGGAATTTATCAATTTCTAGATTTTCTAGTTTATTTGCTAGAGGTGTTTATAGTACTCTGATGGTAGTTTGTATTTCTGTGGATTAGTGGTGAAATAATTTTTTATTGTGTCTCTTTGATGCTTCTCTCTTTATTATTCTGTCTAGAGGTTTATATATTTTGTTGATCTTTTCAAAAAAACAGCCCCTGGATTCATTGATTTTTTTGAAGAGTTTTTATGTCTCTATCTCCTTCAGTTCTGCTCTGATCTTAGTTATTTCTTGCCTTCTACTAGCTTTTGAATTTGTTTGCTCTTGCTTCTTGAATTCTTTTAATTGTGATGTTAGTGTGTCAATTTTAGATCTTTTCTGCTTTATCCTGTGGGCATTTAGTGCTATAAATTTCCCTCTAAACTCTTCTTTACCTGTGTCCCAGAGATTCTGGTACATTGTGTTTCAAAGAATTTATTTCTGCCTTAATTTTGTTATTTACCCAGTAGTCATTCAGGAGCAGGTTGTTCAGTTTCCATGTACTTGTATGGTTTTGATTGATTTTCTTAATCCTTGAGTTCTAATTTGATTGCACTGTGGTCTGAGAGACTGTTTGTTATGATTTCCTTTCTTTGCATTTGCTGAGGAGTGTCTTACTACCAATTATGTGGTGAATTTTAGAATAAGTGTGACGTGATGCTGAGCAGAATTTATATTCTGTTGATTTGGGGTGGAGAGTTCTGTAGATGTCTATTAGGTCCTCTTGGTCCAGAGCTGAATTCAAGTCTAATTATCCTTGTTAATTTTCTGTCTCATTGATCTGTCTAATATTGACAGTGGGGTATTAAAGTTTCCCACTATTACTGTGTAGGAGTCTAAGTCTCTTTGTAGGTCTCCAAGAACTTGCTTTATGAATCTGGCTTCTCCTGTATTAGCTACATATACATAACTATATATGTATAGTTAGCTCTCCTGCATTGATCCCTTTACCATTATCGCATACCATTCTTTGTCCTTTTTTTATCTTTTTAGGTTTAGAATCTGTTTTATCAGAGAGTAGGATTGCAACCCCTGCTTTTTGTTGTTGTTGTTTTTTGTTTTGTTTTGCTCTCTATTTGCTTGGTAAATATTCCTCCATCCCTTTATTTTGAGCCTATATGTGTCTTTGTCTTTGCATGTGAGATGGGTATCCTGAATACAGCACACTGATGAGTCTTGACTCTTTAACCAATTTGCCAGTCTATGTATCTTAATTGGGGCATTTAGCCCATTTACATTTAAGGTTAATATTGTTATGTGTGAATTTGATCCTGTCATTATGATGCTAGCTGGTTATTTTGCCCATTAGTTGATGCAGTTTCTTTATAGTGTCAATATTCTTTACAATTTGATATGTTTTTGTAGTGGCTGGTGTCAGTTGTTACTTTCCATGTTTAGTGCTTCCTTCAGAAGCTCTTGCAAGGCAGGCCTGGTGGTGACAAGATGTCTCAGCAGTTGCTTGTCAGTAAAGGATTTTATTTCTCTTTCACTTATGAAGCTTAGTTTGGCTGGATATGAAATTCTGGGTTGAATATCTTTTCTTTAAGAATGTTAGTATTGGGCCCCATTCTCTTCTGGTTTGTAGGGTTACTGCAGAAACATCTGCTGTTGGTCTGATGGGCTTTCCTTTGTGGGTAATATGACCTTTCTCTCTGATTGTCCTTAACATTTTTTCCTTGATTTCAACCTTGGTAAATCTGACGATTATTTGTCTTGGGGTTGCTCTTCTCGAGGAGTGTCTTTGTGGTGTTCTCTGTATTTTCTGAATTTGAATGTTGGCCTGTCTTCCTAGGTTGGGGAAGTTCTCCTGGATAATGTCCTGAAGAATGTTTTCCGACTTGGTTCTATTCTCCTCATCACTTTCAGATACACCAATCAAATGTAGGTTTGGTCTTTCATATAGTCCCATATTTCTTGGAAGTTTTGTTTGTTTCTTTTCATTTTTATTCTCTATTCTTGTCTTCACACTGTATTTCATTAGGTTTATCATCAATCTGTGATATCCTTTTTTCCAGTTAATTGATTCATCTATTGATATGTGTGTATGCTTCATGAAGTTCTCATGCTATGTTTTTCAGCTCCATCAGGTAATTTATGTTCTTCTCTAAACTGGTTATTCTAGTTAGCAATTCCTCTAACTTTTTTTTTTAGGATTCTTAGCTTTCTTGCATTGGGTTAGAACATGATTCTTTAGCTTGGAGGAATTTGTTACTACCCACCTTCTGAAGCCTAATTCTGTCAATTCACGAAATTCATACTCCATCCAGTTTTGTCCTTTTGCTGGCAAGGAGTTGTGTTCCTTTGAAGAAAAAGAGGAGTTCTGGTTTTTGGTATTTTCAAACTTTTTGCATTGGTTTTCCCTGATCTTCATGGATTTATCTACCTTTGGTCTTTGATGTTGGCTAGCTTTGGATGGAGTTTCTCTGTGGACGTCCTTTTGGTTGATGTTGATGCTACTCCTTTCTGTTTGTTAATTTTCCTTCTAACAGTCAGGCCTCACTGCTGCAGGTCCACTGGAGTTTGCTGGAGCTCTACTCCAGGACCTTTTTGCCTATATTACCAGTGGAGGCTGTAGAACAGCAAAGATTGCTGCCTGTTTCTTCCTCTGGAAGCTTTATGCTAGTGGGACATCTGCTAGATGCTAGCCAGAGCTCTCCTGTATGAGGTGTTTGTCAACCTCTGCTGGGAGGTGTCTCCTAGTCAGCAGGCAGGGGCATCAGGGATCCAGTTGAGGATGTAGTCTGTCCCTTAGCAGAGCTTGAGCACTGTGCTGGGAGATCTGCTGCTCTTTTCAGACCCGGCAGGCAGGAACATTTAAGTCTGCTGAAGTGCCCACAGCAGCCCCTTCCTCCAGGTGCTCTGTCCCAGGGGAGATGGGAATTTCATTTATAAGCCCCTGACTGGGGCTGCTGACTTTCTTTTAGAGTTGCCCTGCCCAGAGAGGAGAAATCTAAAGAGGCAGTCAATAGTTACATGGGCTTTGTCCAGCTGTGGTGGGCTCTGCCCAGCTCAAACTTCTTAGCAGCTTTGTTTACAGTGTGAGGGGGAAAACCACCTACTCAAGCCTCAGTAATGGTGGGTGCCCCTCCCCCCACCAAGCTCAAGCATCCCAGGTCGACTTCAGACTGCTGTGCTGGCAGTGAGAATTTCAAGCCAGTGGATCTGAGCTTGCTGGGCTCCATGGGGGTAGGATCCACTGAGCTAGACCATTTGGCTCCCTGGCTTCAGCCCCCTTCCAGGGGAGTGAATGGTTTTGTCTCACTGGCATTCCAGGTACCACTGGGATATGTAAAATAACTCCTGCAGCTAGCTCGGTGTCTGCCCAAATGGTCGTCTAGTTTTGTGCTTGAAGGCCAGGGCCCTGGTGGCATAAGCACCAGAGGGAATCTCCTGGTCTGTGCATTGTGAAGACTATGGGAAAAGCACAGTATCTGGGCCAGAGTGTACCATCCCTCATGGCACAGTCCCTCAAGGCTTCCCTTTGCAAGGGGAGGGAGTTCCCTGACCCCTTGAGCTTCCCAGGTGAGGTGATGCCCCACACTGCTTCAGCTCACCCTCCATGGGTTGTACCCACTGTCTAACCAGTCCTGATGAGATGAGCTGTGTACCTCACTTGGAAATGCAGAAATTACCCACCTTCTGCATTGATCTTGCTGGGAGCTACAGGCAGGAGCTACTCCTGTTCAACAACTCTTTGAGTTAGATTATCATCACAAGTGTTGAAATTCAAGATCATACCAATTGGTGTGATATCTGCTTCCTGCACACAGCAAAAAGCCATTGTTTCAACAAAAAGAAGTTGTTGTGGACTGTTTGTGTTTCCCAAATTCCTATGTTGAAGCTCTGACATGCAATGTATTTAAAAACAGGGCCTATAGTTGGTAATTAGGCTAAATGAGGTCATTAGGCTGGAGTTTTCATGGTGGGGTTAGTGCTCTTACAGGAAGGGACCCTAGAAACCTTGCTCTTTCTTTTACTCCCCCTCAATCACACAAACGGGTCATGAGAGGACACAGCAAGAAAGCTGCTGTCTGTAGCCCAAGGGGAGAGCCTTCACTGGGAACAGACCATAGCGACACCCTGTTCTCAGACTCTTAGCCTTCAGAACTGTGAGAAAATAAATTTATGTTGTATAAGCCATCCTGACGATTGTACTTTGTTATGGCAACCTAAGCAAACTAAGACAGGGAATTTCCTTAGCGTTCTATTTAGAAAGGGTTAGAAATAATCTGTGAGACTGGAATTCTATTCCTAAAAATATGAAAAATGGTACAGGGTATCTAAAAATGTGAAAGAAAAAAAAACGTACTTTGTAAAATGTTTTTAAATTCACTGATTTGCTGTCAGGAAATAAAAAGCAATCTTCATAGACTAGAAATCCAGAAGGTAAAGCTAGAGAAGTATGAATGCACTGAAGCAGGATTCTGCCCATGGGTATCTGCCAATTCTTGATGATCTAGAGATGAGTTTTTACTGAAAAAGTGAAGGGGCAGTTTAGGGCCCACTCAAGGAGAAAGATTGAAACTCAGAGACTTGAGACTAAAGACTCAAAACCAAAACTCTCAAAAGGAAATAGGTAAAGAGGATAAACTTAAAACACACACACACACACACACACACACACACGCACGCACGCACACGCACACACACACACCATTTAGATGAAAATCACAGGAATAATTACCTATCTTTACCTTGGCTCTGAGTGAAATGGGAAAATAAAAACCTCTCCCCTGAAAATTCTTAAACACAAACCTATCCTTGTGCAAGTGGAGGCCAGAAATCCTATCACCTATACAGTCTTCACTTTTCTTTGCCCAAAAATACAAGCTGGGAATTGACTTTTATGTGGTTCTGAGTCAAGCTTTAGTTTACTTCTGTGGCTGTTATCAAGGTTCTTCATGTCAACCTTTGACAAGCT
The DNA here is from genome assembly GCA_036589455.1 of Ateles fusciceps. Taxonomy (NCBI): domain Eukaryota; kingdom Metazoa; phylum Chordata; class Mammalia; order Primates; family Atelidae; genus Ateles; species Ateles fusciceps. The sequence goes on from JAZHEH010002565.1 coordinate 3,428,619, forward strand.
GACATAAAGTCATAGAATCAGGCTGTACACCTGGGAGAATGAATGAGGGAAAAGTTGGATGGAAGGAAAAGGTAATATTTGCAATGTACTTAATGTTTTGTGCTAACTATTCTATTTAATTCTCATAACCACCTGTGACATAAGCACTGTTGTCTTCATTTAAAGATTAGGTCACTGAAATTCAGAGTGGGTAGGCGGTTTGCTAAGGTACACACAGAAACTACACGGTCAAGCCATAGTGGTAGTCCAATTCTGAGGTCTCCAAAGTCCTTCAATTACTTACAGCAAAAACCATGTCTCATGATAACAGTTATAACAGGTAAATTAAAGCCTGATGAACGAAGAGTGCATATTCCGCATGGATAGCATTAAGATCTAAGCGGGGTTTGTTTGTTTTTGTTTTCCTGCTATATTGTCCTCAGGCAATAGTGTAAAAAAAATCTTTTAAAATTCCAGGTCCTCAGGAGGTCATTTTAGTGGTCCTGGAAATTGTAAAACAAATTGTTGTGAACAGGCTTTTTAAATTGTTTCTTGGCAGGAATTGAATAATCAAGTGCAATGAATTTAATTGATTACATAAGAACGTTCCTTTGAGCTGATGCAGCAACTGTTTTTGGTCTGACTGTGGCTTAAAATGTGAATTGATGTAATGACTACCAATGTTAGGTTTTACTATTGGAAAAATCTTCAGTGGGAAAAATTGGAAATGCTTGATGTGTACTGTTTCTTAAATGATGTCTTTCAATATGTAAAAGTGATTATCTGCCTGTGGCTTCCCTACTTAAATCTTACCTTACTTCCATTTTCTCAACCTGGAATTTGATTCTCTTAGTGGAGATATGATTAAAACCATACCAGTGCTCATTATTCTGCCACTAACTGGATGTGAGCTTCATCATGTTGCTGAACATTTCTGCCTCAGTTCCCTGCTTTGCTTTTTTTTTTTTTTTTTTTTGAGACAAGGTCTCATTCTGTTGCCCAGCCTGCAGTCCAGTGGCATAATTACTGCTCACTGTAGCCTCAACCTCATGAGTTCAAGCAACCCTCCCACCTCAGCCTCTCCAGTTGCTGGGAGCACTAGTGCAAGTCACCATGCCCAGCTGATTTTTTTTCATTTGTAGAGACAAGGTCTCACTATGTTGCCTAGGCTGGTCTCAAACTCTTCGGCTCAAGCGATCCTCTTGCCTTGGCCTCCCGAAGTGCTGGGATTATAGGAGTGAGGCATAGCCCTTCTCCTCTGCTGTCTAAAATGTGGAAAATGATAATTCCAACTTTTATGTAATGTTGTAATAACTAGAGAATTTCATATCTTAATATGTGACCTGGAACATGGCAAGTGGTCAGCAAATATAAGCTAATACATTAGTCCCCTCTTATCCATGGTTACACTTTCAATGGTTTCTGTTACCAGTGGTCAATTGCAGACTGAAAATATCAAGATATTTTGAGAGAAAGAGCAAGAGAACACATTCACATAACTTTTATTACAATACATTGTTCTATAATCGTTCTATTTTATTAGTTATTGTTGTTAATCTCTTATTGTGCCTGATTTGTAAAGTAAGCTTTATCATGGGTACAAAGGTACAGGAAAAAACATAAGGTATATAGGGTTTGGTATTATTTGTAGTTTCAGGCATCTACTAGGAGACTCAGAACTTATCCCCTATACATAAGGGGGATTCTTATATTCTTAGTAAGAGTGAAAATTTTCAGCATCTCTTAGGTGTGATGTTAACGTCTGATGTTACTGAAAATTTGCAGATATTACCCTTGGGCTGGCTATGAGTAATTCTTTGAGATTTATAGAGAATTAGAGAAATTACAAAAATGGAAAGTAATAAAAAGGAGAAATGCAGAAAATAATATTGTGGCAAGCTGGATGTGAATATCTATCTAGGCAATGTCTGGAGCTGTCACTGGATCAGCATGTGCTACGTATGCCATTTTGTCTGTCCCATCTCCCAGTCCAATCAGCTTGGGACCTGGCATCATGTTAGTTTTCTAGGGTTGCTGTAACAAAGTGCCACAAATTGTGGGGCTTAACAACAGAGATTTATTGTCTCACAATTTTGGAGGCCAGAAATTCAAAATCAAGGCATTGGTAGGGTTAATTCTTTCTGAGGGCTGTGAAGGGAGGATATGTCCAGCCCTCGCTTTTGGCAAGAAGATGGTTATATTCACATTTGCATGGTGTTTCCTTTATATCTTCAAATTGTAAACTCTCTGTGCATGTCTGTGTCCTCTTTTTATAATGACACTGTCATATTAGATTAAGGGCAACCCTAATGACCTCATTTTAACTTGATTGCCTCTATTAAGATTCTATATCCAAATAAGGTCATCCGTAACACTTTGCTCTCCGGCTGCACCAACATTTATATCCTTCTTACATGCAAATATATTCACCCCATTCCCAACATCTTCAAAAGTCTTAACCCATTTCAACATCAACTATAGTCCAAAATGTCACTTAATGTCATCTCAAATAGGTATGGGTGAGACTCAAGATTTGATTCATCCTAAGGCAAAATTTCTCCCCAGCTGTGGACCTGTGAGTATAGATGGCACACTATCTGGCCAGGGATCAGAGAAAATATGTACAGAGATTTATAATGCAAGCATTGGTCTGTAAGGAAGTCATGTGTCATGATATTTAGTTAGATTTTGGGAACTATAATGAACATATTGCTTTATTTCCGAAGACACTGATTATAAAATTTGAAGAATGGAGAGGATAGGGAGAGGGACCTGAGAAATTCTATTCTGAAAAGCTTGATGTGTATATGTAGAAAAATCATCCTGCAATGGAACATGAAACCTCAAAGAGACACGAATCTCCAATTAAAGGCTGTGTGACAAAATTCTGAAGGGCTATAGATACAGGGGTATATTTTACATTGAACAGAAGAAACAATCATGCAACTGTGAAGTACCTAAAATCTAACTCACAGCCTTTCTTTCTATACAACACAATTTCTTACAGAAAGCACTAAACTATCTAATATACAATTTTGCCCACATAATCACCCTGAAAGCATTTATGTAATCAAAGGGAACCTCTGGGAATGGAAACTGGAATCTGGAAGTGAAACTCAAGAAAGATTTCATCACTGCACAAACAATTTCAAATTAAGCACTAATCAGAGGGGGAAAATTAGGTTTATTCACAGGGGCCACTCAAAATAACCCTCTTAATAATGTAGAAATTGGCTGTAGCTAAAGCCCTACAAGTCTAGACACAAATACATTTAAAATACAGCAAACCCAGTCAATATAAAATGTAGCAAATACAAGAAGTCAATGTAAAATAGATTTCCCAGATATGAGAAACATGGTCCCAGGATTGTAGGCAAACTGCTCAGAAAGAAAAAAATACATTATTTAGCAAAATTTTAGATTTATAAGAAATATATTTGCTTTTATTAGTATCCTAATAAAATGTCTTTAATATTCTCTTCGCTAATCAGAACAATTGCTGATCAAAAACAAAGCAGTCACTAGACTCTCTGGTCATATTCGTCAGGATTAAAAAAAAAAAAAAAAGAGTAATTCAAAGAAAAGAGAAAAATAAGAAAGACATAAATTAGTGGCTAGTCTCCCCAAGGGTGGCATTAAACTGAAGTTGAATTCTGATAGATTCTGGAGGGATACATAGGCTTAACTGACATCCACCCATCTTTGCCCCCAGAGCCACACCAAATCCTGAGATACAAGCCTCTGTGTCTGATTAAAGTAAAGGGTTTCTGGTAAGAGAGTCTATCTAGTAGATAACTAGAGGCAGAGCTGTGACTAAGATCACTTAGTGACATTCTCACTCTTAATGTGGGTATTCTTATTGTCCCTTTCCATTTCTCTCTCTTTTCTTTCCTACTATTTCTTTTCACACTCCTCCATTTTCTTCTCTTCATACCTTTCCCAGGCTCAAGACCCTTGTACCAACATTGTTTATCCCTACAGATCGTCAAAGAGTCTGCTGATCTCTGCCTTCACTCATGAAATTTTCAAATATACCTGCTCCCATGCCTTGCAAATGAGCCCCATCTGAACCTCCAGTCACACTGGGGTGCCCTGCATTCCTAACTAGAGAATATCTAGTCTCCAGACAACCAGAGGAAAGCATTCTGTCTTTAGAAAAAAACACTAAGTATTCTCTGGCCCTAAGATCCCTCTAAAGTTAAGGTGAAGGGTTTGGAAAAACTTGAACCAAATTCTGCAAGCTGGATCAAGTTTCTCTGATGATAAATGATTTTTTAAAAAGAAAAAAAATAAATGCGCTAAAGAGGTTATCAACACTCAGTCACCAACATCTGAATAATACAGATAAGGTTAGAGATAAACAGCTGGTCTGAAGATGCTCCGGCCAATTTGATACAAATTAGTCACCTGTGGTTATTCAACTTTAAATTGAATTAAATTAAATTTAAAATGCCATTCCTCAGTCACACGACATTTCAGGTTCTCAGTAGTCACATGCAGTTAGAAGCTACTGCATTGGGCAGTGCAAATGTAGAAATGTAGATCATTTCTGGTTATCAGAGAAAGTTCTGCTGGATAGCATTGGAAATCAGAGAGAGAGAGAGAGAGAGAGAGAGAGAGAGAGAGTGACAGAGAGAAAGAGACAGAGAGAGACAGAGACAGAGTTAAAAGCAAGGGAAATAGGAGAAAAAAGAAGAGAAAGGCAAGACAAAGAAGAAGGAACAAATAGTAATTGGAAGAATAAAACTGCAGATCTGAAATGGAGATATCTTCCTTCAGGCTCAAGTCATTCTCTGGGAGTCATGTGAATAATATGTTGAGAAATGCACACTTTCCCAAGTGTTGATTTTAAGAGGCTGTCTTGCGTCTAAGCAAATGAGTGTGGGGGACTTACCTACACGGGAGGTTAGAGTTCTTGAGCATTTAGCTGCTTTGACCTGAATGTACTCATTTTCATTTAGATGTTTTCCTTGCAGCCTACCAGTGAGTATCCTGGATCACTTCCCCACCTGGTCCCTCTGAATCTGGGAATGATTATGGCAATGAGGCTGGAACAACACATGTATTAGAAGTGAAGAGCATCACTGAGAATTTAGAGACTGTGTCTAGTTTGGAAGAACCCAAGGGAACTTCACAAAAAGTAATCAGAGTGAGTAGAGATGGATATATAATGCAAAGTGTTCCCTCCAGAAACTTTACTTCAACAAGAACAAGAGCATTTCCCTGAAGGACATGAATAATGTGAAGTGTAACTGTTCACCATGCTTCTCCAAGGCATCAAATGGGCTTTTAAGGCACACATTCCTGGGGGGCTTAACAATGGATTCAAAATAGAAACTGTAAATTTGTTCCCTAAGTTTTCAATGAGAAGCACACAGTGTTGGGTTGTTGTGCAGCCTGCCTTTATCAGGTAATAATACACTGGGAGTTTTATTTTGTAAAAAAGTAGATTAGTAACACCTCAGAGGTTTCAGTATTCTTCACCCTCTAGTTTATGCAGTCAACCACAGGCCCCAGAGCAGACTCTGGCAGCCTTTGAAAATATCTATAGAATACAGTGTGAAACGTCAGCTTACTTTAGGATAAAACAACAATAACAAAGATACCATTTTCATTTATAAGCCCTTAGAATTAATAAGCCTATGTGCTAGTCATTTCTTCAGAAGAGAGAGAAGGACAAGGTACAAACAAAGAAAATCACTCCACATATGTCCAGATGCTACTGTAAGGAGAATGAGCCTCAAATTTCTTCTGCTTCACTTCTTTACCTCTACTTCTGAAACACCATTTTTATTCCAATATCCTCCTTCTTGATTATTTTTCAACAAGGAGCCCTGTGAACCACCTGTGGTCAACAGAAACCTCTTGCTGCAGACATAACTGCTTCCTACTATTCCTAGTCACAATAATTTGTCCTGTTCCCACTATTTTTGGATCCTGATCTCTTAACATCTTAAATGCTGAACATCTAGGCCAGGAAAGGCACAGTCTAGTGAGATGAGTTAGAGTAGAAACTCTGCAGCCACACTCCCTGGGTGTAAATTCTTTGTTCTGCCTTATTATGTGTGTCACCTTCAGCAAGTTATTTAGTCTCTTTGAAATTAAGGTTCCTCCTCTGTAAAATAAACTTGTTAGGAGGTTTGAATGAGTTAATATCTCTATAGCACTTAGAACAGTGCCAATAGTTGATTGATTGTCAGACAAACAGGTGGACAGACTGACAGGCACTTGGGAAGTGTAGTCAAAGTGCAGCATTTATCCTTATTCATTCATTTGTCTGCTATATGAAAGAAACTAATGGATATGAAAATAGCTAAGACATAGTCCATGCACTTAAACAACTCAAAATTTAATGAGAGACGGATACGTAGCATAAAAGATTATAATGGCTGCAGTAGAGTCAGATACTGCTTTATAAGTACAAAGAAAGAAGTAATTAATTCTTCCTGAGAGTTTAGGGAAAGATTCACAGACAAACCTGTGCTACTCTACAATTTCCATATACATCCAGAAGCCACTGGGAATGATGTCAAGGGTGAGGTGAGTGAGAATTAAATATGACATGTCTGTAGATTATCTTTCTCTTAGTATAGTCCCCACTACAAGATTACTCATACACACATCGGCTCCCCAGTTGAATGAACACTTTAACCTACTTTTGCCAACGCTTGAGGAGTTAAAGCTCCTCTGCAGCCCTATTACTTTGAAAGTAGCCATTATTCCTTGTTAAGCAGTAAGCAGTCAATCATTACAGCCACAAGTAGCCACACACTCAGGTGGGTATGAATAAACACATGTATATGTACATGCATGTATATATACATCCACATGTATTATGTAAATATATATACATACATGCATATTAAGCAAATATACATATGTATTAACCATCTGAGTGGTTGACTGTGTTAGCACTCAGAGGATAAAAATAATTATAAGATGCTTGCTCATCGAGTTTGTAATATAGTGAAAGATACTACATGCCACACAGGCATAGACACAGCTAGCACAAAAGGGAAAAGAAGAGGGGGACTGGATATGAAATTCTTTAAACACTGTCAAGAAATGTGGTAAATCTATTTTTAGATGATTTTAGTAATGTCTACCTGTAAGCACTATTAACACTAAGTAGGCAACAAAAGCCACTTCTCTCAGCAATGTTGCACTGAAGATCTATGCTGTCCCCCCTGTCAGATACCTTCTAAAAGAGAACAGTGTTCTATTTAGTGTCCATGATTACAGAAGAAAGGTCTTCATGTAAGGACCAAGAAATGTCCTTGAGTGCCTTCTACCATTTCAAACATTTTTGTTTGTTTGTTTTGCTATCTAGAAATAATGGATTGGGCTAAATAATTAAAAAAAAAAAAAAAAAAAAAAAAAGACTTCCAATTCTGATGTTACCCTAAAGACAGAAGACAAGCATTCCTGGGAGTGGCACCCAAATTCTACCTTCTTTTCTTCTGTGTTCCTCTTCTTCTTCAGTCAAAATATCCTTGTTTTATTGCATTACCACATAATTCAAACTACAGAACCTCTTTGGAAGCCATCTTGGACTTTTAAATTTTGGCCAATCAAAATATATTTATATGTCTACTTTCAAAAAATATTCTGTCAAGGAAACCACAAAAAGAAAAGTACTTTTCCCATGAAATTTTGGCAAGCTGCAAGCAATCCAGATTTTAGTTGATTAGAACTACATATTCAAGTTTCTGTGGCTCACAATACAGGAATATTCATAATATTCTATTGAGACATTTCAAAACTATATATATCAACCCTAAATTTACTACTGATCATGTTCCCTGGGTGGACTACTTCAGTGGACAGAACCTTTATCTAGTATGAGTTTTCCAGAGGCCTCTAGTCCTCCAGTGACATTAAAGTGAATCTGCAGAAGGCTTTGAATTCTCTTGTACTGTATACAATATGGGGTTCTAATAGTTGATACGCTTTGGAGTATGTTGTTTTCAGAATCTTTGCACCATATCTTCTCTCACCTCAAACCAAGCACCAACAAGAGGTAGTTTCTGCCAATGTTCAATGTCACATTAGGTATGAAATGAAAGGTATAAAATATTTGGTTTGGCTTACATCTTTTTCTGTTAGTGAAAAGAATGTCCTTCTTTGCTTTGTTCTCCAGTTTTGTCTCTTTCCAGATACCTTTGATGTGGGAGGCAAGGGGTACTACTCAGAGAATTTGCTGGGGGTCGGCCTCCATGGTATGGCACTAGCCCAGATGAGGCTTTTGTGTCCACTAGTTCCCTCCAACTTATGCTAAATGGTGAATTCATGGTTAGCCAAAACATTCATTCTCTTCCTATGACACGTAACTTAGTATTTATCAGAATGTAGGTTGATGGGGGTTTTGTTTCATTCAGATTTGGTTTTCTATAGCAGCACTCATTAGTAATAATAGCTATGACTGTTCTCATTCTTTGAACACCTACTATGTTCCACAGCCTGAATCAATTGCTTTTCAGGCAGTATTTACCAAAGGCTTCTTAACATTTTTCTCAGCTTGATCAAACTTTACACAGTCTGTTTTCTGCCTCTAGGCCCCTGAGCTCCCTTTCCATAGAAAACTTTCTTTATAAAACTTGCAATTGTAAATTCTTTCTCTGTCCCTTTGAGGTGTAAATATTTTAAAAGGCTTCTTACCAGGTGTACAACCTACAAATATCATTCTCAAATTTCTGGGAGCCATCCCTTTGAAATGTAAACCTTAAGGATGATAGGACCTCAATCTGTTAATATCTCCCAGTTAGAGACAGGAGGTAGGAACCTAACTTTGGTTAGTGCCTTGCATCCACCAAATTACCATTTACAAATTGCCTTTTGTCATGAAGATACAAGAAAGTTTTACCTTTACCTACAGGCAAAGTCAATTAGCAAACCCTGATGGCCTATAATAACCCCACCCTAGCATTTAAAACTCTGGCCTCTTGCTCAGTGGAGTTGAGCTGAGTTTCTCTTCTATTGCACGTCTTAAAGTCTTCTCTTTTAACTTTTTCCCATACACTCTTGTTTTAACACTATCTTTAACATTTAAAATATCATGTTATAGGTGAAGAAACTGAGATTCAAAATGGATAAATTGCTTGCTCAGGGTCATGTGATGTACAGACTTGAATCCAGGTTAGTTGGCTCCAGTGCAGCAGGTTTCCCACTATACTTCGTGCTACTCATTCTCCTCAGAACACACTAAACGTTACATCTTTATTTCTCTGGGCTTGAAATGGTAGCTCTCTGGAATAAATCTAGCTGCTCACATGGTACATACATAATTGTAATACCTGTTTCGGAGCCTGGGTTCATGCTTTTAAAAATGCATAGTTTCTTAAACTGAGTTACTGCTTCTGTGCTCTAGCAATCCTTGTATTTCCCTAAAATTCCTAAACCATTATTCTAAAAAATGTTAATTTCCCCAAAAGGAATCAACATTTCAAAACTGAACTCCAACTTTGTCACCAAATGTCCTCTACCCCACATCACAATTGATGTCAAATATATACATCTGTTCAGACTAAAACTGTTGAAATCACCTCTGACTCTTCTGTCTCTTACTCCGCACTCGTAATGCATTAGCAAATCCTGTTGTATCTTCAAAGTGTATCCAGAATGACTATTTCTCCCCCATCTCCACGGCTACAACCCTGGTCTAAGCCATCAATACTTCTGACCTGGATTACTGCTGGAATCCTAACTGGACCTTTCCATCTCTACAGTCACTTCTCAACACAGTGACCAGAGTGATACTGGTAAAAAATAAGTTAGGTCACATCACTTCTTTGTTCATAAATCTCCAATGTCTTCCCACCTCATTCAGGGTAGGAACTAAAGTTTTTACTATGGTGGCAAGGCCCTACATGATCTGGCCCTGGGTTACCTTCTCCATGACCTTATTTTCCTTTCCTCTCCTCTCCTCTACTCACTTTGCTTTGGCCACAATGACTTTCTGATTGTTACTAAAATAGAGTGATAACACTCCCCTTAGGGCATTTGCATTTGCTATTTCCTGAGGCTGCACCACTCTTCCCTAACCTTGGCAAACTCTTACCTCCTGCAAGCAATCACTCAATGGTCACCATCTACACTAAAGAAAATTTCATCCCATCATCCACCTCCCCCACACCCAGGGCATCCCAGGTCCACTTTATTCTGTTCTAATATTTCCCCAAAGCACTTATTGCTTTCTAACACTACGTAATTTTAAAATTATGATTACTATTCATGGTACACTTGCTCTGTTAGCATATAAGCTCCACAGTATTAGAAGTTTTGTCTTTCTTCATTGATCACGAGCATTAGAACAGCATCTGGTTTATGATAGATGTTACGGGCTGAACTGTGTCTCCCCAGATATATGTGTTGAAGCCCTAACCCTCAGTACCTCAGAATGTAACTGTATTTGGAGATAGCACCTTGAAGGAAATGATTAAGATAGGCCAATTAGGGTAGACCCTAATCCAACCTGATTGATGTCCTTTTTAGATTAGGACAAACAGATAGACATCAAGAGGATGCATGCAGAGTGATATATTTTGGATATCTGTCTCTTCCACTTCTCATATTGAAATGTGTTCCCCCATGTTGGAAGTGGGGTCTGGTGGGAGGTGCCGGATCATGGAGGAAGAGCCCTCATGAATGCTTTGACGACATCTCTTGATGATGAGTGACTTTTAATTCGATTAGTTCACACAAGAGCTAGTTATATAAAAGAGCCTGGCATTCTTTCTTTCCCCATCTCTCACCATGGGACATGCCTGCTTTCCCCTCACCCTCTGCCATGAGTAAAAACTTCCTGAGACCTTCCCAGAGGCCAAGCAGATGCTGGTGTCATGTTTGCATAGCCTACAGAACCATGAGTCAAATGAAACTCTTAAAAAAAAAAAAAAACATTACCTAATCTCAGGTATTCCCTTATAGTAATGCAAAATGAACTAATACAGAAAATTGATATTGAGGGATGTGGAGTGGTGCTATAAATCTACCTAGTAATATGGAAGCAGCTTTGGAACTTTGTAACAAGCAGAGATTGGAAGAGTTTGGAGGGCTCAGAAGAAAGCTGGAAGTTGAGGGAAAGTTTGAAACTTCTTAGAGAGTTGTTAAATGATTGTGATCAAAATGCTGACAGACATATAGAGAGTGAAGGCCAAGCTGTGGAAGTCTCCAGTGGAAATGAGGAACTTATCAGGAACTAAAGCAACGGTCATCTTTGTTAAATCTTAGCAAACCACTTTTCTATGTTGTGTCTCTAATCTAGAGATGTGTGGAAGTTTGAACTTAAGAGTGAAGACTTAGGGCATCTGGCAGGAGAAATTTCTAACAACCAAGCGCCCAAGATGGGGTATGTCTGCTTCTGACAACTCAGACTCAAATATGGGAGCAAAGAAATGACTTACAGTTGGAATTTACATTTTAAAAAGAAGCAGAGCACAACAGTTTGGAAAATATGCAGTCTGGCCCTGTGGTAGAGATGGAAAAAGCATTTTCAGGAGAGGAATACAAATGGGCTTCCAGGTGCTAATATCCAAAACAATGTGAAAAATGCTTTGAGGACATTTCAGGTATCTTTGGGACAGTTTGCCCATCACAAGTCCAGAGGCGTAGAAGGAAAGAATTGTTTCAGAGGTCAGGGCTGGGCCCTGTTGTCCTGCTCAGCCCTGGACACTGCTCCTTCCATCCTGACCTATCTAGCTCCAGCCTCAGCTCAAAAGTCTCCTGGTACAGCTTGGATCACCACTCAGAAGGGCACAAGCCATAAGCCTTGGTGGCTTCCACCTAGATTTCAGAGGATATATAGGAAAGCTTGGGTGCCCAAGCAGAAGCCTGCCACAGGAGTGGAGCACCCATGAAGCCACTACTAGGACAATGCTACTAAGAATAATCAAGTGAAGAGGCAGCAAGAATATGGCCATCAGCAAGCAAAGAGAGAGGCCTCAGAGGAACAAACCCTGCCAGAACCTTGGCCTCATACTTTTAGCCTCCAGAAGGGTGAGGGAATTAATTTCTATTGCTTAAGCTCCCAGGTCTCTGGTATTTTGTTATGGCAGCCCTAACGAACTAAGACAGTAGGTACTCAATGAATAAAAATAAATAAATATCTTCTGAATCACGGATTCCTTGAACAGCACAATTCTGTGTATAAAAACTTGACAAGTTACCAATGAGCCCAGGAGACAGAAATGTCCAAATAAATGATTTCAGAATATAGAACAGTCCACCCACCTGCCATTTACACTTGGAATTATTTTCTTGTCTTTATATAGAGAAATACCACATCATCAATTCCAAAGATCACTTTTGGAGGATCAAAAATATCAGAATAATTAGACCTATATAGAAACCTGTCAAATGTACGAATTATCCTACATGTAAGAACTGGATGCTTTGTAAGCTACTCTGAACTATAAAAAAATATTGCAAGATGACCTGATTTGGTGTGCTTTGAAATCCCCTAAGAAAACCTGTCCTCCATAAGGACAACTTTTATCCCTCCTCTGGCAAACTTTGTTTTAGCAAGTTTTATTCAGACCATCTAAACTAAAGCACAGTTGTGACTTGATTGATATTTACTTCCAAGTAGAAACCACTGCAAAGTTTCTTTTCCATTGATGAGTGTCTTCCAGCTGCCTAAAAACCCACAATGAATACACAGTGCATTAGGGATCGCATCAGGAGGTTATTTATGAGTGAGAAACAGGCTTATCTCTACCTCTGCTGTGCTATGGATATGCCAAAGGATCAGAGACTTACTATAGGGGGAATTCTTGGGCATTATTCCCACCCAGAGTGAGTGGCTGTTTTTGATTCATCTTAAATTAGCTTATCTGCAATTTATTTTTACATAGGAAGCACTCATTTGCTTTCTTATAAATAAGAGCTTACAATTATCCATCACCATGTCTCACCATAAATTTAAGCAGAACTGCCTGTGGGCCCAATCTACAGCTTAGTCACCAGCACTAATGGGTTACCCAATATGCTCATCACTGAGGTATAAACTCAGTCAGTCTCTTATCTGGATCTCCCACTAAAATAAATAATCAAATTTCTAAAAATAAATGGAGCCATATCTTATACAAAATGTTATCTGCATCTGTTGAGGAAGAAACACAAGGGGATCTGCTTTGCTGTGAAGTGTTTTGTGGTGTGAAAAGTGATAGGGTATTATGCCTGGGAAGGCAACCCATTCAGAACCCAGCCACCTAGTGTCTGATTGGAGTTTACGAAATGAGAAGGACATGGTGAACTCCTGAGTCTTAGCAGGGCAACAGTCCTGGGTTTTACTATAGGTATGGTGATTTTTAATGAGTGGGGGATGGATCAGTGAGTCTAAATGTAGGGGAACAAAATAAAGCTGAGTTAAACTGAGTATCTGTTTCTGAGAGAAGGTATTCTATTTTCCCCAAACCAAGATATGCAGCTGGTTTATGAGTGCGATAAAGTAATCAGTACAAAAGCAGAAATTCTCTCAATTCCAAAAGTTTCTAAAATAACAAGAGAGGGAAGGAGGATAGAGAGTAGAAAATAAATGGAAAAATTGAGAGTCAAATTCTATTTTAAAATGGTTCTTAAATGGAACCTTTCCTAATGGGGGCCGATTGCCATATTGAAAATAATAAAGAAAGAAAGAAAAATAACAATGACAAAAACATACACAAACACTTCTTTTGACTACATTTTCTAAAACAGACAGCTTTTCCAACTACCTTCTCTTTGAAATAGCTACAGTAAAGTGTTTCTGAGTGTACACATTCAATCTAGTGCATGCATTTTAGTAATTCTGTGTCTTTTATTTCTGTTGGACTTGGGGTTGTACAGATATCCCTCTAGGTTAATATCTCACTGTCAAGGATGGTGCCCCATGGGGAAGTTCCGTCACTTCTTTCAGAAGTTCTTTCAGATCCTACTACTCACTGTCAAAAATTGTGGCATCTTCTATTGGTTTTTCATTCCTTTTATGTACCTTCTTTTTATTGTTTTTTTTTCTTCTTCTTTATATGTTTACCCTCTCTCTCCTCCTGCTGTTCTTATTATCTCGAGTCCCACAGGTTCTCAGCTGTAATCTTCTTTGCTTTCTATGTTTGACTGGTAGCTCCTTTGACTCCTTCTCAGTATCTCTCAGATTCTCTTTCAGCACTTGCTTTCCCTCTAATCAATGCCTTTCTTGTTTAAAGCTATGGTGGTCTTTGGTTTGTTCTGTGAGCTATTTACCTTATTGTGACAAGAAGGATGAATTGTCTTCTGCTTTTCCAGAAGACCTAAAGTGCTGCCATCCATCAACTTGGTGATGATTTCATGTATTTAAGATGTAAAGGGCTGGAATGATACTAAATAAACAGTACTATACTGAAAAGTCCCAATGAGATTATGCTTATTCTCTGTGGAACCCTTATGCCTAGCTGGTAGTACCTGTCAACAGAGAAATGAGTTTTAATCAACTTTTTTATTATAAATGTAATCTTTCAAACATTTATGGGAAATGCGTATCTGCCAATGTTTTTCAAAGTACCAATAGGAAAAATATGTATTTATAATATTTTCTTTTACATAAACTGGCTGAGCTTTCATTCATGTGCCTGTATATAATTGGTATGACTTAGAATTCTCTACACAGACACATGTGACATAAACTTACTTTATTCCTAAAGTTATACAATATTATTCTGGTCCTTCAATACCTAGGTTGCTGAGATGAAACATTTTCTTTATTTGATCAATTTCCAATCAAATACTGAATTAGTTCAATGATTTCTGCAACATAATTTAGTTCTGAGTATCTTGGTCTTTTTCAGTAATAATTCATTCAAATTAAATTATAACCATTTATCAGTCAATGATCACAGCCCATGCTCTTATCTCTTCTTGGATTTCACCTCTGACCCTAAAACCCCCAGGGGCCTTTCTCACTCTCTTCACTCCCCTTGCCCCCTAGAAGCAAGAGCAGCATGGAGGGAAGACTCTGCTTGTGTAACTAAAACTTTGTTGGTGATGAAAAGATATCTCAGTCTTAATCTGGTTCCATTTCATATTTATCACCTCTCAAAGGTGAACCGTGCTCCATTCTTACCTTTGTATGTAAGTCTTATGACACAATTTAAAATATCCAATAAATCAGATGTGTAACTTTGTTTTTACTAACCTCCTCTCCACAAATGCTGAGAGACAAGAGGTAACTGTAATGAGCATCTCCTTGTTATTTTTTTTTTTTTTTTTTTTGGACACAGTAACCTGAGGCTTCTTTGTGTCCTGCTCATTTGAAGAACTTTTATGAGCTCCTAAGCTTCAGATAACAAGGTGCTAGTCTTTACATTCAAGTATCCCAAACTCCAAACATGTATGCCCAGTGTCCAGAGGGCCCATGTAAAATAAAAATGCAGAATGTTTTGTTCAAAAATTATTAATAACTTCATGATGGCTGTCACAGAATATTAAACCAAACTTCTAAATGAAAACCCTGTGTGATTACACAAGTAGCATACCTGTGATGCCAGCCCTGCCAGAGCCCAATTCCTGCATTATCTAGGAGCATCTCTGAAGAGTTGCTGTAAGAACAGCCTTTCACATACTCTCTTCTAGCCCTTCGGGTTCATCTTCTTCCAAACCTGGACTTCGTCTGAAAATTTCAATTCACAAACTGAGCTTTCTTTGAAGTTGGATGATGGAAATTAATGGAACTTGCTTTCAGAAATACACAATCTTTATCTTGGGTATATTTGAAATACCTGACCATTTTTTGCTGTTGTTGCTGTTGTTTAATAAGCTAGTTTCTCTCCTTAGTCCCTGGATACCATTACAGTCTCAGGATGAGGTAGAGGCAGAAACCATTTCAATAAACAGTACCCTAGCCCTAGAGCAAAAGGAAGGAGACAGACTGTCTTTTCTACTTCCACAGTTATGGCACAAAAATGGATATATATATTGAGAAAGCGTAATAGCCATAAGTATGTTCTGAGCTCCTCTTTTCAGATTTGCTTTAGAAAGAGGAAATAGAGTCTGTTGCCTTGCTCACTGTTGGGAACTTGGGAACATGACTGCTGTGTAGAACTGCCCCACACACCCTAGCATAGTTAAGAAGAAAGAGTACAGAGCTCATACGAAGACATAGTTCAGTTTGCACACCACGTCAAATGTAACTTCTAGATGGTGTGAACGTTAAGAGCCAGGGGACCTGTCATTGGGCTGAATATGATAGATGCGTGGGAAAAGTGTGAAGTGATCCTGTTTCAGAGGCTGCAAGGTAGACAGGCAAGGCCTTATGCCATACAGATGACATGGAAGAGACTCTGAGGGGCTTATAGTGGCCACAGGAGAATAAAAAAGGCTACATCAGCATGGTGGGTCCATTAGGCCCTGATCAAGCCAAGAAAGAAAGCAAGAGTTGATTGTCGTCACATGTCAGTAGTAGATGACAACAGTGCCTCATGTGCAGGAGCAGGCCACTATCTCTCAGGGGACATGTGTGCAATACCACGTTAAAGGACTGGCACCAGACTGTAGATCAACTGTCCTTACTTAAAGTCATATAGGTCTTTTTCCCATGAACTAAGAGTCTGTTGTTAGAAAGAGAAGGGGGCCAATATCTTAGCTGCTCCCTGAGCATTTTGCCTAAAGAAACTCAGTTACTCAAAAGAGAAGTATTATAGTAGTCCTGATAGGCAGTTACATTTTAAATAGGATAAATGCTGAAATGAGCAGAAACTTGTTTAAACTAGCATAACAGGGGTTATTGCTACTTAGCCTCAGTGCAAGATACATCTAAATAAGGAACTAAATAAGATCAGTGGCTGAGACATGAAAATGTGTGTGGGACAAATATTTCAAGCAGAGAAAAGAGGAAGTGCAAATGGCCCTGAGATGGTTGAAATGACTGGAATGATCAAGAACTAGCAAGGGGGCTCAAGTGACTGGAGTGGGCTGAAGTGAATGAGTAATAGGAGATAAAATTAGGGAAATAAAGGGAGAATCCGATTCTAAAAAAGCTTTATGGGTCATTTAAGGACACTGGCTTTTATTCTGAGTGAGAAGGAAAAACATTACATGATTGGTTCATGGGGGTGACAAGATCTGACTTTAGTTGGTAGGAGTTAAATAAGGAAAGAAGGAAAGAGATCATTTAGGAAGATACCACAATAATCTGAATGAGATATAGTGGTGGCTTGAACCAGGGTGGTTATGATGAAGGAGTGAGAAATTTAATTTTGGGCATTTTAAACTTGAGGTGTGGCTCATGCATTCAGGTAATGACACAAATCTGGGATTCAGGAAAGAAGTCTGGACATCTTCAACTTGCATATGGGATTTGAAGCCATAAGACTACATGAGATTATCAAGGGAGTGAGTATGAGGAGAGAAAAAGAAGGCATCTAAGGAGAGAGCCCTGGAGCAATTCTCTCTTTAGAAGACAGGGAGATGAAGAGGAACCAGGTAAAGAAACACATAAAAGGTTCCAGGAATGCGAAGAGAAAGTCAAGTGGAAGCTGGTGTCCTAGGAACCAAGTAAAGAAAAACTTACAAATTACAAAAAGGAGAAAGATGATATGATGTTGATAGGTCAAATAAGATAAACACTAAGAATTTATTGTATTTAGCTACATGGAGGCCACTGGCAAATTTACCAAGGTCATTATTGGTACATGGCTGGAGGAGATCCAAGGGGAAATAGAGGAGAATGTTTGGAAATGGTGACTGTACATCACTCAAGATATTTTGTTCTAAAGAAGATCTGAGAAATGAGGCAATAACCAGTTAGATAGAGTCAAGAATGTTTTTATTTTCAAGGTCAGAGAAATGATAGCTTAGTTGTATTTTGATGAGAATAATTCAGTAGAGGGGGAAGTTTTTATGATGCTGAAGAGAGAGAGAATTGCTGGAAAGAGTGAGAGGAGATGGCATATATTGTACAAGTAGAGGAGTTAGCTAAGAAAAATGCCCAGATGGTTTATCTATACAATGGAAAGAAGGCAAGTCCTGACATGTTCACAATTTTCCAATATTCTATGAAGTATAACAGGAATAGCAAATACTGTCATTTTCGTTATCAAGGTGAAAAAACCTACAATAGCAATTTTCAAAGACTAAGAAGGCAATTTAGCATTGTCTCTAAGAGCACAGATTAAGTTAAAGGAACGAGTCCAGCTCTACCATTCTAAGCTCAAGTTTCTTGATCTTCAAAAAGTCATCGGGAGAATTAAGTGAGATATTGAGAGAGCTAAGAATAGTGTGGAAGAGCTCACTATGCATAATAATTGCGGTTGCTCAACATTATAGATGACCTCTTCCCTTGGCACAGTGCTTTCCTGTGTTTCCCAGCCACGGTTGCACATACATAGGGTCATGTGATTGAGCTCCTTCCACATGAGTATAAGGGAAGTGTTAATCATCAGTTTCAGGCCTGGCCTACTCATACCTCAATCACATTCTTCTTCTTATCTGCTGCCCTCATCATTGTGCCAGCTGGATGCAGGGGGTGTATTAAAGTATTCTGAGGCACTGGAAGATGGCAGAGCCACCAGTTGGAAATAGGTTGGGGTGACTTCTGACTTGATGTAAGCAGGAAATAAACTTTTATTACCTTGATCCACTAAAATTCTTGGCTTATTTACTAGAGGGACAATAATTAATGCCTCTAATTAATACAATGAGCCCCTGATAAATGTTAAATATCTCTATTTATGCTTTAGCTCAAGACCACATTAATTAATGATGGAGGTTCACAAGCATCTAGGTTTTCTCATTCCTAGTTTAGTGCTCTTGTATACTATGTATTAGAGTATCTATTTTTTATCCACTGTGCCTAGGAAGCCATTATTCCTGTCAGAGCATAGCCCTACTGTGTTAAAAAAGGAAAAGCAGAGTTATATCTGGTCGGAAACTCAATCTATAAGCCATCTTAAGCAGCAAATGTTGTTAGCTTGACTCTCTTCTTCTAGTTGAAATGTAACTGAAAATAAATAATTGAGGTTATGTATCACTGAATAAATCAGATTATAAGTATCTGCTCTATTGATGCAGAATATCTGGTACTTGGAGATTTATATTGCAACTAGGTCACAAGTGAAAAAACATTTCCAGCTACCATCTCTAAACTTTATGTAGAGAGACAGTGATTGATATTTTTCAATAGCAATATAATAATAGTTATCCTAGAATCTCCTTAATTTCTCCAATTTAAAAGGAAACAAATTTTCTTTTTTATACCTTTCTGCTCATTTAATTGGAGCATAACATTAGGAAAAACTCTTTAATATTCAAGAAGCATATCTCAAATAGCATCATGTCATGAATATTCCCCACTGTAAAGTCATACTTTTGCTTTGACCTTGTTGTCATTGTTTTGTTACATAAATTATTCAGCCTGGTATGTCTTATAGATTAAATACTCTGGAAACAAATTAAAAAGCATCCCAGTGGCTTAGAAATGTCAAGTAACGCTTCTTTTCTCTGAATACCTCTTGTAAAATGGGATAGTAAAAAATAACCCCACAAAGTAGGCAAGATGATTTGTTAAAAGATCAAATTGCCAAGTGAAATAAGTATCTCTGCTTCTTAAAACAAATCTTATAACTCACTTTTCATTGTTGAATTCAGACAGGGATATGCAACTTGCCCATTGATGTGTAGAGGAGAGAAAGAAATCCTCCTTCTCCTCACCCAACACCACAGGCCTTTCGTAATTAGGAAATGAGGCTGAAAGGAGATACATTTTCCCCAGAAGGTAGAATGCTCCAAGATTCCTTTTCCCACAGAAGAGAATTTCCAGAAAGAATAGAGTTCCTTAGCAGAGTTTTCCAACTAAGGAAATGGGCTGCTATGCTATCAGTTATGATTAATGGAAGTTTTCACTTAGAGGCTTTTAATAGATAACCAATCATGTCAGAAAGTAGAAAAAGACTTCTTAAATAGAAGGCTTATTCATTTATTTTTTAAAATCCTCTATTAAGCAACTAATCTGAGAGTAGTCATTGAGAATACAAATATAAAAAGACAATATATCTTGAGAATCTACTAACACTCCCAAAATATCTTCCCTGTACCAGGAGTTGTTCCAATTTTATAAGTATTAACTCATTTAATTTTCATGACAACCCTATAAAAGTGGTCTTATTATCATGTTTATTTTATAAACAATAAAACCGAGGCCCAGAGAGATTAAGAAGCTTGTCTGAGTTACACAGACTGCACATGAGAAGGAGTTTCAATGCAGGCAACCTGACTCCAGAATTTGAGCTTTATATCCTCCCTCCTCTGTCTATGAGGCTCTGGGGCCCTGCAGTTTCCCAGGATGACAGCTGAGAAATCCGCAATTACCCTTTGATAAGGGCAAGAGCAAAGGCATGCACAAAGTACAGGGATACACCTGTTGATATGGTTTGGCTCGTTTTCCCCGACCAAATCTCATCTTGTAATCCCCATGTGTGGGGATAAGAACCTGGTGGGGAGGTGACTGAATGATGGAACAAACCTCCCCCTTGCTGTTCTCATGACTGATTTCTTAGGAAATCTGGTGTGGCACTTCTCACTTTTCTCTCTCTCTCTCCTGCTCCACCATGGTAAGATGTGTTTGCTTCCCCTTTGCCTTCTGCCATGATTGTAAGTTTCCTGAGGCCTCCTAGTCATACTTCCTGTTAAGCCTGCAGAACTGTAGTCAATTAAACCTCTTTTCTTCATAAATTATCCAGTCTCAAATAATTCTTTATAGCAGTGTGAAAACAGACCAATACAGCTGTCTAGCCAGAATTTTCAGGGTGCTTTTAAATCTGTATGTTTAATTTTAAGACAGACTGGCTATAACTTAGAGGGAACAAAAGATAATTGATTTTTGGCTTATGCAATTTGTTCTAGACTTATAGCACTGTACTTGAACAAGGGAGATCCCAAATAGAACGCCTCCACATGTGAAAAAGTGTATCCAGCCTTCTCACCTCATAGCACCACTCCTGTATTTTGTAAAAGCATGTTATGGTGCAAAAGTCTGTTATGAACACTGACTGGTGGCAGTCAAGCCAGCACTCTTTCCCCCCAAGATAAGGAGAAACAGAGAATGACTGTAGGATTAAAACATAATAATAAAATAATTAAGCTTTGGGGGTCATCATCACATGAAAAAGAATTGACATCAAGATCATAGAGATCAGCCATATGGAAAATGACCTATCACATGCTCCAACAAACTGATTATTCTAAAATCTACCTGATTTTGAGGTTGTTTATGACTTCAGCATGCCTTCAAAAGGTAAAATCTGCAAAGCCCATCCAATAAGTGCAGCTTCAATAAATATTTCTAATAAATTTATGTTCCACCATTCTCTTTTGCAAGCCTATTATATACCCTGATAGAGATTGATATGTATTATTCAATTCTTTTAAAAGCTGGTTCCTATTTAAAGGTGGTTCCGAGTAGTTGGGAATTAGAGGTATAGGCAACAAGTTTGTTGGGTCTTTTTTGCTTCACAAATAAACCTTTCTATTTAAGAATAATAATTACCATGGTAACCCTAACAGCTTAGGAATCATTCAGGCATGCAGTTTCTAGGGAGAGGGGAGAAAAAAAAATCTCAGTATTTCTGAAGGTTGTTTAACTCTTCAAGATTCAGTGTCCATTTCTCTGGCAGAGTCAATTTGGTTTAACCTTTTTGTCAAAATATGTAAGAAATCTTTGCACTGGAGGCATCAGGAAGAGATGAAAATGAACAGAATCAGAAATAATACATTAAATATTAATCCAATCTCATTTAAAGAAGTACACACCAAATACTGCATTTGAAATAGCATTTGCCTCAGACACAGCAGCATTCTCTTGCAAATCCCAGTTCTGAGAGGAGGGTATGAGTAATGGACAGCACTGTCATTATACAGTCAATGAGGATGTTGTACTGTAAGCAATTCAGACTTTTCTTTCTTTTTCCTCATGCAGAATAAAACTCATACCATGTAGGAACTGAACAACCTTGATAGCATAATTTGCCTGTAACTGTACCTCAGGAACAGAAGTCTGAAGATGGACCAGGTTTTGTGACTTTTCTGTCTGCCTTTTCTTCTTGCCCCACTCTGCCCAATGTCATTTTGCCTGCAGTGCCAAATCTGAGAGTCAAATTAAAACCTGAAATATATTCAGCATGTGCAGTTTAATTAGGAGCAAATATATCCCTCCTAGAAAAGTACGACTCATACTGAAAAAACACCGGGTTTTAACAACCATATTAAAATACTGAACTCTCAGGTTACCTAATAGACTTGCACAAAATCTTAGAAAATACTGCATATTCTTACTAGCATTACTGTTTAGTGGTTAGAATGAGGAATTCTTACTCTAAATCTCTCTCTAGTAAATATTTCATTCTGTTGGTACATTTAAAAAATCAGAGTGATATCAGAAGAAATGGAAAATTATACTGTTCATGTACAAATGCATTCATCTTGCCACCAAGTAAACCTAAGCTTGATTCACAAGCCTGGGGTTAATATCTCAGAGTACACACACACACACTCACACGCCACACACACACACACACACACAATTTATATATTACATCAATACATGTAAATGTATACATCCATAAATACATATAAATTTATTTATTTTATTCCATTATTTACAATTTTATTATATAATTTACATTGTATTGTCTATTATCTGTATAGCTGATGTGGTCAATTTTTTCTGTCAGTAGGATTTCTTTTTTGTACAACTATTAAAATTTTCATAAAAAGGCTCACCACTAGGCAAGCCAGCAGTACTTTGAGAATTATTTAGTCCATATTCCTTATGTCAACAGAGACAGGAAAAGGCAGGTAAAGGATGGAGAAATCCAATATGAGTTCATTCTTCTAACAAAGATTTGATGATGATGATGATGATTAATGTTATTATCATTACTATTATTATTTTCTGAAAATTCCCTCCCTCTAGTTATCCTCTCCAGAAGAAAAGAAGAAGAAAACTTATAAAGAAGAATAGCCGGTAATTTTCACCCCAAAACCCCTTTATCTTCCCATCAAATCTTGATGCTCATATAGAGTAATGAGCCTCTGGAAATAATGGCTTGTGGCCTTGGTAACTGAAAGCAATAAGCTATATAACCATTGCTGAATCTCATCGTGGGAATAAAATAAACTTCTGTCACTACCTTTTATCTTTTTTCCCCCAATTCTTTTGTACTTTCAAATCATTCTTCATTTTCCAGCCTTTAGCCTTGCACTTCATTATTATTATTATTTTACAAAAGTGTTGTGCCAAGGTCCATAGTCACAGGAAAAGCCTGCAGTGAGCTGAAAAAGATTCTTTTTCAAAGCTGTTTTAGGTGAACTTTTTGCCTTCCATTGGTTTGGGTCTAAGAAGTTTAAATGGCACTGCATACAAGACACCATCTCACACAGTATTAATCTTCCTGTTGAGATGAAGATGGTCTGAAAGCAGCACTTTCCACAAATGACCCCAAGGTGCCTTGAGCTGGTATTCACTTCTTCTTGCCACCTCTTAGCCCTCCCCTACCCTCATCTAGCTTGAATTACCAAGAAAGTTATGTTTTCAGATTCCCTTTCCTTCTCTCTGTCATAGTGCCTTAACTTCCAACATTAAAGGTCCATTCTGAATATGATAGCATTTTTTACTGCAAGGCTTTATTTCTTTAAATGTAAATGTCCCAGACCAAAAAATAAAAAAGGCATTAAGCTAGTCCATGTGAATGGCTCCATCTGAACTCATTTTCTTCTCCTGACATACAGCTTAAACAGAGCATGAGGGAATAGTATTTTATTACTAGAAAAAAGTAGGAAGCTTCTTGCTGCTATTTTAGAGTATTGGGCATTTTCATGGATGGCATGTTTAGGTAGAAAACCTTCATGAGAACTATAGAGGAATTATGGAGATGACATTTATAAGCAAAGAGAAGAGAGGCCCAGAAACGAGATGAGAGATGGAACTACAGAAGCTCAATTCCTTTTGCTATTACTGAGAGCCACTGGATACTTCAGGATAATATAGAGAATATTTTGGGATGTAAATTTGAACCTAAACTTCAATTTTGTGCCCTTTATACCTCTTAACCTAATCATCACATCTCTGAAGTGATTCCTAGCTTATTGGAAATACAAGTCTATTGTTATGTCTTAGGACATGTATTAAATATGTATAACAACTGAACCATCATACTGGCATTGAGGATTTGTCAACTTTTTCTTTGTCTCCACCTGACTGGCTTCCTTGAAGTTAATGGGGGCTACACTATCCAAAGTTTTCTGCAGGCAAAAAGAAAGTCAATAATCAGACCCAGATAAGTTAATGATTTTCTACTCTAGGGTAATCATTTAGCTTTCATCAATTGTGTACTGAAGAGATTATGACGGTACACTTGAAGCGAGTAATAGAACATTATATTATCATACAATCTATTCATTTTGAGGATAGTTGTGGACATAGATTCTGGTAAAACAACTGGATAAAAATACATTTTAAAAAGAAAAGGTAAGAAATTGGGTAAAGAATATCTGGAAACCCCTATACTGTCTCCACAACTTTTCTGTAAACCTCAAATTAAACCAAAATAAAAAGTTAAAATATCAGGAAAGAAGGAAAAGAAGATGGAGAAGGAGGCAGAGGGGAAGAGAGGCCACAGTATTAGGGTGAAAAGTGAGGAAGCATGGGCAATGTTCGATGACTTCTCACCCTCTGCCAGGCACTGTTCTGGGTACCTTATAATTTTTGCTCATTAATTCTGACATAATTTTGTTTTGTTTTTTTTTTTTTGAGATGGAGTTTCACTTGTCACTCAGGCAAGAGTGCAAAGGTGCGATCTCAGCTCACTGCAACTTCTGCCTCCTGGTTTCAAGCGATTCTCCTGCCTCAGCCTCCCTAGTAGCTAGGATTACAGATGCCCACCGAGACACACAGGTAATTTTTTTGTATTTTTAGTAGAGATGGGGTTTCACCATGTTGGCCAGACTGGTCTCAAACTTATGATCTCAGGCAATCCACCTGCCTCAGCCTCCCCCAGTGCTGGGATAAAGGTGTGATCCACTGTGGCCGACTCAATTCTGACATACAGCTTAAACAGAGCACTATTATGAATAGATATTATTCTTATTTTCAAATGAAACAAATTAGAATTCTGGAGGATAAAAATGTATCAAGATTAAACAAAGAGGAAGCAGCCTAGTTAGAATTTGACTCAATGTGTCTTCGATTTCAAATAATCCAACTTTTCCCATGGTCTGTTTTCACCTGTTCTTTCCCCCTGTGGAGTTTTCTTTGCCACACAGGTATTTCACAGACAGGTATCCAAATCCTCATCATATTCAGTTGATCTATTTTTTTCTTTGGCATAAAATATGCTGTCCTGTGAAATACTCAGGTCTGTGTTTAACTTTGTAAGGCAATGAGTTCAAGAAAAACCCAGCTGAGATAACCAACCCTCAATGCTGTGATAGTTGCATTTTATATCAAATAGTCCTCTAATATTCTCTTTGACAAGTAGAATCCGCACTCCCTCATGTTAAATTGTTAATGGCTTCCCTTGTGGTTGGCTGTTCTGATTTCATCATAATTTAGACTCCTCATTTTATGTTGGAAAAATTGTCTAGAATAACATCACAGCCCTTGGCTATAAGCCCTTGATGTGCCCAAGAAACATAAGTGTATGTTCCCTTAAGGACATTGCTTGCTTTCTTGCTTTCACTCTTTTTTCTCTCACTCACTGGCTGTTTGTTTTTTGTCATGTTTTTTTCTCTTTTATTCCTTCCTTCTGCTTATAATGTTTCTATTGTTTCATAAAGCATACTCCTAGTAAATCAGTAACATATCCATGTTATTTTTTGGCAGATATTCCAAAAGGATGTATCTGATCTGAAAATCTTTAGTTGCAATTGAGTTATGTGTTTCATTATAAATGTGTACATCTTTGTTCTGTAATGTTAGTATCTCGATCTTTGGAAACAGGGGAAAAATATCGACACAATGCCTTTTCCTTCTGGTGCTGTAGGCAGTTTTTTGATTTTTTTTTATGCTTGAAGGATTCTGTTTAGACCATGACCTTGTTTCAAGTATACAAATTCCTCCACTTTTCATAACAAGCATCCATACTTTGGAGTGACCTTCTATAAAATGCAGCACAGGAAGTGTTATTCATTCCTCTCAACATTCTTTCAAAGGTTTGAGTTCCTTAAGTTGTTGTTGTTATTCTTCCCATGTCCTGGTAACTACTACAGGTGATGCAGGAAACTCTAAAATTCTATCCTTTTAAAACTCAGATTAACAGTGTTCTTGTCAGACTCAAGATGTAGAAACCTACATGCATACTTGGAAACAAAAATAAAACAAAACAGAAAAACGTCAAATGAAAGCAGAGGAAATTCTGCCCTTCCTTCTTTCATCCAGTCTATTTGTGATAGTCAGACATATTTCCATCAAAAGACCATACATATCTATTTCCCCCACAGAAATTCATGTTCTGGAGTTCTGTTTAACAGAACACCTAGAAGGGCATAGGACAAGGCCATCGTTAATTAGTCCTATAGGTAGGGTGACCATACAACTCATCCTCCAAATTAGGACATTTTGACAGTAAAACTAAAAGTTATTAATAATATGTGGTAGAAAAACAAGGAAAACAAGTAAACTCAGATAAACATCTAAGTAAGCTGAGATGTACTTTCACTTTGTTGTCTGATATAATTATTATCTCCTTTCACTCTCAAATTGTCCCCCTTTTGGGTAATGCAAGTAGTTCACAAGCAGTTTGGTCTAAAGACTGCATTACCCTTTTAAAAATTAATTGGGACCCCAAATGTCTTCTGTTTATGTGAGTTACATCTCTTAGTATTTACATGTTATAAATTAAAACTGAAAAAATTTAAAAATATGTATTAATTTTTTAGCACTAAAATTGCAGTATATGTTTACATAAATATTTTACAAACTTTCTTTCCAAAAACCAACCAGTGAGAAGGGTGACATTGTTTAATATTTTTGCAAATCTCTTTAATGACTGACCTAATAGAAGACAGCTGACTTCCAATGTTTGCTTCACAATTCAATCTGTTGTGATAAAACACGCTATGCAGCTTCTGGCAAATTCTCATCAGAAAATGAGAATTAAAAAAGCAAAGAACATACTGGTATTATTGTGAAATAGTTTTGACTTCATAGATTCTCTTACTATACTTTAAGAGCTTCTGGGTTACATCATCTCCTTATTCAGGAGTAAGAGGAAACTTTTTCATGGAGCTTCCTAGAGCTGGCAAAACAACACCTGCCTTTTCTCCTTGTTTTCTCTGCTTAGAACACACTCCTGCATCATCTTCAGTGGGTACATCCTTTTTATCTTTCATGTTTTTATTTTAATGTAGTTTCCTACAGATAGTCTTCCCTGACCCCCAGGAGACTAGGTCAGATTCTTCTGGTCTTGGTTCTAAGAGTATTATGCTTTCTTTGTTATAGTACTTACCATAATTCAATGTCATTGATTACAGAAACATCTGTCTACTTCATTCATAGATGGTAAGCCTCAAAATGGTGAGGATGCATCTATGTTTCTCAATACGTACTATGTTCCTACTACCAGAATAGTGCCTCACACAGAAGAAAAGCTTAATAAATGTTTTATGTTCAACTTGCTTGTTGAAAAAGCAATTAAGCATATCCCTAACCTTTTTACACTTAAAGGCAGAGCCTCTGTTTGTGACTGACCAGGGAGGAGGCTACTGTCTGTCAGAATAGAATTAAATGTCTGGCATAGATCTCGTACTGTTAGTTTAAATTGCACTGAAAACTGAGAAACAGATCTAATTATAATTAGTACAAAGTAAAGGCAGCCCAATGACCGAAACAATGATAAGCGCTGGGCTACTCCAGAAACCTTTTATGAAGATAAAGCAGCTTGACTGTAATATGTGCATATTACTTGTCTCAGATTACATGGTCCTTCAGCATCTCATCCTCAGTGAACTCTTCTGCTTCTGAATTTCTGTATTACTGAATGTTTTATATCTGTAGGTCTTTTTCATACCGACCATACACTGTCATTATATTTCATGATCTCTGTCCTATTCTTTATTAGATGGTAAATTTGAAAGCTTATACTCCCTGTCTTGTAACTTTTTCTCTTCCCATCTTATGTAGGGCAACATCTAGCACATAGTAGGTACTGACATATAGGTGTACGTGATTTGGAGGTATGCATTAGTAGAACATTAGATTTCCTCGTTTACCTTATTAAAAAAGCAAAAACAACATTTTTTATGTGGACTACACAAAAGTTCGAAGGTAAAATAAAACCCTAATTTTGAAACCCTGCCGTGTCTCCTGACTGGAATGAACTCTTTGTGATGAATGCCTAACCTTTAGCAACTTTGATACCCATGGGTATTGATGAAGGAACAGAGCTCCAAATGTACGGTACATTCTCAGCCTCGGGGTTTAGCCCATCTCATCCTCTTTGAGCTATGGGTCCCTGTTCTTTTACTCAGATTTATGAATTCAGACAGCATCATGGGAAGCAGGTACAGCACATAAATCAAATAACACAGGCACATGGGACAAGCTGCAGAATTATCATCGTCACTTTCTACACTTCACAATGTCAGTGAGGATGTGTCTAGTAGCTTAGTAGCTAGAAACAGTAAACCTAAGTGCTTAGCTCATTGTGTGGGTTTCATTTGGGAACAAGAAAAATACTGGCTTCATATATTTCTGCACTCAATGATAAATTTATAACCTAAGTGCATAATATACAACATGTGATTCTATTTGCTAGAAAATGGTGTTGGATTAGACAGTCTCCAACAAGGTTTCTTCTAGTTCTGAAATTCTGTAATTCGATGAACTTATATTTTAAATGTTTTATATTGTCTGATAACAAGGACCCTTTCAATGATTTTTAATGTTTGTAATGAGACCTCCAAAAACATTTTTTCCCACAAAACCAGCAATATTTAGTGTTTCTCAACTGGTCTTTAAAATAACAATTTTCACTGTTCAGAGAATAAACATTGATGTGTCAAACCACTATCTTTATAATAACAGATTTTGAATATTCTCTATCAAAATAACTCCATATAATGGAATCACAAATCACTGGTTTTCCAAGACTTGTGCTCTCATCTATGGTTTTATAGCTATTGCTGGGAACTAGTTTTCCAGACAGTGTTTACAAATTCAATTTCCCCTTGCATCAATGGGGGAGGCTAGTAAAATTTGGACATAAAGGACATATATCATTTCTAGTACTAGCCTATATAAACTTCTCATATAATCATTCATGCTCTCTTTGTTTCTTAGAGCAATCACTGAAACCACACAATGAAGATAATGGAGCCACCATTATGCTGGGACCCTTGAATGGAACAGAGTATTCTTTCCTTTCTATCAACAACCTGTCCTATCCCAACAATTAATGATTGAATATATGGAATGGGAAGTATGCTTCTATTTCACAAGCCATGGATACTTTGGAATTTATTAGTTATACAGCAGGTATTACTAATATAGCCAGTACAATTTAGCTTACACTACTTCTTTAAAAATAAAGCAACTCTTTTAAAACAAACAGACAAAAAGTATTATTTTCTTTAGAACTTTAAAGAATGTCTTATTTCTCCTTTCATGAATCTTGACACAGGTACACATCTATGACAAGCAAAAGGATATGTTTTGCTTTAAAAGTGTTAAATTTTGTTTTTGTTTACTATAAGTGCCTAGAACATATTTTTAACAGTCTAAACACAATTTAATGTCAATAGAAAATGAGGTCATGCAGAAATAGGATTCTACTCCATCCATGATAATTAAAAAAAAAAAAACCCTTAGCAGGGTTAGACACAGAGTAAGTCTCATGCACTCTGAAGTGACTACATTTCCCCCCAGGATCGTTCTGTTATTTCAATTAAACCAACTGATATTTCCAGGTTGGTAAAACTGAAATCTGGGATAACAGTTCCCCTTTTTCAATTTTTTTTCTTATGAAAAGTGAATAACTTTTTGAATGCCCTATTTTTAACTGGGCAAAAATGTTTACACCTGTCTGGAGAGGTGAAGCCCCTCCTAAACTCTACTTGGGTTCGAGTGCCTGCACCAGTACTCGCCATCTTTTTCCTCCTTTGCTGAGGTCATCTTGAGCCCACTGTCACAGCCCTATAGGTAGTTCCACTTCACTCTCCTTTTATCCTCACTCAAAATTTCCCAGGAATGATTTACCTTCATATTTGTGGATTTTCTAAAGGAAATTTTCTAAACACATACTACTCCTTCTAACGTGCCAGAATCTTTGGAATTTAGTACCTCTTTCCCTTGAGTTATTCATTTTACAGAATTTTATCTATACTGTCATATATGTTTTATTACCTTCTCATCTCAAGCTCACTTTTTTGTTGGCTGTACTTTGTGTTGCAATTTATAGAAAATAAAGTCACTACATAGCATTTGTAGTCCTCATGCCAATTACTTTTTTCCTGTGAGCACTTTGTTATTCTTATATCCATATCATATGATAGTGCTGTTTCTTCTGAGAATTCTTGGGACAGTTTATCAAATGTTTGAAGAAATCAATTGTTTTACAACATGTTTTCCCTAAAATATCAAACTGTTAATTATCTCTTAAAGAGAAACTAAAGTTGTTTTAACTTGACATCTCAACTTTGAAATTCTTTTATGTCTTAAAATGCATGTGTTTATTACTAATATATATTTTTGAAACTGTTAACTATCCAACAGGTTTGGATATTGAATTGAATTTATGTGTGTGAATTTCTATATTTTGCTTGTTAGGAGATTTGGATATTGATCCATATCTAGTCTTCTGACACTCTTTCCATTTTTCATTTCTTGCCATAATTCCAGTGGCTGTGAAATTATATGGAACCTCATATAAAAATCAATTTGAATTCAGTGTTTTCTTCCCATATTTGACTATCTAGTCAAGAATTCCTTGTACCTATATCCTGACATTGTAAGTTGGGGGAGGGAGCAGGGGCAGTAGCTGGGGCAACCTGAAAACATTCCCAATTCCCTGATGTGCCCAGGTACTTGGCCTCTCTCACCCCAGGAATGGGGAAAGGGGCCCCATAGGTGTGGTGAGCTTACTGTTCGAATAAATGTCGTGGACCCAAAGAGTTTTGCAGAGAGCGATTTATTAGGCAGAGAGAAAGAAAGAGAGAAAAAGAGAGAGAGAGAGACAGCTCCCATGAGGCGGTGGGAGGGGGGGGGGGATTCAAGGGAGGAATCCCTATGGGTAAGGAGCAGCGGGATTTTAACCTTGGAGTTACTCCCTCCTCATTCATATTCTCATCCAATGAGAGGAGTTCTTTCAAACTTCCTCTGGAGTGATTGATCTTTGACTTTGATACCCGATTGGCTCCTTGGTCCCCAACAGAGCCCCCTCCTCCCAGAACTTTCAGTAGGCTTTTTGAACAAAGAAGCTCACCTGGATTTCTCTACATTGCCCGTACACAAGAAAGACAGAAAAAAACTTTACATTCCCAGATGGGGGTGTAAATGGAGGTGTGGCGCTGGGATACTCTTGCCTTTGAAATCACATCCCTCGTGGACCCATGAAGAGAAGTTTTTTTCTTAACAGTCCCTAAACATTACCTGATCAATTTGAAGGTCTGATTCTTAGATAAAAGTAAGAAATTGCATGAGTTGTTTCTCCTCCTCTTATCTTTTATCATCTTTTCCAACAATAAGCCTATTTTTTTCCTTGTCAACCTTCTGGGTTGGATGACAACTGTAAAAGACACTATTTCCAGATGATGTTGATACAGATATTAAACAGGTCATTTGGGATTTTAGCCAAGTGTACATTATTCTGCTAATTTCAAAATACATTTTTGTGCCCTTAGTTTATTTTTTTCTACCAATTGTTCATGTCCGTTTAAAGTTTCAGTTCATGTGAAAGTTGTTTTTTTTTTTTTTTTTTTTTTTTTTTTTTAATCATTACGTTGATTTAATGAAGAGATTTTTTGGAAGCCTAGAAGTGACGAAATAATGTAACAAGTAAAGCTTTATGTTTCTAATGCCAAAGAGGAAAACAAAAATCTTTTAAAATCCATTTTCCTGACCCTTGCCTGGGTTTTACTTGTATCCTTTTTTAAAACAACCTCACAATATATGTGTTGACATAACAAAAGCATTATGTGTGATTTTGCCCAGAAGTATGCATACCTGAGACTTTTAGGAGTAAAGATGAGTTTCAATTACAATGGTGCTTGATTAGCACCTACCTGCTTTTCATTTTGCTTGCCTTTTTCAGTTTCCACAAAAGTTTCACCACAAAAGTTTACCTGATTTCAGATCAAAGCCTTGAAAATGAGTGAAGTGGACAAATGGATTCATCAGATTCAACATAAAAAGATTATGTTGTAAAGTTTTTGAGGTAAGCTTGGGGTCTTTAAATTTGATACCTTTCAAAGATCTTCCTGAGATCTAGAATTTCTCTTCAATGCAAAAGATATGTTCCATAAACAGAGGAGTTTTCAACTTTATGGCTTACAGTTTCATTAGAACTATATTACATTCAAAAGCATGTTTTGATTTTGATTTTGGTTTTACATTTCTACCAGAATCACTCTTCTCTACTAGGCCACAAACTCTGTGCGAGCTCTTTTGAAGCATCTATGGAAAGGGAAAAAGCCTTTCATGCTTTTAAAAAAAAATAATTCTTAAGGGAAAACGAATACTGAAGCCTGTAGATACAGTGACTACAAGGGTTTTTTAGTTGTTGCTCCAGGCCATCATAAAAAAACACTGGCCTTTGTGGTTTTAGCAATCTTGTTTTTCATTACTTCCTACTGCCATTTACACACCTATTTTCACTTGTGTTAGAATCCTCTTCAGAACAACAAAAAAATACATACTGCTTTTCTCATTTTGTCCAATATGTTAAATGGAGGCTTACTTTCAACAAATTCATATAAAAACGAGAATAACTCTTTACATTTCTTCCTAAACAGAGTCCTAAGGAAGCTCTAAGCATGGCAACAATTTACTCAGTTATTAACTGTGAAAGCAATATTAGAAATTCCTTTTCATTGCTCTAAAACAGACTGCTTCAAGGCTGGTAATTTATTTTAATTGAATGCTGAGAAAATTGTTCACTGAAAAACAAAAAAACAGTTTATTTGGTTCTAAAAAATATATGTAAACTCAAATGCTCAAAGGGCCAGGCAGGGAATATAAATGAGTGAAGCCGACAACTGGATTCATCAGTGGGCTACAGATCTTTAGGCCTTGTCTATGGGAGTACTAAGAACAGGCTAGCTGGTGAGCACCTGCAGGACTGAGGCTTCTGTTTCCAGATCTTCCTATTTTTAAAGGGATGTCAGGAACTCAGATTTTTATTTGAAACATTCTGCTGCTTTTCAAATGTCAGCAACCAGTTAAAAATATTTTAGGTCAGGCACGGTGGCTCATGCCTGTAATCCCAGCACTTTGGGAGGCCGAGGCAGGCAGATCACGAGGTCAAGAGGTCGAGACCATCCTGGCCAACATGGTAAAACCCCATCTCTAATAAAAATACAAAAAAAATTAGCTGGGCATGGTGGTGTGTGCCTGTAGTCCCAGCAACTCGGGAGGCTGAGGCAGGAGAATTGCTTGAACCCAGGAGGGAGAGGTTGCAGTGAGCTGAAGTCACGCCACTGCACTCCAGCCTGGCGCCTGGTGATGGAGTGAGACTCTGTCTCATATATATATTTTAAAACCCTCTGCACATCAGAGAGAGGAAGACAGGTAGGGAAGAAAAGAGAAGGGAAGGGAAGGGAAGGGGAAGGGAAGGGGAAAAAAAGCCACACTTGAGGATAGATTGGACATGGACATAACCATTTTACAACTGTGTTCCAGGTGGAAAAAAAAAGCAACAACAACAACTGAGTATTCCTCTAGGTAGAAATGATCTTTAGCTTTTTGTTATAATTTCATTCTCTTTTGTTCCATATTTTTCTCATTTTGTTCCCTGCTGTGTCACTATTCAAAGAGTTCAAGATAGTAAGAAAACTTAAGTGAAATTAGTGAATTACATACATGTAAGTATATATGTGTGTGTACATATACATATATACACATATATAATACAATGTGGAGGCCAGAAAGAGAGGAAAATAAATGCTCACTTTCTTAGAAATCCTAAAGTAGGAAAATTGCCTGAACTTCTAAAAAGTAGTTACATTCAGGAGACAAGTTCAGCACACTCCATCACTTTGAAGGAAGGCCATCAAATCTGAGTATGTGTGGATCTCTGTGTTTATTTATAGTAGGAACATTACAACATTGGATATGCTCTGATTAGTTTGCACTGTACCATGGCAATTTATTCCATTGTGGGATTCAAAATAGCTTTCTGTATTTTTTTTTCTCTTCCTTTCAAGTCTCCATTTCAGAGATTTTCTAATTATATGATATTTGTATTATTTTGTGTATTTGTGAACATTTTCACAATGCCCAAATAAGATTACTCTAAATATCCACAAATCTAATTGATTCTCATTTTTTTCTAGTATTACAAATTAAATATTTATTATATGCCTCTTATATTATTGAAACATGAATTAAATTTGCAAATTAGAATTTTTTATTCCTAAGTCAATTTCTTTCTTCTCTCAAGACACATATAGAATAAAATGATAATATTAACATCAGTTAATTAGATGTCCACATTTCTGAGATTTTTTAGTTGGTTTTAGGTTCATTCTTCAGATTGCCAAGTGACTGGCCAATTTGATAAACTGATGCTGTAAAAGAATCTTCAGAGAAAAATAATCATCCAAGTCAGTTTTATTTGGTACTTACCAATTAATCATTATAGTCCATACCCCTAAAATATTTTGGATAGTATAGGTACAACTCCATGTATCAAATAATAAGTTGATAAGAACACATCTATAAATTGGTTTCTTTGTCTAAGTTAAGCAGCTGTTTTTATTAATGAATTAAATATGAATTTCATGAAATCTTATTTTCATGAAATAGGCTTAACTTTGTTACCTCTAATTTTAAATATTAAATTTAGCACTTGTAGAGATAATTTTCTTCCTATATACCAATATTTTTATGTTTTAATATTATTGAATTTCCCTTAGGCTTTTCTTTGATTTATTCTTTTTCTTCTAGAATCATTTTATTAGTGAGTCTTAGAGCTACTTTCTACTTAGTTATGGTGAAGAAATCATCTGCCCCCCCCTCCACTTCACTACTTACTATAACTTGCCTCAAATTGTTATTTAATCATTTATCAACACTCAGAAGAAAACAGGCATACATCTGCACTACCTTGAATTAGTTAGTGGTTTCTAAGAGATGATAGCAAAATTGATAATATAAAAAAATAGATAAATTAGACTTATACAAGCTAAAAACTTTTGTGTTGCACACAATGCCATTAAGAAAGTGAAAAGACAACCCACAAGTTCAGAGAAAATATTTGCAAATCATATATCTGATAAAGAACTTGAGAATATGAGAATATGAGAACTTGAGAATATGAGAATATATCACAATATATAAAGAACTCCTGTAACTCAACAAGCACATATTCCAGTTAAAAATAGATAAATAATTTGCAAAGAATTTACTACAAAGAAGATACACATGTGGCCAATAATTACATAAAAAGATGCTCAACGTCACCAGCCATTAGGGAAATACAAATCAAAACCACATAGAGATTTCATTTCACACCTGCTAGAATGGCTATAATTAAAAAAGATAGAGATTAACAGTGTGAGCTAGGATGTGGAGAAACTGGAACTCTTATACATTATGGTAGGCATGTAAAAAAGATGCAGCCATTCTTAACTCCTGACTTAGCACCAGAAATATTTAAGATTCAAGTATAATTAATAGAAGACGGAAAGTGGGGAGGGGATATCATGTTGTTGTTTGTTTGTTCGTTTTGCATCTTAAATTTTTTATTATTAAACAAGAAAGAGTAAAAATATATAAGATGAAAATTTAAACTAAAAACACCAAAACAATTCTAAGAAAAAATAAAACAAAAATAGTAAAGATGAAAGCCTACCAACTAGAAGATAAATCCAGGAGCTGGTTCTTTGAAACAAACATAAAATTC
Source organism: Ateles fusciceps (assembly GCA_036589455.1). Taxonomy (NCBI): domain Eukaryota; kingdom Metazoa; phylum Chordata; class Mammalia; order Primates; family Atelidae; genus Ateles; species Ateles fusciceps. The sequence continues at coordinate 3,464,654 of JAZHEH010002565.1, forward strand.
TTTTGTTGTTGTTGGCAGGGACCGAGAGGAGGATGAGGAGTGGTGTGAGCATTAAAAAATAACACTTCTAGAATATATAACCACAAATAAGAACACTAGCAAAATTATCAAAGAAAAAGAGAATTCTGCGGAGATGTGTAACACTTTTAATTATAAAAGAAAACTAAAATAAAATCTAAGCTAATGAAATTTTAAAATCTAGATTAATCAATAATATTCTGAGAATTTTTATCACTATTGATCCAAAAAATATAAAAATATGCATTTTCTTTTGAATACTATTGCTGAGTTTGAAGAATTTTTTATAATTTGTAATTTTGCTTTCTCAAGTTATTAACCATGAACTGCATTTGCCCAGCCTCCTTTGCAGCTAAGACAGTGACAGTTCACCCAGCATCATCAGCCAGGCATACCTGTGCAAGATTTAATTTTAGAACTGAGGAGGGGGGACCAAGATGGCAGAAAGGAGCTTCTCCAGAGTGCAGCTCCCAGCAAATGAGACACAGAACCAGAGCGATATCTGCGTCTCTGAACAAGGTACTGGGTTTGTTCCAAAGAGACTGGTTGAACAGCAGGATTAACCCAAAAAAGGCAGTGAAAGTAGCTCAAAGCGGGAAGCTGAGGCAAGGCAGGGCACTGCCCCACCTGGGAAGTGTATTTGGCATGGAGGATGGGGGATTTCACCACCTCGGTACTCCTATTCAGATACAGTGCTTCAAAAGCCCACAGTCAAGGAAAATGCTACCTGGCTGAGAACCACCCCAAGTTGCAGATCTAGTTGACAGCCAGCAGCCCGAGCTGGCCCAGTGCCATGAACTGTCAGTGCAGACCAGGGTGGAGACTTTAACACAGAGAAGGCTTGCAGGAAGGAACTGCCTGCCCCACAAAGAAGGGACAGTTGAAAGCAGAGAGGGGATATGGCAAGAAAGGTTCCAAATCCACAAGAAACAGCAAGCAGAAGTCCTCTAGTGGGAGAGTTTCACAGTTAACACATCAGACTGAGCTCCATCCAGGACTAGTGGGCTCAGCAGAGGGAAAGACACTGGCCATTGGGAAGGCAGGGCTAATCCCACCAGTATAAGCGGAAACCAGGAGAAGAATAAATAGCAGCGTGGCTGAGACTGAGGCAGCACAGCAGCACCTCCACAGGCAGACAATGGACAGACTATCTCAAGCAGCACAGACACCTGCATTAGAAAAAAAAACAAAAAACAAAACACCTCACACAGGAGAAATAACCCCAACTTTAACAGAAAGGACATCCACTCAGAGATCCCACCCCGAAATCACCAACTTCAAAGATCAAAGATAGATACATCCATGAAGATGGAAAGAAACCAGTGCAGAAAGGATGAAATCATCAAAATCCAGAACACCTCTCCTCCCTGAGAGACCACAGTGCCTCACCAGCAAGAGAACAAAACAAGTTGGAGAATGATTTAGATGAACTGACAGAAACAGGCTTCAGAAGATGGGTAATAACAAACTTCTCTGAGCTAAAAGAACATGCTCTAACCCAATGCAAAGAAACTAAGAACCTTGAGAAAAGATTAGACAAAATTCTAACTAGAATAACCAAACTAGAGAAGAACATAAATGACTTGATGGACCTGAAAAATACAGCACGAGGACTTCATAAGCATACACAAGTTTCAACAGTCAAATAGATTAAGCAGAAGAAAGGATATCACAGATTGAAGATTAACTCAATGAAATACAGAGAAGGCAAGAAAAGAGAAAAAAGAGTGAAAATAAATGAACAAAGCCACCAAGAAATATGAGATTATGTGAAAAGATCTAATCTACGCTTGATCAGTATACCTGAAGAGGATGGGGAAAATGAATCCAAGCTGGAAAACACTCTTCAGTATATTATCCAGGAGAACTTCCCCAACCTAGTGAGGCAGGCCAACATTCAAATCCAGGAAATACAGAGAACACCACAAAGATATTCCTCAAGAAGAGCAACCCCAAGGCACATAATCATCAGATTCACCAGGGTTGAAATGAAGGAAAAAACGCTAACGGCAGCCAGAGAGAAACCTCGGGTCACCTACAAAGGGAAGCTCATCAGACTCACAGTGGATTTCTCTAGCAGAAACCCTACAAGCCAGAAGAGAGTGGGGGCCAATATTCAACATCCTTAAAAAAAGAACTTTCAACCCAGAATTTCATATCCAGCCAAACTAAGCTTCGCAAGTGAAGGAGAAATAAAATCCTTTATGGACAAGCAATTACTGAGAGATTTCATTGCTACTAGACTTGCCTTACAAGAGCTCCTGAAGGAAGCACTAAACACAGAAAGGAACAACCAGTACCAGCCACTGCAAAAATGAACCAAATGGTAAAGACCAATGATGCAATGAGGAAACAGCATCTACCAATGGGCAAAACAAACAACTAGTAACAAAATTACAGAATAAAATTCATACATTACAATATTAATGTTGAATGTAAATGGCCTAAATGCCCCAATCAAAAGACACCGACTGGCAAATTGGATAAAAAGTCAAGACCCATTGGTGTGCTGTATTCAGGAAACCCATCTCAATTGCAAGGATACACATACAATCAAAAATAAAGGGATGGAAGATGATCTACCAAGCAAATGGAGAACAAAGAAAGCAGAGATTGTAATGCTAATCTTTGATAAAATGGACTTTAAACCAACAAAGATCAAAAGAGACAAAGAAGGGCATTACATAATTGTGAGAGGATCAATAGAAGAAGAAGAGCCAACTATCCTAAATATATATGCACCTAATACAGGAGCACCCAGATACATAAAGCAAGATCTTAATGACCGACAAAGAGATTTAGACTCTCACACAGTAATAGTGGGAGACTTTAACACTCCACTATCAATATTAAACAGATCAATGAGATAGAAAATTAACAAGGATATCGAGGACATGAACGCAGATCTGGAACAAGCAGACCTAATAGACATCTACAAAATTCTCCACCCCAAAGCCACAGAATATACATTTGTCTCAACACCACATCACACTTACTCTAAAATTGACCACATAATTGGAAGTAAATCATTCCTCAGCAAATGCAAAAGGATGAAAATCATAACTAACAGTCTCTCAGACCACAGTGCAATCAAATTAGATCTCAGGATTGAGAAACTTACACAAAACCATACAACTTCATGGAAACTGAACAACTGGCTCCTGAATGTCGACTGGATAAACAATGAAATGAAGGCAGAAATAAAAATGTCCTTTGAAACCAATGAGAACGAGGACAAAACATACCAGAATCTCTGGGACACATTCAAAGCAGTGTCTAGAGGGAAATTTATAGCAATAAATGCCCACATGAGAAGTGAGGAATGCTCTAACATTGGCACCCTGTCATCAAAATTGAAAGAGCTAGAAGAGCAAGATAAAAAATCTCAAAAACTAGCAGAAGACAAGAAATAACTAAAATCAGAACAGAACTGGAGATAGAGACACAAAAAAACCCTTCAAAAAATCAATAAATTCAGGAGTTGGTTTTTTTGAAAAGATCAACAAATAGACCACTAGCCAGATTAACAAAAAAGAAAAGAGAGAAGAATCAAATAGATACAATAAAAAATGATAAAGGGGATATCACCACCAATCCCACAGAAATACAAACAACAATCCGAGATTACTACAAACAACTCTACGCACATAAACCAGTAAACCTGGAAGAAATGGATAAATCCTGGACACTTGCACTCTCCCAAGCCTAAACCAGGAAGAAGTTGAAACCCTGAATAGACCAATAACAAGGGCTCAAGTTGAGGCAGCAATTAATAGCCTACCAACCACCCAAAGCCTATGTCCAGATAGGTTTACAGCTGAATTCTACCAGATGTACAAAGGGGAGCTGGTACCACTCCTTCTGAAACTATTGCAAACAATACAAAAAGAGGAAATCCTTCCCAACTCGTTTTACAAGACCAACATCATCCTGACACCAAAACCTGGCAGAGACTCAACAAAAAAAGAAAACATAAGGCCAATATCCATGATGAACATAGACGAAAAGTTTTTCAATAAAATACTGGCAAACTTATTGCAACAGCATATCAAAAACCTTATGCATCATAACCAAGTGCGTTTCATCCCGGGGTTGGAAGACTGGTTCAACATATGCAAATCTATAAATGTAATCCATCACATAAATAGAACCAAAGACAAAACCACGATTATCTCAACAGATGCAGAGAAGACCTTTGACAAAATTCAACAGTGCTTTATGCTAATAACTCTCAATAAACTAGGTATCAATGAAACGTATCACAAAATAATAAAAGTTATTTACGGCAAACCTACAGCCAATATAACACTGAACAGGCAAAAACTGGCAGCATTCCTTTTGAAATCTGGCACTAGACAAGGATGCCATCTCTCACCACTCCTATTCAATATAGTATTAGAAGTTCTAGCCAGAGCAATCAGGCAAGAAAAAAAAATAAAGGGTATTCAATTAGGAAAGGAGGAAGTCCAATTGTCTCTATTTGCAGGTGTCATGATTGTATAGTTAGAAGACCCCATCATCTCAGCCCCAAATCTCCTTAAGATGATAAGGAACTTCAGCAAAGTCTCATGATACAAAATCAACGTGCAGGGGGTAGGATCAAAGACAGCTGAATAGGGAACAATTCCCGAGTGCAGTTCCCAAGAACAGCAATGCAGAGGGTGAGTGCCCACAGCATTTCCAAACATATTTTCACTGCCCACAGACCAGGAGATTCTCGGGCCAAAAGTGTCATGAGTTTTCAGAATGGTAGTTTCAGCCCATGCTGGGTTGACGCAGAGAAACTCACACAAATCTGGGCAGCCATTTCAACTGGTGCCTGGAATGCCTGGGAGACAGAGATGCCCATTCAACTGAAAGGCAGGGGGCAGAGACAGGGAGCCAGGTGATCTGGCTTGGCAGGTACCACCCCCCACAAAACAAGCAATCTGAAACGCTCTGGATTGAGAGTTTCACAGCAAGCACAGCTGGACCCAGAGCAGTCCAGCTCAGTGGGGGGGAAGGGCAACCACCACTACTGAGGCAGTCCACCACTACAGAGGCAGTTCACACAGCAGCTGGGCAGTGCCTGCACCAGCTCAGCAACACCTCTGCTGGCAGACTATGACTAGACTAATCCATGCAGGGCAGGGCATCTATGAAAAAGGCAGCAGCACATCAGGAACTTATAAATAAAGCCAAGCTTCCTAGGTCACAGCACCTGGGAAAAGAGGTGGTTATGAGTTCCTCTGCAGCAGACTTAAAAGTACCTGCCCAGAAGCTCTGAAAAGAACAACAGAGCTCCCCAGCACAGCACTTGAGCTCTTATAAGGGACAGACTATCTCCTAAAGCGGCTCCCCACCCCCATATACCCAGAGACACCTCACAAAGGAGAGCTCAGGCTGACATTTGGCAGGTACCCTTCTGGGACAAAGATAACGGAAGAAGAAACCAGCAGCAACCTTTACTGTTCTGCAGCTCCCATGAGTGATCTTCAGGCAAGCAGGGTCTGGAGTAGACCTCCAGCAGTCCTGCAGCAAAGTGGCCTGACTGTTAGAAAGAAAACTAAGAAATAGAAAGAAAAAACCTCATCATCAACAAAAAGGATGTTCATTTAGAGACCCCATCCCAAAGTCACCAACTACAAAAACCACAGTTAGATAAAGCCACCAATATGGGGAGAAACCAGTGCAAAAAGGATGAAAACACCAAAAACCAGAATGCCTCTCCTCCTCCAAGGGATCACAACTCTTCACCAGGTAGGGATAAAAGATGGATGGAGAATGAATCTGATGAATTGACAGAAACAGGCTTTAGAAGGTGGGTAATAACAAACTTCTCTCATAGAAAAGAACATGGCTAACCCAATGCAAAAAAAACTAAGAACCTAGAGAAAAGGTTAGATGAGATGCTAACTATAATAAACAGCTTAGAGAAGATATCAATGACTTGATGGAGCTGAAAAACACAGCACAAGAACTTCATGAAGCATACACAAGTTTCAATAGCTGAATATACCATGCAGAAGAAAGGATATCAGAGATTGAAGATGAACTCAATGAAATAAAATAAGAAGGCAAGAATAGAGAATAAAGAGTGAAAATAAATGAACAAAGCCTCCAAGAAATATGGCATTATGTGAAAAGACCTAATTTACATTTGATAGGTGTACCTGAATGTGATGGAGAGAATGAATCCAAGCTGGAAAACACTCTCCAGACATTATCCAGGAGAACTTCCCCCAACCTAGCAAGGCAGGCCGACATTCAAATCAAGGAAATACAGAGAACACCACAAAGATATTCCTCAAGAAGAGCAAACCCAAGGCACATAATTGTCAGATTCACCAGGTTGAAATGAAGGAAAAAATACTAAGGGCAGCCAGAGAGAAAGGTCAGCTTACCCACAAAGGGAAGCCCATCAGACTCACAGTGGATCTCTCCACAGAAACCCCACAAGCCAGAAGAGAGTGGGGGCCAATATTCAACATCCTTAAAGAAAAGAACTTTCAACCTAGAATTTCATATCCAGCCAAATAAGCTTCATAAGTGAAGGAGAAATAAAATCCTTTATGAACAACAATTGCTGAGAGATTTCCTCACCACCAGCCTACCTTACAAGAGCTCCTGAAAGAAGCACCAAACAAGGATAGGAACAACCTGTACCAGCCATTCCAAACATACCAAATGGTAAAGACCATCGATACAATAAAAAAAGGCATCAACTAACCAGCAAAACATCCAGCTAGCATCAAAATGGCAGGATCAAATTCACACATAACGATATTAACCTTAAATGTAAATGGGCTAAATGCCCCAATCAAAAGACACAGACTGGCAAATTGGATAAAAAGTTTAAGACCCATCAGTGTGCTGCATTCAAGAAACCCATCGCATGTGCAAGAACACACATAGGCTAAAAGTAAAGGGATGGAGGAGAGTTATCAAGCAAATGGAGAGAAGAAAAAAAAAGAAGTTGTAATCTTAATCTCTGATAAAATGGACTTTAAACCAACAAAGATCAAAAGAGACAAAGAAGGGCATTACATAATGGTAAAAGGATCAATGCATCAAGAAGAGCTAATGATCCTAAATATATACATACCCGATACAGGAGCACCCAGATACATAAAGCAAGTTCATAACAACCTACAAAGAGACAGACTGCCACACATTAATAGTGGGAGACTTTAACACTCCACTGTCAATATTAGACAGATCAATGAGACAGAAAATTAATAAGGATATCCAAGACTTGAACTCAGATCTGGACCAAGCATATCTAATAGACATCTACAGAAATCTCCACTCTAAATCCACAGAATATACATTCTTCTCAGCACCACATTGCACATACTCTAAAATTGACCACATAATTGGAAGTAAATCAATCCTCAGCAAATGCAAAAGAATGGAAATCATAACAGTCTCTCAGATCACTGGGCAATCAATTTAGAACTAAGAATTAAGAAACTAACTCAGAATCACACAGCTTCATGAAAACTGAACAACTGGTTCCTGAATGTCAACTGGATAAACAATGAAATGAAGGCAGAAATAAACATGTTCTTTGAAACCAATGAGAAAGAAGACACAAAGTACCAGAATCTCTGAGACACATTTAAAGCAGTGTCCACAGGGAAATTTATAGCAATCAATGCCCACATGAGAAGTGAGGAAAGATCTAAAGTCAACACCCTGTCATCAAAATTGAAAGAGCTAGAGGAGCAAGATCAAAAAAACTCAAAAGCTAGCAGAAGACAAGAAATAACTATCAGAGCAGAACAGAAGGGGGTAGAGACACAAAAAACTCTTTAAAAAAATCAACAAATCCAGGAGCTGGTTTTTTAAAAAGATCAACAAAATAGACCACTAGCCAGATTAATAAGAAAAGAAAAGGAAGAAGAATCAAATAGATGCAATAAAATATTGATAAAGGGGATAGCACCATTGATTCCACAGAAATACAGACTACAGTCAGAGATTACTACAAACAACTCTTATGCACATAAACCAGTAAACCTGGAAGAAATGGATACACTCCTGGACACTTGCACCCTCCCAAGCCTAAACCAGGAAGAAGCTGAAACTTTAAATAGATCAATAACAAGTGCTGAAGTTGAGGCAGTAATTAATAGCCTACCAACCAAACAAAGTCCAGGTCGAGACGGGATAACAGCCAAATTCTACCAGACGTACAAGAGGAGCTGGTACCATTCCTTCTGAAACTATTCCAAACAATACAAAATGAGGGAATCCTTCCCAAATCATTTTATGAGACCAACGTCATCTTGATACCAAAACCTGGCAGAGATTCAACAAAAAAAGAAAACTTCAGGCCAATATCCATGATGAATATCAATGCAAAAATCTTTATTAAAATACTGGCAAACCAATTGCAACAGCACATCAAAAAATTATCCAATCACGATCAATAGGCTTCATCCCAGGAATGCAAGACTGGTTCAACATATGCAAATCTATACACGTAATCCACCACACACACAGAACCAAAGATAAAAACCACGTGATTATCTCAACAGATGCAGAGAAGACCTTCAACAAAATTCAACAGCCCTTTATGCTAAAAACTCTCAATAAACTAGGTATTGATGGAACATATCTCAAAACAGTAAAAGCTATTTATGGCAAACCTACAGCCAACATCATACTGAATGGGCAATAACTGGAAGAATTCCCTTTGAAATCCAGCACTAGACAAGGATGCCCTCTCTCACCACTCCTATTCAATATAGTATTGCAAGCTCTAGCCAAGCAACTAGGCAAGAAAAAAAATAAATAAATAAAGGGTATTCAATTAGGAAAAGGGGAAATCATATTGTCTCTATTTGCAGATGACATGATTGTATATTTAGAAGACCCTATCATTTCAGCTCCAAATCTCCTTTAACTGATAAGCAAGTTCAGCAAAGTCTCAGGATACAAAATCAATGTGCAGAAATCACAAGCATTTCTATACACAATAACAGACTAACACAGAGCCAAATTATGAGCCCACTCCCATTCACAATTGCTACAAAGAGAATAAAATACCTAGAAATACAACTAACAAAGGATGTAAAGTACCTCTTCAAGGAGAACTACAAACCACTGTTCAAGGAAATAAGAGAGAATGCAAACATGTGGAGAAACATTTCATGCTCATGGTTAGGAAGAACCAATATTGTGAAAATGTCCATACTGCCCAAAGTAATTTACAGATTCAATGCCATCCCCCATCAAGCTACTAATGACCTTCTTCACAGAACTGGAAAAAAACACCTTAAACTTCATATGGAACCAAAAGAGAGCCCACAGAGCCAATACAATCCTAAGCAAAAAGAACAAAGCTGGAGGCATTACGCTACCTGATTTCAAACTATACTACAAGGCTACAGTAATCAAAACAGCATGATACTCATACCAAAACAGAGATATAGACCAATGGAACAGAACAGAGGCCCTGGAGGCAGTGAGACACATCTACAACCATCTGATCTTTGATAAACCTGACAAAAGCAAGCAATGGGGAAAGAATTCCCTGTTTATTAAATAGCGTTGTCAAAACTGGCTAGCAGTGTGCAGAAAGCAGAAACTGGACCTCTTCCTGACACCTTACACAAAAATTAACTCCAGATGGATTAAAGACTTAAGCATAAGACCTAACACCATAAAAACCCTGGAAAAAAACCTAGTGAAAACCATTCAGGACATAGCCATAGGCAAGGTCTTCATAACTAAAACACCAAAAGCATTGGCAACAAAAGCCAAAATAGACAAATGGGATCTAATTAAACTCCAGAGCTTCTGTACAGCCAAAGAAACAATCATTAGAGTGAACTGGCAATCAACAGAATGGGAAAAATTGTTTGCAATCCTCCCCATCTGACAAAGGGCTAATATTGAGAATCTACAAAGAACTTAAACAGATTTACAAGAAAAAAACAAACAAACCCATCCAAAAGTGGGCAAAGGATATGAACACTTTTCAAAAGAAGACATATATGAAGGCAACAAACATATGAAAAAATGATCATCACAGATTATTAGAGAAATGCAAATCAAAACCACATTGAGATACCACCTCAGGCCAGTTAGAATGGCAGTCATTAAAACATCTGGAGACAAAAGATGCTGGAGAGGATGTAGAGAAATAGCAATACTTTTACACTGTTGATGGGAGTGAAAACTAGTTCGACCATTGTGGAAGACAGTGTGGCGCTTCCTCAAGGAACTAGAAATAGAAATTCCATGTGATCTGGCAATCCCATTACTGGGTATATACCCAACAGATTATAAATCATTCTATTATAAAGACACATGCACACATATGTTCATAGTGGCACTGTTTACACCAGCAAAGACCTAGAACCAACCCAAATGCCATCGACGATAGACTGGACAAGGAAAATGTGGCACATATACACCATGGAATACTATGCAGCCATAAAAAAGGATGAGTTTGTGTCCTTTGTAGGGACATGGATGAATCTGGAAACCATCATTCTCAGCAAACTGACACACCGTTCTCACTCATAGGCTGGTGTTGAACAATGAGAACACATGGACACAGGGAGGGGAACATCACACACTAGAGTCTGTTGGAGGGGGACAGGAGGGACAGTGGGGAGGGTGGGCAGGTCGGAGAGGGATGACATGAGGAGAAATGCCAGATGTAGGTGACTGGGAATGGAGGCAGCAAACCACATTGCCATATGTGTACCTATGCAACAATCCTGCATGATCTGCACATGTACCCCAGAACCTTAAGAACAATAAAAAATAAATAAAAACAAAATCAATGCGCAAAAAATCACAAGCATTTCTATACACCAATAATAGACTAACACAGAGCCAAATCAAGAGCAAACTCCCATTCACAATTGCTACAAAGAGAATAAAATACCCAGGAATACAACTAACAAAGGAGGTAAAGTACCTCTTCAAGGAGAACTACAAACCACTGCTCAAGAAAATAAGAGTAGACAAAAACAGATGGAAAAACATTCCATGCTCATGGTTAGGAAGAATCAATATCGTGAAAACGGCCATACTAACCAAAGTAATTTATAGATTTAACACTATCCCCATCAAACTACAATAACCTTCTTCACAGAACTGAAAAAAAAAATCATTTTAAACTTCATATGGAACCAAAAGAGAGCCTGCATAATGAAGACAATCCTAAACAAAAAGAACAAAGCTGGAGGCATAATGCTGCTGGACTTCAAACTATACTACCAGGCTACAGTAATCAAAACAGCATGGTATTGGTACTAAAACAGAGACAAAGACCAGGGTAACAGATCAGTGGCCTCAGAAGCAACCCCACACATCTACAACCATCTGATCTTTGACAAACCTGACAAAAAAAAAAGCAATGGGGAAAGGATCCCATGTTTAATAAATGGTGTTGGTAAAACTGACTAGCAATGTGAAGAAAACTAAAATTGGACCCCTTCCTGACACATTACACTAAAATTAACTCCAGATGGATTAAGGACTTAAGCATAAGACCTAACACCATACAAACCCTAGAAGAAAAGTTAGGCAAAACCATTCGGGACTTAGGCATAGGCAAGGACTTCATGACTAAAACACCAAAAGCAATGACAACAAAAGCCAAAATAGACAAATGGGATCTAATTAAACTCCAGAGCTTCTGTACAGCCAAAGGAACAATCATTAGAGTGAACCGGCAACCAACAGAATGGGAAAAAATTTTTGCAATCTACCCATCTGACGAAGGGATAATATCCAGAATCTACAAAGAACTTAAACAGATTTACAAGAAAAAAACAACAAACAAACCCATCCAAAAGTGAGTGAAGGATATGAACGGACATTTTTCAAAAGAAGACATGCATGAGGCCAACAACCATATGAAAAAATGCTCATCATCACTGGTCATTAAAGAAATGCAAATCAAAACCACACGGAGATAAAACCTCAGGCCAGTTAGAATGACAATCATTAAATAATCTGAAGACAACAGATGCAGGAGAGGATATGGAGAAACAAGAACACTTTTACACTGTTGGTGGGAATGTAAAGTAGTTCAACCATTGTGGAAGACAGTGTGGCACTTCCTCAAGGATCTAGAAATAGAAATACTATTTGACCCAGCAATCCCATTACTGGGAATATCTCCAAAGGATTATAGATTGTTCTATTATAAAGACACAAATGCACATATGTTTATTGCAGCACTGTTTACAATAGCAAACTTGCAACCAACCCAAATGCCCATCAATGATAGACTGGAAAAACTAAATGTGGCACATATACACCATGGAATACTATGCAGCCATAAAAAGTGATGAGTTCGTGTCCTTTGTAGGGACATGAATGAAACAGGAAGGAACAACAAATTACTGATATAACAATGTGGATAAATATCAAAGATACTGTACTGAATAAAAGAAGCCAAGCTAGGCACAAGAGAAAACACACTGTGTATGGGATCACAGGATGGGCAAAACTAATCCATGGTGGTTCCCCTCTGGGGAGAGGGGGAAATAGTAACTGAGAATGGCATGGGAAGCATTTTGGGACCTGGAAACCATCATTCTCAGCAAACTGACACAAGACAGAAAATCAAACACCATCTGTTATCACTCACAAGCAAGTGTTGAACCATGAGAACATGCAGACACAGAAAGGGGAACATTACACACTACAGTCAATTGGGGGGACTGGGGGAGGGACAGAGCGGGGGAGGGTGGGGAGGTATAACATGGGGGAGAAATGCCAGGTATGGGTGATCGGGGAGAAGGAGGCAGCAAACCACCTTGCCATGTATATACATATGCAATAATCCTGCATGATCTGCACATGTACCCCAGAACCTAAAGTATAATAAAAAATATATTATAAAAAAAATTCAGAACTGAACAATTTGGACTTGTAACTGCTGCTAATCTGAGTGTATATTCAGGGAAATTTTAGTTTATGCTCCGCAGTAGCAGTCCTCAAACTTTTTTTTTTAATTTGCTGAACATTGTATAACAGCATCCTGGTTTTCTAAAATATGAACGCAGTATTTTCTTCTTTCTGGGAGTACAGTTGTCATTCTGGGATTTTGCTTTGTATATGTCTGTTTTCTTTGAGGTTCTTTTTCTCTTTGATTTTTGTTGTAATCCACTCAGTTAACCACTATGCATCAAGGGCTCATCAGGTGCCAGCAATTATTCAAGGTGGACAGACCAAAGATTCCTGCCATTAAGAGACTCACAGTTTTTTGGTCTGTCTTTGATGCTGGAGACTCCTTAAATATTCAGTGAATTTGTTTTGTACACTTTTAAAATATAAAACTTACATAAAATAAAGTGCAGAAATTTTAAGTGTATAGTTCAACAAAATTTTACATACGTATACAGTCATGTGAGCACCACTCAGATCAAGATACAAAACATTTCACTCACCCCAAAATGCTTCCATGCCATTCTCAGTTACTATTTCCCCCTCTCCCCAGAGGGAACCACCATGGATTAGTTTTGCCCATCCTGTGATCCCATACACAGTGTGTTTTCTCTTGTGCCTAGCTTGGCTTCTTTTATTCAGTACAGTATCTTTGATATTTATCCACATTGTTATATCAGTAATTTGTTGTTCGTTCCTGTAATCTTCCATTATATGTATATGCCACAATTTATTTTTCATTCTATTTTTGAGACAGAGTCTCACTCTGTCACTCAGTTTGGAGTACAGGGGAGCAATCAAGTGAGCCCTGACAACCTGCTGGGCTCAAGCCATCCTCCTACCTAGGCCTCCCGAGCAGATGGAACAAAAGGCATGTGCCATCATTCCAGGCTAATTTTTAAATTTTTTGGAGAGATGCAGTCTCCTTATGTTGCTTAGGCTGGTCTCAAACTCCTGGGCTCAAGTTATCCTCCCGTGTTAACCTCCCAAAGAATGGGGGATTACCAGTATGAGCCACTGAAACCAGTCTCATTCTACTTTTTTTTTTTTTAAGTGAAAGCAAGTTTATTAAGAAAGTTAAGGAATAAGAAATGTTACTTTATAGGCAGAGCAGTGGTTTGAGCTTCTCAGCTGCTTGTATTTATTGTTACTTTTTGATTATGTGCTAAACAAGTGGTGGATTATTCATGAGTTTTCCAGGACATAGGTAAGTAATTTCCAGAACTGAGGGTTCCTCCTCACCTTATTTTTTTTTTTTTAAATTATACTTTAAGTTCTGAACTACATGTGCAGATCTTGCAGGATTGTTGCATAGGTACACACGTCATGGTGGTTTGCTGCCTCCATCACCCTATCACCTACATCAGGCATTTCTTCCAATGTTACCCCTCCCCAACAGCCCCACCCCCCTGCTATCCCTCCTATAGCCTCCCACCCCACAACAGACCTCAGTGTGTGATGTTCCCCTCCCTATGTCCGTGTGTACTCATTGTTCAACACCCACCTATGAGTGAGAACATGTGGTGTTTCGTTTTCTGTTCTTGTGTCCGTTTGCTGAGAATGATGGTTTCCAGATTCATCCATGACCCTACAAAGGACATTAATTCATCTTTTTTATGGCTACATACTATTCCATGGTGTATATGTGCCACATTTAGTTTATCCAGTCTGTCATTGACGGGCATTTGGGTTGGTTCCAAGTTTGCTATTGTAAACAGTGTTGCAATGAACATATGTGTGTTTGTGTCTCTATAATATAATAATTTATCATCCTTTGGGTATATACCCAGTAATGAGATTGCTGGTTCAAATGTTATTTCTATTTCTAGGTCCTTGAGGAATCACCACACCATTTTCCACAATGGTTGAACCACTTTACACTCCCCACAAATAGTGTGAAAGTGTTCCTATTTCTCCACATCCTCTCCAGCATCTGTTGTCTCCAGATTTTTAAATGATTGCCCTTCTAACAGGTGTGAGATGGTATCTCAATGTGATTTTGATTTGCATTTCTCTAATGATTAGTGATGATGAGCTTTTTTTTGCATATGTTTGTTGGCCACATAAACGTCTTCTTTTGAAAAGGGTCTGTTCATATTCTTCGCCCACTTCTTCATGGGTCGTTTATTTTTTCTTGTAAATCTGCTTTAGTTCTTTGTAGATTCAGGTTATTGCAGAAAAATTTTCCCATTCTGTTGGTTGCCAGTTCACTCTAATGATAGTTTCTTCAGCTGTGCAGAAGCTCTTAAGTTTAATTAGATCCCATTTGTCTATTTTGACTTTTGTTGCCATTGCTTTTGGTGTTTTAGTCATGAAGTCCTTTCCTATACCTATGTCCTGAATGGCATTGCCTAGGTTTTCTTCTAGGGTTTTTGTGGTGTTAGGTCTTATGTTTAAATCTTTAATCCATCTGGAGTTAATTTTTGTGTAAGGTGTCAGGAAGGGGTCCAGTTTCAGCTTTCTGCACATGACTAGCCAGTTTTCCCAACACCATTTATTAAACAGGGAATCCTTTCCCCATTGCTTGTTTTTGTAAGGTTTGTCAAAGATCAGATGGTTGTAGATGCATGGTGTTACTTCTGAGGACTCTGTTCAGTTTCACTGGTCTATATCTCTGTTTTGGTACCAGTACCATGATGTTTTGATTACTGCAGGCTTATAGTATAGTTTGAAGTCTGGCAGTGTGATGCCTCCGGCTTTGTTCTTTTTGCTTAGAATTGTCTTGGCTATGTGGGCTCTCTTTTGGTTCCATATGAAGTTTAGGTGTTTTTTTCCAGTTCTGTGAAGGTCAATGGTAGCTTGATGGGGCTAGCATTGAATCTATAAATTACTTTGGGCAGTATGGCCATTTTCATGATATTGATTCTTCCTAGCCATGAACATGGAATGTTTTTCCATCTTTTTTTGTCTTCTCTTATTTTCTTGAGCAGTGGTTTGTACTTCTCCTTGAAGAAGTCCTTCACATCCTTTGTTTATTGTATTCCTAAGTATTTTATTCTCTTTGTGGCAATTGTGAATGGGAGTTTGCTCTTGATTGGCTGATTGTCTGTTATTGGTGTATAGGAATGCTGTGATGTCTGCACATTGATTTTGTATCCTGAGACTTTGCTGAAGTTGCTTATCATCTTAAGGAGATTTTGGGCTGAGACAATGGGGTCTTCTAAATATACAATCATGTCATCTGCAAATAGAGACAATTTGGCTTCTTCTTTTCCTAGTTGAATACACTTTATTTCTTTTTCATGCCTGATTGCTCTGGATAGAACTTCCAATGCTATGTTGAATAGGAATGGTGAGAGAGGGCACCCTTGTCTAGTACCAGTTTTCAAAGGGAATGCTTCCAGCTTTTTCCTATTCGGTATGATATTGGCTGTGGGTTTTGTCATAGATAGCTTTTATTATTTTGAGATATGTTTCATTGATACCTAGTTCACTGATTTTTTTTTTTAGCATAAAGTGCTGTTGAATTTTGTCAAAGGCCTTCTCTGTATCTATTGAGATAATCATGTGGTTTTTGTCTTTGGTTCTGTTTATGTGATAGATAATGTTTATAGATTTGTGTATATCCAACCAGTCTTGCATCCCTGGGATGAAGCCTACTTGATTGTGATGGATAAGCTGTTTGATATGTTATTGCATTTGGTTTGCCAGTATTTTATTGAAGATTTTTGCATCTATGTGCATCATGGATATTAGCCTGAAGTTTTATTTTTTACTTGTGTCTCTGCCAGGTTTTGGTATCAGGATGATGTTGTCTCATCAAATGTGTTAGGGAGGATTCTCTTTTTGTTTCATTTGGAATAGTTTCAGAAGGAATGGTACCAGCTCCTCTTTTTATGTCTGGTAGAATTTGGCTGTGAACCCGTCAAGACCTGGACTTTGTCTGGTTAGTGGGCTATTAAATTGCTGTCTCAACTTCAGACCTTGTTATTGGTTGATTCAGGGATTCAACTTCTTCCTGGTTTAGTCTTGGGAAGGTGTAAGAGTCCAGGAATTTATTTTTTTTCTAAATTTACTGGTTGACATGCATAGAGTTATTTGTAGTAAGCTCTGATAGTAGTGTGTATTTCTGTGGAATCGGTGTGATATCCCCTTTATCATTTTTAATTGCATCTATTCAACTTTTGTCTCTTTTTTCTTTATTAGTCTGTCTAGTGGTCTATTTTGTTGATCTTTTCAAAAAAACAGCTCCTGAATTTATTGACTTTTTTTTCAAGGGTTTTTTTGTCTCTATCTCCTTCTGTTCTGCTCTGATCTTAGTTATTTCTTGTCTTCTGCTAGCTTTTGAATTTGTTTGATCTTGCTCCTCTAGCTCTTTCAGTTTTGATGATAGGGTGTTGATTAGATCTTTCTTTGCTTCTTATGTGGGCATTTAGTGCTATAAATTTCCTGCTAGACACTGCTTTAAATGTGTCCCAGAGATTCTTGTATATTGTGTCTTCATTCTCATTAGTTTCAAAGAACATCTTCATTTCTGCCTTCATTTCATTGTTCATCTAGTTGACATTCAGGAGCAGGTTGTTCAGCTTCCATGTAGTTGTGTGGATTTGAGTGAGTTTCTTAATCCTGAGTTCTAAATTGTTTTCACTGTGGTCTGAAAGACTGTTATGATTTCCATTCTTTTGCATTTGCTGAGGAGTGATTTACTTCCAATTAAGTGGTTGACTTTAGAGTAAGTCCAATCAGGGGCTGAGAAGAATATATATTCTGTGGCTTTGGAGTGGAGAGTTCTGTAGATGTCTATTAGGTCTGCTTGGTCCAGATCTGCATTCACATCCTGCATATCCTCATTAATTTTTTGTCTCATTGATCTAATATTGACAGTGAAGTGTTAAAGTCTCCCACTATTGTTGTGTGAGAGTCTAAGTCTCTTTGTAGGTCATTAAGAACTTGCTTTATGTATCTGGGTGCTCCTGTATTGGGTGCATATATATTTAGGATAGTTAGATCTTGTTGCATTGATCCTTTTACCATTATGTAATGCCCTTCTTTGTCTCTTTGATTTTTGTTGGTTTAAAGTTTATTTTATCAGAGAGTAGGATTGCAGCCCCTGCCCTTTTGCTCTCCATTGCTTGGTAAATCATCTTCCATCCTTTTATTTTGATTCTGTGTGCATCTTTGCACAAGAGATGGGTCTCTTGAATACAGTACACTGATGAGTCTTGACTTTTTAACCAATTTGCCTGTCTGTGTCTTTTGATTGGGGCATTTAGGTCATTTACATTTAATATTAATATTGTTATGTGTGAATTTGATCCTGTCATTTACATACTAGCTGGTTGTTTTTCCCTTTAATTGATGCAGTTTCATCATTGTGTAAGTGGTCTTTCCCATTTGGTACATTTTTTCAGTGGCTGATATTGGTTTTTCCTTTCCATGTTTAGTGCTTCCATTAGGAGCTCTTGTAAGGCAGGTCTGGTGATGATGAAATCTCTCAGCAATTGCTTGTCTGTAAAGCATTTTATTTCTCCTTCACTTATGAAGCTTAGTTTGGCTGGATATGAAATTCTAGGTTGAAAGTTCTTTAAGGATGTTGAATATTGGGCCCTACTCTCTTCTGGCTTGTAGGGTTTCTGCTGAGAGATCCACTGTGAGTCTGATGGGCTTCCCTTTGTAGGTGACCCAAGGTTTCTCTCTGGCTGCCCTTAGCATTTTTTCCTTCATTTCAACCCTGGTGAATCTGACAATTATGTGCCTTGGGTTTGCTCTTCTTGAGGAATATCTTTGTGGTGTTCTCTGTATTTCCTAGATTTGAATGTTGGCCTGTCTTGCTAGGTTGGGGAAGTTCTCCTGGATAATATCCTGAAGAGTGTTTTCCAGCTTGGATTCATTCTCCCCATCCTCTTCAGGTACACTGATCAAGCGTAGATTAGATCTTTTCACAGAATCCCATATTTCTTGGAGGCTTGGTTCATTCATTTTCACTCTTTTTTCTCTAATCTTGCCTTCTCATTTTAGTCCATTGAGTTGATCTTCAAACTCTCATACTTTCTTCTGTTTGATTGATTCGGCTATTAAAACTTGTGTATGCTTTGTGAAGTTCTTGTGCTGTGTTTTTCAGTTCCAACAAGTCATTTATGTTCTTCTCTAGGCTGGTTATTCTAGTTGGCACTTCATCTAACCTTTTTTCAAGCTTTTTAGTTTCTTTGCATTGGATTAGAATATGTTCCTTTAGCTCAGAGAAGTTTGTTATTATCCATCTTCTGAGGCCTGCTTCTATCAATTCATCTAACTCATTCTCCATCCAGTTTGTTCCCTTGCTGGTGAGGAGTTGTGATCCCTTGGAGGAGGAGAGGTGTTCTCTGGTCTTTGGTGATTTCATCCTTTTTGCACTGGTTTCTTCCCATCTTCCTGGATTCATCTACCTCTGGTCTTTTAGGTTGATGATTTCAGACAGGGTCCCTAAGTCAAAGTTCTCTCTGTTGATGTTGAAACTATTTATTTTTGTTTTTTAGTTTTCCTTTGAACAGTCAGGCCTCTCTGCTGTATGACTGCTGGAGGTCTAATCCAGACCTAGCTTGCCTGGGAATCACCCAAGGGATTGCAGAACAGCAAGGAATGCTGTCTGTTCTTTCCTCTAGTAGTTTCATCCCAGAAGGGTACCTGCCATTTGTCAGCCAGAGCTCTCTTGTATGAGGCATCTTTTTGGTTTTATGGGGGGTCAAGGGGGCCAGTAGAGGAGACAGTCTGTTTCTTATTGGAGCTCAAGTGCTGTGTTGGAAGGTCCATTGCTCCCTTTAGAGCTGCTGGGCAGGGACGCTTGAGTCTGCTGCAGCAGAACTCACAATCGCCCCTTTTCACAGGTGCTATGCGCTGGGAAAGTGGAGTTTTATTTATAAGTCCCTGACATGCTGCCACCTTTTTTTCACAGATGCCCTGCCCACAAAGAAGGGAGTCTAGTCACAGTCTGCCTGTTAAGGTTCTGCTGGGCTGCCAAGGGCTCAGTCCAGCTGCTGTATGAACTTCCTCTGGTTTTTGTTTACACAGGTAAGATTAGAACTGCCTCAGCAATGGGGGACACACTTTCCCCCAGCAGACTCATTCATCCGGGATGGAGCTCAAACTGATGTGCCGGCTGTGAAACTTTCAAGCCAGAGGGTTTTCATTTGCTAGTTTTTGTGGGGGGTGGGACCCGCCAAGCCCTATCTCTTGGCTCCCTGCTTTCAGCTCCCCCTCTTCTGGGGAGGGGGAAGCTCTGTCTTGCAGGCACTCTAGGTGCCAGCCAAAACGTCTGCCCAGATTTGTGCTGATAGCCCACTGCTGGCCAGAGCGGCAGCTCAAATCTGTGCTGGTACACAGCACTTGTTAGTCTGGCGGGGTTGTAAAGACCTTGGGGAGAACTGCAGTATCTGAACCGGAGTGCCAGAGGGGAAAAGTCCCGATGGCCTCCATTCAGTAGGAGAGGAGTCCTCCAGCCAGTTGCACTTCCCGGGTTAGACAGCACCCCACCCTGCCTTAGTTTACTCTCCTTGGGCTACACCCACTTTCCAACCAGTCCCATTGAGATGAGCCTAGTACCTTGGTTGGAAGTGTGGTGATCACTCGCCTTCTGCGCGCTCTCTCTGGGAACTGTGCTCTGGAGCTGTTCCTATTCGGCCATCTTGGCAGAAGTCTCCATGTTCTTTTATTAAGTTGGTAATAAGATTAGGTCTCCAAGTTCATCAGGTGTGGCTCAGTTTGACAGTTCCTCAAAGTGTTAAGCATAGATTTATCATATGACACAACAATTCTGTGACTAGCTATAACCCACAAGAAACGAAAACCTAAGTCTATCCAAAATGTAGGACAAATGATCTCAGCCAAAAAGTGGAAGCAACTCAAATTTCCCTTAATGATGAATGGCTAAATAAAATGTAGATGTCCACACAATGAACACAGAATGTTGAATAGAAATGGTGAGAGCAGGCATCCCTGTCATTTCCTGATCATTGGGGTAAACAATTCATTCTTTCATGTGGTTAAGTAATTGTTAGCTATTAATATCCAGTTATGAGGTTCAGTATTCTTATTCTAGAGCAGTAAATATTCTTTGTGGGAACATGATTTCGAATTTTATTATCAGTATAGTGCATATACTGGAGTGACACCCACATGGTTATTTGTAGTCTGTGGAGGCAAGGAGTCTCCTTTGCCTCAGAACCAAGACAACTACACATGCATCTTCTATTACTTTCTTCTCACTGAATTTAAGATGGAATAAAATTGATAATTTTTCACTGTATTAGGTATTTTGCTGCAAAAACTATTTATCATTCATATATAATATATATATATATATATATATATATATATATATGTTTGGTGAATCCCTGAACTTGTTGCTATCTGAGAGCTGAACACAGAAAATTAAACAAGTCTGGTTTCTTCCCACTAAGAGATTATAATCAGTTACTGATATGAGTGTAGGCATTAAATTTATTCTGCAGAATTGGAATGTCAAGGTTTGAAGTATGGATTACAGAACTTCACCTAGCAGTCTGGCAGAAATGGCACTCTTAAAATAATGGTAGATATTGGTGAAAAACTACCAACTAAATAATTGTAAAATGGGTTACTGTTTTTTTTTTCTGCATTAGTTAAGAGACATTTGACATTTGAAATAAAGCTCTGAAGATGACATAAAGTGAGAAGCAATATGTAAAAGATATATTCAGGTGCATATTTTTAAACAGGTGGAACATTCCTATTCTTAGTAATATGGTGCTTTTAAAAACAGGGTAAAAAGATTTGTTTAATCTGGAAATTCTGCATGGGATAATTAATACAACAATGAAAATTTCTGCTACTGATCACATATGAATTCCCTGAAAAGCCTTTGCTGTTTTGGAACAGCAGTAATCATACTTTCAAATGAGCAGCATCTAAAGAGACAGAGACTATTAAATAATGTTAACTAATTATAAATTAGTAAAAAAAAATTGCATAACTCCAGTTGAAACCACTTGCGTGCTAACGACTTCAACTATGGGATAAATTGGTTACTAACATTTTGCATGTCTACTCTGCATATGTTACAGAAAATGGTTGTCAAGATGTCTAAGCTGTTAAAACAAACAGATTTGTGGTTCAAGGAGCCAAGTTTGAGAACAGAGTGGTAGAGAGCAGATTACCATAGAGACCACTCTGATGGGCAAACCCCTCAAGTTCAAAATCTGCAGTTGGTTAGTCTCATGATTATAAAATATAACATTCCACTGAGCAGCTAAAAGCAATCTACTTGGCTCCAAATGTGAGGAGAGACAAAAGACCTACTTGTTGAATTCTGAAAAATGAAAATTTTCAGTTCTGAAGGGGAAGCCGACTTGAATGAGCTTAAGCCACTGAGTGAGAAAAATGAAGACAAAATCTAAAGCTGAAAGTAGAGAGACTCGCCAAGCTGAGGAAGAGTTGCCAAACTTTCGAACTCTTGACTCCTGATTTAGCACCAGGAAGGTTTAGGATTCAAGTGCAATTAATAGAAGGTGGAATGGGGATGGGGGAAGGGATAGAAGGTTTTTATATTAAGTTGGGAATAAAATTAAATCTCCAAGTTCATCAATGAGAGATGAAAAAGGTATATTTAAAATTTGCTAAACTCTTGGGAAGACAAAACCCTTTGAAAAATATAAAAGAAGTATGATGGATCTAGTTTCTTTTCCTCTAAGAAAAGGATGAGTGAAGTTTGTGACCCTTAATTATTATTGTCACTCTCCCTTTATTCACCTGGCAAGAAATTTGCTTATTACCCAGGGACTATTAGTTGTGTATTAACATCAAACTAAACACTGTATCAGTCTTCAATAAGCTCAATGAATAATAACATTACCTATGAACCAAGCTTTAAAATTTAAAAATGATTTTTCTCGTATTTTTCCTTTGTGACGGAAGAGCAGGAATTGACAAACTATGGCCGACAGACTGAAATCCAGCCACACCTGTTTTTATCAATGAACATTTATAGGGATAGAGCCATGCTCATTCTTTTACCTATTGTCCATTGTTGCTTTCTGTGCTATAAAAGCAGAGTTGAATAGTTACAGCAGAGTTTGTATAGCCTGTAAAAACAAAAATAGTTATTATATGGCCTTTTAGAGAAAATGTTAACTGAGCCCTGCCCTATGGCTCTGGGCTAGTACCCTCTTTAAGTTACTTATCTTACTGGCATTTGTTTCATAATAATATTAGTATATGTAATATCATTTCTAAAGCACAAGCTACTTGGAGGCAAGAACTGTGCTTGACTCCTTTTTTTTATTCACTGAAATACTTTTAAAAGAAAGTAAAAAAAATATTAATAAGCTATTTGATTCTCTAAAAAATTATACAAGATTACAATCCTTATTTTTCAGATACGGAAATAAAGTGCAATAAAGTAGTGGTTTCCCTTATTCTAACATGTAGCAGGGTTTTTAAACGCTATTTGAATACATTAAAAAGTATGAATTTGTTCTTTGTTTTCTAACATCACTGAACACAGCATGTTCTTTATGTTTTAAGACAATTTGTTGGTAGTGTTGGACTTTGTATCTGCAACCAACACTTACAAAATCAATGCATAATCAATATTGCATTACCCGCTATGCACATGGATACTGTTTCTTTGGTTTATAGCTACAATAATTGTTTCCAGGCTTTTCTCTTACTCTATATATGTACCAGTTAGACTCCTTAAAACAACTCTTGTATGTTGAGTCATTACTAGCTATGATTAGTTATCAATAGCCTATGTCAACACCAACATAGAAACTGAGTTCCCAGTAAAGCTGATCTTCCCACTTGGGGCCCCATTAAAGATAAGCTATCCCTACCAGTCCCATATTTCTCTTCCTTTATACCCATCAGCACCTGAGGGCTCAAGGCAAAACATATTCAAAAGGGAAATGAAAAAAGAGACCAGTTCTCCATAATCTCTTCCAGAATATAAGCAGAGGGAATTCTTTTTAACTCAGTTTAAGAGACCAACATTACCTGAATAATAAACCTAGAAAATACGTTACTAGGAAGGAAAATTGCAGTCTACTCTCTCTCATGACCATGGATGACAAAATTATCAGTAAAATATTAAACCAAGTCCAACAATGAATAAAAGGAATCATACAACATGACCAAGTCAAATTTATTTGAGGTATGCAAGGCTGCTTCGATGCTAGAATATCTATTAATGTAATTCATCAAATCAACAGACTAAAGATGAAAAGTTATATTATCATATTAATGGATGCATAAAAAGAATTTGACAAAATCCAATGCACATTCATGATTAAACCTCTCAAAAAACTAGGAACAAAAGTAATCTCAACTTGATAAAGAATATTTACAGAAAAACTAAAGCTAACATTATACACTTAATGGTAAGAAATTAGATACTTTAGCCCTAAGATTGTGAATAAGACAGAGATGTCTCCTCTCATCATTATTATTTTCTGTTATATCAGAAGTCCTACCTAGTGCAATAATAAAACAAAATAAAAGGTATATAGATTAGGAAGGAAAAATACAATTGTCTTTGTTCATGGACTATATGATTATCTATAAAGAAAATCCGTAAGAATGGACAAGTGAAATAATTGAATAGGCAATTCTAGCAAGGTTACAGGATACAAGGTCAATATAGAAAAGTGGATTTCTGTCTTATATATTATTAATAACTAATTTGAATTTGAAATTTGAAATAAAGTTCCATTTATATTAACATGTAAAAAATAAAATTATTAGGTATAAATCTTTTAAAAAGTACAAAATCTATATAAGGAAAATCACAAACTTTAATGAAATAAATCAAGGATATAAAATTAAAACTCAAATGTTCATGGATAAGAAGACTTATTAAAATATTAATTTTCCCATATTAATCTATAGATTCAATGCAATTACTATCAAAATTGCAGCAAGTTGTTTTATAGATATCAACATAAGTGTTCAAAAATTTATATAAAAGGCAAAAGACCCTGAATAGCCAACACATGAAAAAGAACATAATGAAAAAGAACAAAGTCAGAAGACTGATACTACCCAGATTCAACACTTACTATAAAGCAGTAATGATCAAGACAGTATGGTATTGGTGAAAGACAACACAAATATCAATTGAAAAAAATAGAAAGCCCAAAAATAGAACCACACAAATATAGTCAACTGATCTTTGACAAAGGAGCAAAGCCAGTTGAATGAAGAAAGCATAGTTTTTTCAGCAAATGATTCTGGAATGACTAGATATCCACATGCAAAACAAACAAAAATTAATATAGATATAAATGTTATTAACTTTCACCAAAAAAATACAGCTCAAAACCGACCACAAACCTAAATATATAATACAAATATCAGATTTCTAGATTACATAGGAAAAACATCTAGATAACTTGAGTTTGGTGATGACTTTTTAGATATAATACCAAAAGCCTGATTCATAAAGGATTAAATTGCCAAATTGGATTTCACTAAACAAAGATTTCCACTCTGTGAAAGACACTGTTTAGAAAATGAAAAGACAAACCACAGGCTAGAATAAAATATTTTCAAGATACGTCTTTGAATGAAAAACAAACAACTTGTATCCCAAATATACAAAGAACTTAAAAAATACTCAACAAAAATGAAATAGAAAATAGATAAAAGATCTGAATGAATACCTCACCAAAGAAAATACACAGGTGACCGTTGAGCATAAAAAGATGCTTGCCATCATATGTCATTAGGAAACTGCAAATTAAAACAATAATGAGCTATTACTGCATACCATAACGGCCAAAATTCAAAATGCTGACAACACTGAATGCTGATAATGATGTGGAGCAATAGAAACTCTTATTTATTACCGGTGGAAATGCAAAAAAGTACAGTCACTTTAGAAGACAGCCTGGCAGTTTCTTACAAAGTTAAACATAGCCTTGTCATAAGACTCAGCAATTGTACTCCTTGGTATTTACCAAAATGAGCTGAAAGCTTATGTCCACACAGAAACCTGTACATTCATGTTTATAGTAGCCCTATTCATAGTTGCTAAAAATTGGAAATAACCAAGACGTTCTTTAATAGTTGAAAGGATTAAAAAACTGTGGTATATTCACACAATGGAGTAATGTTCAGCAATGAAATGAAATGAGCTATCAAGCTGTAAAAAAAAATGCAAAAACCCTAAGCATATGTTGTTAAGTGAAAAAAACCAGTCTGAAGAAGCTACATACCATACAATTCCAACTATATATGACTCTCTGCAAAACGCAAAAATATGTAAACAGTACAAAATCATTGCTTGCCAAAAGTTTTGGGGGACAGGGTAATGGATAAATAGGTTGAATGTAGGGCACTCTTAGTGCAGTGAAACTATTCTATAGAGTTCTGTATTAGTAGATACATGACATTAACTATTTATCAAAACACTTTTATCAAAAAGAATGAACTGTAATGTGAACTATGGTCTATAGTTAATAATATCAATATTGGTTTAAAGTCTAGGGTAGTGATAGATTGTGATAAGTTAGAATAGTTCTAAATTTTTTAAATCAAAATGCAGTGTTATAACCAATATTCTGTTATTCAGATAAAGAATATTAAGTCAGTATTTGTGTGCATCTGGAAGTCTAACTACAATTAAAGCTTGTCTTTAATGCAACAAAAGATACAGCTATTACTTATTATATGAGTATATAGTAATAGTAGTGGACAGCTGAGTTTCTTGATTGGTGCCTGGGTCAGTTCCCTGTGGTCCCTTTGCCCTACTCAGTCACCTTGTAGAAAGCCTCAGGTGGTAGCATTTCCCTGGAGGAGGAGAGCTACATCCCTCTGGAATGCTCCCCCACAGTTATCCATTCCTCATAGGAATTCCTATTATATGCAACTCTACATAATTTACTATCAGTAATTCTTATATTATATATAACAAGAAATAGCTGTAAAAGAGACACACAAAAATTTATTTATGAGATGTATTTGCAATCATCTCTATGACTTGGTGCCTTCTGAGAAAATAATTTTAGGGCATCTACTAATTTCCCAGTGGAATTAAAAAAAAAAAAACAATAATTTATACAGGAATGAATAAAAAGGAACAGTCCCAGAATGTCATGAGAGTTGAGCAAAGCTAGTGAGGGAAGGGAAACTTGAACTCAATGTAGAAAAAGGGGATTTAGTTTAAATAGGGGGAAGGGGGCTCTAGGGAGCAATCACTACTTGTAATAGTCCATTCTCACACTGCTATGAAGAAATGACAGAGACTGAGTAATTTATAAAGAAAAGAGGTTTAATTGACTCACAGTAAAAGAGGTGTAATTGACTCACAGTTCCTCATGGCTTGGGTGGCCTCAGGAAACTTACAATTATGGCAAAAGGCACCTCTTGACAGGGCAGCAGGAGTGCCCAACAAAGGGGGAAGCCCCTATAAAACCACTGGATTTTGTGAGAACTCAACTCACTATCACCAAAACAGCATGGGGGAAACTGGTCTCATGATTCAATTATCTCCACATGGTCCAACCCTTGACATGAGGGGATTACTGCAATTCAAGGTGAGATTTGGGTGGGGACACAGAGTCAAACCATATCACTGTTACAAGTTGATGATGCACAAGCCTCAGAAGGACATTGACTTTCTTCATCCAGTTTCCTTGTATTTATTGAGTTAGTAGAAAATTTCTCATTAGAATCATCTAGTTCATCACAGGCTCTTTTCACCAAACCATGGCAGGCAACAATTTGTATCCATTTTCTTATTCCTTTCTGTGTCATAAGAATGACAAAGAAAGGTGAGTGCCCTGACAGCCTGATGTGGCTAGGATTTTCAGAATCTCATTTTCTCCAAGCACCATCAGCCCCATAACTACACTGGCAAGGACTTTTCCTCCTTTGACAGATGACAAGATTTCATGGGAAGAGTAGAGGAAGATGTCCCTATAAAAATTAAGAGTAACTTTTGTCCTAACCCTTGCAGCAAGTGTGGCTGCTCAGTTTGGCATAAGAACTTAAAATTTCATACTCCATGGTACTCTTCAAGCAGCCACAGTCTATAATAATTTGAATGTCTTCTAGTTTATGCCCTTCAAAGGCAGACATCAGTACATACATGCTCCTGGAAACGAACTCAGGGAATCTCAAGTTAGCCATAGGGTTTGGAAGGAATTTTCAAAATTTTCATCCCCTATAGCTGGCAATAACCCTACTGCACTGAAGCAAGAATTGAAGCTTCAGTCTGTTTCAATATGGAGCATAACTGTGTCCATCTGCCTTATTTTCTATGCTACATTAAAGAAATCCAACACATTAGATGCTGGGGGTTGGAGCATGGATAACTGTGAAATGGAGAAATGTGTTTGGGTGATGCACCTACTAGGCAGGTTTACAGAACACTGTGTACTAGTCTCAAGAGAAAGGATAGGGGTGGAAAGAAGGCAGAAGTTAAGATAGTAGTCTTTGGAAACCTGGCTTGGAATCTTGTGTCTACCACCCACAAACTCTCAGGCTTATTAAACTCATCAGGCTTATTATTCATAGCAGTAATAGTAGCTGTATCAATTTTTATGGTCATTGTCTTCATACTCTGATATTGGAATAAACTGTTTAGGAACAGCAGATATCCCTATTCAACCACCCAGCTTCCCTTGCTTTCATACACATTTTGTTGTTTAAAAGGCTAGGGTTGAATCCAGCTACAAGTGAAACAGCAGTCTGAATCCAATTTACCAATTTTTCTGGGAGCTACAATTAGTGAGAACTTTCCTTCAATGCCTTAGGGTACCAAGCTGTTTGCTGAGATGACACTGGGAACACTTTGTACATTAGCTCCTTGTTAAGCCAAAGTTCTTTCACTAGGTGATCATCCCTATCCAAATATTGAGGATGCCATTGTCTATCCCTATTTTTAAACTCATTTCCTCCCAAAGGATCAGATCAAGTTTTACCTTTTTCATCAAACATCTACTGATAAATTCAGCTTCCTTGGGTTTTTTTTTTTTTTTGCATATTTCTTCACTCAAAAAGCATTGAGAATTTGCATACACACATGTATACACATACCACACATATACATACTCACACATAAACTGAACACAGTAACTACATAGTCGATGTTCAATAAAGACTTTTTGGATAATTAATTTAAACGTACAGATTTCTTAGTGAGGTTTTTTAAATGTTGTGAAAAAATGTATAAAATTAGAATGCAATTTTTATCAAATAGCTAAATGCTAGGAGTAGGTGAAATATCCTACTAGTCTCAATGTGGAAACAAAAGTAAGAAATGACTCCTTCTCTCTAGAAGCTTAATATCCAGAGGACTAAGCAGATACGGATATTGATAAATGAAGTAAAGTCAGTTAATGGCTGAGCAGAGGTTGAATGACAAACCAAGTAAATTCAAGATTCCTTCCAAAATGTTGCTGTGCTAACCTCAGGCTGGCCCCAGTAGTCTCCAGGAAAACCTACTGGCAAATTCTTGG
Source organism: Ateles fusciceps (assembly GCA_036589455.1). Classification (NCBI taxonomy): domain Eukaryota; kingdom Metazoa; phylum Chordata; class Mammalia; order Primates; family Atelidae; genus Ateles; species Ateles fusciceps. Next base: position 3,493,984 of record JAZHEH010002565.1, read on the forward strand.
CCTGCTACTGTCAAGTCTACTAACCTAAGTGGTCATGATGTCACACAGACAAGTATCAGGCTCTCCCTTCATTATAAGACAAGAGAAGAGCTGTTTCAGAATTTGAATCAGAGCTGTTTTGCTAGTGATGTCAAGAGAACTTTTCTTCCCCCAGTAAGCCCTGTATTCAAATTTGTTGACTGTGAAGCACAGTGGGAATCCCGGAAGTGCTATATCATCACGTCACACAAGTTTATGGTGTGCTTGACAAGGTTGTAATGAAAAGTGGCTTGGTGATGTAAAAATTTGATTTTGTTTGCCATGTCATCTAGTTCAACAGTCTCAATTAATTGGTTAATAAAACCATTCTTATCTTCCAAAAGAGGCAAATACTTGAAAGACAAATTCCTTAGTACAGGGTTTACTTAGAGCTGATCTCTATCTTGTGCTATTACTTTTAATGAACTTGTAACTTACTTAAACTTCCTGAAAATTTTTCCTAAGAATAAAATCTAAATGAACTTTTTATCCATTCTACAGCAGAGGAACATGGGGGAACTAATAAAATTACATAAAAAATAGACTTGAAGTATGTGGTATCTCACTATATTCATTGGCATGTACCAAATTGTAATTGGAGGTCATCAATATTTGAGGGAAGTGATAAAGGAAAAAAAGTAGTGAATTGGTTACAATAGTAGCTGGTGACTAGAATTTTGAGCTAGAAATTATTAAATAGAATTATTTGCTTGTACAATATATAAGTTTAAATTGTAATTTTAAACAAATATTTTGAACACTGAATAAAATCCTTTCTTAATTTTAAAACATTACTGCACAATTTTTGCTCCATATTTCTTTTTGCAAGATGATTGCAGAAATATTTTTAAGAAAATATTTCAAGTCAATTCTAAGCAAAAAGAACAAAGCTGGAGGCATCACACTCCCGGACTTCAAATCATACTACAAAGCTACAGTAATCAAAACAGCATGGTACTGGTACCAAAACAGAGATATAGACCAATGGAACAGGACAGAGACCTCCGACGCAACACAACACATCTACAACCACCTGATCTTTGACAAACCTGACAAAAACAAACAATGTGGAAGCGAGTCCCTGTTTAATAAATGGTGTTGGGAAAACTGGCTAGTCATGTGCAGAAAGCAGAAGCTGGACCCCTTCCTGACACCTTACACTAAAATTAACTCCAGATGGATTAAAGACTTAAACATAAGACCTAACACCATAAAAACCCTAGAAGAAAATCTAGGCAAAACCATTCAGGACATAGGTGTAGGCAAGGACTTCATGACCAAAACACCAAAAGCAGTGGCAACAAAAGCCAAAATAGACAAATGGGACCTAATCAAACTCCATAGCTTCTGCACAGCAAAAGAAACAGTCATTAGAGTGAATCGGCAACCAACAGAATGGGAAAAAATTTTTGCAGTCTACCCATCTGACAAAGGGCTGATAACCAGAATCTACAAAGAACTGAAACACATTTACAAGAAAAAACAAACAAGCCCATTCAAAAGTGGGCGAAGGATATGAACAGACACTTTACAAAAGAAGACATACATGAAGCCAACAAACATATGAAAAAATGCTCATCATCACTGGTCATTAGAGAAATGCAAATCAAAACTACATTGAGATACCATCTCACGCCAGTTAGAATGGCGATCATTAAAAAAATCTGGAGACAACAGATGCTGGAGAGGATGTGGAGAAATAGGAACGCTTTTACACTGTTGGTGGGAGTGTAAATTAGTTCAACCATTGTGGAAGGCGGTGTGGCGATTCCTCAAGGACCTAGAAATAGAAATTCCATTTGATCCAGTAATCCCATTACTGGGTATATATCCAAAAGACTATAAATCGTTCTACTATAAGGACACATGCACACGAATGTTCATTGCAGCACAGTTTACAATAGCAAAGACCTGGAACCAACCCAAATGCCCATCGATGATAGACTGGACAGGGGAAATGTGGCACATATACACCATGGAATATTATGCAGCCATCAAAAACGATGAGTTTGTGTCCTTTGTAGGGACATGGATGAACCTGGAAACCATCATTCTCAGCAAACTGACACAAGAACAGAAAAGCAAACACCACATGTTCTCACTCATAGGCGGGTGTTGAACAATGGGAACACATGGACACAGGGAGGGAAGTATCACACATTGGGGTCTGTGGGGGGGGGAAAAAGGGGAGGGATAGTGGGGGGTGGGAAGTTGGGGAGGGATAGCATGGGGAGAAATGCCAGATATAGGTGATGGGGAGGAAGGCAGAAATCACACTGCCATGTGTGTACCTATGCAACAATCTTCCATGTTCTTCACACGTACCCCCAAACCTAAAATGCAATTAAAAAAAAAAAAATTATGAAAAAAAAAAAAAGAAAATATTTCAAGATTTTATCAGTTTTCTCATAATCTTTATAAATCTTTGATAATTAAATTATTTGTGACTCATTGGTGCTATTGGCTTGCAATACATTTTCTGATGTTCATAAAAAGATTAATAAGCAAAGGCTTGGTAGGTATGGGTAGATGCTGTTGTAGGGAGGGATGTTTCTGTAAAATTACATCACTAGTAACAACAAATTCTCTTAAGGTAAGTATTACTTGTTTATACAACTTCTGTAACTGGAAGGACTAAAATAGCACTGAAAACTCAGATGATGAAGTTGCTCTGTATAATTATCCCTTGTAGCAGTTGCTGTAGTACACCTCTAGGTTCTCCCTTTAGAAATGAGGCACCCATCTCCCTGTTTTCAGAGGTGTTACCTGTTGATGGCTCACAGTAGAGCCCTCACCAGAAATGGCTCACAACTGAGAAGCCTCATTACCTTTTCTCAAGTTGGCCCTTCTAAACCAAAAATAAAATTCTGAGCTCTGCCAATCAACAAAATGGACCACTCCTCTTGGCCAAGGACGTTCCAAAGTTAATCTAAAAAGGCCTTCAGGCCATGGTGGGGAATAGGTAGTTGGACATATCTCATTATACCCTTCTCCCTTTGGAATTCAGGCACACTGACTGACATTAACATTAAAACAGAGATCTTAAGACAATCTATTCTCTCCAAAGCCTGCTACCTGGAGGCTTCATCTGCATAATAAAAACCTCAGTCTCTACAGCTCCTTTTATTGATCCAGTTCTTGGACAAATGCTTTCAACCATTTGCAAATCAGAACACTTTTGAATCCACCTATGACCTGGAAGCCATACCCTGCCCACTGCTGGCCCTTGCCCGACCATCAAGTTGTCCTAACTTTCCAGACCAAACCAATGTATATCTTGCATGTATTGATTGATGTTTTATGTCTCCCTAAACTATATAAAACCAAGCTATAGCCCAATCTCCTTGGGCACACATTCTCAGGATCACCTGAGGCTGCATTTTTATCATGTCCTTAACCTTGGCAAAATAAACTTCTAAATTGATTGAGACCTGTCTCAGATACTTTTGGTTTATACCCCAAATCAATGACTAGTTAATGTAGGATGACAAAAGCCCAGGAGACTGACTTACTTAAATTTGGGGCAATTCTTGAAAAGCCAATTCGAGCTTTAGCCTTCCCTAGGGGATTGGTGGTGACCCTTATTTTAATATCATCATAATTTTAATTTTCCCTCTACCTAATCCTATTCCCTTCAGTCTTTTACAGTCTTGTTCCAATGAGCACTCCTTAATATATGTCTGAAAACCTCCATCTCAGAGACTCTTTCCAGAGAACCCTGCCTAAAACTGTTGGTGTTCTAAATAATCCTAGGAAGTAAAATCTAAAATTTAAGAGTTGGGAATTGGATCACATATAATCAGTCTGGCATTGGAGAACCCTTATTAGTTGTAGATATAATACTGACAGCCTTGGCACAAAGTGAACGTAATTATTAAGAGTTACTGGTGGTGATTGGAATTGGATTCTACAAGAATGGAATACACTTACAAGAGCAATATTTCAGTTCTTTCAGAGAGCTAATAATTATGTGGATTTCCATATGGAATCTATTGATGGATGGAGAAAGGTGCAGAAAAACTGGGTGAATTCAGATAAATCCACAAATTTACAACCAACTGATTTTCAGCAAAGGTGCCAATAACATACATTGGAGAAAAAAGTCTCATTAGTAAGTGGTGCTGGAAAAACTGAAAAATCATTATGCAAAAGAATGAAACTAGACCTATCTCTCTCATTATATAAAAAAGTCAACTCAAAATGAATTGAAAATTTAAACATAAGACCTGCATCTACAAAGCTACTAGAACAAAGCATAGGGAAAATTCTCCAAGACATTGGTCTCTGCAAAAATTTTATGGCTAAGATTTAAAAAGTATAAACAACAAAATCAAAAATAGAGAAATGGGATATATTATACTAAAATGCTTCCACATAGCAAAGGAAACAATCAAGAGAGTGCAGAGGCAACCTACAGAATGAGAAAAGTATTTACAAGCTATTCATTCAAGAGGCTAATAACCAGAATATACAGGGAACTCAAACAATTCAATAACAAAATATCAAGAAATCCCATTAAAAAGTGAGCATGATCAAGCCACAACATGATCAGGTCCAGTTAGAGATGAGCTAGAAAAGAAAATATAATCCAAAGGAGCATCAGGACTTAGCCAACATCTCCATGTGGGCAAGAATGTATAGATGAAATAAAAGTTAAAGAAAAGCTTATTGATACAAAAGCACTTTCTCTTGCTACAAGATTCAAAATCCTGGCAATGACCCTAGAAAATGATGCTAACACACTGCTAGATTGGCTCTTAAAATCTTGTAGAAAGCAATACTTAACACAAAGTGATAACAGAAATGCCAGACACTTAGAAGTGGTGATTAGAAGTCTCAAGAAAATTGACATGGCAGAATGGATGTACTATGTGTATTGGTTTGCCATAACAAAATACCACAATCTGAGTGGCTTAACCAACAGAAAAATATATCTCATAGTTCTGGAGGCTGAAAGTCTAAGATCAAGAAGTAGGTAGGTTTGGTTTCTCCTGAGGTCTCTCCTTGGCTTGCAGATGGTCACTTTCTTGATGTGTCCTTACTTGGTCTTTCTGTGTGTGTGTATCCCTGGTATCTCTTTTTTGTACACAAACTTCTTTTTCTTATAAGGACACCTATCAGGTCAGGTTAGATTAGGGCACACCCTAATGGCATCACTTTAACTTAACCCCTTTATGCTTGAGGTGGTAATTTTTTGAATTTTTGCTATCAGACCTTGGCAATGACCTTGAGCAGTAGGATACAAATAATTCCCACATGCCTGGTGTTTCAATAATGGAACACTAGGCATAAATGAGTTATTTAAAAGCCTCATCTCCAAATACAATCATATTGTGAGGTCTGGGGGTTAAGGCTTTAACACTTGCATCTGGGGAAAAACACAACTCAGACACTAATACTATGTAAAGTTGAAAAACTCATCAGCCAATTATGTTCCAGGAAGGGCCCAGAGAGCATTTCTTTTACCAAAGTGGTAATTCATGTGCTGGTGAGAAGGTCACCTATACCTCTGAGAAGTTCCACAGTAGCACATGTGAGTTTGAGCAGAAGCAGAATTCAAGAGTTTCCCAGCCTCCTATGTTACTACCTGCTCTTACACTGGTTTTCCTTTCTCAGATCACACATATGGCCACACGAGGGGTTCTAAATGCTTAGCTGAGAAAGGGGGAAAAATGAGTAGCTGAAAAAGTGCTGCTACAGCTGCACATGGACTTTGCTGAGTAATATTTCCGTAACACAGTGGTGAGAAAAAAACTTCACCTGATTTTGCACTCTATGTAGAAAAAAAATAGTCTGACTTAAGAATACACATGAACTCGTGGGTAGTAACAAATAGTTTGGCTGGTTTGTCACAGACCTTAAAGGAGAAAGACTGAAATATTATGTAAAAGGAAGTAAAAATCTCACCATCACGCTCAGTGACCCACTTTAAAGACTTCATTTTTCTTATTTCCAAAATTTTATGCCAAGAGGAACCAAAGATTTTGATTACTGGGGTGGGATCCCTTCTACTAGGGAACATTGTAAAAGTCTCATTAAGCTTTAAGCTATTCTGTCATCAAATTCTTTTAGGCTTCTTGTGCAAGGAGCCAGCAAACAAGAAAAGAACTATCTTCCTCACAGAGATAGAAAGGTTATGTTTGCATCAAGGTGACTAGTACTGTTTCACATAATTTTAATTTTAAGTGGACAAGTACAGTAGACAGAGCCTGAGAAGGGCATAATGACCAATGCTCAGATCCCTGGCAGTGGGAGTCCAAGACATATTACTCAGTAAGCCAATGAAATTAGAACAGCTAGTAAACAAAAGACAAAGGGAAACTAGGATGGGTAAGAAGAGGAGGGAGGTGAACAATATTACATATGGTCCTCAAACCAGCTGATATGATGAGGACGGTACTAATTTGTTTTTTTGCTTTATTTGTTCTTGTAATTTTTCCCAGAGAAAGAGACCAACAGAATCCTGGAAGAGCTGTTCTTAGATTGTTTAAACACACATAAAAAAAGATATCCTTAATACAAGCAGTGAACTGTAGTCAAAGCTATAGGATTTGCCACTTAGAACCCCACTCAAAAATTGCTAAGGCTGAAGAAGGCTGCCTTGCCTAGGGGTGTTCCCTGCTGTGGAAGCAGCCTGTATCACCTTGCTGATGAGTAAGTCCAAAGGCCCCCACCTCCCTTTCATCCATTCGAGATAATCTGAGGTGTTTCTTAAGGTCCTTCACAGCTTCAGAGAGCTCCCTGAAATGGTTCTTGATTGCAGCTGCATCACAGCCTAATATTTCCCTCTGCTTAATCCTGTTTCCTTTACTCCATCCATTGCAGGTTCTGTTTCAGAAAGCACTTCCTAATAAATCTCTGCACACAAATTGCCATCTCAGGTTCTGTTCTGAAACTCTAAGATCCCATCACTATTACCACTACCATGACCATGACCACTACAACAAAATGTTTACCAATTTTGAATATATGACATTTATTTAAGGAGCTAAAAGTTCTGAAAACCATATGTATGTTTTTAAAAAATATATGCTTACAATTACTTAATAGTGACACCCAACATTTATTGAGTGCTAAAGAGGTGCCGGCAAGAACTTTTTATATTAAATCATATTCTTAGAATTCCATAAAGAGATTCTATTAATAGCAAGCTGAGACATCATGAGGTTAAATAAATTACCCCAAACTACATAAGATGCAAATGGCATCTGGAATTTAAACACAGGCTCCACAGCCCAAGTTCTTAGACCACTACCACTCCCTTTCCTCTCTACGTTGTGTAAAGTGACTTCATGGTTTGACAAACATTTTTCTTTCTAATCTTATTGCATTTCACTTGTGTGCCCTTCGGGTTCTCTTGGATGGAAGAAAGCTCAGAATGCCAAAATGAGGTATCCTCTTTGTCAGTGCAGACTCTATTTGTCCTTCTAGGCTACTACTTTCTTCATGGGAGTGCCATCTTTTTGTTTGCCTGAACACCACAGTCATGATGGTTACGAAGTGGTTATCATCTACTCTGTATATCATTTAAGATTTGAAACTGTCAGTTATACTTTTCTCTTTTAAAAAGGCTCAGATTTGCCAGATCACACCATTGCACTCCAGCTCTGGGAAACAGAGCAAGACTCCATCTTGGAAAAAAACAGTAAATAAAATAAAAGGAAGGCTTCAAATTTATAAAGAAGACTAAAAATTTACCTTCGCAAATTTGTAGCTTTGTGTTCCTAGACGGTAATTCTATGCAGGACCAGAGTGACATCTTTTCTTTAGTACATTTTCCAATTAAATATCAAATGACAGGGGTTGATGCACATTATCAGTGAAATGTTTTTATTTCTAATGTTTTCTTTGGCTATATTTTCTACTTTTCTTTGCAGCTAATGGGAATGTCAACTGCTGGCCAGAGGCATAAACATAGAATATCTGTAGCATATATTTTTCTAACATATATTTTCTCACAAACATATTTCATGCCTTATTACTAGCTAATGCTAGGAACCTACTATAATCTGACTCCTTGCCAGCCATATGGAGGAGAGTAGGGAGGGCTTAAATTTCAGTGGCGATAGTACATTTGGACTATATAGAAGTCAAAAGCAACAGAAGAGGAAGATAGACTTCACTCTCACCAATTTTCAGTAGAATCTTTTCTTCTATACCAGCTGACTTCTGAACAATAGATTGAACTCCAGCCTCAGATTCTAAATCTTTGTGGGGTCTATTGTGAAAATGCTTTCTACCATCATAGATTCTGATAGCTGCCCTCCCTCCTGGAATGCATCACACTCTGGTAGCACTCAAAGCTTTTAACTTGTTAGTGCAAATCAACTTTTATTGCCTGCATCTGAGAGAAAAGGACAGCGAAATTGCACATCCATACATTATTTTGGCTATTTGTAAAAGGTTAGAAAAGAAGAATGGAGCCAAAAATGGCAGCATTTTCTGAGGGCTTAAGAAATTACTTTCCAACACACGTGCATACACACAGATGCACACACAGGCATACACACCAGCTGCTAGTGGCTTCTGATAGTACACCAAAGGCACACTAAATGTTAGCTAAGTGATTTACTGTCAACATGGGATGGCATTTTGACATGCACTGTTTTTATATTTTCCCATTTCCTGTTTGAAATTTGTGGAACTTTTAAAGCTGTTTGACTCCAGAAGCCTGCTTAGCTGGTCTGACAGCTCAAACCCTGCAGACAGCAAGTGGCAAGGGATGGTAAAGAATTACTGATAAATTGGAAGTTGAGAAGCAAGAGTGATGAGGGGGGGCAAGTGTTGATATTAGAAACTTTGATTTGGGGGTTTATAAAGGTAACTGAATGTGACATTCAGTCATCTCGATTCTGAAATGGGTGAGTGCAAGGATTACAGATGATAGCTTTTAGTGAAGAGCAAAATCTTTTAAATCTTTTATGGCTGAAATTTCAAGGCAAAGTCAAAACTAGATTAGAAGATAATCAATACTCTGAGACTTACTAGGAGGTTCAGAACATTTTTACTCCGAATGCCTATCGTAAGAAATGGCTTTGGAAAACAGCCTCAAATAGAATCAGTAAAAGGAGCTTTTTCGAGGTGATAAAGAAAAATGTATTTTAAAAATACAAAATAAGTATGATAAACATCTTATTAGTCCACAAAAACATAGCCAAAATGGTTATCTGTATGTAATAATGGCAGTTCTGATGTGCACATATCCAAAGCTTCTGTTGAGTAAATTTGCCTTTTACCAGCTTTTCTCACACATATTAGATTTAAGCTATTAGAAGATATGTAAAGCTAACTGTTTTCTTCCAGCCTAGGGGCTTCATATGTATTCTCTAGGCTATGGCTGGACAAAATTGGCAAGGGTCAGTCTTATAATTGAGCCTTTAAGTGATTTTTGCAAGAAGTGTTTCAAATTAAGTCTGCTATATGCAACTTAATTTGAGGTTGCCATTCAAAAATTAATTGTGAGTGAATCTATTGTTATATCTAAAATGTTATGCAATACCTGTTTGTTCAATAACATGTATAGAGCCTCTACCAGATGATAGAACAGCCTTGTGTGTAATGCATCCTAAAGCTTCCTCCAACTCACAAGACATTTCTCCTCTCTCCTTCAATTTTCTGCACCGTACCCGCCCAGTCTCTTAGGCCATGATGTTGCATCATATTTAAATGATAAAATCTAATTATTCTTATTTTCTACAACAAGACATACAGACCTCCTTGCATCTATACCTATCTAACTTCATTCTCTATTATTAAGGAAACATCTTTCATCTCTCAAAGTTACAATTCCCCACCTGCCCTAGCCTTCGCACAGGCTTTGCATCCCTTTCTTAATTGCACCAAACTCTAACATCTGTCTTACCGTTGCCATTAGCAACACACACGTGTCTTTTCTATTCAAGAAGAGTCTCATATTCCCCTCCAGATATCATCTTTTTTTTTCTATTCCCCTTTACTTTATAACTTTTCAAGAATTGTTTATTCCTGCTGTCTCTTTTCTTCACATCACATCTACCTCTCTTTCCACTCCAGCTTGGGTACATCTTTTCTTCCTACCCGCCTGTGAAGCTATTTGTTCCAAGGTTGCCAATCATGTCTCTGCTGTTAAGATGTAGGCTTCTTTTTGTTCTGATTTTATCTGCCTTTCAGCAATATTCAGCAGGGTAAATCACTTTTTTTCTTGAAATATTACCTTCCCTCGGCTTCCAGGATACTACTCTCGCCTGTTTTTTCTCTGACATTTTGACCTCACTCTCTCAGTTTCTTTTGGTTTTGTCATATCATTTTCTCTTTTTTTCTGATGCCTCCACTCACTATACTTCTCTCAATAGCTTTTTCATCAATTCCTGTGGCTTAAAATATCATATTTTATCTCCAGCCCAAACCTTTCTTCTCAGCTCCAAACTCAAATATTCAACTACAGCTTGACATCTCCAGTTGGAAGGCTCACAATCATCAACAACTAAGCACTTCAAAACAGATTCCTTGATTACAACCTACCCCCTCTCCACGCTGATTTCTTGCCCACCCTTCATCTTCTCACTAAATGGTGCCATCTACCCATTTGTTCAAGCCTGAAGGCTCGGAATCACTCCTGATATCTCCCTCTGCATAATTTCCTACATTCATCTATTGGCAAACATTGACACTTTCTCCTGCAAAGTGTATTTAAAATACATTTGTCCACCTTGATCATGATTTTCATTACCCCAGGCCAAATTGTGTCACCTCTTGCCTGGACCAGTGCAATCTTCTCCACTGGGTCTCCCTGCCTACTTCCTTATCCTTCTACAACTCAACCACCACCAGATCAATTGTTTTAAATAGAAATCACCTCCTATCACTTCCATGTCTGTAAACTAATTAATCACCTTTCATCACACTTTAGTAAAATCTAAATTCTTCACATGGCTGAAGGTGTTTTCTCTACTTGCAACATGTTTTGTTCCCAGTTCTCATTCTTTGGACATAGGCAGATGTCACTTTCTCAGAGAAAACTTCCTCGCAACCTAGATTTCTAGATATCAGGACTTTATTTCTCTCATGGTACCCACTATAGTTTGTTTATTTTGTCTTCATTTGTTGATATCAAGCTCCTGAGAGCAGGATCATGACTAATTTATACATTAATACATTATCCAGTGCCTATTTTCACATCTGAAACATTTAATAGTTCAATAATTATGTTTCAATTAAGGGAGAAAGGAAGGGAGGGAAATGAAGGAATATCATTTCTAGCACATTTACCAGCACTTGCTCCAAATCATTTTTAAAATTAGAAATACCTTGGGCTCAGTAAGTTATTTGCCCTGATGACACATTTCACTGAAGCAAGAGTTGTATGTCATTCATATCTCCCGTGTTTCAGTCCACAGCTTCTTCAATTATAGCACATACTCTTTCTCTATATCTATTACTCTAAAATCCATTTAATCAATTTAATTTATCAAAATGGTCACTCAGTTCCCCTTTCTTAGAGTGAACCTGAATTCCATGTGCATTTTAGTTTCAAGCAAAATATAAACACTATAGACTTATAACTTTAAAAATAGCCTCATTAAGCAATTAATCTTTGTAATTTGTGTTCAGTTTTAAGAGCTCATCAGATGTGAAACATGATGAAAGTTTTCTAAATTCGACTATTTTCATGGATTTTATCTTTCCCTGGCAGTTGACTTATGTATATAATGTATGTATATAAATCTGACAATAGGAATAATAACTAAACTGAATCACAAGTTTTCAGACAAGTTAACAGCCCCTTTTGGCAACTGAATATTATTAAATATTATTAGACGTTAGAGGCATCTCATCATGTGTGAAATTAGATAAAAATTATTGGATGAGGTTTAAACTTCAGTGTGTGATAAGTGTACATCTGGAATTGGGTGGACTATACCAAAAGCAAACTAGTGTTGGCCTAATGAGGATCCAGAAGAGACCTCATGGGCATTATCATATGCTTCCATTTCTTTGCCCTTTTTATTTGGTTTTGGAGTGATCAAAAGATGGTATTGATATATGACTACTATTTCCATCAGATCAAAGCTTTTTCCTCCTGTGATCCTAATGGTCAACATCTGCATCATCAATTGGATTGGACACTTCATCAATATGACTTAGCAAATGAAGAAGTCACTATTAATCTGATCTACATTTCTAAATGCTATTTCTGGCTTACCATAAAATCTGACTTAAATTGATTTTATTTTGGTAAATGTTTGCCTTAACTCAGCATTTTACATGAGAAAAACAGAAAGATTTACCAAAATAGCACATGTTATTTAATAGGGACCAAAGCAAAGAACCTTAAGAGCTGTTAATATGGAACTCTGATTGTTGTATGCCCTGTCACATTTCTGTATCATAACTTTCAGCTTTCTACCTAGACTACCTATTCTCTAAGACAGTTTTATAAATTGCATTATTATCAAAAATATTCACTGCCTCTCACTTTCATGTCCTATTGACAGGAGAATTATTCTTCCTAACCCATTGATAATTGGTTTATAGGTCTGACTTCATTTGGCTAACAAAGTGTGAGTCAATAAAACGTGCCACTTCCAAAGAAAAATTTGAAATGCCAGCACATTTCTGCCACTGCTCTTTTTTCACTACAATGAGACCAGCATGAGTGGACAGGGGCTACTCCTTCAACCTAAATTGCAACATGAAGATTGGTATCAGAAGAGTAAAAAAGCTGACCTTCAAAGTTATATGAAACAAATAAGAAATAAACCTTTGCCATTGTAAACATCTAAGATTATTTTGTGCTTCATTGTTAGAGGAGTGAAACCTTTCTTAAGCTGCCTAATATGAATTTTATCTCTGTTATCCACTGCTGTAACCTCAAATCCTGGCAGAATATGTAGTGCAGAGAAGATAGTGTGTTGAATGAATAAATGAACCAGAAAAAGAAACACTAGAATGCATTTCTATTAATTGCACTATTTTATTCCTTTATAAATCACTACCAGTACAGAGATATAATGTATTCTAGTTAATAAGGCAGAATTCAGTTCCAAAGTAGAGATCTGTTTAAGAATAAGCTGCTACTACCATGGTACTCTTAAAGAACTAGCAGCAATTTTCATGCTTATTTGAAATTTGAAGGTTTTAAATGCAGCAAAATGTTCAAGTATGTAAATTATAAGTATTGCTTAATAAAGATCCCAGTTCTTGTAGATTAAATGGTAATCTCTATCTTTTAATTTTTCCTGCCTGGGGAGCTTTGATAAAAATAAATGATGTTGTGCTGCCTATGCTTATCAAACATGACCACACATTTCCTAAGGAGAATATCTGTCAGGCACCCCTCCTGCCTGTGGGGGCTATATTCAATGTCGCCTTAATTAGCCCTGCACTTAATTTTGGTAAATTTTTTAGTATATTTATTTCCCCAATTTAAATATGTTAAACTATTAGTATTTCACAATCTGTCACAAGCAGCATAATGATAAACTTCTGTGCCCCATGATCTTTGTAACCCCCTTCATTACCTTGATAGGACTGAATACTGGTCTCAGAGTCTTGCTTATTTCACCTAAGTGTCCTATTGAAGACAATCATGCATTCCAACCCTATTCAATATAGAAGTTTAAGTCTGGATTTAAATATCACAGGATAAGAAAGAAATCTGGCAATCATGTAGTAAAGTCTACCTGTTTGCACAAATATATTTGGATCTAAATTAGGATGTCTAAAGATTGGCCACTGAAGGCTTTACTCACGGTTATAATTTGGTCATCTTGAAGATTTCTGGATGATCACAGCCAGCCATCAACAGAGAGTGATCTTTGCCCTCTTCTCTAAGAAATGCATAACTACAACCAAGCACGGTACTAGGGAGAAAAATAAAAACCTATCTTTTGGCTGTCTGTGACAGTTGGGTTAGGAGCCGAGTTAACCACAAACCACACTTGCTGACTACCGCTGCCTTTTATCTCTAGTAACACTTGGTTGGAACAAAAGTTGGATTGAACCATGATAAAAACAAAGCTACTTCTTTAGTCATATGAGTCATGTGAGTTACTGTTCTGGATAAAAGAGTATGCCTCTGGCCGTTATTAGTTTAAAAATATATAAGAAAAAGAAACAAGTCTAGCTGAAAATTATACTGAATACTTAGTTACCAATTAAACATTTGAATTCAAAATGTCTCATTTGGGGGCGTTTGACAATAGCACTCAGGCTTAATGCTCCTGTTTGTCTTCTAACAAAGCGCAGTGAAGACCTTCTTTGGTACTTTTCCTTTCACTGTATTCCACTTGTGATTGAAAGCAAGTAATTTATAATGAATGATGCCTTCAAGGTAGAGTGAGATTGCTACCCGCTTTTACAGCTGGTAATGGAAAAACTGCAGACATGGTGGGTAATAACTTACCTCATTAACTTTCTCAGACATGTTTTAGGCAATAAACACCTGATTTAAACCTTTGGGTGTACAAAAACACCTTGGCCTTCAGTGGAACATATCTGCTTCCGTAATACCCCAACTTGTGACACTTTTCTTAACGTTTGCCTAGAGAATTAGGACATTCTGAGTATGGCTTTACCTTCCATGGGATAATATACATGTGCCACTTCGCCTCGTTCTCGTCATGCACTCGCATATAATGAGAAAAATGCATTTGAATAGTTTGTGAATGGAACACAAAGGTAATTTCAGAACATTTGTCTGTAATTGGAGGGCCCCTGCCTATGAAGCTACAAAGACTGGGTGACCCTGCGGACCCTTGTTTTGAGAAAGTAGCTAAAATGCTTACATTCAGCCACTGTCAATGTGTGAAGGTTTGCTCTGCTGGGTGATTCAGAGAATAGCAATAATGAGGATAATGACAAGGATGATCACAATGAAAGTGGGAGTTGTTTGAGAAAACAATATCCAGTCTCACTCAAAGCCAACAAAACAGGGACACCAGGGGAGCCTGCCAGACATAGAAACTGTCTACAAAGAGTCTCTGTTTCTACTGCCCTTTTCAGCCAACCCAGCTACTGTGACTCAGCTCCTTCAAATACCTTTCCAATACCCATGAAGCCCAAAATACTTGTTTTTATCAAAAACAAAGCAAAGCAAAGCAGCCAAGACTTTCTTACTATTAGCACTATCTTGACAGAAGAGAAAACTTATTACCAGGGCTGTCCCCTACCCAGTCAACTTCTAGGTTGGATTTCCTACCAGGAAGGAGGCCTCAGAAAGTTCTTTTCCTGGTTTCTCAAGAGTGCAGCAATCTTTTCTCTATCTTCAGGACTACAACCCAAAGGGTTTACTTATTGATAAGAGGACAAATCTATACTCACAGCAGGTAATGGATGTATTCAAACATAATAAGGGACCTCAAATTGACAATGAACATCAAACTGGCGAAGCAGGAAGTAACTTGTACATTGTCAAGGTAAGAAATTCAAATACACTCTATGCCGCACACAAGGAACTCGAGGAAATTGTTAAGTTAATCTTTTTTGGTGTCATACATCTCTCTCTTCTTCTTCCCCTTTGAAAATGCATATTCTTTCACCAGCCATCCTGCTATCTCTTCTAGGACTATGTTCTCAGTCAGCTTTCAGTATAAGGTAATAAAATACAGAACTATAGCTATGATAGGATTAATGTTGACAAAGCTAGGTAACATTGAAAAGATTCAAGCTACAAACCTGGATGGTACCACCAAGAAAGACCTAGAACACTTTCATGATGTCAGAAGTAACAGCCCTCTGCTTTTTCTTCCTTTTAACTTGTTTCATAATAAACTATAACATCAAAAACAATTCAATCTGAAACTCTGATTATCTCCCAGTCCACCTGGCAAATACATCACTGTGGTATCAGTCATTTACTCCTACAGCAGCTACTCCCCCAAGAGCTATCAAATTATTACCAGGTGCTATGAAAATGTGATGCCCAGGCCTTTGTCCTCTTGGGATTTATAACTGGGAATGCAAGAAGTAAAGGTATGGGTAGTTGCCTGACAAAGCAAACCACCAGAAAAGAAAATGCAAATGACTATGATTATATGTAAATGGTTGGGTAACCTTGCTTGGGAAGATTAAAGGAGTACATAAAACTGGAACATGACAGATGGGACCATAGTAGAGTAAGCAGTTTTGGAAAGAGAGAGCAGAGGGTTAAGTAATGTCATGCAAGAAACACCATAAGCAAGGCAGAGAAGCAGGACTGTCCTGGTATAGTTGCATGGTACACACAAATTAAAGATGAAGGTTCATATACAGAAGTAACTAGAATTAAGGTGGAAAGTATAGTTTGATTAGTTTAAGGCCTTAAATTCCAAATCATGAGCCATCCTATATTTCCCCTTCCAATGCATTTGACAAAAAGAAAGAGAAGGCAGGAAGGCAGGAAGGAAGAGCAGTTTTGGTGTTCTCTGGTCAAATTAGACAGGGAAACTCTTGATTAAACCAAGTATAAAAGATTTATTGGCTATAATGGCAGCCTCCATTCTATAATCTAAGTGCTTTGGGAGGCCAAGGCTGGAGGATTACTTGAACCCAGGAGTTAAGAATAGCCTGGGCAATATAGTGAAACCCCGTCTCTACAAAAGTGAAAAGAAAAATAGGCAGGCTTGGTGGTACACACCTACAGTCTCAACTTCTTGGGAGGCTGAGGCAGGAGCATCGCTTGAGCCCAGAAGTCCAAGGTTATAGTGAACTATAATTGTGCCACTGCATACCATCCTGGGCAACAGAGTGAGACCCTAGCTCAAAGGGGTCAAAAAAGATTTATTTGTAATTGGAAGTTTATGTGCAGGATGGGTGCCTGAAAAGAGAGAGGAATAGAGAGTGTGCAATGTTTCCCAAGGCTGCCTTCTCATGACTTTCACATTCTATGGAAAAACTGATCCATCCAGTTTTTCACCATGTATCTGCAGAAATGAAAGGACCAAAGAAGCAAACAATCTACCAGAGGCCAGCCAGCTGTGGGGGAGCAGGGCCCGAGCTGAAACCTGTCTCCTGGCTTTCGGTCAAGGGCTGTTTCCATTCTTATAGCCTGTCAATTATTAATAATTAAGAGTGTAGGTACCTTCTTGCATTGTTGGAGTAAGTTATCTGAATTGGCAAGAATGATGAGATAGAAGTAATTTTTCATCGTTATTTGGCTTAGGCAAGTGTTACTGACATATTTTTGGTATGAAGAACATCTTTTTACTTCCCTGTAGCCCTGAGATCTCTGTCGGATTTGTGGTGGGATGAGGTTGGGGGAACCATGGCACACTGAAAGATGCAGAGCAGAGAGCCAGCTCTATAGCTGAATATAATAAAAGCAAGCAGTGGTAATAGATCGGTTTTTCTACCTTTCCTCCTAAGAAGGCAAAGATGAGAGTGTTACCCCAACCGCTGACTTGAGATACCATCCTGTATGATTCATTACCTGTTCCTTTGCCCTATATTTCAATAAAAGCTTAATGTTTCTTTGGCATGGTAGAAGCTCAAAGTATTACGACATAGTCTCAATAAATCTATCCTCTCATTTATGACATAAGGTTCTCTTTATTTTATTGACATATCATTAAATTTTAACTTACTGTCATATGTAAAAATTGTTTACATTTTTGAAATTTTATTTACTTGAATAATTAAAATTTTTAAGAAGCATAAACAAGGATAAAACCTTTGTGAGATTTCTGAGAAAATAGAGCAAAATATTGAAAAATGATCACATAGATGATAAAATCAAATGGAAATTCTGCTGTGAAATCAATAGATAACATTGATAAACAAAAACCTAAAAAACTTAAAAAGAAAGAACACTCTTAAAGTTATTGAACAGATCTAGTCCATGTAAATACTTTCCAACTACAATATGTATGAGAGAATAAACTAGAGATATGTGATTTATTGGTAAGCACTGCCTTATATATATTATCAAGTTTGAATAACCAAATTATTTGCTTGACTAGAAAAGAATATTTTATAATAAAAAATAAAAATATGTAAATAAATGTATTTTATTGATCATGTTTAAAACATGCTAGAATGTTATGTTATGCTAGCTATAATTGTTTAAATTGTAAGAAGCTATAGGACAGATTAATCTCAATAACTTCTATGTCATAGGATTTAAATTTGGCCATCAATTTTTAATGTGTTAAATAATTCAGTGGAGCCATCTATAACACTATAGTCTATAAGGAATGGAAAAGCACAGAGAGTTTTAAGCAGTAAGTGATGTGGCGAAAACTGGACTTTAGTAAGATTAGCCTGGCAACAAAATGCTGGATAAATTAGAGAAGGGAATGCGACTAGTGTCTCCCTACAGTGAAACTACCCTCATTAGCCAACTCTCAGCATTTTCTTATCATTCCCATCAGCAGCCCACTGACATTCCCTTTTAGTTTTGTTTTGTTTTGTTCTACCTAAATTCATATTTGCCCCAGTTATAGTGGAGAACGACAATTTGAATAGCTAGTTTATAAAAACCTCAGGAAGACACTGCACTGATTTTTTTTTAACTGCTGCCCCTGATTTTTCCAGAAGATTTATGAACGTGAAGTTTAAAGCTGTTCTCCAGCTCTCCCTGGTAGTAACTGCATCCCCTATTACTGGCACTATCTCAGCCTCACTACAGAATATACGAGACTGCCAGCTCTTTCTTCTCTTGTGTCTTTGATCACTGCTTCTCTAAATAATATAAGAGATTTTCAGTATTGGGCTTTAGTGTCAATTTATCACAAAGGAAAGACTGTTGCTTGTTATTGGTTCAAGCTGCATTCCTATGGAGGCCTATTTTTATATCAAAATTATTACCAACCTGGTAAATGATGAGGCTTTAGTGTATTCAAATGATGTCCCATCACTGGGAAAAATTCACCCAAAGAATACCTTTAGGTATCAAGCCTTTGAAAGTTCTCTAGACTAAGCAATCTCCAATTTTCTACCTCCCAATTGAATGAGAAAATATCCCTTTAATTTAAGCTTTAAAGTTTCTATTCAGTTCCCTGGGAAAAAGGTGGAGAGGAAAGAAAAATAGAGGCTTTCAGGGAGTTCCATATCTTTTTTGCATAAGACGAACCAACCAATGGTATTAGTTTAAACTGTGGCAGCATTACAAGCTAGCCGATTGAAGACATTTCAACCTAATCTCTGATGACACCAAACTCTCCATGAGTTCCCTGAAACTTTTAAGTTAACAGTGATTAACATGAAAATGAAACTGACTAAATAATGGAGCCCTGTGTATGTTAATGACATAATATAATAATCCTTTTCTACCTAGCAGTCACAGAGGAGTAAACCACTATCAAGGTTTTATATTTTTCTTATTCTCTCCCTTCCTCTCTTTCTCTTTCTTTCCTTACTAACATTAAATATTAAAGATTTCCTAAGGATTCTCCTTCCAGAAGTAGTGAAAAAAATCAGGATGCAGATTTGCAGATATATTTTCATGGGGTTTTGCAAAGCAGTATTCAATCCTCACATACACAATAATAATAATAATAATAATTGCTCTGTTCATTGTACCACTGAAGAAAATAGACTCCTCATTCAGGCTCAGCTCCATCTGGTCTAAATAACATCTCAGCTGGTGTTGCTTTCTGTCTAATGAGGAAGAACCTCAATATATAGATGGGTTTTCCCATATTTTTGCAAGCTAATTAAAGGCTGAAATTTTTCTAAAATGCAATGAAAGGAGAAACTAAAGAGGTTAACTCACCACTCTTACATTTTTTTATATGTATTTCTAAATTGCTTAAAACTATTTAAATGGCTTTAAAACCCTGAATTTATAAAATGCTTAAAAACCTTCTAATTGCTTATAATCCAGCTAACATTTAGTAATAATCTTCTATAAAACATATTTTAAACCTGGGAAGTCAGCAAGTGCATTATTTAAACCATCTAATGGTACACTGTTTGTGAAGGGTCAATGTCTATTAAATCATTATTTTTCATTCACCACAAAGTTTGAAAGCTGTGAATTTGAAATAATCTTCTCAGTAAAGAAGAATGAAAAAAAAAATGCCTTTGTTTAAAGAAGAGCTTTGCTGTTGGGTAGAATTTAAAACATGGTTTGAATTTGATTGGTGACCTCAAGAAATAGAGAAAAATGTAGTGTTGGCTTCTAATCAGTAAGTAATTCACACTTCAGACACCTTCCTAGCTGATCCCTGGTGGACTGGACATCTTTGAACAAAGATTCCTAAGGGCTCATTAGAGCTTTATCTTTCTGAAAGTGAAATCATTTCGCAGATATGAGAGAAGGCACAGAAGAGCACTGGGGGGAATATGTGGTTGGCAAGTGAGTTGCCCAGTTAAAGATTTTAAATGGAATGATGTATATGGAAAAATGCATTGCACACATAAATATAAAACAGTAGAAAAAAATGGAGGACAACATATGTGACACTGAGTGTACTAGCATAATAAAGGTTTTTTTCCCTTATATATTCTCAGGTGACAATATCAGAGAATCTTATATGAAAACAAGATTTCTGAATGTCATTGAATATATACCAACACATAAAGTAGGTAGAAAAGTTAACTTGAAATTTTGAACAAAGTAGTAAATTTTATATCCTCTGAGACTTGATGACATGAGATTAATGCTTATAATGAGATCATGGAAAATGTATCACTTCTAAAGATACAATTTTGATAGAAAGAGATCATTAAGAGTAGCAGAATCTGAAGTATCTGCAGCCATGACCATGAAAGAAACAGGCCATGTGGCCAATAGAAACTTAGAAAATTTTATTGGCCTAGTGAAAATTTCCATGGTCCTGGGTTAGGTGATGTCCTAGACAAAAGCTGACAGAGTGAGTAATCCCCAAATATTTTATTACTACCTATATGACAATAAACTCTCAAGTCTCTGCCCTGTGTAACCTCTCTCCAATACTATCCATTCAACACCTATATGTAGGGAAAACCTGTTTCTCTGAAAAGCCACCTTTAATATTCTAAATAGTACATCACAAGCCTCTTATTCTGTATATCAAGTCTCAGAAATTCTAAATATAGTTTATAGCATAAAAGATTTCTCTTATCTTCTCCCCTATAGCTTTGTTTATTAAATGTGTTTTAGGATTAGAAAGTGGAGAAAAGAGTGAGAAGGGGATTTGACTATGTCTACTTGAAAGACACATTATAATTCAATAAAGTAGATAGAAAAAAAGAACAATTAAATCGAATATAATATCTATGTTGTCTAAAAAATAAAGGAGACAAAAAAATTAAGTATTTAGCCCAGATTTGCTGTAGTTGACACTTACCCAATGATCCCTCCTACCTCCACATTCCCTTTCAAATACCAGTTCCAAAATTTGAACAGAGGCAAGAAATTTTAACTCTACTGGAAAAACAAATGCAAAATTTATAAAATTCTTCACCTGTTTACAAAATTACAACAATCACAGAAGACAAAAATGTAAGGCAAAAAATAAAATTATGCAGTATATTATTTCGTTTAATGAAGAAAATAGAACTGGCTTTAATTCAAAGGTACAGAAACTTGAGTAGGAAATAATGTTAACCATAACTTTGTGATAATGAGCAAAGATAGGACTTAATCACAGTATAACAGTGGAAGTATATGGCTGGAGTTGGAAAGACCTGCAGTATTTATTTAATTTCTTTAAGATATAGTTTCCTCATCAATAAAACAAGAATGCCAGCTTTCAAAGTCACTGTAAGGATTAAATCAGATACTGTTAGTAAAAACTAGATAGCATATAGTAAATATCAACAATTCAAGTCTACTTTCCCTGGAGGTTAGGAGCATACGCTTCAAATAGGTTAAAGAAAATATTAGTACAGCACCATGATAGGACACTTTGGGAGAGAATGTGGCTTGTAGAAGGTATTCTAAAAAATGGCATTGGGACCATACAACTGTGAATGATCCACGCTAAATAAAAATGTGTCAAAAACAAATTCTTTGGTTGCTAAGAGGACTATCTCATAAACTTAAATTTTAAAAGTGCATGTGCATAATTTGGAAGAGGGGCACAAAACCAACAGCCCAAACAAAAGGTTGGTATTTACCTGGGAATTATTTTTAAATGAACACTCAAACTGATCTAACAATTTTGGGGGGGCAAGCCTGAAAAGACATGAAAGCAAGACTTTTACATTTACTCTCAGGAGGATGACTGATACAGAAGAGAGAGATGTGTCTGATGCTTAGAGGAAATGGTGGCAGGACATCAGGTGTCTGAGAAGATGCAAACCAATAATCACTTTCAGGAGTATGAGTGGCCACCACACTAGAAATGGAAGAATAGGATAAAGAAAAATTATGCCTTAGGATATGGAGGAGAAAATTTAAGATCAACATTCTATTTTAATTTACTCTTCAAAAGAGATTTATCTCTACCAGGCATGTAGAAATGTGCTACTAATAAAATGAACAAAGACGTAGCTGCTGTTTTCAGGGAGCTTATAATACAGTGGGGGAGATAGATAGTAAATAAATAATCACATAGATAAACATATACAGATACATATCTGAAAACTGCTAGGCCAGAAGTATTTCAAAATACACAATTTTTGGATTTCAGAGGTAATATATGAATATACTGGGTATTCAAAAAACAAAAAAACAATGTCTGAGGCAGCACTAATAATCAAACACATTAAAATGCATTCAATAAAATATATGAATAATCACACAAACTCAGATAAAAATATAAATATTACAGTTTATGTATATAAAAATAT
Source organism: Ateles fusciceps (assembly GCA_036589455.1). Classification (NCBI taxonomy): domain Eukaryota; kingdom Metazoa; phylum Chordata; class Mammalia; order Primates; family Atelidae; genus Ateles; species Ateles fusciceps. The sequence continues at coordinate 3,516,676 of JAZHEH010002565.1, forward strand.
GTCATGATATATGGCGTAGAGGTAGAGATAAGCATATTGCTTTTTATTTTCTTAAAGTTTCAAACGGATACAAATTAAAACTAACTTTACTTGTACTATACATTCCATGAATGTTTACAGCATCTCTTTGCCTAAGGCACTTTAAAAAAAGCCATACACTATTATTAAAATGTAAAAGAAATCATGGATGCTGGTGAGGTTTTGGAGAAAAAGGAATACTTTTACACTGTTGGTGGGAGTGTAAAGTAGTTCAGCCATTGTGGAAGACAGTGTGGCAGCAATTCCTCAAAGACATAGAGAAAGAAACAACTTTCAACTCAGTAATCCCATTACTGGGTATACACCTGAAGGAATAAAAGTCATTCTGTTATAAAGACACATGCACATGTATGTTCATTGCAGCACTATTCAAAATAGCAAAGACATGGAATCAACCTAAATGCCCATCAATAATAGACTGAATAAAGAAAATGTGATAAATATATACCATGGAATATTACGCATCCATCAAAAATAAAACACAACAAGATCTTGTCCTTTGCAAGGACATGGATGGAGCTGGAGTTCATCATCCTTAGCAAACTTACACAGGAACAGAAACCCAATACCACATGTTCTCACTTATAAGTAGGAGCTAAACATGAGAACACACATAGTAGGGAACAACACACTGGGGCGACTGGAAAGTGGAGGGTAGGAGGAGGGAGCAGATCAGGAAAAATAAGGGTACTAGGTTTAATACCTGGGTGATGAAATAATCTGTACAACAAACCCCCATGACAAAAATTTACCTATGTAACAAACCTACACATGGACTCCTGAACTTAAAAGTTTAAAAAAGGCCATGTTGGTGTTACCAATGTTATTAGTATCATATTGGAGTGGGACAGAGTAAAATCCATAATCATGAAGCAAAATGTTTCACTGAGGAAAATGAAATGCCCAAACATTTATTTATACAAGAATTTCAAGAGAGGAATTTGTGTCCAGAGCAATAAAATTTTACACATTTTTCCAGTCTAGTTTTCTTGCAATGAGCTCATGCTGCTAGAAAATAGGTTTTGTCTGCATAATAATGCCCAGGAAAATTAAACACCTCTTTGAAATCTCAGATACTAGCTTTCTCAATCCTTGACATTTTTATTTGGTGTGTGCCCACAGGGTTAGATTACAAGAAACAGATCCCTTATACTCTGTCCTGTTGGGGTTTTCTCATGGGCCATGTTTAAGGTTTTTGCGGGAACACACTACCAGTGCATCAGCATTACAAATTTATTCATGACTCAGGATTTTATTTAAATATTTTCCTGTCAAATGTATCAGTGTGGTTTTCAGCTGCATCATGATCTACATAAACCCTTTTTCAACAGATTCTCTGAAATTTTATCCCATGACATTCTTTAAATTTTGTGTAGATAACTTTCTAAATATTCTACCACCTTCAATTTTCGGTTCTATTGGTGTATTCTAGTTTTTCCACAGCCAACAAACCAGTCAGTACTTACATTCTCTTCCTAGCATCAAACTAATTTGATATTTAAGATATTTAGGGTTCATCATGTGCAATTCTTTTCCCCATTTTTCATGGTCTTTGCATCATGTTCACTGAAAAAAACTCCAAATAATCTGTCTTTCTCTCTTCTTAATGTCTTATGTCACGATGATTTCAATACTCTAGTCTTTACATAACATGTCCCATAGATACGCAACATTAAAGTATCTTACACTAACTCCACTTTCTGTGCTGTTGGTATTGACAGATGCTTCCTTTTCTTTTTCTCAGTGTTAACCACAAACAGCATTTTACCTCTCTGCCATTTCTTAACACAATTACATCCAAAGTCACAAAATAGCCATGTTGGGAGGATCCAAGATGGTCGAAATAGGAACAGCTCCAAGTGCAGTTCTCAGCAAGAACAATGCAGAGGGTGAGTGCTCACTGCATTTCCAAACAAGTTTTCACTGCCCACAGACAAGGAGATTCCTGAGCCGAAAGAGCCATGGGGTTTCAGCACAGCGGGTGCTGCGGGTTGGTGCACAGAAACTCACACAAATCTGGGCAACCATTTCAACTGATGCCTGGAACACCTGGGAGACAGAGCTGCCCATTCAACTGAAAGGGAGGGGGCTGAGACAGAGCCAGGCAATCTGGCTCAGCAGGTACCACCCTCACAAAACAAGCAATCTGAAGCACTCTGGACTGAGAGTTTCGCAGAAAGCACAGCTGGACCTGGGACAGTCCAGCTCAGGTGGGGGGGGAAGGGCATCAGCCGCTACCAAGGCAGTCTGCCAATACCAAGGCAGTTCACACAGCAGCTGGGCAGAGCCTGTGGCAGTTCAGCCACATCTCTGTTGGCAGACTGGGACTAGACTACTCCGTATGGGGAAAGGCATCTCTAAAAAAAGCAGCAGCACATCAGGAACTTATAAATCAAGTCGACCTTCCTAGATCAGAGCACCTGGGAAAAGAGGTGGTTATGAGTTCCTCTGCAGCAGACTTAAAGGTACCTGCCCAGCAGCTCTGCACAGAGCAATGGGGCTCCCAGCACAGCACTTGAGCTCCTAAAAGGGACAGACCGTCTCCTCAAGCAGCTCCCTGACCACCATATATCCAAAGAGACACCTCATAAAGGAGAGCTCAGCCCAATGTCTGGTGGGTACCCTTCTGGGACAAAGATAACAGAAGAAGAAACCAGCAGCAACCCTTACTGTTCTTCAGCCCCTGTGGACAAGATACCCAGGCAAGCAGGATCTGGAGTGGACCTCCAGCAGTCCTGCAGCAGAGGGGCCTGACTATTAGAAGGAAAACTAAGAAAGAGAAAGAAATATCTTCAACATCAACAAAAAGGACATCCACTCAGAGATTCCATCCAAAAGTCATCAACTACAAAGACCACAGGTAGATAAAGCCACTAAGATGGAAAGAAACCAGTGCAAATAGGATGAAAACACCAAAAACCAGAACATCTCTCCTCCTCCAAGGGATCACAACTCCTCACCAGCTAGGGATCAAAGATGGATGGAGAATGAATCTGATGAATTGACAGAAACAATCTTCAGAAGGTGGATAATAACAAACTTCTCTGAAGTAAAAGAATATGTGCTAACCCAATGGAAAGAAACTAAGAACCTAGAGAAAAGGTTAGATGAGATGCTTACTAGAATAAACAGCTTAGAGAATAATATAAATGACTTGATGGAGCTGAAAAACACAGCACGAGAACTTCACGAAGCATACACAAGTTTCAATAGCCGAATCGACCAAGCAGAATAAAGAATATCACAGATTGAAGATCAACTCATTGAAACAAAATGAGAAGCCAAGATTAGAGAAAAAAGAGTGAAAAGAAATGAACAAAACCTCCAAGAAATATGGGATTATGTGAAAAGACCTAATCTACGTTTGATAGGTGTACCTGAATGTGACAGAGAGAATGAATCCAAGCTGGAAAACAGAATCTACAAAGAACTAAAACAGATTTACAAGAAAACAAACAAACCAATTCAAAAGTGGGCAAAGGATATGAACAGACACTTTCAAAAGAAGATATATATGAGGCCAACAAACATAAGAAAAAATGCTCATCATCATTGATTATTAGAGAAATGCAAATCAAAATCACATTGAGATACCACCTCACACTAGTTAGAATGGTGATCATTAAAAAATCTGGAGACAACAGATGCTGGAGAAGATGTGGAGAAATAGGAACACTTTTACACTGTTGGTGGGAGTGTAAACTAGTTCAACCATTGAGGAAGACAGTGTGGTGCTTCCTCAAGGAGCTATTCCATTTGACCCAGCAATCCCATTACTAGATATATACTCAAAGCATTATAAATTGTTCCACTATAAAGACATATGCACACGTATGTTCATACTGGCACTGTTTACAATAGAAAAGACCTGAAACCAACCCAAATGCTCATTGATGATAGACTGGACAAGGAAAATGTGGCATATATACACCAGGCAGCCATAAAAAAGGATGAGCTCGTGTCCTTTGTAGGGACATGGATGAATCTGGAATCCATCATTCTCAGCAAACAGACACAAGAACAGAAAATCAAACACTGCATGTTCTCACTCATAGGTGTATGTTGAACAATGAGAACACATGGACACAGGGAGGGGAGCATCATACACTGGGATCTGTTGGGGGGGGGGGGGGGGTCAAAGAAGGGACAGCAGTGGGTGAGGAGGTCGGGGAGGGGATAACACGGGGAGAAATGCCAGATGTAGGTGATGGGGGGATGGAGGCAGCAAACCACATTGCCATGTGTGTACCTATGCAACAATCCTGCATGATCTGCACATCCTGTTAGGTTCTGTACCCCAGAACCTAAAGTACAATAAAAATAAATAAATAAATAAAAATAAAAATAAGTAGCCATGTTCAGCAGAGGCATGAAAGATGTGGTAATGTACTGAGATATAACTAATGTCTTAATATCAATTCATGTAAAAAATATATATATAAAGATATATATGTACATACAGAGATAGATTATATACAGATGCAATAGATTTATATATATATATATATATATGAACAGAAATCCAAATACCACATGTTCTCACTTATAACTGGGAGCTAAATGATGAGAACACACATAGTAAGGAACAAGACACATTGTGGCCGACTGGAAAGTGGAGAGTAGGAGGAGGGAGCAGATCAGGAAAAATAAGGGTACTAGGCTTAATACCTGGGTGATAGCTTAATACTTGGTATGAAGGTAATACCTTAATACCTCATATATATATGTATATATATATATATGTGTGTGTGTGTGTGTGTGTGTGTGTGTATATATATGTGTGTATATATATATATATATGAGAGACACAAATCAAATAATAGAGAGCCCTTTATGTTTTGGGATTCTGGGATGCTGTGGGATCTTTTAACCAAACTGTTAAAATGTGTAGGACCAAATAAGTTAGAATCCGAAATAATTTTCAGATACAATCCGAGTCACTGTTTAGAATACTTGAAAAACCACAGATATTTAAAGATGATTATTAGAACCAGCAGTGCCCAAACTCCCAATTTCTCAAATAAAGGGAAATATGTTACTGATAAAAAGTTACTGAAGAAATGAATTCTGAGTGTCTCCAATTGGCCATACTCTCAATCTTCTGAGGACCAAGCCCATAGATAAATGATGCAGGAGCAGAAGTTGATTTTCCCATTAGGTTTGTTTTGGACTCATGCCCCTCAATGAATCGTCTCTTCACATCTATCTCTCCTATGCTTAAACTTTTATTTTTGTCATTTCCTGGATGTGGACATTCTATTCCTCTCCATCTCCAAATCCCTCCAAACCATGTTTCCGTTTTAGAGTCCAGGCTATTCCTTCCTTCAGCATTTCTGCATTTCAGGCTGTTTGGCCACTATTTTGCCTTGGAAATATTTATGATTTGTCTCCCTTAAGCAGAACCAAGAGTTGAAGTCCACTGTGCCCTGATCCCACCTCTCAACCTGGACTGCAGCTTCCAGTGAGTCCCACATGAGAGAGTAAATGCACCTGCAGTCAGCCTAAGTGTATTCTCATGGTCATACCAAATTAACTTTCTCTATACTTTTTTTTTCCCCCCTTTGGTATTGTCATGACATTGTAAGTAGGTTGATCAAAGATTGTGATCAGAAATAAACTGTTTCATGGTAAAATACTAAAATATGTACTAAACAATTATTTCCTTTTCGAGTTTTCACATACTCCCACAGAATGTTAACAACTAGAACCCTAAATATGTTGCTGCCCTTTTTATATCAGTAACTTACAAAGACATGACAAAATAAAGACTAGGTCACAGTTAAAAATAACATTTCATGGGAATAAATGTAAATGTTATTTGATTCCAAATATATTACTAAACTCTTTAATTTGGTAAAATAATCTAGCCCAGAGCCCCATTAAATGAGCTAATAACACTTCAGTCAGAATTTTTCTTTTTTAAGCCATCAGGGACTGGTAGCTCACTGTTGCCCAAAACTGCCCATGGTGCTTTTGAAAACATAAATAATAGCAAGACAATTCTTTATAATATTGGGTTCAAATTTGCCTTATTTTAACATAAATTACTTTCCTTTCTACCTTCCAACTGCAGCCATTCAGATATTTGAAGAGAGTTCACAAAACAGAAAGCTGTTACATCACTCTTCTTTATGGTGCCTTCCCAGTTCCTTTGACAGTTCCTCCTAGGGCATTTCCTGTAATTCCATGACTATGCTTATCTTTCACCCCCCAAAATCCTCCAGTATATCAATATGCCTGAAACTTTAGGATGCAGAAATTAACACATACTTTAGGGAAAAATTATAAGCATCCAATACAATGGTTATCTCCCTTTTCCTGAACATTTTCTCTATTACTATAATCTTATGATACATAAAGACAAGATAGAAAGACATAGTCAGGCAAAAGAAATGTGAAAATGTCTGAAGTTGTTGACATCAAGATTACTATGGACCAATTCTTCAATACAGCTGATCAACCATTTAAGCAAATTCAAACAGCATTAGATTTGTAATATCTAAACCTTAGAAATCAATAACTCTGTTACATGCTGCATTGATTAAACCATATTTGGAATATAGTTTCGATTCTTGAAAAATATTTATTGTTGAAATCTTGAAAAACCAGTGTGCATCTAAAGAGCAGTACCCAGAAAGATAAGGACGGTGTCAGAACCATGTAACCTAAAAACCTGCTGAAGTAATGGTGCATCTCAGGCCAGGAGAAGAGGAACTGGCTAGGGGTGGCTGCTGTCAAAACCCTGAAGCATGACACCTGAAAGAGTGTTGCTAATTGTGGTTGTTCCATAAGACGGAAACAGAAAAATGAGTAAAAGCTACAGAGAGGCACATTGGAATAACTACTTTGTGATGTACTAAATTCACTGCCACTGCAAGTATTCTGGTAGAGGTAGATTTTTATTTAGCAAGAAAATATACTACAGATTCTGCCATTAGGTGCCTATTTGAGCAAATCTCTAATTTTCTTTTAAAAGCTAAGCTACTGTGATTACTAATACTAAAATTCTCCATCAGTTCTAGAGAAAACAGGTTTACTGACAGTAAGATAATATAGAGGCAGAAAAGCATGCATTTATCATGCTACATTATCATAAATCGTGAAAAAACGAAGGTGTCCTGGGTTTATCTGCGTCATTGACCCATCTTTATCCCCAGCCCATTTTGATGCTTCCCATTACCAGGTATTTCCTGGTAACTCACGCTCCAAGAAGCTACCACTAAGGGAAACAACAGGGAGGAGTCATTTAAATCCCTAATTGTCTTACCATTCTAACCTCTGGAGGCCCTGTTGAGAGTGTTTTTATTTTTTTTATATTCACTTTTAAGTATTTGATAAAATATTACATGTCATTTAAATCGCTAAGAAAATTTAGGTATGTTAATATGCATTTGTGCATGCATTTAATCAAGCATATACAAACATTTCTTTCAAATGGCACTGTGAAATCATCTCAAAGTAGGCAAAATATAGGATTTTTAATTTCTCTGTTCCTATTTTGTAAGTTAGAAATTAACTTAATGAAAGTTGGGTATGAAATAACAAAAAAAAGTCTAAGCAGATTATGAATTGGGTAGGCCGGTAAAAAATAAAAGTCATGAGAAACACTCATACACATAACAGACACTGTAATTTATAATACTTTTTAAATGTTAGTAGTTGAAGAAGCATCATAGCCAATATTCACTGTAACTGTCTTTTTACATATATACAGTTTGCTATTGGGTAAATAAGTATTGTAGATATTTCTTTCATCTTTCCAGAAAACAAACAAAAAACCAAAACTGTAGTGCCAACTAATTGGTAGATTTAACATTAGACAATTATTTAAGAATTTCCATAGTGTAAAAGGCTGAAATCATTATCATAATTGGCCTTTCTCTCTCTTGCCATTTTAATCATGTCTTGGTATAAAACTAATAAGGAGACTATCAGGATACAAGCCCTATAGAAATCCATATAGAGATTAAGTGCTTATGGATGCAGAGCTTTTTTACTTAACCATTAAGCTCCTGAAAGCATTGTGTTGGTGAGAAATACTGGAGAGATAAGATGTATGAGGAAAACAAAGAACTCAGGTTTAATCTTTACACGCTGATGGCTCTGCTTCTCTAACTTAAGCCAACAACAAAGGAAAGTGCCATTGTCCTGGTACATTCCTTCAAGTAACAGGTGCTTTATAGATAAACAGTATTGGTGCTCCAAGAATTAAATAATGACAACACCATCAGATGGCAAATAAGACAACAAGAACTTGTAACTGGGGACAGCAATGACTTGACTATTGTGAAATCTATGTGCTAATACTTTTTCTAAAATTAGCATCAATAGTTCACTCAGCAAGTAAATTTGAATAAGTTATATTGGAATGCTAACTCATCAGACTAATTCTGTGCAATGGCATAGATTGCATGCTTTTGATATATTTGATAAAACTGTAGTGCTAACTGATCTTGCAATTCTACTAAGTAGAATTATTTCCAGAACAAACATGGCAAAGAGAAATAAGTATGTCTATTTGACAAAGGACCTGGAACAAATTTGAAGATTGAGATGCTTCAAAGTGAAACTCCTCATTTTGGTGACAGGTATGGCTGTGCATGCACTGCTTAAACATTTTAAATTCCCAGGGATTTGTTATGCACAGGTTGCTTTTGTTAGCTTAGAGTTGAGTATCCTCTACGTGTGGCAAAAATGTAAACTTTTAATACCAATGATAAATAATTGTAAAGATTTATACTTGAACATTATTTTATTATCATAAGAAAACAAGAAAAACAAATGAATATCTGCTTATATTCTGCCCACAATTAATCAGATAGGCCTGCAGTCTCATTCTCTACACATCTCCATAACAAGATTAGATTCCAGGGCTAAATTATGTTGTAAGTACCCTATAATAGTAGAGAATGTCCAGAACATTAGTTTCCTCTCCTGTACTTCCCACTTTACCTCTGTCCCTTCTCTTGTCCTCTCCAAGTCCTGAATGCTACTGATGTGTGGTGGAATCTGTTCCTAAAGTATTTTAAAGCCAGAAGTACATATCTGTTCACTGAAGCACGTTACAATATTCCCAGAGCGCTTTATTGCCTTTTAGTTCTCTTTTGAAATCATTACCAAATATTCCTTCTGCTTCTGGACTCTTCAGGTTCAATTTACTTCTTCTAATTTCATCCCAAGACAAAAACAGACCCTGATCTAGTGGTTATAGCACAAGGTGTGGCAGGACCTCATTTGATGTCTCTGTTCCCTGAGTTGGGGCTGATTCAATGTCTAGCCCTGGGCGAGTTACTTAGCCTCCATTGCCCCATATGAACCTAAGTCTTAATAACACCTACTTCACCAGGGGTTGTGAGAATTCATTAATAAACTATCATTATCAGTCTTCATTATGCACCTGTGTGCAACCTCAAACAATCCCTCTTGCTCTAATTGAGCAGTATAGTGTACGTTTTTTCTGTGTTTTTATATTTTATGTGCAGGGAGAGACTATTGTGTGTTCTCTCTACTCCTGTTCAAGACCAGACTGCTTTATCTAGCTAATTTGGCTTAGTGGAATTTTTTAAGTCATACAGCAACCTAGATGTTGACACTGAGAAATTAAAATGATGATTATTAGTCTGGGTTCCCATCCATTGCAAAGTGACAGACTCATTTTTTCTCTCTTCAAGCCTGCCAGCTAGCTGGCCCCTGTGCTTCTCAAAGCAGCAAAGTTTTAAAGTACTGAGGAACATTACCTAAGCCACAGTGCAATAACTCTAATAAACTGCACCTGTGGATGACTCTCTGGTTTATTTATATACTGTATCACAGGTCATTAACAGAAAATAACCCACTGAGATACAACATTCTTGTTTACAGTGAGGTTCTGGTGGTGACAGCAGGAATATAAAATACAAAATCAACAGGGAACACTGAACTAATAAAAAGACAAGGGTCTATAAAGCATAGAAAAAACAAAGCCAACTGTGCAGGCAAAAATAAAATAAAATAAACTTCCATCATAAAACAATCAAAAGCTATGGTATATTTATAGAGACTGGGAAACCCAAAGACCCACTGAGCTGGAATATTTATGGGTGTCAGATTGAAAGTCAGAAAATCTGTATGCTGTCTGGAGTCAAAGCTTGATCAGTTGGATATATCCTTAGAAAAACAGATTTGTTTCCCCTTCTTCTGATGGTCCTTACCAACCTTTCGAGCCAATAAGCTTTCAGATATCTTTGTGAAATTAGCTTTTCCAAACAGTCACGTATATTAACTTTAGAAAATACTTGCTCAGAAATTCTAATGCCAAAAATAAATTTTTTATATTTTTCAAATTTTTCTATTACTATGATATCATTTCTGTCTTCATTGCTAAGAACAATGGCACCTCCCTTTACAAGCAGCTCATCACTAGTAGGTAGTATAATTTTAAGTGTCAGTGATTTTATTGTGATTTGCCTCAATAGACTATCTCTACTCCTGAATAACAGTATTTGAAATACTATATATACTTTAATAATATATATTAACTTTACATCTCTCTACCACTCATCTTTTAAATACCAATACTTTTAAGGTAATTAATGCAAAATTCACAATAAATGTTATTACAATAAATATTTGGATGAGTTTGGAGAGAACATAAGGACAGAAGGAGGCAGGTAGGCAGATGAGTTGGACTCAGATAAGGAAGTGTTTACTTCTCAGTATTTCCTAGGAGCAGTTTTAACCATATCCCTTCAATGTGGATACAGAAGCTTAGTCTTATTGTTTCTAGACATCTACATTTTTGCCATAATTCTATTTTGTGCTGCTATAACAGAATACCTTAGACTGGGTAATTTATAAGAACAGAAATGTATTTCTTACAGTTCTGGAGGCTTGGAAGTCCAAGATCAATCAGCCCACATATGGTGATGACCTTCATGCTGTGTCATCCCATGGCAGACAGCAGAAGGGCAAGAGAGTGTGAGGGAAAGAGAAAAAGAGATTAAACTCACTGTCTCAAGCACTTTTACAATAGTTAGTAATCCATTAATGAACACAGAGTGCTCATGACCTAAACACATCCCATCAGGCTCCACCTATCAACACTTTTGTTGAGGATTAAGTTTCCAACATATGTTTTTTGAGGAATATATTAAAACCATAGCATGTCTCTTCAACACAAGCTTCTAGTTATTTAACAAATAATCATTTTCTACTACATGCAAAACAAAATAAAAACAAATAAAAATAACAAAATAGGCCCTGTCTCTCAGCAACTTATCATCTATTGAGAAGCTGACTCCATGAAGTCAGGGACCTTTTTTTGTTCACTACTGCACGTTCAGCATTTAGAATAATATCAGCAGGCCAGGTGTGGTGGCTCATGTCTGTAAACCAAGCACTTTGGAGGCCAAGGCAGGTGGATCACCTGAGGTTGGGAGTTCAAGACCAGCCTAACCAACATGGTGAAACCCCGTTATTAAAAAAAAAAAAAAAATTGAATAATATCAGGCATATGCTATATGGTCAATAATATGTGTTAAATGAAGCAATAAGTCAATGAATGAATAAAATATATATGCAAAATGGCATTAGGGCTATAGAAATCTAAGCAAGAGAGACTGTATGTAAATAAAGAGCCTGGTTCCATGTCTGTCAAATGTAATTGCTGAACAAATCGTGTTTTTTTTTTAATGGAACCTAATGTGATTAAAGAAATATTTGTGTATGAAGTAGCAGTGTTTCTGGATCAACACGAGAAGTTTGGCTTAGGGTGGATAGAGATTAGCAAGGGAAAGCAATCTTGGTAAAGAAAAAGTATCAGATCTGAGGAACCAAGAGATTAAAAATGTATAGTACTCTGTACATCTATGCAGGTAAGTTTTGCTAACATCTATAAAATAGCCACTGATCAGCCTATCTCCAACATTAGAAACTTTTATGAAATGTCATTTTTAAGAAGATACACAATCTTTAGCTAATAAAAGCTATAAATAGTGAAAATAAGACATTTCTTATAAATGTATTAATTATTCACATATGCCTATGGATCTTAATTAAGCAAGGTTGGCCTCAGCTTTGTAAGATTAGAAAGGGTAGTTCATGCTGACTTGTGATTATCTTTTCTTCATAGTTTTGAGAGTAATAAAGTAAGGTGATATCAATTTAAACGCAAAAAAGGAGCTAGAAAACCAACTTCAGTGCACCAAGGTGCAGACCCATGAGGCAGTTCACCAGTAGCAATCATAATGGAGGGAAGGCAAATAATTTTTACTCTCCCCATCTGCCTTATTCTGTTTGTGGTGTTACATCAAAATATCTGAGACTGGGTAATTTATAAAGAACAGAAATTTATTTTCTCACCGTTCTGGGCTGAGAAGTTCATGATGAAGCCACCAGCAAGGCTGATTATTTGGTGAGGGATGTTCTCTGCTTCTGCCCAATATGGTACTTTGTTCCTCTAGCTTCCAAAAGGAAGAGGAGAGGAACACCATGTCTTCACATAGCAGAAAGTGGAAGGGCAAGAGAGCTGAATGCTGCATAAAGCCTCTTTTATAAGGTACTTAATCCCACTCAGGAGGAAGGAACCCAATCAACTCTTAAAGACACCACCTGTAAATCACATTGGCAACACCTGAATTTTGGAGGCAGCATATTCAAACCATAGCCCCTTCTGAGTTCTCAGCTGGGACCACTTAACAAAGACAGAATATCGGAGAGATCCAAGATGGCTGATTAGCAGCAACTCAGGATTGTAGCTCCCACTGAAAGCGCAGAGAGTGAGTGGATGCCACATTTTCAGACGAATTTTCATTGCCCACAGACCAAGAGATTCTTGGCGGAGGAGCCCCACGGGTCGCCAGCGCAACCCTTTTGGAGGGCACGGCGGTTTTGCAGGCGCCCCCAACGCAGCGGTTCTCAGTCCGGACTATATGGGACTGAGTGCCCTTTGGTTGGCGTTGGAGCTCCGGGAAAGCAGAGTCTCCCATTCAGCTGATTAAAAAGTGGACTGAAGTTGGGAACCAGACCAGGAGATTCCCCGGGCAGAAAAGTGCCACGAATCGCCGCAGGGGAAGGCTGGTACCCACCTCCACAAAAAAAATAAAAATAAAAACAGCAGTTGGAACTGCTGAAGATTGAGAGTTTCACAGCAAGTACAGCTGAACCCGGGAAGGTCCAGCTCTGTGGGGGGAGGGGCATCCGCCGAAGGAAAATTAAGAAATAGAAAAAACTTTATAACCAACAAGCTGGACGTCCACTCAGAGACCCAATCTGAAAGTCAGCAATTACACAGACGACAGGTGGATAAATCCACAAAGATGGGAAGAAACCAGCGCAAAAAGGCTGAAAACACCCGAAATCAGAATGCCTCTCCTCCTACAGAGGATTGCAGTGCCTCATCACCAATTGAACAAGGCCTGATAGAAAATGAATGTGAGGAATCAACAGAATCAGGCTTCAGAAGGTGGATAATGAGAAACTTCTGTGAGCTAAAAGAACATGTTCTAGCCCAATGCAAGGAAACTAAGAACCTTGAAAAAAGGTTTCACGAAATGTTCATGAGAATGGACAATTTAAAGAGGAATATAAGTGAATTAATGGAGCTGAAAAACACAATACGAGAACTTTGAGAAGTATGCACAAGTTTTAACAGTCAAATTGATCAAGCAGAAGAAAGGATTTCAGAGGTCGAAGACCAACTTAACGAAATAAAACGAGAAGACAAGATTAGAGAAAAAGGGTAAAAAGGAATGAGCAAAGTCTCCAAGAAATATGGGACTATGTGAAAAGACCTAGTCTTCGTTTGATAGGTGTACCTGAATGTGACGAAGAGAATGAATCCAAGCTGGAAAATATTTTTCAGGATATTATCCAGGAAAACTTTCCTAACCTAGCAAGGCAAGACAATACCCAACTCCAGGTAATACAGAGAACACCACAAAGATATTCCTCAAAAAGAGCAACCCCAAGGCACATAATCATTAGATTCATCAGGGTTGAAACAAAGAAGAAAATACTACGGGCGGCCAGAGAGAAGGTCAGGTTACCCACAAGGGGAAGCCTATCAGACTCACAGCTGATCTCTCAGCAGAAACCCTACAAGCCAGAAGAGAGTGGGGGCCAATATTCAACATCCTTAAAGAAAAGAACTTTCAACCCAGAATTTCATATCCAGCCAAACTAAGTTTCATAAGTGAAGGAAAAATAAAATTTTTTGCAAACAAGCAAGTACTCAGAGATTTCATTACCACCAGGCCTGCTTTACAAGAGCTTCTGAAGGAGGCACTATGTATAGAGGGGGAACAACCAGTATCAGCCACTTCAAAGGACCCATCAGTAAACTGCATCCAGATCCATCTTACATGCAAGGATATACAGAGACTCAAAACAAAGGGATGGAGGAGATTTGCCAACCAAATGGAGAGAAAAAAAAAAAGCAGTAGTTGCAATTCTCATCTCTGATAAAATAGACTTTAAAGTAATAGAAACAGAAAGAGATAAGAAGGACTTTGTATAATGGTAGAGGGATCAATGTAATGGAAAGAGCTAATGACCCTAAGTCTATGTGCACCCAATATAGGAGCACCCAGATACATAGGGCAACTTCTTGGTGACTTACAAAGAGACTTGGACTCCCACACAATAATAGTGGGAGACTTTAACATTACATTGTCAATATTGGACAAATTAATGAGACAGAAGGTTAAGAAGGATACCCGGGACTTGAACTTAAACCTCAAACAAGTAAACTTAATAAACATTTACAGAACTCTCTACTCCAAATCCACAAAATATACATTTTTTTTCAGTAACACATCACACTTATTCTAAAAGTGACCACATGGTTGGGAGTAAATCACTCCCTAGCAATTGCATAGCATTTCATAGGTTTAAATGAAATATTGGTTGGCTGTTTGTTTCTTATTTTCCTCCCTTATTCCTTCCTGTCTCCATTGTATAACACAATTATTAGTATAAAAAAGCTTTTAATATCCATTTGTAGACTGCATTCTAGCCTGGGCAATAAAGCAAGATTCCCATTCTCTCTCCCTTTTTTTTTCTTCTTCTTTTTCTCTTTATTTCATTCTTTTTTTCTTCCTTCTTTCTCTTCTTCTCTTTTTTCTAAAAAAAATAAAATACTTTTTACCACTTTATAGACATTATTTGGCTGGTAAGAAGTCATCATCATATCTTTTTTATTTTCCTAAGCATGATTTTATTTCTTTGAGCATACTTAAACCAGCAAAAAAAAAAAAAAAAAAAAAAAAAAAAAAAAAATAGAAACAAAGACAAAATATCAAGAAAAAAAACAAAAGGAAGTTTATTAATATATGTGTCTCATAAATACATGTTACTCAGGTAAAGAGTAACTCTTAAAGAGGTAACTTAGAACTCCAGCTTATCTAGCCTCTTCAACAAATAACTATAATGTTTCAGAGAAGCAAAAAGACCTAGGGGAAAGACCTTGAGCTCCAGCAGCAGCAAATTGTAGGAAATCAAATATTTGAAAAACTCATAGTAGATAAAGGCTAAGTAGTAAAGTTATTTATGTAGATTCCTCTGGTGCCATCTCCAGGCTGATAGGGGTCTAAAGTCATCTCTGTACCCGTGATGCGATATGATGAGAAGAGGCATTTGCCTCTGCAGTATTCATTCCTGAAATCCATAACCTCAGGGTAATAATAAGAAAACGTCAGCAAACCAAAATTGTGAGCTATTTTACAACAACTGACCAGTATTTTTTAGTTTCAGAGTCATGAAAGACAAAGTCAGAAAAACTGTCACAGATTGAAGGAGACTGAGAAGACATAACAGCAAAATGCCATGTAGGAACCTGGATGGAAATCTGGGAAAAGGAAAGGGACATCAGTGGAAAGACTGAGGCAATCCTGGTACAGTCTAATTTAGTTAATGTTGTTACTTTTGATAAAGTACCATAGCTCTGTAGGATGTTGACGTTAGGGAAATTTGGGTGAAGGATATACGGAAATTAACTCTGTGAACTAATGTGCCAACACTTCCGTAAACCTAAAATTGTTTCAAAATAAGTTTTTTAGCCGGGTGCAGTGGCTCATGCCTGTAATCCCAGCACTTTGGTATGTGGGAGGCAGGTGGATTACCTGAGGTCAAGAGTTCGAGACCAGCCTGGCTAATGTGGTGAAACCTCATCTCTACTAAAAATACAAAAATTACCTTGGCATGGTGGCACATGCTTGTAATCCCAGTCACACAGGAGGCTAAGGCAGAAGAATCACTTGAACCCGGGAGGCGGGGGTTGCAGTGAGCTGAGATGGTGCCACTGCCCTCCAGTCTGAGCGACAAGAGTGAAACTCCAACTCAAAAAAAAAAAAGAGAAACTTTTTTTAAGATAAAATATAAAATAACTTTCAAAGATCAGCCTTTGTCCTTCCTGGTAGAGAGGAAAAGGTATACTTTTGTAAATTAGTGTCCTGCTTTAAGGCAAGTAGAGGTGAGGGTGGAGGAGTGAGTACAGAAAGTTTTTCTTATATCATCTTCTTTCCAATTGCCTTCAGCTCAAAAATAATCCTTATGTCAAAGTGACATATTTTAGAGTGGCATATTTTCCTTCCCTTCAACAGTAACTGGCAAATTGCAAGCATTCAATACATTTGAATAAATGAAGGAATAACCAGTTCAAACTGCTTTCTTTCACACAGACAGAAATTGAAGCCCAGAGAGCCTATGTGGTTTGCTAAGAACCACAGAGCTTGTTAGTGGCAATGTTAGGCCAAGTCTTCTGATTCTTGGCCCGGTGTTGGTCTGCGTTTCCCTGTTTATTCCAGTTTACAGTGACGCCATTAAAGGAACCGGACTCACTAGCAGCTGCTCTCTAAATATGTTTCTGATTTGAGTCTCTAGCCATGAGACATACATCTCTATTCTTGTTTCTAGTGAGAGATGAACTGGCATTCTTGTGCTTGTTTCTGAGGAGGAAATCATTTTGAGTTGAAACACAGCCAGACTGAGGAAGTCCTGCTGAGTCTGAAGGAAGTTCACTCATCCTTTGCAAATGCTCTGGAAGGAGAAAAAATAATTCTTGTCTTTGCAATTTTAGCTAGCATATATTGGGCAACAATCCACTGGATTATTTCTTATGCACCTGTATGTAAATAATCTGAATAGAACTGATTAACATTTAAATTCTAAGTTACTGAAGTATCCAAGGGGAAATTGATTAGATTGACTTGATTTGGTGCCAATATGGTAAATGCCTTAATGTTTTAAACAAATTGAGGAAGCAATCTCTGATGATTTTGAAACATCACACTTTTTGAAAATTCCCACTTTGAAATCTGGAAGAAAGTACCTTATCTCAAACAGTTTGTTTTCCTTCTCCTTCGTATCAAATAAATGTTAACATTTATTTTCATAGTCACGGAGCTACTAGCAATGGATCACCATTGTATTCCTCTCGTGGATTATTTTTAACTTGAATAGCTTTTTTGTTGTTGTTGTTTGAAAAAACCAAAAGCCTGTGAGGCTCAATGTGCTTGGAAAATATGTAAATGATGGCTTTCCTCTGTCAATCTGGGAGTGACAATTCAGTAAACCCTTCACCCACATCATCTGTAGCATAATAGCATTTTAATTTAGAGTGAACATTTTTGCTTAGCTCATATGTATCTTGTGCATTTAAAGATAAACTATTTACAGAGAAGTATAAAAGTCCCTAGAGATGCAACATCTCATTTTCAATTCTGTTGGCAGGAATACTAATTACATTATCACATATTCAGCAGCATTCAGCAAAGTTATTTATTCATTCATCCTTAAGACCTGGGTTGCCTACCAGGTCAGTTTCAATAAGCAGTACCTTGAGGATCTCTGCTGATGGTACATATAGATAATTAGGTGTAGAGTTGTTAGAAAAATCTCACCCCAAAAAGCTCAGCCTTGGAGATTTGCCTGCTCTTTCATTCTTTGAGCCAGAGAGAAAATCCAATAGTTGCTAGAAATGAGGAAACACTTATCATCCAAATCTCTCACCCCTACAGGTTCAGTTTCTTAATTGAAGTTTGGTTTCAGTTCTTAGAATAGCAAGAGAACTTGTTGACAGTTCAATATTGTGAAAATATTCAGAATTTACACGTGGAACAATGTTGCTCTTCAGATAATTTTGAAAGTGAATGTGCTGTGATTAATGCTGCCTGCCTTTACCTTTGAAATCTTTAATAATTGTTGGTTAACAATAATCATTTATACTGCACATCATCTTCCAGTAATCTTGCTCTACTGAGATGTTAAAGGAACTAGAAGAATATAAATATTCATATTTTATTATATATGTCAGATTTTCCTAGTAGTATTAACAGTGTCGAGAAAATGAGCACCTGACAATGACTAGGCCTTGGAATAATATAGTTCTATAACAAACAACCTGATCTAAGAAATTGCCCAATTTCACAAAGCAAATGATAGCTTTGCTATTATGCCAGGATTGTAGCAAAACTGTCTTCTAGTTTGTGTCACTCAAAATGTAGACAAAAAGTAAATCACAGACCACAAAGCAAATTCCTGGTGGGGTTATTACAGCTTGCTTTTGTCTCAGGTTTGGATTTTCTACCTTTTTTCTTCAGGAATTTGTGAGTTACCTTAGATTAGCTGCAGCATTTGGGCTAACTGCTGTCCCATCCTGAGCCCAGGTATCCTTTCCTTTAATATAGGAGAATTCTGTCTTCCCCTTCCTACCACAAGAGCTAATGGCAATTCAGATGTAGGAAAGGAGTTTCATTCTCAAGGAGCTGTTACACAATCAATGTCAAAAGCAACTGGAAACCCGGTAAGAAATCTGACTTTTGCACATCTTTAATGTCACTTTCCTCTAGGAATAGAAGATAAAGATGGTTAGGAAGAGAAAATGCACTGAAATATATTTTTCTGAAAATGGTAATGTTAGAAATCTATTCCTTAGGGATTTAGGGTTCATAATAAAGATCCCAGAATTCCAAAGCTTTTTTGGTAATAGTAGATGATGATGAAAAGACATTTTTGATTTTCTGAGTTTCCTTTAAATGATGATTTTCTTTATTATAGATAATAGTGATTTTGGGGTCAAATATTCAGCTTTTTAAATTAATATCATAAGTTACAAGGCCAGAGAATTTTACCTGGTCAAGAATATATTCAACATCTCTTTATAAGTAGTTTTAACTTGTTTAATGGCTTAATTTTCTGGCTTCCTCTGGCAATTGTCTCTTGTAACAGCAGATCACTCAACACTGGCTATAAGATGAGCAAGCTGTATTCCCCTCAAGCTGTGGAGGCCAGGAAGATATTCAATGTAGGTATTCAATCCAGACTCCATCAGGAAGTTGATCAGGTAATAAGATGGAATGCAATCTCTTCCCAATCCACAGTGGAGTCTAAACCATAGTAACAGATACAGAAGGCATAAAAGTTTCACTAGAGAAAGAGGAGGGCATAGGGTTGTACAAGCAGGCATGCCATTTCAAGGATAGTAGGGATGAACTAAATTTTAGAGTTTATTTAAAAGAAACAAAACTTTTGCCTAGCAAAATAATCAGCAAATGTTTGATATGTAAAGTCAACTTTCAATAACTGCAAACAGATGTCAAAAATGTACAAATATCAATAATGGTTCTAAGAGGTAAAAGTGATGCCCAAGCACAGATTTGTATGGGGACAGGAACACTGTGGAAATGGAGAAAAGAAGACAAGGAAAACTTGGATATTGCAAAAAGAGGAGGCAGCCAGACTGAACTCACATTGATATTGTTCTCTTGGACCAAACTAAAGGTTTTCTCCAATTCTTTAGTGAAAAATTATATAAAAATAAATGTATATTTTGTCATCTGTTGTGTATTATTATGCTTAACAGTTCAATGCTTGTAACAGTCCTTCTGTAGTAACAGATTAGGTCATTCCAACGAATCGTTTCACTGTTTGCATTAAATTCTATAGCTATCTGGACTGGTAGGGATCCCTGATTATTACAGTGAAGGTCTTGGTGCTGGAATTTTGCAAACAAGGAAACAGCTCACCATTCAGAGGGCCCTGCATTGCATATCTCTACTTTTTACTGTAGCAGCCAGAAAAAGTCATGGGATCCACATGAGATTGACTCCTTAGTTCATAACTTTCCTTGCAGGTGTCATGACACCTGGAAGTTTAATTTGAAAAGATCAGAAAATTTTTCGGCAATAATTCTTGTGGATTTATGCTTGTCTTTTCAATTATTTAATTAATTTTAACATATTTTCTAAACTCATTTGGGACAAAATCATTTAGTTTAGCTATGATGTGTGTGTTTGTATGTGTCAGTGTGGATGTGTGTGTAAGGGGGAAGGAGAGAGACATAGACAGAGAGAGAAACACATTAATGTCAGACAAGCCCTGTAGATATCAGTCCAGGTGAAATTAAAGTAAGAAGATACTACCCGCCTTTTGGATTTGTTACTTCACATTGACAGAATCTAAATCAAAGTAGGGGTTATGTCTAACACGATTGATGAACTAAGTATTTTTCAATGGCATCAACTTATGCCTACTTTAATAACCAATTTCTGAGCATCATAGTTCAGTATGTGGAGTGGAGCATCATCGGAGTACAGTAATATCTTAGATAAAATTTAGGATCCAAAGTCAAAATTATCTTTGAAAATCTCTTTCCTCACCCTTGGAGGGTTAGTATTAAACCCTCTCTTACTAAGTCCAACTCAGTTTTTCTCTTGCTATTTCAATAGATCACTATTTCCTTGGCTGGGCATCAAATGAAATAATTTACACTCATTTTTAAGAGCTAAGATAAATGGGAACATGCAAGCATCTTCAATTATAAGAAGTATACTCAAAACAGTGAGATTCTTGCATCAGTAAAGGGCTTTGGAGATGATATTCTCATAGTACGTTCATATAAGGGCATTCTTTCATCAAGTAGAATACCAGTTGAAATACAGGTAGTTATAAAATTGATTATTATGCCTGTGTGTATGTATGTGTGTATGTGTGTTGCTTTTAGCTGCACATGTAGAGTAAACACACTGTGTTGTAACTGCAATGCCACCATAATGGATTCAGTTTGGTAACTTCATTG
Source organism: Ateles fusciceps (assembly GCA_036589455.1). Taxonomy (NCBI): domain Eukaryota; kingdom Metazoa; phylum Chordata; class Mammalia; order Primates; family Atelidae; genus Ateles; species Ateles fusciceps. The sequence goes on from JAZHEH010002565.1 coordinate 3,537,767, forward strand.
GGTACTTTTTTTGTAGACTATTTTCTAATCTGTTTGTTTCTGAATCACACAGACATTGCCTAATGTTTATTCAAATTTATCAAGCTTAAGAATATTCTTTAACCTTCTTATAACAGTCCCCACTGTTCCTTCCACCTGCTGAGACTCAAACAAACACCAGTGTGTCTTAAGAATGTCTTTGCTGCTGCTGCAGTTAGATGCTTCCTCAGGGATCCTAGGAATAGCAACAGCCCAGGAAACTCCATCAAAGTTATAGCTACATGTCTGAGCTTTGGTTAATCTTCTAGAACTTGTAGCTGAGATAGAGGGAATGGGTGGTAACACACCTGAAACTTTAGTTTGGAATAGATCAGAACAGTCTTTTCTCTGTCTTACAAGTAAAGCTCCTGGCATACTGCACCCTTACAAACATCCCTACTCCTGTTCAAAATAATATCTTGATATCTCTCCTTTATAGAATATCTTCTCACTGTTTAAGAGGTTCCCACTTAAAAAAATTAAAAGGCCCACAAGACTTAAATCCACTTGAATTGTCTAAAACAATTATAGTGTCTTTTATCTGAGCAAAAATTTTTGTGTCCATTAAATGTTATCATTAGTGGCCTTGATGATAATGAGTCTAAGCTAGAGCTTCTAAATAGGAAAGAGTTCATTTTCTAAACAGGCCCTTGTGGGTCAGGGGGGAAATTGTCCCTTTGTAACTGATGACTGATATAATTCAGCAAACCCGAGCTTAATATGAATGTACTGGCCTCTTTGTGGTATAATCTGATAGTGTGTACTGTAAGACTTCCGACAGTTATGGTAAGAGATGTCACTCATTTATATTAAAAATAAAAGTGGTGATTTTCATTTTTACTTTTCTTGGATGATTGCAAAACTAACAACTATATTTGCATTTGACGTGAACAATGATTATATAAAGAACAGTCTGTAAGACTCAATAACCTTTAGAAGTTAATAAACTTTAAATGATATGCAAATGGAGAATGAAGACTGTATATACATTCTAAAAGGGATAGTGCAGGAAGTAAGCATGAAATGGATCAGTACATCTCAGGGATTGCTAGTCTCCTAGTCTAAAATGAAAAAGGAAGAGGAGGTGGAGGGGGAGGTGGGGAAAGAAAAGAAGGAGGAGGAAGAGGAGACAGACTTGCTTAAACCTGTGTTTAAATTTCAGTTAAACCACACTGAAATTTTTGTGAAAAAAATGTTGACATTCACATTTTTTAAATTAGGAAAAGAGCAAAGTAATAAGGGAAAGGTATTAACCCAAGGGAAACTTTAATCAGCAAGTAATCTTAATTTTGACACAGGCAGTATACAATGTAGTAAGAAGAGCATGAAGCTCGGAATCAGAGAAACTACGTTATACTTGCAACTTTGCTTGACATTAGTTAAGTTACTTCACCACTGGGTCTTTGCTTTTTCATCGTCTTTCTCACAGAGTTTTGTTATGCTCAAAGTAGGATATGCGCATCAAAGTATTCCACAAATTATTCTTTTTAGTAAAGTGTACTTGAGTGGAAGTGAGTTCAACTCCCTACTCTGCCACTAGCAAAAAGTGTGATCTGTGGCAATTCCCTAAATCTCTAGGGACCGGGAGAGGAGGGGGAGTGTTATCACAGAGTCCATGTGGTTTCTTCCAGTTCAAAGCCCTGGTTACACAGTACAGAAACAATAGGCCAGTAGCTCTTTCCACCAATTTTCTCTGACTGGTGAATTTCTAGGAAAAAAAAAAAATGCTTAAGAGGCTCTTGGTGGCCTGAAAGAGTTAATGTAGATTTCTGAATAGCCTAGTGACAACCAGGGAATGGTGATATTTGGTTGACTACAACAAAGAATCTGATCTCCCTCATTTGTAGTGCCAAAGCTGTCAAGGCCTGCACCCCAGAAGCCTATCACCAAATATTAATTTACCTGTTGCATGCATCTAATAACTGACAGCTATGAATCCAGTATCATTTTTGGTGGCCTTCCCACTGACATGTTCTTTGATTAAGAAAATAGCCAGAAAGCCAGTGTGTCCCTAATGTTTCCACCTCAGTTTAGCCTCCCTATTATGCTGGAGTATTTTCCCCTAAATTAGATTTCCTGTCTTCATAGTGGCAGTTTACATGAATTTAATACATTACAAAATGTTCAGTTCCCTTGAGATTCTGTGATAGATTGCAGTATTTGAAACACATATTTCCATGGGAAATAAAAACCTAGGCCATGGACAAATATTTTATCAGCTTAGCATTATCTTGAGATAATGGTACTATTAATGCTTGTCACCTTGTCGGCTTCCCAGGGCTTGTGTTGGCTCTTTTCTTGCTTCTGAACAAGGTGTTGAAAGTTTAAAGCTCTGAGCTACACTAGCAATAACCAACCTAGATAGGTATGCTTTGTACTATGTTGTCTGGTATATAATAATGCACAATGGGCTCCTCTATTCTTTTCACCTCAATGATACCAAATCTGCTTGTCAATTATGCTACATGGGATGAGATTACTATATATTACAGCTTGGCTGTGATGAGCTGCTGAAGCCATGTCAAGAGATGACAGCACAGCTGTGAGCTTATGGTAGGATGTCTGGAAGAAGGGACATCATGTAAGAAAAAGGAAGAACACAAAATCCAAAGACTCAGCAAAGTGAAATCTAAAGACCCAGGAACAACAAATTACCAGCTAGGAAACATCAGACGCTCCTAGATGAAACCTAAATGGGCAATTAGAGGCAAATCTTTCATTGGTTTATTCACCTCCATTTAACTAAATGGAAAACAAAGTTAAAGATCAAGACTTACAGAATTACATACACTTATTTTGGCTCTCTTTCCCTCTTACATAGCCGTCTTTACTTTTAGTTGTCTGTCCAGTAGTTGGGTTTCTAAAGGTGAAGAGTTGTTTTTTATTTTCTAATTACACTAGATTTTTTCTTATCCCACTTTTTCTCTACATAAAGCTTCTGTATGGGCAAAGGGTACATTGCTCCCTAGAGAATTCAGAAAGTCATTTTTCAGTACATAACTCTGCTTTGCTCTCAAATTCAAATTCCAGTGCCTTAATAGTCACCAGCTGACTTCTATTAGTAGGCTGCGCTCTACATAGTGACTGACAACTGAAAACTGACTTTTCTATTTTTGGTAATATTCCAACCATGGCCTAAAAAAAACAACTGCATATGCATATGCATGGTAGTATTCTAGGTGCAAGGAGAATATTCAATTAGAGCTAAGCTTTCACTTGATACTCGGTTGTAACAAAGGCATTAAAGAGTTGAAATCAGACATGCTAGATTCACAAGAAGTGACTTAGAGATACTTTTTATAATCTCCATGTAAAAGGCAAATGTTGGAATTTAATCATGTGCCAAATATATAATGTTAAAAATGAGGACTCTGGTTTTAATCAAATGTCATTGGAATTGGAAAAGGACCAATGTAAGTATGTCTTGTAACTGCAATGAGTCAGTCGTTTCCCTCACATGTTCTGGATAGTCTCAGATAATTTGAAATAGAATTGTACTTCCATTTTCTGAGAAAAATTGGCTCACAAATACTGTCATGCATAGTAGCTGTACAATTTGCATCAGTTTAAGGGGGGTCATTTTGTGGAAGGAAGACAACAAAGTCTGTGCCTTCCTGTTCATGGTAAAAATTTATTTTGCTTGAACTTGGAAGTAAGGAGGGAGAAAAATACAGTAGCAGTAACATCTTTGATAAGGTTTGGCTTTGTGTCCCCACCCCAAATCTCACCTCAAATTGTAATCTCCCATGTGTCCAAGGAGGGAGATCTGGTGGGAGGTGATTGGATCATGGGGGTAGTTTCCTCCATGCTATTCTCATGACAGTGAGGAAGTTCTCATGAGATCTGATGGTTTAAAAGTGAGAGTTTCTTCTGCATACTCTCTCCTGCCACCAAGTAAGATGTGCCTTTCTTCCCTTTTGCCTTCCACCATGATTATAAGTTTCCTGAGGCCTCCCAGCTATGTGGACTGTGAGTCAGTTAAACTTCTTTTTCTTATAAATTTCCCAGTCTCAGGCAGTTCTTTATAGCCGTGTAAAAATGGACTCTTACAACCTTACAGCTAGCTTTAGCATTCATGGTAGGTATTGAAAGTTTTTGTGAAAGTATGATAGCATGCTTCATGAGGAACACACAAGAACATGTCACATACTTCTGATAATCATTTAGTTTGCAACATGATGCAGGCTTCAGGTCAGTTCCTTGAAAAGCAGACTCTAAAGCAGACATTTTTATAGAAGAAGTTGATTGAAGGAAGTTCTTCAGATAAATAGAGGGGTGTCATAGTGAAAAGAACAGGACTGGGTAGGGGGAAGTGTTGTAGTGTAATGTAGGCGCAGTCTTACCCAATACAATCAAGATCTCTATAGCTGAGATGCTATTCAAAGTAATCCCAAAATGGCACAAGAGGCTAGGCCTTTATTTCCCGACATGGATCAATCAGTGGATGTGAATTGCTCTGGGAAGGGGGCATCCCCTTAGGTGAGGATGCTCTCTTCAACTGAGGTCAAGTCCCAGAGAGGGACACAACACCCCCAGCCACAAACTCTCCCACATCCTGGGAAAAATGGCCACCTAAGTCCTCCAGGGGAAATCTGGGCAGCACATTTTAGTATTTTCTATAAGAAGAGCATATAATAAGAAGGCAGCATGATAGATTTGGGAACACGTGAGCTTTGAATTTAGACAGACCTATATTAAAAGATTGTATCAGACAATGGCAAACTATGATAACCCTAGCCAAACTGTTTAACCTCTAGAAGTCTCTGCTTTCTCCTCTGAAAACCGGGAATGAGACTATCTCCCTCACTCTGCTGCAGTGATTATTAAGTTAGACATTATTATATATATATATAATGTCCCATTCTGCCTAACACATACTAGATGTTTTATAAGCATTGGTTCTATGTTCCTCACAACTCCTTTTATGCAAAACTCCTTTTATATAAAAAAGAAAATTAGTCAACTAATTTATTGACCATCTACTACCTTCTGAACACTATGCTAGAACTGTTACAGGGTAACACATTGTCCCTGTCCTGAAGTACTTATCACTTAGTTAAAACAAACAAGAATAACACAAATAAAATAAGTGCAAATAATAACATTAGAGAATCACTGAATATTAAATTAAATGTTTGGTTATAGAAAAAGATCAATGACAGCCAGACTAATCAGGCAACAAACAAACAAACAAGCTTTATCAAAGAAGTAATTCTTGAGCTGTGCTTTAAAGGGCAGGTCAAATTTAAGTGCTTGGCAAGAGAAATAAGATATTCTGAAGAGGGAATCCTTACAGAGACAGATGAGAAAGAGCAAGACTTTCTCCGACGTGAGTGTCATTGTGTATATGGAACTACACAGTTTTGCATAGCCATTCATAAACTGCCCCCCTGAAGTTCAGCCTAATCTCTCTAGAGCTGTTGCAAAGCTGACTCTCTTTAACCTATTAAAATAACATGGGACTAGTGAAAACTGAGAATGTGAGAGAGTGAAACCAAGGTTTATTTGTATGGCTACACATTCATCCCTAACTTCTACTAACCTTCATTTTACACCTTACTCCCCTATTAGAAAACTCACTTGCACATTAAAGTGGTTTATACCACTACTAAAATGCTTAGTCATAGGCTGAATTGTATTAGCATGCACTATGTGCAGATAAGTCTTCCATTGACTTCCTGCATATCTGGCACAGATCTGCTACTGTCAGGATCTGAAGGGCAGAGACCCTGTTTTGTTCATTCCTGCATTCTCAGCATCCCACATAGGAATGACTACTTAATCAAGAATGGACAAAATGAATCTGGTGGCAGTAAGTGAATTTACCTAATCAGAGCATGTAGTAAAGTAAAAAGATAAAAGATCAGACAGGTAGTGAAATTATGGAAGACATTGACAAGTAGGTAAAGTAGCTTAGACCTGAAGTAAGAGTGATTGTGATTTTGGTCAGAAGAGTTATATAATCAAAGTTGTTTAAGGTGGAATTATTTAATAGCCGATTATAATATAGATGAGACAGCAAGAAGACTTAGGGGAAAAGACAGACAATTTTATTGGTAAATTGCATGTCATTTACCCATTGTAATTGGATTAAAAAGTTTAATAATACAAAAGCAATTCCTTGATGAGAGTTCAAGACATAAGAAAATTTGAAAGTCACAGGTACAGATCTAACAGTTGAAACCAGTTTAATAAATGTGTTCTCCAAAAATGAGAATTCGGAGAGAACTCCAAAGTAAGAACTAAGTCTTGAGGAATACTCACAGTTGATTGGATATGCAGGCAAAAAGACCTGACATTTACTAGAAATAAAAAAGAAAGGAGTGGTTCCATGAGGAACCACTTTTGGTAACTTGGAGGTGACCAAGTTACCAAAAGGCCCAGAGTAGTCAAAATGTCACTAGAATTATATTTTAAAAACTCCTTTATGCCCTTTGAAAAAGTAATTGAAATTGATGGGACTGCAATGCTAAAGGTTGGGCAAGGGAGCAGGTAGAAAAGATGCGGAGGTCATGGGCATTGTGATGGTTAATTTTATGTGTCAACATGGGTAGGCAATGATGCCAAGTTTTGTGATCAAACAATAGTCTAGATATAGCTGTGAAAATGTTTTTAGATGTAATTAAAATTTACATCAACAGACTCTGAGTAAAACAGTTTACCTTACATAATGTATGTACGTCTCATCCCGTCAGTCAAAGGCCTTAAGAGAAAAGACTGAGGTCCCCTGAAGAGGAGAGAATTCTGTCTCTGTTCTTCCTTTAGACTCAAGACTATAAAATCAAGGTTTCCCTGGCTCTTCAGCTTCTGGTCTCAGATTTGCCAGCTTCCACAATCACATGAGCCAATTCCTTCAAATCGGCATCTGTTTATTTACATATCCTATTGGTTTTGTTGCTCTGGAGAACCCTCAATAAAACAAGTATTAACCATTAATTTGACACAGTTTAAAGTAAAAATCGATAAACAATGGTAGAGGAGCAAGAAATAATATTGTTTCTGAGATACAGAAAATAAATTTGAGTAAGATGACTTAAGATTACACTTTGCAGATACATAAACCCAGGTCCTGTCTACCAATTTGGAGCAACAGTTGACTCTATCCAATGAGGTCAGAGCATCCCCCAAATCCACCTAAGACAAGGACCACATCCAAATCAGTTCAAGTCAAGATTTAATAAATCATTCTCATCGCAGGGCTTCTATGATTAATTCTTTGGACAAAATGTGTACATCTAGATTCACTGTGTTTCATTCTTTGTCATTCATTACCATTCCCAGAGTGCAGCAGCATCTTATTGTACAGTAAATGCCTGTATTCTCACTTCCATTATGCTCTACACTTTCTTTTTCACCAAACAAACCTCATATCGCATACTTATCACCCAGTCATATTCAGGTCAGATGCCTTTGCAATATGTTTCTAAGCACCTTTATACTCTTAGTTTTAACATCTGTTACACTACACTGTCATTGCTATTTACTTGTATATATCTCACACTAGACTGCAAACTCCATGAGACCAGGCAATGTTTAGCAGCACCCTGATAAGCACTCAACAGATATTTATGATAGAATAAATTAGTGAATAAACAAAGTTTTAATAAAGCCATCAGTACTTCTGTAAGTGAAGTCATAACAGGAAATGGAGAGTATACCCATATCATATCAGAAAAACTCTGTAAGAGTTTAGTTATAAAAATATGAATTAGAATGAAGTAGACAGGAAATGGGAAATTATAAAACAAGCTTATAATGAATTTGCAGTGACCCAACACAAATTTGTAAACTTTCTTAAAACATTATGAGATATATTTGTGAATTGTTTTTTAGCTCATTAGCTACCACTAGTGTATTTTATATATGGCCTAAGAAAATCTTCTTCCAGTATGGCCCAGGGAAGCCAAAAGATTGGACACCCTTGCTGTAAAGGAATCTTGCAGAACCTGGAACTTTCAACAGAAGATTTGTTGCCAACCTAGACCTAAAGCAAGAAGGTAAGGGAGAAGTTACTAGAACCTCAAGACTAGGGGTAGAACATGTCACAATATGAAGAATAGTGAACATTTATCAATGGCCACAACTAGCCCAAGACTATCTTCTAGGGAGGGAACTAGGGAAATAATGTCTTGATTTGTTTCCTCCCTCCCTCTAGTACTTTTTGGGGGATTCCCATTGGCGGGAACCATAAGAACCTACTGATGCAATCCATACAGGTCAACTTCTGGGACAGAAAGCAAAGTAGAAAGAAGTCAAAAATGATCTGAGAGGAAAGCAGATATCTATCTGGCTTAACACCATTTACAACTGAGACCTGGATCTTTTAGCACTCAATTTAATAAATAAAGTTTCTCAAATATGTTTCCTCATATTTCCTGCTAGAAATGTCTTTGTCTTCTTTCCCACAAAGAAATGGTTTAATTCTTCAAGGCCTGAGTCAGAAATAGACTTCTCAGCATCTTCCCCAGTCCTCTTCCAGATAATATTAATTATAATATATAAAAATAATGCCATAGCATCCTGCTAGAATTAATTATGGTGGCAAAAATGGTGGAAATAGTCACAGTAGTTAACACTTATTTAAAATGTATTATGTGCTGGGCACTTTTTTTGCTTCATATATATATGTACATACATGATCTTATTTAATCTTTAATTTATAATCCATGAAACATATTCACATTTTACAAATAAGGAAACTGAAGACAAGAATCTAATTTACTTTACATAGTCCTTTAAATAATGTAGTTGGTAAATTCAGAATGCGAACTCTCTCTCTCTCTCTCTCTCTCTGTCTCTCTCTTATTCCAAAAGCCTGTGCCTTTTAACCACTTACTGTTACTGCCATGAGTTGTGTGGCTACATGCTAGGCTAATAGGTCCATATGGGAAGGGGCCGTGTCCTGCTCATTTTGTAAACTGCAGTGCTTAGTGTAGTGTCAGCTCCGTAACAGACATCCACAAATGTTTCTGGAATTAAACATGAATGATATAGAGAAAACAAAAATAGATTATAAAATCAAAGCACACTTATCAACCATAAATAATAGAAAAATGCAAACTATAGAATGAAAAGAAAGCAGGCAAAAGCTAAGTACAAGAAAGAGTCATTTCTTTTCCTAGACATGCAGTAGGTTTACTTTGATCCACGTCTCTCAGCTGGATTCAAGTTAATATTTCTTTTCTACTCACTATTTTGCTAAGAGTCATGAGATCAGCTTCTTTTTTTTTTTTTTTTTTTGAGTTTGAAACAGCCAGTCTCCTTTTCCTCGGAACAGTCTTCTCCTGAAGCAAAAACCTCTCTTTTGGAACAAAGCTTCCCTCCTGGGTTTCTTTGTTCTGCCAGTGCTGAGTCCCTTTGAGCCTCTCTCTGCAGCAGGTCTGGAACCAATACTTCCCCATTCTTTTGAAAGGCTTAGCAAGTTGTCTCCCCCTCTCGGTTGCCCTTGCAGAGCTGGAGGCCTGTGCAGTCTCTGTCTCAACTCATTTCAGTAAAACCCCTTCAGCAAAAGCTAGTTGAATATTTAAGCTGGTTAGCTATTTTTAAATGTAGGAATATTTTGATAGAGAACTAATATCTTACATAAAAAATAAATCACTTTACTGTAAGCAACTTGACTTCTTCACAAGCAATGCAGATATAGGACTCAACTTCATTGATAAGTAGAAAATGAATCCAGTGTTTATAAACTTAAAATTTGGAAACAATTTTAGGTATTTTTCAGACCAACTGCCTACTTAATGAAGAAGTCTCTATTACAGTAAACTAGGAGCTAGTTGTCCAGAATGAAAATCCTACTTTGAAAAAAAAAAGTGTCTGGGTCTTGGTAGGCAGCTCTGTTAACAGAGTATTTCAGTTAAATAAAATCTCCCTCTCCTGAAATTTTTTATTATTTAAAATAACATTAACTAACTCTGCTCAATTCACAGGCAGTGTGGTAGATGCTGCACTGTGTGTAGTATTTACCTATTAAAGTGCTATGCAGTAGCTCTACTAAATTTCCTATGTTGTCAGTTGAGTGGTCCAAAAGTGGACTTGAAGTAGAAGGTAGAGAGCCTGCTGGTGTGGACAGTAGGATATGGCATGTTAGAGGAGGACAAGGAGAGAAAGTGGAACAATTTTTGTGTGATGGAAGGAGAAAGCCAAAGAAGAGCACATCAAAAAGGGGTAGGAGTAGAGAAGACATGTGGGTGTGGGTAATCATGGTTGGGGTCGGGTGTGAATTGGATGGTGAGAGGCAGAGGCAATAGGCAAAATAAACTTTCCCAAGGGTTACAGATTAACAAGGGTAGAATGTATATTGGAATGGAAAGCAAAATACATTTCTGCATAATTATAGGTTTTGAAATAGAAACATTTCATAACTCTTCTCTATCTCTCTTTTTCACATAATAATTGTTTTCCATTTGTTTGTTGGTGCTAGACCTGCAGAGTGCCACTCCCTCATTTCTCCCTCCTTCAACTCTCAAACGTTATGGTTACTGGTGAATCTGAAAGTAGCAGGGACGGCAGGGAGGAGACAGTGCATCAGGCTGTCTGCCCAAGGATTGCCTTGTCTCTTGATCAGACAGCTTTGTTTCATCTACTCAGTTATCATCTTCCCCCTTCATTATAGAAATAGATGCATATAAAAAGTTCTTATTGGCACCAAATACAAGTGGGCTTAATAGATAGCAAATAGTTTTATCTAATTCCTATCAGAAAAGGAAGTCCAGTGTTCAAAACCAATGTCATTATTTTTAATAAACAGCCTCTTAGACTTAAAAAAATGTATGTTCTAAATATTGGATAATCTCCCAACAACATGAACATGTACTGAAGTATTATTTATCCTCCTTTATTATCTATGTTTTCTCACTATCCATTGGTATTACCTATCTAAATAAATTTTCTGACCATATTATCCTTATTTATAACCCCAAACACAGACAAACTTATTAAAAATATGTCTATGTTTCTATACTTATATTTTATTCTCCTTTCTCCAATTTCTCATTCTCTATTTTCCCCCTCAACCTATTCCATTTAAACTACTTCAGTGAACCATTTTCATTTAGTTCACAGATGACAGAAATGAACGCCTCTTTTTGTTCTTTAATTTAAATTTATTTTAAACATAGTAAGTACTACTGCTATGACACTCAAAAATGTACAAAAAGGGTCTAAAATGAAATTTCCTCCCTACTTCTGCACATACTGTCCAGTTTTCCTCCCTAGAATAAATTACTATACAGGTTTTTAGACATGAATCTGAAGATACTTAATATACCTACAAGCAATTTCTTTTTATATCTTGCTTTAATGCTGGCTTGCACTCTTCTGCCCATTTCTTTTTTAATCTATCATATGCTATAATCTGAATGTTTGTGTCCTTCTAAAATTCATGTGGTGAAATCTTAACCCCCATTAAGAGGTAGAACATTTGGAAAGTGGTCATACTTTTGTAAATAAAATTAGAGCCCTTAAAAAGTGGCCTGAGAAGATTCTTCACCCCTTCCATCATGTGAAGTCACAGGAAGAAAGCACCATCTATGAACCAGGAAGTGGGCCTCACCTGATAGCAAACCTTCCTGCATCTTGATTTTGGACTTTTTGGGCTCTAGAATTCTGAAAAATAAATTTATGCTCTTCATAAATTACTCAATTTATGATATTTTGTTTTAGAAGCCTGAACAGAGTAAGACATGTATCTTCAACATTGTTTCACATAAATACATAAAACAAAATTTCCTATTCTTTTCCTTTTCAGTTACATGATTTTGTTATTTATCTAATCAGTCCACTATTGATAAACATTTTACTGTTTTCAATCTTTTGCTATTATCAGTGATGCTACAATAAATGACTTGTACATATGTCATTTAAAACATGTTGGAGTTTACAGGATAATTTTTTTGAAATAGAATTGCCAGGTCAAATAATTTTTTTTTTTTTTTTTTTAGAAGGAGTCTTGCTCTGTTGCCCAGGCTGGAGTGTAGTGGTGTGATCTCAGCTCACTGTAACCTCTGCTTCCCGGATTCAAGCAATTCTCTGCCTCAGCCTCCCAAGTAACTGGGACTATAGGTGCCCACCACCACACCCGGAAAATTTTTGTATTTTTAGTAAAGATGGGGCTTTACCATCTTGGACAGGCTGGTCTTGAACTCCTGACCTTGTGATCCACCTGCCTCAGCCTCCCAAAGTGCTGGGACTACAGATGTGAGCCACCATGCCCAGCCAGAATATATGTATTTTTATCTTTGCAATATATTGCTAAATTGCACCTCATATAAACCATAACAATTTATATTGTTTCCCAATACATTTATCAATGTAATGTGTTACTGATCTTTAGATGTTTACCAGTCTAAGAAATGGTATGCTACTGCAGTTGTAACTTAAATTTCTCTTATCATGAGTGGGTTGGTGCAATTATTCAAATATGTAAGAGCCATTTGGATATCTTTTGTTGTGAACAACCTATGCATTATCTTTTCTCATTTTCCTACCGAGCTGTTGGGTCATTGTGTTAATGATTTGCTAGCACGCTTTACACAGCAGGAAAACTAGCTTTATATCTGTGATATAAGTTGCAAATATTTGTTCTAACTTGGCCTCTATTTTCTTTGTTTATGGTGTCATTTTCCATGGCTGTTTTTATTGAGGCAAATTATTAATCATTTATTTTGTAATCTCTCTTCAGTACACTAAGAAATTCCTCCCTTGATGTAAGACTATTTTTAAAAAATTCTCCACTGATTTTGCTCTATACCTTTCTGATTTCATTTGTACCCATTTGTCTAGAATGATTAGACTTCTTTCATCATTTTTATTTCCAGAACTTTCCTAACAATTATTGTTTGCTTATTTTTTCCACCTAGAATTTAGCATTACATTGTCTGATTCCTAAAATTATCTTGTTTTTATTTAAATCATGCAAAATTTCTAGGATAACTTAGATTTGATATCATTATAATGTTGAATCTTCTCCTGTTAAATTATAAGATGTTTTTTCAGGTGCTGTAGTCTTCATTGTCAGTAATATTAAAAAATTTTAAAATATAAAACTGCTCATTCTTATTGATTATATGCCTAAGCATTTTATCATGTATTGCTATCACAAAGAGAGATTTTCTTTCTTTATATTTTCTAATTTTATTATTTGGATGCAGGGGAAGCTGTAAATTCTTAAATTAATTTTATGCACAGCCATAAAATTAATTAATTGTGGCTGCATTTTGATCAGATTTTCCTGGTATTGGAGATATAAAAGTGTATCATTTGTTTAAAATTATAATTTTACCTTCTTTTTTTCCAATTTGTATACCTTTATTTTCTTTCTCTTGCTTGCTTTGCCTAATGCTTTGGGAAAATGATAAGTAACAGTGGTGATAGCAGACATTCTTGCCACATGCATTACCTTATGCACACCTCTCTAATGTTTTAACATTAAGTGTCATGCAAATTATCATGTTAATACCTGTATGTTTTATTATGTAAAGAAGGTAATGTCATTAAGTTTGTATCAAGAATGAATATGGAATATTATCAAATAAATTTTCAACATTTATGGTTATGAGTTGATAAATGTTTTTCACTATTTATGTATTAAGATATGTATTCGTACACTTCCTAATATAGAACCTTCTTGCATTCCTAGTACAATCCTAACCTTGTCATGGCATTGATCTGTGTATTCAGGAGTTTTACATAAACATTCCAGAGAGATATTAGTGTGAGAATCACACTCCCTCACCTCATTTATATATATGTCAATGCTTACACTTCTATTTCTAAAAAATTCAGGAATATCTTTTAAAAATCAAACACTTTTAAAAAATGTTGAAAAATAGTTACAATATTAAACTATTTTACAATATTGTTAAATACATCACTGAACTGGCAAAAATAAATAATGGAACTCTTCATTGGCCAAAAGCTATGATGAAGTATGAATCTAGATAGGAAAGTAGATAATGACACAATGTTTATCAATAAAATAGCCATAGAATAAAATAAAGAAACAATTACATTTACTTGATATGTATTAATATGCAGTTCAATACCAAAAAGCCATGTTAATCAATGAGTACTATAGCATTATACATTTAACATTTGGAACAAGAAGTACAAAAACCGAAAAGAAAACAATCCATTCTCATTAAAGACTTAAATGTAAAACCCAAAACTATAAAAATTCTACAAGAAATTCTAGGCAACACCATTTAGGACATATGCATGGGCAGAGATCTCTTGATGAAAATGTCAAAAGCAATTGCAACAAAAGCAAAAATTGACAAATAGGATTTAATTAAACTAAAGAGCTTCTGCACAGCAAAAGAAACTATCATCAGAGTGAACAGGCAACCTACAGAATGGGAGAAAATTTTTGCAACTTATTCATCTGACAAAGGTCTAATATCCGTAGTCTATAAGGAACTTAAGACAAATTTGCACATAAAAAGCAAACAATCCCATTACAAACTGGGCAAAGGACATGAACAGACATTTCTCAAAATAAGATACTTATGTAACCAACACACATATGAAAAAAAGCTCAATTTCACTGATCATTAGAGAAACGTAAATCAAAACAGAATGAGATACCATCTGATGCCAAGAATGATGATTATTAAAAAGTCAAGAAAAAGAAGATGCTGGTGAGGCTGCAGAGAAATAGGAATGCATTTACACTGTTGGTGGGAATGAAAATTAGTTCAACCATTGTGGAGGACAGTGTGGCAATTCCTCAAAGACCTAGAACCAGATATATTATTTGACCCAGCAATCCCATTACTGGTATACCCAAAGGAATATAAATTATTCTATTATAAGGATGTATGCACGTGTATGTTCATTGCAGCACTATTCACAATAGCAAAGACACGGAATCAACCCAAATGTCCATCAGTGATAGACTGGATAAAGAAAATGTGGTACATATACACCATGAAATACTATGCAGCCATAGAAAGGAATGAGATGATGTCCTTTTCAGGGACATGGATGGAGCTGGAAGTCATTATCCTCAGCAAACTATTGCTATCCTCAGAAAACCAAGCACCACATATTCTTACTCATAAATGGGAACCAAACAATGAGAACACATGGCCACAGGGGAGGGGAACAACACACTGTAAGGCCTGTCCAGGGATGAGAGAGAGAAGAGCATCAGGAAAAAATAGCTAATGCATGCTGGGCTTAATACTTAAGGAATGGGTTGATAGGTGCAGCAAGCCACCATGGCACACATCTACATATGTAACAAACCTGAACATCCTGCACATGTATCCCGGAACTTAATATAAAACAAAACAAATTAATCCCCTATAGAATTCTTGCTGTTAAAGTGATACCTAACCTGTGGTTCCTGTCACAGAGATTCCATAAGCAGCTTATAGTCTGCCATGAGACAAGCTATAGTTCTATCTTATATAAGTTAATCCTTTTCTTTTACTGAAAAATCAGAGATTGCTAAACATTTCTAACTCTCTCAATTTCATTCTTTCCCTAAGTCACTTGCTGCATTAATTTATTTTGTTTTAGTGAGTCAGTAGAGATTTTTCCTTTAATCACCAAGAAAATCATTTTGTATTCTAGCATACCCAAAACACATTATATGGAAAATCTGCCCTCAATACCTATGGACTTACATTTCTTCTGGACAGAATTATTGAATACCTAACTCATATTTTCTGATGCGATGTTAGCTGTAAAATCTTTGGTAAGAATTTGTTTAATGATGTCAGCTAATTTTACTAAGTAGTTAGTGTCTGGCATTGTACTAAGCCTTTTAATACATTTTATAGTTAAATAGCATATTTAATCCCAACAATAAAAATAAGGTAGGTACTGTCGATACACACATTTTACAGAGGAGAAAATTGAGTTTAAGTAACTCACCTAAGATCAAGCAGCTAGACAATACAGAGCCATAATTAAGTCTGGCGTTCTGATTCCAGAGCCCAGATACTTTAAACTTCAATGCTATTCGAACACAGCCACCAGCTACCACCTGGGATTATAGTATTACTAACATACCTCTCATCGTGTACACTTTTGATATCATCGAGAGAGGGATGATGTGGCTTATCATTGGACACACAGATTTCCTCATTCTGGTGCATATTTACAATATTAAAACAATGGTTAACCCAGAAAAATTGGTACAGTTCAGTCAAAACAGTTATTCAGTGTTTGCTAGTGCTCGAATGTTTTACTTTTTAACTTATTGGGTATTAGTATCTCATGGAAGGCTGCTCAAGAATAAAAGGTGAACACATACACACACCTCACTATACACACAGATTTTGATTTTGAGAATGGTGCTATAAATGTCAGTACTGTGCAAGG
This sequence comes from Ateles fusciceps, assembly GCA_036589455.1. Classification (NCBI taxonomy): domain Eukaryota; kingdom Metazoa; phylum Chordata; class Mammalia; order Primates; family Atelidae; genus Ateles; species Ateles fusciceps. Next base: position 3,554,117 of record JAZHEH010002565.1, read on the forward strand.
CTCTCTTATGCCTTAGATTATGTATCAGGCCTGATTGTTTACTTATGTTTACCTCTCGCCTGTGATCTTTGGAAACAGTAGTAACAGGATCATTATCACTGTCTCCTGCTTTTCAACTTATGGCATGATGAAGTTGTAGAGTGCACTTTCTTCTGGGAGAATAAAACTTTTGTCTCTTCGCTTGTAATTTGCAATAAATAAATAAATAAAAACCCTAAATATAAGCAAAACAAAGCAGAGGGAAAAAAAATCAAGCGAGTTGCTCTGAAAAATAAGCTCCAATAGAGAAAACTTTTTTTAAAAAACACTGTTATCTGGTGAAAATAAGTCATTTGAATAAACATTTGCATATATTTTCTTAGTATTCTGGCTTATGATCCTTCATGTACCTTGCAGGCAGTTAAGAAAAACAACTATAAATCAGAAATAAGGAATAAAATGAACTCCATGAAAGTGTCTGATTACTCCATGACTGAAATCCAGCTTACCAATCATATCCTTTTCTTCCAAGTATATTTCTATAAACAATCCAAAGCAAACCTGTAGGATTTATAAAATGTATTTGATATAAATGAAAGTAGAACTATCACAAAACTTGCAAGAAATTAATTCATATTTCCCTCTAGCAAAAAAAAATAAGGTGTGCTGGAAAAACAACATATTCTTAAAGAGAAATACCATTGAAGATTTTAAAACAGCTTGAGATAAATGACATAGAGTGTTCCTAGGGCCATGAAATGAACTAGACAATTGTAGACTAAGCATTTTAATATTATTTTCTACCAACGATTCTTGTGTGAACGTGGGGACATCATTTTACTCTGGTGTCTTTAATGATAAAAGTGATTAAATGAGCAAGAGTCACGCAAGCTGAAGGACTGACAAAATTAATCTATCAGACACCAAAATGTGTAGTTTTGTCTGAGAAAGGCATTCTGAAAATAATCTATCACAGCTATAGAGCCTTCATATCCTTCCTGGAACAACCAACGATCATACAATACAACCCAATTCTTTCCTTCATTTATGTTTACTCAAAATAGTTGTTTTATTATTCTTATTTATCCTAGTTTTTGAGAAAATCTAGATTTCTTCTGTTAGAGAATCTTCTTGCAGCTTTAATTCTATATAAATTTCCTATAGAAAATTATAGGAAATTTATATAGAATTAAAGAATTTAATTCCTTAATTAGATAAATTTATATAGAATTAAAGAAATTTATATAGAATTTATATATAATTCTATATAAATTTCCTATAACCCTACATACATATCATTTATTATGAATATTCACTTTCCAAATTTAATACAAAAAATCAAGTGACTTATAAATCATAACTCTGAATTATAAGCTTATTAAAACTTTTTAAAATATTAATCAAAGACATATAATTTTAAGTGTATTAGAAATACATAGGAATGCCTGATAATGCAAGGTGATCCTGATGCTTCTTATTGTGGAGATAAGATTTCAAATAAACTACAGTCATTGCCAAAAATATATTTTAGAAGTAAACTAATATTGGCTCTATTTTTAAAAAGTAAGTTGAGACATCATGAGTGAGTTCACAGCAAAGTGGAAACTAATATCTATTTTACTCAAATGTGTGAGACAAAGCCAGCAGAAACTATGTTAGGGGCTAAGATTAGCCATTGTAATAAAGCACAAGGGAATATTGTTCTGTATTGTCACTGTGTTCCAATATATAATATGTTCTGATATAATTCAGTAGCTTTTAAAAGTTGAGAGTAATTCTAACAATACATTTTTGTCCACACATGTGATGCTAAACAACTGGTTTTATAGACTTAGAACTTTTTAAATGGAGTGGTTTGGTATAATGTAGGCACAGTCTTTATGTAAGTATATGGGCACTCAAAGATAAGGCATAAGGTATATATGGATCATATACTTAATATGCTGTGTGCTTTTCAACTGAATTTCAGTCAGTTTTATGTATGAATTAATGAACATTTCTTTAATACAAAACAACTTTAAGACATAATCAATTAGTCAAAACAAATATACCAGCTAAGAAAATTCCAAATCAAAGTGCCAAAATTAATTTATTGCACAATACAGGCAAAGAAGAATGCACAATAATGGATAATTCAACAATACTACTTTGAAGCAATTGAAATTAATATTATATGGAGTGGCTATAGGAGAAAATTCTACCATCAATGTTCAGTCTGGTGACTTTTTAAAAATAATAAATACATTCATCCGTTGAATTCAGCAATGTTCTTACCTGAAAACAAAATAGTCTTAAGCTCCGTGATTCTAATTCTCTGCTTGTTAAAATATCAGTGTTATTTGATTAATGATGGACACATGTATCATAGAGTTATTGCAAAAGGTTTACAAATTCCTCTGTACAAGTTTTATAGACTAATCACACATCTATTTATTGCTATTTTTCAACTATATCTAGCCACTATTGTGTTTAATAAAATACAAGTTCATTAATGTGTCTTCCAGAGTCAGTGCCCCCAAAATACATGTGTTCTCCTACATTTCCTAGCCTTCACTGCAGATGGGTTAGTGCCATGTGACTAAGCCTAGCCAATTACAATAAGAGGAAGTGGCCAAGGCAGTCAGGAGTTTCAATACCCACTCCATTCCTCATTTCCCCTCTTGCAGTGACTTTGGAGTTCATGCCTTCTAACAGGCATAACCATTAGATGTTGGAAGATCACCTGACCCACACTGGTCACTACATAAAAGACAAAGAAACCATCTTGTCCCAAGCAGCGAAGTTTTCAGGTTTGTCTGCTGCAGCAGCTAGTGTTAATTATGCTGTTCAATACAAGTAACTGAAGGCCTAGTAATATTTTTTTCATAGTACATATTTTACTAATCAAAAGACAGTAAAAGTACTATCACGTAGAGGTTAGAATTTACTTTTTATTTTAGAGAGGGCTTTACATTCTAAAAGAAAACATAACTAATCTAAAACTCTTCTGCATTAAAAACAAAATACAATATGCATTGAATGTTACCACAGTTTATTGGTTATACTGTCATTTCATTGATTTAATTGCATATGATAGTCTACAGAACATTCCCTTGAATATCATCAATATATAATACATAAAAAAGATCACTTAGAGCCAAGTTGAAGAGTAAAATGGGGAACCTGATCAAAATTAAGATGCTAGCCAACAAACATATGTAAATATGCTCAATATCACTAATCATTAGGAAAATTCAAAGCAAAACCAGAGAGAGATACTACCCCACACTAATTAGCATAACTATCAAAGAAACAAATAGAAAATAACAAGTATTGGTGAGACTGGGGAGAAATTGGAATTTGTGTGTACTGTTGGTGAGATTGCAAAATTTTGCAGCCACTATGGAAAATAGTATGGTGGTTTCCCAAAAAGTTAAAAATAGAACTACCATATGATCTAGTAAATCTACTAGTGGGTATATGCCCCAAAGAATTATAAGAAGGGTCTCAAAGAAATAGTTATACAACTCATGTTCATAGCAGATTATTCACAATAGCCAAAAGGTAGGAGAAACCCGTTTCTATCCAGCAAAATGTGGTATATGCATACAATTGAATGCTATTCAGTCTTAGAAAGAAAATTCAGGCATATGCTATAACAGGATAAACCTTAAGGACATTATTCTAAGGGAAATAAGAGAGCCACAAAATGTCAAATCCATTTATGTGAGGCACTAGAGCAGTTAAATTTATAGAGACAGAAAACAGAATGGTATTTGTTAGGGTCTGGGGGCAGGAGATAATGGGGAATTGTTATTTAATGGGTATAGAGTTTTGTTTTTGCAAGGTAAAAGAATTCTGGAAATTGATTACACAGTAATATGAATGGACTTAATACTATTGAACTGTACACTTAAAATGATTGAGATAGTAAATTTATGTTATGTATATTTTACCACGATAAAAAATAAAAATAGAAAAATTTTAAGATTTCAGCACAAAAATGTATTTAGTTTTTGGTAAACAGAATTTCTCTGAACTATGCTTTATTCTTATGGAGAGGTGGTCTGTCTCCTGCATCCACTCATGTTTATGAATTTTTATTAAAATGAAATGAATGGGGGGGATCCCAAGATGGCTAAATAAGAGGCAGCTCTGGAAAGCAGCTCCCAGCAAGAGAGAAGCAGAAGCCAAATGGTCTCCGCAATTCCAAACGGGGTACCAGGTTCATTTTGTGGGTCTGGTTGGACAGTGGGTATAAACCAAATAGGGCAAGTTAAGGCAAGGTGGGGCACTGCCCCACCCAAGAGGAGCATGCAACTGACCGGAGGACAGGGAGGTCTACCCCTCTGGGACTTTGGTTAGGATACAGTGCTCTACCCAAGCCCTCTACAACCCACAGAACAGGAGATCTTCAGCTGGGCTGAAAAGCCCTAGCGAGCTGCCTGAACAGGGCAAAACAGCAACTTCAGTCCTGGGGCTGTCAGCACAGATCTAGGAGGAAGCACTGGCTGATGCTGAGAAAGCCAAAAAGCCAGTGGGACGGAGCTACCCGTCCCCAAGTAAGAAGAAGAACAGAAAGATGGGAAACTGCCCAAATGGCAGGATAGGTCCCCCACCACCGTACAAAGCCCAGCAGGCCAAAAAACTCTCACTCCAGAGTTTTGCACCCAGAATGTCAGTTAGAGAGCAACCAGGAACACTCAGCTTGACGGGCAGAAGGGAAGCCGCCATTACAGAAACCAGCCTAATTTTCCTGATAAATAAAAGATGCAACAGCTCCACTAAATCTGTGGCAGCCCAGCAGTGCCTCTGCAGGCAGTCAAAGGAAAGACTGCCTCCCCAAGCAGCTACCTGAGATCAAAACTATATAAATCCAAGAGATGGGAAGAAACCAGCACAAGAAGAATGAAACCATCAAAAACCGGGGCCGTCTCTCCCCCAACCATGAGTTCACAACTCCTCACCAGCAAGGGAACAAAGCAGGACAGAGAATGAATTTGACAAATTGACAGAAGCAGGCTTCAGAAGGTGGGTAATAACTAACTTCTCTGAGCTAAAGGAACATGTTCTATCCCAAGGCAAAGAAACTAAAAACCTTGAAAATAGGTTAGATGAAATGCTAACTAGAATAACCAGCTTAGAGAAGAACATAAACGACTTGATGGAGCTGAAAAACATGGCACAATAACTTCATGAAGCATGCACAAGTTTCAATAGCTGAACAGATCAAGCAGAAGAAAGGATATGAGAGATTGAAGATCAAATCAATGAAATAAAATGAGAAGGCAAGAAAAGAGAACAGACTGAAAAGAAATGAACAAATCCTTCAAGAAATATGGGGTTACGTGACAAGATTAATCTACGCCTAATTGGTGTACTAGAAGATGATGGGGAGAATTAATCCAAGCTGGAGAACACTCTTCAGGACATTATCCAGGAGAATTTCCACAACCTAGCAGGGCAGGCCAACATTCAAATCCAGGAAATGCAGAGAACTCCACAATGATACTCCTCTAGAAGAGCAACCCCAAGCCACATAATCGTTAGGTTCACCAGGGTTGAAACGAAGGAAAAAATATTAAGGGCAGCCAGAGAGAAAGGTCATGTCACCCACAAAGGGAAGCACATCAGACTCACAGCAGATCTCTGGGCAGAAACCCTACAAGCCAGAAGAGAGTGGGGGCCAATATTCAACATCCTTAAAGAAAGGAACTTTCAACCTAGAATTTCATATCCAGCCAAACTAAGCTTCGTAAGTGAAGGAGAAATGAAATCCTTTATGGACAAGCAATTGTTGAGGGATTTTGTCACTCCCAGACCTGCCCTACAAGAGCTCCTGAAGGAAGCACTAAACACAGAAAGGAAAAACCAGTACCAGCCACTGCAAAAAAGAACCAAATGGTAAAGACTAATGATGCAGTGAAGAAATTACGCCAACCAAAGGGCAAAACAACCAACCAGTAATAAAATGGCAGGATCAGGTTCACACATAACAATATTAACATTAAATGTAAATGAACTAAATGCCCCAATCAAAAGACACAGACTGGAAAATGGGATAAAAAGCCAAGAACCATCCATGTGCTGTATTCAGGAAACTCATCTCATGTGCAAAGACACACATAGGCTCAAAATAAAGGGATGGAAGAAGATTTACCAAGCCAATGGAGAACGAACAAAAGCAGGGGTGGCAATCCTAGTCTCTGATAAAACGGACTTTAAACCAACAAAAATCAAAAGAGACAAAGAAGGGCATTACATAATGGTAAAAGGATCAATATATCAAGAAGAGCTAACGATCCTAAATATATACGCACCCAATACAGGAGGACCTAGATACATAAGGCAAGTCCTTAATGACCTACAAAGAGACTTAGACTCCCACACAATAATAGTGGGAGATTTTAACACTCCACTGTCAATATTAGACAGATCAACGAGACAGAAAATCTACAAGGAAATCCAGGACTTGAATGCAGATCTGGACCAAGCAAATCTAATAGACATTTACAGAACCCTTAACCCCAAATCCACAGAATATACATTCTTCTCAGCACCACATCACACTTACCCTAAAATCACCACATAATTGGAAGTAAATCACTCCTCAGCAAATGTAAAAGCATGGAAATCATAACAAACAGTCTCTCAGACCACAGTGCAATCAAATTAGAACTCAGGATTAAGAAACTAACTCAAAACCACACGACTTCATGGAAAATGAACAACTGGCTCCTAAATGTAGACTGGATAAATAATGAAATGAAGGCCGAAATAAAGATGTTTCTTCAAAACCAATGAGAAAGAAGACACAACATACCAGAATCTCTGGGACACATTTAAAGCAGTGTCTAGAAGGAAATTCACAGCAATATATGCTCACATGTAGAGCAAGGAAAGGTCTAAAATTGACACCGTATCATCAAAATTGAAAGAGTTAGAGGAGCAAGATCAAAAAAAACTCAAAAGCTATCCGAAGACAAGAAATAACTAAGATCAGAGCAAAACTGAAGGAGATAGAGACACAAAAAACCCTTCAAAAAATCAACAAATCCAGGAGCTGGTGTTTTGAAAAGATCAACAAAATAGACAGACCTCTAGCCAGACTAATAAAAAAGAATAGAGAGAAGAATCAAACAGATGCAATAAAAAATGATAAAGGGGACATCAACACCGATTCCACAGAAATACAAACTACCATCAGAGATTACTACAAACAACTCTATGCACACAAACCAGTAAATCTGAAAGAAATGGATAAATTCCTGGACATTTGCATTCTCCCAAGACCAAACCAGGAAGAAGCTGGATAGAGCAATAACAAGGGCCGAAGTTGAGGCAGAATTAACAGCCTATCAACTAAAAAAAGCCCAGGTCCAGAAGGGTTTACAGTCAAATTCTACCAGACTTACAAAGTGAAACTGGTACCATTCCTTCTGAAACTATTCCAAACAATACAAAAAGAGGGAAGCCTCCCCCAACTCATTTTATGAGACTAACATCATCCTAATGCCAAAACCGGGCAGAGATGCAACTAAAAAAGAAAACTTCACGCCAATATCCATGATGAACATCGACGCAAAAATCTTCAATAAAATACTGACAAACAGAATGCAATGGCAAATTAAAAAGCTTATTCATCATGATCAACTAGGTTTCATCCCAAGGATGCAAGGCTGGTTCAACATATGCAACTCTATAAATGTAATCCATCACATAAACAGAACCAAAGACAAAAACCACGATTATCTCAATAGGTGCAGAAAAGGCCTTCGACAAAATTCAACAGCCCTTTATGCTAAAATCTCAATAAACTAGGAATTGATAGTACATAACACAAAATAATAAAAGCTATTTACAACAAACCCACAGCCAATATCATACTGAATAGCCAAAAACTGGAAGCATTCCCTTTGAAATCTGGCACAAGACAAGGATGCTCTCTCTCACCATTCCTATTCAATATAGCATTGGAATTTCTAGCCAGGGCAATCAGGCAAGAGAAAGAAATAAAGTGTATTCAAATAGGAAGAGAGGAGGTGAAATTGTCTCTAAATGCAGATGACTTGATTGTATATTTAGAAAACCCCATCGTTTCAGCCCAAAATCTCCTGAAACTGTTAAGCAACTTCAGCAAAGTCTCAGGATACAAAATCAATGTGCAGAAATCACAAGCATTTCTATACACCAATAACAGACTAACAGAGAACCAAATCAAAAGTAAACTCCCATTCACAATTGCTACAAAGAGAATAAAATACCTAGAAATACAACTAACAAAAGATGTAAAGGACCTCTTCAAGGAGAACTACAAACTACTGCTCAATGGAATAAGAGAGGACACAAACAGATGGAAAAACATCCCATGCTCATGATTGGGAAGAATAAACATCATGAAAATGGCCATACTGCCCAAAGTAATTTTTAGATTCAACACTATCCCTATCAAGCTTCATTTTCCATGAAGTCGTGTGGTTTTGAGTTAGTTTCTTAATCCTGACCTTCTTCACAGAACTGGAAAAAAACCACTTCAAACTTCATATGGAACCAAAAGAGAGCCTGCATAGGCAAAACAATCCTAAGCAAAAAGAACAAGGCTGGAGGCATCACACTGCCTGACTTCAAACTATACTACAAGGCCACAGTAATCAAAACAGCATGGTACTGGTACCAAAACAGAGACATAGACCAATGGAACAGAACAGAGGCGTCAGAAGCAACACCACACATCTATAATCATCTGATCTTTGACAAAACTGAGAAAAACAAGCAATGGGGGAAAGGATTCCCTGTTTAATAAATGGTGTTGGGAAAACTGGCTAGCCATGTGCAGAAAGCAGAAACTGGACCCCTTCCTGACACCTTACATTAAAATTAACTCCAGATGGATTAAAGATCTAAACATAGGACCTAACACCATAAAAACCCTGGAGGAAAACCTAGGCAAAACCATTCAGGACATAGGCATACGCAAGGACTTCATGGCTAAAACACAAAAAGCAATGGCAACAAAAGCCAAAATAGACAAATGGGGTCTACTTAAACTCTCAGAATTTCTGTACAGCAAAGGAAACAATCATTAGAGTGAACCAGCAACCAACAGAATGGGAAAAATTTTTTGCAATCTACCCATCAGACAAAGGGCTAATATCCAAAATCTACAAAGAACTAAAACAGATATACAAGAAAAAAACAAACAAACCCATTCAAAAGGGACAAAGGATATGAACAGACACTTTACAAAAGAAAACATATATGAGGCCAAAGAACATATGAAAAAATGCTCATCATCACTGGTCATTAGAGAAATGCAAATCAAAACCACATTGAGATACCATCTCACACCAGTTAGAATGGCGATCATTAAAAAATCGGGAGACAACAGATGCTGGAGAGGATGTGGAGAAATAGGAACACTTTTACACTGTTGGTGGGAGTGTAAATTAGTTCAACCACTGTGGAAGACAGTGTGGCGATTCCTCCAGGACCTAGAAATGGAAATAACATTTGACCCAGCAATTCCATTACTGGGTATATACCCAAAGAATTATAAATTTTTCTATTATAAAGACACATGCACACGTATGTTCATTGTGGCATGGTTTACAATAGCAAAGACTAGGAACCAACCCAAATGTCCATCATTAATAGACTAGATAAAGAAAATGCGGCACATATACACCATGGAATACTATGCAGCCATAAAAAACGATGAGTTCATATCCTTGTAGGCACATGGATGAATCTGGAAACCATCATTCTCAGAAAACTCACACAAGAACAGAAAACCAAACACGGTATATTATCACTCATAGGAGGGCGTTGAACAATTAGAACATGTGAACACAGAAAGGGGAGCATCACACACTGGGGACAGTAGTGAGAGACCAGGGGAGGGACAGCGGGGGTAGGGAGGGTGGGGAGGGATAATGAAGGGAGAAATAACAGATATAGGTGATGGGGGGGATGAAGGCAGCAAACCACCTTGCCGTGCATGTACCTATGTAACATTCCTGCATGATCTGCACATGTAGCCCAGAACCTAAATTACAATTAAAAAAAAAAAATTAAATGAATGACGCACAAACAAGCACAGCAAGGAGGTTGCTTGTCCCTCCATTTAGAAAGTTCATATGTACCAAATTTAAGGTCAATATTTTTTGCATCAAGTTGCAGAGACACTCCTGCCCTTGTTCTTCCTCCAGTAATTACATTCGTATAATTACAGTAAGTTTGAGAGGAAGAGACCTTAAAGATCAACTATTTTATCCTCTCTCTACTCTTTTCAAGTATCTCTTTGCTGCTGCTCTGCAACTGATGCTTGAGATTCAGGTTTGAAAGGAGTCCAGCCTCCATCCAGACTTTTTTTTTCCTCTCTGGGTGGAATCTATATTCCACGAACTTTCCCATCCTCAAAGATGGAAGAAAGAGAGGGAATAGCAGGATAAAAGGAGATTGGATATGAAAGTTAGAATACAGAACTCAGAAAGAAATTGTCAGGTAATTGTTCTTTTGTTTCTGAGTTTCATACAGAATTATTGTAAATAGCAGAAAAGCAATATAAAATAGCTATATGTTTATATTTCTCCTGTCACCACTACAATTACCCTGCTGATGTTAAAAGGACTAAGAAGAAAACAAAAGAGTTATTGAGACAGGTCATACTCTTCAAAGAAAGGCACACAAAAACAAAGAAAACAGGATTCACAAGTAAATGGCATTGGATAAGAGTGTAAGCAGCCAGGGTAAGCTTCCGGCACTTTTTATATTAAGAAAACAAAAGTTCCAATCTAAGTAACATGTAGACAGCAAAAATATTACTGCATACAAGTACCTGTCATGGGATGAATGTTCCTTTAGTTTCCATTAAAATGTCATGCAAATATTAGTCCTATTTATCGTGAGTTCCCCTTCCCTGCCCTGTTTCACCACTTCCCATAGCTCTACATTTAAATTCAGCTGGTAACTAATCTTACCCAAGTTTTTCCTTGCTGACATTTGGCCGCCTGCATGCCTCTAAGTGAAAATGCAAACTTAGCACTGCATGAGTTTGTACAGATTCTCTGCTTGAGTCGCTAGTCTTTGTATCACTGCCTCTCTCTCTCTATCTCCTTTCACCTTTACTCTCTCTGCCCATGTTTCTCTCTGGTTCTCTTTTTCTCCACTCAACCTGAACTCTTTCAGTTCCTAGTCTTTATTACTGACATTCTGTTGCTACCTCAGAATGTACATCTGAGCCTTCATGTTCTCAAAATTATAAATCTTGCCACATTAGATATTCTTTGCTCTCCTACAATTGCTCTCCAACTGCTCTCCACTTACCTAAAGGAGGTTGTCTTTGTTTACTGTTCTCGCTGCAGCTCATGTCATCATGACTCTAGTCAGTTGGAGGGTTGTCATTTACAAGTCAGGAAGAGGTAGAATCCATTAGGAATTTTGTTTTTGTTATTGTTTTCATTTCCCCTTCACTTCCTCCACATAAGATATGGACTCTTATACTCAAAAAAGAAGTTTTGCAAACAGGTAACATGCATTTTCCTAATTAGTAGAACTAATAATTCAATTCAAATAATTTCACACTGTTGCTTTTCCATACACCAGCCATGGAAGACTGTCCCAGGGTTTACAATAATCTCTTATACAGCAGGAGATTTATATTTTCTGATTTAAAGGGAAGTTCCAGGGGCCCATTAGACACCAATAAGTCATCTTTAAAACACAAATTTTTATGTATAAGACATATAGGCTTTGTTCTTCAACTTCAGTTCCACTGTCTATTGCTATCATGAGACTGATCTCAAGAAGTATTTGTTTAATTCTTAAACAAGAACATCTTGAGAGTAAAATACCAACCTCTCTAATAATTAAGGAGCCAGGAGTCTCTTTCCATAGAACGAGTCAGGAAGATTTAGGGCCAGGCTGAAGCAACAGGGACAGTTGTTACAGCTTTTCTCTCTAGGATGTTATGACCATAAGTCAGTGGGTGAACTCTCTGGTCTCTATAGCTTCACCTGCTTTATGAAGTGTATAGTTATAAAGCGTCATATCCTAGGGAGAATTTATAATTCCAGTGAAAGAAATAGGTGCATCACCAGCTTTGTAGACTGGGCACATTATATCAGGTGTTTTCTAAGTATAATTATGCTTCAATGCACATGTCTGTGTCTTGCAGTGTGCACAGTTACTATATTTAAATTTTACTGTATGTCTATATAGGATAATTGAAGCACAGGTATTGACAAAATAAAATAAATGTCCTCATTCATATGCCATTCAAGGGCACCATTCTTTCAACATAAATGAGTTATGCGTTGGAAAGTACAACACAAATCCTCTTAGAGCCTGACATTGTTCTCTTGCTTGTCCCTTTGGCACAAGTTCAATCCCATAAAATAGTCATCAAAACATAATAAGCTACAATGTTAGGCCTTATTCGAAATATTATAAGATTTTATTGGAGAGTTCTAATTTCTCTGCTGTCACACTTCATACACACACATTATTTGAAAAATTAGTGGTAGCACTGGGAGAGAAAACGTATTATTGGAGAGATTTAGATGGATGTTAGGAATAGCATTGTGAGGCTAGCATAGTCAAATTCTTCTAGAAACAAAATGGACAACTTGAATTTAATTTCACTCATTTCAAAATAGCCTTATGTTGATCTCTAAACATTTTGTTCAGTCATACAGCATCTAATCTTAAAATGCTTGAACTCATGAAGTTTTCAATTAAAAGAACTTTCCTTTTTCTCCTTTGTAACTAAAAAATCTCATAATTTCAAGTTTTCCCAGGTTTACTACAAATTCCACAGTACAGTATGCATACTGAGTGCTGATGCAGAGGGATTAGAACTCTGAGTTGCTAATAGTTACCAAGTTGTGCCTTGCCTGGCACATAATACATCTTCAATAAATGCTCCTTGTTAAATTTTAGTATACACATATGCTATTCCAAAAACTGGAATAATGGGAAAAAAATTAAACGTATATATTTAATTCTTAACACATATAATGCGGTGGCTCATGCCTGTAATCCTAACACTTTGATAGATCCTGTAATTCATGTAGTGAGCACAGTATCCAATAGCTATATTTTCAACACTTGTCACTGTACCTCCCTTCCGGATCTAGTAGCTCCCAGTGTATATTGTTGCCATCTTTATGTCCATGTTTACCCAATGTTTAGCTCCCACTTATAAGTCAGACCATGCAGCATTTAGTTTTCTTTTCCTGCATTGACTCACTTGGGAGGCACTCCAGCTGCATTCATGTAGCTTCAAAGAACATGATTTCATTATTTTTATAGCTGTGTGGTTTTTAGTAGAGTATATATACCACATTTTCTTTATCCAATCCACCATCGATGGGCACCTAGATTTACTCCATGTCTTTACTACTGTGAGTAGTGCTGCAATAAACATATGAATGCCTGTGTCTTTTCAGTGGAACAATTCATTATTACTATTAGATACATACCCAGTAGTGAAATTGCTGGGATGAATGGTAGTTCTGTTGTAACTTCTTTAAGAAATCCCCAAACTGCTTCTCACAGGGGCCAAACTAATTTATATTCCCACCAACAGTGTATAAACATTACCTTTTCTCTACAGCTTCACCAACATCTGTTGTTTTTTAATGCTGGGTGATGCTGGTATCAGCTTCATAGAATGATTTAGTAAGAAGTCCCTTCTTTATTTTCTGAAATAGTTTCAGTAGAATTGGTATCAGCTTCTCTTTGTACATCTACCAGACATTGGGTATGAATTCATCTGGTCCATTGCTTTTATTAGTTGGTAGGTCTTTTATTAGTGATACAACTTTGGAACTCAGTATTGGTCTATTCAGGGTTTCCATTTCTTTTCATTCAATCTTGGAAGATCGTGTGTTTGCAGGAATTTTTCCATTTCTAGTTTGTGTGCCTACAGGTGTTTGTAATAGTTTCCGAGGCTCTTTTCTGTTTCTGTAGAATCAGTTGTAATGTCACTTTTGTCATTCCTGATTTTGATTATTTAGATCTCTTTTTTTTTTCTTCGTTAATCTAGCTAGCAGTCTATCAATCTTGTTTATGTTTTGAAGAAACCAAGTTTAGCTTTCATTAATTTTTGTATGGATTTGAGGGTCTCAAATTCATTGAGAATCAGTTTTTTTCTGATTTTAGTTATTTCTTTTTTCCATTAGCTTTGGAGTTAGTTTGTTCTTGTTTTTCTAGTTCCTCTAGGCATGATTTTAGATTATTAATTTGAGATCTTTCTAATTTTTTGACGTTCATGTTTAGTGCTACAAACTTTTTTTTAATGTTGCTTTTGCTATATCACAGATATTTTGGTAGACTATGTCTCTGTTTTCATTTATGTAAAATAATTTTTTCCTTTTGGCTGTAAACTTTCTTCTTTACCCAAAAGTCATTCCGGAACAAGTTGAGATTTTTTTTTTTTTTTTGAGAGAGATCTCTTTGGTATTGATTTCTATTTTTATTCCACTGTGGTCTAAGAGTATGAATGGTATAATTTTGATTTTTTAAATTTTATTGAGACTTGCTTTATGGCTGAGCATGCAGTCAATCTTACAGTCTATTCTGTGTGCAGATGGGAAGAAGGTATACTCTGTGGTTGATTAATGGAGAGCTCTATGGATGTCTATTAGGTCTGATTGCTTAAGCGTCTAATTTAATCCCAAATGTCTTGGTTGATTTTCTATCTTGATCTGTTTAATGCTCTCAACAGGTTGTTGAAGTCCCTCACTTTTATTGTGTGGCCATATAAATATTTTCTTGGTCTAGAAGTACTTGTTTTATGAATCTAGATGTTCCAATGTTGGGTACATATATATTTAATATAATTAAGTCTTCTTGTTGAATTGAACCCTTTATTATTTAGCACTATTCTTTGTCCTTTTTTACTGTTGTTGGTTTAAGGTCTTTTATTTGATGTCAAAATAGTGATTCCACTTTTTTATTTTTTTCTATTTGCATGATAGATCTTTCTTCAACTCTTTCCTTTGAACCAATGAGTTTCATTACATGTGAGATGAATCTCTTGAAGATAGCAGACAAAACACTCTTGTTTTTCATAACCAACTTGCCACTCTGTGTCTTTCAAGTGGGGCGTGTAGATCATTTATATTCAAGGCTAATACTAATATGTGAGGTTTTGATGCTACCATGAAGTTGTTAGCCGGTTGCTTTGTAGCTTCTATTCTGCAGTCCCTTTATTGGGTTTGGGGGCTATATACTTAAGTGTGTTGTTGTGGTAGTAGGTATTGTTCCTGTTTCCATGCCTAGGACTCCCTGAAGGATCTCTTATAAGCCTCCCTTAGTGGTAACAAATTCCCTTAGCACTTGCTTGTCTGGAAACAATTTTTTTTCTCCTTTACTTTGCAGCTTAACTTGGCAGTGTGTGAAATTGTTGGTTGCAATTCCTTTTCTTAGGGAATGCTGGAAATAGGCCCTCAATCTGTCCTGGCCTATAAGGTTTCTGCCAAGAAGGCTGCTGTTAGCTTGATAGGGTTCAGTTTGTATGTGATCCAGATACTGTTAAGATTTTTTCTCTAGCATAGATATTGGACAGTCTGGTAACTATAAGCCTTGGTGATGTTCATTTTGTGTACTATCTCATAGGTGTTCTCTGGATTTTTAGTATCTGGATATTTACCTCTCTAGCAAAATTAGGGATTTTTTAAAAATTATTCCTTCAAATATGTTTTCTAGATTGTTTACTTTTCTCTTTCTTTCTTAGTAGTGCCAGTAATTCATAGGTTTGGTCGCTTTCATAATCCCATATTTTCTGAAGACTGTGTTCATTTTTTAACTTATTTTTTTTCTTTTTTTTTATCTCACTGAGTGGCTTCCAAAGACCTTTCTTCAAGCTGTGAAATTTATTCTTCTGCTTGGTCTAGTCTATTGATAACACTTTCTTTTCTTTTTCTTTTCTTTTCTTTTCTTTTTTTTTTTTTTTTGAGACAAGGTCTCACTCTGTTGCCCAGGCTGGCATGCAATGGCATGATCACAGCTCACTGCAGCCTTGACCTGACCTCCCAGACTCAGGTCATTCTGCCACCTTAGTCTCTTGAGTAGCTGGGACCACAGGCATATGCCACCACTCCTGGCTAATTTTTTTGATGTGTTTTTTATTATTTTTTTTTATTTTTGTAGAGACAGGGTTTTGTCATTTTGCCAAGGCTAGTCTATAACTGCCAAGCTCAAGCAATGCACCCACCTTTGACCTCCCAAAGTCCTGAGATTACAGGTGTAAGCCACCATGCCCAGCAAATTGTATTTTGAAATTCCTTAAATGAAATTTTCAATTTCAGAAGCTCTGGTTGATTTCTAAGATGTTTATGTCTTCCTTCATCTTCTGGATTGCTTTAGAAGTTTCTTTGTGTAGATTTTCAACTTAGCTGGATTTCATTCAGCTTCTTTGCAATTTGTGCTTTGAGTTCTCTATCTGTCATTTCCAAGTTTCCATTTTGTTTGGGGGCCATTGCTAGAGAACTAGTGTGATCCTTTGCTGGTGTCACTGCATTAAGATTTTTCATGGTGCCAGAATTCATGTGCTGGTTCTTTCTCATCAGGAGATGCTGGCACTTCTAATTTTTGTAATTATTTTCACGCAGGTATGTTGTTTTTTCTTCTTTTCCAATAATTTTTTTTTCTTTCCTTTCCCCTTTCCTCTCCTCCCTAGAGGGTGGGACTGTAAAGAATGTTTGGCAGGGTCTTTTGGCTTTGCTTATACAACCCTACACACTTCTGCCACCAAGTTTTACATTGGTCTGTGCAGTTTGACCTACAAGCTTAGGGATGCTTGCAGCTTTTCCCAGTGTCTTTCTCTCTTAACATCTCCAAGCCTCTCCCCAGGTTAGTTCCAGGGCTTGGAAGAAACAAATTGCTCTCCCTCAGTCTGGGTGGCTTGTATCCCCTGTGGCAAAGTGAGTCACAGAGGGAGGCTCTTTGTCTCTGTCACATACTGTTGTGTTATGTATTTTGATGCTATGTTTATAAGTGCATGCAAGTTATTGATTGTTATATCTACTTTTCAGGTTGTTCCTTTAAATGTGTCATATAACTTCCTTTTCATGCTGTTTTTAACTTTGGTTTATTTTTTTCAAATTATGAATATTGCATACTTTATTTTGATTAATAAAGAAATAATATCATCTTTTTTATCTCTTCAATTTAGTCTTTTTCATGGTCTTTTTTCATAATTACCTTTCCTTGAAACTTGTTTAATATTTTGACTATATTAATTTCTATGAAATTATCTTCTTCTTTCCTGTTTTAGAAGTTACAAAATTTAGCTAGATTTACTTGTGCTAATATTTTTTAAAGTATATAGAGTTAACTATGAATTAATGTTACATATATCTACCTCTCTTCTTAATATAATAAGAAACTGTGACAGGGCCTAACCCATTATTGAATAAATTCATTCATTATCTTAATATTACTACTTGATATTAAATTTCTATTTAAAGGTGTTTGAAATTTCTTAATTACTTTTCTTATATTACAGTATAGAGTTAATTAAATTTACAAATTTTTAATCAAATATCTTGGCTTCCTATTTTTGTTACAAGTTCTTACATTTAATAGCAATTATATTGAGTGTCTGCAGTTGATAAAAATCTTACTTTTGTATATGTTTTGGGTCTTCTTTATGCACATTGTATTGTTTTACATATACGTAATTTATATAATGAAATGTGTACATTTTCAATTTGAATTTGACCTTGCAAAATCTAAGATACTTTAGAAGGCAATCTGCCTTGGTCTAAATGTTGCAATCATAATATACTGCATAAAAGTCTTGAAATAGCTACAAAAATATTTTTCCCAAAGATATACTACTTATATTCTATGGCAATGGCAATTCTAATTTGAGCTATGGTTTACATTGTTGTAAAAATATTCAAAGGAGACTCTTTCAGCTGATTTAAATCTAAAGAGTGTATGTATGAATATGAATACAATATGTTTTCTACAGCAAATACCTAGAAAGTTTCTTGTTTTACCTCCAATATTAGATGGTAGTTTAGTTGAGTATTAAAATATGTAACACACACACATACGCATGTAAATTTGTAAGTTATTTCTCCTCAGCCTATTGAAGATTGTTTCTCATTGCCTTCTGGTATTTATGAGGCTAATGAGAAGTCTGCAATTGGCCTAATTGATATTGCTTTTTTCTCTAGAACTGTATACTCCAATACAGTGATCACTAGACCCATTGGTTAGTTAAATTTAAACTGCAATAAACTAATATTTTTTAAAAATACATCTCAATTTCTCAGTAGTTTCATTAATTATATGTTGAGTACTCAGCAGGCATATGTGGCTAGTGACACTAGGCAACAAAGACAAGACATGTTTGTGACTGCAGAAAATTCTGTTATACAATGTTTCCTTGGAAGCATTTAATATATTTGACTTATTGTTGTGACTCTTTAGTTTCACTCTATTATGTCTAGTGTGAACTTATCTTTATTTGTCTTGGTTTATCATGCAAAATATTCTCAGTGACACATATCTCTAATTCATAAAAATTCCTGAAGCTTTTTTCAAACAACACATATAAAAATATCTCTATTCTCTTTTTTTGAAAACTCCAATTAGATATATGTTTGAGTTCCTAAGTCTAAACTTCATATTTTATAAATGGCCTTTTATTCCTCTTTGTCACTTGGTAGTGAAATTCACTAAAGTAGTCAGATTTCAACTCTATTCAGTTTATAGTTTACGTATTACATAGATTTGCAAAATTTTTAAATACTATGCTTTTTATTTTCAATAATTATAATATTTTTCTCTCCTAATCTGTTTTATTTCTGCCTGCTTTGTTTTTAAAATGTCTTGTTTTTGCTTCATAAAGCTGTAACACAACACCGTACTCTGCATGGCTTATAAACAACACAAATGTATTGCTCACAGTTCTGAAGCCAGGGCAGTCTAGGTTCAAGGCCCCTTAATGAGTGATGAGGGCCCATATTCTGTTTATAAATGACTATTTTCTTGCTGTGTTCTCATATGAGGGAAGGGACAAAGGGGCTGTCTAGTGTCTCTTTCATAAAAGCATCGATCTCATTCATGGGGGCTCCATACTCATAGCTTAATTGCCTCCCTAGTGCCCCACCTCCAAATGCCATCACATTGGGGATTAGGTTTAAATATATTAAATTTAGGGGCACATAAAAGTTTACTCCGTGGCAAGCCTCCTAAGATAATAATTTTAAAGGCTTTCTCAGATTTTCAGAAAGGTAATATCATCAGAAGTTAACTGATTTTTCTAAACTTTTACTTTCTCCCATGTCCTCGTTAAGATAACATACATTTGTAGATTCCACATATACGTTAGATGTTTGGGTTCCATTCATTTTATGTAGGATTCTAAAAATATATTTTTGTTTTTTATTAGAATATTTAGCCATAACCACAGTTATGTTCAGTAATAAAATGCCACAAACCTCAGTGGCTTAAAATGACAATTATTCATCATCTCTCACAGTTCAGAAGTTGGGGGTCCAGAATCTAAAATGTGTTTGGGCTTGTTCCTATACTTAAATTTTGCTCCATGTCTACTTCACATTTCTTTCCTTTTCCTTGGACCAGCAGGTAAGGTTACACATGTTTTCATGGCAATGATGGAAACTCAAAGATATCCCAACCTAACAAGCACAGTTCATACTCTGTATCATATCTGCCAGTATCTCATTGGCCTAAAGAAAATCACAAAGTTATGCCCTATAGGTAGGTGATGGGGGAGGTAAGGAAATATATTTCTTAAGTGGTATGAGAAAGGTAGTAAATATTATTAAAGAATAATGTAGTCTGCCAGTTCATTTTGTTCCTATTCTTGTTTATCTTTTCCTCTGGATCTGTAGTTTTGTGATTGCCTTATGCATTGGACTCCCACTTCCTACTCAAGTTTTATAATGGCATTTTCAGATTCCTGTTCTTGGTAGTATTGGTAATATTGGCAGAACCGGTCAGTTAACCACTGAATGACTTGAATCAGTTTGTCATCCTGAGGCTCTGTCTTTCTCTTTCTGCCTCCCTAAGCCCAAAGCTTCCTCTAAAGCCCTAACTACAAGCAGTAAGTCAGCAATTTCTTAGCCTCCTTTCATAAGCAGGAGTGTATTTCAGGCTCCAGAGTCTACTTACTGTGGCACATTTTGTACCTACTAAACTTCCAGCTGCTGCTGCCTTCATCTATACCAGAGGGCCTATGATTCACCCTACTCACCATTTTATATGTGTTTGATACTGAACCACCTATGACATTTTAAGGCAAGCTATGTATTTGTGGTTTTATTCTTATTATTTCATCTAGTATTATTATGTGTCTAAAGAACATGGGAGGGGAATTGTATTTATGATAAATTGTGTAATCCTCATTGAAACTCCAACTTAAAAAGAAAACTCTAATCTTGCTTGATTTACTGCTCATAGGTCTCCCTAGGACAAAGATGATCAATGTGAAGAACAGGCTTACTGAGGAGAGAGAAACTGATACCATGATCCAAGTGTTGGGGCCAGGGGAAAAGCCGAGAAGTTTATGTCCCCTCATAATTTGGCTTCATCACCAACACAATGCCAATCCTCCTAGCTGCCTTCATTTTCTATTCTCAATTAAAAGTTATCCTATGGTTAAGTGTAATATTTCTCAAAATGTAATCTTTCCTGATATTTTAAAATGTGTGACTTGATTTTAATAATAATCATAAAAGTTAAAATAGCATACTCCGAATTATACAACTGCTTACTTTATAGTTAAATACTGCTATGTGATTCCAGTGGACATGATTGTATGTATGTGTACAATTGTGTATGTGTGCCAAAGAAAGTCTAAATGAAGGTGGTCTAAATTTCTAAAGTAATTTGAACAGAAGAAGTTGTAGAATAATTGAAGTATCACAAGCATATGGTTTTGTCAACATACCAAGATCAAAAGGACCTGCACATAGGACAATTAATCCTATTTTTGTAATTACCAACAATGC
This sequence comes from Ateles fusciceps, assembly GCA_036589455.1. Taxonomy (NCBI): domain Eukaryota; kingdom Metazoa; phylum Chordata; class Mammalia; order Primates; family Atelidae; genus Ateles; species Ateles fusciceps. The sequence continues at coordinate 3,575,071 of JAZHEH010002565.1, forward strand.
ATTAGCACTTAGAATAGGAGAACTACTAAGTAAATGCATTTTTCATTTCTTTTTCTGATACTAGCAATAAAGTAGAACTTTATCTAATGTCATTTTCAATAATGCCCAAAGATTACCACATCTTCACATGAATGAGAATGCTTTACAACATTATCAAGTGATACATCATCAAAACTACTATGCAAGAATCTCTCAAAGATGAATTTAAATGGTACTGAAATATCCCCCCTCCCTATGCCTTCTGTCTTAGCCCATTTATGTTGCTATAAAGGAATATCTGAGGCTGAGTAATTTATAGAGAAAATAGGTTTATTTGGCTCATAATTCTGCAGGCTGTACAAGAAGTATGGTACAAGCATCTGAGGGCCTGAGAAAGCTTCCACTAACAGTGGAAGGGAAAGGAGAGAGATCACCTAGCATGAGACGTAGCCAGAAAGACAGAAGTGGGAGGTGCCAGGCTCTTTTAAACAACCAGCTCTCCTGGGAACTAACTAGGAGTGAGAATTTACCCACCCTCCCTGCAGTAAGGGCATTCGTCTTCTTATGAAGGATCTCCTCATGACCCAAACACCTTTCACTAGGTTCTACCTCCAACATTGGGGATCCAATTTCAACATGAAGTTTGGAGGGGCAAATACCCAAACTATAGAATCTTCCCACAAAAATGCATGAAGTTCAGATGATTGTACATATAGAGTTCACCAAAATCTGCAAGAAAGGGATACTTCCTATCTTAAGATTTTCTGGACAATAGAATAAGAAAGAAAGCTACAAAAGTTATTAATGAGGTTAATATATTCTTGATATTGAAACAAGAGAAAGAAGAACAATATAGGAACAGGAAACAAAAAGCCAATCTCATTCATGAGTACAGATGCAAAAATCTCAAATAAATTATTAGCAAAGTAACTTTAATAAGAGATTGAATGTGAAAAACATATATGCATATAATATATATATGCATACATGCATACATATACATTACAACTTAGAAATAGTGAGTCACTTTTTTAACCTGATAAAAATATTTATTAAAACTTTAAAGCAAACTTTATACAAACTGATGAAACATTAGAAACATTCCCATTAAAGTTGAGCACCAGACAACTATGTTCATTTACACTACTAATATGTAAGAAACTGATAAAATTAGAACTATACAATGAAGATAAAATTTATACTATTAAATATAACATTACTGCTTTATATTCAATAAGACAAAAATATTTCTTCTTGATTACTGTTATTGATTTTATTTCTCTTTTGTACAATTTGTAAATTTTTGCTTTACGTGTGTATAAGTGTTGTATATATAAATATGTTTGCCTATAGTTACCTAATCAATAATTATAAAAACTTAAATAAATGCTAAGGATAAATAATTTTCCTCTTAAAAAATGTTAGTTTAATAATTAAGTTTAACAAACATCATTCTAGAGGGATCATATTTGGTGATATTCCCCAGACCCCATCTTTTTCATATTCTGTTCAATAATTGTATCAATGTTTAATATTCATGAATAATTTAGATGAAGACATGAATATCTTCTTGGTCACATTTATGTATATTCTAAAGTTGGTAGGGAGAGTTAAGGCTAAATGAAGAAACGAGAATTTTAAAAATCCCTTTAAGCTAGAATTCTGAGTTTAAATCTTCACAATGAAAATAACAAATGCAATTTTCAAATTCTCTGTTAAGGTTAAAATAACCTAAAAAATATAATACTTGGATTGAAAGCAGTTTCTATGCAAAGGCTTTTAAATGAACTGAACATATGCTCAATAATATTCAATAAGAGTCTCAGCTTGTGAAGGACCCAGACACCATATCACAAATAACAGCTGATCATGTCTTAACCTGAGCAAGAAAACTTATAAAGGGATATGCTAGCTTTCATCGTGTATTTAAAGAACCTCTTATGAAACAGGTTTTTAAACAATGTTATAAATACCATTCACAAGAATAAATCATTGACTCATATGTCTTGAGGCTGGAGGAAATCATACTGAACCTCATGCATGTTAACCAATAAATTGGATTTTCTTTTTTATGCTTTATCAGAATGTGCTGTAGATAGAAACTAGATCTACTGTTTTGACTGAACTGAAATATCAATTCATAGAATTTGAGAGTTTAAGACCTTATTAATTTTCACCACTTACAACGATTCAGCAGCTATAATGAGACAATCCATCCAATCTTCAAAAACGCTTATGAAAAAGGTATTCTTATCATTAAAGGAGGGAAAAAGTACTTCAGTGTAATAGTCAGTTAATTCAGATAATCAGATTATCAAATAGTAACTTATTAGTGTTTGATTTTGTGGCTAGTCAGTTTGATTCACATGTTTAAATTGCTTGGGACTTGTGAGGAAATGTTGTAGACAGCTAGCTGTGGAACTGTATCCCCTTAACCAAGAGATTCAAGGAACACTAGACTAAGGAGGAGAAGACCACCTCTTTCTGAGGGTTGAAGAGAAATACTTATGGTTTAGCATTGCCCAGTTCAATGCAAATTTTGTAGCCAGAAAAAAATATGGCACAAATTGCATAGTTTTTGCCAACTAGTCTCATGGCTGATGCCAATCAAAACAAAGGAAAGAAGATATATTAGGAAAGGAGGGGGTGGAGGAATATTCTCTAAATGTCTTATTCTCTAGATATTCAAGTGTAGAATAAAGTGTTCCTTTCCTAACAAACAAACATCACTGTTCTTATAGCATGTTGTTGCTCAGATTACTTAGAAAGTAAAGGCCATGGTTCAGGACCTGCACTTAACATTCTGTGACCAGTAAATGAAGTGATTTTAATATTCTATTTTCTTTGTAATTCAAGGTGGCAAAGAAGAAAGCATGTCATCAAGCCTGGAGCACACAATCTACCACCCTTCATTCTTATCCTATTAGCTAGATAATGATGTTTATTATGTTACTTTTATGATTCTACATGCTTTATTATTCCCATTTCATCATACGAAATTGAGGCAATTACTGGACTTAGATTTCGTTTATCTCATTCTTCTAGTTATTAGGTTGGTGCAAAAGTAATTGTGGTTTTTGCCATTGCTTTAAATGGCAAGAACAACAACTACTTTTGCACCAACCTAATAGATATTATAAATGTTCCCATTGGGATAACAACTAGATTTTGAGCCTGTTGAAGAATTTTGTTCTTTTCTGTGACATGATAAGAAGATGGGAGGTGAAAGGATATTGATTTGAAAGACAGCAATGCACCTGGTATGCAAAAATAAGAAAGAAGAAAAAGTTCTCTTTTTAAAAAAAAAAAATCATTCTTTTCTTGTGCTTGTCTTTACTGTCCAGCATGCTACACACAGAAACTATATAAAACATAAACTATCTTCAAAACACCAGTCTCCATAGCCCAGGTGACTTTTCATGCTATAAAAAAATGGCAGTTCTTAAAAAATTAGACTTTAATGGAGAATAAAATACTTCACTTTGCAATGCATGAGGTAGAGTGTAGATGGACTGACTAAAGATGTGATAAATCTATGTAATTTGTTCTGCTCTTGGAAGAAAAGCTCTCTATTGAAAGTAGAAGATATTAAGTCCCTAAACTCAGAGAATCTTCACTATTTTTCATCAAGAACAAACATATGTAAAGGACAGAATACGGTGCTTACATCAAGAGCTGGACTATTTGCTCCTTGTTAATTGTATTGCTCATTCCATCAGCGTCATTAGGCACTTTTCAAAATACTGTGGCTGAGCCTGCTTTGGTTGCATGATGTCAAAATGAAAAATGTGAAGAATGAAGGTGGAAGGAGAAGATAGACTCCCTGTGTCAAGCTGGAGAGAGAGAATGAGAATGGTACCATGGTTTCAAGGTATTGAGCACTGATTATTTTTTAAATATTCCAGGCCATTTGGCAATACTTGTCCTAGCCCTACCAACTGGCTGTTGCTACCTTGCTTTTATTAAATTATAACTATATAGAGGGAAGTCCTTAAAGAGAGACACAATGGGTCCTAGCATATTACACACCATACAGAGCCTGACATCATGCAAGAGCATTATACGCCAAACAAAACACATTCTGGACATGTAAATTTGCTTGTGGAGACTTGAATTTGTTATTTTTAGTGGAGTGAAACTTTTGAAAATGAGGTGACCTCTCTTATATTCATCTGCTTGCCATTTTTCTTTTGTTTTGAAGCTTTTAAGTGAACCTCGTTTTTTGTAGAATATTATCAAAGTGGAAAATATGGCAGTGAAGGAGTCAGAAGCCATGAGTCTGAATGGGGCAACATGCACCAAAATCTCTTCATGATGGAGAATTCCCCTACCCTTTAATGTTACCTCCCACTAATAAGAGAAAGTAGGATGTAAGGTCATTGAAAAGTTGATTCACAAGAAAACTTTTTACTTTTGGTCACTACCACATGGGTGATATGAAGAAGTAGAAGAAAGTTGGCATTCTCTGAGTGCCCTATAACTTCTACAAAACTCTTTTCCAAGTGTCTGTTATGTAAATAAACTCCAATTAACTAAGATGCCATTCAATGATGCATACATCATAAACAGAGCGAGTACAGGAAAATGTCCCGTTCCGGTCCTGTGTTTCCTCATCTTGGAGGCCAAACTTTGCCCTTGAATCAGCACAAACACCTCATATCTAAATGACTCACTGTCAGATGCTGGCTCCAAGTCTATTAGATTATCATCATGTCATCTTTGTTTTTGGCAGTGTTTGAAAGCACCTCTAGCAGCTTTATTTGAACACTGTTTTCATACCTAAAAGCCTGAATCTATAAAACAAACACACAAACGTTTATAGACATCTTTATATCACTTCAAATTGTTGTGATTAGTGTACACACTTTGAATATTATTACTTAATCTCCAGCTGATGTTTAAAAAGTAACACTTTGGAACAAGGCATTCTCCAAATGTTCTATTAAGGATGCTGTTTATTTATATCAGTGTATAGAAAAGTACAGCTGTACAAAACATAAATCAATGTCAAAAGTAAAAGCCATTAAAATTCATAAGGTTCATTTTCCGACATCCAGAGCAAACTGTAGCTGAGAGTTTGTCACAGACTTAACATCAGCAATAAAATTATATAACTGCTGATGTCACATTCTTTGAGGTACACTCAAAGGCATCTAAAATTTTATAGCTTAGTTTTGCTTATTTTAAAAATGAACATATATTATTCTTAATTTTGTTTCTTACGATACCTAGAAGACATGAATATAAAAGCAGCATCAGAGGAGAAATAATTTGCAGTCCACAGAGTTTTAACCAACATGAAAAAATACATACATATACGTCCATTTTGCTATTGATCAGCAAATCGCAGGAATTAGTGTTGGTTTAATATATATTAAGGGAAACAGCACTTTCTATCTCAGAATGAAGAAGCGTTGTTACTGAGTAGGGAAGAACTGAAAACGAGTCACACGGATACTGACATACTCATGGTTAGCTAATATGCTGCGTTGGCTTTCAGTTATGAAAGCTAGTGCCATTCGCCTCATGATTTCTGAGATTTTGATTTCTTCTTAAATCTTCCTCTTGTTTGGGAGAATATTTGTTTTTCTTGTTATCTGGAAATCTTATTTTTTCCTTCAGGTTCAAATTTCCTTGAAGGCAAGGACCATATGGTCACATCTGCATGTTCCCAAGAACCTGGGATAAACTTGTTATTGTTTTCTTAAGAGATGGAATGGTGACATTTCAGCAAACACAGACAGTGAGTAACAGTGAGCTGTTACTGTGGAGGTAATCTGAGGTAGATCAGCACATGTTGAAGTTCAAAAAAAGGAGTAATAGCCACCACTACTTACACTGTCACTGTGGACCAGATACTGTTCTAAACAAGTTACTCATAGAAACTCATTTAACACTTACCAGTTTTACAAGGTAGGGACTATTATAATTCCCATTTTACAGAAGCAGAAACTGAAACACAAGGAGGTTTTGTGGCTTGCACAAGCCACACTGCTGGTGTGTGGCACAACTGGGATTTGAGCCAGACATTGTGGTTCAAGAGTTCATTCTCTTAAGCCCCGCTTTATATCACCTATCACCTATCTCAGAGATTCACAAGTGTCCAGTATGAGGCAGGAATGGTATTTTGATCCCCAATGTCTTTTTCTGAGACAAAAATGTAGCATACATCCTGTAATATACTAAAAAGTATATGTCCTTGCACTGGAAAGAACTGCAGAATAAATTTTTCTTTGGGAAGATGCACATGCCATACCCATTTCCCCTTCTCATGGGACTGTTAATGCTTTTATGATGGGTTTTATGTAAACACATTACACACACACTTGAAAAGCTATGTTTACGTGGCAAAAACTTAGACTGTATGTGTGAAATTACCACAGCCTCACAGAGAAACTGAATTCAAACGCCTTTCTTAAGAACATATGAGAGACAATAGAATTTTGGAAGAGAGAGAAGCCATTCACCCATGGTCATTACATAATGCCAAAGCAGATTTCAGTTTTTTTTGTTTCTTCCATTTACTATATAGCATTCACAACATACAGCTCTGCGATTATTAATGTAGTCATAATGCTCCTTTTCTTATTCTCCTTGGCTCACATCTTCATAAAAATGACAACGAAGAGAGACTGCACAAAGCACGATTCCCTTGTACTGGGGCGCATCCTGAGGCTGCATCCTGCGCATGAGATGGACATGAAGGGAACTCAGCTCCACCAAGCATCTGCCTGCATGACCAGACCCCAATGCGGGCATGAGAGACACGCCCGTGGAATGCAGCCTAGTCTGACTGAGAACAGCGCTGTGAATACAAATGTGTCTAAAATGGCTGACTCTGTACAAGAGTAAATAAGAACCTTTCCAGTTTTTCATTTAGTCACAAGATCAGGAGGTCTCGTCACCCCAAATAGAGTAGAGAATTGAGGTAGTTTTCCAGCTGAGCCTGGCAAAGTAGGAAGATGGGGGAAGGTGACTTTCCCAGCAAAGACCTTGGTTTTTAATCTTCTTTTTAAAAGAATAGAGCTCAGACTGAACTAATCCCCCAATGAATATATGCCTTAGGAAATAACTTTTATTAATAGCTGAATATTTGTACTTTCCTATCCAGGCACCCAAATATTAGGCTTATGATACTTAGCTGCATGCATATATCATTGTGTCAAAGAAAAGGGGGAAATCCCGCCTAAATAAAAAATAATTTATTAACTTTGTTCATGTCCTATAAATTTAATTTGCTATGGGTTCCTGCTCTCATTGAGGATTTCTTTTAGAAGTATATTTATGAATATGAGCTTATAATATTTCTGAATAGCGTATTAATAAATACTAACAAAACAAAATATCTCTGATGCACATAATCCACAGAAACGTGGTCCGGTGACTACAAGTCAGTTAGTCATGCTATTTTGTTTGTAAGATTTTACTTTCAACCAGTTCATTTCTTTCCTCAAGAGAAATAGCTGAAGCTGGTTTATATTGCGCCATAAATGTTAAGCATTGATATATTCATTTTCTGAATACAAAATAACACAATGATTTTTCTTTGCCACCCTCCTTCTAAATCATACTCCCTGTTCTTAACATGTTTTGTTGTTGTTATAAGGATGCAAATTTATTTTATTCTTTTATGCAATAATAATAACAACAAAGTATAACCTCTGCATAAATACAATTTTTCTTCTCCATAATTGCACATAAAATCTCTCCTACTTGGAAACTGCAGCAAGTAGAAGAATCACTATAAATGCTGGCCTCAGGGAATCTACTATTTCTACAAGATTTAAGGCAGAAATATTCAGAGGCCACGTTACTCAAACAAGACCAACCATTTTTTGTTAGTTTCTTTATTTTTCTTTTCTGCAAAATATTACCTAAAGGTAGCTCTAAGCACTAAGGGATTGAGGTTTCTATTTAGTCTACAACTGAACTAACAGGTTTTTGCTACCTGTGGGTATCAACTTGGGATTTCATTTAGTTAAGCAGCTTTAGGACCTAAAATAAAAACACTCAAGGGACCAGTGAAAATGTAGATGGCAAGAAATCTGCAGACTGCAGATCTTATTTATTTATTTATAAAATTCACTCTTTTTAGGACAATTTTAGGCTTACAGAAAAACTGTAAAGATAGTATAGAGAGTTACCATATATTCTGTACTTAGATTCCCCCTTTCTGTCTGGCTCAAACCCCATGTGTGTGCCCTCTCTTTACATAAATGTAATAAAAACCTAGGCATTATTATATTTCCATGTTTCCCACTCTGTCTATATGTGCTTATTCATGCTATGCCCTAATAATTACACACATATTCTATATACATACACATTACATACATAATATACATACATGTATGTGTGTGTTTTATATGACAGGGAAATTGATATTTTGTATTTTACATTGGGTAACAGAAATCTATAGTGCTGCCCTAATAATGCCATCCCACTTGGCTTAAGAGACCAAGAAGGACATTGAGAGATGAGAGAGCCCAAGGAAAGCTGGAAGCTGTCCACCTTTTATTGGAATTTGACCCTCTAGGAGGAACTATCAATAAGATAAAGGGTGCCACCTCCACTATGAAACCTACACCACAGCCTTTGCTCTTTGTATAACTCTGTACGTATTTCTAAGGATCAAGGATAGTGGAGCGTGGTAGAAAGAATTTTGTAATATTATCAAATGTTTCAGCCTCTTATCTTTGACATATAGAGTTGGGACTAAATAATCTTTAAAATCCCTTCTCAGTCTTAATATTGGGTGGGGCAGAGGTAAAAGAAGTGCTTTATATAGATAAAGAAAAATTCTCATCAATCGGGATCCTTTTGTCCTGTGCATTATCAAAAGAAAGACAAAAATATAGAATTTGTTCTAATCCATGTTTATTCCAAAGTAATATAAAATTGACAACTTTGATTAAAAATCAAACATGTTGAAAATACCTAAAAGTATAAAGGGCTGTGGAGAAACATTAGAGATTTTGTCCTTAAAAAAAGATAAACATCTTTGAATAACATTTACTTAATATATGATTTGATGTTTCTTTCATCAGAATTATTGTTTATGCAATTGTCTTTTCACTATGCTGTTCTTATATTTCTTCAAAGATTTTTTTGCCTATTGAGGCACTTTCATATGAACCATCTTTGAAGACTTTTCTGAAACTATCATGGCTTATACGCAGGAGACAATTTTAAACATTCTCTTGCCTTTTCTTGAACCTTACTGAAGACAATAGCTCTGAGTAATATCAGCCACAGGGTGTTCTATTTCTCTCTCACCATTTGTCTACCTTATTTTTCTATTAGGTTAATAAACAAATTCCAAAACTTTTCTTTCTGTTTCCAAGTCCCTGACTATGCAACAGGGTGCATAAAAAGAAAACACAAACCTAACTGACAAACAAAGTTACCCTGAGGATGTTTGCCCATTTTTATTTTGTCCTTAGATTGGCTTTAGGGGTCTCTAGTCTGACAATATAGTTAGAGGCACAATATAGTTAGAGGCACAATATAGTTAGAGGCAGCAGAGGTACTGTATGCATGATTTTTACTTGTACCAATTCCATCTGTTTTTAATATATTCTCTTGATAAAAATTTATCCCTTCTTTTCAGTCAGGCTTTTGCCTGATTTGATAGAGAGTCCCTCTGGCTCATGTTGAAATTGAAATGTATGATATCTTATTGTTTGCCTATATACCCAGATGTCCAGGCATGCGTTTACTTTAATAAATGAAATATTGAAAATAAACATAAAGCTTTGGGGATGCAGTTGCAAAGGACAGGATCAACATTACTACATTAGAAATGGTCAACATAAGACAAGAAACTGCTATATCTCAGGTGCAGATCTGTGGGCTTCCCTGGACATATCTCTAGTGATCTTTTTTTCTCATTCCATGAACTTTTGACAGGCTCTAGGCACAAAATTATCAGTGTAATAAAGTAGCACAGCAGTGTTGCAAAGAAAGAAAAAACACAGACTTTGGGGCCAGATTTGTCAGGTTCTGGTTCTGCCATTTGTAAGACTTTGGTAAGTGATTTAACCCACCTGGGCTTAACTTTTCTTACCTGAATTTTAATGTGTACCTTATGGAAACATGGTAAACATGAAACCAAACAACCCACTGAAAAGATATTAATAAGACGCAGACAATATGGTAGGCCTTAGGACTGTAACAATGAATGAGAAAGACACTGTTGCTGTCCTTATGGTATTATAGTCCCATAGGGAGGTATAATTCATAAACAGGCAATTATAATACATTGTGATCTAAAGGAGCTGAGGTGGGAGTATATGGGAATATAAAATAGGGATAAGTAACCCAGATTGTAGCGATTATTAGCAAGGTTTGTTGAATGCAGACAGTGATAGCTAAGCTGCTAATTAAGAGAGGGTAAGGAATACCCATGTACTTATATGAAGTCCAGCACTGTGCTTGGTGCATTATAATAGTTCAATATATGACATTTCTCTTCACCTTCCCTTTTTCTATGTTCCCTGAAGCCCTCTGAACAGATCCTATATAATGAGTTTCATTCGTTGATTTTAAAAATACTTGTTGAGCACCAAGCTACTGAGCCTTAGTGCTAGTGACTAGGGTTGTGCCTGTAGACAAGGAAGCGATGCTGCCCTTTGGGAGTTTACTGTCTGATGGCGTCAATACACCAAACCCTGCGGACAATTACCTTTCATCTGGAATGTATAAATAAGGCTAATCTGCTGGGTTCCTTAGAAATTACCCTGAGACAGAATTTGAGGGCCACTCTAAGAACCACCAGTGATGGAACACGACTTAATGCACTGACAACAAAGATTTTGATCTATGCTTTAAAATTATCTATTCTAATTTGTTTAAAGAACAATGTTAGAAAGCTTAGAAATAGTAGTATCCTAGACTTCATTGCTTTCTTGGCAAGCATGGGTAAAATTTAGCCTTTTCCTAGATTCATACTCATTCTAAGGGGAAAGTTAAAAATAAAATTAGGATAGTGGGTAACTTTTTATTTTAGAACCTATTTTTTTGTTTGTTTTATTTTGTACAGATACAGACAAAAGAAAAAGAATGACTGTTTTTGAGGAATACCTATTCTGATTTTCTAGGCATATTAATTTGCTTTAATTCACTGCAGAAGTTAATTTTTAATTTTTGGAATTAATTGAGCTGAAAGCTGGACTCATGACAGCCTATCCCCTCTGTGGCCAGCACAGAAGCTGAGGACAGACGGCCATTTCAGCTTTACTAGCCTGACATCCTGCATAATCAATGTGTGTCAGCCACAAAGACTGGCTGCCTATGTTCATGCCCATTTGCAAGTTGGCTGAATGCCCACTCACAAATTGGGATGCCAGTTCCACTAGGGCACAAGTGTCAACAAAAGATCACTTCAGACAAGAAGCCTGCTCAGTTTTGCAAGAGCCGTCATTTTGTTTAGGAAAACAAAGCAAAAAATTTAAGGTGGTTAATCTCATATTGCTGACAAATGGCTATTTACATCCCATCATACCTGCAGCCTCATGGGATGTTTTATTTAATGACTTAATGCAATCTTCTATATCCTTTACATTTGATCTTCAATGTCTGCATTTCAAATGAGGCAAGAAGAGACAGTATGTCGATCTTGAGAGTCACTGGAAATGTCCATTTTCTTTATTCCTATTATATGCATTAGAGATAGAAAGAGTAAGCACAGCATTATTGTGTGCATAATGTCTCTAGACACTAATTAGAATGGCGAATAGTGCACCTAACAAAATGCAAATACATTCTTTAATATTCAATTAATTCAGCAAATATTAGTAAAGCACCAGGCAACCAGTAGGGATTGGTCTGTCTGCCTGGAGTCTCTTCTCTTCCAACTGAGCCTGCATACTTGCTGTCCTATTAATCAATCTCACTAAAGCATGGTTCCTATAGTATTAATCCCACACTCAAAATACTCTCAAGGTTTGCCACTTACCATGAAATAATTTCAAACACTTTACAGGGTAGTAAAAACCTCTCATTGAAGGCCCCTCGTATTCTGGCTAAAGTCAAAGTTTTTATTTATGTAAATTCTTGTAGGCTCTCATAAAAACTAAACTGATTATTCCAAATTTTCTCCATCTATGTCTTGACCTCTTTGCATCTTTGTATTTCCCTATCCTCTCTTTAAATGTTGAAATTCTTACCATCTTGGTAAAGATCAAAAGTCCCCTCAGCGTCCCCTAATTTTTTTCAAACTATATTATGAGCCAGCACCAACCAGGTGCTTTTACAAAAATTGCCTTATTTAATTCTCAATTAAAACTAAAAAAGAAGACATCATTATCCTTAACTTTCATGTAAGTAACCAAATACTGAAAGAAGCTGAGGACTCGCAAGGTATCCAATTGATCATTGGCCTTGTTTATGCCTGAACGCAGGCTTTCAGAGTTCAGTGATCTTCAACTATCGGGCTTCCATCTTCCTTACGGGGCCTTCCCTATCTTCATCCCTACAACATGTCCTTCTTCTGAACATTTATAACACTTAATTCATGCCATTCTTGAGATTTTAATTGCTTTATAACTTGTATTATTCAACAGTTCATTAAAGATTTAGTGAGCAACTCAATCACTTTAATGGAAACTGAGGATGATAATAATGGCAAGGAAAAAAAAGAAGGGAAAGGAGAAAAGAACAGCTAGTCTTTTCTCATCTCAATATATGTGTCAGAGCTGTACTGAGTACTTTCATAGACTGTCACCTTGTATCAGTACAACAAACCTCCAAAGAAGGTATTATTATCTTCAAAATAAATATAAGTTGCTGCCTTACATAGAAGTGGAAAAAAATTACTTTGAGCTGAGGGAATTTCCAATTTTACCAAGATGATAAGAATTTCAACATTTAGAGAGAGGATAGAGAAATACAAGAATGAAATGAGGTCAAGGCTTAGAGAAATTTTGGAATAATTAGTTTAGTTTTTGAGATAAGGAAACGAGCCTTAAAAAGGACAAGCAAATTTTCCAAGTTTGTGTAAGTCACATAGTTATTGGGTGATGATTCAAATCTATTCATTATTTAATTCATCCAACAAAATATTTGACTGCTTACTCTGTGTCAGGCTCTGTTCTAAGTGCTCAGTACCAAAAAGTGAACAAAACAAGCAAAACTCAGTCTTCACGAGGAAAGTGATCGTAGTAGGGAGGATCAGCCAGTGAAACTGAATATACAATATGCTAGAAGATGAGAGGGGGCATGACAGTTGAGCAGAGTAAGTTTATATATGAACACATACCTAAATGCATATTTTATGTATATACATTTTAATAAGTTTTAATTACATTTATATATTACAAGTAATATCTAAATCTATGTATACTTATACCTCTGTGTGTGTGTGTGTGTGTAATATATATATATATATATATATATATGTAAAAGGGTTGTAGCAAATTGATTATAACCAAAGGAAAAATGTGTAAGGTCTCCTGAGTCCTAGGCTTGGAAATACCACAATGTCAATTTCACTGAATTTTTATAAAATTTTTCCTTTGTTTCTTGGAATGCTGGTTCTGATATGAGAAGAATAAACCTTGGTTAGCTTGCTAGAATATGAGAGATCATGAGGAAGAGAGAGACAAGTCATCCAACTGGAGGTCATCCTAGACCAGTCAGGCTAAAGGAAGCTGACCCCAACAGCCCTGTCCATTAATGACAGATACAAAATGAGCCAAGCCCAGCTCACATGAGAAGTATTGTTTTGTTGTTCAAAAATGAGATCAGTCAAGCCCAGCTCACATGAGAAGTATTGTTCAGTTGTTCTATAGACCCATGAACATTAATAAATTGTTATGTTTATGTCATTGGATTTTGAGAGGTTAACAAGAACTAATTAATATAGGAATTTTTTGAATATTGGAATTAGAGGATTTTTAGTACCATATCTGTTCTTTTTTATTTGCTTATATTTTCATCAATGAACATTTATTATATTTCGGAGAAAAGTTTAATAAAATTCCACAGACATGTCCCAGTATTGGGAACTATAAATAATTTCTTAAAATATACTTTAAATAAATATGTACTATTTTGTAAATATATTTACACCTCTACAAATATTAATCATGCAGCTTCTATGAGCCAGCAGTATGCTAAATGCTGGGACTAAACAGTGAAAAACAGCTCCCTGAAAAAGTATTATCATGGCAATGAGTGTAACCACAAAAATGCATTTTTCCTAACACACACACACACACACACACACAAAGCCACCTTATAGGAAACCCAACCCAGTCTTGGGGATTATAATTTAAAAATTAATTTTTAAAAAATATGTGTGGTGGTAATAGTGAGGTGATGGTGATTTAGAGAATGCTGATAGAGAGGCTAATATAAAAAAAAATAGGGAGTCAGTAAGGATGTAAAAAAATCTTTAGGTAGAGAATAAGATATTTGGAGGAATTCATTTCAGATGACCTAGATTTCAATAAAAATCTTCAGTGAGCAGAAGTTCAAAAACAGTATATTAATAACAGTATCTGCAGAAGAATACAGAATGTGGAAGGATGGCATTTGACTAGAACTCTAGATCAAAATGTTGACAGATATTTTATGTGATTTTGTCAGTATAACTAGAAACTTTTGCAAATAAAAAAAAGTTCGCAAACTCAAACCATCTTTTAGAAAGACCAGGAATGCACTTGAGTCCAGAGTTTGGTGCAATCATTCCCCAGTATCACCTTTTCCACATTATAAGCCCTTTCACCAGCTGTCCAGCAGTTCTCTTGGTCCCTTTTCTTCTTTCCTTTTCTTCTGCCTCACCCTTCCCAGTGTCTCAGCTTCAGCCTGATGCTGTATGGACAGTGTGCTGACACTCAGTTTCTACTTCACACTGCTGGCCCTTGAATTCAAGTTGGTTAATTACACTAGTATACATTTTCCCAAGGAATGGAGTTTGCAGGGAGGCAAATTCCTCTTCCTACTATTGTGTGCCATTGCTAGCATACTTCTGAAGCAATGTTATCACAACACTGGCATCACACTTCGAAAGGGAGAGTAATGATGGGGAAGGGGGACAACAGAGGCAGAGAAACAAGTATTATTCCTCCTGTGGGAACCATTAAAGCAGTCAACAGGGTGGAGTACCCTATCCTTCCATGCCTATAAAGGAAGATTTGGGACATGCTCTTTCCCAGTTATGGGTGAATCCTCTACTTTCTATTTGTTTCTCCTTTTTGTGCCCACAGACAACATGATGAAAATGGGTGAATCTCTTTTGAGTAAATCATTGCTTATATTGCTGTTATCCAAAAACTGGTCTAGTCCCAGAGTGGAGTGAATTCATTTTCCCAGGTACATAATATTTATAGTAATTTTTTTTTCAGCTTGCATTTTACCTTTTACCATTTTCTTCGCTGTAACACAGCAGTGATAGTAATAATGGAGTGTGCCTACTCAACATTATGACAAGGACTACTCAGAGCCAAACATGAACACTGGGTGCTATGGTTTGAATATGTCCTATCCAAAATTCATGTTGAAATGTAACACACAACACAACAGTTTTAAGAGGGGTGCCCTAGGAGATGATTAGGCCATGGATGGGATTAGCACCTTATGAAAGATCTAGAAGGAACTAGCTAAGCCTTTTTTGCCCTTCCACCATGGGAAAGTACAGCAACAAGAAACTATCTTGGCAGCAGAGAGCCTTCACCAGACATCAGTCTGCCAGCACTTTCATCGTGGATTTCCCAGCCTCCAAAACTGTGATCTTTATAAATCACCCAGTCTCAGGTATTTCATTATAGCAGCAAAAAGAAACTTTAAACCAGTTATTAAACTGGGTTAACCTCGGATTCAGGTGAACAGAAAGAGACAAGCAGAATGTATATGAACAGCAAGAGAAAATGGACATCTGGACCACTTCCACTGTGGTGAGTAACCTCTGGTGATAACTGGATGCTACAGAAAATTTGAAATTGCTAGAAGCTCCACTGGCATCTATAAACCCTACATTGGCATAAGGCACAAGAGAGTTGTACCAATCAAACAACAACAATCAAAGGGGGGTTGGAAGGTGGAATAACTGAAAGTGACTGGAAGATGACTTGTATTAAGAGCTGGGTGACCACGAAGAAGGAACCTAACTAGTGGTGATGGATTCACTTTTTTAAGGGCTGTTTGACGGGAAAGAAGCTTCCAAAGAACTCTTGAATACTTACAGTTATACAATAAGATTGACAAATATGAACCCTGGGTGAAATGGCTCATTCTTGTCATCTCAGCACTTTGGGAGGCTGAGATGGGGAAACTGTTCAAGTCCTGGAGTTTGAGACCACCCTGGGCAACATAGTGAGACTCAGTCTCTACAACAAAATAAAAATTAGCCAAGGATGGTGGTGCATGCCTGCAGTCCCAGCTACTCAGGAGGCTGCAGTGAGCCAGGTTTGTATCACTGCCCCCCAGCCTGGGCAACAGAGAGAGGCCCTTTCTCAAAAAAAAAAAAAAAAAAAAAAAAGGCAAATATTAGATTCAATCCCATTGGCAAAATGGGATCCTAAGTACAAGTACAAGCAGTTTCATTTTACTATTCTCTCTACTATTGTGTGTTTGAAAGTTTTCACAAAATGTAAATGAAAAATCAACAAATTATTGATCAATGATAGCTCATAATAGCAAAGAAAATCTGTCAGTTTCAAAGTGTTCTCAATGGGTCATCAGGTGAACAGAAGTATTCTTCAAATCCCCACTGAAGTGATAATCTTTTTCTTAAAATAATAAACATTGAGAAATACAAAAGCAGCCCCCATTTTGAGTGGGCCCACTTCTATAATAGAATATTGTTCCCTTTTCTTTTCTGGATAACCACAGAGTATTGATATATATATTCAGTTGTAAATCTGCTTTATAGAGACCTTTCTCATCATCTGAACTCGAAATATTCAGTTGCCTTCAGGATGTCAAAAATAAGTGAAACTGTATGTCTCAGCGTCTTGACTCACAGGATACCCAGAAGTAGCCTTAGAGCGGAATATGGTACAAGATAGAATTATAGAAAGAGCACTTCATTTCCAGGAGTAACTGGAGGTTTTTTTTTTTTTAATACATTTTAGCATAGTCTCTGCAAATATATTCATATTTTTTACCATAAAGAAATGGTGTGAGCAATACTGGTTTTCAGATGAGCTATCTATGGAATTAATCTCTCAGCTTTTTAGAAACCTATCATGAGAGGTCTGCTTCCTTGTTTTAATTTGCGATCTTTCCTGAGACACTTATACAGAATGTAACCCACTTGTGTACAGTTATATGGGGTGATAAAGAAAGGATTGTTACACAACTAGGTATAATTTTGCATCCACTAAGTCAAAAGGTGAGACATTTCAGATTGCTGGCAAATTCATCATTGCTCCTGACATAGTACATCATTTGAATAAGAAGCCTCATTTTGCTTCAAACTCTTTAAAAAATTGAAAAAGAAGTTAGCAAGACCAAAGCAAATATTAATTCTCTTTTGTTTCAAATATTTTTCAGGTGTATATTGATTGGAAACCAACTCAGCAATTTAATTAGAAATACAAGATTTTCTCTTTCCCTTAGGTTCAGATAAAATTTACTATTTTTTTCCCCTTGTATTTTCTTATACTGAAACTATAAACATCAGCAAAGGCCTGAACTCCCAGGTATCCTTTAATTTAATTCTGCAGTACTTATGATCGAAACATTAGAGATGATAACCCAGCTACCCTGCTCCACTTCCGCTTGCCCCAGGGCAAATAATTGGTGACAGGGCAAATAATTAGTGAGAATGTGTGGACAAGGGGGAATAAATAAAGCTGAAATCCCACAGACTCCACAACCATCTCCACTCTCAGTCGTTTACCAGTATTTTCTTAGAAAATCTAGCTGGGGAATGCTGAACGAGGCTTTTAGAATAATTTCTATTCATCAGTCCCAATAGATCATTTTTGTTTCTTTGTAAACAGAATTCCATTTTTTTTTAGAGCTCTTAATTCACAAAAAAATAAAGGGAAAAATGTTGGCAAAATGAACTCAAACAGATATTCAATTTTGAAGCAAAATATAAAAACATACTTGATTATATTGGGGATACTGTTACTAAAGCTGGGCTAATTACTATGTGTTTTTGTTCAAAGTCAAAACATTTTATTTATCATAGCCTAGGCATTCATAAATAGTAGAGCAGTGAACATATTTATCTAGTGACCTGAAATGGCACGAGGAACTCATGGTCAAGGAATGCAAGGGACTCTTGGGTTGCTGCCAGTAGGAGCCTGTGAAAGGCCTAAAACTACATGGATACCTGGGCTTTTGCATCCCTTGGATTTACCACAGCCAGATAAAAGCATATGACTATCCACAGCAGTCAGGCCAAGAGACCAGAAAAGGGGGAATAAGGTTCCAAGTACAAATTGTACTCATTTATTTAATCGAGTAAGCCAATCAGACTGTAATATGTAGTGCATCCTTATTAATTCCAGATGCACATGTGTTCTTCCCCATGGTGACAACATGATGTCTGATCACAGAGGGTTCCAGTCTAGTGATTGTTTCTTGCTTGTAGTAAACAGTAACTGCTTAAGACTTTTTCACCAGCAAGTACAAAGAGGAAAAAAGGACATTACTCAGAATCCTACAACACATTAAATATTAATTATATAGCCTCATGGTTAAGAAAGCAGACTCTGAAACCACATTTCCTGGTCCCAAATCAAAACTCCAAAATGTCTTAGTTAATAGTTAACTAAGTGTTATTAACTACATGTTAGTAATAGTTAACATTTAGTTAACACCTAAGCAAGTTAACTAAGGTCTCTTTGTCTCAGCTTCCTCATCTCTACAGCAGGAAAAGTCCTATAAATAAACGACACAGGACTGTTGTGTGGGATAAATGAGTATTAAAAACAAATCCCTTAGAATAGTGCTAGACTTAAAATGAAATTTCAATAATAATCTTTATGGTTATTGCAAATTCTACTCATCACTTTTGGTTCTCCAGCCTCTTCTTTTCAGATATCAAACAAGAAAGGTAAAATGCATCTTTCCTTCCCCCAGCAAAGATGAATTTCACAAACTTCAAAACATCTGCTCTTTGACAAACCTGACAAAAACAAGCAATGGGGAAAGGATTCCCTTCTTAATAAATCACGTTGGGAAAACTGCCTGGCCATATACAGAAAACTGAAACTGGACCCCTTCCTTACACATTATACAAAAATTAACTCAGGATGGATTAAACACTTAAACATAAGAACTAAAATCATAAAAACCTTAGAAGAAAACCTAGGCAACACCATTCAGGACATAGGCATGGGCAAAGACTTCATGACTAAAACACCAAAAGCAATGGCAACAAAAGCCAAAATTGACAAATAATCTAATTAAACTAAAGAGCATCTGCACAGCAAAAAAAAAAAAAAAACCTATCATCAGGAGTGAACAGGCAACCTATAGAATGGGAGAAAATTTTTGCAATCCATCCATCTGACAAAGGGCTAATATTCAGAATCTACAAAGAACTTAAACCAATTTACAGGAAAAAAACAAACAACCCTATCAAAAAGTAGGCAAAGGATATGAACAGACATTTCTCAAAAGAAGACATTTATGCAGCCAACAAACATATGAAAAAAAGCTCATCATCATTGGTCATTAGAGAATGAATGCAAATCAAAACCACAATGAGATACCATCTCACACCAGTTAGAATGGCAATCATTAAAAAGTCAGGAAACAATAGATGCTGGAGAGGATGTGGAGAAATAGGAACACTATTGATGGGAATGTAAATTAGTTCAACCATTGTAGAAGACAGTGTGGCAATTCCTCAAGGATCTAGAACCAGAAATACCATTTGACTTAGCAATCCCCTTACTGGGTATATACCCAAAGGAATATAAGTCATCCTATTATAAAGACACATGCACACACATATGTTTATTATGGCACTGTTCACAACAGCAAAGACTTGGAACCAACCCAAATGCCCATCAATGATAGACTGGATAAAGAAAATGTGGCACATATACACCATGGAATACTATTCAGTGATAAAAAAATGATGAGCTTATGTCCTTTGCAGGGACATGGATGAGGCTGGAAACCATAATTCTCAGCAAACTAAGACAGTAACAGAAAACCGTACACCGCATGTTCTCACTCATAAGTGGGAGTTGAACAATAAGAACACAGGGATATAGGGAGGGGAACATCACACACCGGGGCCTGTCAGGGTGTGGGGGGTTGGGGGGATATCATTAGGAGAAATACCTAATGTAGATAATGGGTTGATGGGTGCAGTGAACCACCATGGCACATGTATACCTATGTAAGAAACCTGCACGTTCTTCACATGTATTGGAGTGGACATGGTTCTCCAGGATTAGACATGAAGAAAAAGAGCCTAAGAAATAATAAAGACTTGAAAAAGCACAAAGAAAGCCTCAGGGAGCAGAGAAGCCTGGAGGAAGAGAGAGAGACATCTTGAGTGCCAGCAGAAATTGGAAAATAATATAAGAAGGGAAACAACTCCCTATCCAGGAGCAATGTGTAAGGAAACCTGAACCATTCACACAGCACCAGAGCAAAGGTAGTTGCCATCATTGTTTATTTTCAAGACAGTTTTCTTTTTCTTTTGGTATGAGTGAGAGTGGGAAGGGGTGAAGCAAATTATTACTTTTTTTTCTTACTCTTACTTATTTCTGTTTGAGAATTTGCCCCCAATTGTAATTCTTCAGAAAAATAATGGCCACCCTCCCCCCACTCACACACAAAAATAACCAAACAAAAAAATTCCCAAACCCGAAGAATGTTTGCAATCGACATGTGGACAAGACAATAGAAGAAACAGCACAGGAGGTTACAAAGCTGGAATTTCTCTTATTAAGCCGTAACTTATAGCGTAAATGAAAATTGAGCTCACATTGCTCTTCCTCTGCTAGTTATTTTCTGGAAAGCACTAGGGTAGGGATTTTTAGCAACTAGCTTTTTTTGCTATGTCAGATAATATTCAAAAAAGCTTATTATTATTTGCTTTACTTTTCTGTTGAAAAATAACCAATGATATTTCCATCCTTCCAAATAATTACCAAATATCTCCCAGAACATCTGGAATTCTGCAAAATATGACAAAATGAATAATAAACCCAGAAGACTTCCCTAAGCTGAATTAAGCCTCTCTACTCCTATCACTACTGTTTATAAAATCTGACTTTCAGCCAGACATAGCATTTCTTCTCATTTTTTTTCCTTAAAAGAAGAAAGGTAGAATACCTTTAGCAAGTGTGTTCTATATGTTTTGAAACAGAATTCCAGATGAATTCTCATGAACCTGTAAGCATTCCACGTGTTGACTGACCTAGCATTTCACCCATGACTGATGGGTTATCTACAGTTCACTTGTAGCTGTTCTGTAGTTAAATGAATACTAACTACAAATTTAGCAGCTACTGGTAATGGTATATTATCTTTTATCTACCATACCCTCAATACCTTTGAAAATCTTACACACTGAATAGAATTATGTAAGAGGTTCAGGACTATAGCTCCAGAAAGTATGCATTCAATTGTCTGAATTATGCCCTAATTCTCTTTCTTTCTTGATGCTCTATAAAAACTCCATCTCTGTGAAACCAATCATTTTTAAAAATACAATTGAAAAGACATGTGAGGAACGTTTTGGATTTGTGTAGTTAAATAAAATATTTCTCCTTAGCATCCTGCATTCTTTCATCAAGAAAATTATTTAGTCAAAATAAAATTTTACATCACTAACTCCCTCAGCAAATAAACTACTTTTAGATCCCCAAAGTGACTTTTGCTACCTATTTTTAAAAATACTCCTTGACATGATAAAAACTATATCTCAAAGGAGCAAGGGCAAATTAGCCTTTGATTAGAAAGCAAATTATTCATCACTCTTTTTTAAATGATCTTCTGTAAGTAATCATTAATGTTTACATCAAGATTTTTAATGTTTTTAATGTATATTTCTGAAAATAATAATGTGAAACATATATTTTTATAGTTATTTTTATCCATTGAATCCACTGTGTCCCAGACACTGTATGAGGCATGGAGTTTCAAATATTGAATACGATCCAGTTCTTGGCATTGGTGAGCTTCCAGTATCACAGGAGAGAGAAAGAAATCAACCATCACCATATGCTTTGATTAATTATATGCTAAGGGAACATGTGGGACATCATAGAAGTGGGGCACCCAGTTCAGTTTCAGGAAGAAGTGGGGGTGATTCAGGTCAGTTATACAGTCAACAATTACTCAGCACTCACAAAAATATTTTCCTGGAAACATGTTCTTTGAGCAAAGCCCAGCAGGCTCCTATGTAGTTACCTACAGAAAAAGATAACTATATTGATAATGTGAAAGTAAAGAGATTGAGAGAAAATTGTATGCAAAGGCATGGAGGAGAGAATATGCTATGTTTAGGAAACTCTAAAAATACTATCATGGCTGGATAATAAAGTAGTATGCACTACTTTATTAGTACAAAGCATGTACTTTGATGTCATCCTAAGGATTCTGAAGTTCACCCTGAAGGAGAAGGTCCAGATATGCCAGTTGTCAATTTACTGCTCTTCAGCTCCAAATCCACCCTTCTTTGTCCTGCTTGTGATATTTGAGTATTTTTCTTAAGCCATATTAGTAGAGGATGCTACAGGGTGCTAGAGGGACCCTGCTTCCACATTCTGGTGTACATTTTTTTATTCTTTATTTTTTTATTGCATTTTAGGTTTTGGGGGTACATGTGAAGAACATGCAAGATTGCTGTATAGGTACACACATGGCAGTGTGATTTGCTGTCTTCCTCCCCATCACCTATATCTGGCATTTCCCCCCAAGCTATCTCTCCCCCAACTCCCTACCCCCCCGCTGTCCCCTCCCCTACTTCCTTTTATGGCAGGATTCTGAGTACTTTCGAGAACAGCTGTCTATAGACTTCAGCCAGAGCAAGATCTCACAGACTTTTCTACCATGCAGAGGCCCATGTATCAGTCACTATAGGGGCACAGGACCTCTTCCAGATAGGTTCCTATTCTACTTCAATCTCCTTAGCAGTGGTTTCTCCCTATCCTCACTAGATCTCCTAGTCCAGTAATCTGTAATCCCCTGTCATGGTTAATAAATCTTAATATTAGACTATTTTGTTCAAATTACTGTGTTTATGTTTCCTAATTAGATCCTGAACTGACTCAGAATTGGTGCTGAGAGGTCCCAGGAGATAGACCCACAAATACATGACTTGGGAATTGGTTTGGTTTTACTTCTGGTCTTGAGCTGAGTGCTGAGCTCGTCAACAATGGGAAGTGGATGTTACTAATCTGTGGCATGCAGTGGCATCACAAGTACTCAAGCTGTCACCTGTGGTTTCTCGTGATGAGGTGCCAACTGAAGCACGTGCTTTGGGAGTCCAAATGACTGCAGCACTTGACCCTACGACAGTAATCCAAGGATTACTAAAGAACTAGGGTAGGGGATAAATTCTCCTGAGTGCACTAGAGTGATTACAGAAAGACAATGACAAGTTCAGATCCTTTAACTGTCAGTCAAATCAAGGTCTGAGAACCAGAATCTCTTCTTAATTATAGCTATTAGATGCTATCACTGAAAATCAAAGGTAACATTTATTTGTGCATGGTTTTATTATTATTGTTATTTACAACAGCAGCTGAATTCACAGTATCACAAATTTCTTTTGTGAATGTTAGGACATTTGTTGGGAAAGCATAGGACCTTGAAAGTGTGACTGGTGATATATGGTTGGACTCAAATGAAACTGACATTCTCAAATCCCAAATCTCTTTGAATCTTCTTTGCCAGTGAAAGTAATTGCCCTACATAGTCTGAGGAGACTAGCTTTTCTCTGCTTAAAATCCCTGTGAAAAATCCCACCTCGGTCAGATACACTAAACAGGGACACTCATTCTCCTAAATACCTTCCGCCTTGCAAATTCCTCATGCTGCCACTGGTCCCACAACTAGGTTGAAATCTCAGCATGCTCCAGGGGGGGACAGGTACATACTATGATCCAGGAGAAAGTAGCTTACACACCCAACAAATTACCACACTTTGCTTACATATATTTGCAGAAACCTGAAGAGTATGTAGATTCTAAGGGTGTTAGGAAAGACCAAGGAGAAGAAAAGGTAATCTGGTAAAAAGCAGGATCTGGCTGAATTCACTGATATATCTATACTTACTAGAGACTATGGATTTAATGTGTTAGCTCTCAAGGTGAAGGTGGTTCTAACAGCTTAATTGACTGGTTAGCTAAAATTTAGACTCTTAATGACCAGCTGTTCATGAGCTCAGACTGCTCTGGCATAAAGTACAGGAGGAAATCTAAAATCCTGAGGATATATATACAACCTGAACACCTACCCCCCAGCTACATTCCACAAAAAGACCCAGGAAACACTTCTTCACTAAGGCACTGAGAAATACATTAGAAAATAGAGAATCTGTATCATTTAAAACTCCATGGTTGTTCTTTTTTATAGCATAGGTATGACCTAGGAATGGGACTCTGATTAATACCTCAAAGTAGCTTGATTAAAATCAAGTCTTGGGGAAGATATGGGTGTAAGAAAGTAGGAGAGGATGTAAATGGTAAGACTAGAAAGAAATCAAATAGTATGGTAGGTCTGTAATGCAAGTGAAAAATTTACAAAAGCTTAAACTAAGGTAGGAAAAGTGAGGATGGAAAGAAAGAAATAAGTGCAGAAAGTCTATCACTTAGACTTCCATCTAACATAGGGAATGAGAGAGTCCAACCTACTTCCACTTTTCTCATTCTCATTGGATGATGATAGGAATCATGTTATGATTCAGAATAATTTGAAATAAAAGCAGTGGAGGATTTTTTTTAAGGAAATTTGTGTTGGGATATTTTGAGTTTACAAATTTTGGTAGAGGTAAGCAATTGTACACGCAGATCTGGACCACAAGAGAGAAATCTGAGCTCTAAAACAAGTTGTAAGCATAATTACTGTGTAAGTCAAAGCCTTAGATAGATGTGAGATCGTTTGTATAGATTGTGTAGAAAGAAGAGAAGAGAGAGCAGAGAGGAAACCCCAAGGAGACTTGTATTTAACAGGCGAGTGGAGGGATTAAAAAACAGGAAATGCAGAGAAGGGGCAACCAGAAATGCAATTGAAGAAACATGAGAGAGCTCAACAAGAGGTCACCAACAGTGAAAACACCACAGAAACACCTTGAAAGAATATTGATGACCTTAGCAGGTCACAGAGGACTGGAGACTGAAGACAGATTTTAATGGGTGAGAAGTGACCAGAAGGTGAAGAAGTGGAGATGCTGTGGTAGACACTCTTTGGCTACATTGAAACTATTCTTAATCCTCTTCTCCTTTACCTGTCTCCACACTATAAGCTATAACACCCAATATCTACACTCAGAATCTCCTTTGCAAATAGGGATCACTACTTATAGGCAATAAACTCTAAAGAGAAATCTGCTGTGAGTCTTTAGGGAGATTCATTTTTTAATCTTAAATGAAGATAGTCACTGAGGGGGAAAGAGAACAAGGTATGGAGGGTGAAAAGCACTGGTTATATTCCTACTTATGTATAAGAATTTAGTTGTGATGCTGATGCTGCAGCAGCTGTATTGACATTATAAGGTAACAGATCTACATATTAAAGCAATCATGTTGAGGATGGTAAAACTGTAAGATGGAAAAACAGCATAACTCCTTAAGGACACAAGAGGCCAATACCAGCAAAAATTTAACTCCAGATTTTTTGTTTGGTGAAAAGAATAAACCCTTATTTGTTTGTGCCTTGGTTATTCAGCTTTTTGACTATTTGCAGTACAAAGTATTCCTAGGGACTCTTTTAAAAATATTTTTTTGTGAGAGTAAACAGGACCGTGACTGGGACATAGGACTTGAAATTTACAGGAAGTTGTTTTGCTTTTTTTGTTTGAAGATTTGGGTATTTGTTTACATTTTATTTTCCATTTTAGGAAGAAACAAATCTATGCTAACTTGTAAGGTGAAGAGAAGAATCAACAGACAGGAAGAAATGAATGTATAGGAAAGCAAGATATGTGTTATAAAGAAAAAAGTCCCAGATAAGACTAAGTGATGGACAGTATAGGTAAAGAGATTAGCCTCACATAGACTAAGAGAATCTTCTCTTCCTCTGGGGGGAACAAGATAAATTCGGGAAAAGAGTTGGGAAGAAGGGCAAAGGGAAGCTGAGAGAATTGTCATTTTTATTACCCTGTCATCGTTCTCAGGTCAGCCAACCTTGCCATTCAGATCTACTCACCTAGCCTAGAAAGGCTTTTCTACTCTGCCCAAGATCCAAACAACTCCAAAAAATCAAATCTCAGTTAGACTAGGGATGGATGAATTTCTCTCACCTCCCCTCCTTCCCGCAAGTTACTTTGTAGTTTAGTACAGGATTTAGTACAAAAGAATAAATCTACTAGTAGAAATGAAGGCAGGCATTGGGAAAAGTAATTTCAAGGACCTTCAATCCAGGCCTGTAATAGGCAGTGACCTACTTACCCTGCAGGTAAGACGAGTCCTGCCAAAAGACTCAGCATGTGCTTCTGTACTGTCCAGGAATTTAGAAAGGTGATGTGAGATCCCTGGGCAAAAGATGCAGTGTCAGAACAAGTTTGACTTTCATTATTTGTATCTCTGGGTTATCTTTGGTTGCAGTGATTTAGTATTTTAAAATGAAGCCTCAGTAGGACTATGTTAAAATAAAATAAAAATCCTGACTTTCTGTCTGCAACGAATGTGGGAGCAAAAAGTCAGCTACTGCTGAACTTTGCTGCTCACCTCAATTGAGTCACTAAGTTTGCACACTACTTATTGACCTTCAGGTTTAGCAACTGCAAAGGCTGATTTGATCAAAGTTGGAACAAACTGTCTTATATTCTGACCTCTAGCAGTCACTTTGCCTCTTTTTAGATTTTTTAGCATCATAGCAAATGGCCCAGTCTTTCACATAGCTGGCAAGTTCTCCATTGTAATTCTCAGGAGCAGGTTTAAAAACAACAGAAAGCTTTAAGCCTCCCATCTTGGCTGGTAAATAACTTTTAGGGTACTAGAATCACTGCTGCCATTCATCCTTCTATCCCTGGAATTGGCTTCAAAGGACTCTGTAGCCTCACATTAAATAGGCCTTAATATATAGCTGTTGCAAGAGGATTCATATGATCTTATCAATTATTATTCATGGCTAGTCTGTTTCTTTTTTTTTTTTTCATTTTTACCACTATATGTGATATATATATATATATATATATATATATATATATATATATAATTGCACTTTAGGTTCTGGGGTTCATGTGCAGATCATGCAGGATTGTTGCATAGGTACCTACATGGCAATGCGGTTTGCTGCCTCCATCCCTGCGTCACCTATATCTGGCATTTCTACCCATGTTATCCCTCCCCAACCTCCCTACTCCCTGCTGCTCCCTCCCCTACTCCCCTCAAACAGAACCCAGTGTGTGATGCTCCCCTCCCTGTGTCCATGTGTTCTCATTGTTCAACACTCGCCTATGAGTGAGAACATATGGTGTTCAATTTTCTGTTCTTGTGTCAGTTTGCTGAGAATGATGGTTTCCAGATTCATCCACATCCCTACAAAGGACACAAACTCATTATTTCTTATGGCTGCGTAGTATCCCATGGTGTATATGTGCCACATTTTCCTAGTCCAGTCTATCATCCATGGGCATTTGGGTTGGTTTTAGGTCTTTGCTAGTGTAAACAGTGATATAATGAACATATGTGTGCATGTGTCTTTATAATAGAACGATTTATAATCCTTTGGCTATACACCCAGTAATGGGATGGCTGGGTCAAATTGAATTTCTATTTCTAGGTCCTTGAGGAATTGCCACACTGCCTTCCACAATGGTTGAACTAATTTACA
The DNA here is from genome assembly GCA_036589455.1 of Ateles fusciceps. Taxonomy (NCBI): domain Eukaryota; kingdom Metazoa; phylum Chordata; class Mammalia; order Primates; family Atelidae; genus Ateles; species Ateles fusciceps. Next base: position 3,602,974 of record JAZHEH010002565.1, read on the forward strand.
CTCCCAACAGTGTAAAAGTGTTCCTATTTCTCCACATCCTCTCCAGCATCTGTTTCTCCAGATTTTTTAATGATCGCCATTCTAACTGGCGTGAGATGGTATCTCGATGTGGTTTTGATTTGCATTTCTCTAATGACCAGTGATGGTGAGCATTTTTTCATGGTTTTTGGCCTCATAAATGTCTTCTTTTGAAAAGTGTCCGTTCATATCCTTTGCCCACTTTTGAATGCATTTTTTTTAAATTTTTTAATTTATTTTACTTTTGGTGCATACTATATCTGGCATTTCTCCCCCATGTTATCCCTCCCCCACCCTCTCCTCCCTCCCCACACCCCATTGTCTCTCCCCTACCCCCCACAACTGTCTCTCGTGTGTGATGATCCTCTCCCTGAGTCCACGTGTTCTCATTGTTCAACACCCACCTATGAGTGAGAACATACGGTGCTTGGCTTTCTGTTTTTGGGTCAGTTTGCTGAGAATGATGGTTTCCAGATTCATCCAAGTCCCTGCAAAGGACATGAACTCATCGTTTTTATGGCTGCATAGTACTCCATGGTGTATATGTACCACATTTTCTTTGTCCAGTCTATCATTGATGGGCATTTGGGTTGGATCCAGGTCTTTGCTATTGTACACAGGGGTGCAATGAACATACGTGTGCATGTGTCTTTATAGTAGAATGATTTATAGTTCTTTGGGTATATAACCAATACTGGGATTACTGGGTCAAATGGAATTTCTATTTCTAGATCCTTGAGAAATTGCCACACTGTCTTCCACAATGGTTGAACTAATTTACACTCCCGCCAACTGTGTAAGAATGTTCCTCTTTCTCCACATCCTCTCCAGCATCTATTGTCTCCTGATTTTTTAATGCTCACCATTCTAACTGGCGTGAGATGATATCTCAGTGTGGTTTTGATTTGGATTTCTCTAATGACCAGTGGTGATGAACATTTTTTCATATGTTTGTTGGCCTCATATATGTCCTCTTTTGAAAAGTGTCTGTTCATATCCTTCACCCACTTTTGAATGGGGTTGTTTGCTTTTTCTTGTATATCTGTTTTAGCTCTTTGTAGATTCTGGATATTAGCCCTTTGTCAGATGGGGTAGATTGCAAAAATTTTTTCCCATTCTGTTGGTTGCTGATTCACTCTAACGATGGTTTCTTTTGCTGTACAGAAGCTCTGGAGTTTAATTAGATCCCATTTGTCTATCCTGGCTTTTATTGCCATTGCTTTTGGTGTTTTAGTCATGAAGTCCTTGCCTATGCCTATGTCCTGGATGGTTTTGCCTACGTTTTCTTCTAGTGTTTTATGGTGTTAGGTTTTATGTTTAAATCTTTGATCCATCTGGAGTTAATTTTAGTGTAAGGTGACAGGCTCTCAATACTGCTTTAAACGTGTCTCAGAGATTCTGGTAAGTTGTGTCTTTATTCTGGTTGGTTTTGAAGAACATCTTTATTTCTGCCTTCATTTCATTGTTTATCCAGTCAACATTCAGAAGCAAGTTGTTCAATTTCCAAGTGGTTGTGCGGGTTTGAGTGTGTTTCTTGATCCTGAGTTCTAGTGTGATTGTGCTGTTGTCTGAAAGACTGTTTGTTATGATTTCTGTTCTTTTGCATTTGCTGAGGAGTGATTTGTTTCCAATAATGTGGTCAATTTTAGAGTAAGTGCAATGTGGTGCTGAGAAACATGTATATTCTGTGGATTTGGGATGGAGCGTTCTGTATATGTCTATTAGATTCACTTGGTCCAGCTCTGCATTCAAGTCCTGGATATCCTTGTTAATTTTCTGTCTCATTGATCTGTCTAATATTGACAGTCGAGTATTGAAGTCTGCCACTATTATTGTGTGGGAGTCTAAATCTTGTTTTAAGTCGTTAAGAACTTGCTTTATGTATCTGGGTGCTCCTGTGTTGGGGGCGTATATATTTAGGATAGTTAGCTCTTCCTGTTGGATTGATCCTTTTACCATTATGTAATGTCCTTCTTTGTCTCTTTTGATCTTTGTTGGTTTGAAGTCCATTTTACCAGAGACTAGGATTGCAACCCCTGCTTTTTTTTGTTCTCCATTTGCTTGGTAAATCTTCTTCCATCCCTTTATTTTGAGTCTATGTGTGTCTTTGTGTGTGAGATGGGTTTCTTAAATACAGCACACCAATGGGTTCTGACTTTTTATCCAGTTTGCCAGTCTGTGTCTTTTGATTGGGGTGTTTAGGGCATTTACACTCCATGTTAATATTGTTATGTGTGAATTTGATCCTGCCATTTTGTTACTGGCTGGTTTTCTTTCTCATTAGTCGACTCATTTTCTTCATTGCATTTTTGGTCTTTGCCAACTGGTTTGCTTTTGCAGTGACTGGTACTTGTTCCTTTCCATGCTTAGTGTTTCTTTCAGGAGCTCTTGTAGGGCAGGTCTGGTGGTGACAAAAGCTCTCAATAATTGCTTGTCTATAAAGGATTTTATTTCTCCTTCACTTATGAAGCTCAGTTTGGCTGGATATGAGATTCTGGGTTGAAAGTTCTTTTCTTTAAGGATGTTGAATATTGGCCCCCACTCTCTTCTGGCTTGTAGAGTTTCTGCCGAGAGATCTGCTGTGAGTCTGATTGGCTTCCCTCTGTGGGTGACCTGACCCTTCTCTCTGGCTGCCCTTAGCATTTTTTCCTTCATTTTGACCCTGGTGAATCTGATAATTATGTGCCTTGGGGTTGTTCTTCTTGAGGAATATCTTTGTGGAGTTCTCTGTATTTCTTGAATTTGAAATTTGGACTGCCTTGCTAGGCTTGGGAAGTTCTCCTGGATAATATCCTGGAGTGTGTTTTCCAGCTTGGATTCATTCTCCCCATCATATTCAGGTACACCGATCAAGCATAGATTAGGTCTTTTCACATAATCCCATATTTCTTGGAGGCTTTGTTCATTTCTTTTCACTCTTTTTTCTCTTGTATTGCTTTCTCTTTTTATTTCATTGAGTTGATCTTCAATCTCTGATATCCTTTCTTCTACTTGATTGATTCGGCTATTAAAAATTGTGTTTGCTTCATGTAGTTCTCGTGCTGTGTTTTTCAACTCCATCAAGTCGTTTATGTTCTTCTCTAAGCTGGTTATTCTAGTTAGCATTTCGTCTAACCATTTTTCCAGGTTTTTGGTTTCTTTGCATTGAGTTAGAACATGTTCCTTTAGCTCTGAGAAGTTTGTTATTATCCACCTTTTGAATCCTGTTTCCGTCAATTCTTCGCACTCCTTCTCAGTCAAGTTGTGATCCTGTGTTGTTGAGGAGTTGTGATCCCTTGAAGGAGAAGAGGTGTTCTGGTCTTTGATGGTTTCACCTTTTTTGCACTATTTTTTTCCCCATCTTTGTGGATTTACCTGGCTGTGGTGTCAGAGAGCTGCTTGATGAGGTCGCTTGTCTGCCTGTGGGGGGCGCTACTGGGTTTCTAGGGACTCCTTCAGGTTACTAGGGAAGCTTCCTGTGTCTTTTTTGTTTATGTTGGGAGATTAGGCCCGCCTCTTCCGCTGACCTGTAGGCACTGCTGGGTTGTCAAGAATGCCATCCCGTTGCTATGTAGGATTCCTGTGTTTTTTGTTAAAACATGTAGCCCAGTCCCACCCCTCTAGTGGTGGGTTGTACCCTTCCTCCACTGGGCTGGATCATTCAGGGTTCATCTCAGACTGTGGCACTGGCTACGAAACCCACTAGAGTTAGAGCTTCAGCCCTCTGGGGTTTGTGGGGGAGGGGAGGGACCCGCCCAGCTGCACCTGGCAGTCTCCCCCTTTCAGCTTTCTCTCTCTCCAGTCATGGGGTAAGGGCTGCCCAGCTGCTCCTGCTTACAGCTCCCTCTCTCTCTGGGCAGGGGGAGGGGACAAGAGCTCAGTCTACAGACTCTTATTCAACTCCTCACTTGTAATTCCCAGCGCTTGACTGGCAAAGATCCCCCTGTTCTGTATATTGCTGAGGCTTTGGGGGAAGCGCTGTATCTGGACCAGAGCACCAGAGGTGGAGCCTCCGACTTGCTGGTCAGATGTACTTTCTGGGTGAAGCAGCACCCCTCCCCGCCTCGGTCTGCCCTGAGTGGGCTTTGCTCACCCTCGGACCAGACCCGTTGAAATGCACCTGATACCTCAGTTGGAGCTAGGAGATCTCTGGGTTTCTGCGTCTCTCTCGCTGGGTGTTGTGCGCTGGAGTTGTGTCTAATATGCCATCTTGGATTGGCTTGTTTCGGCTGGGCTGTTTCTAAGCCAATTCAAGGGCATAATGTATTTTACAGAGCCAAAAGCTCATACCTTAAGAGTCTACCCATTCCATTCAATTCTAAGCATTATTCAGAACTTATAAAGAAAAAGAAAGTAGTGATGACTCTTTATACCCTTATTATAAACTCCAAGGAATAAGAGGGTGTTTAGCCCCATTTTAAGAAGGCAAAGAAAAGGCTGTCAAATGCTGATTAGTAAGTTAACTTTCTCAGACACAATGCCAGACCCATCACAACCTCCCCTGTACAAAATGAAGGAGAAAGCCGAGCATGTGATATAAGAAAGCTTTACTGAAAGGAGATGTGGCTATTACTAAGCACCGATGATATTGAACTTTGCCTGAGTCCTGTGCTCCTGGAAAACAGCTATGGTCAAGAAGTGCTCCCATGCTTTTGTGTTCTAGGAAATGGCTTCCTCTAAAGAAACACCCTTTCCAGGATGACTTAGAGAAGACTTACAGATGACCACCTTGTTTACTAATGACAAGGATAGACCCTGGTCATCCAAGACCCTCCAAATTCCCATTCGTATTACCTGAACTGTTTGTCCTCACTGGCCAATCTGGACAAAATATCCAGTAGCCTCCATCATTCCAACTTTCAGGCTTCTCTCCTCCCCTCAGGACCCTGAACTTTGAGCTACCCACAGCCTGTGCCTGCATGGAAATGTGGAACAGCGCCTCCTCGAAGACCATCTCCTGAAAATCAGCTCACCCTAAATGCATTCTCTGATCAACTGTCCAGTCACATTGCCCTGCCACAGTCCTTGTTTATTCCTCCCTATAAAACGTCCTTGTCCACATGACCTTCAAAGTGCTGAGAGACCATCTTGACTGAGCATTTTCCCTATTGCTTAAGCCCCGTCCTGCTGTTGCAAAGGTCCTTCTTTCCCATTGCAGTAATTGTTTCAAATAGTCTCTTCTTACTACCTCTAGATTTGTTTTTATTTGACAAGACTTAGTTTAGTTGGCTTCATAGAGAGGAGTCTTTCTTTATAGAGAGCAGGTTAATTGGCAACCATGTTGCTAAAATAAAATCTTAGGGCCCAGAAAGGTGAATAATCTGCTAAAGTTGGGGTCCAGAAAGGTGAATAACCTGTTGGAGCACACTCTACCTCAAACCTCAAAGAACTTTGCTCTCTAATATAATTTGTGACTAACTTTGTACTGAAAAAGATAGTACAATATAACCTGTGCATGTTATGAAGCTGTCACATAATACAAAGCACGGGGAGTGAGGAGATGGCGTGATAAAGTGTGTCACTTAGCAAGGCAGCATGATATAGAGAGAACCATTTCTGGCCTGCAGATCAGGTACCCTGCATTCCTGTCCGCATCTACAAAATGACCTTTGGAAGATGACTTATTCTCTTTGGGGCTTCTGTAATTTTATTTGTAAAATGAGGGGATTGAACTTCATGATCTCTAACCTCCTTTCCAGCTCTAGAAGTCTATGATTCTAAAACAATTTAGAGTAAATCATAAAGACAAACCTTCAGGCAGTCAGATCAGCAAAGGTGACTGCAAAGAGGGCTACATGGTGTTATGGCCAGGGCCATAATGAGATTTGTAATTAAATATAACAACATGGGGTCATAATCAGATCTCATGCTTCAGAAACCACATTAATCATGATAGGGATCAGGTAGGTCACTCTCCCCAGAACGCAATGGGGACCTTGAAAAGGAAAGTGAAATGTCCTTTTCCGTCTCCAGCACCAAGCAGTATGCTTTAGAGGGAGAAAGCCTGGGCCGGGCCGGAGACTTGAGCTTTAATTTTGTACTGCACTTTAGTTTCCACCTCAGCAAAATAAGAAATTTAGCTCTACGCTCTCAAACTTCCCAAATTATCTCTAAAACAAAGAGGAAGCTATTGCCCCCCGAAGGCTGCTAAAACATGTCAAGTTTCTATTTTCTTAAAAAATGAGTTAGGTATTTACTCCTACTCTATATTCTAGCTGAGTCTGTCTCAAACTTAAAATATTTAAAATAATTTGTCATACTATAAAACTAATAACCCATAAAGACTGTAAATTTTGTCTTGCAACCTCAAGACTCCACAGTGAGGTGGGTGGTAGTGGTCTGTGAAGAGCAGGCGTAGGGGTACCTGGCTAGACCCTTCTAGAATTGATGTTCTATGAGGCTTAGGTATATTCTTGCTTTTTTACTCATCTATCTTTTATTAGATCATAAACTCTGGTGTGTGGAGGAGGGTCGTGGTGGTGGGCATTGGGAGAACAGGTATTGGTTAGGATGATAAAAAGGGGAGCAACCCTGGAAGAGTGAATGCCATGAAGAAGGTGTTTATAATGAAAATGTTGATTCCTAGGAGAACAGAAAAAGAAGGAAAAGCAGACACAGTGAGGCTTCAGACTCCTTGGGGCTCAGATCAAATGTAGCAGATCCGACAAGCCTGAGGCCAGCCCTGAAGGACAGAGGCAATAGGATGGTGCAGTCTAATAAATGCCGCAAACCCTGCTCTGTCTGATTCAAAACTAGCATTTCACACAAGGCAGTTCCATCTATATTTAAAATGATGTGATTTAGACACATTTAATCCTGCATTCCCATACTCATACAATTAACCAGGCCACTTGGATGGTTCAGGGTGAGCTACAGCTAAGATCTAGCCCTGCAGCTACCTAGGTCTGTACCCATATATTGAAAGACTCTGAACTCATTACAAAAGTGAAGTGGTTGATCACTGAGCTGCCCTTCCAAAGGTCATCCCAGTGTACCCTATGATCTTCCCAACCAATTCTCCCTGCCTTCAAAACTGTTACAGCTTCTACCCCTCCAAATCATAAACTTACTTAGAACCCACCTCAAGATAGGGAAATGAAATTGAACAAGGTATAGTTCCTGTCCTCACGTAAAATACAGAAAGTTGAACAGCTGATTACAATGCAGTTCAATTTCATAGATGTATAAACTCCTTCTACTCTTGCCTTAACTCTGGAGTAGAATTAGCAAAAACAAGATCCTTCTGGATGCTTGCTTCTCTGAGAAGGTGGATGCTAATTTAGATTCAACCTGAAGCTCTTGGAGTGACCCCAGTACCTTATGACTATGGAGTCTACTTCAAACTGCCACAAACTAGACATCATAAAGATACTTGAGAGCACTGCGGTCTACCGATAATTTGATATCCATTGGTTGAAATATTTTAAATAATCCTTGTACTACTTGAGTGTATACAATATTGTCCAGAAATTGGTTCAGTAAAAAAATTGACATAAAGTCACCTCTGCCTCCCAGATCTTAAGGTCAGGATTCAGCAAATTCAGCCTTCCAGAAGAGCCTTTAAATTTGAATAGAAAATGCTACCAAATCTAATGAAAACAGCTATTGCAAAGATTACAGTCTCCTGAGGTACAGATGCATTGATATAATTTTACATACTGTATTGGATAATCTTGGTATTTTCCTAGATGGAATAGGCAGAATAATGGTCCCCCAGAGATATCCATATCTTAATCCTTGCAACTTGTGAATACACCATGATACTTGGCAAAGCGGAATGGAGATAACAGAGGGAATTAAAGTTGCTACTCAGCTAACCTTGAGATGGAGTGATTATCCTAGATTATCTGCTGAGACCATCATAATTACAATGTATAAGTGGAAGAGGGAGGCAGAAAAAAGGAGAAGTAAAGAAATAGACATGTGAAAAGCCAATATTGCTGGCTTTGAAGGTGGAAATGGAAGATAAGGAATCAAGTAATGTGGGTAGCTCCCAGAAGCCTAGGAATAGGTTCTTCCCCCAGTGCCTCCGGAAAAGAATACAGCCACCAAACACCTTGACTTTAGCTCAGGAGACCCATTTCAAACTTCTCAGCTCCAGAACTGTGAGTTAATAAATTTGTGTTATTTACAGCCATTAAGTTTGTGGTACCTTGTTACAGCAGCCATACAAAACGAATATACTAGTTACATGGAATAGAGAGAAAAACAATTGAAGCAGCCAACAACAGCTCAGGTAGAGAATAGGGAGTCATAGAAACCAGAAGCAGACCCACAGATGGCTGGTAAGATTGCCTAAAGAGAGAAGGGAGTAAAACCACCAATTAGGAGAAAATCGTACTGTGGGGGAGACCACAAACCACAAGAGCCCTGAGAAGAGGAATGTGGAACCACAAAGCAGTCAACCACAGAGCTATGGGAGTTCGTGAAAAACTAAACCAGTCCTGGACTACAACAGCTGCTTCTGAAGGCATAATTTAATTCAAAGGTTGACTGTCTTATGTTTCTAAAACTGACCAAGTTAATGTAAAAATGTTTAACTGCATTCTGTATGTTCTTAGAAAGAAGGAAACTGTAGACTATTTGGAATTATTTTCTCTTAGTTGCCAGAGCCAGCAGTGTTTTTATGTATTATGTATGTTAACATGACTATGATGTTCAATCTTTTTTTCTGCCCATAAGCCAATTGCATGCATAAAAGCCAAACATTATCAATAAGTTATTCTTAGCGTGGGGAACCCACTAGAAAAAAAAAGTAAATTCAAATGTCTATGAAGACGAGGACATGTACAGCTTTAAAAATATCCTTTTGTTTCCATGCCATCACTTTTTCTTAGTCATCTCTTTCCCACACTGACCACATCTCATTTTTCTTCCCCAGTTTCCTTTACTCATTATATTATGGTTCTCCCAGGTTTACTATCACCAATTTTTTTTCATCCTTTTTCTCGCTATATGCTATGTAAAATCCACCAAGCTGGTGGCTTTCACTACCCTGCAGATGACAGTGTTCCCAAGCCTTATCCCTAACTCAATTTTCTTTTGAGTCACTGATCTGCATTTCAAGAATTTGAATGCCCAGTAACATGAAAAACTCAAAATGTGCCTAAATAATTTCTACCCTCATTTACCTTAAAATTCTATCTGGTCCTTTATTCTTCACCTCATTTAATTGAAATACCAACCATTCATTTGCTCAATTCCAAAAGCTGGACATTACTTCTCTTTGAGCTGCACAACCCTGGCATTGGAACTACCGGTGGCAGCCCTTTTCTTAGCATGTACATACACTTTATTATGGCACTGTTCTCAACAAACACTTTAAAACTAAGTGACATAAAGCAACATTGTATTACGGTCATTTATTCTTTGGATCAGGAATCTGAAGAGAGGAAAGTGAAGATGCTTTGTCTTTCCTTCATATGTGTGGCTTTAGGAAGATTCCTTGGCTGTGGATAACTTAGTAGCCCTGTGTCGGCCTCATCAACAGGCATCTTCATTCACATTGTAGCTATCTTTGAAAAGCATAATCTGCAACAAACATCACACTTTTATGAATCTTTGCAAATGTGTGGCATTTGTTACATTTTAATTGTTATAGAAATTTAAATTCATCATAACTTTTAAATTATGACAATTATTAGAACGATTGCCAGATCTTGTCAATTGACGTATTTGAAAACACATACATATTACAAATTTTGGAAAATATTTTGATAAATGTTTTTTACTTTTTTTTGAGACAGAGAGAATCTTGTTTTGCTGCCCAACCTGGAGGGCAGTGGTGCAATCTCAGCTCACTGCAACCTCCGCCAAGAGGTCCAAGCTATTCTTCTGCCTCAGCCTCCTGAGTAGCTGAGATTACAGCCATCTTCCACCATGCCTGGCTAATTTTTGTATTTTTAGTAGAGACAGGGTTTCACCATGTTGTCCAGGCTGGTCTCAAACTCCTGACCTCAAGTGATTCACCTGCCTCAGCCTTCCCAAAGTGCTGGAATTACAGGAGTGAGCCACCATGCCCAGTTGATAAATGTATTTTTAATGGGTCCATTGTAATCTTACGTAGGTTTTTTTTTTCTTTGTACTTAAAAACATTGTTTTTAGAAAGATTCCTCAGACAGCCAATGGAGTTTAGGCAAATAAAAGGTTAACTCTCAGTATTACTTGAATGAATGAATAAATGAATAGCAGAAATAAAATATTGCTATTTAAGTGGTAATTTCTAGTTATGTTTTTAAAGCACAGATCACCTCACTTCCTGAGAATGCTAAACAAATGCTGATATTCTTTTGGGATAAAAATATATTTTATTTTGTCTGTTTGGGTCCATATTTCATTGGTGTTCAGTAAACCAGTAAGTATAATTATGTAATAATTAAGCAATAATTAAAACAATATATTATGGTTTCTGTATTATAACACTCTGAGCAGGTCTGATTCCATGCATCGAAGCAAAATAAACAAACAAATGAACCTAGAGAATGTTCATTTAGTCCTGCCTTTCCCACATTGAGTTCTATAAAATGCTGGTTCTGTTATATATATTAAAAAAATGAAAAGGAAAGAAGGAAGAAAGGAAAGAAGATGAACAAAAAGAAAAGAAAAAAGTTGGGGTGTTTGCTGGTCAAGTTAGATGGAGAAATACACGGGTCAACCAAGCATAAAATATGTCTTTGCAACTGGATATTCATGCTGATGTTGAATCCCTGAGAATAGAGAAGTTTTCAAAATCTTCCTTCTCCTGAGCATTACATTTTATGGAAAGACTGGTCCAGTCTAGTTTCCTCATGTTGTACCTACAGAAACCATGGTCCAGAAAGGCATGGTTTTTTAGGACAATCAGCTGTGAGGAGCAGGCCAAAACTGGAATCTTGTCTCCTAGTTTCCAGTCAAAAGCTGTTTCCACTTTCCCGCTATGCCAATTCATTAACAGTGTGGGTACCTTCTTGCATAGAACAGAGCAATATCAATGAATGAAAATGTCAGTTGCAGACTGATTGTTGGAATAAGTAATCTGAATGGGCAAGAATGATGAGACAGAAGTAATCTTTCATAGTGTTTCTGCTCAAGTAAGTGCTGTTGACATATTTCAGGTATGTAGCTTCTCTTTCAAGAGCACCTTGTTTTTACCTCCTTCTATTCCTGAGATCCCTACAGGATTTGTGGTGAGATGAGGTTTGGGGAAAGCATGGAACTTGGCAAGAGGCAGAGCAGAGAGCCAGTTCTATGGCTGCACAGAAAGCAAGCAGTGGTGATGAGTTTCTACTCTACCTTCTGAAAAACCAAAGATGAGAATATGACCTGAGCAGCTGACTTAGAGTACCATCATGCAAGATTCATTACCTTTAGATATGAAGCGCTGTTTTGTTTTGTTTTTCATTCACATGTACAAATTGGAAAGATTTTCTTCTCCTTTTTTCTCTTGAAATAATCACTTTTGGCTGGGCACAGTGGCTCATGCCTATAACCCCAGCACTTTGGGAGGTCAGGATGGGCAGATCACTTGAGGTCAGGAGGGAGACCAGCCTGAACAACATGGCAAAACCCCATCTCTATTAAAAAAAAAAAAAAATACAAAAATTAGCCAGGTGCAGTGGCATGCATTTGTAGTCCCAGCTACTTGGGAGGCTGAAGCAGGAGAATCCCTTGAGCTGAGACAGCACCACTGTACTCCAGCCTGGATGACAGAGCGGGACTGTTTCAAGGAAAAAAGAAAAAAAGAATAAATAATCAATTTTAACATCATAAGGCATAGAAGAAACTTATGAAATTGTTCATTTGACTTCTGGACAGTCTGAATATCTTAATAATTTCACATCCTGAGGGGCAGCCTCCTTTCCTTCTTTTTTTTTTTCTTTCTTTTTTAGTTTTTGAGACAGAGTCGCACTGTGTCACCCAGGCTAGAGTGCAGTGGCACAATCTTGGCTCACTGCAACCTCCACTTTCCTGGTTCAAGCGATTCTCCCACCTCAGCCTCCCAAGTAGCTGGGATTATAGGCACCCACCATCATGCCTGGCTAATTTTTGTATTTTTAGTAGAGATGAGGTTTCACCATGTTGGTCAGGCTGGTCTTGAACTCCTGACCTCAGGTGATCCCCCCACCCCCAGCCTCCCAAAGTGCTCGGATTACAGATGTGAGACACAGCACCCAGCCCCTTTCCTCCTATACTGCCAGAATCTAACTTGTGCATAGCTAGTAAGAGCTTAGGAACTGAGAAATAGCCGAAGAAAATGAGGTTCCTAGGTGAGGGACAAAAGAGGATCAAAGATTCAGAGGCCATGAGAGAAGAGGAGAAACAGGTGGTCCAACAGAGACTCTCCACAGTCCTGAAAGAGTAGACAATCCCAAGGTCAGAGAATGGAGGCAGCCAGGAGTAAGTGAAATGGGGTGCAGGGCTGAGGGAGGGAACTGAAGAAAGGTGGCATGCAAAGACTGTTTGAGGCCTAGGTGTACACACTTGAGTGACTAACCAAATAGGCCATTTGGGTTATGAATTGCATCGCCCCTTCCTTCCAGTGATGAAGCACAGTGTTAGAATGATGGTATCTTGTCAAGGAAATGGTATGACAGTTTTCAGATACTGCAGTAATCTCATTCAATCTGTTCCATTCTTTGCTTCTACTGCAGCCACTTTTCTTCAAAATTTAATAGTAAAGGAGTATGTGATTGGACTGCAAGGTAATTGTCAAGGGTCTCTTAGAAAATCTCCTCAGAGATAATACAAAATAGTCTACGATGTCCCAACAGAAATACCAATTTTTCAAGAGATGTGTGGAGAGGAGGATAGTGAGACAATTTGAAAAATATGCTAAATTAACTGACGAGCTTCCTGCCCACAAAGAAAAGGAGAAAAATACATTAAAAAAAAAAAAAAAGACCTCCCCACCTAAAAAGAACATAATCCTAAAATGTGAAAGTCACCCAACCCACACTGCTAGAGTGAAGGGGAAACAGATTAGCAAAAATAATAAAACGATTCTGAAATGCTCACTGTTGCATAGTGTGAGTGAAAGCAGAAAGCAATTCAGGTATAATTTTTTTGAACAGGAAACAACAGCCAAATTCTTATTCAGAGATAATCCTGTCTCCACGAATTCCTTCTTTCACAAAATCTCCTTTTCCCCACCTTGTAACCTGGGTGAGTGGGAATTATCCTTCTGGAGAAACTCAGCAAGATTTCTCAGTTTGCGTTTTTACAAAGGAAGTCAGCTAGCTCAGAAACCGCCCCCTGTCACTGACGGGGAGGCAGAGGACTCCAGGCGGCCAGGCCCTGCAGCTGCATTGGTGGATCTCCCTTAGTTTGTCCTTCAAAGTCCGGAGAATGATTATTCCATAATTCTCTCACCTGATTAATTCTTAACTACGAACATAATTACACTCCCCCAGAAGGTAAATCGGTCTTATAAATCAGTCGCCGCTGACAGTTCCCTATGCGCAGCGCGATCGCCCCGGGTGGGGGAGCTGAGCTGAGGGTGGGTGTTCGCCAAAGTCCCCGGTCCCCTGCTCCCCCACCCGCGGGTCCCTTCCTCGCTCCAAGACCCCAGCCCGCCGCAGCTCGACTCCGGGGCGAGCGGGAGGCGGGCCTGAGGTTCGCCTAGGACGCGAGTTCCTTTCAGAGGAAGGCGAGAGGGAGATGGGGAGAAGGAGACCTGGAGACTTCTCTATTAAAGCCGCGCTGAACTCCAGCCTTCTGGCAAGCCGCGGCAAGCCGCCGCAAGCCGCCAATTTGAAGTGTGTGAGCTTTAATCTGCTCCCGGCCTGATGGGCTCGCGTGTCCGCAGGGAGCTGGGAGGCATCCATTACGCCGGACCAAGGAGATGGAGCGTCTAGGAAATATGTTAATGCCGGAGCCCTCCCCGCCGGCCCGCCCCTGCCCTTGCCAGTCTGACAGCCTCGGAGAAAGTGACATTTCCGGAGAGTGTCACTCTTAGCAGGGCTCCCGAAATTCACTCCTATCCATTGCATTAAACATTTTTTTAAAGACTGCATTGATCCACTCATTTGTGGAAAATGTGAGGTTCTGTTTGTTTTCCGTATTAAGTCCAGGCTGGCTGGGTTTTGTGCACAGAAAAACTCACTTAACTTCGTAAACAATGGCTTTTAAATTAACACATGAAATATTAAAGTCATATATTTTAAAATCTAGCTTTTCTTAAGCGTTTGATTTCCACATATAAATCTTCTATTCATAAATATAGCACATTTAGCAACAATTTTTTAGGGAGACTGGCTAATATTTGGTTCTGTTTACAAAAGTTTTTTTAATCTCTTCAAACATTTTAAACCAGATTCATCAATAGAATATATCTCATTTCCTAAGTTTCTCAACTATCTGATGGACAAACTTTTCTAGGTACTTTAGTATAATAGTTTTTACAAATTAATTACATAGCATGGTGAACGCCAAATTCTGTTAAACGTCCAAACTGAATTTATAGTTGTAAGATGTGAACTAAAATTACAAGTATGAATCAATTACACAATTAACATGTTTAACTGGAATGACAGATTTACCTGTTATTCTAACTGGTCCAATTCTCTTAAATGCCATATACTTAACATATGAAATGCACTCATATTTCTTAATAATAAAATATCAATGCTACATATTTAATTTCCTTAAATATTTCTATACTTATTTCTAAATCTTCCTCGAGCTAAAAAAAATCTTTTCCATTAAGAAAGATAAATATAGTTTGGTGATGTCTTTTTAAAACAATAGCCTTCTCAGCTTGCTGAAATTTCTTAAATAACAAAAGAATATCAGTCATACTTAAGGGTCTGCAATCCTGATAGGAAATAAGGAGTGCTATTTATGGTAGCTATCGCAATAATTCCAAAATCTGAAGAAGACGGCACATAGCCCATATCCTTTGATCTTGAATCACAGCATTACCTAATTTTCAAGTCAGTTTAGTTTGCAATTACATTCAGACTATAATACTCAAGTGAATACTTTCATATATTTTACTCTTAAGTTATATATGCCTTCCAGTTGTTAAAAAGTTTAGCCTAAAGCTACCTCCTTACATATTTTAAGTTCAGCCTAGAGGTTTTTCCATACATAGTGAACTGTAACCTAAGTGGAGATGTAAACAGACTGATACCTACTCTTGTGTCAATCACTGAGTTTCATCCAATCAAAGGCAGCCAACTGTTCAAGCCCATGTTGAAATGAGGCAAAAGCCCAGCTGTGCCCAATCTGGCTGTTTCTATACCTCAGGTGCCATTTTCTGTACCTTCCTTTCCTTTTTCTGTGCAAAAATGTTTTTTCTACCACGTGGTAGCGCCAGAGTCTCTCTGAACCTATTCTGGTTCTAGGGCTGCCCAATTTGGGAATTGTTCTTTGCTCTATTAAACTATTAAATTTAATTTGTCCATGGCTTTTCTTTTAATGTAGTCTAAACGTATAGTTTTTAAAATACATTTTAAAAAAGCCTTTTAAAAAATATAGAGAACTTCAAATACACACAAAATAAACAACATATTATAATGAAACCCTGATTTCTCCTGTGTCAATCACCGGGTTCTAACAACCATGATGAATCCTGCCCCATTCACACACTTACCCACTTCCCCCATGGTGCTTTATTAGGAAGCAAATCTTAGGAACCATATCCTTTTACCTGCAAAATGAGCACTGTTTTTTAACACAATCAGTTACCATCACTACACCTAAGAAAATTGACAAATTTTTTAATATTATAGGATATCCAGTGTTGGAATTTCTGATTCTTTCATAAGTGTAAGAAAATTTGTTGTACAGTTTATTTGAATCAGGATCTGAACAAAAAATCCACAACTCAAAATGGTTGATGTTTTTTAAAATCTCTTTTAGTCTGTAAGAACCTCCTCCAGCTACTTCTTGAATTTATTTATTGAAGAAATAAAGGGTTTGTCCTATAGAGTTTCTCTCATTCTAGATTTTGCTGATTGAATCACATTGGGGTAAATTTACATATTCTTCTTCTATTTCCTACAAATTACAGTTTTTGTAAGACTACTTTATAAATATTGTATTCATTCAAACAGAAGTGCATAATGCCTAGCTCTTTGTTCCTCTCTCTCTCTCTCTCTCTCTCTCTCTCTCCCCCCCTCTCTTGATTTCTCTGTTACTAGAAACCACTCATGACCAGTGCCTAGATCCATTAATTCTTTGTGAAAAAAATTACTCCTTATCTATATTTGGTTACCTATTAGTATAGTTTGCATAAGAAAGCAAGATAAGCCTTTAAATTGTTGCTTTAGTTCCAAATTTCAAACTATTTGGTCAGTACAGTAGCATCCTCCAATGATGATCCATGAATTCTGTGTATGTTTTTTCAGTATGAATGAATGAATTTGAAAATAAAAGACCTGCACACTGGACTGGACACACAGGACATGTTTCTGGCAGAGGTAGCAGTGATGTATGATCTGTTCTATTCGGCAGGTCTGTGTGTGCAGGGCCTGGCTTGCTTTGTACTGAGATGGCTGAGCAGTCAGACAAGAGCATAAAATACTACACCCTGGGAGAGATTAAGAAGCACAATCACAGCAAAAGCACCTGGGTGATCTTGCACCACAAGGTATATGATGTGACCAGATTTCTTGATGAGCATTCCTGTGGGGGAAGTCTTCAAGCAACAAACTGTAGGTGATGCTCCTGAAAACTGAGAATATCATGCACTCTACAGATGCTAGAGAATTGTCCAAAACATATATCATTGGGGGCCTTTATCCAGATGACAGATCAATCACAAATCTTTCAGAAACTCTTTTTACCACTGTTGATTCTCCCTCTAATTATTGGACCAATTGGGTGATCCCAGCCATCTCAGCAGTGACCGCCCTCAGATGTCACCTCTACATGGCCATATCTCAGAAATCCGTGAAAAAAAAGACTGCTTTGGACAAAGGAGAAAAAAAGCCCATGTTAACTACTTCGATTGAGAGAAAACTTTAGTTAAAATAATAATTTTAATATGTCTGTTTTCCTTTCCTCTTACATTAAAAACAGAAGAAAAAGAACTGTTTTATTCTTTCTACTCTTGAATAAGTGTGCCTTCTTATTCATCAGCTTCATTTTGATCTTTCTTCACTACACAGTTTACTTATTGTAAGTATGATCTTTTAAAAATACATCTGGCTTTTAAAATATACAAAATAAGTAAAAATAAAAGAGGTATGTAGTCTTGCCTTTAGACCTGATTTTAGGAGATGGTTAACAGGAAGACATTGAGGGAAATAACCTTTATGAAACTTTCATATCTTGTACTTTAGAAAGTTTTTTTTAAAGAAATTGCCTATTTAAGACTGTTGTGTTTGGGTAAAAAATAATTTCATTGGTGATTTGTGTGTCGGGATTGGTTCAAATCATTTTAATTGTATTACACATATTAACTAATTTAATTCTTATACAGATATATCATCTCCATTTTACAGAAAAAGATACTGAGGCACAGTGTAGTTAAATAATATGGCCACTCTCATCTGCTATATAAGTAGAGAAGCTGAGATTAAGATTCAGAGCCTGATCCCATAACAATATGTTTTACTATGGAAACTTACTTCAGTGTAGAAATTTCAAAAATGAAGTAATTCATCTGTTTTGAATAGCAAGGAACTTAACTCCCTGCATGGCATTGAAAAAACAAATAAAGCAATTCACACAGACAAAGTACCAGAGCAATGAAAGATATATTTCTAGCAAAAGAGAAAATATGATATTATTTAGAAATGAAATATGGAACTTTCACTTTCAAATGTACAGAACTAAAACATTAAGAATATTCTGATCTCAAAGACAGTTGGAAACCAGCAAGGTAGGGTGGAATGTTCAGTCAGAATCAAACATACCTAGATACACATCCAGCCTTAAACACTTACTAGCAATGCATCCTTGTCTCTTACTAACATCCCTGAAACCTGTCTTCTTTCCCTGTGAAATGAGAAACACAACAATCTTAAATCTTAATATCTGTCTCTTCACTTAATTAGTAAATTGCTTAATGGCTTCCTATAGGCATTCAAAGAATGGTAGTTTCTGATTCTTTAACTTATTCAGTGTTTTAATATTCCATTTTATATATTTTTCAGTTAACCACTTTTTTTAAACTCTTCTATGTAAAATAAATGAACTTGAATGAGTCCCTGGATGTAAGCTTTGCTTCTTTTAACCAAAGAATAATTATTTTTGTCATCTTAACCTGGGCTAATTCCATTTATTTCTGCTGAATCTCCTAAGAAATAGGTAGGGGGAAAAATACTAGGCAATATAACTTTCATTAGATGATAATTTGGTGTGACTACAGGGAGTACTGAGCAAAGGGAGAAAGCTTATTGTATAGAGTAGAGAAGTCTAATTCAGAGAAAAGAGGCCTGTTTCCAGTTCCTTCATCAAAATTATGCAGTGATACAAGAAGAAACTTCCATATGTTTCAAAACAGAAAAAATGGAAACATAAGTTTTGACATAGCCAATAACAGAGTCACAAAATTCACTGGCTTGTGGTACACATGTGCAATTTATATTTCTTAAATTGCATATGCACTGCTATTTTTTGAATGTATCTGTCCCTCCAAAATTCCTATATTGGAACTTCATATCTAATGTGATAGTATTAAGAGGTGGGGCCTTTCGGAAAGTGGTAAAGTCATGATAGCTTCCTCCTCCTGAGTGGATTAGTGGTCTTACAATAGAGGTTAAAGAGAGCACCCCCATGCTCTTTACCCACACCTTCTACCATGTAAGGATGCAGCAAGAGGAGCCATCCAGAAGCAGAGGGCAGCCTTCACCAGACACTGAATCTATTGGCACCTTGATTTTGGACTTCCCAGCCTCCAGAACTGTGAGAAATAAATTTATATTGCTTACAAATTATCCAGTCTTAGTATTTTGTTGTAGCAGCATGAATGAGCTGAGATATATTCAGACACACATACAAGGCACACTCATTTGCACTTCTCTGTCATCTAAGCAATGGCTAGCATTAAAATGTTGACCCTTTGCTCCCTGTGCTGGTCCTATGCACTTACCATGGGCCACTGCTCGCAATAGCAGTCCTTAGTGCATTTTTGAGCCAAACATGACAAGTCCTTAATGCACTTTCAAGCCCAAAATCCAGAATATACAAACATTGGGGCACAAAATAGCAGGATGAGGCCTGGATGGCCACTGTGCCCATTAAAGGTAACTAACAAAAATTTGCTCAAAACACTCAGGTGCAAAGAATGATACATATTCTCTGTTGAAAAAAAATCCAAATTTGTGTGACTCTATGCTTCCCATTGCTCAGGTACAAGATGCCCAACACCTGCCAGAAAGCTTGAAGAGAAGGTTTTTATTCTGATGTCCAGGATTTCTACTGAGATTCCAATTGTCCATGTCAATAATGACAATGGTCAATTTAAATGAAGGAGACTTTACTCCCTATTTGTCTAGTTTGGGCTGAGGAGATTTGTCATTATTCATCCATTATGGAGCACATATGATGTGCTAGGCACCATCTTGGAGGTGAGTACTTAATAAAACAGATATAAATTCCTTCTCCCATTGATATTATCTTTATTATCTATTTCCCCCTGTCCCCCTGCAACCTCGCACCTCTAAAAATTAGGTAAAGAATAATCAATGCTAAGAAGAAGTATTGAAGCAGGAAGACACACAGAGTCAGAGTGAGAGGTTGACATTTTAGAAAGAATGACCAGGGAAGGCCTCATGTAGCAGGTAGATAAGACTGCAGGAAGTCAGGGAATTAGCCATGTGGCTCTAAGGGAAGAGTAGCCTACACAGAAGAAGCGTAGAGCTCGAAGGCCATGAAGCAGGAGCAAGGCTGGCTGTCAAGTACTCTGGAGGCCAGTGCGGCTGAAGGGAGTGAAAGAGGGGGAAAAGTGATAGGAGGCAAAATCAGATTTTAAAAGCACTGGAAAACAGGTTGTCATTCAGACTCTAGGCAGGGACCCTGAAGACTCTGGAATGAAAGTGGGAAGCAAGTCTTGGTCACCCACTCACCCTCCACCCACCACAGCCTCCCCATTCCACAACTTATGCCTGAAGCTCTTTTTCTTTCTCATGGGTCAGCTTCTCTACTCCAAGTACCGAGTCCATTCTGGCCCCCACAGGGAAGGCAGGGCTCAATCTCAGTTAATCAGGATAGAAACCTAAAGAAATCCTATGTGTAGTGCCAAACTCCTCTGTTTTCTGCCTGAAGGAAAAGGGCCATTTAAAATTGCCCAAAGCAAAAAAGACTAGACACCCAGAACTAATCCCAAAGGAAAAGGAAGGGGGAGGTAAACATTACTGTCTTTGGAAGAGAGAACATAGAAATCAGCATCTCAACAAATTATTCTAGTGCCCTGGATACATGGCAGACTTTGAGGACAATGTCTGATATACAGCATGGCACTGACCATGGCCTATGGTAATTACTGAATTATTCTCTATGTCACCATCTTTGAACTGTCAACTCTATGGAGGAAAAAACTGAGCATTATTTTATTTTCCATCTCTCACTACTATGACATAACTTGCAAGGTCAGTGCTCACCAAATGATTGTTAAATAAGTGAAATAAATGAATGACAAATAATAAATGTGGTTTGTAAATGAATTGGTTGCTCACGAAAGCCAATGTAAAAGAGAGGGCACCCTGATATGGCACAGCCCACTTTGAATGATCACCCCCAAAATGTCATAAGGGGTACGGTGTCAGAAACTACTGGTTGTTCCCCCAATATCCATTTTCTTCTTCTTCTAAAGTCATATAATTTTTAGCAAGTCTCAGGAGTACTCCAAAAAAAATACAATAACTTTTCTCAGCATCCCTGGCATCTAAGTGTGGCCTGTGGCCAAGTTCTGACCAACAGGATGTTTGGATGGATGTGGAAACTATGTGTGCCCTTCAAGGAAGGAAAGTGGAGCCCTTTACACTGGCTGGGATGAGGATATGCCATGAGCCACTTTGGATCATGCTGAATGAACGGTACCCCATGGCTGACAAAGCAAAGGGAGAGGAGACCGAATCTCTAATATAGTGAAGTCTTTAAACTAGCATTGGACTTATTATGCCTAGACTGTAAAAATTCATTATCATTTTGGGTCTCAATTACAGAAAGTGAGTCCATATCCTTGTAAACATTGATGATTACTCAGTTTCCTACTTCATTAAAATTGGCCCCCTCAAGCAGTATAGAGCTTCTTGCCAAGGTAAGCTGAGAATAAACATTGGGAATGTTTAAAAGAATTTTAAAACATCAAAATGAATAATGATTTAGAAGAGATTCTGATGCTTTCATCCTTAATTTGCCACAAGAGAAATGGAAAAATATAAACTCTGTGAGTTCTGTCTCATATGAATTAAAATACACTACCGATTATGCATCCTGCAATTCTTCTTCAATTTGGAAAGATTTGTTGAGTTAATAAAAACAATAACCATTTTCCTACTCTACCTCCTATTTACTTTATATTAAACAAGGCTGTGGATTTGTGTTGACACAGGAAACAAAGACAAGGTCAAACATTATGTGGTAAACTTAATCAGTGTGGAAAACCAGGGTAACTCTGAGTCTAGTAGATTCCATAGCCTAAATATTTTTCCCAATTTATTTCTCCTCTGCCACCCCACTGCCTCTGACTCTTAGTTTCCTGAAAGTAATTTTACTTCCTCTAATCCTAGCTCCTTCCAATTAAACCACTGAAAATCAGAGTGCTTTTTACAAAGTGGAAACCCGATGAGATACCTTTGCTGTCCAGACATATTCTAAAGAACCCTAAAATCTTCAAGATAGGGGTCCAAATCCAGAAAGAACAGACTTTTGTGATCTGGTCCCTGTCCCCTCACTCCTAACCTATTGAACTACTCAGTATTCCACAAATTTCTTACACTCATTTCCATCTTCATGTTTTTTTTTTTTTTCAGGAGCAAATGGACCTGAACCATCTTCATGTTTTTATGTGTGCTCTTCCAATTGACATTAGCAGTATCTCTCCCAGTGTGTCTTATGATAATTTCCTATTCTTCATCCCTTTTAAAATGTTTCTCAGAGTTTCCCATGGTAATGAGTCTTCTACTGTGCTCCCAACACATCCTCAATATACCTCTATAAAGGGATTTAAACTGTACTGTTTATTTATATGCTCTTCTTCACTAGCTATTACATGTTCTCGAGAGAAAGTGTCATGAGTCTATATTTCTCCATCTCTGGCACCTAGCATTCTGCCTTCCAGAGAGTATCCCCTAGGTAAATGTTAGATAAATGAATGAAACCTAATTATACAACCCTTTCTCCATCTCAAAATTACCTTCCATTTTTTAAGTTTGTATTTCGACTTTAAATATCTGGAAAACTGATTCAACTCTCCATTTTAACTCAACACTGTTAAGTCAAACAAGGGCAGTTCCAGAAAGGACAGAAGGCATCTACAAAGGGGCCCTGCCAACACTGATCACTTAACCAACTGAGAAGGGTGCCCGTTTGAAGGCAGAGCCATTGCCTTTACTATTGCAGGAACCCAAATTGGAACAGAAGGAGTTATGCGAGCTCAGAATTCATAATAATGACAGTTAATAACACAGCAGAGGGATACAATCAAAATTGTCATAGTTGCACGCAAAATAACAACTTTAATTGGCAAAATTAAACTTCTAATAGCCAAAGCTCTATCAAGGTGGCTGAACTCCTTTTAGAGCCAAAGTGACTTGGATAATAGAAACTACATCTGATGTATTTTAAGGTCTTCTGTTACCATATGTGCTCCACTCACAGTGACAGATGGGTATTGATATTTTTTTCTCAACTGCACAAAAGCTAGCTGAAGCATATGCAAAACTCTTAATGGCATTAAAGTTTTGCCAATTAAAAACATGTTCAAGCATTTGATACAGTACTTGATACCATGTTTTGCAAGTTCCATTTGGAATTTTAAATCATGATTTTTTATTACATTGTTTGTCAAGCTAGTGTAACTAAAACAATTATCACATGGGTCATTTTTTAGCCATTTTATCATTTTGGCACCTGTCAAATTTAATGACGAGAAAGCAGTAGAGTCACTAAAGAGTTATAGAAAAAAATATAATATTGTTACAAATAATGTATATGAAAAGAGACCATGTTGCATGTTTTCAATGTGTTCCAAACACTACTACAGATAAGCAAGATTGAGGTGGATACAACTATGCCGTTAGCATAAACGTAGCTCTCTGTCAACTGATTATTCAAAGTTATTTCTTTCTTTCAAGTAACCACAAAATTCAGAGCAATTTCTGTTGGATGAAATGATTTTAAGAGATTGAAATTTTCTATATTGTCTTAATCAGTTTTTGTTTTATGTTTTTTGTTTTATATCAGCATTTTAAGGGACTTTTAATTTGCTCCCTGCTCCTTGAGTTGGGCTATAGACATAGTTCTCTCTCTGGATGTTTGAGATCTCAGGAAAGACATTTTACCTTTTGATCATACTGTTTTTGTAGTATCTACGAATATAAATTCAAATGAGTCAGCGGACTTCTCCTAATGATAGTGGAAATTTTCAAATGGGTACACTTGCTTATGTCAATATGGTTGCTTGTGTTTTTGCTAACTGATTTCATAAACTTCCCTTTACTAAGTTGCTACCTCTTTTGTAATGACCTCAAGCAGATACTAGGGGAAATGAGGAAAAGGAGAAGAAAAACAAATCAATAAGGAAGTTTCAAAACGAGTGAATATTAGATTGATTTTAAATTCCTCCAGAATCAATCAGGTACATTTATTGAAGTGATTTTTGGAGTAAATTTAGTTAAGGAAACATGATAACCAAAGAGGTTACACAGTTGCCTAAAGCCTCAGAAACAACTGACAGACTCCCCAATTAGAACTGCCTTCTGATTCCTATAGTGGAAATAGTGCCTTTTTCACTACAGCACAGTACATGGCACTGCCTGACAGATATTGCTGTTCTGCCTTCCAGATGGAACAATTGCTTTCTGGATCTACACGATGCCTATCTGTTCCATGGGTGAAGATAATCCTGATGATAGGACCCAAAAGCCATCTAAGTCCAACAATGACAACTGTAAGAAAGGGCCATAGAAGTATCTGGTTAGAAAAAGACTGAACTTTTCAGACTGGCACATCACTGTTCTCTGAGAAGTTTTGGTGATGCTTAACATTTGCTAGTGGGGGATCAAGTGGCTGCCCTCCAAAATCTGTTTAGTGCAATGATTAGACATGAGCAGGACAATAGAGGAAAAAGGGGAATAAAGTAGAATAGAATGTTCTCCAGCCTCAGTACGGGTTTTGCAGGCAATGTAGACTCAGCACCTCACTCTGCTACATGATGCACATCACTAAACTGATAAGCAAGAGTTTTTATAAAGATCAAGAGAAATTTTCATTTCATTCTAGCCATGGAAATGCCGCCAAAATCTGAAAGCCTGAACTCTGCAGGAATGAGAGAACAGTTGGCTTCTGCATCTGAAATAGACTCTGGCAATGGTGTGAGCATGTAGCTAGGTCGCATTTTGCAAAATAGAAGCCATTATCTTTAGCATATCAACCAGACAGAATTAAATTGTAATTACATGGAGACATCCAAAAGCAAGCTATTTTGTCTTCAGTTAAATTCAAAGAAATGTAATCGAGATTAACAATTTGAAAAGAAGTTTAGACAGGCAATAAATGTGGCTAGAAGAAACATGGAATTAGAAATTTAAAAACCACAGTCTGAATTTTAAAGACTGGTAAATAATATTTCAGAAACCCAAGTAATGTACTATATTGCATTTTTCCATCTCTAGATTACAGAAAAGAGATGGGAATTTTCTGCAAGTTTCATTGATTTATTAACCAACTTATTTCATTATCACAGACTTTCATTTGCTTTTTAAGAAGCAAATATGAAGATACTCATATTCGTAAAATGTTGCAAAGAGTCATACACTGTTAGAAAATTGCTTACCCAAAGAAACAGATTAATGCCACTTTTACTCTGCAGTCTTCTTTAATATGGGAATTAGGCCTCTGCTATGGGAGAAAAATATTTTTAGAATAGATAAAAATCGGGTCACTTACTGTGGAGACTGAAAAAATAGCCTGTATCTATTTAAGATGGCCAAGAAGAAAAGGTAAAGAAAAGTTCACCCACCAGCACATTTCCCAATAATCAAATCATTCCCTAGGGAAACTTCAGTGGTTTTCTGTTTTACAACCACTTGATTAGATTCTGATCAAAGGAGCTAATAGCTAGTTAACTTTGTAAACCTTAGTTTAAAATTTTGACCTACCAGACTTGAAAGTGAACTGCAAATGAGTTTTTTTTTTTTTTTTTTTTCCTACCTCTTTCAGCAATCTGATGAAGTGGTCTTTCTGGCCAAGCTAAATGGGGAATCAGCAATTCCCCCTTCAGAGAAGCCCTTTGTTCTCCTTTCAGTGCTGAAGATGAGCAGCCTGGCTCCTTCCCAAGGTGCATTGCAGCAATAAAATATGGTGGCAAATGCATTTTCATGAAGATCCTTTACAAAGTCCAGTTAAGTATGTGTAATATATATATATATATGTATGTATAAACATAAACATATATATATATATATATATATATATATATATAAAAACATAAACTAGTTAGTCCAGAGACAGAAAATACACCTTGAAAAAAAATTAAATCAGGTAACATGAAGGATTCCAAAGTAATTCCAGAGTAATTTCAAATGACATGTTATTCACTGTATGGCTAATGCAAACTTTATAGCCACAGGAAGAAACTGGAGTCTAATCATTTCCATACATGCCTATTTTTGTTGATGTCACAAATCAGGCAATGGGCAGAGGAGAGTCTGAACAATGTGCTGCTATTTTTATCCTAGTTCAGGTGCCTCTCGGCACCTTCCATCTTAGTAGTCTCTGTCCAGAGCCTTTTAATTCCAATTGTACAAATGAAGAATTTGAATATGTTATTTCTATCACAGAGCTTCAAATCCAAGAGTAAATGCCTCCCTTTCTACCACTTAGGTTACACAGAGGCATATACTTGGCATCACTTTGATAGATCCAGGTACTGTTTTTGTTACACATAAATAATCTTAACCTCCCCTTGACTAACCTTTTGTAATTCATATTTTCTTTTCTTCTGTTTATTCCTCAGTTTCCATTTGTCCTCCATAGCAAATCCAAGTTACTAAATGCAGCCAGAAGGCCTTCCATTTATCACCTTTACCAGGTCAGTGTGAGTGTGTGACAATTGATAATGCTCCTTTTAACTAAATAGTGAACATTTGAAAAAGATAAGGCAGCTTCCAAAGCTGACCATTATGTAAGACAGTAAGTAGTTCTTTCAGTAGGAGAAACTTGGGTTTGAGACTATCTTCCAGGAGCAAAATTTCCTATGGGCACCAGAAAGAAAAAACCATGGCATGTAAATGTCAGTGCACCCTGACAATGTAAGCCTTTCTGAAAACAAACCAGCAGGGAACTAAAAGCAGCCAGTTTTTTATTTTTATTTTTTGTTCTTATTTATAAGTCTATCAAATAGCTTAGCTTACAAATGCATCAACTCATTCTCTGGCTTGGATTTGCGTTACATTTGGCCTTCACAAATACTGTCCAGATGTTGGCTAAACTGTGTCTGCTTTCAACATAAGGACATTAAACTGAGAAAACTAGCTTTGTATTTTCTAAAAATTTATTGATCCAAATCCTAGTAATGAAATTAAACCACAGTAGGGATAACCAACGCTTGAGGTGGAAGAGAAGAGCCAAATATTTTTCTTTTGCCTACTCCAAGCATAACTACAATTTCTCCACAAATTAATTTACATTTTGGAGAGGGCCAGTGGTTATTAAAGAAGAGAAGAGGAAGAAGAAAGTGATGGTGGAGAGATTAGGATGAGAAGAGAACAAAAGGAAGGAAGTGTGAGAGGGTAAAAAAAGACAAGATGCAATAAAATTAGAACAGGCTAAATAATGAGTGGCTACCCACCCTCGAAACAATTGCATAGGAGTTCCATTGCTCCTTATGCCTCTCTGTTGCACATGTACAGACTCTATAAGTTGTAAGACTGCCATAGATGTAAGTAAAGTCCTGTGCAAGTACCTGTGTTCCATTTTCTTAACCCCTATGGAAATAATCAGGTGTTTTTCCTACTAGATCTTAGTGCTTAGGATTCTAAAGCCACTTCAATGAGTCATAGAGATGTAGTATCACAAGACATCTTTGTGTGTTATGTAATTATCATTAAAACTATCTTAATTCTTTGAGATTACCAAGGAGTTATTCAATATATACCATCTCATTATGCCAAATGGCATCTTGCAAAGAGAAATGTACCATGATGTAATAACTAAGACACTAAGAGCATCTGACTTGGTCTGGAATTTGGTTTTCAAAGACTTATAAAATATATACAAAAATGGAAAAATATTCAAGTTATTCACAGATAGTCATACTTTGTAATGACTTTCTTAATGTAAAATATATGATATAAGTTATACAGCGCTTAAAGAGATCGTATGTGGAAAAGATGATAAATGTGTTATTTTATATTTGATTTATTTGAAGATCAGTCTACCACAAATTTAATTATCCTGAACAGACATTGAAACCAGACTTACATGAAGAAAGCCTTTCAGCTCAACTAAAAGAGGCATAAAATGCAAGATTTTTCTTATAAAAAAGTCTTGAAGCCAAGAGATTGCATTCACTTAGAATTGCTTGAAACACATGGCAACCAATTAGAAGCAGGGAACACCCACAAACTGATAGAAATGAGAAATAGATGTTGAAGAGGAGACCTATGAGTGAGAACATATGGTGCTTGGCTTTCTGTCCTTGGGTGAGTTTGCTGAGAATGATGGTTTCCAGATTCATCCAAGTCCCTACAAAGGACACGAACTCATAGTTTTTTATGGCTGCATAGTATTCCATGGTGTATATGTACCACATTTTCTTTGTCCCTCACTCATAGGTGGGTGTTGAGCAACGAGAACGCGTGGACTCAGGGGAGAGGAGCATCACACACAGGGGACAGTTGGGGGGGGTAGGGGAGAGACAAAGGGGGGCAGGGAGGGAAGGGAGGGTGGGGGAGGGATAACATGGGGAGAAATGCCAGATATAATAGTATGCGCCAAAAGTAAAATAAATTAAAAAAAAAAAAAGAGACCTAAGTAGGGGGAAAGAAATAAAACTATTATCTGGGGTTATTTGGAGGAGAGGAAAATAACCTCAAGAGCCTTACTAGTTTCTGAAGAATAATGGTTTTTAGTGCATTTTGACAATATTGAATGATGAAGAAAATATTTGATATTATCAGTTGGATTAAAGGAAACATGGCATTTTGAAAATAATTTTATTAAAAAACTACTAAAATACACTGTTGATGCTTAAATGGATGAAAATAGTGAGATAATATGAATAGATATGAAAGAAAAGGAAATGAAAAGAGCAGTCAATCAATCAATCAGATGTCAGAGGATTACAGGTACCCAATTCAATCAGTGAATCCATAAATGCCTCTTCCCTTGTTTCACTGAGGAGAGAATGTCCTGATGACGGCAATCATAAGTACAATATTGCTTTACACATAAGGCATACATTGAATCCAGGGATGAAGATCAAAAATGAAGGTGGGAAGAGAATACATCTTTATTCTGCTGAAAAAAAATTATGATCCCCTCCACAATAGAAGGGATGCCTGGTTGAAAACAACACTAGACTAGAGGAGAGAGAAAAAAGTAGGAGTGGTATGAGACGAAGCCCAAGATGCCAAGTAGAGGCAACCCTGCAGAGCCTTGAAGGCATATTAAGGGCATTTAATCTTAATCTTCTAAGCAAAAGGAACCCACCAAAGTGTTTTAAACAGGGAAGTGACATGACTAAATATGTATTTACAAAGGCTCATTCTGGAAGTAGAATATAAAGGGTATGAGATTCTGGGAAAGAATCCAGGAACAAATGGATGGTTATGGTAGTAATGAAATGGCATTATGGAAAGTGATGGTGAAGGACTGAATAATGTAGCTTAAGTGCAGAGAAGAGTTAAGAATGTGCTTATGTTCTGGGGTAGTAAGTGGTGCCTGGTATTAAAATAGTGGACATAAAGACGAAGTGAAGATCATGGGTTTAGTTTTGGACATGATGAGTTTAAGGAAACTTTAAGACATCCATGAACTGGATGACGTGGCTGTTGGACATACAAGTCTGGAGCTTAGAGAATAAGTTTGGGGTAGATAGACAAATGTGTTCTAGATACAGAACTGCAGAAATACTGACTGTGGTTCTGCTTAGGATGACTGTTTTCCTTCTGTACTATAATTCAGTCTCACTCCAATAAGGGTTGTAGCATTTTAGCAGTCTGCTTAAAACTAGTGCCAGCTATTATAGGAGACAATCAGAAAATCCTCTACACTGAAGTAAGAATTCACCAGGATGAAATACATCTCCATCCTGATGAAATTTTAGGTTATATTGCAACTGGGAATCTATAGACCTGTGAGCAATTTTTTTTAAATAATCTGATATAGTATTTTATTATCTCTTTGTTAATAGAACCAACTTCTTTATATGTTCAGGGGAAGGAGACTCTCTTTCTAGTTCTTGCTTATTCTAAGACAGTAATTGGCTTAAAAGTGCTTTTTAAAATTCCTAATATTTTTGCCATAACTAATGAAAATAAAAACCACTCAACAAGCTTATTGTTACATATTTGCAATGTATACTAATTCAAGAAACACTGTGCTCACTTTGTTGCTAGTGTGAGATAAGTGTATGATAAGCTCCATGAGGCAGGACTATGCCTGTCTTGGTCAATGGTCTTCAATAGGCATTCAATAATTGCTACCTGAAAAGATGATAACCAAGTGGGATTTCTGAATAAGAAAACTGAGGCTTGTAATTCATTTTAGAAAAGAATCTGATGGCTTCTGGCAAATATTTTATTTCCCTTGAGAAGCAGATACCAGTAAAAACTATCTGCATTTTGTATTTATGGACAATACCGTGTCTGTATTGACACCAAAAACTGCTGCATCTATTAAGTTCTAGCCTGAAGATAAAGGTGACACAAGGAAGCAGAGTTAAGAGATCCACAAAGAACAGAGCTGGAGCCCCAGCTTGGAGTCCCATACCTATGTAAGCTGCCCAAGTGAGATAATAAATTTCATTATTGTTCAGGTCAAGTTGAACTAGTATCCTGTTATTTGTAGCCTTAGGCATTCTAACTTACAAAGTACCATTTCTACTTGAAAATAACACACTGTTAGGCATGATTAACTTTGTGAATATGTCAGATGACATCTGGTTCATGAAACTTACCCCAAAGTTTTGGAAAGAATATTCTAATATGCTTCAAACTATTAAAACCAAAGAGCCACAGTAAATTGGAAGGATAGGAATTCTATGTTTTATCAGACTATTCTTTCACCATTTTTTACACCTATGATTTATCAAAACAGCTGAAGGAACTTTCAGGTTTTTTTCCTGCAGGGATTATCAGAATTAACATCATTATTATAGTAAACCTGCATGATGTATATTAGCAAGATGTACATTAGCATGATATACATTAATTAGTAAGATGAGGTGGTCAAGGTTCCCATAAATCAAATCATGTCACAGATGCCATCATAGAGTATGCTTCCCCATTGGAAGCACAATAATAGCGTTCATCTGCCCTGCCAAGTGAAGGCAAACTTTGAGGATTGATAGAAACAAACAAACAAAAAAAAGAGGGTTAGTGAAATCAATAACTATGTCCTAAGTGCCATTATTTTTTTATTAATTTGGTGGTAAAGGAAATTATCTTCAGAATAGAAGCAGCATTAAGGTCAACCTTGACTACTATACTTGTAATCCATGGCTATTCCTAGATGTTATCATGCTTTCTGTATTAGTCAACAAGAATTTAATGGGAAGGTGATAGAAATCACTATGTGCAACAGACTGATTTTTTTTAATGGGCCCTGTACTCCACCCCTCTCTGTAGCCACACTCTTTGCCATACGACTTATAACTCTTTTTAAAGATACATCGTCTCTTTTCCCACTCTTTGGCTCTGGGGTGGTCTTATGACTGGGTTTGGCCAACAGAATGAGGCAGAAATTACGGTGTGTCAGCTCTGAATGTCATTCTCAAGGGAATATGTATATTTCTGCTTGCTTTCTCTATTCGTCCTTTCCATTAAAATATGTCTGCACTAGCCAGCTGGAGGATGAGACACATGGAACAGAGTTGAGTTGCTCCAGTCATCCTTGTCTAGGCTATTCTAGATCAGTCCCAGATATGTGAGTGACCACAGACCAAATCAAGGGTGACCTAGCTGATCCACATATTTTCTTGAGTTATGCAAGCTGACATCACCTCAATACAACCCAGAGCAGTTGAATCTCAGATTCATGATAAAAATAAGTTATTATTATTACTTGGCACAGAGATGCTGGTGGTCATTTATTACACAGCATTTTTTTTTTTTTTTTTTTGCCAGAGGTTAACTGATACTCCATGCTTTCCTTTGCAAGACTTTTATAGTAGTAATGATTTCCACAACACCCCCATGATTGTAGAATTTGTTGTTTTTGATTCTGTAATGTAGTATTCTGCTTGTCATGAGTGGAGATCTTGAAGATCCTTCAGTTGAATCTTCTTACTATAATAGCCCTTATCCTAGAGGTCAGTTTGTTAGAGGGATGATGGGGGAGATTCTGGTAGTTGCCATTAATTCCCAATCTCAACTCTCTCCTGTACTGCATAAGGCCTACTATCTACTGATTGTGGCAAAGGTATCTCAACTCGATGTGTCTGTAACTATTTTCATAATTTTTTCAGTAAACTTGTTTCTCATCCCTTATTTCCTGTCTCAATAAGTGTCACTATCATCCTTACATCCTTTGCTCAAGCCTGGAAGTGGGTATCATCTTGAACTCTTCACCTACCTCCAAATCTAGTTAATCATAAAATGCTATGGATCACAACCACCAAAAATCTCTTTGCCTCTCTCCACACTTAATGCACTACCCTAGTCCAAATAACCTTATCCCATCTGTTGTAGTAACAACAGCCTCCTAACTCACTAACTTACACAAATAGGTAATTCACTGGAGGGATGTGGCCCTACCACTCAAAATCAAAGGCAACATTTCAGATACTCATTCAGGGACGATGAGAACTAGAGCAGCTCTGGAGATTCAGGCAGTAGGCATAGAGGTGACTTGTTCTTGGGTAGCAAAATAATAATATTCATCTGCTCTGCCATTTTTCCTTCTTCTTGTTACTCTATTCAAAATATGAAGCCCAGACAGAAAGTCTGATTGACTTATCTTAGGTCACATGCTCACCATTGCCTAGAAGTGACTATTCCACCTAAAAGGAAACTAAAATGCTATTAACAAAAGAACAAGAAACCAAACGTTGCGTGACCAAACAACAATGTTGTCAATTCCTCTGGTATAACTGATTTCTCTCAAATCTTCTCATTTTTGTCAGAATTTCTGCTAAACTGTGTTTATACCTTTATCACAGAAACCTGGCACTACAAGGAAACTGCAAATTGACGTTGCAATTGGACATCTTCCAAGATCATTTCCTACTCTTATATTTAAGCAGCTTCAGCATGTTGACTGCAGAAGACACCCTCCTACCTCAACGTCATAGAAAGACACCCTCCTACCTCAACGTCATATGATGACTCTGTTTCCTAATGCACATCTAACCAGGCATTTTAGGAATGAGGTTTTCTCCAGCCTCACCTCCATCCCCATAATTTCCTAGTGAGCAGCTTTGTTTCTGCATAGCATGGATTGTTAGCTTCCCATCCTAGGATATGGAATGGCGTCTTGTTCATAAAAATCTGATAATCAGTTCTCAACATCCTACACATTCTGTGCAGGTTTATGGGAACTCTTTCTGTTACAGGCAAAGAAAATGTATTGCACGAAATGAAAGCTCAACTCAAAAGTAGCTCAAATGAGAATGCAGCAGATATGTGTGGATGTAAGAATTTGAGGAAAGATTATTTTAAAGACAGATACATGATTTCTCATGGAAATGCTAAGTAATGAGAGTTTAGGAAGTGAGCATCAAGCCAGCCCAGTTGCAGCAAAAATGTATAAACTCACTCGTGTGCTTCACTAATTTATCTCAGATGCTCCACACATGTGTGCCCATTTCATCTGCTATCAACTGAGGCAGTTCTTGATGTCCCTTTCAAAATTTCTTAAAGATAAATTTGGCTGGTTCAGAATTTTTTGTTCTTTATTTCTGTTTTGTGTTTCCTTCCAAGGTGTTGCACAATCTATAGATGAACCACTTTAGGCCAAGTGTCTATACCTGATTTAGTCTACTAGATGTACAGCAGAGGCAGAAACCCTTCATAGAGCTCTAGGAGGTACAGGTATGGTAGACACTGTTGATTGCCTTCTCAAAAGCCATTTCTTTGCTAACAGCCAGTGTGCCCCAGACAGGAAATTTTGCTTGAACTGAGTGAATCACAGTGTACTTTGGCAGTAGTTGGCTTAGGCAAGTGATCCAGTTCTGCCAGATGAGATGTAAGGGAAAGTCTGCCAAGAAGATTCTGACGAACATCTTCTGTGATACAAGGAGGTCCTAAGAAAGAATTATCTCTTTGTTCTTTAACTAGATGTTGCCCAGAACTGTAAGATCTGTGGCCATAAAGGGACAAGTCTGAGGACTATGTGATATTCTGATCATGCTGAACAGAAATTGATTTTTTGATGATTTTTCAATTTACTGATTTAATCTACAAGTCTTCTACTAGGACACTTCTTGTTACATAAGGCAACAGTCTCTATGTTAAGCTAACTTTAATTGCATATTCTATTACTTATAGTTTAAAAATTCCATTCTAGCAGAATTTCTATTTTCTAGGAGGCTGGGTAGGAATGGAACCTTAAGACATGTCTAATGTAGCAGGATTATAAAAGAGTGTTTAGTTGTAATGTCTACCTAATTACGATTATCTCCACCTCTTTGAAGATGCATGCACACCAACATTTGGAGTTTTTAATAGGGGCTGAAAATGATAAATAGTTTATTAAGGTGGAAATCTTTAAGAAGCTATTAAATATAACTATGAATGTCTTCTAAAACTTAATCCTTAAACCTTGCCTTCATTTTCTAACTTATTTCCCTTATTAAGATAAGGGAAGGATATGTACTGAACGTGATGTTCTACAAAGTCTAAATATTAGATTTTGACAAATTCTGCTGTTGAATTTATTTTATCCAATGGCCTTTGAGATCACCTGTATTTTGTGTCCAGATACAGAATGCTAGTGGGCATCAAAATCATTAAGATAAAATTCTTATGAAAATATAAAAGGTTATCCTGTCTTCCTTAAAAAGGTTACCTTCTTTAAGACAATATCTTCACATTTCTACAGGAGTTGTTATAGAAAATTTAAATTATAAAAAATTATAGTGTAAAAATAGGAAAGCATTGATTATTTTTTCTGTCTTATAAATGGAGAAAATGACACTTCAGAAAAGTTACTTTTTTGAAGTCATACAAGTGAATGTAATTTTCAGAACCTCTTTATCTTATAATGTTTTACAATGAATATTTCCTTAAGTACTGTATAGTGCTAGATAATTGCAGATGAGTCCCATTAGTTTTTATTATTCATTTCTTTAGTCAGGATTTAGGAGCATTACAGATATATTTTGATTCTCTAATTTTTATTCATTTCTACCAATTTGCCATATTTTTCACTACTTCCCTACTACCACATAGAGAGGTATCTTTTTAACTTGCACATATTTATCTGTAAAAACAAATTTTTTAACCAAATGCATTTTCTGCTCTGACAGGGGTATAGCCATTGCCTAGTTTATTTATTTAGAACCACATAGATATATGGAATTGATGAGTGAAAACAAGTGGCCTGAGGTAAAAATCTACTTTTGTAATTTGACTAAAGTTTTATTAATATGGTAGCTCCACTTCGCACTGTAAATAAATAGAAAATTGGTTAAACACAATATTAAACAGTTGCTTTTTCTATAAAACTAATAAAAAGCAAACAGGCACAACACAAAGTCAGGGCCATAACTAAACCCCCAGTATACAGAATAAAGGAGTGAATAATTACTGTTTTTGTAGAAAAGAGGATTAGAAAATTTCTACTCAGTGACCTGGAATGGCCCAGGTAAGCTTGCCTATAACCATGGGTAGGGAAAATATCACTTACAAGAAATTAACACTGCAGACCAGCAGTGCACATGAGTCTGAGATCCAAATTTATTATATCTGCTTGATTCAGTCTGACAAAGACTGCTTGGTAGCCACCCAGTATTCATTCTTCCCTTATTTGTTACTTAAAAAAAACACACCTATGTTATTGGAGTTGGGAGTGTGTTCAGTTAATATATATATTTTCAGATTACCTTGCACCTAGTTAATTTCCTATCACTTATACTTACCATTTATCACCTTATAGCTCACCACTTGTTAAGTTCTGGCTAATTATCTACAGTCAGATTTCTTGGAAGTCTTCTTAAATGGCAGGTAAATCTATTCTTTTTCCTCTCACTTTCTCCTGCTTCCTCTCTTAAGAACAGATGACCTAGTTTGACCTTTAAGAGTCAAAGAATGTAACCTGTGTATAAGGCTGGTGAAATAGAAAGAAAATAAGACCTGGGGACTTCAAGATGTACAGCCAGCACAGACTTCCTACTTAGATTCCTACTTACAAATTAATTTTATCAAAAAAAAAACTACCTTTATGTCTAGAATCTTTATTAATAGCAGTAAAATCAGTTCCCAATTATTTTACATTGATTACTGAACTGAAAAATTTACATAAAAGTCATTCTTAGATGACTTTTATGCAAATCAGAATAAAACAGTTTTATAGGAAAGCATTCACTATTCTGGACACCAAAAGTTTCTGAGCACGCACACACACACACACACACACACACACAGAGGGAGAGAGAGAGAGAACAGACGATCTACTAGGAGTCTACAGTCTATTAGGAAACAGGGTCAGAAGACAAAACAGTAAGAGACTGAGTACTCAAGACCTGATACTTACACAACAGTAAAATTATATAAAAATTTTAAAAGTTTTAATAATTATAGAGGTTACAAACAGAATAAAAGCCATAATTGAAGAAAACAACAGTATTATTTTAAAATGGAGAGTTTGAAACACAACCAAAAAACTTTCAAATGGAAACCTTAGCCACTGAAATAAACACACATACACCCCCCCGCCCCCCACACACACACACACACACACACACACACAAGGTTAACCAATTAGTCAAAGCTAAAACTAGATATAGGAAAGGATTTGGTATGTAGCACAAAGCATATGGGGAATAGGACAAACTATGAGGAGAAACAGAAGAAAAAATAAAAAGATTCAAATTTATTAATAACATTTTTAGAAAAAAAAGGTTCAGGAGAATTATGGAGATGAATATTTGAAGAAATATTTGTCAAGAATGTTCTAGAATTAAAGCAAAACCTACCTAAGTGCTCAAAAAAAGCAACATGAAGACACAGTAGAAAAATGTAAAACTACCTAGATATTATGTTGTGAAACAGCAGAACTTCAAAGACAAAAATCATAATATTAAAAGCAACCAGAGAAAAATGCAGAATACCTAAGTAAAAAAATCAGCACAGCTTGGAATCTATCTTCAAAGTACTGAGGAAAATAATTGTCAGTGTGGAATCCATTACTTAAAAACTCTTAAAGAGGAAAAAAAGTTAAAACATATTTAAATACAGACTAAGATATTTTACTATTCACAAACTCTTGATGAAATAAAAAATTTAGGAAAGAAAACAAACTTGAAAAATAGCTGGTTGCAAGAAATAAGATGAGCAAACACTGATTAAGCAAGATTGATAAGCATGTTGGTATATCTGAATAACCATTGGATGTCCTGCTACTGCTAATGACTAATTTAGTAACATCATAGGGAAAAATGAAGATGTGAGATCCAAGCTGCAGCTATTTTAAATTGCTTGGAAACAACGTAGAGATAAGAAATTTGGAAATTTTAAAGTCTACTATGATTACAACAAATTTAAGGGTAGGCTCAAAAAATAGAAACATAAAAGCATAATATCTAGCTTCTAAATCAATAGAGATAAAAATAGAGAAAAAAATTTAATTCAGGCCTAGGGCAGTGGCTCACACCTGTAATCCCAGCACTTTGAGAAGCTGAAGCAGACAAATTGCTTTAACCCAGGAGTTCTAGACCAGTCTGGGCAACATAGTAAAAGTGTCTACACAAAAAAATATAAATAAGTAGCCAGGCATGGTAACCATCTACTCGAGAGGCTGAGGCAGGAGAATCGCTTGAGCCTGGGAAGTGGAGGTGGTGGTGAGCCAAGATTGAGCCACTGCACTCCAGCTCGGGTGACAGAGCCAGACTCCGTCTCAAAAAACATAAAAAGAAAGAAATCAAATTCAATAGAGGTCAAGAGAGAAACAAAAGAAGCAAAAAATTCAAAGCATGACAATATAAAAAATTGTAACATAAGATAAAATGGTAGAAATATTTCAAATACATCCATAAGCACAATAAATATTAATGGATTAAGCTTGTCTGTTAACAGATTACCAGTTTGAATAAAAATAATGTGAATACTAAAATGTATTAATTTTATAATAGACATATACAATAAATGACAAGAAAGATTGAGAGTAAAGAGCAAGGAAAGAGATATACCAAGGAAATAGGAGAAAGATGATGTGGCACTATTAATATTGAAGAAAAATAGGCTTTAACATTAAAAAAATTATTATTGAATATGAAGGTGTCATTACTTAAAAGAACAATTTACCAGAAACATATATCAATTCTGAACTGTATGCAACTTACATTATAACTACAATATATATAAAATATTGATTGACAGTATTTTTAAATTAATTTTTAAAATTGACAAGTATAACGAGCAATCATCACATTCAGGGCACTGACATGTCTGGGAAAGAAATGAAGGGAATAATACTGGAAAGAATACAAGAAGCCTTCAGTTCTAGTTTTAACTTTTATTTATTTATTTATTTATTTTCATTTTATTATTTTTTTTAGAGACGGCGTTTCACCATGTTGGCCAGGATGATCTCGATCTCTTGACCTTGTGATCTGCCCACCTTGGCCTCCCAAAGTTTTAACTTTTATTTTTAAAAAATGATCAGAAGCAATGTGGAAAATGCTCACAGTTTTAAAAATCTGGGATGGAATACATGAGTATGTGTTACATTGTTCTCAGTAGCTTTCTATGTTTGGAATATTTCATATACTTCAAAATGGTATTCAAAATAAATTGAAACTAAATATTGTTTTCAATATCACCCACTGAATTGAATTTTCAGTCTAATTTTAGTCTTATTTTTACACGGTTGTGAAAAATTTTATTCTACATTATAAAATAGTCTAGTATTAATCTCTTTGTTTTTCCTTTTTCTTATACTTTCTTTAAAAAGTGAGACTATAGCTTGCTACCTTGGAACTTCAAAAATCATTGTTCTTTTCTTTGTTCTCCTCTTCCTTCTCTTCTTCCTTACTTTTTTCTTCCTTCATCTCTTCCTCCCTCCCTTGCTTCTCTTTCCTTCTTTCCCTGCCTTTTCCAAAGGAATTACAAGAATCTAAACTCCAAATGTTTTCCTGATATTTTTCATGATTGTTAGAGTTCCCAGATAAGGAACAAGAAGGCCAATTAAATTAGAATTTTAGATAAACAACAAACATGTCCCACACATTGCACAGAATATACTTATAATGAAAAGTTATTTGCTTTTTGTCTAAAATTCAAATTAATTGAGAGTCTCAGGTTTTTATTTCAGAATTCTATCAGTCCTATACATTTAATTTATCATAATTGCAGTTTATTTACATGGATCATCTTTCTCACAAATATTGTCTAATTCATAAATATGTATACAGAATAGATCTGATAGAAGATCTTCTCATCTTAAATCTGAAGAAAAAGGCTATCTATTAAGGACAGATACTATCAAGCTATCTACAATCTATCAAGGTCACTAGTATTCTAGTACCAGTACTGTTATCAAAGACGAAAGTTTGACTGGTTCGACACAAATTAATTGAATCTTAAGTACAAGATTGCCAGAGCTGCTTTTAGGTCCTGATACCTTTGAAGCAAGTTGTACAGACACTATAAATTTTACTTTTTAGTCTTTGTAAGTGAATTGATTATTTGGCTTTTCCTCTAACTTGGCTACAAATTCTCTCTAAAAGAATAATTTCCTTCTCATTTGTTGAATTTGTCTTGTTTTGTCTCTTTCTCTAAGGAAATAAGCATCATATCCCAGATTATCTTTAAAACATACCATAGTTGCATTTCCTTTGGATGATTTCAGAATGTGATCTTCCAAAGGTTCCTCCTTGGTCCCTTACTACCCATCTTTCTAATTGAATTATTTCCTTAACCAGTATGCTTACAGAGATTCTTGGTTACTGAGTATCATGGAAAAAAAAATCAATGGAAGATTTGAATAAGAGCAATAGAGTAGGGAATCATTACCAATTGATTAAATGAACCAAGGAAAGAATGATCCAAAGAACAGATACAATAATTGCCATATGAAACATCAACAATTTTCAAAGAAGATAAGAGCAGTCATTTAAATGGCTAGATAGAAAAAAAAAATAGCTTTGGGTTTCTGTATATCTCTTTCCAAGTGAATCCTTTCACAGTATTTCTGTAGGTGTGTCTTGATATGTGTCTTCCTTAAAGAGTACAACTATTTGCTTTAAAATTGCGTATAACTTAAGAAAAATAGAAATCACTATGATATTAGAGTAGTGGTTTCTTGTATGGTGCTTCTCCTTTAAAAATACATATATTTTTTGCAATAAACAAATGCTTTGGTCTGAATGTTTGTGACCCTCCCCCAAAATCGTATGTTGAAATCCTAACCCCAAGGTGATAGATAGCTCAGAAGTCAGGATCTTTGGGAGGTTATTAGGTCATGAGAGTGGAGCTCTCATGATTGGAAACAGTGTCCTTATAAAAGAGACACTAGTCTGCCCCGTCCACCATGTAAGGACACAGAGAGAAGGGCTGTCGAAGAACCAGGAATCTGGCTTCCACCAAACACCAAATTTGCCAGCACCTTGATCTTGGAATTCCTGGTTTCCAGGATTATGAAAATAAATTTTTGTTGCTTATAAACTACCCAGTGTATGATATTTTTTTAGAATAGACCAAATGGAGCAATATATCAAATAAAATATTAAATTTGTCACAAATGATTTATTTTTGAATTGGTTTTTGTTTATGTAGGCTAAACAGTCTAAAATAAGTTGTTGTTATTCCTATATTGTTTGTTTTCCTTTTTGCCTTTACAAATTTCTGAATCTTGTTGTAAGATTGAATGTATTCATAAATAAATTGAAAGAAAGAAAAGCAAACAGAAAAAGTAAGCAATCATTTATAGTATATATGTTATATATAAAATAAAATTTTATAAAATTACATATATTCTCTATTTTGGATTTTTCTTAATATATGAAAACCATTTTCCTTTTCCATGAAGTATTTCATCAGGTTTTTTCAATAGTTTCCTAGTACTATATTATCTGTTAAAAAATGAAAGCTTTACCTTAGTGAAAATTTCTTTATCCTTTGAAACTCTGAGCTTTTATCTATAAAATAGAATTTGTGGGGAGAGAGAGGCAACTAAGGCTAAGCTATGATGGAGTGTCTATGAAAAAGAGTATATTCTTGTCAGTGTAACTAATTCTACTGAGGACTAGAGGACAGTCACAATGTGAAACTATGTTTTACAACTCCAGGGATAAAAATCAGTGAAAGGAAAGGTGAAAATGATGAAAGTCAATGTGGTGACACTGTTAAAGATTTACCTCAATGTGCCTTTGTTGGTAGAACTCACTGCGCCCCCTGCAAACGGGAAAAAAAAAAAAAAAAACTAATTCCTTTATTGTACTCATCTGTCATAGATAATACCCTGTACAAAAAGGTGGAAGGAAATGGTGAACTTATAATCAGTCTGTGTACACATACAATAGGAAGGCAGTCTGGAAACCCAGCAGGCCTGGGAAATGAGTGGCTGTCATAAAGAGGACAGTGACACTCTACTGAGATCAGTGAGCATGAAGCTCCAAAGAAAGGGGACAGCCAACTTGATCTTTCTTTGTATGCACACTGCTGGGTGTGCCACATGCAACTTCAGACTTGGTGGGGTGTCACAATCAATTGCCAGACAAATGCAACCCACTCTTCCACCAACAGGAGGAAGTGAACTTGTAGTCCTTTAAAGCAGTCCACAGAGAATACATTCCTCCTATAATAGTGATAGATGGAGCCTGCCTCTGCCTGACCAAGGGAGTATATTCCAAAGCTGCTGGGATCAATGCCTATGTGTCAGATGTAATTGTTAAAAGCAAAATTTCTAGCAATTTGTGAAAAGACTAATTCAATTAGGCAATGCCTATAACTTTCTAGTTATCATTACAATCATTACAATAAAGAGACCAGATTTTTTGTGTGAATTTCCCTTGTTTTATTCTATTATTATGATTCAGAAAGCACTGATAGTTTTATTTTTCCCTTCTAAATTCTGTATATTGCAGCAAGTTATGCTAAGAAGTTTAACTGCCAGACAATAATATCTAACATTGCTTATGAATTGTCTGATAAGTAAAGTAGTGCTAAAATTTCAATCTTTAAATATTTTCTTTTCCTCTGGATGGTCAACTTTTCAGCCTGTCTTAGTCTGTTTGGGCTGCCATAAAAAATATCAAGTCTGAATAATTTCTAAACAACAGAAGTTGATTGCTTCTAGTCTGGAGACTGAGAAGTCCAAGATGCAGGTGTCAGCAAATGTAGTGTTTGGTAAGGGCCTGTTCCTCATAGATGGAGACTGCTTGCTGAGTCTTCACATGGCAGAAGAGGAGAACAACCCCCTTGAGCCTCTTTATAAGGGCACTATTACCATTTATGAGGCCCTGGTGGTCTAATCTCCTCCTAGAGGCCCCAGTTCTTAATACCATTGCATTAGGTATTTGATCGTGATATATGAAAACAGAGCGGAGGAGCAAGCATTCAGATCATAGCATAGCCTGTCCCTTAATATTCAGGCACATGTCACTTAGCACTCCCTCCTAAATCCCTACTAACTCTACTTTATGTCATTCTGAGACTCTCAGGCAGTCTGAAAACCTCTGTATTAAATGTTTCATTCTCTTTGGAATCTCCATACATGCACAGATTGAAAGGTAGATATCTGAAATATTTTGTGAAAAAGGAATGGTGGGCCCCTCTCTTTAAATTGCTGTCACCTTCTCCATCATAGAAGCTGCTTGCTCTTCTCCATGACTTTTTGATGGCTAGAGATTCACTTGATCTTCCCATGGAGGCTTTCCCCAATGAAACTATGTATTCCTCTCTGTGACAGCCCAATATCATTGATACACTGTAATTAAGATATTCCCTCATAATTATTGATGAGGAAATACCTGATTTTTCAGAATCGTACACTCTCTTTCTTGCACAAGCCACGTTTAAATGTTCTAGCCTGTATTCCATCAGACAAATTGACCGTTTAATGCACTAAATATTTCTTGACCTTCGTGTAGTACAAAGCAAGCCAAAGTGTCTGAATTTACAATCACACAAAACAAGATGACAAATCAGATATAATTTTCTTCTTTTTGTTTTTGAGGAAAATGTTTAAAATTCTAAAAGAAAGGTGTTTGGGGAATGTGGTTGTCAGAGAAGCAACAGAGGATACATTTATCCAACCTATCATCAGGACAGGGCTCCTTAGAGAGGATGGCATAGCAGAAAGTTTTCGATAAGGGAATACATGTGGCTTTGTAGACAAGGATTAGAAAGCTATTCTGAGCATAAAGTAAAGCCATCCTTTGACAGGAATAAGAGAAAAGAAATAAAAAGGTGGCGAGGGTGAATGGCTTCTCTTTACCCCCGAATCGCTCATTGTCCACCTGACAAATCATATCTATCCCATTTTCCAAAGCTCTCCTCAAGGCTTAGGAAAACAACTGAAATCAACTCACATTATTGCATCTGTAACACAATGAGCCTCCTCTTTTCCCCTAGATTGTATCTTATAGTTTATGCAAAAGCTAATTTAAGTTTTGAATTGAATAGTTGTAGAACAGGCATACTTTATATTTTGTGTATGTGTATATCACATTTGTGAACATACTACATGTTAAGTCATGTGCACACATAGGCTCTGGGAAAGGCAGGGCTTATATATAATACATTGAAGTTTTAGTTCTGTTTCTGATATTTTCTGATGATGTAAGTTTGGGGCAAGTTATTTATTCTCTGTATGTCTCAACTTTCTCCTTTGTGAAATAAAGGTAGTTAAACTTATGCCAAGAATGTTGTGAGTATTAAATGAGATCATGTGTGGGCAGCCTTTAACACAGTAGTTTGACAGATAGTTAGCTATCAATAAATGGTATTTTTATTATTGTTGTTTTCTTGCTAAGATGGAAATTCCACTCTCTTAAGGAACTTGATCATGAATGATGAGTTTGGAAAATATAATGATGGGTTCATATTTTGAACACCAATTAGCCATGACTTTGGAAAAGCTCCTAAAATTTATCTGCTTCTTCCTGGAAAAAGAGAAGGTCAAGATATGTAGCTTGAATATGTGGAAATAAGTATAGATATATCATCTAATATTGTGAAATTTTTATATTTCCAGTTGGTTCTTTGATAATTTTATTATTAAAATCCTGGAATTAGGACTTTGAGTATGTAGTAAGTACCTATTAAATAACGATATTTTTATCTTCAAGAAAGACAGTTCTAAAAAGTGACT
Source organism: Ateles fusciceps (assembly GCA_036589455.1). Classification (NCBI taxonomy): domain Eukaryota; kingdom Metazoa; phylum Chordata; class Mammalia; order Primates; family Atelidae; genus Ateles; species Ateles fusciceps. The sequence goes on from JAZHEH010002565.1 coordinate 3,646,756, forward strand.
TTGATTTAATAGATTGAACCTCCCCTTTCACACTGCACACATGATCGGTGATCCTATTTCCCAGACACTTTACAATCAGCCTCTTGACCAGGAGTTATTACTGCTCAGTGAAGTTTGATACAGGAAGAGTATTTGGGACAGTTTGTGCTTCATTAATACGAGTTTGGTTTGTGAAATCCCCAAGACTTGCTTTATAAGTCTTCAGATTAAAAATTAATCACAACAATTATCAACAAATATAAAAAGTCAAGAAATTAATGAAAGCCCATCTGTCTGTTTGGCTTTGGAAAGCATAGCACAGTGGCAACAACTGAAAACTACCATCTTTTACAGTAAGTTCTAAAAGTAATCCACCATATATAAATACTCTTACTTCTTTTATACAAAACAAACTCAATTCTTTATCTAAACAAATGAACTTTTCATCTATTTTCACAATGCATTCTTATCTCTTAAACAAAAACTGGTGCTGTAGATCACAGAAATTCCCTGGCATAGACATTTTTGAGATAGTTGATTATTGTTCAGTCTCTATTCAGAGATATCATGTACACAAGAACAAGCAAACACCCTTTCAAAGTTTACTTATATTGTCATTAAACTTCTAGGATATTTTGTCTGTATGTAAGGAATTATACATATGTGTGCATGGGAGGAGAAATATGCTAAAATAGATCATTTATATAAGATTACTTCTAATTATATTTTAAATGGTCATTCATTGACAAAGAGTGATAATATGTTCTTTAAACAACCATTGTTTCAAACATGTTTTATCTCTGAGTGTCATATATTTATCGTACATATAAATCCATGAATATCTAATTTTCCTTTAAAAAATGAAATAATAAATACTATAAAGATACAAGTGAAGAAGTAAGTCTTCTTGTAGTCAGAGAAAAAATAAAATTTTTAAATCACTAGTTTAATGGATTTTGTGTTTATTCCCATGTTATTCTGTTTCCTTGAAAGAAATCCTTTGAATATTAAAGAGATGTAATTAATGAAAAGGGAAACTAATAAATATGTCAGAAACAATTTACTATTAGTTTGTGTGTATTCTAAATACCTCAACTAGAATGCAAATGAACCTTCAAAATTAGATTATTACTTTCAAAAAAAGACTGTCCTCATAGTTATAGAAAAAATTATCACTGGTTGCTAATATCTAGAAATCTAATAACTTTTCTAAAGATGTTGGCTTAATTTTCAAAGAAATTTAAATATTGATCAGTGTAACATCTAATTAGCTAAATATGATATAATTTTTATATGGATCAAATATAGACTTGTAAACTCACAATTAATTTACAATAAATATTACCTAAACTGAAGTTTTAAAAACTGAATGTGTTAAATAATTAGTGAGAAAAGCAAAACAATGGCCAGAAGGCAAATAATTTACCCTGAAAAATCCTCCTGCTAAAATGTAACTATAGTTTTGATAAATTAAAACAAGTGTAGTTTTTAATAAATTGCTGAGTTTGCTAAAACAATGGAAATTTCTAAAATGAGAAGTAGCTAGCTGAAACCAGAGCAGAATCAATAAGGAGTAGAGGTAAATGGAGCAGGGGATTTTTAAGGGAGATTTACCTTGAGGCAGATGTCTTCATCAGCTCTGTCACCTAAGGACTATGCCTTAGGGCTCTGGCAAGATTAGGGCAGAACTTGAAACTCTTGCTTAATCATAAATTCATTGAAAGGAGCTAAGTGGTCCCACACCAGTACTGAGCCTGGATCTTGCAGAATGCAAAACTTCTATAAAGTAGAAGGTCTCCCATTTATGCCCCCAGAATTCCTACAGATTAAGTTCTTATAAGATATTAGTCCACAATGAAAATTAAATAAACAAACATAGAAATGAGCATCCATAAGTGATGGTCAACAGAAATTAAGACAAACAGAATTAAATAACGAAGGCCAGGCGTAGTGGCTCACTCCAGTAATCCCAGCACTTTGGGAGGCCAAACCAGGGAGATTGCTTGAAACCAGAAGTTTGAGACCAGCTGGGCAACATAATGAGACTCTATCTCTACGAAACTTAAGAAAACAAATAGCCAGGCATGGTGTTGCATGCCTATAGTCCAAGCTACTTGGGAGGCTGAAGTGGGAGGATCAGTTGAACCCAGGAGGTGAGGCTGTAGTGAGCCATAATTGTATCACTGCACTCCAACTTGGTTGACAGAGTGAGACCCTGTCTCAAAGAAAAAAAAAAAAAGAAAATGTTTGATTTCAGAAGTTAAAATTGAAATGGAAATTAAATTATTGAAGCTACCTGAAACAATGGAAAGTTTGAATAGTTCTGCAGTCATTAAATAAATTTATTTATTAGGTAAAAGTTCTACCATAAAAAACCCAGACCACGAGGGGTTTACAAGTAAAATCTATCAAACTTTTGGATAGAAACAACAATTTCACATATGTTTTCCCTCTAAATATAGAAAGAAGACCCTCTTAACTTGTTTATGACATAAGACAATACAAGGAGAAGATTAAGAAGAGAAAAAGTCACTCTCATTCATGAACATAGATAAAAAAATCTTTAAAAGTTATTTGTAAATAAACCTCCGTGGTATATTAAACAAAGTTCAGTTTACACCAGAATGGTTTAGACTGATAAGATTTCTAAATATAATGCACCACAAGGACAGAATATAGGACAAAATTCAGAAGACCATCTGAATACCTATAGACAAAACATTTACAAAATTGAACACCCTTCATGATAAAAAAAAACATGTTTAAAAGGCAAAATGGAAAAGAGAACATTCTTAATCTAATAGAGGGAATCTATATAAAGCTAAATATCATTCTTTTTTTGTTCTTTGAGATGGAGTATCACTCTATCTCCCATGCTGGAGTACAGTGGAGCAATCTCAGCTCACTGCAACCTCTGCCTCCTGGGTTCAAGAGATTCTCCTGCCTCAGCCTCCCAAGTGGCTGGTATTACAGGTGCCCACCACCATGCCTGGCTAACTTTTGTATTTTTAGTAGAGGTGAGGTTTCACGATGTTGGCCAGGCTGGTTTGGAACTCCTCAGCTCAAGTGATCCGCCTGCCTCAGCCTCCCAAAGTGCTGAGATTACAGGCGTGAGCCACTTCACCCTGTCTAAATATCATTCTTAATGAAAAAATTGCAAACAAAAATGTTGCTAGCGCCAGAAACAATATAAAAATGTATCTTACTATCACTTCTATCCAACATTGTACAAGAGGCCTTAGACAGCAAAGTAGGAAAAGAACGAGAAAAGATACAAACAATGAAAAGAAACAACCAGAAATAAACTTATTTCCTAATTACAGATGTTGTACCTGTTTGTGATTGTCTACTTACCAAATCTTAAATAATCTACAGACAAATTGATATAATTAATAAAAGAGTTCTTGATGGCTTGACAAGGCAATTGAATAAAGGATGAATATAAAATATAAATTACATTTTCTATGTACTAGCCAGCAATAATAACAGAATAGAAAACTCCTCTGTCAGAAAACTCCTCTATCGAATTCTTCAATAACTCACTCATAAATTTTATTCTTAGTAAAAATTTACTTGATTACTTTATTTAAAACTACAACCTACTACCAAGATCACTACTATCAAGATTACCACTATTATGCTTCTCTGCTTTTTCTCTTTGATAGCCCTTTTTACTGTTTCATTTATTTTGTTTATTATTCATCTCCCTCAGCTGGAATGAAAAGTCTATGAAAGAAGAACTTTTTTTTCTGTTTTCTTTCTTAATTTTTTAAACAACTCTTTCCTCGGACCCAGAACGGTACCCGACACATAATGGAAACTAAAAAAGAATTTGTTAAATAAATGAATATATATACGAATGTATAAAATACAGTATTTATAATATCAACAAGATATAAAGAACCAACTAAATTTGTAATAAAAGATGAAGAATCTTATAGAGAAAATTACACTATTTCAAAGACAGACATACAAATGATGATCTATACCAAATTTACACTTGGTTATTCTCAATATTGAAAGATATAATCAATGTCCAAATGAATCTTGTAGATTCAAGGCAATTTCAATGAAATTCCAGCAGTGTTTTTAAGAAATGTGTCTAATTTTAACATTTTCATAAAAGAGTAAAGGCTCATGACTAGTCAGAATCCTTCTAAAGATAAAAGAGGACAGAAGAAGAAGATACAGGAACTTGTCTTTTAGATTGATACTTATAATAAACATGTCTTGTGATAAGTACAGAAAAGTTGGCTAGTAGAACAGAGAACTCAGAAACAGCTCATTACATATATGGAATATTAAAATCTAACATATGATATTGGAAATCATTGTAGAAAAAGTAGACTATCTGATAAATTGTGCTGAAACACTGCTTTTCCAAATCGAAAAAAATACATAAAATGAGTCCTTTCTGTTTCCATTATATACAAGAATATATTCCAGAAGAATTATAGATCTAAATCAGAATCACACATTTTGATGCATATAGAATAACGTATAGGTAAATATATTTTGACCTTTATAAATGGTAGAAATTTTTAAACAAACGATAAAAACTTTTAATATAAAAAATATTTATGAATGTGGTATAAATCAACAACTTCTGTTTATCAACAGATGCCACAATTAAAATGATCATTTGCATTACATATGAATAGAATAAAACCAGTGACCTAATACATGAAGAATTACAAATCACTGAGGAAAGACAATGTAATAAAACAAAAGGACAAAAGAATTGATAGCCATACTTTAGTAGAGGAAACAATAATGGTAAATAATCAAAGAAATGATGCTGTATCACATTAGTAATCAAATAAATATGTTAGGATGCAAAGCAGATATTACACTCACTAAATAGACAAAATGATAATTATTGTTAGGTTATGGAGTAATGTGATTTCTAATACAGTACCAATAAATACATAAATTGGTTAATAATTTGGGGAACTAGTTTAGCATTATTTAGTAAATTTGATTATATCCATACTCTAGTACTCATGAATTACACTTGTAGATATGTGATCTAGAAATCACTTGACATGTACCAGTAGACATCTGCAAAATTATTCATAGCCTTATTGTTAATAATAACCCAAACTTCTATAGACTGGAGATGGATGGATAAACTGTGGTATAATCAGCTAGTAAAATATTATAGATAAGTTAAAGAAGAGATAGAGCTATAAGCAATAATATGGATAAGTCTTAGTAACATAGAGAAGAAGGAAAACAAGTTCCAGAAGACTATCTATAATATGATACCATTATTATAACACTATCTAAAGTAAACATATTTAAAGTATATATTCTGCAGCATAACTCACATATGTAGGATTACAGAAGGTCTAGTGTATAGAACAGGGAAGGAGAACACAGATGATAAAATGATATTAGTGATGTTGACATTTAAAGTTGGCTGATACAGTATTTTATGTATATTTGAAAGTATTGTTATTTTATACATTATCAAATATTATATAATATAAAAGAAAATATAAACAAAACTCCAATAACTAAAAGTATTTTTCCAGTATTCCAACAGTTGGAAAGTTAAGTAAATATTTGTTGGCCAGGTGTTTGGCTCATGCCTGTAATCCCAGCACTTTGGGAGGCCGAGGCGGGAGGATCACAAGGTCAAGAGATCGAGACCATCCTGGCCAATATGGTGAAACCCTGTCTCTACTAAAAACACAAAAATTAGCTGGGCGTGGTGGCATGCACCTGTAGTCCCAGCTACTCGGGAGGCTGAGGCAGCAGAATTGCTTGAACCTGGGAGGTGGAGGTTGCAGTAAACCGAGATTGTGCCACTGCACTCTGGCCTGGTGCCTGGTGACAGAGCAAGACTCTGTCTCAAAAAAAAAAAAAAAAAAAAAAAAATATATATATATATATATATATATATACATGTTAACATTTTTTAAAGTATACCAAACATCAAGTTTTAAGAAACTTTATTGCATTATGGGATATCTAAACTGTGTAATAAGATAAAATTTGATATTTCTCTATTGTTTAGACATTATTAGAGAAATTAGAAATGATTTATTGAGTTTTTTAAAGAAAAATATCCTAAGGAAGACATGTTTTCATCACCAAAGTTTCACCTTATGAGTTATGGAATACTTTAGGAAGACCACTAATTTTAAGATAGTTGTAAACATATTTTAATAGAAAAATGAAGCAGTACACAAAATCAAAGTTAAGAAGTAATTTGGGGATTTTTTTTAATAGCCTCTTACATTTTTGTAAATGTAAGAGTATTTATTGCATAAAATATTTTTATTATTACTGGTTGATGGCATCTGGAATGGCCCCATTGTAAGATAATTTCCATAAAGCTTTGGAAACAAACAACAACATAACTTTGAAAGATATGTGCAAATGGTCAATGAAATAACAAAGTCAATTATTCATAAATTACACAGAATCAAAATGCATTATCATATGCAGCTGAGATTCACAGTATCTCATGTTACAGAAATGACTTCAGAACAAGTCAGTAATACTGTGAAAAAAAATATGCACTACAAAATCAGCACACAAATGCACATAAAATAAGGTATCTCTCAGCTATATTTTGTGCAACTTATACTTTGTAAAAACCCTGGGTCTCCTCTTTCAATATAATCTTGAGGCTAAGGAAAATCAATCTTTTATTTCTTTGTTATGAAAATCACCCCAAAACTAAGCTTTTCTTTTTTACCAAATAGCAAAACCAGGTTTCTTTATTTTAATTCTGTCTTGGCACTACTTCCTTCTTTTATTACATAGACAGTAGATTCCATAGCAACCTTTTCCCCAGCATTTGAATGATTGAGCTTCTGGGTCACAGTGGCCCTCTTGCCAGATCCACTCCAATTAAGAATCATGATTCTTATGAGCAAGGTTCTTTGTTATATGAATAAAATGGAGACACTATAATGTCCGATATGTCTCCATACATTTTACCTATATGTCTCCATATATTTTACACTATATGTCTCCATATATTTTACCATACACGAACATTGAGATTGGGCTGGAGAGAGAACAGACTAGAATAAGGAAACTTGAGAAAGAATGTCATGTTTTGCTAAAGGACACAATATTATATTTCATAAGATGTTCTTCTTAGAGTACAAAATATCTCAGAAGATGAATAAAATAAAGAGAAAACACAATAGAAAAACAATCAAACAAAAGTTATGCAAGAAAAATGTAAGTTCTATTTTACAGCATAATACAGCAAAATGTTTACATTGTCAGCATTTGAAAAAAAAATTCAGTGTGCTTTAATGCATATTATCTTACCTATGGGAAAAATAAATGGAAGATATTTTTCAGATATATTTTGGATAAAGCATCACAAAGGACACTCACTCAGGTTTTGAAGAAAGGAACATACTAAAAGGCAAATATTTAGGTATTCTCAGATGCCTGCTCCAATTTTTAAAGGAAAAAGGAAATATGGATAGTAATGGAAATTTTATTTCCAAGAGAGAAATGTATAAGACAGAAAAAGCATAACAGAAGATTGATTTGGGAGTGAGGAGGCAAAATGAACCACTTGCAGATGTAAAATTGAAGGCTCCTTTCTCCCAACATCTTGGATGGAGGAAGACCAGAAAGAGCAACTTCACAACAGGTACCACCAACCCTTTCTAACACTGGCTGTATGTGCTTCTGTAAAAATGGCTATGTGTCAAACAGGGGGAGAAATATAATCATTACTTTTGGAAATTTTAGACATTTTCTATTTCCTAGCTGACTATCATAATTTATTTCCCACAGGGTTGTTCATCATCCATAAAAATGGTGTAGGATTTGTGAAGCAATCTTGAATTTCTATCCTATGGGATATTTTAGTGTAGAACCAGAAGAAACCTACAGTGATTTTATTTTATTTTCCTTTCATTCAACCTGGAAAAGAAAAACTATTTTTTGACAAATTGTATTGAAGTTACTTAGTATAGGATTATAATTGCAGGGCTTTATTTCTAATCTCTTGAAAGCTTACACATTTGGAGGTCATTTGATAGTTAAATGCTATGCAATTAGTTTGAGGTGCTCAAGAAGAGACAGACAAATACTGCAATGGAAATGGGGTGGGATGGTGTTTACTAGAAAAATGCAGCTGAGAGTAGATCTGATTTTTGCTGCGCTGTGCTGTAGACTCTGTCAGAAGTACATCTCTGTATTTTGCCTGAAGAAAGCACATAAATGGCTATAAGACTGGAGATTAGAAACCAACCCCCATTGCTGCTAAAATGTTAGTTTGTATTCATATGCCAGGCAGATTATGTTCCTATAATCTTTGTGTGAAATGTTGAGCCTGAGAAAGCAAGTTGTTACCAAGGAATTTTTCTCTAGTCCCATTGAACTAATATTCACAGGCGTTAAATAATTTGTATTTGCAAAATTATGCTACATCAAGGCATTATCAGTTGACTGGTTATTTCTAACACTATTGACAAGCTGCTTTTACCAGTTGAAAACAGCAAAAAGTTAAACAAAACCACAAATAACATACAAACATAACTGAGTGCAGTGCCACATGTCTTTTGTTCCAGCTACTCATGAAGTCAAAGCGGAAAGATCTCCTGTGCCCAGGAATTTGAGCCTAGCCTGGGCAACAAAGCAAGACCCCCATCTCTAAAAAAAATTAAAAGGAAAAAGAAAAAACAATGAAAACAATGAAACAATGACAATAGAGTGAGTTATCTATTTCCTGTTTTCTTCATGCCATTTTTTTTCCTCAGAAAACTAGGAATAATTCAGGAAGATTCTCCAAATCTCTGGCTGTTGAATCTATGTTGATAAAAGATGGTGGTATTTTGTGTTGTATTTATTAGACTCTTATTCCATTATTCCCACAGAGCTTTAATACAAAAGGAAGAGAACAGAGTAAGAAAACTTGGGTTTAAATTCTGGCTTTGTCTCTGTCTCTGTCTCTGTCTCTTAGCAACTGGAGCACCTGGGAAACTTTTTTCTCTGTGCTCAATTTTCTTATTTGTAATGTAGGAGTATTAATCTGCTCTCATGGTGCTAATAAAGACATACCCGAGACTGGGTAATTATAGAGAGAAGAGGTTTAATTGACTCACAGTGCAGTATAGCTGGGGGAGGCCTCAGGAAACTTACAATCATGACAGAAGGGGAAGCAGATAAGTTCTTCTTTACATTGCAGTGGGAAGGAGAAGAATGAGAACTGAGGGAAGGGGGAAACCCCTTATAAAACCTCTGACCTTGAGAATTTACTCACTATCACAAGAATAGCATAGGGGGAATCACCCCCATAATTCCATTACTCCCCCACCAGTCCTTCCCACAACACCTGTAGATTATGGGAAGATGAGATTTGGATAGGGACACAGCCAAACCATATCAGTAGGATAATAAATAATATAGGCTAGACATGTAGCCACTATATTTGGTGTACAGTAAAAGCTGATGTATACAATGATTTTGCTTAAAATCAATTTGCTGTGTCAAATTTTCTATTAGGGTAAATACAATGCCTTCTTAAGATTATAAATATTCCAAGCATTAAATGGGAAAAAAAGGTGGGAACTAAAGACTAACTAAGATATATTTGGTTGCTAATTGGGTGGTGTATGTATAAGAGTGCTATTGTCTGATTAATTGTATGGCTGTAATAGCTAATATTTATTACATACTTAGTCTTTCAGATATATAATGTAGTATAAATTAAATCAACAAATCCTCAGAAGAACCTTAGAATGAAAGTACTATTAATATCTTTCTTTCACATAGAAAGAAATGAAAACACCAAAATGTTAACCTGCTCTCAGTCTGGCAGCTACTGAGTCCGTGCTTGAATTCCAGTCTCAGTAAGCTGGCACTAGTCTGGTAACCACCATGCCCTATGGCCTTTCCATGTATTTTTCCCAGTACAGATTAGATACATATTGATATTGTACATATTGAATAATCACACTTTTGGTGGATTCAAATTAGAGCAAAGATTAGGGTTACATCTAAAATGAAGTCTTTTCCATATATTGCTATGGTGTGGTATCAGCTAATGTTTAACAGTCATCTTTACCAGTTTTTAAAAACTGATACTAATATTGAGCCAAAAACATGAGAAATATATTTTTTTCTGATATTTAAGAGTTCACAATCAGCCAGGCATGGTGGATCACACCTGTAACCTAGCACTTTGGGAGGCTGAGGCAGAACGATTGCCTGAGCTCAAGAGTTCGAGACCAGCCTACCCAACATAGTGAAACCCTGTCTCTACAAAAGTACAAAAATCAGCCAGCCGTGGTGGCACATGCCTGTAATCTCAGCTACTTGGGAGGCTGAGGCAGGAGAATTGCTTGAACCCAGAAGGCAGAGGTTGCAGTGAGCTGAGATTGTGCCACTGCACTACAGCCTGGGGGCAAGACTCCGTAAAAAAAATAAAAAAAAAAAAAAAAAAAAGGCTCACAATCATCTCATTTACCATTTACTCTGAAGTCCTTGTGGTAATATTATTCATGCCCCCTGGAGCTTAAGTGGAAGTCACGCTAGTTTTGCATGAGCGGCATCAGGTGGTATTTAGTCTGATGAACTGGTGACTGTAAAGCTGATGGCTAGAAAAAGGAAAGGGTAGGGAAATGGTGGAAGGTACTGCACTCATTTTGAAGAAAGGAAGATGAGAAGACGGAGTTTTAAGAAAGGATCCGAGGAGTAGGGCATCCCTGGGCAAAAATCCTGGCGAACATGGGCAACGTGATATTTTGGGACACGGTCAGTGTTCAGCACTGTTTTATGCCAGGACTATACTGCATGGACTATGTACAAGATACATAGTATGTACCCAAAGTCCAATGGGACACCACCCCTCAACATACCAGTAGAGGGAGCCACTGTTTGAGGGAGCTTGAGATCAGTTCTCTCTCTAACTGAGAATATTAACTTTTCCAAGGGAAGACATGTCTTTCTCTTTTCTCTTCGTCCTTTTTAAAAAAAGAAGAAGCACACTTTGTTGATGGTTTATATTGAAAAAATCACTTACTACTACTCTCAGTACCGCACCTCATTCTGCCCCCTGCCTGAACAATCAGAATGAGCTCCCCAAAAGGGGGAGTATAAAACAGCTTTTAGTAAAGCCACCTTCTGAGAAGACACTGAAAGAGAAATTCAACAAACTTTTTGAATGGTCTTTATGTCACCATTCATGAAAGAAAACTAACTAAAATTAACTAAGTAAAATTTGATATCCTTTTAAAAGTAAAACTCGAACTAAAATCTGATGGTCTTTCCTATGTCTTAGCACCATCATTTAAAATGGGAGGTTGGTCTTAGCAAATGCTTAAGTTGAGAGACAAGTGGCGAAACATCAGTGGCCTCAGTATCTAATGATGCAAAACCAAAACTAAATAATTAATGCTACTTTAGTAGTACTATTTTCTGGCTATTGGGGCAGAGCTGTGTAATGTTCTAGGGAGAGCAGCAACTATGTTTTAGGTAACAGAAACCCAGGTAATACCTTCTTTGTATATCATATTTTCAATTTCGGCCTTCTTCTTTTTGTTATTCATAGTAAGGTTAGAGTGACAATGCATAGATTGATGCTAAGGCTTCAATCAATGTTAAATGTCTTTGAATAAGTTAATTTGGTTTACAGTGGGTAGAAATGAAACAATATTAAGGACCTGATATGGTTTGTCTGTGTCCCCACCCAAATCTCAACTTCAATTGTAGGTCCCACAATCCTCATCTGTCATGGGAATAACCGCAGTGGGACGTAATTGAATCATAGGGGCATGTTTTTCCCTTGCTGTTCTTGTGACAGTGAATGAATCTCAGGAGATCTGATGGTTTTATTAAGGGCAGTTCTCTGCCACATGCTCTCTTGCCTGCCTCCATGTAAGATGTGCTTTTGCTCCTCTTTCACCTTCCCATAATTGTGATGCCTTCCAGCTATATGAAACTGTAAGTCCATTAAACCTCTTTTTCTTTATAAATTACTCAGTCTCAGGTATTTCTTCAAAGCAGAATGAAAATGGACTAATGCACTAAATTGGTACAGAGAGTGGAAGGTATCCAAAAACATGGAAGCGACTTTGGAACTGGGTAATGGGATGAGGTTGGAACAGTTTGGAGGGCTCAGAAGAAGACAGGAATATGTGGGGAATGTTTGGGGTTTTTCTAAAGACTTATTGATTGGTTTTGATCAAAAAGTCCAGGTAAGGTGGGGTCTCAAATGGAGATGAGGAACTTACTGGGAACTGGAGCAAAAATGATTGTTGCTATGCTTTAGCAAAGAGATTGGCAGCATTTTGCTCCTGCCTTAGAGATGTGTGGAACTTCAAACTTTACATAGATGATTTAAAGTATCTGGCAGAAGAAATTTCTAAGAAGCAGAGTGTTCGAGAGGAGACTTGGGTGCTCTTAAAAACACTCAGTTTTATTCATTCACAAAGATATGGTTTGAAATTGGAACTTTTGTTTAAAAGGGAAACAGAGCATAAAAGTTCAGAAAATTTGCAGCCTGACAATGCAATAGAAAAGCAAAACCCATTTTTTCTGAGAAGAAATTCAAGCCAGCTGCAGAAATCTGCATAAGTAAGGAGCAGCCAAATGTTAGTGCCAAGACAATGGGGAAAATGTCTCCAGGGCATATCAGAGGTCTTCACAGCAGCCCCTCTCATCACAAGCTGGGAGGCCTAGGAGCCAAAAATGGTTTCATGGGCCAGGCCCAGGGCCTTGCTGCTTTGTGCAGTCTCTGACACCTTGGTGCCCTACGTTCCAGCCATGGCTAAAAGAGGTCCACATACAGCTCAGGCTGTTGCTTCACAGGGTGCAAGCCCGAGCCTTGGTGGCTTACACATGGTGTTGAGACTGCAGGTGCACAGAAGTCAAGAATTGAGGTGTGGGAACCTCCACCTAGATTTCAGAGGATGTATGGAAACATCTTTTCCTTTAAAAATTACCCAGTTGTGGGTATTTCTTCATAGCAGTATGAAAATGGACAAATATAAGACACTAACACAAACCAATGGAACATTCTGACCTTAGAAAATTGGTCTAGTCATAGCATAATAATAATTATTAAAAAGCAGGAAGGCCAGTTGGTTGTAGTCAGTCTTGTTTATTCTGAGTTCTGTTTATAGGATACAAAATGCAAGGAGAATTGGACAATTATCCATCTGATTTGATCAGTGTAGACAGCCAAACCAGTTAATTCAGCAGGGAGATAGAGCCCTGACTAGCTACACTGATCAAATCAAGAGAGTAACTGCCAGATCTCCCTTCCTTTTATGCCGAGTAGATGCTGCCTTGGGGAATGGCTTAGATTCAAAGTCTCCAACTGTTTGAAGTCCCCCTAAAGGCTGTTAATTGGGACACTTTGGACAGTTAAAACTGCACAGGCTGGGTTGGTTGGCTAACTAGTTCTCAGACACAATAAATTCAGCTACTTGAAATGGCAAAAAAAAGAGTTATTCATAAAATAATAATTATTATAATAGCCTTATTTTAGCTTTTAAAAAGAAAGTAAAACAAACTTGCATTGGAATAGTTAGTAATTCTTTCATTTGGTAAGGTAGCCAGGAAATGTAAAGATGAATTTTTCAGTTCAGAGTAGTGTTTCATGTCTGAGTCCTATAAGTACAGGGTCATGTGATAATTCCTTCAGTCATCACCAAGGTTTATTAATATTAGCAGTTAATAGAAGAATAAACAACTATATTGGTACCATATTCTAATTTTATCCCTAAAAATTAATATGGCAAATTTTTCAGGAACATATCAAATTATTTTTCGAAGAAACTGTCTTCTTCATAAAATAATAAGAAGATAGAGTGAGCAGACAGTGCCGGGTAGATGTCAACAAAGTTAAAGAAAGATGTTCAGAGTTAATGAAAATAACAGAATTCAATGAAGGTAGTTGAAGGGCCATATGTCTGAGTTTATTACGAAGAATAGTTCATTCTAGTACAAAACACAGATTCCAGTCAAGATTGATTAGACTCTTATTCTCTGCATATTTGGATGTTTACACAAATCACACACACACAGACACACATACACACACTCTGTCGCACTCAATTTTATGCCCTCATTTTCCTCAATATTGATACCAACAGAATAAACACATATAGTAGTTCTTTGATTAAACTCTGTAAATCTTCATTCCCACTAGATTACTGGGATAGAGGAATGGGTAACTTTGACGTAATCTTTCCTGGATGATTTTCAATGGAGATGGTATTTCTCTGTACCTGCATAGTAAATTAGTCCCTATTACTTCTCAGAAGGCTTGATCAGAACTGAACCAGCTTCCATAAAATAGCAAAGTCAAGCAACGATGTTTATTCATTTGCAGTGTAGTTGATTATCTCCTAAAGACTATGGAACTAAATCAATTTCATCCAGAATCTGGACATATTTAAAGTTATTTCCAGAGTTTCTCAGTGTCAAAGGGAGTAGAAAGAGAAGCAAGGACAAATGAGAAGAAAAATGAAAGAAAGGGAAAGAAGACAGGAGGGAGAAAAGGAGGGAGGGAGTCAGGAAAAAATAGAAGAAGTAAGAAAATAAAAAAAGTTAGCGAAGGGTAACTTCCCAGAAAGGAATAAATTAAACATTCATTTCACCAAATGTTTCTCGAACACCTATTAAAATTCAGCATTGTTTTAAGCATATAAGGCCTATAAAGAATAAAAAAGCATCATTTATACCTGCCTATACAGTATTTAATAGCTAAACATTTTCATTTCTTTAATACAACAACCCAGTGAAATTATTATTATTACTCATTGCCGTTTCATAGATGAGAAATTTGCAGCTCGGGGAAATTAAGTTACTTGAACAAAATTGCTCAACAAATTTGCTTACAGAGTTGGTAAGAAATGCATCCTGACTTCAACGAACCCTCACAAAGAATTAGCAATGAAACTAGTAACACTATGGCATTAGGAAACCTGACACTATGAATGAGTCCATTATGAGTGTGGACTTAACAGCAATAAGATTTCAGAAGCAGAAAAGATCAATAAATACTTTACGCTAAAGCCAGGACTTGAGGACAAGCAATAGAAATGGCTGGGAAAAGGGGAAAAGGATAAGCAGATAAATGGTAGAGACCATTTTGGTTAAGGGAAATACTGTGAGCAGAAGTGCTGACTAGTTCAGAATTTATAACACTGGAGGAATTATTTACTAAAGTTTTCTGGGACTAAACAGTAAAAGGATTAATGGGGTAAAGAGATTGTGCTTCAATATCTAAGTGACGGATAGGCATTAAAAGTTTTGAGCAGGGAATGGACATGAAAAAAAATTGAGTTGGGGGAAGGTCAATTTGGCAACAGTCTGCAATATATATTAAAAAAGAAAGAGATTAGAAGCAGAGGTATTTGTTAGGAGACTGATAGGTTGTTTCCCTAAAATAATCAAAATTGCCTGAGAATATTTCCCTAAAATAATGGAGTTTTCCGTGTAGGCTTCCTCAGCAAGGATAGGAGTCAGGGAGGATAATTCAACCTGGATAACAACAGAAAAATTATAGAACTAGGAGTTTATTTCATGAGAATATTCCACCTATTATGTAGTAGTTAATATAAGAAATATCACATCTATAAAGGTACTGAGAATTCATAGGTATTATGAGGAAAATCAGCACTGATTCTAAAAGGTGTGGAAGAACTTGTGAATGAGGAAAGAATTAAAAAAAAATTGAAGCAAGCCAGCACTCCCAGCTACTCTGAGGCAGAAGCTGGGAGTGCAGGAGTGTGGGGATAGAGTACCCTATGATCACAGATGTGAATAGTCACTGTACTCCAGCCTGGGTAACATAGGGAGATCCTGAAAAAAAAAAAGAAGAGAAAGCAAAAAGAGGAAGGGAAGGGAAGGAAAGAGAAAGAGGGAGGAAGGAAGGAAAGGAGGGCGGGAGAGAGGGAGGGAGGGAGAGAGGAAGGAAGGGAGGGAGGGAGGGAGGGAGGGGAGGGAGGGAGGGTGGGTAGGAAGGGGGGAGAAAAATAACTAAAACTAGAACAAAAGAAAGAAAATCCCACATTGAACAGTGTAACTCGTGACTGAGAGGCATGAGAAGAGTTTGAATGTAAAAACCCCACAAAAGGAGGAATCCTTTCGCCAGAAGACTAACAGAAAGAAATAAAGGAGCATGACATGAAGACCACAGGCAATGTGACCTGACAGACAGAACTACTGGATGATGGAGTAGGCTCCCAAGGGAAGCTGAAGAAATTTCATCAGCCAGGACATTTAAGGTGAGCTGAACAAAGCTCTAAACATCTGCTGAGAGAGCAGCTCTGCATCTGCATGAAAAGACAGGATGGTGGCATATTCTCCACATGTATCCCAGAACTTTCAGTAAAATTTCTAAAAAAGACAAGACAGGATGGTCATGTGGCTCATTCCACCTCTAATATATTTAACTACTTGTTGATTTAAATCAAACATGAAAATAACATTTCTCCTGCTGATAGCAGTTTTTATGTCTCCCAACAGGTAGAGTACTCTCAGACATATAAACCCTTTTTCTCAATCCCCATAAATGCTGTTTACATTTTTATCACCTTCTCAAAGCCTCAAGCATTTCCCTTATCCTTTCCTGTTGATCTGGCCACCTATTCCTATATTCAGAAAAATTCTCTCTCCCCCACTTCCCCTCTCCTTTCTCAAACACACACACACACACACACACACACACACACACACACACACACACACACACTCCTTACTTATTTCCTCCTTATGGTACACATTATTGGTTACCTACCCAGTCATCAATCTTTGTCATGCTTATCAAATCCAAATCTTTTCAGGGGATGGGTAGTCTAAGCCCAGTACAGAAGGGATATAAGCTGCAGCCTCAGTAAGTAACTAATGGTTGGCAAATGCTATGGTCATTCAAATTATTCTTCCCATTGATAGGTTTAATAATGGACATGGGTCACAATTCTGACCAAACAGGCATTAGCAGAAGTCTGTGAAGAAGTTTCTGGAAAAGTGCCCTCTTCAAAAGGGTACAGCCCTAACTCAAGTTAAGCTATACGTAATGGGATCACCAAATTCTAACAATCCCATTGACCTCTTTTCAGCCCTTATCTAACTGGGAATCTTGTGGCCTCGATTTTCTTGCCCACTCCTCTTTCAATATCACTTATTACTATTCTCTTGTTTTTTTCTGGTCCGAATCTCAGGATTCTTCATGACATCTTCCTCCTATGTTTACTCTTTGTATGTTGTTGTTTACCAGATTCATCATTTTCAGTATTCTCTTCTTTCTACTTTCCATGCTCTTTTTATTTTTAAATTATTATTATTATTGTTATTATTATTTGAGACAGAGTGTTCCTCTATTTTCCAGGCTGGAGTGCAGTGGTGCTATTTCAGCCCACTGCAACCTCTACCTTCTGGGTTCAAGTGATCCTCCCACCTCAGCCTTTCAAGTAGCTGGGACTACAGGTGCACACCATCATGCCCAGCTAATTTTTGTACTTTAAGCAGAGGCAGAGTCTCCCCATGTTGGCCAGTCTGGTCTCAAACTCCTCTCCTCACATGATCTGCCCACCTTGGCCTCCCAAAGTGCTGAGATAACAGATGTGAGCTGCCACGCCCAGCCCTTTCCATGCTCCTTTAGGGTGACCATCTGCATTTCCCTGGCTTCTACAGTGATTATATTGTCATTTCTTGTTTCTTGAGTCCCAGATCCATACTTCCTTCTATTTACCAGACATTTTAATTTTGATTTTAAGAATGTAACCCAGTCGATCTTTAAAATCAATCCAAATTATATCTTCCTATTGACATCCCTAGGTTAATTTTACAACACGAATCAACTGGAAACTCTGGACTTACCTTAGACTTCTCCTTGTCTCTCAAATTCCTGCTTCTAATCAGCCAACACATTTTATAAATTCTGGCCAAAATGTTTACTGAATCTCTCTTTATGTTTTATTCATATTAGCGCTGCTTCTCCTTTGGTGGAGATGTTTATTTTCAACATTAAAAAGTGTTCCCTAAAGTATGAGGTTCAGACTCTTCAAGATGCTTAGGATGTTGCTGAGACACAATCCTATTGGAAGTTGAACAGAATCATATAACACTGATGTTATCAGGGTCTTGTTAATCTCACTCATGGTATATTCTTGAATAACTACCTTTTACTTCAAGAGTCAGAAATCTTCAGTATACTAAAACGGGATTTTAAATTTGATAGCCATTTTTTCCACACAGTGCTTTGAGATATTCATAGTCATGTTTTCACTATCTCATTCTACAATTAATCAAGATCAGGAGGCATATGTTAACCAACAGCTGTTTTCTGTGAATAAAGTAATAAAGCACTTCTATTCATACAACTTCCTCCCTTCCTGCTGGTGTACCTTTTCTACATCACAAGCCCCAAAATAATCCTTAATGATATAAAAATGTATTATCTTGTACAAACAAAAGAAAAAGTCATGGAGCACATCTTCCTCTTGTATGTTATACACATACGCCAAGAAATAATTACAACTCTGAATATCAGTGGCGTCATCCAACAACATATTCACTGTCCTGGAAGACTAGCCTGTTTTATATAAAATGTTCAAGTGACATTTAAATCAATCTCATACAGTGAGGAGGAGAAAATAATTCTAAGTACAATGAACAAATAGGATAACGACCCTGAAGTAGGGGTAATCTTGTTCAAAAACAGGAAGAAGGTCAGTGTGACCACGTGTACATCATGAAGAGAGGGATAAAGATGAAAACTTAGGGAGGAAGACAGGAATTTCTTTAGGATCTTTTGGCAAAAGAATGTGGTGTTTCAAAGTAAGGGTATAGCAGGGGTGTGGTATGACACAATTTGCCTTTAAAGGTATTATTCTAAGCTGCTTTGTGAAGAAGAGACTAAAAGAGGGCAGCAGAGAGACAATTAGGAAACAGCCTGGAAGACAAATTAGGATAGCTCAATTCAAGTTCAAAGCAGTGGAGGTGGTGGGAAGTGATTGGATTTAGAATAACATTTTTTAAAAAATTACAGCCACATTTGATGAACCACGTAGAGTTTAAAGAAGATAAATCAAGGATATTTTCTAGTTTTCAATCTCAGAGTTCAAGTTTCTTCCAAAAATCTCAATTTCAACATTTGAACTCTGTTGTGTTATATTCTTTCCCAAGCCAGCTCCCCCTTCCTGTATACTCCATTCTCCAGAACTGGCTATTCTATGAATGCATCTACTCATGTTAGAAACTTGAGATATATCTTTGACACATTTATTATCCCTGATATGTCTGTCACCATTAGCCCCCCCCCCCCCCCCCCAAATCTAATCAATTACCAAGTGCTGTCAATCCAACTTTTAAAATATCTGCAACTCATCCAATTTTCATGTTTCTACTGAAAGCATCCTGGTCCAAACTACAGCTATCTTTTCCTGGAAATGTAGAATAATTAGTTAATTTACCTGCATCTGATCTTCAACTGCATATGTTCATCACATAGAAACCAAAATTTGGTTTTGGTTTCTGTTAAAAAACAAAACTCATTTCAAATATTTTTTAAAATCCTTCAGTGGCATCCATTTGTTCTTGAATGAGATCTAAACTCTTTTAAATGGTCTACAATGTTGTGCAAGGTCTAGCTATTGCTCACCTCTCAGCATTACCTCATGCAACTCTGCCACCCAGCCCCAGTGCTCCAGTCACACGGATGGAATTAAGTGACTGAAAGCCCCATGCCCCTTCCTGCTTCAAGGCATTTGTGTGTACAGTCCTACCTTATTGCTTCAACACTTCACTACTCACACTCTCCCTTAAGATCCCAGGGTAAATGTTGTTTCTACAGGGAAGAAATTGCTATATATGTTCTCCTAGAACCCTCTGGTTTTTCCTTATCACCCTATTAACTATGGCAGTTATCTTTGTGAACATCTGTTGAATACCAGCGTGTCTTCCAAATCACTCTAATTTCTATGAGGAAGAAAACGTTCCAGTTTACTTTCCTATTCAGTCATTTTCTTGTCTTCTTCTTTATTAACCGTTCCTATTAAGTATATAACAATTTTGGCTTTTAAGTAAAATGAAACTCACTGAATATGTTTAACCAGGGAACATTGTGATCCAATGTATATAACAGAAGCCTAATTCTCCAGTTCTTCTGTGGGGGAATGGCCAGGTAATCTAGAGGAAGAGCAGTGGTGAGGAAATTAGAAACAGGTGAAGAAGTAGGGAGGAATGAGTCTAGGATGGGTACAAGTGGTGATGAGTATGTGCAGGAGGAGTAAAGGGTAGGTATAGGTGGCCATGAGGAAAGATGGTTAGGCAAGATTTTTTCATAACAATCTAATCTTTTCACTAAAATCTGACCATGAAGGCAAGGAGAAAAGTGAAAAAATAGTTTAACAGGGGTGTGGAATCAAGGGAGGTTATAAGGATAAAGATGTTAGATTGTGTCTTCATACTTCTTAGAAATGAGCTATAGAGAGGGAAAGTTTGGTGAGGTAGGAGTCAAAAAGGGTAAATTAAAAAGCAAGTTCCTTAAGCAGGTCAATGAGGATGAGACCCAGAGTACAAGTGGAAGAATGGATGCCTCTATAGAGTGCATGCAGAAAACTTCCCTGTCACTGGATGGAAGGAGAAGGTGCTTGCAAGTGGAAGTTAAATTTGGTGATAGAGAAATAAAGGTATTTGCATGTGATGTCTTCTAATATCTCAATTAAGTATAATGTGAAATCACTAGTTGAGAATGAGAGAGTAAAGGTATGGAAGCTTTGAGACAAAAACATATAAACAGTTTTGTGGTCGTTTTTTTTCCTGAGTGTAGGACACCTACTAGGGAAACATACTTGGAATTCCAGGCAGTATTAACTGACTGAGGATTGTGAATATAAATTTAGAGTGAAACTTATCAACAGATTTTTTTCCAGCAAGATTTTGCTGGTTTGATGCAGGTATCGAGAAGATAGTTAAGTCCATTGAGAGTGGTAGGTTAAGAAAGTGATTACAATAGGAAGGGAGGATGACAAAGTTGAGGGCATCCATAAGGAAGACTTTATAATGATGCTATAGAACAAAAATGAAAGTAGAAAGATGTTAGTAGGGTCAGTGAATTGGAAATCTGGATGAGATAAAAAATGGCTGGAGTGAGAGAGCTTGAACAAGTGAGCAGGAGGGTTCAGAGATGATAGTATCACAAGTTAATGTTTGATATTGATATTGAAATTTAGGGTTGGTTCAATTTCTCATGATGACAAGATGCAGGGTATGGCAAAGAAATGGGTGGATGGGAGGCAGTGGGTGAACAGTAAGTGGAAACATGCAGATTGCAACGTATTGGATAGATCATCCAATTGCATGTTGTGATTATGAGAGGAATAACAGGACTTGGAGGCACGAGAATGGCTGTGAACCAGAATCAAGGTTTCAAGGAAATGAGAAAATGTCCCAAATCTGACACAGCAAAGGGGAGACAGGAAAAGGGGTACAGCCATATGTATGCATGTTAAAGAAAGAAGCAGGTTTGTTTTGTGTCATTTGTGTCTTGTTTCGTCTTATTGTGCTGAAGAGTAGAGGAGCAGTCTGGAATGAAAGTGCACCAAGTAAGCCAAGCAGACATAATTCTGCCTTTGTGGAGCTTACAGACTAGTGAATAAGAAAAATATTAATCAAATAATTAAATAAATAAGTCTATAAATTACAAACTCTGACAAGTGCTATGAAGAAACAGTGCAGGCCACTGTGACAGCATGAAACACAGTGACCGGACTAATCTGTGGAGTGAGGGTAAGCCCTGAGGACGTGATATTTGAGCAGAGATCCAAAGGATCAGTGGAAGTTACGGGGGCAAAGGATGACTGAGGCAAAAGGTAATTGAGTTTTTAGGGTAGATATGATAGAAAAACAAAAGGTCAGGAGAATGAAGGGAAATTTTGCAATGAAAGTGACAGACACGATGGATCAAGGAGATATCTGAACCATCAGGAGAAAATAAGTTAGTCTGGAAACTAGGGCTGACACTAGATTTAAAGAGAGGGCATATGGAAAGTAAGCATGTGAGAGAGCTACTAGGGAGAGGAGGTTGTAGCCAGAGATTCTCCTTCAGAAGTATGAAAGTTAAAGATTTTCATAAGTCAGAGATATGTCCCTGTGAGTAGAGTGTGTGAATAAAGTCATCAAATAGATGAAGCTCTATTCATTAACGGTTTGGCTAAATTGTTATACTTAAAAACAATATTCTAATCCAGATGCTAATGTCTCCAATAAATCTGAATATTTAGTGTGAAATCACAGCAAAAAGGAGGGACCAAAGAAGTGTTTTATATGAGGTTGAAGGAATATATTCTGGACAAATTGTGTAAATTGCACAATATTTGAAAATAAGCCTCAGTTTCACTGTATGCAAAATAGGAATAATAAGCCCTGTTGTGGATAGCTATTGTGAGGTTAGCTATAATTTCAGCCATGGCAAAGTACCCAACCTATAGAAGAAAATAAAAGATAGTTACATCAATTATCATACTATCAATAGAAATAGTTACTGGATATGTTATTTGTCCTGAATAGCTATTGTGAGGCTAGCTATAATGTGAACCATGGTAGAGTATCCAACTTATAAGAGAAAATAAAAAATAGTTATATCAATTATCATACTAATGTTTATCAATATAGTTACTGGATATATTCTTTATTGTTTAAAGATGGCTTCTGCCTTATTTAGCACCCTAACAAATATAGAATTACTATGCTTATAGGTATGAGGAGAAAGAGAGCAGCACAAGGAAGAATTTCTATCATGTAGATCCTTAGTAAGTTTTAAGAACATGGGTAAAATTACAGAAGCAGAGCTGATATTACAACAGGGGTAGAGTGGGGTAGGAAGTGTAAGGGAAAAAAAGGGCTCACAATTTTTCAGTAGTTCCCCCTCTGAAAGGTACAGCCATAGGAGGCTCATCAACCAGCAAGTGTTGTCATTTCCCTGTCAAAAACTTTAAAGCACAAGAGTTTGCACAAAGTCACAGATAACTCAATAGCACCGACAAGACCAAAGATCCATGGTCATGTTGCCTCCTTTACTACTCTATCTACTGGACCATATAGTCTCTCTTGTAGTTAGTTTGTTATTGAATACGGTATCTCCATTCTTTCTAATATGAGAGGTTCAAACTGATGTTTCTGGGTTCAGAGGCCCAGCAAACACTGCATATTGTGGTATTCTTTCCTGCAAAACTCACTGCTATGGTTTGGTGCTATATTAGCCCCCAAAGCTCACATATAATTCCCAGTGTTGTGGAAGGGACCTGGTGGACCTGGTTGTGGGGAGGTGATTGGATCGTGGGGGTGGATTTTCCCCCTTCTGTTCTTGTGATAGTAAGTGAGTTCTCGCAGGATCTGATGGTTTAAAGGCGTGTGGTGCTTCCCTCCTTGCTCTCTCTCTCTCTCCTGCTCCGTCATGGTAAGATGCATTTGCTTCCCCTTCGCCTTCTACCATGATTGTAAGTTTCCCAAGGCCTCCCAGTCATGCTTCCTGTTAAGCCTGAAAAACTGTGAGACAATTAAACCTCTTTTCTTCATAAATTACCCAGTTTAGGTAGTTCTTTATGGCAGTGTGAAAACAGATTAACACAACCAGTATGTTGTGAGCTGAGCAAAGAGGTGGCCAAGCCATGACATAGGATTGCAAATACCAATCAAGAGAAATTACTGAGGAGCTCAATTCTCACACATTCTTCAGCCCTGACTTCTCTGGTGTGGCACTTGGAGCCCCATAGTCACTTTGGGGTGACCTAGCATGGTTACAAGCCCCTGTCCCTCACCTGGAGTTTTAGAAGCCTTAACGGGTGGGACAGCCATAATTCATAGGGTCACTGTTAGAGGCGACAGTTGGTTTGTAAGGTAGCACTCTCCCTCTTATTTGGAAGCCCACTTAAGGCAGAGAGTAGTGATGCTCCAAAGGCAGTATTCACTCCTCCTGTCTGTAATATCCTTAGCTATTATCGCAATGAGTATAGCACTTTAGGGGGTAACCCACTGATACAGTCATGCTTGACTCTAAAATGTACGGTAATGAACTGCAGCAGCTGCAGTGCTCTAAATCAAAGATTCCTAGCACAGGCAAGGGAATGGGAAGGGTAGTGCCTTCTCTCTGTAAGTAGATTCTTTGCTAGGCAGCTTTCCTGCTACTTTAAAAGTAAAATCCTATTATACCTGTGAAACCCCGCTGCAAAGGGCAGAGTCAGACAACCAACACAAAGCAATGTGGGCAAATTCCTGGGATGCCGGACCACCAGGCAGAGCTTTCAGGGACAACAATTGTCCCATCTGTTGAATCTCTTGAAAAACACTAAAAAAGTGCAGGTCATTGCATAAGCTCTGGGCAGGCACTACCGTTTTTTGGGCAATCCCTAAAGGCCAATCAGAACGACAAAGCCACATATATTGCAGAAGTTTTCACCTTTTTAGTCCAGCTGAAGATATATGTAGATTGAAAAACAAAAACAGGTTTTTGTAGACCTAAGCAGAAGCTTTTAGAAATTATTGTGATTTCTACTACGTTTATAAGAGAGTCCCTATGCAGTAATGAACAGGGGTGATTTGGAGCAGCAGAAAGTGAGAAAGTAAAATTACTATTATAGACACTGTGGGAGCCCTGACTATATTAATGCAAACTCATTTTGGAGGTTGCTAAATTATTTACATAGTTGTGGAACTTGTAAACTTTCCTATCCTCCCCCAAAGCATTTCCTTATTAGGGTTCCCTGAAAATCAGAGGGGTAGCAAGCAAAGAGAAGTAGGGCAGACCTTCTGGCTACCATCCATATTTCGACAAGGTAGAATGAGGACATGTCCTGAGCAGGGTGACACAAGGAACCAGAAGGATTATAATCCTCATCTTGCTTCTTCCGTGCCTTCCCTGTGAAATGTTCAGTAGTCCAGACCACAGTAAAAAGGTGAGGCAGGCCGGGCGTGTTGGCTCACGCCTGTAATCCAAGCACTTTGGAGGCCAAGGCAGACGGATCACCTGAGGTCGGGAGTTCAAGACCAGCCTGACCAACATGGTGAAACCCCATCTTAAAAAAAAAAAAAAAAAAAAAAGGTGAGGCAGAGCAGGATCCAGCCTACAGATCATATCTCTGCCTTCCGGGAAAAGAGGAGAGAAGTAGCCAGGTGGGAGCATAGGACAAAGAGAAACAGAAAACTTCAAGCAGTAATCTTCTCTGCAGAACAAGAGCCATGAAATTGCTGTTCTGCAGAAAAATTTATTTTCTTTTTTTAGCAGAAATCATCTAACCTCAAGGTTAGGGATGAGAGCAGGAGAGAACTGTCTGTTCCTCTCTTCCTTCACCAGATTCTCATCTCAAAATTATTATTCTATCCTTCTTTTCTTCTCTCCCAATGTTTAAGCTGATATATTAATAACTTGTCAAGATGTCACCACTAACATTCAGAATAAAAAAGCAAATTATTACTAAGTTTTACCCTTTTTAAAGTTTCCACAAATTCACACAGAAACATGATTATTTATACCTAACTATTTCAGATTATAAGTTAATTGTCCACTTCAAAATAATGGCTTATTTGCAGAAGGTCTTTCCTAAGACCCTTAGGGTTTTCATAGTTTCTACCAATTAAACATTTCAGGTTATGCTGTTCGATCATTCCATGGGGTTATAAAGATTTCATGTGGAAGCAACTGAACTTTTTCTTCTGGTAAGTCCAGTCATCTCTCTGGACTCACTTCTGGCTCCATGGTATCTCTAGCACACATCTTTGTAACATGTTCTCTGTGAATGGTGTGATTCTTGGACAATAGCTAATATCTTATTAATGGTGAGTTGTTTTCCAGGATATTTTGTCACTTAATTTATATCACGGTATAATATTTTTAGGTGTACTAGGTTGTTTGAAAACAGATCAAAAAGTTAACTTTATTTTCCATTCCTATCTTAACAAAGCCATCATGACATGCTTCTACCAAGCTTAGATTTTTTAATTGTGCATTCATTGCATGTTGACTACGGTGTAATGATGCTTATTTTTAATAACACTAGGAAGATAACTTCAGGAAGTTCATATTCTGTTCTTTCATTTGTATTGAAATTGAATAGTTCTCAAGCTGACTAAAATGAGAAAGGCTAATTTTCTTCATGAGCAATGGACTGTAAACAACATTTTTATAAACTACTGTCTTGGATACAGAATACCATGAGTTTAAAAAATAATCAGTCTTCACTGCTGAGAAAGTGGGTCATCATTCTTTTTCTTATTTCAAACATATCATTGAGAGTGTTACTCAGTAGGGTACATCTATCTGTAGCACTGTAACCAGAGATGTTGTGCTTGCCTTCCATAAGTTTATAATGTGCTAAAGAAAAGGTGCACACAGATGTTGAAGCACAAATTCCAGAATTTAGTTAGGATTATTCTGTGAGCTGAGTAGTAAATCCAGAGACCAGAAGCTTAAACAAGTGGGAATTCCAGGTCTCCTAGAGCCCCGTTATACTGTCAGATAGCAAACCAAACTCAAACTAAAATAAAGTCCTCAACATGAAAAAAATAAATTGTAAACTTTGGGATAGCATATTCACATGGTTAAAAAATAAAATAATGTAAAAATACATAAGTCAAGAGCTCTTATTCCCATTTCATCTCTATTTCCTCCTTTCTCTCTGAGTCACTCTCTATCAGTTTGCACTTTGATTAGTTTCTTAAATATTCTTTCAATGTTCTCTTATGCAAATGCAAGCAAACCCACATATTTCACCCTTTCTTACATATACAAAAAAATATAGCACACTATGGACAATTTTTTGTATTTTGCTTTTTCCACTTGATAACATACGCCAGAAATCTTTAAGACTGAAATATAGAGAAATTTTCATTCTTTTTACAGTTATTTATTATTTCACTGACAGTTCATGTAATATGTGGATGTGCTGGTTTATTTCAACAAGACACAATCTGGATTCTAAGTTATGGTTAAAAATATAATCCTAAGTCTTGTTAGGTAAGGCATTTATAGCAACAACACTTCTTTGGGGGCATACAAACTAAAAGAGTGGTTGTGGGAAAAATTGATTTTTGAGGCATAGGGAACTTTTCCTTTTAACTGGGCTCACTCGAAAGCTTTGGAACGATAATCTAGACATCTCAAGAAGTTCTGGTAAGTCCAGTCATCTCTCTGGACTCACTTCTGGCTCCATCATATCTCTAGCACACATCTTTGTAACATGTTCTCTGTTACAAGTTGACACATGCTGGTCCTTTGGTTGTGTCTATAAGCAGACTACTTTTTCTCTAATCTGGTTTAATCTTGGTGTGTTGGTACATGTACACACAGACACAATGTGTGTGCTCTTTCTAGACTTTAATTCACACAAATATTAAGGGGAAAGGTGATGGGTGATTGGTGATGTAGATGGTAACAGTCCCTACGAAGAATCAAGGGTACCACAGTTCTTTATTTCGCCCCAAAGCAGCTGGCATGTTGAAGTTATCAGACCATATCAGGCTTAAGGGACATTAAATGTCAGGAGAGCAGATCTGCTATAGAAAGCTGATAGGAGCTGTGGGAAACTTTAGTATCAAATGTTCTCCTGTATAATAATAGGCAGCAGCATCAATCTCAGAAATGCTGCTACAAATGTCATAGAAAACCTTCCCTGTATATAGATTAAAGTTGCCAATAAAAACAGAGGACCAAATCAAAGCCCTAGTGTTCCTTTTTTGAAACCACCCTGCCAAAAATGCAATTTCAGAGTTATCAAAAAATAGAATCTCTCAAACAGCATTCATGAAGTTTCACATTTTGGTGTTATCACAGAGGCTTATATTGAGAAAATGCTATTTCTTCCTTCCCTCCCCTTTCAAGGTTGAAGCAGCGTCCTATCTTCTTTAACAAACAATGTTTACTTCAGAACCGCAAGCTTGGAGACAAACAGCACTGTGTTTTGCAGAGCCAGAGCTCCACATGCCAATGTGTGTTTGCCATTTCCTAGGAAACCCCTCTTTTCAAAAGGATCCAGGAAATAAACTTTTTAAAGTGACCTTATGAAGCCAACATTTGTGACCCCTGAATGCAATTTCATCCAGTGAAGGAATTTAGATTGCTCCTATAAATACAATGGAGTGTCAATTGAGAAATCTCAGTGTAAAAGACTAAACAGAGTTTAGATTAATAAGGCCTGTTTTGGCTGTGACAATTCAAACATTTAGCATTAAGAATTTGATCTATCAAGTAGGGGGTCAGGCTTGGAAAATGCCTTTTTTTTGTAAGGGGAGAGACAATATTACAAAAAGAAATTTTCATCAGCTATGGTTAAGGCACACACACATACACACATGCAAACACACACGTACACACATGCTTAAATAAATAAGCCGTTGTTCTAGGAGGATGCCTGCTGGAATAAGGTTAGCAATTTGCCACAGAGTTCAGCGTAGGGAATGTCTAGGAAATAGAGTCAATGACTCTATTTCTTCTACCCACTTACCTACTAAACATGACCCTGTCAAGTGATGTTCAGCCCAGTGTCATCTCCCTTGATGTCAACCTCAAGAATGTCTTGCTCATTGACACGTCTATACAACCCTGGTCATAGAGGGATCTCTGTACATTTTTTTTGATAACTGCATGTTTATTATAGAAGATACAGTTACAGGAGTTTTTAAAATAGCAAAGAATTTGTGTTTAGAGAGCTTTGTATTTGATTTTCTTATGTTTCTCTGAGCTGTGCTACTCATTTCTTATGCAATCTTGGGAATCTCGTACTGTTTCAAGTGACTTTGTTTCCCTTCTGAACACTATGTGGAGGACAGTTTTTTGAAGATAAAGATTCTTGATATTATCACTGAGATCGAAGCGATTTCCAAGGCTCCTCTCTTAATCTCTGATAAGTGGTCAATAAGTGATACCACTCGTGAAGGATTTCTTTGCCATATGCTGTCTCCCAAGTTGTCTGCAACTTGGACAATTGTCACGGCCGTCAGTATGGCAGTGCTACTTGAGATATCAAGTCTTTAAACAAACTATTCCTTAGCTAAGGGATGCTTAATATCTAGGTGATAGAATGATCTGTGCAACAAACTACGATGGCACATGTTTACCTATGTAACAAACCTGCACATCCTGTGCAGGTACACCGGAATGCTCAGAACAGAATAGCTCGTTTTACAAATCGGTAGCTTCTTTTATTTATTTATTTATTTATTTATTTATTTATTTATTTTTATTGCATTTTAGGTTTGGGGTACATGTGAAGAACATGGAAGATTGTTGCATAGGTACACACATGGCAGTGTGATTTGCTGCCTTCCTCCCCATCACCTATATCTGGCATTCCTCCCCATGCTATCCCTCCCCAACTCCCCACCCCCCACTATCCCTCCCCTTTTTTCCCCCCGACAGACCCCAGTGTGTGATACTCCCCCTCCCTGTGTCCATGTGTTCCCATTGTTCAACACCCGCCTATGAGTGAGAACATGCGGTGTTTGATTTTCTGTTCTTGTGTCAGTTTGCTGAGAATGATGGTTTCCAGGTTCATCCATGTCCCTACAAAGGACACGAACTCTCAGTACCTGCCTTAATTTATCACCTTTTCGTCATATTCTGTTCAATGTCACTTTATAGTTTCATGCTCTACATATAACATTAATCTGAATTTATATCAAGTAGTTCCATTACTTTTGGTCCTTAACTTTATTTCTACAGACCCATTTCAAAGATTTGCAAGTTTCCCAAAATTGTATCGCCAGTGTGGTTCAAAGCAAGACTCATTAAAAGAGGCTCTAGCTGTGCTTCCTCTTACCTAGATATTCTTTCAGTTTTTCCTCTTCTAGAAAAGAAAAAAACGAGAGAAACAACAAATTCAGGGCTTTTGTTTTTTTTTTCATCAGGGAAAAATATATTGGTTTTACTCATCTTCCAATTCAGGCAAAGTTTTGTGGGTGATGATACATTTCACAATCCTTCCCTCCACCATTCAATTTTTAATTTTTCCCACTTTAGAATGTAAGCTTCATGGGGGCAGATATTTGGCCTTATTTCTCCTCCATGAAGGATTACAAGCCATTAGAGCAATGCCTAGCACATATAAGTTCTCAGTAAGTATTTGATAAATCAATGAATGTCTTTCTCCTGTTTTCTTCACTTAAACCAGCAGGTTTTCAAAACTTTAGGGTGGAATCCTTTATTCGTTTATTCCTGCATGCATAAATATTTTCTGAGTGTCTGACAGGTGCCAGGCATAGTTTTGAGGGTTCCTGTGATGTTAGTATGATGTTCATGGAACTTTCATTCTAGTGAATCAGCAGACAACAAACAAGCAAGCAAATAGATACAAAATAAAAACTGCAAAATATGATTGGAATTAAAAAATAATAAAGAAGTGCTGTGACAGAGAATAATGGGAGTGCTTATGGTCAGACTTTCAGAAAATCATTTTTTTTTCTCTCTTTTCTTTCTTTTGAGCCTGGGATATTAAATGAGGGTTCTCCCCTTTTTCCTGAATCTTCTCAATAAAGTAGACTATTTTCAAAAAAGTTACAGAATAGTTTCTTCACTAAGACATAATATTTATAAGTCATAAAAATATCTTAAATTTAAAGTACATGAGCTTAGTTATACACTCTAGGTTTAATTAAGGGAGAAAAATAGCACCTCTTAAAATAAGTGTATCCTTATGCAGTAAACAATTTTATTAGTCATAAAAATGGTGTAAATAGAATTAAAAATGACAAATCCTATAATGCCACTCATATTGGCATTTTTCCTTTTATTGTTCATATTCTCAAGAAAAGTTTATATTTGCTCCTTTACTTCTTAAAATGGCCCACACCTGTCATTCCTCTACAATCTAAATTTTATTACCCTACAGTAGGTGACCCTTTGATATTCACTTTCTCCCCTCAGTATAATACCCATGAAATCCATCCAATGTGTTACATGTATCAACAGTTTGTTCCTTTTTTAGTGCTTGAGTAATATCCTATAGTTTGGATGTACGCTGTTTAGTTTTGTTTCATTTTTAACAATTCATCCATCAATTGAAGGGCAATTAGGTTGTTTCCAGTGTGGGGCCATTACGAATAAAGTTGCTATGAGTATTCAAGAACAGGTTTTTCGTTTTTAAGTGATAAACACCTAGAAGCTTCTGCTGGGTTATATGGGAAGAATATTGTACAGTTTTTAAAAAAAAAAGTCAACCTATTTGGCAGAGTGGTTGTACCATTTAGCATTTCCACTGCCAGAATATGCCAGACCCAGTTTCTCTGCTCACCTCATCGGCATTGTGTGGTGCTGTCAGAATGTTTTAAATTTTAGCTCTTCTAAAAGGCATGTGGCAATATTCATTGTAGTTTTAATTTGCATTTCCCTAATGGCTAATGATACTGAATATATTTTCATGTGTTTATTTGTTATCCTTGTTGAAGTGTGTAGTCATAGTGTTATGTTGCTCATTTTCTACTTGAATTGCTTATTTTTACTGCTGTTTTTATATTTCTTTACTTATTATCCATACGTGTCTTTATTAGGTCTCATACGTATGTGGTTTACAAAAAAATTCTTTCAAGGTGGAGTACGTAGTATATTCATCCTTTAAACAGGATATTCTACAGAGCATAAGATTTTAATTTTGATTTTGTCTAATTTACGGATTTTTTTCATTTATGGACCGTGCCTTTCATGTCATAAGAACTTTTTTCACCTAATTCTAGGTTTTGTAGATTTTGATTTTCTCCTGTTTTCTTCTAAAAATTTTATAGATTTATAATTTGCTTTTAAATCTCTGTTTTATTTTGAGTTAATCTCAAGGTAAGTTGAGAATTTTAGGTGTAAGTGAGATTTCTTTTTCTTTTTTCTGCTGTTTTGTTTTGCCTGTGGGTGTCCAATTACTCCAGTACCATTTGTTGAAAAGACAACTGAAGATAATCTTTCCTTCATTGAATTAACTTTGTAACTTTGTAAAAAAAACTTTTGGCCATGCTTTGATTGGTTTATGTCTGGGTTCTCTGTTCTATTCCCTTAATCTGTGTTTTTATCACTCCACCAATCCTACATCATCATGATTACTATAGAAAAGAAGTTTTGTAAATTTGGATACAGTAATTATTCCCATTTCATTTTTCTCTTAAAAATTATTTCAACTGTTACAATTCCTTTTACATGTTTAAGTAAATTTTAGAATAAGCTTGTTTATGTCTACAAAAATTACACTGGGAATTTGATAGAAATTACATAAAACTTATAGATCAATTTGAGGAGAATTGAAGTCTTTACTATGTCAAGTCTTCCAATCTATCAATACAATGTATTTCTCCACTTATTTTGAACTTAAAATTTCTTGTATTAAAACTGTAGTTTTCAACATATAACTCCTGTATATAATTTATTATATTCTATCTAAATATTTAATTACTTGAGTAATTATAAATGACATTTATAATGTTTTAATTATAATTGTATTATAATTTTATAATTAAATGTTTATGTTTATTGCTAGTATAGTTTATTGCTAGCATTTAGAAACATAATTCATATTTTCATATTGATCCTATATCCTGTGACCTTGCTGAACTCATTTGTCAGTTCTGCTAGAGACTTTATTTTTTTTTTTTGGTAGATTTCTGGGACTTTCTGTATAGTCCATTATATCATTTGCACATAGGGACAGCGTTGTATCTTCCTTCCAATTTTTATTACTTTTATTTCCTTTTCTTGCTTTATTCTGCAGATTAGGACTTCCAGTGTTGTATTGAATTAAGAATAGGAAAAGAAGAAATCTTCCCTTGCTCCAGATCTTAGGGGAAAAGCATTTAGTTTTTCCTATTAAATATGATGTTAGTTGTAGGTGTTTTATATATTTTAAAATAAAATTTAGGAAGTTCCTTTCTATTCCTACTGTGCTGAGAAAACTTATCACAAATGGGTGTTGAAGTCCATGAAATGTTTTCTTTCTCAATCAATCAATATGATGATTTGACTCTTCTTTATCTTGTTGATGTGGTGGATTACACTGGCTGATTTTTGAATATGAACTAGCTTTGCACTTCATTGTGGTGTATAATTATTATTACGTGTTACTGAATTATATTCACAAAAATATTTTGTTGATTATTTTTGAGTATATGTTCATGAATAATATTCATTTGTAGTTTTCTCTTTTGTACTGGGTTTTTCTAGTTTGGGTCAGGCTAATACAGGTCTCAGAAAATGAGTTGAAAAGTGTTCCTCTCCTATTTGATGGAAGCAATTGTGTAAAATTGGTATTAATACTTCAAATATTTGGTGCAATTCTCCAGTGAAACCATCTAGGTATATCTAAGATTTCTTCTTATGGCGTTTTAACCCTATAAACTCAATTTTTTAAATAATTATTCAAATTATTTCACGTTGGATAGATTTGTTTTCTTTGTATTATATCACCTTTTTAGTTGTTTAGGTAGAAGGATTCATTTTATATCATATATTCCTACATAGCTGCAAAGAGATACCACCTTACATTTTAAGATGATACAGATTACACCTTTTAAAAATGTCTAGAAAGAAAGTAGAAATTCTCTCCATCAATAAAATCTTCAGAAATAAACCAGGTAAAATATTGGGAAAACAAACCTTCTCTTGAAAACAGAAACATTGTTAACAAAAGGTTTGAAACCAATGAAATAAATTTTGCTGAGAACCAAAAAAAAAAAAAACAACAACAACTCTGTGAAGAATATCCTGCATTATGAGACCTACAATAATCATAATTTTAAACATCTACATTTGTCTTAAAAGACCAGTTGCTATTTTCTGGGAAGTTTCTGTAAATATATGTATTATGTCTGTTGGTAAGCAGTACCATGAATAAGTGACAAAGTTTGACTTAGAAGACCCTAATATGTAAAAGATGGGTACCCAACACTGGTATAGGAATAGGTCCTGGGGTCCTGCCTAGGTTGTTTATCAAAACCTCATATAATCAAGAGTAAAATGACCTGATCACCACAATTTTTACATTCTTAAGTAAAAACAAATAAAATTTCTTGAAAAGTAAAGAAGTGGCTTAGTCTAAAAAGCATCTGGTCCTGCTCTAGAGGCTGTTTTGCTAAAATCCTGCAAATGGTAGACTGCTTAGACAGAACCCAGATTTACATAAACATTTGAAAATAATCAAAGATCAGAGTCAGCTCAAATACCAAACACAGTCAAAGGTCAATTTGTCTCTTCTTTGCTTCAACTGAAAATCAAAAAGGACTAATTTTACTACTATCAAAATCATTTCCTCTCCTTGATAACCCATGTGACCAAGGCCAAATCAAATGTAATATTTGCTTTTACATCAAAAACAAAGTGAACTTTTATAAATCAGATTTTATGCAGTCTATAGTGCAAAGAACCAGTAAGAGAGATTTATCTCAAAATCCATAAATCGAATGCAAACTCACAGAATAAATTAAATCAAGTATGAAAGAAAATCAACATGTAAGTTTATGGAACAATAAATATGTAAAAAGGTGGAAAAATAATGCAGCAGGGCAATCAAAACCTCAAGCAAAAGGGTGGCAAGAAATAAGTCATAAAGAAAAACAATGAAGTGAGATGAGAAGAAAATGGTATTAAAATAATTTCTGAAAGAATGTAATTAAAATAATTTTCACATAGAATTTCCACATAGAAATGGGAAAATAGCATGACGTGCCTTGCAATATTGCAGCAGGGGTAAAGTTTCTGAGCAGTGATCTCCATAGGGCAGGACCCCTTACTTGTCCTCTGGAAATGAAGCTTATTAGGAAATGACTTTATAGCAGCTTTTATTTCAAAAGCATGCTTTGCAAAAATACTAATGTTGAAGAAATGCACACTGTTCCAAAAGGGAGGCGACAGTTGCTATTAGCTGGCTGCATATTACCAAAGTTTTGACTTACACTATTGTTCTGATAGATGCAGCTAAAGTGGCAAACCTTATCATAATTTATAAAGAAGCCCTATGGGACAAAAAAAAGAGCCTGAATAGCCAAGACAATTGTAAGCAAAAAGAACAAAGCTAGAGGCATCATGCTACCTGACTTCAAATTATACTACAAGGTAACAGTACCCACAACGTGGTACTGGTACAAAAACAAACAGACTAATGAAACAGAATAGAGAACTTAGAAATAAGCCCACACAGCTAACTGATCTTCAACAAACCTGACAAAAACAAGCCATTGGGAAATGATTCCCTATTTAATAAATATTGCTGGGAGAATTGGTGAGCCATATGCAGAAAATTGAAACTGGACCCCTTCCTTACACCTTACACAAAAATTAAATCAAGATGGATTAAAGACTTAAACGTAAAACTCCAAACTATAAAAGCCCTAGAAGAAAATCTAGGCAATGCCATTCAGGACATAGACACAAGCAAAGATTTCATGATGAAATCACCAAAAGCAATTGCAACAAAAGCAAAAATTGATCATTGATATTTAAACTAAAGAGCTTCTGCACAGCAAAAGAAACTATCATCACAGTGAACAGATAACCTATAGATCAGGAGAAAATTTCTATAGTGAATAGATAACCTATAGAATGGGAGAAAATTTTTGCAGTCTGTTCATTTGACAAAGGTCTAATATCCAGAGTCTACACAGAACTTAAACAAATTTACAAGAAAAAAACAAACTCCATTAAAAAGTGGGCAAGATCATTACCAAAAAAAGTGGTCAAAGAACATGACCAGACACTTCTGAAGACATTCATGTGGTGAACAAAAATATTTTTAAAAAGCATACCGTCACTAATCATTAGAGGAATGCAAAATAAAACCACAATGAGATACCATCTCACACCAGCCGGAATGGTGATGATTATTAAAAAGTTCAGAAACAACAGATGCTGGCAAGGTTGTGGAGAAAAAGGAATGCTTTTACACTGTTGGTGGGAGTAAAATTAGTTCAACCATTGTGGAAGACACTATGTGATTCCTCAAAGATCTAGAGGCAGAAACACCATTTGAGCCAGCAATCCCAATTCTGGCTATATACCCAAAGGAATATAAATTATTCATTATAAAGATGCATGCACACGTATGTTCATTGCAGAATTACTCACTATAGCAAAGACATGGAATCAACCCAAATAGCCATCAACAGTAGATTGTATAAAGAAATGTAGTACTTAAACACCATGGAATACTATGCAGCCACAAAAAGGAATGAGATCTTGTTCTTTGCAGGAACATAGATGGGGCTGGAAGCTATTATCCTCAGCAAACCAGTGCAGGAACAGAAAACCAAACACTGCATGTTTTCACTTACAAGTGGGAGCTACATTATGAGAACACATGGACATACAGTGGGTAACAATATACATTGGGACCTGTCATGGGGGAGGTTAGGGAGAGAGAAAGCATCAGAAAGGATAGCTAATGAATGCTAGGCTTAATACCATGTGACAGGCTGATCTGTGCTACAAACCACCATGGCACACATTTACCTATGTAACAAACCTGCACATCCTGTATATGTACCCTGAACTTAAAAGTTCAAGGAAAAAAAGAAAAAAAAACAAAGAAACCCTCACAACATTCTGAAAGCATATGTCTTTAAGGTAATACATATTTAGTAGATGTGTGTGTGGTAGCACTGAAGAGAAGACTGGTGATACTGGTGATATATAAGACAAAAAAGAAGAATGTGTTTTTTAGTCATTTTGTGGTGTGTGTATTTGGAAAGGGGGTGGAAAGGGAAAGGAGAAGAGAGAAGAAGAGAAAACTTTGACACTGCCATTCTAGACTCCAATTTTCTATGGCAATTAATATCTATAATATTAGAATGGCAATTGCAAGACAGCATTAGTTCAGTAATAATAATAAATATTTTTGAACAGTTAAGTGATAGAATGTGTCTAAACATTTTTGAAACATTGTTACATCTAGTTTTCAAACAGTCCTACAAAGTATGTCTTTATAGATGATGAACTGAAATCTTAAGGGAGTTAAGTGGGTTGTCAAAGTTCACACATCTAGTAAATAGCAGAGTTAAATTCAAAAATCCCCATTTTTACCACTGTACTATACTAGCCTAATATATTTGTTGGCTGTTATTTCATAAATAATATAAAATACATATTTATATTATTTTTCATAAGAACGAGGGTTTTTTTTAACCCATGTAGAATTTAAGCGTTTTCAGAACAGTAACCAGACTTACATTAACTTTATTTCCTTAGTTTAAAAATAAGATTATACATTAATGCAATCTTCAAGACTCTTTCCAGATTTACCACTCTGTCTAGATTTCTACTTTGTAGAACACTCAGGATGAGGAGAGCTGCCATCACCATAATAGGTGCTCAATAAAGCATTTGAAATGGCTGTTTAATAAACGAATAAATCCTCATTTATGAAAAAGAACATTACAACATCAACAACCACTGGAGTATCCATTTGGCTTAAGTAACTTAAAATATTTAAGATGTGCCAAACTTAGTTGTTTTAAATGGATGAATCAGAAGAGTATCTTATTATATGGCTCTTCCAATTCTATTAAATTATAGTACTTTTTAGCTTCTTCATCTTTAGTTTACTTCTGATTACAATTTAATATTTCCAAGCCCACCTAGGATTCCCATTCCAATCTAACATTTTGAAAAAGGCAGTAACTCTCAGTGATTAAGATATTTCAAATTATACTGTTTTTATTATCATTATATTTTGAATCACAAGACTTTTACACGATGAGATATCATTTCAAAATTATCTCAAATAACAATGCTGAAAATTCCAAACCATTCTCTGTTATGCCAATGTATAACATTTCCACATTTTATCAAATATTTTTTAAATCACATAATATTTTCCTAAAAACATTTAGGCACGAATTATTTTATCCAGTAATCTGGTAATTCAGTAGTGA
Source organism: Ateles fusciceps (assembly GCA_036589455.1). Taxonomy (NCBI): domain Eukaryota; kingdom Metazoa; phylum Chordata; class Mammalia; order Primates; family Atelidae; genus Ateles; species Ateles fusciceps. The sequence continues at coordinate 3,684,559 of JAZHEH010002565.1, forward strand.
AAGCTCTCCCAAACTACGATAACTTATTCATCTCGTATTCTACCTTTGATTGTGAGAGAAAAATACACTTACAACTTTAAAAATTTCTGACCACTTATTTAGGTTGAATAAGTAAGTAACAAATTCAAAACTGCAAAATTTCTTTGTGCTAAAATACAATCCAAAGATGAGATAAGTGGAAAGTTAAGTGAGAGGTTCTGGGCAGCAACAGGAACAGAAAGAAGGAAGTCTTATTCATGACATTCTCTCATAAAGAATAAAGCTTTAAATTTTAGAACAAGTTCTTGAATAAATATTTACTGATAAAGCAGCTACATCTGTAACCACATAGATGGATTAACATCTTCTTAGGGTATTTACTATTGTGTGGAAATAGTACAGGCATCCAGATATGTATGGGTCTTGAAAATTTATAGAAGTCGATTTACAGAGATCAACCAGCTAATAGTAATTTGCAAAAGACATAAGGCCTTACCTAGGCATTTGTTTAGGCTGGAAGAAAGAGAAATAGCATATATTTATATACATATATCATTTATATTTTGCCAGTTAAGTATGTTTTACCATTTGTGGGATACTGTCTACTTCCTTAAATTCAAGAAGTTTTGGTTATAGCTATGTAGAGATTTTTAACTCTAAAAATTACTAAACATTGAAATCCGGCAAGCGTAGGCAGAGTTGAGACACAGCAATAATCCATAAAGAAGCACAGGAATACAATTCAGTGAAATTGATCATTCTATTACTGTAAGATATCGCAAATACCACACTACTGAACAGAATATAGATGACAAGCAAATAGAAAAGTCAAGTTACAATATGGAAAAAGAAGTAGAACCTTAGGGTCTGTGATGTCTTAGGTCTAGGGAAACCACCGGAGTCAAGCCAGCAAAACAACGGAAGTGTTTTACAGTGTTGCAGGTTGCAGTAGCCTACTGACTAGCCACGACTGGTACTTTAAGCATAAACACATCGGTTATCCAAGGATTAGACCAGACACACCAAGAAATTATGTTTCTGTCCCAAAAAGCAGAACCTACATAATTGATGGCAGTGTGAAACAAAGCTGACTCTAGATCTCAAGGTCAGAAGACTGACAATGAGGAAGACTGTCCTTAGTAATCAACAACTGCACTATTTCACAAGCTGAAGAGATTTGATAATCATTCTTGCCTCTACATCATCAAATTCTGGCAATTTTTGCAAGCTCATAATTAAGTTAAAGGTGCACCAACACAAGCGCCTGCCTGCAGATAAGAGGCCATTTTGGATTGGTGAGAGGGATATTGCTAGAAGCCTGAGTAAGAGGAGACAGCTCCTTTGCAGATTTCTTCTTGGGTGATAGCAACTGTGTTGGTCAATCCAAGTTCCTTGGTTCAAAATCAGAGGGATTGACTTCGCTAGTTTACCATACCCGTAAGTACTGACACTGCTACTTTGGGAAAATTTGCTGCAATTAGAAGCACCTATGTGTGATTGCAGTGCTATTAGTTTACATAGGCTGGTAGTCTTCTTCAACTCTTTTGGAAGTTTGAAATGTGCAATAATTTATACATTATTAAATACATATTCATTACCTAATTATTTGAAAGCATCTGAATGATTCTAAAGTCCAGGATGCTATTTTAACTTTTTTCCCTCCAGCAATTTTCCCTCCAGATCTCCAGTAATTAATTTTGACATCTTGACTCGCTTTTGCATAGGGCCAATACACAGGCTTGGTTTTCTTCTATAACGGCTCCTGATAATGTGGGAGACTACTGTATTTCAGGAAGAATTCTAGGGAAAGTTTGTTGAGGTTGGGCCATCCAAATCAAACAGCAGACATTGACATTCAATTATCTGAAAACTTTAAATAACTTCACATTCTAAAAGGCTTCTGATACTATCACACAAATGAAGAAAGTGTTAATTGGTATTAAGAAGTTAGGAAGTAGCGGACCAAGGTCTAGTAGCTCTTTCAGGATTTTTAACCTAGTCTGGAACTGACTCCTTATATTTTTACTGGGTCATTTTATTTATTGAGACGTAGGCTCCAGGAAGCTTGCTTCCTAAGCTGTTTCCTTAGAAACATGCCTATCTTCTGAAAGAAAATATTTTGGGATGAGACCTAAGAAAATGAAAGAGAAAGCAAGAATCAGAAAGCAAAAAAGGCATAAGAAAATCAAAGAATAAAGACAGAATCAGATAAACAAAACAGTTGAAGGCTAGAAAATAAGAAAGCCCAAGCTAAAAGAAAATCTCTTTGCCAATAAAATTCTAAAATAAAACTCCCAAGGCTTATTCCAAGATTCAAACATAAATATTACATCTGTGGCAAGGAGCAGAGCATTATTAAAATTTTAATATTCTAACACAATTTCTCTCTTCTTCCAGAATACCTAATTCCCATTTCTCTTATTACCTGCATTTGAGAAGTACATTTTTTCTAAGACAATTTACATTTTTATAAAAATGATAAAAAATACCTTTTATTTTCTTTCTTTTTTTTGAAACAGGTTCTTGCTCTGTTGCCCATACTGGAGTGCAGTAGCACAATCATGGCTCACTGCAGCCTCCATTTCCTGGGCTCAAGTGATCCTCCTGCCTCCGCCTCCTAAGTAGCTGGACCCACAGGTTTGTACCACAAAGCCCTGCTAGTTTCAGAAAAAATTCTAAAAACAGGGGTCTTCCTATGTTGCCCAGGTAGGTCTTGAACTCCTGGGTTGAAATGATCCTCCTACCTCAGCCTCCTGAAATGCTGAGATTATAGGCATGAGCCATTGTGCCTGGCCTTAAAATACCTTTTCTTAAATATTTATTGGAAAAATGTTTTAGAGAAAAGGAGTTTTTTAGATAATAAATTGTGTTTATAATCAATTAAAAATTTTCTTTTCAAGTGAATAGATAATACAAATTAGATGTGTCTACTGGCTATTCCATCAAAATGATTAGAGATGGTGAGAGAGAACTTTGGAAAAAGAATATTTGGCTTTGCTTTTCAACAGCAGTGTGATGCCAGGTTTTTCTAATATTTTAGGATTTCTTTTTTGGAAAATTACAATAACAGTAAATTCTCAAGTTAGGTTTAAATGAGGTAATAATTGCCTAGTATCTGACAGTCAGTAAAGGCACAATGAATGCTAGTTGTTAATATAACTATTGCTATTATTATCATTGTTTGTATTATTGATATGGTTAAATAGACAATGCTTTTCTAGAGAAAATGATAAGTATATAGTTAATTTTTATTCCTCATATTCTCCACTGATATACCAGTGACTTGCCAATTCAGACACTGTGATGAAAAAGGCAGAAAAACCTGGGATGAGAATGAGAAAAATAAATTTGCCCAGCAACTGTTTTACTAATCAATATTTCTAAATTTAGTTAATTGTACAGGTAGGCGTAGAGCAGTTGCAATTCAGTAAGGCTTTTTTTCATAAATCAATTAATGTTTCACTAATATTTAAGTTATCTGAGAAACTGTGTCTCATGGGATTAAACATGAGACATACATGGCAAGACATAACGGGACATAGAATGATTGATTGTTTCCCAAATTCAAAAGCCTCTCAACACTTTAATGACATCAAATTTAAAGGAGAAAACAAAATCCCCATCATTAAATTTTTATTGGAACTAAGATATTCTCTATAAGAGATTTTTTTATCTTATTGAGACATAAGAGAATCAAAGAATAAATACATAAAGTATGAAATACTGCATGCATCTCCAAATGAAGCTCTTCTTTGGCTATGTTTGCCCAAGAAATTGGGTATATTTAATTTGGACAACTTTATTTCCTGGGAGTTCTGCCTGAACAATTTTTCTAAAAACTCTCTAGAACTGAGAGAGACATCTATTGAGGTGGGAAATAAAAAATAAATACAGAGAGGAAGGACAATAAAGATAAAATATATTTGGCAGGAAAGTAGAATGCAATAAGGATGACAAAGAAGATCAGGGCCTAAAGATAAACGATCATTTTGTTCCAGATTTAATTCATATTGTGCAGGTTAATGGTAAAATTCCAACCCAATCTGTAGGCATCTCACAGACATGCCAAAGGATATGGCAGATTTTTAATCAATGGAATTCTAATATGCTTTAAACTCTATGCTCAAGTTGAGATCATTTCAGATGCAAGATATATTTTCAGCAAGATCTCTTGCCAAAAGCAAAACATCTGCTAAGAGCTTTCCATTTTTGCAACACCTTCTTTCAACAGTTTCTATAATTTCCGAAAAAATACATAAGCAGAGAATACAGCTAAACAAGAACAGCTGCATGAATTCAGTTTTTGAATCTATTCTTTTATTTCTCCCTCCCGTCCCCATTGCAGTTCTTAATATTATATGGAATGAAAGAAAAAGAAAAAGTAAACTCGAGTGAGGTAAAGAAATATATTTTACAGCAACATCCTTTAAGCTAAATTCTTTGCTCTAATAAAAATAAACAGGATAATTTTAATGAGTCACCAGTTTTCTAACCATTTTATAATTACATAGTTCTATACATAAAAACCATCTGAAACAGATAGTTCCAGTATTTTTATAGAATGGAGGGAATGTGTAGGTGAGGAAGAGGATGTACTTCCTAAGGACCATTTGGCAAGTCATTAACATCTGGGAATGGGTGCTCAGAATGCCTGATTCTCAAGATCATGGCTAAGTTCCTTACCACTGCTAGAGAAGTTTCATGTGGGTGTCTGCTATGGCCTGAATTGTGTTTCCCAAAAATTGCCATGTTTGAGTTTTAACACCAGTTAACTCAGAATGTGACTATTGTATTTGAAGACAGTCATATTTCAGAGTTCTCAGTTCTCAAAGAACTAATTAATAAATGAGGTCATTAGAGAGTACCCTAAGCCAATATGACTGGTGTCCTTATCAGAAGAAGAGATGAGGCTACAACATGCATAGAGGGAAGACCATGCAAAGATGCCTGGAGAAGACAGCCATCTACAAGTCAAGGAAAGGAGTGTCAGAAGGAACCAGACTTGCTGATACTCAGACTTGATCTCAGACTTTTACTGCCTGGGTCTGTGAGAAGGGTATTTCTGTTGTTTCAGCCTCCCAGTTTGTAGTACTTTGTTATGGTAGCAGTAGCAGGCTAACAAATGTCAGGCTAGACAATTCTTAGTTTTTTAAAGATCAATGATAGTACATCTATTAGTCAGCTTCTTTATTTTTTTTTTCTATTTCTATTTTTTATTAATGTATTTCCCAGAAACTTAGTAGGAATAAAAAGAATAATGAGTTTGGTAAAAGTTTTGCTGGGGAGAGGCGAAGAAAAGTATCTATTGTTTTCTTTCCTTGAATTCCACCTGGAAAAATGTAGGTGTTCCCTTCCCTGTACTCCTATTATGGCACTTGGATTATTATAGTTCTGTCTAGACTATGAACACTATGCAATAGATGCATATAGACCCTATGTCTATAGATGCCCTCACAGTCTCTGGGACAGAATATTCCTAGAACCTCAAACAGCTTTTGACATATACTAGACATTCAGTAAATGTAATAGGTGTTCCATAAACATTTTGTGAATCAAAGAATCCTAAAACAGAGGTAATTTCCCTCTCTTTTTACTGATGCAGAAACAAAGTTTAAGTGGCTTTCCCAAGATTACCTTAATTTTGTCTTTTGAAGCAGCCAAGAAACCTCACTCCTTTTCTTGAGTTCTGAACGCTTAATGGAGGCAAAGGAACCTGAAAACAGAGAATAGAATATCACCTTCATTACTATGACTAGACTAGAATATGATACAGTGATATAAAAGCCACTATATCATCAACTAGATATAGTGGTGTAACAACCACTAGAACATGACATAATGCTATACCAACCCTAAAATTATAGAGACACTGTTAGCCAGGCACAGACAGAGCTTGTTGGCTGGAGCTCTCACCATGTGAAACTTACAGCATTGGGGGAGATGGGACAGAAAGCCTGTTCCTTGGCAGCTGGGTCCCCAAAGAAGGGAGAAAAGATGAGAGGAGGGGGCTCTGAAACTGATGAAAAATATAAGACACTCCACCTCTCCTGAGAGAGGAGTATGCAAAGGAATAAAAAAATCAGGAAAGTTGTTCTTGTGAAGCACCCTCCACAGGAAAAGAAACAAGAGCCTAGAGTAAGTGTTTCTCAGGCACCTCCCTTCCATCTAGTTTGGTATGCCCAGCACTCAGACGCAAGTTTTCTGACAATATTTGCCTTCTCATAGTGACTCAGCAGAATAGAGAATAAAAAGAATATCAGTCTAACCTGAGTTTGAGACTCTAACTAGAGTTGAATTGAAGCTATAAAATCATCAGTCTTTCACAAACTTTTGCAGCCCTAACATAAAAGCCATGTTATAAAGCTCCACACTTGGCACATGGCAGAAATCAAATAAATAGTAAAATGTTCATTTTGTACAAATACTACAAAAAGAAACAACCTTGGAGAATTTCCGATTTGACACAAACTTGAAAAGGAAGAGATTCAAAAATGAGGGCTGGTATGAAAAGGAATGAGATCATGTCCTTTGAAGGGACATGGATGGAGCTTGAAGCCATTATCCTCAGCAAACTAACACAGAAACAGAAAAACAAACATTGCATGTTGTCATTCACAGGTGGGAGCTGAACAATGAGAACACATGGACACATGGCAGGGAACAACACACACTGGGGCCTGTTGGGGTTGGGGCGAGGGAAGAGAGAGCAACAGAAAGAATAGCTAATGGATGCTGGGCTGAATACTTAGATGAGGGGTGGATCTGTGCAGCAAACCACCATGGCACACGTTTACCTAGGTAACTAACCTGCACATCCTGCACATGCACCTCAGAAATAAAAATAAAAGTTGAAGAAAAACAAAAAGAAAAAAGAAAATGAGAACTGGGAATAAGTGAGATGGAGATGAAGAGGGAGTAGGGAAAATAAATGTTTTTCCTAAAAGATTTTCAGCTGTATTTGTGCAGCTGGTTTCTGTTTTGGAAACAAAGCAAGAAAGATTTGTTCTTTGGGTTATCAAACAACTTTTCCAGTTAGCCCTCAGTGCAATAGTAAAGAACTATTGCCTATGATGAGTGGTGTGCTAGTAAATGCTTAACAACTGGCTCTTAGTGTAGGAGAAATCCTGATTTGTGGTATTTGCTGATTTCTGTGGTATAAATACTCAAACCATGATCCATTTCAAGCTCCTACATGACATAACCCAGCTCACAAAATTCCTGAAAATTTAACAATCAGCTCTCACAAGTCAGTATGGACCAAGTTCAGGATATCACTGCCAACAACCAGATATGCCAGGGAGAGGAAAGTTCCACTGGAAAAGGAAAAGGCTATCCCCAAGGTTCTCAGCTCTGTAATAAACCAGGTAAAACAAAACGCTGGAGTCTACAGAATAAGCCAGGAAACACCCAGGTCTTGTGCTTTGTTCAGGAGATGGATTGAGTTCTGGCACACTTAAAGACCAGATCTAGGTTCAGGCTGTGCTGTGGACAGTCTTACAGCTGTTCCATGATTTTCCATTTTCAGACATTTGACATAGGAAATGATTATAAAAAGACAGAAGGATCTACACAGGGACAGAAGCTCTCTCTGCCAAAAATAGTAATACTGATCTCAGTTACTACCTTAATCCTACTAACTAGGACTTTAGTTATTATTTATAAATGTCTATGTTTGCTGGATTCTAAGAAGAGTCTGACAGATATAAGGAGCTTCCAAGGTAATTAGTATGAATATATACTGAACAGTTCCTCTGACCACCTACTATGAGTGATAAAACTTGTAATTTACATCCAGTGTGTGTAAAATGACTACATGCAAGCATCTTCCATGTATTAAAGGCTTATATATGCACAGAAACACAGGATGAAAATTTTAATAGTGCTTTTTTTTTGGTTCTAATTAAGCCAATTGTGGATCTTTTTGTGGGTGCACGGTGATTTTCCTTAGGTAGTTAATTAGAGGCTGTCAATTTATATCTGTGTCTGACTGAGCACAATGGAGAGGAGTAAAGATAAATTAAAATTGGAAAACCCTCAAATGGCAGAAGAGATTACAAATGCTATTAAAGATTTAGCAGTATAAGGACGTAATGGGCTGCAAACTTTTTACAGTTCTTGGACATGTGTGTGCTAGACTACCATTGTTATACTTGGAAACATGGCAAAGAATACAGAAGTTAGGTGAGAAGAGAGTTTTTGCCTCCTTGTAATTTGATAATAAACTATCTTTCTAAACAGCAATGGATTTTGTGTGTGCTCATCCTGCTTAGAATATGGTCAATAAATTCCTCTATTTTTTAGAAATCTTTGGGTTTAGCCTTCCTGACATTTACTCTCAGGGATTAGTCTACTGTTTCGAATGCCCATCTTCCATCTTTTACATAGATGCCTTCTAAATTCAAACTTATCAGAGATTTCCTATGCCATTACAAGGACTTATATAGGTTCCTATGAAGGGATGTTTTAAGAGGGCTTAGACTTGTGAGTTCCCTCAGGTCACAGAGTCATATTCATAAAGCCTGAGCTTTGGACATACACTGATGGGTTCAGATTGTAACTCCAACCTGTTTACCTGTGGGAGCTGTGGCAAGTGACTTAACCTCTGAATTGTCATTCTGCTTTTGTGATTTGATGATGATAATATATTGTGATGTAACACCTGTGAATTTTTTAATATTAAATTATTTTTTTGCTTAACAATGTAAGTGTGTAGCTCAGTACCAGGGAGCAAAGCAACTGCTCAACAATTATTAATATCCACCCCTCTGTTAAATTTTTCAGTCTATATTTCTACTACCTAGCACTATTCAACCTAGAACTGATTAAATATCTGATACGTTAAATATCTGATATGATAACCCCATATTCTTTAATAACCGATTGACAAAACTCTAACAATCTATACTCATTGCTTAGAAGGAAACCTAAAGTCATGATTTTCAAATTTGAAGTAAAAAGGGTGTCTGAATCCCTGGGGGGGGATTTTGCAAAGACAAATCCTCTCCCTTCACTGCCATCTTCACAGGATCAACACTGATCTAAGATATCAGTTCTACTAGTTGTTTTCTCAGCCCTCTGAGGAAAGAAAAAGTTAACAACTAAGAAAGGCAAGAATTTATCAGCTGTTTTGATTGTAGCAGAATGCAGCTCTTGAGTCTGAAGCCCTGAGTGCTGAAGTTTACATTATAGCAGAATCATATCCATTAAAGCAGGATCACATATGTTTCCCCAAATAATTTATAGATTTTTAAAATTCAATGTTATTATTATTTCCACTTTCATTATTACCCAAATATCTCTGTCAGGCCTCTATCTTCAGATATTTTCTGGGAAACATGTGTATGTGTGTGTGCATGTTTTAACATATTCTCCTTTCCTGTTCTTTAGATCTGCTTTTTAAACAAAACATTTATGTTTCTGCACCATGGTGAAGTGTCCCAACCCAAGATTTTGTTGCTACCTACCTTATGAGAATATTCAGCATATTAAACTTAAGGCACACTTTATAACTTATACTGTACATTGATATCACACTTCTCTGAAGCTGTTAATGTTCCTCTCTAATTTCTTCTTTTATTATTCTGAGAAACACTGCTCTGCTCTTTTATTACTTTTTATGATATAGCCATTTACAACTATGTGGTAAGTTTTACAGTTTTCTCTAGTTGTTTTTTTATTAATGCTTTTAATGTTTTCCCTTCAAATTCTATTTTAAAGTCATTTTGATTAGAACAGTATTCTCCATCCAAACAAATTTTTTTTAAAAAAACTTATTGTTTGGGTATCCTTAGTGGTGATTCAGAATATAAAATTCTGATGTTCTATGCTCTTCTCAACATTCTCATTTATCTACTAAAGTCACAACCTGAGAAAAAGGAAGGAAAGAAATTGAAGCAGTCTACTTCCTTCTAATCTTTAGCTTTCTAATTGGACTTCAAATTTGCCAGAGAAATAAATGAGAAAAGTTCTCACAGTATCATGTAAATCAGCTAACCTGAGAAGAAGTCCATTTGTAAAACTATAGTTTTACAAATTTCCCTGGGCTCTCCAGCAAATCTCAGATATATGTTCAAGGAACACTATGCTCACCTTTTAACAAGTCATTTCAGGACTGAATGCAGAGAGACCTTTGTGCACCTCTGCAGGGAAGACATCTTCTGATATCAGTACCTGTTTATTACATTTGCAAGTCCCCGTAAACCTTTCTTGTTAGTGTCTGATTCTAAAGAATAGACTCAGTGGCTCAAGTTTCCCTTTCTTCTCGGTAGCCACTTTCTTCCGTCAAACAGCCACTTGACACTGGTCTTGATTGTTTTTCATCTCACAGAGGAAGTTGTTTTTATTCTGCCTTTCTGGATTATTGATCACATACTATCTGGAAGTAAGGTTACCTGCACTTACTGACAAATAATTTGCAGCATAGAGGATGGTTCTCCTCTCTTTTCCTACTTATCTAGCAGACCGACTTACTCATATTCATAACAGTGGGATTATAAATCTTGGGACTTCTCAGGCAGAAATCCCAAGAGTTTCTAGCTCAGTGGAAGGTTTACCTCAGTTTTGCATATTTCTTAAACTTTCGCATGAAAAAAAGAAGCAGAAATATGTTTAAGTCTCTTCCTTCCCCACCAAAAAAAAAAAAAAAAAAAAAAATCACACCACATACACTGGGGAAAGTATTTGACAGCAGCAAACCACTGCATCAATTCACTGAGGGAAACAGGAAATTTGCCTCTAAAGACTGGTCACTTAAAAATAGATAAGACGTTGCGCTGTGCGGTTTATCGCTGGCACACAGCCTGAAGCCTAAAAGAGATACTGTTGTGGACAACTAACACTTCATTAAAAATTGAAAATTTATTACTCACGTTAGTGATGCATTCCTTTTGGATACTTATCCCGGGCGCATAAGTTCTAAGACAGTGATCCCAATGAAGTAGGGTGGGGTGCATTTTGCAAACCACGGAAATTACATATGCTTTTGATGATATTCCACCCTCCCACCCCAGTTACTTATAAGGTAAAAATAACCAGGAATTTGAAGCAATGATTTGGAAAGAGCACTTACAGCTCTGAGAATAGCCAGACTAGCAAGGTTACAGACACCTGATTTGCAGCTGCTAGTAGATTTTAAGAGAAGCTTTCTGTTAGTTGACATGCATTGCCAGAGATGTGATCTTTCTCTGTACTTTTCTTGGCTAGTGTTTAGGTGTTTATATTTGGCATAATCTAATCTGAAATTAGGCAGAAAGAGTACCGAAGAGAGAGACTTTCCACTATGAACTCAAAAACAAAATAAAAACAATAGCAGTGTCTCAGGGCTGTTTTCTTAGAGATTTATTGGGCCTTATTAAATTTGGAACCAGTCAAGAAGAATATAACAGCTGTTGTGAATTTCAAACAAAAGCAAAATAGCCTTTTCTCTGTTTTCCTCCTTTGTAGTGTCCCTGTAAGCTGGTAAACTCTCTGGGTAGGATCTATCTTACTTATGCTTACTCACTGGAAAGCATGTTTACATATACAATGGGATACCAGTAAGAAAAATCCAGGCGATTTGTTTTACTTCTCATTTCAGGGCATTTAGGAATAGCTTATAAAAAGGAAGCTGCACTATGAAGCTTGCAAAAATTGATTTCCACAAAGCCAAAGATTTTGGAGTTGTTTCCTATCGTATTTCTTCTATCTTCCATGCACCTAAATCTTTACTAAAAATTCTAAGAACAGATTAAAAATGTAAGAGTGATATATAGAGATATCAGTATTAATTTGAGCTTATGCCCCAGAAAAACTGAAAATGCTAATGCAAGCTCCGAGTTACCATATGAAAGCAAAGCTCAGGATGCAAATATGACGTTGAAATAGTAAACAAAACAACAGACCAAAAAAACTCTCACAATACAAACTTTTTTATTTTGAACATTTTCTAAAGAGGGAGTATTTGGTATGTGATCTCAAGATCTAATGGAGCTCACACAGAATTTTAGCAAAAGATCATGTTCTTAATTATATTAGCACATGTTCCTTTTGGTAATGTGTTTTAGCAATAAATTCAAGAAGTTTAGTTTAAATATGAGGAAAATTAGTTTATTTGCCACATGGGATATCTACAATTGTTTGTAAAAAGGGCAAGAGGACTTGAAGTTACAAGAGGAATCTGACTATAAGAATTAGCCCTGATACCAAAACCCAGCAGAGACTCAACAAGAAAAGAAAACTTCAGGCCAATATCCATGATGAACATAGATGAAAAAATCTTCAATAAAATACTGGCAAACTGATTGCAATAGCACATCAAAAAGCTTATCCATCATGATCAAGTAGGCTTCATCCCAGGGTTGCAAGGCTGGTTCAACATATGGAAGTCTATAAATGTAATCCACCACATAAACAGAACGAAAGAGTAAAAACACAAAATTATCTCAATAGATGCAGAGAAGGCATTCGACAAAATTCAACAGCCCTTTATGCTAAAGACTCTCAATAAACTAGGTACTGACAGAACGTATCTCAAAATAATCAAAGCTATTTATGACAAACACACAGCCAATATCATATTGAAAGGGCAAAAACTGGAAGCATTCCCTTTGAAATGTGGCACTAGACAAGAATGCTCTCTCTCACTACTCCTATTCAATAGTATGGGAAGTTCTAGCCGGAGCAATCAGGCAAGAAAAAGAAATAAAGGGTATTCAATTAGGAAAGGAGGAAGTTAAATTGTCTCTATCTGCAGATGACATGATTGTATATTTAGAAGAGCCCATCATCTCAGCCCAAAATCTCCTGAAACTGATAAGCAACTTCAGCAAAGTCTCAGGATACAAAATCAATGTGCAGAAATCACAAGCATTCCTATACACCAATAACAGACTTAAAGAGAGACAAATCAAGAATGAACTGCCATTCACAATTGCTACAAAGAAAATAAAATACCTAGGAATACAACTAACAAAGAATGTAAAGGACCTCTTCAGGAGAACTACAAACCACTGCTCAATGAAATAAGAGAGGACGCAAACAGATGGAGAAACATTCCATGCTCATGGTTAGGAAGAATCAATATCATGAAAATGGCCACGCTACCCAAAGTAATTCACAGATTCAACACTATCCCCCATCAAGCTACCAATGACCTTCTTCACAGAACTGGAAAAAACCACCATAAAATTCATATGGAACCAAAAGAAAGCCCCCATAGCCAAGTCAATTCTAAGCAAAAAGAACAAAGCTGGAGGCATCACACTACCTGACTTCAAACTATACTACAAGGCTACAGTAATCAAAATAGCATGGTACTCATACCAAAACAGAGATATAGAACAATGGAACAGAACAGAGGCCTCGGAGGCAACGCCACACATCTACAACCATCTGACCTTTGACAAACCTAAGAAAAACAATCAATGGGGAAAGGAGTCCCCTGTTTAATAAATGGTGTTGGAAAAACTGGCTAGCAGTGTGCAGAAAGCAGAAACTGGACCCCTTCCTGACACCTTACACTAAAATTAACTCCAGATGGATTAAAGACTTAAACAGAAGACCCAACACCATAAAAACCGTAGAAGAAAACCTAGGCAAAACCATTCAGGACATAGGCATAGGCAAGGACTTCATGACTAAAACACCAAAAGCATTGGCAACAAAAGCCAAAATAGACAAATGAGATTAATTAAACTCCAGCGCTGCTTTACAGCAAAAGAAATAATCATTAGAGTGAACTGGCAACCAACAGAATGGGAAAAAATTTTTGCAAGCTACCCATCTGACAAAGGGCTGATATCCAGAATCTACAAAGAACTAAAACAGATTTACAAGAAAAAACAAACCCATTCAAAAGTGGGTGAAGGATATGAACAGACACTTTACAAAAGAAGACATATATGAGGCCAACAAACATATGAAAAAATGCTTATCACTGATCATTAGAGAAATGCAAATCAAAACTACATTGAGATACCATCTCATGCCAGTTAGAATGGCAATCATTAACAATCTGGAGACAGCAGATGCTGGAGAGGATGTAGAGAAACAGGAATGCTTTTACATGAATGCATATACCACATGAAATATCATCTCATCCGTAGGCTCATTCATCTCATTAACAGCAGTCATCCTAATAATTTTCATAATTTGAGAAGCCTTCTCCTCAAAACGAAAAGTCTTAGCCATCGAACAACTATTCACTAACCTAGAATGACTCTACGGATGCCCTCCTGTTGGTGGGAGTGTAAATTAGTTCAACCATTGTGGAAGACAGTGTGGCGATTCCTCAAGGATCTAGAAATAGAAATTCCATTTGACCCAGCAATCCCATTACTGTGTATATGCCCAAAGGACTATAAATCATTCTATTATAAGGACACATGCACATGAATGTTCATTGCAGCACTACTTACAATAGCGAAGACTTGGAACCCACCCAAATGCCCATTGATGATACACTGGACAGGGAAAATGTGACACATATACACCATGGAATACTATGTAGCCATAAAAAACGATGAGTTTGTGTCCTTTGTAGGGACGTGGATGAAGCTGGACACCATCATTCTCAGCAAACTGACACAAGGACAGAAAATCAAACACCGCATGCTCTCACTCATAGGTGGGTGTTGAACAATGAGAACACATGGACACAGAGAGGGGAGCATCACACACTGGGGTGTGTAGGTGGGAACTAGGGGAGGGATAGTGGGGAGTGGGGAGTTGGGGGAGGGGATAATATGGGGAGAAATGCCAGATAGGTGATGGGAGGAAGGTAGCCAACCACATTGCCATGTATGTACCTATGCAACAATCTTGCATGTTCTTCACATGTACCCTAAAACCTAAACAGAAATAAAATATATATTTTTTAAAAAAAGCATTAGTACTCTTAACCTGCACATCAGACACTGCAATTGTGATGGTAAAAGTAATCAAAGTCATTTCACTGGACTTGTTTTTTAGGAATATTTAGGAGATGCGGGAGTAAAGTCTTATATCTGATTGTATTTTAGTGCAATCCTTTGAGTATGTCATTATGTCAGTCAGGTTCCAGTCAGAAGACAGAAGTCACACCCATTATTTTGTTTTGTTTTCCTTTTAACTTTTACTTAAGGTTCAGTGGTACATGTGGAGGTTTGCTATATAGGTAAATTTGCATTGCAGGAGCTTGGGGTAAAGGTTATTTTGTGACCCTAGTTCTAAGCATAGTACCAGATAGTTTTACAAGCCTCACCCTCCTCCCAACCTCCACCCTCAAGTAGGCCTCAATGTCTGTTATTCAATTCTTTGTGCCCATGTATTCTTGTGTTTAGCTCCCATTATAAGTGAGAACATGTGATATTTGGTTTTCTGTTCCTGCATTAGTTTGCTAAGAATAATAGCCTCCAACTCCATCCATGTTCCTGCAGAGGACATGATCTCATTCCTTCTTATGGCTATGTAGTATTCCATGGTGTTTAAGTACCACATTTTCTTTATCCAATCTACCATTGATAGGTGTTTAGGTTGATTCCACATCTTGGCTATTGTGAAAAGTGTTACAGTGAATATTCATATGGATGTGTCTTTATAATAGGATGATTTACATTCCTTTGGTATATATCTAATAATGAGAGTGCTGGGTTGAATGATAATTCTGTTTTTAGTTCTTTGAGGAATTGCCACACTGCCTTCCACAGGGCCTGAACTAATTTACACTCACACCAGCAGTGTATAAGCATTCCCTTTTCCATTCAACTTAACCATCATGTGTTATTTTTTGACTTTTTAATAGTAACCATTCTGACCTGTGTTAGATGGTATCTCATTGTGGTTTTGATTTGCATTTCTCTAATGATTAATAATATTGAACATTTTTATATGTTAATTACATGTATGTCTTCTTTTGAAAAAGTGTCTGTTCATGTCTTTTGCCCACTTTTTAATGTAGTTGTTTGTTTCTTGCCTATAAATTTGTTTCAGTTACTTACAGATTCTGATATTAGGTTTTTGTCAGCTGCATAGTGTGCAAGTATTTTCTCTTATCCTGTAGGCTGTCAGGTTACATTGTTTATAGTTTATTTTGCTGTATAAAAGTTTTTAGTTTAATTGGATCCTATTTGCCAATTTTTGCTTTTGAAGATTTAATATAAATAATTTTTAGCCTAGGTATTAAGAAACTATAAAGTTAAGAAGGGAATGCTAAGGCATCAAAGAAATTGTAATTGCAGGTTGCGGCAGAAAGCAGATGAGGTTAGACTTATTAAAAGTTAGAAATTTGGAGGAGGAGGAGCACCAGAAAAAGGGGACTAAATCTCTGAGGAGGATAAATCTCTGGAATTTTCAGAGGAGAGACCCTGTGTAGGGGGAATCCAGACTTTGAGAAGGGGGCACTTGCCAGCTGTGCTGATATCTTTGAAGGTGTTCAATAAAGCTGCTGTGGGGCATTTTGGAGAAACAGCAAAATGAAATACTTGTGCTATTAGAAAAACTTTTGCTGCCAGCGTAAGAAAACATGGCTAGGGTAACAATGACAGAAGCAAGAAATAAACTTAGAAATAGAAAAGGATCAAGAAGGAGGCTTTCTCTTCCTTCTTTCTCCTCCAACCTCCTACTCTCTGTCTACTCTCTGTCCTACTCTCTGTCTCTTCAAGCCAAGTCCAACAAGAAGCCAACTAGCAAAACAGAAATGCAATTTACAGAGCCCTAGCCCCAGCATCCCAATGCTGAATATGGCCACGTGGGTTTGATGCTGAGAGGCAATAGTTTAATAACTGACACACTCACTGAAACTTGATGGAGAGAGTCACTGAACTGATTTCTCAGATCAGACACTTTTTAGAAATAGCCATCTCCAAGACTTCCAATATGTTGGCTCACCAATGTTTCATAAAATTTTATATTTTACTGATACAACAGAGTAATGTAACACAATAAACTTGAAACTGAAGGAAAAAATACAAGAACATTGCTGATTTGTTCTAGGAAGTGAGTACATTCACACTCGAATTGTTCATGTGGATTGGGCCAGTGTCCATTGTAGACTCCATTCATTTTCACTGCTAAACTTTCCTACAATCAATGGAACCATGGGTACGGAAGAACTGCAGAGTTATTTACTGGAAATACAGTCACAAAATTGGGCGAAATTTACAATCTTTGAGCATGAATCATGCTTTAAGTTTCCATGATTGCTTTTGGAGTGTGAACCTCTGTGTTTGACTGATTTGTCAAGCATCTGTCATATCATTTCAAGATGATTTTATTCTGTCAGTAGAAGTATATCTATCATGAAGACAGAGTATCCTGCAACTTTAGATATAAACAGTGTAAATGTAGAAAATTCCCAAACTATTCTGTAACTTCTGGCTCTATGCTCACTTTTGGCTCTGTAAAAATGTGTTTTCTTTCTTAAATATAATAAAACTAAACCATAGAGCCATCTGGTCATTATCTGGATAAAAAGTAAGATGTTTTATTTTTATACCCCTGAATTAGTCCATTTTCACAATTCTATAAAGAACTACCTAGGACTATGTAATTTATGAAGAAAAGAGGTTTAATTGACTCGAGGTTCCACAGGCTATACAGGAAGCATGGCTGGGAGGCCTCAGGAAACTTACAATCATAGCAGAAGGCAACAGGAAAGCAAGCATGTCTTACCATGGTAGAGCAGAATAAAGAAAGCAAGCAAAGGGAGAGGTGTTATTCGCCTTCAAACAACCAGATATTATAAAGACTCTGCCATGAGCTGGCACTAGGGGGATGGTGCCAAACCATGAGAAACCACCCCAGTGATCCCCCTAGGCCCCACCTCCAACACTTGGGATCACAGTTCAACCTGAGATTTGGCTGGGGACACAGAACCAAATAGTATCATTCCACTCCTGGCTCCTTCCAAATATCATGTCCTTCTCATATTTCAAAACACAATCATGCCTTCTCAACGGTCCCCTAATTCTTAACTCTTTCCAGCATTAACTCAAATTTCCAAGTCCGAAATCTCATCTGAGACAAGGCAAGTCCCTTCTGCCTATGAGCCTGTAAAATCAAAAACAAGTTAGTTACTTCCAAGATGCAATGGGGGTACAGGCCTTGGGTAAATGCCTCCCTTAAAAATGGAGAAATTGGCCAAAACAAAGGGGCTACAGGCCCCATGCAAGTCTGAAACCCAACCAGGCAGTCACTAAATCTTAAAGCTACAAAATAATCTCCTTTGACTCTGTGTCTCACATCTAGGCCACCTTGATGCAAGGGTGTACTTCCAAGGCCTTGGCTAGCTCTGCCCCCGTGGCTCTGCAGATTACAACTCCCACAACTGCTTTCACAGGCTGGTGGTGAGTTCCTGTGGCTTTTCCAGACAAATGGTGAAAGCTATCAGCAGTGGATATACCACACTTGGGTCTGGAGGATGGTGGCCCTTTTCTCACAGCTCTACTGGGCAGTGACCCAGTGGGGACTCTGTGTGGGTGCTTATCAAGCCTCTAAATCACAATGAAAATTTATTTCTCACAGTTCTGGAGTCAGAAAGTTCAAGATCAGTGTGCCATCATGGTTGGTTCTGGTAAGGGCCCTCTTCCAGGTTGAGACTTCTGACTTCGTGTTGTAACCTCACATGGCTGAGGGAGAGCAAGCTTTCTCTCTGCATTCTCTTTAATAAGAGCCTTAACTCTATTCATGAGGCCTTTACTCTCATGACCTAATTACTTAAGAACCCCACCTACAAACACATAGGGGATCTAGTTTTAACCTATGAATTTTGATGGGGGGGACACAAACATTAGTTCATAACAGTACCAAAGAGATTTTTTGTTGAATTTTTAAAACTTTAATAACTAGCCATAGAACTTTTTAAATGAATAAACCAATTAAAAACTGTCTTTGGTAAACTAGTTTTACATTTTCTAAAATAATTTACAAATTGTATATTTTTTAACTTTTAAGTTCTGGGGTACATTTGCAGGTAAACTTGTGTCATGGGGGTATGTTATTCAAATTATTTTATCACCCAGGTATTAAGCCTTGTACCCATTAGTTATTTTTTCTGATCCTCTCCCTCCTCCCACCCTCCAACCTCTGATAGGTCCCAGTGTGTGTTGTTCCCCTGTATGTGTTCATGTGTTCTCATCGTTTAGCTCCCACTTTCAAGTGAGACATGAAGTACTTGGTTTTCTGTTCCTGTGTTAGTTTGCTAAGAATAATAGCCTCCAGTTCCATCTATGTTCCTGCAAAGGATATGATCTCATTCTTTTTTATGGCTGCATAGTATTCCACGGTGTATATGTACCACATTTTCTTTATCTAGTCTACCATTAAAGAGCATTTAGGTTGATTCCAGATCTTTGCTATTGTGAATAGTGCTGCAATGAACATATGTGTACATATGTCTTTTTTTTTTTTTTTGAGGCAGAGTCTCACTTTGTCACTTGGGCTGGAGTGCAGTGGTGCAATCTTGGCTCATTGCAATCTCTGTCTCCTGAGTTCAAGTGATTCTCCTGCCTCAGCCTCCAGAGTAGCTGGGATTACAGGCACCCACCACCATGCCTGCCTAACTTTTGTATTTTTACTAGAGACAAGGTTTTGCCAGGTTGGCCAGACTGGTCTCAAACTCCTGACCTCAGGTGATCCACCTGCCTCAGCCTCCCAAAGTGTTGGGATTACAGGCATGAGCCACTGCGCCCAACCCATATGTCTTTATAATGGAATGACTTATATTCCTTTGGGTATACACCTCATAATGGGATTGCTGGATTGAATGATATTTCTGTTTTTAGGTATTTGAGGAATCACCACATTGTTTTCCACAATGGTTGAACTAATTTACACTCCACAAACAGTATATGAATGCTCTTTATTCTCCACAACCTCACCAGCATCTATTATTACAAATTTATATTTCCTGTGTATAAACAGACACAATGATTTACAGGTCCACAGACCATCCCAAACTGAAGATAGACATGTTCCACAATTCAGAAGTTTTCTGTTTTCAGAAAAATACTGTGGCAGCTATATTCAAATACGATTTGAATAGTCACATTAACTGAGACAAATAAAGTCTTGTGTCTATGCACACTAAAATAGGGTTCATTAGCATTTATTACCAGATGAGTTACAAGGAAACTTTTTAATTTTTGGAACATGTAAGGTTTGAGAATTATCAGTAAATGTTGCAGACTTGTATGTTATTGACCATTGTCATAAACAAACTACGTACATATCTAAAAATTGGTATTTTCAATCATGTGACTTTCTTTGACTACAAAGTCAAAGAAAATTTTATAAATGTAATTTTAATTAAAATATGTAGCATGTTTGTATGTGAAAGGAGAAGTTACTTGAGAGTCAAATATATGAAAAAGATAAAAGTAGCAGATGTTTTGAGAACATGAAAAATAAAAAGATGAAGTTTTATCTATTTTTTTCTCAACCAGAATTTGCTAAGTGACTTCTGCATGCCAGAATTGTGCCAAATGTAGCCAATACGAAGAGAAATAAAGCATAATTCTTACTATCTAGAAATTGTCAATATAGCTTAAAAATACAATAAAGTATAAAAAATAATGCTAGGATAAAAATTCATAAAAGTATAGTAGAACAGAAAGAAGAAAATAAATGCTTCTTTTAAGGAAAAGAGAGTCAAAACATGTCATTGACAAGATGATGCTTAAAAAAATAAGTAGCTGTTTTTCAGATTGGGATGGGGGAAACTGAGGGGAAGGAAAAGATTTCTTTTAGACAGAGGAACAATTTGAGCTCATACACAGAGTGTGAGACTGTGAGTCACAAGACATGTTTTCAATAGCCTAGAGGAGTTATTTTAATCAGTATCTGTGCAGAAAATCTTTTGAGTGCCTACTATGTGCCATATCCTATGTGCTATGGTGGCTACTGGGCACCTGTTGTCATGGAGCACTTAACATGTGACTAGCATGACTAAATGAATTTTTATTTTAAAAATACTTATAATTCACTTAAAAATCAGATCCACTGTATTTTAGCAAATTATGTATTTTTATTAGATAAAATATTTTTCAAACCACCTGGAGAAATCCCACTCTGGGATTACTGCTATCATTCTGGTATACTCATATCCCAGTTGTTCAAGGTCCTCCTACTGTGGCTTAGTTTCAAGCTTTCCTGAATAACTAGATTTAGGCTATTGAATCTGTCACACACAAAGGTGACTGCAGTTTTGCCAGCTCCCCTTGGGAAACACCTCGTGTGTTGTGGTGGCTAAAAGACCAGGACCAGGTCAGATTCTTTAGTTCAAGTTATACTCCAAAACTCCCTGAGGATCATGATGAAGTTAGACTTCACTTGGAGCTGCTTTTCCTTAACTTTTTAACCCTTTTCAACTTGCTTTTTTTATTCCCTTACAGGTTTCTCTTAAGCATACTCCCTTAATAATTCTCTTGCTCCCAAATCCCCATCTCAAAGCCTGCTGCTAGTAAATCCAAACAAAGAAAATGTGTGAAATTTGGTATGGCTATAGGAGATCCAAGAGAAGATGTTAGATTAATAGCTGGATCTTAATTTGGGGGCCTAGGAATGAGACATGAGCTTGAGATACAAGTTAAGTCAGTCGACTAACCATGAAAAGTTGGCATTTATATTTAGGAGAATTTATGGCATCTTTTTGACAAATTGTCAAAGACAAAGAGAGGATGGAACCCCAATAAAAAAGTTGTTAGGTAAAGAAAAAGGAGCTAACAAAGGAGAATGAAGAGTCACAAATGAAACAAGTAAAGAACCAGAAGATAGTAGAATAAGAAAGTTAAATTTTCAAAACATGTATTTTCAAAAGGAAGGTGTGATCAATGTTACAGATGCAGATGGGTGGTCAGATAAGAGACAATCCAAACAACAGCAGACAGACAAGGCACTACTGGATTAGAAAACATGCCAGTAATTGGTGGCATTTTTAAAGGTAGGTAAATATTGTTTGCAGGAAAAGGTTTTGGAGAAGTTGACTATTTAGGGAAGAGAGAAATGGAGTATAGAAGATTGATTCCGTAGAAAGAGATATCAAATGTGAACAAAATAGAGTGTATAACAAAATAAGTCACATTTTTAAAGAAAATCAGGAGATTTGGGATCCAGAGCACAATACTATGTTGAAACAGAACCCAAGGGAAAATCATGACTCAAGGAAAAGTATAGATTTGGTGATGGGAAAATTGTGGAGATTCCTTTTTTGGCTATTTTAATGACATATGAAAGGAAATTAGTAGGTGACAGTAGTGTACAGGAGGGCACAAGAGAGCTTTGAGTAAAGATGTGATTTCAAAGATTAGGAAGGTGACTCCACTCTCAAAGTTTAACAAAATTGTCCGACAATATGCTATGCCAGTTTGAAATCTGAGTCAATGTGCTAACCAAGTAAAATCAGTTTGTTTGGTATTGTGTTGGTAATGTTGATTTAAGATGGGTTTTTTTAAGAAACTTCAAAAAAAAAAAAAAAGAAATGTGGAGTAGGAATGAAAATAGGAAAAAGGAAAAGAAGAAATAAAAATCAATGTAAATCAACTTATGATAGCATGGGGGAGAAAAAGTGAGGTATTTCATATTGTATGACTTTTATAGTTTCCCAGTAAGGGAATAAGTGTTATAAAAATTGTTAAATAAATTCTATTTAATATGAAAGAATAGATTGTTGCTAAATAAATTTTATAATTAATGTTAAACAACATGGAACACACTGACAATATAATGTAAAATAAAAGGGGGAAAGTACAGCTGCTTATACGGTTAGAACTCCTTTATTTAGTGTATGTATAGATAAAGAACTAGTAGAAAATACACCAAAATGTTTACTGAATGATGGGATTTTATACTTTGTATTTTTATCTATGTTTCTGGAAACCTTGCTGCATTAAAACTTACCCATAATTAAATGGTATAAAACAATAGCCATTTGATTATGCTTATAACCTCGGGTCAGGAATTTTGGAATGTCACATCAGTGGTGATGGCTAGTATCTCCTCTATAATATCTGGTACCTCATGTGAGGAGGCTTGAACAATTACAGGTTTCTGGGATGGGTTGCTTAGGTCTATATTTCTGGGTCCTTGCTATGATTTGATTGCACATAATCTTCCATAATTCATTTGGAATTCATTTTCAAATTCACCTAATACCCAATGTGATAATATTAAGAGATGGAACCCTTTGGGCAGTAATTTAAGTCATGAGAGTTTTGCTCTCATGATATCATGATTGGATTAGTACTCTTATAAAAAAGTTTGAATGGATGCTCTAGGGCTTTTCCTTCTTTTCATTTTTTCCCTCCACCATGTGAAGACACAGTATTGGTCCCTTCCACCACATAAGGATGCAGCAAAAGGCATCATCATGGCAACAGAAAGCAAGCCCTCACCAGACACCAAATCTGCTGGTAACTTGATCTTGGACTTCCCAGCCTCCAGAACTGTGAAAAATAAATTTCTGTTATTTATAAATTGCCCAGTATAAGGTATTTTCTCATAGCAGGCTGAATGGACTACATAGGCCTCACAATGCCTACTTTTCCAGGTGCTATCTATTGGAAATGGAATACTAAGATGGCTCTTGGGCTCACATGTCTAGCATCTAAGCTAGAATGCTGGGAAAGCAAAGAACTTGCTGCTGTTGCTCTCTCCCACAGTGACCCATCCTCATGGGTTGCTTAGACTTCCTTACAGTATGGAAATCACAGAATAGCCATGCTTGTTCTAGGAAGCTAGCTTCTTCCAGAGTAATTGTTATAAGAAAAGGATAGTAGAAATTGATAGTCATCTTAAAGGACAGGCTTGAAATTGGAATAATATTACTTTTGGCATATTCTATTATTGAAAGCAGTCACATAGCAATCCAGAATCAAGGGAGTGAAGTGATAGACTTTACCTGTCAATGGAGGATGATATGTGTGTACAAGCAGGAGAAAAAATGATGGTTATTTTACAGATGAGCTAAGCATGAAAGCATTTTAAGCAGGCAAATGATGAGTCCAACTTTTATTTCATGAAGAGGTATTTTATTACTGCATAAAAGACAGATCAGAGGAAAAGAAAAATGGAACTGGTGAGAATATACAGGAGGATGTTATAGTAATGTAGATATGTGATAATGATGGTCTGTAAAAATTCAGTGATAGTAGAGATATAGAAAGGAGGATAGATTTGATAAAAGCCCATTTTTTTTTCTCATGGCAAATAAGCATCCATAGTTCTTAGTTTTAACATATGGGTTCATGGTTCTGCACTGTAACTCCTCCCTTTATTTGAACAAATGGCCTATGTATGCTTAGAGATAAGTAGCCGTCATAACTAGATTTTTGCCTTTAGAAGCTTGGAGGTCTCAAGTACCCTACTCATTCTAAAATGTTCTGTCCCTTCAGTCCAACCTGATGGTACATTTACCATTATAATTTTCTGAAAATCACTGTGTATTTCCTATAAATATTATTATGATTTTTTCTATTAGACAAAAGCCACATCCACCTATGTCCTTAAACCAGGCCAATCTCTACCTTGTGTCAAAACTCAAGGAACTCTGAGATAACGTCATTAAAATTCTTAGAAGACCTTTTTCTAGCCAGGAAAGCCTAGAAAGCATGCCCTTAAGATATTTAAAAGTTATTTTCTATCTAGCTGAGGGAGCTTAAGAAGAATATCTTTAAGAATGATACAACTTTTTCTCCATCTGAGTCACTTTATGATATACTGCTCTAGATTTTTCTGAAATCTTAACAAGTGATCTTACTGATTCAAACTTAAGATCTTCATTCTGAGGCTATCCTTATTGGTAGAAACGTGAACTTGAGTTTTGTCTTGAGTTCATCTCTTTCTCTGATAGGTTTTTAATGGGAAAGGCCAGGATTGAGAAACAGTTTCATTTTCTAGGCAAGCAAATCCTGACTCCCTTTTATTTCCTCTAAATTCTGTTTAGAAAACGAAACAGTTTCTTCTTTAGTTCACCTCTCTCTTCATACACTTTATCACAGGCAAATAGAATAAATAGGTTGGCTCTTTCAACATCCTGCCTGAAAATTTTCTTAGCTAGATCTATGTGGTCATTAGGTACTCATTCTATTTTTCATGTTACTACAGGTAACTGTGTTGTAGACTTCTACCACAGCGTAACAAGGACCATTTTTTTACCAGTCTCCAGTAAAAACTCTCTCACAGTTCTTCAAGACTTTGTTGATATTCTCCTTAAGATCTTTTCATTTTTTCCCCTCATGCTTAATCTCAGTTCCAAAGACAGAATTTCAGGGTTTTGTATGGTGGCACACCATTCCCAGTGTCAATGACTGTTAGTCACATTTAGAGTTCAGTTTTAAAAAGCATATTAAATATGAGTAACATGGAATTGGGATTTATTATAGGGATTAGACCCTACATAGCAGCTGGGAGTTTTGAGGAAATTATGGTCAAGAAAGGGATGGTTGGATGTTCACTAACCAAAGACCACAAAGGAAAGTTGAAAAAAAAATTTCTAAGAGAGGTCCAGAAGTCACTGCCGGTCAACAAGGAAGAAAGACAGATACAGAACAGGGAAGAGCAAGGACAAACTGGAACATATGAAGACAAATTGGAACCCACAAGACAAATGGTAACCACAATTTCTCTCTCACCATATCTAACCTCAATGTTACATATGGCCTACAAATGGAGCCGGTGCAGATTGCTATAAAATCACACATACACACACACACACACACACACACACACACACACACCCCTAGCTCAGGACCCAGAGAAGCTGAAGAGGGAGATCAAGCTGCTCCACCCTGACAAGATGACCCAGGCTGCATGAATTGCAACAGCACTTAGACCCCTGCACCCAATTGGAGCACAGGGTTCAGTACATTTTTTTCTGTAAAATGCAATATGGTAAAAACATTTTAAGCCTTGCAGACCATATGGTTTTTCTTGTGGTCACTTAACTCTATCACTGTAGCATAAAATAGGCAGAAGACAATACATAAACAATGTGCCTGTTTTCCAGTACAACTTTATTTAAAAAAAAAAAAAAATAGCAGTGCCATGTACTACATTTTGGGCCATGTACTGAATCTGGGTCATGTACTACATTTTGCCAACCATGCTTTAGACTACAGTGACTACCATTGCACATTCGTAGTCGAAATCCTCTGCAAATTTACCTTGTAACCCACCCTGAATTTGAATCATACAGGGAAGAATATTTTGGAAACTATAGTTCCACATTAGGTATGTCGACCTAGTACAAAGGCAACAAACTATGTTCCCAAATTTCTGCAATTTTCATGCCTTACTTCTATAATCAACAACAACAGCAACTCCCAAACACCATAAAAATACACTTGCAGTATGTAGGTAGTGCCTATTCAGGCCTTTAAGGCCAAGAGGGTTTTGGTAAATATTAACTAGCAGTCATGCGCCTTGCAGGATTGAGAAACTTTCATGAGGATGTCACAAGGGTGATGAACTCCTTCAAAGGACTCAATGTCTTTCACAGGATAATTCCCCTCTGGAATAATCAGTTGAAACAGTAATCCTTAATTCAAAGATTTTTGGAGGATTATTTTTACCTCATTCTGTTCCATATAATGTGTATAGTTCAGAGTTTTTAAAAAATAATTTTTTAGTAGCACAACCTTTTCTTCAGATGAAATCTTAATCAGAAGTTGGAATAAATAAAACATAAAGCAGCACTTCTACTTCGAAGTGTAAAGAAGTAACGAAGATAAAAATTGAAAACCTCTGGTTGAAACAGAGAAGGAGGAGTATTTGCATTACAAAGGTGGCTATTCACTGCAGACCTTGCCATTTTTCTTTTTTATATACTTTAAATTTTAGTACATTAAGGTACATCTACAGGTTTTCATAAGCACCATTCTCAGCTTACACCATATACAGAAATCTCTTTACCAATGAGTACAGGTAAGAGAAAACAGGTAAGGAAAAACACAAAATACGGATTCAGGGGCAAAGTGATCTGAAGTCTAAAGAAGAAAGTTGTCATAGTTTTTCCTAACACTAACATTGTCATTTGTTCTGATAACTCAGCCTACCTGGATATCCTGGGAGACCAAGGTAAACATCTGCTTTTATCCAGGTTTTCATCATCTTGAAAAAAGGTATTAATTTTAATGAAACCTCTGCAAACCATTATTTCCTGTAATCCCTAGGCACAACAGGTACATGAACAGCATTGTTGAAACAAGAACCATCCTTTTTCTAAAAAAATGTTTCAGATATTGCTACAGAATGCAGATGTTCTCCTGAAAAAACTCCTAAAGATCTGAAAATTATATCCCCACATCCTCTAAGCACTGAGTAGATCTGCAAAACACTTTGTTTGATTGACAGGAGAGAACTATTTCAAATGCCAGTGGGTAGCCTTCCAGGGAACAAGACTACAACAAGAATGTTTCTCCCCCTACTGCTAATGGCTAATCCTGGCATTGAGCCCTTGGCTGCTGCTCCCTAACGTGGGCATCCTTTTAGGAAATGTGCCTGCCACAGCTTGCCTCAGACTGATACAGTGTCAAGATGCAGAGAAGAGAAATTAGTTTAAGAAAGAAACAACTGGACTCTATCTGCATTGTATTCATTAGTGTGCAAGGTGAAGTCAGCTGGAAGGACAAATAGTCTTTTTCTCAGACAGAAAGTGTATTTGTTCACTACGGTACATGTCAGCTTCTGAAGATGAAACATCCTAACATTCTAACTCCCTTCTATGTTTAAGAATAGGACATACTTCTTTTTATTCATATTTTTATCTTTTTGAACTTTGATCTTAACAGGAATCCTCAGAAATTAAGGACAACAAAATATCTTAAACCAAAGCGGAGCTTATCTGGTTGTTCATACCCTACGCTCATATAGTTGTCCAGACCCTAAGATGACACTGATGATGGCAGCTGAGATCCAAATGTACAAACATGGATTAGGGGAAAATGTCCTGCTTCATGATTCCACAGCATATGGACAAAGATTGCCCTTTGCCTGATAGTTGCAGCTGCTATTTGAAAATCTTGGTGTGCAGGATTTGACTGTGCCTCTTAGGCTTAGAGTCGGCTCAAAACCTTTTCTCAAAAAACTAAAAATAAATATAATAACTGCCATCCAGAATGGTAATGTAACTCAATAAAGAATATGATAAAAGAGACTACAAAAATCCTCCTTCTAAAAAGGCTAGCTTTCTAAAGGAGGCTATGCAATATTTTCTACATATTGATATGATGAGTATAAGATTAAAATTGGGTCTATTTTAACAAATACTAATCAGGTAAATCTAATACATGTTCCTAAAAATTAAAATATTATATACTTTTTTAGAGTTTCAAATATCTGCAAGAAATTGTTCAATAATCTCAGGAAAAAAATTAACTTTTCAAAAATAATATTTTCAAGGTGTTTTTAAAGGTTAGAAATTTGGTACTTGTCAAGTAAGAATAGGGAGAAACATCAGAAATATGCACACTACTCCAAACCATTATAATATGTGACTTGACATTCTTCCATCCATATATAATTAAATTTCATTAGGCATTTATTGAAGTACACTATGTGCCCAGCATAGAACTAGATGCTAGAAATAGAAATAGAAATGACATTTATTTGTTTCCTTCAAAGTGAAGCTCAAAATTTAATGGACAAAATAGAAAGCATCAAAGATTGGATACAACATAAAAATTCCCCTTTTGTTAGGCTCACTTGGTAAACCATACCATGGGAAATTCACATTCCGTATTATGGTACTTTTGTACTAACATGCTAAAAACATCACATGATAAGTAATATACAAATGATGTGAACCGAGTACGCTGACAATGTACTGATAAGCCTTCCCAAATGTGAGACAACTGAACAGGGCTAGCCCAATTGATGACATTTATTCAACTTAGAAGGAAGGGAGGAAAAATTTGGAACAACATGATCTATGGAGATGTGAGAGTGTGTCGTATCTGAAGAAAGAAAGCCCATTGTGAATACTGTTTAGAGATATATAACAGGAATAAGAGAGTGTGAGGTTAATAAAAGATTACAATCGTACCATCACTTAACTAAGTAGTCCAATTTACTGATATAATAAATTGATCTTCTGAACTTTGTGGTTCTAGAATTGACAATGATAGAGTTCTTTGTTTTGTTCAGAATTTTCATTTGCTATCTCAAACTCCTACATGTTTTATTTTCATTTCACAATACAGCAAACCATAAAGGCTAACCTCATAACTATACATCCTCATTAATATATCATAAACTTTAGCATACAGTCTGAAGCAAAGCATAAAATTACACACACACATAGTAAGAATTGAAGATAAAAGTTCATGGACCATTATAGTGTATTTCTGTTCAAAAGATTAAAACAAAACAAATATTAGGTCAAAGCATCTTAGACTGAGATAGCAATAGTGAAATGGAAAAGAAATGACAAATCAGAGTAGCACTTTGAAATAAGAATCAAAATTAGTGTAAAGAGAAGTAGATGTCCTACATTCCAAATTCTAGGAGAACAGAGGACTACTTCCCATTGGGAAAACTAATGTTTTAATGTTTTTTAATGAGAAAGATAATGGTGAGATTAATTCATCTGCATCTAATGTTTTGTCACTTGTCAATCTCTCGTGCTTGCTGGCTTCTAGTTAGAAGGAGGCTCTGGGGGAAAATGGAAGATGAGTTGGGGTAACAGATGCTTTCTGTCTCAAGCTTTCCCTTCACCAGCACCTTTCAGCACTTCAGTATCCACAGGGCAGAGTCTCTTCCTCAGTCCTTGTGCCAATGTATCATACCCCCTTAGCAGTCTTGGACCCTGGCTGTCCAGAGCTCCCTTGGCATCTCTAGCATTGGCTTCACAATACTTGCCCTGTGGTTTCAGAACTGACTAGGTAGTGCCTCTTTGAGTACCAAGCCCTTGCTGGAACTCCAAGTAGCACAGCACAGGGGTGTTCCCAGCCTCTTATAATGCCAAGCCTTCTCCCTTGTTACCCTAGCCTTAAGGATTCTAAAATAACTGTATCCTACATTAATGTCTGGATTACATCACCTTCCTCTTTTTGTTCTTTCAGCTCTACAACAACGCATTTGTAACTAGTTACTTATATTTAATCACCTCTGTCTGAAAACAAAGCATCCTTTCTCTTTTACTGACTAGACCCTACTTTAGCTACTGCTTGTTACCAACAGTGGACCATGGAAATAATCACCAAGACTGGATTCTTAGAGTGAGTTGCTGAGCTGTGTGAGTTTAAATACAGGGATGTCATAAATTATACCAGAAAATGTGAAACTAGTAACACACAGCAAGCACTGAAATCATGATTTCTTAAATTATTAACTGAGATTACTTGGTGATAAACTGCCTATAAAAGGTAACAATTTGGGAGAATAATAGAGTGCTGCACTTAATTATTATGGTAAGGTTGGTGATTTTAAGTACTGTGGGGTGAGGTGTTGCTTCTGAAGAGTTTACAGAAATAAAATTTAAAACTCAAAGCTTTAAAATTTCCACAAGGTGTGGTCAGAAAATATCCATAGTAGCCCTACAAGACCACTTCTTCATTTTAATTTTCAGTGCATAGCAGGTATGACTAAAATTCAGGTTAAAAATCTAGTTGAGCCAGATGCTATATTACAATATAAGTCCAACTCATACACTTGCCAAGTATGTTATTTGAAAGTAAAGGTGTTGATTGGAATAGAAGGTAGATACAAAGACTTCAAATGGGGGTGTTTGGATAGTTGTGGAAGAATATGAGATACCTGAGCATCTTTGTCCAAGTAAAAGAAATATCTCCCTTGAGCAATAGCAAAATGGCTGAATAGAAACAGCTCCAGTCTGCAGCTCCCAGTATGATCAATGCAGAATGCAGGTGATTTCTGCATTGCCAACTGAGGTACCTGGCTCATCTCATTGAGACTGGTTAGACAGTCAGTGCAGCCCATGGAGGGTGAGTCAAAGCAGGGTGGGGTGTCACCTCATCCTGGAAGCACAAGGGGTTGGGGAACTCCTTCCCCTAGCCAAGGGAAGCCGTGAGAGACTGTGCCATGAGAACAGCACATCCCAGCCCAGATACTATGTTTTTCCCATGGTCTTTGCAACCCACACCAGGAGATTCCCTCTGGTTCCTATGCCAACAGGGCCCTGGGTTTCAAGCACAAAACCGGGCAGCCATTTGGGCAGACACTGAGCTAGCTGCAGGAGTTTTTGTTTGTTTGTTTGTTTGTTTGTTTTCATACCCTAGTGGTGCCTGGAATGCCAGAGAGACAGAACCGTTCACACCCCTGGAGAGGGAGCTGAAGCCAGGGAGCCACGTGGTCTAGCTCAGTGGATCCCATCCCCAGAAAGCCCAGCAAGCTAAGATCCACTGGCTTAAAATTCTCGCTGCCAGCACAGCAGTCTGAAGTCAACTTGGGATGCTCAAGCTTGATGGGGGAAGGGGCATCCAAAATTACTGAGGTTTAGTAGGCGGTTTTCCCTTCAAAATGTAAACAAAGCCCTGCAAAGTTTGAAATGGGTAAAGCCCACTGCAGCTCCGCAAAGCTGCTGTAGTGAGACTGCCTCTCTAGATTCCTCCTGTCTGGGCAGGGCATCTCTGAAAGAAAGACAGCAGCCACAGTCAGGGATTTATAGATAAAACTCCCATCTCCCCCGGGACAGAGAACTTGGGGGAAGGGATGTCTATGGGCACAGTTTCAGCAGACTTAAATATTCCTGCCTGCTGGCTGTGAAGAGAGCACAGAGCTTGAGCTCTGCTAAGGGACAGACTGCCTCCTCAAATGGGTCTTTGACCCCTGTGCTTCCTGACTGGGAGAAACCTTCCATCAGGGGCCAACAGACACCTCATAGAAAAGAGCTCCAGCTGGCTCTTGTGGGTGCCCCTCTGGAATGAAGCTTCCAGAGGAAGAAACAGGCATCGATCTTTGCTGTTCCACAGTCTTTGCTGGTAATACAGGCAAACAGGGTAAGGAGTGGACCTCCAGCAAACTCTAGCAGACCTGCAGCAAAGGGGCCTGACTGTTAGAAAGAAAACTAACAAACAGAAAGGAATAGCACCAACATCAACCAAAAGAACGTTCACACGGAAACTCAATCCAAAGGTCACGAACATCAAAGACCAAAGGCAGATAAATCTATGAAGATGAGGAAAATCCAGTGAAAACAGGCTGAAAATTCCAAACACCAGAACTCCTCTTCTCCTTCAAAGGATCACAACTCCTCGCCAGCAAGGGAACAAATCGGATGGAAAATGTGTTTGACATGTTGACAGAAGTAGGCTTCAGAAGGTGGGTAGTAACAAACTCCTTAGAGCTAAAGGAGCATATTCTAACCTAGGACAAAAAAGCTAAGAACCTTGATTAAAGGTTACAGGACTGCTAGCTAGATTAACCAGTTTAGAGGAGAACATAAATGACCTGATGAAGCCTGAAAAACACATTATGAGAAGGGAGTGAAGCATACACAAATATCAATCGCTGAATTGATCAAGTGGAAGAAAGGATATTAGAGATTAAAGATCAACTTAATGAAATAAAGTCTGAAGACAAGATTAGAGAAAAAAAGAATAAAAAGGAATGAACAAAGCCTCCAAGAAATATGGGACTCTATGAAAAGACCAAACCTATGTTTGATTGGGGTACCTGAATGTGACAGGGAAAATGGAACCAAGTTGGAAAATACTATGCAGGATATTATCCAGGAGAACTTCCCCAACCTAGCAAGACACGCGAACATTCAAATTCAGGAAATACAGAGAATACCACAAAGATACCCCTTCAGAAGAGCAACTCCAAGACACATAATCATCAGATTCACCAAGGTTGAAAGGAAGGAAAACATGTTAAGGGCAGCCGGTGAGAAAGGTTGGGTTACCCACAAAGGGAAGCCCATCAGACTAAAGCAGATCTTTCTGCAGAAACTCTACAAGCCAGAAGAGAATGGGGGCCAATATTCAACATTCTTAAAGAAAAGGATTTTCAACTCAGAATTTCATAGCCAGCCAAACTAAGCTTCATAAGTGAAGAAGAAATACAATCCTTTACTGATAAGCAAATGCTAGATATTTTGTCACCATCAGGCCTGCCTTACAAGAACTCCTAAAGGAAGCACTTAATATGGAAAGGAAAAACTGGTATGAACCACTGTAAAAACATACCAAATTGTTAAGACTATAGACATTATGGAGAAACTGCATCAACTAATGGGCAAAAAAAAAAAAAAACAGCTAGCATCATAATGACAGGAACAAATTCACACATAACAATATTAACCTTAAATGTAAATGGGATAAATGCCCCAATGAAAAGACACAGACTGAACTATTCCAAACAATACAAAAAGAGGGAATCCTTCCCCAAATCATTTTATGAGACCAAGATCATCCTGATACCAAAAAACCCTGGCAGAGACTCAACAAAAAAAGAAAACTTCAGGCCAATATCCACGAAGAACATAGATTAGAAAATCTTCAATAAAATACTGGCAAACCGATTGCAACAGCACATCAAAAAGCTTATTCATCAAGATCAAGTAGGCTTCATCCCAGGGATGCAAGGCTGGTTCAACATAGGCAAGTCTGTAAATGTAATCCATCACATAAACAAAACCAAAGACAAAAACCACACAATTATCTTAATAGATGCAGGGAAGGCCTTTGACAAAATTAAACAGCCATTTATGCTAAAAACTCTCAATAAACTAGGTATTGATAGAATGTATTTCAAAATAATAAAAGCTATTTATGACAAACCCACAGCCAATATCATATTGAAAGGGCAAAAACTGGAAGCATTCCCTTTGAAATCTGCACTAGACAAGGATGTCCTGTCTCACCACTCCTATTCAATATAGTATTGGAAGTTCTAGACAGAGCAATCGGCAAGAGAAAGAAATAAAGGGTGTTCGATTAGGAAAGGAGGAAGTCAATGTCTCTATTTGCAGATGACATGATTGTATGTTTATAAGACCCCATTGTCTCAGCCCAAAATCTCCTTAAACTGATAAGCAACTTCAGCAAAGTCTCAGGATACAAAATCAATGTGCAGAAATCACAAGCATTCATATACACCAAGAACAGACTAACAGAGAGCCAAATAAAGAGTGAACTCCCATTCACAATTGCTACAAAGAGAATAAAATACCTAGGAATACAACTAACAAAGGATGTAAAGGAACTCTTCAAGGAGAACTACAAACCACTACTCAAGGAAATAAGAGAGGACACAAACAGATGGAAAAACATTCCATGCCCATGGTTAAGAAGAATCACTGTAATGAAAATGGCAATATTTCCCAAAGTAATTTATAGATTCAACACTATCCCCCAACAAGCTACCAATGACCTTCTTCACAGAACTGGAAAAAAACCACCTTTACTGTATATGGAACCAAAAGAGAGCCCACATAGCCAAGACAATGCTAAGCAAAAAGAACAAAGCTGGAGGCATCACACTACCTGACTTCAAACTATACTACAAGGCTACAGTAATCAAAACAGCATGGTACTGGTACCAAAACAGAGATACAGACCAGTGGAACAGAACAAAGGCCTTGGAGGCAACACCACACATCTACGACCATCTGATCTTTGACAAACCTGAGAAAAACAAGCAATGGGGAAAGGATCCCCTGTTTAATAAATGGTGTTGGGAAAACTGGCTAGCCATGTGCAGAAAACAGAAACTGGACCCCTTCCTGACACCTTACACTAAAATTAACTCCAGATGGATTAAAGACTTAAATATAAGACCTAACACCGTAAAAACCCCAGAAGAAAACCTAGGCAAAACCATTCAGGACATATGCATAGGCAAGGATTTCATGACTAAAACACCAAAAGCATCGGCAACCAAAGCCAAAATAGACAAATGGGATCTAATTAAACTCCAGAGCTGCTTTACAGCAAAAGAAACAATCAGAGTGAACCAGCAACCAACAGAATGGGAAAAAATTTTGCAATCTACCCATCTGACAAAGGGCTAATATCCAGAATCTACAAAGAACTAAAACAGATCTACAAGAAAAAAACAAACAAACCCATTCAAAAGTGGGTGAAGGATAGGAACAGACACTTTTCAAAAGAAGACATGTGTAAGGCCAACAAACATATGAAAAAATGCTCATCATCACTGGTCATTAGAAAAATGCAAATCAAAACCACATTGAGATACCACCTCAGGCCAGTTAGAATGGCGATCATTAAAAAATCTGGAGACAACAGATGGTGGAGAGGATGTGGAGAAATAGGAA
This sequence comes from Ateles fusciceps, assembly GCA_036589455.1. Taxonomy (NCBI): domain Eukaryota; kingdom Metazoa; phylum Chordata; class Mammalia; order Primates; family Atelidae; genus Ateles; species Ateles fusciceps. The sequence continues at coordinate 3,719,726 of JAZHEH010002565.1, forward strand.
CACTTTTACCCTGTTGGAAGGAGTATTAATTAGTTCAACCATTGTGGAAGACAGTGTGGTGATTCCTCAGGGACCTAGAAATAGAAATTTCATTTGACCCAGCAATCCCATTACTGGGTATACATCCAAAGGATTATAAATTGCACTATTATAAAGATACATGCACATGTATGTTCATTGCTGCACTGTTTACAATGGCAAAGACCTGAAACCAACACAAATTCCCCTTGATGATAGACTGGACAAGGAAAATGTGGCACATATACACCATGGAATACTATGCAGCCATAAAAAAACGATGAGTTTGTGTCCCTTGTAGGGACATGGATGAAGCTGGACACCATCATTCTCAGCAAACTGACACATGAACAGAAAATCAAACACTGCATATTCTTACTCATAGGCAGGTGTTGAACAATGAGAACACATGGACACAGGGAGGGGAGCATCACACACTGGGGTCTGTTGGAGGGGGGCTAAGGGAGGGACAGTGGTGGATGGGGGAGGTTGGGGAGGGGATAACAGGAGGAGAAATGCCAGATATAGGTGACGTGGGGGATGGAGACAGCAAACCACATTGCCATGTATGTACCTATGCAACAATTCTGCATGATCTGTACATGTACCCCAGAACCTAAAGTACAATGGAATGGAATGGAATGGAATGGAAAGGAAAGGAATGGAAAGGAAAGGAAAGGAAAGGAAAGGAAAGGAAAGGAAAGGAAAGGAAAGGAAAGGAAAGGAACAGAACGGAACATAGACTGCCAAATTGGATAGTGAAGACCCATTGGTGTGCTGTATTCAGGAGACCCATCTCATGTGCAAAGACACACATAGGCTCAAAATAAAGGGACAGAGAAATATTTACCAAGCAAATGGAGAGCAAAAACAAAAAAAAAAAGCAGGGGGTTGCAATCCTAATCTCTGATAAACAGACTTTAAACCAACAAAGATCAAAAAAGACAAAGTAGGGCATTACAAAAGGGTGGGGGATCAATTCAACAAGAAGAGCTAACTATCCTAAATATACATGTACCCAGTACAGGAGCACTCAGATTCATAAAACAAGTTCTTAGAGGCCTACAAAGAGACTTAGACTCCCACACAATAATAGTGAGAGACTTTAACACCCCACTGTCAATATTAGACAGATAAACTAGACAGAAAATTAAAAAGGATATTCAGGACTTGAACTCAGCTCTGGACCAAGTGGACTTAATAGATATCTATAGAACTCTCCATCCAAAATCAACAGAATATACATTCTTCTCAGCACCGTAGCACACTTATTCTAAAATTGACCACATCATTGGAAGTAAAACACTCCTCAGCAAATGCAAAAGAACAGAAATCATAACAAACACTCTCAGACCACAGTGCACCAAATTAGAACTAGGATTGAGAAACTCACTCAAAATTGCACAACTACATGGAAACTGAACAACCTGCTTCTGAATGACTACTGGGTAAATAACTAAATGAAAGCAGAAATAAATAAGTTGTTTGAAACCAATGAGAACAAAGACACAATGTATCAGAATCTCTGGGACACAGATAATGCAGTTTTTAGAGGGAAATTCGTAGCACTAAATGCCCACAGGTGAAAGTGGGAATGATCTAAATTGACACCCTAACATCACATTTAACAGACCTAAAGAAGCAACAGCAAACAAATTCAGAAGCTAACAGAAGACAAGAAATAACTATGATTAGAGCAGAACTGAAGAAAATAGTGACACACACAAAAAAACCCTTTAAAAGACAATGAATCCAGGAGTTGGTTTTCTGAAAAGATTAACAAAATAGATAGAGCACTACTCAGACCAATAAAGAAGAAAAGAGAGAAGAATCAAATAGACACAAGAAAAAATGGTAAAGGGGATATCACCACTGATCCCCACAGAAATACAAACTACCGTCAGAGTATATTATACTCACCTCTATGCAAATAAAACTGGAAAATCTAGAAGAAATGAATACATTCTGGACACATACACCCTCCCAAGACTAAACCAGGAAGCAGTCAAATCCATGAATAGACCAATAACAAGTTCTGAAATTGAGGCAATAATTAATAGCCGACCAACCAAAAAAAGCCCAGGACCAGACAGATTCACAGCCGAATACTACTACTGGCACAAACAAAGAGGAGCTGGCACCAATCCTTCTGAAACTATTCCAAACAATAGAAAAAGAGGGGACTCCTCCCTAACTCATTTTATGAGGCCAGTAACATCCTGATACCAAAACCTGGCAGAGACACAACAAAAAAAAGAAAATTTCAGGCCAACATCCCTGATGAACATCAACGTGAAAATCCTCAATAAAGTACTGGCAAACCGAATACAGCAGAACATCAAAAAGCTTATCCACCACGATTAAGTTGGCTTCATTCCTGGGATGCAAGACTGGTTCAACATATGCAAATGAATAAATGTAATCAATCACATAACATCAATGACAGAAACCACATGATTATCCCAATGGATGCAGAAAAGACCTTCAATAAAATTCAACACCCCTTCATGCTAAAAACTCTCAATAAACTAGGTACTGATGGAATGTATATCAAAATAATAAGAACTATTTATGATAAACCCACAGTCAATACCATACTGAATGGGCAAAAGCTGGAAGCATTCTCTTTGAAAACTGACACAAGACAAGGATGGCCTCTCTCACCACTCCTATTCAACATAGTATTATAAGTTCTGGCCAGGGCAATCAGGCAAGAAAAAGGAATAAATTGGAAGAGAGGAAGTCAAATTGGAAGAGAGGAAGTCAAATTGTCTCTGTTTGCAGATGACATGATTGTATATTTAGAAAATCCCATCATCTCAGCCCAAAATCTCTTTAAACTGATAAGCAACTTCAGCAAAGTCTTAGGATACAAAATCAATGTGTGAAAATCATAAGCATTCCTATACACCAATAATAGACAAAGCCAAATCATGAGTGAACACCCATTCACAATTGCTACAAAAAGAATAAAATACCTAGGAATAAAACTTACAAGGGATGTGAATGACCTCTTCAAGGAGAACTACAAACCACTGCTCAAGGAAACAAGAGAGAACATAAACAAATGGAGGAACATTCCATGCTCATGGATAGGAAGAATCATTATCGTGAAAATGGCCATACTGCACAAAGTAATTTATAGATTCAATGCTATCCTCATCAAGCTACCATTGACTTTCTTCACAGAATTGGAAAAAACTACTTTAAATTTCATATGGAACCAAAAAGAGCCCGTATAGCCAAGACAATCCTAAGCAAAAAGTACAAAACTGGAGGCATCATGTTACCTGACTTTATACTACGAGGCAGCATGATACTGGTACTTAGATATATAGAGCAATGAAACAGAACAGAGGCCTCGGAAATAATATCATACATCTACAACCCTCTGGTCTTTGACAAATCTAACAGAAATAAGCAATGAGGAAAAGATTCCCTATTTAATAAATGGTGTTGGGAAAACTGGCTAGCCATAAGCAGAAAACTGAAACCATACCCCTTCCTTACACCTTTTGCAAAAATTAACTCAAGATGGATTAAAGACTTAAACATAAGACCAAAATCATAAAAACCCTAGAAGAAAACATTGGTAATGCCATTCAGGATATAGGCGTTGGCAAAGACTTCATGACTAAAACACCAAAAGCAATGGCAACAAAAGCAAAATTGACAAATAATCTAATTAAACTAAAGAGCATCTGCACAGCAAAAGAAAAACTGTCATCAAAGTGACATTCTGTAGTTTGCTACAGAATGGGGGAAATTTTTGCAATCTGTCCATCTGACAAAGGGCTAATATCCAGAATCTGCAAGGAGCAAATTTACAAGAAAAAAAACAAACAACCCCATCAAAATGTGGGAAAAGGATATGAAGAGACACTTCTCAAAAGAAGACATTTATGTGGCCAACAAACATATGAAGAAAAGCTTCTTCATCACTGGTCATTAGAGAAATGCAAATCAAAACCACAGTGCGATACTGTCTAACACCAGTTAGAATGACAATCATTAAAAAGTCAGGAAACAACAGATGCTGGAGAGGATGTGGAGAATAGGAATGCTTTTACACTGTTGGTGGGAGTGTAAATTAGTTCAACCATTGTGCAAGACAGTGTGGTGATTCCTCAAGGATCTCAAATCAGAATACCATTTGAACCAGCAATTCCATTACTGGGTATATACCCAAAGGATTAGAAATTATTCTTCTCTAAAGACACATGCATACGTATGTTTATTGCAGCACTGTTCACAATAGCAAAGACTTGGAACCAACCCAAATGCCTAGCAATGATAGACTGGATAGAGAAAATGTGGCACATATACACCATGGAATACTATGCAGCCACAAAAAGGATGAGTTCATATTCCGTGCAGGGACATGGATGAAGCTAAAAACCATCATTCTCATCAACTAACACAGGAACAGAAAACCAAACACTGCATGTTCTCACCTATAAGTGGGAGTTGAACAATGAGAACAGATGGACACAATGAGGGGAACCTTTCACACCAGAGCCTGTTGTGGGGTGGAGGTCTAGGGGAGGGATACCATTAGGAGAAGCACCTAATGTAGATGATGGGTTGATGGGTGCAGCAAACCACTGTGGCACATGTATACCTATGTAACAAACCTGCATGTTCTGCACATGTATCCCAGAACTTAAGGTATAATTTTTTAAAAAAGAAATATCTCCCTTACTAAGGAGACTAATCATCCATTGCTTGAAGATCCTGTAGTAACTTTACTAAAGGCTGTTGTCTTGCAAAGGGATAACTATTTTTTACGATAACCTCACCACTCATCATTATTTTTATACCCATAACTAGAGCTAATTATTTATTCTCCAATGGGAACAAGTACAAAATCTGACCCAAGAAGAGATAACTTGAACACTAAAATATTTGCAAGCTTTCTCTAATTTATATCAGCAGACACCTGAAGAATATGGATAGGAATAGATTTTAGGAATGTTAGGCAAAAAAAAAAAAAAAAAAATGGAATACAATATTATATTAGGCCAAAGTTTTTACTCTGGGTGCACTTATGTGAGACACTGGAATTAATGTGTTAGTTAAAGCAACTAAAAATTGTTTTGATAGTTGACTTTGTTTGGTTGACTAAAGCAGGGCTCAGTAGTGATCCATATTCAGTGGCCTATATTTAAAGTTTAGATGACAGAACTTCCCCAACATAATGTAGGGGGAGGAATCTCAAAACAGGCAGATGAAAATGTTAGAGGGATTTACCCATTCTATTTCCAACTATTTCTCTAGAAGACCCAGAAGGCACTCCATTTTCTTAGAAATTGAAAAATGCATTTATGAGAGGAGAACCGACATCATTGGAAAACTCTGTGGTGTCTGTTCTCTGAAGGTTAGGGATGATAATATATGATATCCCACTGACCTGAGTTCCCTAATTTCAATGAGCAACATAGGGTCTGAAGTGCCAGAGGCCTAATGCCTTGAAAATATGAGCACACTTAGTGTAACAGACAGAGGGAAACAATCAGATAGTAATCAGATAGGGATCTCTGTTTTGACAGGGACAGTAGATGGTAGCTAAATAACCATGGTGTCCTTAGAATGAAATGAATGAATTAATTTTCAGTTAATTTATATCTGGAAATTAATTAATTGATATCTGGAAAACCTCTAGGAATCCCAAATGCTACTGTGGTTCACTAGTCAAAGCAGGAAATGATGATGTTGGATGATATATGGAATTCTGGCCTGGATTTGCCTCACAATGTGCTTAGGTGTCCATGGTTATTTCCTCAGTTCCAGGCTAAATAATTATAATAGGCTGGTAGAATCCTTACACTGACACCCTGAACCATGGAGTGAGACACACCAGAATAGTAAACCTAAAGCAAAATCATATTCTTCTGGAAATTGCCAGGATTATTGTCATCATTAAAACTTGAAAAATACAGAGCTGATGATACTTACAAACTCTCAATATTCTCAGTTGTGCAAAAGGCACATAGATGAGCACTGGTGGATATCTGTGGATTATGACAAACTTAATTATGTGGTGATTCCAGCTGCAGCCGCTGTTTCATATGTGAGACTTTAGATATGGGTCAGGCATGAGGAAATCAACACAGAAATTGACTGTGTTGTTTTTCTCTATACTAATTATAAAGAACCACCAAAAGCAGTTTTCTTTCACTTGTGCCAAATTCAAGTATCGTAATCTCCACTTCATTTTCATTATCTCCACTTCAAGGACCTTAAACACCTTGACACTGCACAGATACATTAGCAAACTCAGTGGTATCTACCTGACTTAAACTATGATTGTTGACATATTATATTCTTTGGAGCAGTTGAAATAAAATTGGATAATCTATTTTTTAAAGGCTTGGTAGAATGTGAAGCCATGTAGAATAGTCAATTGGCAACTTAATTTTATCCACAGAAATTAGCCTAATTTTTCTTCCTTTTTACTGGATATTTTTGATAGATTATACGTTTTCACAAAATAATTATATTATTTCATATCTTTAATTTTTTATACCTATTATGGGCAAACAGGTGAATTAAAGTCTTCTGTTTCTCTATCTTGTAATTTTTGTTTTATGAGGTGGAGATATTTTGTTCATAGATATTCAGTACTACTGTATTTTCATTGTGAATGGCTCTTTTTAATGTTACAGGTGCCCTTCTTTAATGTTACAAGGCCAGAATTCTGCCTTGATAAGTAGATACCAAGCATCTCCAGTTTTCTTTTTGTTTGCCTTTGTCTTGTATACGTCACCAATTTTTAATTATCAATCTTTCTAAATTACTTTGTTTTAGCTAATTACATATAGTTAAAAAGTATATTTCTAAATATTCATATAGAGTATTTTGCTTTATTGAAGAAATCTTTCTGAAAATATGTGAGCTAAGTTCATTTACATGTATTGATATAAAAGATATTTCTGATCTTATTTCCATGGTGTAATATCATATTGCTTTTTTCCTCAATTTTTTAAAAGACAAATTAGTGGTCTCATTTCTTTGCTTTATGTTTTATGTGTAGTGCCTCTGATAGTCATGAAGGTTTGACTTTTTGGCCGTAGTTATTCCTAATTTGAATAACAATAAAATAGTATCCCATTTTTATTTTCTCTTTCTTCACCTGTCCTCCACTTTATAATTTTTGTCAATATTAACTGTATCAATGCTTACATTTGTACTTTTAAATACAGCTATAATTATATTATAGTTTTTTTCAGCCTTGAAAGATTCCTTTGACTTATAGCTAACAGAGTACCTTTGTAATTGGTACACTTATCTCCCATTTCCTTTCTTCCTTCCTGCCCATTTTTAGTTAGCTGTATAATTTCTACATATATAAACATATAACTTTCACATTCTATTTTGTCCCAAGTTTCACATTTGTCTGAATTACGGTTTTATAGTTACATATATTCCATGCTTCCCATGAATTGTAAAGCATACCTTTCCTTATTTAAGCAGGTCAAGTCTTTTCTAAGTAACTTATTGTTTTCTTTATTCTTTCCTGCCCTTTACCTATGTAAGAAAGTTTTAAAGTATTAGCCAATGAAGTCTAGTTTAGACTGTGAGGTCCATCTCCAGCCAATAGATGCAGGACACAGCAATAAAGACCCAACCATGTAAAAGATAAATATTTCCATCTTTCTGTTGCTCATTGCACTCTCATGGCAAGACTTCTGACAAGTAGTGCCCTTGCTGCAAAAAGTAAAATTGCCTTGCTTAGAAAATTGAATAGTCTGAGTGCTAATTCTTCTTAGTGATTCCAGAAAATAAGCATTTACTTCCAACAAATTATTTTGCTGCAATTTCCCCCACCTCATCTCTGGGTTGAAATTAATTTTCTGGTAGTTTCCTCAAGAAAGACTCTTGGGAAAATGATTCCTTCAGTCTTACATGTTCAGCATTGTTTTTCTCAAGTCTTTATTCTTGAAGAACAACTTGGCTAAATAAAAAATTCTTGGCTTACAACACCTTCTCTTGAGTATTCTACAGTTCCTTCTCCACTGTCTATTGCTGTGGCAAAATCTATGGACAGCTTTATTCCATGCCCCCAATAAGGGTCTTGTTCTTTTTATGCTACTGCCCAAAAGAATCGTTGTTTATCTTTAAAGTCCAGGAAATTTACCAGGCTTGGTCTCAACATTTAATTTTCTGGGTCAGTTTTTTTCTGGATGGAATTAGCCCTTACAATATCTAGATTCAAATTTTTTGTCCAACTGTTTTTTGTTCTTTATCTCAGGATAGCTTTTTTGAGTTACATCTTGAACTTACTGTTTGTTCCATGGTTTTGATTTTGTTTTTTAAATGCTGTGGTTATGCATCATTTGGATATCTGTTGCTTATCTTCTATAATGCCTTTTGCTGTCATTCTTTAAAACTTTTTCTTTAATTCTGCATTATTTTGCTCTGTTGGCTAGGCTATTTTTGGGAGCTTTTAAATGTATTTTTGTATCTATGAATTACGTCTGTCCCCTAGTTTTATGGAAGATAGAGATTGTGGGTCTTTGGTTATTTTTTTTAAAATTGTTATGAATTTTAACTGATTTCCAAGGAGGAGAGATGATGCCTTAGTGTCACGTTTGTGTAAGAAGGCCCTCTAAGTTTTCTAATTAAAATCAGCAACAACAAAAGGCTGCTATTTAATATTTTACTGCAGATCCTGGCACATAGTAAAGAGAAGGGGGAAAAATGTCACAAAGATTGAAAAAGTAGAAATACATTATTATTCTTCACAAATATTCATAAGTATATATTCTTTTTCCCCCAAAGGAAGATGCATATAATTTTTCTATATAGAAAACCCAAATTAATTCATTTACAAATTATTAAAATTAATGAGTTATAACAGATGCTAGATAAAATATCAATATATAAATATCAATTATATGTCTGTACCACAAAAATAAACAGTGCAAAGGTACCATTCAAAAAGTTGACAGTAGCCACAAAATATTTAAGGGACCCAGGAATAATTCTGAAAAATTATAAAACAGTTAAAGACTTACATGGAGAAAAATCATAAAACTCCGTAGAACAATATAAAAGAAATCCTAAAAGGAAATCATCTGCTGTTCATGGTTAAAATGATTCAATACCAAAATGAGGTCAAATCTGCCACATATTGAGCTAAAGATTTAATATAATTAAGGGCATGGCTGGATTATATAAGGAACTTGATAAACTAATGGTAAAAGGTATATGAAAAGGAAAAAGAGTCCATTAGAGTCAAGGTGATCCTGAAGAAGAAAAAAAGGGTGAGTTGCCCTACAAATTACAAATACATGAATTTATACTGACATGGGAGAGTATGATAATAGCATAGGGCTAAACAAAGGCCGGAAACATGACTGTGTATATACATTTATTTTATGAAAGAAGTTGCATTGTGAATCAGTGGATAAATAAAGAACCATTCAATAAATGGGACTGAAATAGTTGATTGTCCATAAGGAAAGAAAAATCTACTGGACTTCTACTTCAGTTCCAGATAAAGACTTACATATGAAAGTATAACCTTTTAAAAAAACTTAGAAGATAATACAGAAGAATATCTGTATAACCTTAGAATAAGAAATGACTTCAAGACATTTTTAATAAGACACCAAGCTACTAACTATAATAAAAAATTAAACTATAATTAAAATTTAAAACTTCCAGTCATCAAATGACATCATTAAAAGAGTAAAACAATAAGCAACAAAGTGGTAAAAAAAAATTTGCACACATTTAGCCAGTAAGGGTTTATTCCTATAAATCAATAGAAAGGGATAATTCCTATAGTGACGTAGACAAAGCAAATCACAGAAGATTACAGACAGTATACGATCAATTCTCATACAGCTCTAAAACAAGCAGGAGAAAATAAGTCCTGTTTGGGGCTACATATATTTCAATAAAAATGTTTTTTCATCAAAGGGAGTAAGAAAATGCAAATCAGCATAGTGGGTCACCTCTAAGAGGAAGAGATGGAGATGGATAAAGTGGAAGTACATGGTTAAATACATTAGAGGTTTTGATCATTTTTAAGTTCTTTATTTGGGTAATGATTTTATAGTTTTTATAATTATTTAAAGAAATCTTTTTAAAAAATCTGAATGTTTTATATCCAAAATATGGTATTTATATCCTTAACATCAAGTTTATTTTTGAATTAGAATATACAAACATAAAAATGCATAAATCATAGATGTATAGGTCAGCAAATTATCACAATGTGATTATATCCATTAACTACCACCCAGGTTAAGAAATAGAACAAGGCCAGTTACAGTGGCTCATGCCTGTAATCCCAGCACTTTGGGAGGCCAAGGCAGGAGGGTCCCTTTACTTCAGGAGTCAGAGACAAGCCTGGGCAAAATGATAAGACCCTGTCTGTACAAATAATAAAAATTTTAAAATGTAGTGGGTGTGGTGGTATATGTCTGTAGTCCCAGTTACTCAGGAGGCAGAGACAGGAGGATCCCTTGAGCCCAGGAGTTTGAAGCTACAGTGAGCTGTGATCATGTCACTGCACTCCAACCTGAGCAAAAGAGCAAGAGACTGTCCCTTAAGAAAAAAAAAAAAAAAAGCAAAGAAATAGAAAATTATCACACACACACAAACTTTCTCACTACCTTTGCTTTTTTCCATAGATAACAAATCTCAAATACTCTTTTGCAAGAATGCAATTTTACTTATAAAATATCAGAATTTTGAGCAAAGAGAGAACGTTTCTGTTTACATCAACTCTATCTAGAAAAATCTTCATCTTCCACCAGATAAGAAATCTTATATAGTAAGGGAAGAAGGGGACACCTACCCCTACTTACAAATAAAACTGCTACACCTTCATAGCTAAAATGGTGTTAAAAACTAATACAATGCCCTAACATTTCCTGAGAAACTATGATTATAGTTTGGTTCCAAGAAAAGTCTCAGATCATTTCTAAAACCCTTTCTACTTGAGAGCTCATCAATGTTTGAACACAGCTGTACTGTTTCCCATAGTTTTCTCTTTTTTTATCTATGTATGCTAGCTCCTTCAGCCGTTCTTTATGCAAGTTACATTCTTTATAGAACTTTACCATCTGGATGTTTCCCTTTAGGCATATGGAAATTTGAAAATGCCCATCCTAAAACATGGTGCCAAGAACTCAATCCGATATATTAGCTGTGTTCTTACCGTTGCAGTATCCAGTGGGACTATTACCTTCTTAGCACTACACTACTATTAATGTAGCATAAAATTGTACTGTATTATACTGTATACTCTTTTTTTGAGATGGAGTCTCACGCTGTAGCACAGGCTGGGAACAGTGGCATGATCTTGGTTCACAATCAACCTCTGCCTCCGGGTTCCAGCAATTCTCCTGCCTCAGTCTCCCAAGTAACTGGCATTGAAGCTGCACGCCACCACTCCCAGCTAATGTTTGTATTTTTAGTGGAGACGGGATTTCACCATGTTGGCCAGGTGGGTCTTGAACTCCTGATCTTGTGATCCACCTGCCTCAGCCTCCCAAAGTGCTGGGATTACAGGCATGAGCTACCATGCTCGTCCCTATTTTTTATAAAGACTTGTAACTGTACTGGCTGTTATAAACCACCAAGTCCATTTTCACATAAATTCTACCATGAATTTTATCTCCTATTTTGTTCCTATTTCAATAATTAACTTATTTTCTTATGTCTGTGTTTGGCTTTGTTTCATTGCACTATTAGTTATCATTGATGGTTTAGACTTCAGTGTTTTGGGTTGGGAGATAGACATTGAATCTTATACCTGTTTGGTGACTATGTATTATTTTATTTTTGTAAAGTCCGCTAGGATGGGACTGGGATTATTGTTCTCATTCAAATATTAGAGAAACTGAAAACTAGGAACATAGATAAACTTGCCCCATATTCAGGTTTAGTAAGTGCCAGACCCCTACACCTGAGCCAAAGTATTTTGGAACAAACATTTCTTTTCACTTACCTAGACTATCTCTAACTTGATAATTCTAGACAAAATTTAGCTTAAAAAAAAAACTAATTTACTAATAAGGACATAGAATGGGGAAATATGCCCTAAGAAGAGAGTAGTTTGAGGACAGAGCTTGGCAGAAGCAAACCTGAAGTCATTCCACTTTCATTAAGTGCTAACAAAATTAGTGATTCCAAGAATCATGCAAAGAGAATTCTAATACACCTTTTGATAGGATACACCACAACACCCATGTCAAGGAAAATAATTAGATCATCCTGGATTCAATTTAGGAAATTGTCAATGGTTTCATAGTCCTCTTTAGTTGTAATGCAACACACATGCTGATGTTTCTAGCCATTGCAGAAAAAGTAGGCTGAGGTTGGGAAGTCTGTTCCGGATTTACTGGAAGAAGGCCTGAGATGTAATGCATCAGATTCCTCAGAGGCTGTATTAAAGGAACCATGGAACAGGAGTAGTGTTCTGCAGCCTTGTTCAGAGGGCAAGTCTGTGTACAAAATATGTAACGAATAAGGTATTCCAAATATCTCAATTTGGCAACTTTACAACAGATGGGTATGAATGATTGCAATGATCTTCAGGTGTGACTTTATCAGTCATCACAGAACTCAAAGTGATAGGTGGTTCTTTAAGTTAAAGAAATATAACTTGAAAACCAAATCATAGTAATTAAAAAGAATCATAGTGTACTAGAATGGCCAATAAATAGACACCGTTGTGTGCCCTTGGTCAAGTCATTTCTCCATTCTGCATCTCTAGCTAGCATTTGTAAAGTAAAGTATAAACAAGGCTAAGCAGAGTTATTTTTTCAAAGTGAAACTGCAAAGAACCTCACAATACATCCAGATAAAACTGATGTAAAGAGGATGGAAAGACAATACCTCCATGGAATGCTAAAATACGAAAAACAAAAACGGAAAAACTACTGGCTCTGACAGCTAGATGAAACTATAGTCACACTGCTTTCAGTAACATGACAGTAAGTGTAAGTTCTGTAAGCATTCTATAATCGAGTAAGAACAATTGCAAAAACACACTGTAGGCAGATTGGAAACTTTTGTCTAAGAAGGAGAGACCAGGACCTGAACTGAGGAAGCAGCCTATCCAGAGAGATAGCCTACCTTTCCCAAGAGTGTTTATTCATTTCCTTCACTGCAAAGCTCCTCTATCTACCATGTGTGTGTGTTTCTCATATTATGAGCAAGTCTTTAAGCCAGATTTACAAGTTCATGATTTCTTTGTGGCAGGAGGGGAGTTTTAGTGCAGTTTTATGTCCACAGAAAAATGAGAAGGAAGGTCAGAGAGTTCCTATATATTCACCTGCCCCTACACATTGGTAGCCTATTATCCCAATCTCCCACCAGAGTGGTGCATTTGTTACAACTGATGAGCCTACATTGATCCATTGTAATTGCACAATTTCCATAGTTTACCTTAGGGTTCACCATAATTTCTTTTTTAAAAATCCTAAAATCATAAACAGAGATAACATATATTGTCTTAACCTGAACTTTCAGTAAACACTTTGGCTAAATACCAAATTGGGCTTCAGATTCAATCAAACCTAGTTTCACCAAACAGATCTGACATTTTTCTCCTAGAAAAACGGATTACTTCATTGTTTTATACTTTTTAAAGAATCATGAAAAAGCAGAACCAAACATATTTTGATGACCTCTGATAACCAGAATTATTAATTGATAAAAATATTCTAATTTTGATGGTTTGAAAGAGAAACAAAAGGGAGAGAATAAAAGGATATCCCTGCTCCATTCACATTGAGTTTTCAGCTTGGTTTGAAACATAAGTACACACCAATATACTAACTTAAGCCCTCACTGTTTGCCTTTTCATGATTCCTAGAGGAAACAATCAGAGCCAGGATTCGGCCAGAACTTACATCTGTGAGGTCTCAGCGATTCACATACACCAAGCTTCAGAAAAGACAAGAGGGATATATCTCCCCCTTCAATTGCCAGGAGCATTGGCAGATCCTGTTTAACACCAGCAGGACCACCTGGACCCCTGAAAAGTCCCACTTAATTAAGACATTATCTCCTAACATACTGAACAAAGCTTCCTAAATTCATACATTGACAGTGAAATACGGAATTCCTCACTGAGACATGTTGAAATCTGATTTCAGCTCCCTTTTGTGTAGAGCAATCTGCACTGCGTAAAGTGTCAGCCTACCCTTGCTAACTTCGTTAGAGGGAGAGCCAATAACAACATTCAGCTGATTATAAAAGAAAGTGAAGAGACTCTGAATGATTATAGAATTCTTATAATGTGCATAGTGTTATTATGGCACACTGCCCAGGGCTCATCAAAGATAAATGAGGTTTGAAGAGTAGATTTTTTTTTATGCTAAACTTAATAGACATTCCCTTTCTTTCCTCTCTTTTTTTTTTTTTTTAAACTGGCAAGGGAATGGAAAAGACATCAAAGCAGTTTTCCTATAAATCTATACGAAAACGAATTTCAGAGTCAACTTTTCTGCTTTTATTACTTATGGTGTTTTTATTTATTTTTTTTTTTTGGAAGCTGAAAGGCAACATAATTCCGTGCCTTTCAAGTTGCTTTGGAGAAATATAATAAATCCAATATATATGGAAAAGTTTATAGAGTTCTTTTTTGTAAAATACATACAACTTTAAGATTTTCCTCTGATATTAAAATTGCTTCTAAAAATTTTTCTTCAAAGTTTTTCATACATATTTCACTAGATTTCTTAGACATTTAGTAATTTATTATTCTGAATTCCAATGACAGGATATGAGGTTTAATATTTTGACTATATGAAGCTGTTGTCTTCTCTAAACTGCTATTTTGAAAATCCTCATCCAAACTTTAAAGTACAATAACATCTCTCATTTCAGTTTCTATAGCTAAGAATTCTGATGGGGAACAGGAAGGGGGAGAGTGTCCATTAATATTGCAACATCAGCCTCTGAATGTGCTCCTTGTGTGTGAAATTATATTTTTATGACACTTCTCTGGTTTTGTTTGAATCAGCTCTATTGAAAATCATCTTGAACCCAATTTTTATTCAGTAACTGCCTCTCAATACACATTACTCTTGTAACTGTTCAAGATTTGTTGGTTCAGCTATTCAGGCAAGGCTATTTGAATGCACAAGAGGGTTGCCACAGTGTGCTTATGACTATGTCAAAGTTAAACAAATGCAAAGTTGTTTAGTTTCATCAGCAGTTAAATCTCATTACAAAACCAATACTTTAAGAGAAAGTTGAGAGGTCACCATTGTGAAAAAAATGGAACTTAGCTATAGTGACATAGCGCTACTTCCCAATTATTAAGCTAAAACAACCATGGATTCCAGGCAAATTTTCTTTAGGGGAAAGGTAGCCTCAGAGCCAAGATAAACCCTCCTGACCAGAAAGTCCTGAGTAAAGATTCTAATTGTTCCACTGACTGAACACTGGGTTCATTGCTTTATAAATGGTTTACCATATATAAAATAAATACAAGGTACCACACACAGACAATTAAAACCTAAAATCATTAGCCCTCTTTTATCTGCTATACTCAAGAGAATGTTGTTCATACTAATTGGAAGAACCCTGGGTAAAAGACAGACATATCCCAAGGTTTTCTTCATTTACCTAAATTTCATTTGCCTTACAGAATAGGAGGTAGAAATTAATAGACATAGGTGAAAACATAATAAAACTCCAGGGCTTTATATCGGAAGCCAAATCATAGCACAGCAGGAAAATCTTTAATAGATGTTAAGGAATTGGAAAAACATGAATGCCTTTGAAAGTCAACCTTTCCTAAATGTGCAGAACAAAGTTGACAGACATTCAGTGGTGTTAATGATATTGAAATGATCCCAAATTTAGAAGACTATTGCAGATGTGGCTAACAGGAGCCTTTCCCCATGGACTAAACACAATATTTCATAGCCCTGGCTAAGTATTAGAATAACCTGGACAGCATGCGAATTAATTGATCAGGGTTGGAGAAGGATGTGCTTTTAAAGCTCTTTAGTTAACCCCAATGTGCAAAGATGGAGAAGCAAACAGATTGGAAATGGTGTAGAAAGATTTTCAAAATTTTCAAATTCATAACATAATGTTTGCAGGTTCCCACCACCTCCACTGCATAGAATAGCATGCCTTTAAAAGAAGAAATAGTTTGGGCAGAGTCCCTGGAAAGAAAATGATTGCATCAGTAGATTGAAATCTGTCAAGTAGTAGTAGAACTTCTCCTTTTCATATAATATCCATCACACATGACAGAGTTACAAAATTTAATACACTAAATTAGATATGCAGATAAAATATATTGCTTTGATTATATCTATATCTTTCTTTAAGACAACATCCCCTGGGTAGCAGGAAAAAAATTAATAGACGTTTAAGCTTAGTCTGATTCAAAACTCAAATTAGTCCTCTTACAGTAATGTATTTCTTAGAAAAAATAATCTGTTTCACAAATACCCTCCATATTTCCTGCTTCTCTTCCCAAGATACTAATCACATGTTACATGCGAGTTTTCATAACACGAGACAAAGGTAGAAGAGAAATAGTGTTATCCTGGTTCCCCAAGCATGCACAGATAGCATCATCTGGTCTATGGCAGGACAATGCACTGTCTACCAGTTTACTGGATACCATACTTGTTTTGATGCTCACCTGACTGGTGAATCCTCTGATGTGACATTGGCCGACTCAAGCTGACTTGACTTTTTTTCAACCTTGCTTCTTGGTGACTCTTCAGTATCTGCCATATCATCCACACAACCTTAAGGTTTTGTGATCCAGTCCTCCCTCCATCCAATGCTGTTAGCCTCAACTCTCCCCTGCCACACATTTTGGAAGGTGGCAATTCTGCCATCTCTTTATCTTTTTCCTGAAAGATGATAATCTGATATTCAAAAGATATATTTATGTATAGTGTGGAATGATAAACATTGCAGACCCAAAGGGTGGGAGAGTAGGGGAGGGGATGAGAAATTACTTAATGGGTACAATATACACTATTTGGGTGATGGATACCCTAAAAGCCCAGACTTCATCACTGCAGAATATATCCATGTAACAAAACTACATTTGTACCCCTTATCTTTATACAAAAAATAAAATAAGATGTTTAGCATTGGAATGAAATAGAAAGGTATTCAGATATATTTGGTACTGGAGGGCTCTAATTTCATCATTTAGCTGCAAGCTTCCCTCACTCATCACTCATTTTTCTGTCTACATCTTTTTATTTTTTTTTATTTTTTTAACTTCTCTCTCTGCTTTCCCTAGAAACTTGAAGACATAAAGGCTGATCAAAGTTTATCCTATTGAGTAAGGAAAGAAGCAAAAAGATATAGCCTCAGTTTTTACTTTTTGTTTTTGTTTTCTCTTCCACTTTGCTTTCTAGCTAAAGGGTCAAAGAACCATGTTAGGACAAAGCCAAAAAAGGTCTGTGTGCTTGAGACCCCAGTCTCTATATGAGGAGTGAAAGGTTGTTGAAGAAGTGAAAGATGTAAAGTTAGAAACACAGAATCTACTACATTGTTGACCCATTTGGATACTTAAAGTTATTTATTTAGAAGTAAAGGGAATTTGCTTACTATTTTCTAGAAATTATATTTTTGGGAGAAGTGCAACTTGTAACATTGAACATTAAAATCAAATAGTTATTAGAGTTGTTAAGGCTATAGCTCTTAAAACACTAAATAGCAGGGAAAGAACTATATTCCTGTAATTGCTTATCTGTGTAATTTTAAATGGTATTTTTCTAAAAATATTCATTTAGCCTTTCAGAAAACCTAACACTTTTGGCAGAAATGCACTTACAATTTTGTAAGATAGGTATATAATAATCAATGTGCATGTATGTATGTGTTGGGGAGTGTAAGAGAGAGAAGAAATTTATTCTGGCTGAAGAAACGAAAGCTAGACTGCAAGATCACTGAATGAGTCAACATCACGCTGCAAATGAAAACTCTTTACATATTTACTTATTTAAAATCACCCTAGGGTGCAGACTGGAGCAGTAAGAATTAATTAGATTATACAAAACAGAACACCAATGACCAAGAACAATTCAATTCAATCCAATATGAATTTTTAAATATTTCTCATTTTGCATTCTAAAAATGAATATAAAATCCATTAGCCCAACTAATGCAAGCAGCTAAGTCTTTCATTTTTTGTGGCTCTGGTCAATGACTCAGTTTCTCCAGCTATAATTTAGAAATTCTGAGAAAATATGTTCTTTTCTCCCTCATTGTACCACAGAACAAAAGTATTGATAAACATAAAACACTATTTGACCTTTCACATTTCCCACATAAAATTATATGTCATCATATATATAATGTTTATGTATAGACATGTGTGTTTATTTGCTTTTGTATCTGCAAAATACCTTATTTCAAGCCTGAGTTTGTGAACCTCCTCGAGCAGTTCCTACATGCCATAAGCTTGCTTTACCTCTAACTATATATAGTTCTATTCTGAAAATATTTAACTATGCAACTAGCTACAAAAAGTTTACAAAGCTACCAGATGGCTCTGTTTATCACTGATAGTGACTTAATGAAGAAGAATAAATTGTGCTTCTTGTAAGACTCCACCTTTCGATGTGTCCAGTTCTATCTCCCATTCACCAGAAAACAATCCTAAGGGAAAAGACAGAAGGAGGAAATAAGAAACAACAAGACCATAACACATAGTATTTCCAAAGGGTCCATAAAGTTTCATAAGCATACTATTGTTTTCCATGTCCACTGGAAAAAAAAAAAACAGCAATATCTCTCTGTCACATATATATATATATATATACACACACACACACACACACACACATACATACACACACACACACACACACACACACACATATATATATGTGGTTCAACATTGTGGGACATAATTTGATCATCATGTCAAGAAAACAGAGGAAGATCTGTGTCAGGGGGAGTCATGGTTTTTCCATCCTGAGAGATTAAGCATTAGCTCAACCATCATTGAAAGAATGAATTTAATAGGACAGATGTTTCCACATCACAGGAGGTAGTGTGAATACAAGGCCTTGAGGTCATTTCAACAACTCTTTCCCATTATTTTTATTATCTCATTAATCCTGCCAATTTCCTTATGAGGCTTTCATGTGGTATTACTAGATCTATTTAGCTGGAGGAGAAACCCTAGGAAAGGTGCAGTGAAATGATGTGTTTGAGATCATGTGAGTTATCATCCAGGCCTCGAATGAGCCACCTATGCACTTTTCAGACTGATTTTAGTGTCTGTGGCTGCTCTAACAACAGAAGTCACAGGATGCTGGGACTCTAGACCCAGTTTTCTCCAAGTGGATCTACTTTTTTTTTTCAAAACTACTAATATATTAGAAATTAGCCACATATGAGTAAACTTCATGCATGGCTCCCTAAACCAATTAACCTGTCAGCTCTAATGTACTGTTAGACAAATAATTTGAAATATTTGTAAAAGAGCAGCATGAGAATTTAATCTCCACAATTAGGCAAGGATCTCAGTTAACTTTTGATATGCCTGAGGGAGCTCACAACTAAGAAAGTACCACCATTTTTGCTGTGTCTTGTTTGTGTCAGGAAAAGACAATGCTGGGATGCCCCAAAAGTTCTAAATCTTAGTACCGGAAAAAAACGTTAAGAGCTGCTCATGGCATCAGGTTGATAAGCAACCAGCCAATCAAGAGTTATCAAGCCTGGTCCTAAAGATGACAGAGGTAGAAGTTGCAAATTCTTTAAATTGGATATTCCAAAAGGTAGCAAACTGTTTTCCTTGGTCTGAAATGAGCTTCTTCTATTATAATTACAGCCTGTTTATCTTAATCCTGTGAAATGAAACGATTAAGGAATCTATAATTTCATATATAGCTCTTAAAAATAATTCCCAAAAGAACCTCAAATTCCTTTTCTTCATCAAAGGTATTTCCCATTTTATTATTTTGGTTATGAAAACCTGGAGTTTACAGAAAATCTGGAATAGATAGTTTATTAAATAACTGGCTTTTCATTGTTTGCCTATACGGCTTCCTCGGCCTGAACAAGTATTTGCCTAAAGATAAGAATTAAGGGAACTGAAAGGACCTCACAATAAAATACATCTCTCTCTGCATTTTCTTACAGTGCCTCAAATGGCCATGTTATTTCTTTTGGGTAAGGCATAAAAATATCTTGTCAAAATGAAAATACCATCTAGAATGATTTAAGAACTCAGCTATCAGCTAGAAATTATTATGTATTATCTAGATAATTCTCTAGTTTAAAAGTAGCTTAATCATATGATTTAGAGGGGGTGTGTTTTTCTGTTACAAGATTTCATTGACTCTAGTCACATTCCAGGCACTGAAAGTGCAGGAAACTGTACGAGTATATTCTGAGGGAGATAGAGAAGATTCAGCACACCCACATGGAAATTTCCAGGAGGCTTGAGTTGAATGCCAGTGTGTATATTATGACTGCACTCAAAGGGAGGTGAAAAACCAAAGAAAGAGGAATAGGAAGATTTTGAAAATAAATATACTGACTTTATACTTTTGCCTGGAGTTGGCCCTAACATTATATATCTTTAACCAAAAGTGCAAATTACACATTGTACATGGTGAAAAAGGAACTCTGTTCTCTGTGGTTTTCTTAACTTTGGTTCCAATGTTTATAGAATTGTACCAACAGAGGAAAAGGAACCAAATTATTTCTCTTTAGATTTCTTGTCCTATATCCCCTTCTTTCCTCCATCCCAATAATTTTTTCTTATCTCCCACCTCCAAGTTCACTATACCCCTGCCAAACATACATACTTTTTATAACTTTACTTTCTCTGGCCCACATTTTGGCTTAGGACAGATTTAAATTTATTGTCAGAAAAATAGGTCAATACTGAGGAAATCTACCTACTTCAAAATGTAAAGCTAAGTCCCCAAACTAAAGGAAAGGGAAAACACATCCAAAAACTCCCAGCACAGAGTAAACAGGCATCATTCTCCTCTTGGTTTCAATGTCATTTCTTATCTCCGCATTTCTTTCCTTTTTTTATTGGCAACCCTAAGTAGTTTCAGAGAATAGGGTTTTAATAGAGTTTTCTAAAATATTTCCAATAATAAAGTCAACAGTTTTGAAGATAAAGCAAGGAACGTTTCAAGGCAAACACAGTGGCACTCCTTCCTCTCCTATTCTTCCATTCAGCTAAGACAATTTGATTCAGGAATCTAAGCCCCAGCCACATGCTTGACCCAGTGTTGTAACACCACATTCTGGGCAAGGCCGTTTATTAACTGGCTTTCTGTGCTAGCTGGCTGTGTATGCAGACAGCTGTCAAGCTGGGACTTTCTCAGTTCCTTATTCCTTGGTGAAAATTGACGTTGGACATTCTATTAATTACTCCAAAGAATAATATATGAAACAATAATCAGAAAAAAATAAAAGCCAAATACAATGTGTTCTTTAGAAAAGTTACAGTAGGTCCTGTAATAGTGTCGTTTTGTTATAACATTGTTGAAATATATATATATTATATGTATATTAAATAATATATATAAAGATATATTATTTATTTTCTATATCTACATATATATATTTATTCCCAGCTGGGAGCCACTGTCTATGTGGTCTGCATATTCTTCTCACATCTACATGGGTTTTCTCCAGGTACTCTGGTTTTTTGCCACAGATGCGCACACTAGGTGATTGGGAGTGTCTAAATGTTCCCAGTCTGAGTGAGTGTGGGGGGTGTTAGAGTGCACCCAATGACAGAATAGTGTCCCTTGCTGGGTGGATTCTTGCCTTGAGCCCTGAGCTGCTGGGACAGACTCTCACCACCCATGATCCTAAACTAGAAAAATTGGAAAAATCATTATCTTACTTGTTTTCATTAATTATTCTTAAATGTGTGCATAGCTCACATTTATTTCAATATTCAATATTAAAATTGTTTGGTTCTTTATTGAAACGTTTAATGACTTTTTGTAAGTAAAAATATGCCATAGGAACTTAACTTTTGTATATATCAATTAGCCTATGGTAAAAGTCGTTCTGTTATACATCAGTTCAGTTAAAGTCACAGTTTCCAATAACCTATTGATGACATTAAGTAGGGCTTTATTATACACCATCAGTGTCAACATTATCCTTAATGTTGACCACTGCATGCTGACCACTTGCCCCTTAATGGGCTGACCATACAGCAAGTGCTTGTCCTGCTTTCTCCATTGGTATCTTTCTATTATTTACATGTTATCAAGCATCAAGCCAGGCTCACCATGTGCAGTCCCTCACAGGGAATATTTAACCATCTGTAGCAGCCATGAAAGAAACTGAAATTGCTAAAGAATAAAAATTATTTAATAACTCAATTAACAGTAAAGGAAAGCATGGGTAGAACAAATAAATAAACATTGCCTTAATGGATGAGCTTTTAAATGGCCATTTTTATTAGTTTCCCTTCTCATCAGGGCTCATCATAAATTCCATCTGCAGAAAGACATAAAGCCCTAGTGACGATCACCAACTTTACTGATGCCAATGATAAGGAAAAGCCATCAAAGGCAATAAGCCACTATTGCTTCTCTCATATCTCTAAGTACCTAGTAAATAAAGGTTAAGTTCATGGAAATACCAAACTTCCATTTGCTCAGCCCCAAACTTTGGAGTCACTTTTTTACTTTCCACTCTCTCAAGCCACATCCAGTCCATTAGGAGATTCTGTTGGCCCCAACTTTAGATTAGATCCATAACATGGCCATGTCTAACCTCTCAAACACTACCACCCCAAACTCACTTCACCATCATCTTGTGGAGTACGTAAGAGCTTCCAACCTTCCTCCTTGTTTCTCAACACAACACCAGTGATTCTGTAAATAGGTAAGTCAGAACTCATTGCTCTGTTTCCAACACCCCGGTAGATTTCAACATCTTCTAGAGTACTGGCATCAGTCCTTAACAGGGATTCATGAGGCCCTTCATCATCATGGAACTCTCCCCTTCCCTGCACATACTACTTAACTTCGCATGCAGCTGATCTCACCCTTGCACACTCTGCTGCAGCCACCCTGGCCTTCTCACTGCTCCTTGAAAACACCAGGCACATGCCTAACTCAGAGTGTGTATCCTGGCTGTTCCCTCTGCCAGGCTGTTCCCTAAAATACTCTCCCCAAAAACCTGTGCATGGTTCACTCTCATATGAACTTCAGGTCATTGCTTAAGTGGATTTTTTTCCATAAGATCTACACCAATCACCCTATTTAAATTTCAGCCCCTTTCCTCCGCCCTTGTAATACCCCTTATCATCTTTTATATTTTTTCCTTGTTATTTGGCAACTACTAAACTATTTTCTTTCTTATTATATTAATTGTTACCTCTCTTCCTTCTACCCCCAAGGGCTCCACAATGACAGAGATTAGTGTCTTTTTTCCTTATATGTTTCTGACATGCCTTCTGGAATTTTGATTATATTGAATATACGAATTAATCCTGGAGGAATCTTAACAATGTATTTCTTCCAGTCTGTGATTATGGACTGTTTCTCAATTTATTTAGAACTCCTTTAGTTTCTCTCAGGAACATTGTGGATATTATGAACTATTGGTTGTGTTCACCAGTACATCTATATTGCTATAGTTAATAGACCCACCACTAGATTTTATTATTTGATGCTTTAATAAAGAAACATATATGTTACTATATCATAAATTTGCTTTTTGTATTTTAACAACTTAAATATAGTTGGTCTATTTAAGTAAAAGCAGAGTAGACATACAATCCCATACAAAGAAAGCTGTATTTACATCACTTATGTTTATGGTTCTAAAGTCAAAAAGAAAATTGAGATTATTTTGCAGTACCTACTGCAGGTGCTAATCACCAGATTTGTTTTCTTCTTATGAGAAAACCTTCTGCTAGGGGATTCCTGACCATGAACTATACATACATAGCATATATGTACATGTATGTACATGTCACCAGCATTTCTTACCATAAGTGACCTTCTTACGACTCTGAAATGTCCAAAGAAGCTTGAAATGTTCTCCAAAACTTTTTGTAAATTGAATAAGAGTAGGAGCTATTTTCTGTGTGAGTTGTTTTTTCTATAAACCTTTCATAGTCCTAGTTTGTTTATCCATAGAACTTTACTTCTCTCTTTCCCACATTCCTCTTTACATTCTAATTGTAGATTTTTGCAGCTTTTTTGCTTATGACTTGCTCAAGTGTGCTGTCAGGTAAAGCTTCTCAATTTAAATTCTATTTTTAAACATACATTTTCCACTTCTGATTTTTTTTCCCTACATTTCTTAAGCAGCATTTAGCAGAATATGTATCGATGTGTATGCATGTGTAAATATGTGCTTTAAATGACCATGGTCCCTGGATAACCGAGGACGTATAGAGAGATTAGATAATACGGCTTAGAAGATCATTTCTCATCATTTCTTGGAACTATAGTGTGTGGCCAGGAAGAGTGAGCTTTTTATCATCCACCATGTAGTATAGCCATGTAAAACCTTTAGTGTTATTCAGTAGCTTTAATTTTACACTAGATCCAAGCCACATGTAGATGTGCCATATATTAAATGGAACAAATTATACAGAAAATTTAAGTAGAGGATATGGCCACACCTATGGTGAAGATGACTAGTTTTTTATTCTAACCTTTTATATTCAGAGAATGTCAAAATCTGTAGAAAGCTCTCATTTGAAGAAAGATGTTCCTTGTCCTTTCCTCGGCTAAAGATGATGACATTTTGAGAAATTTGATAAAAAAATTAGTTCAGCAAGTATTACCACTACAAAGAAGCAAAAGCCCTCTTCTGATGGTAAACTTGAGAGCCAGTCAAATGTCAACCAATCCAAATGGCTGAAAATAAAATGTCAGAATGAGGTAACTTTGTTGAACACTTTTTCCTTTAAAATTGCTGCCAAGAACAAGGCTCTTTTAGGGGTGGCTATGCCCTAAAAGAGGCCTATGGACAGGAACTGCACTCCAGAAATAAGGGCATTTCTCCTTCTGCTAAGGAGAGGCTTAAAGGCTAAACACCTCTGGGCCCCTTGACTTGCTCTTCAAAACAGACCACTTTCAGGGTTGATCAATACAACAAGCTTTCTGTCATTAAGGGTGTGTGTCTGTCATTAAGGGTGTGTCATCTGGGCATGGCTACTCCAGCACAAAACACACACACATATACACAGCCAGACCCACACAACACACACACACACACACACACACACACACACACACAAAGTGTTCTTGTTACTAACTAGATACAACAGTTAACTTGTTCATTCACTAGTCATGCACCACATAATGACACTTAGGTCAATGACTGACCACATATATAACAGTGGTTCCATCAAATTATCATACGTTACTTTTACTGTACCTTTTCTATGTTTTGATACACTAATACTTGCCATTGAGTTACAATTTCCAACATTATTCAGTACAGTAATGTGCTGTACAGGTGTGTAACCTAGTAGCAATAGCCTAGGTGTGTAGTAGGCTACACCATTTAGGTTTTTGTAAGTACATTCTAATGTTTGCACAACAATGAAATCGCCTAAGGATGCAATTTAAGCAATGCACTCTATTTCATTTATTTTTCTCCTGGAGAGCTAGTATCTTTTGCTCTCATGTAGCTCAAACGAAAGTCTTAAGTCTTTCCTCACTGACCCCTGAACCTATCTGTTAATTCCAAGTTGAACAGCTCTCTCTTTGCAGGACCCAACCTCGACTGTGTGCCTCTATTTCTCAATCCTTGATTCCCCTTCAAACCAATTTTAATCAAGTTTTCCTACTCTAATTTTTTAAAATGATACTTCAGATAGCAACACTCTGCTGCAAATCTCACAGAATAATCTAGTTTCTCCTAGGATGATACCTCAGACTAAAAATGAATTGGCTCTGAAAATGATATTAATCTCTTTCTTCTATGGCCTGTCACATTTTAACTTTCTCTATTTCTTATTCTAGGTTATAAATTTCTCGTTAAAAAAGGCCAAATATAGACTTCTCACCTTCATTGTCTTTAAAACCCAATTAAGTTACTATTATTTTTCTCATATCTAAAGAGGGTTATATTAAATCTACCTAGGATTAGGCCCAGGTGTTCTCCAGGTCACACTACATGTGTCTTTAGAAGTTGAAAATGTACTTATGGTTTAGAAAACTAGTCATTCTTTAAATACTCTTAAAGTGCAATGTACTTAAAAGAATCTCAGAAAAACCTTTTTGTAATTTGAATTTCACCACCTAATTATCTTCCTTGTGAATTCTAATCTTAATAAATTGAGTTGTTGTAAAGCAAGGACCACCTATACTTAATCCTCACGTCTTCAGGAAAGTATTTTGGGGCACTGGAAATAAAGGCTTTACTTTCTACATCAGCCCTGTTCTGCTCACCCTGTAGACCAGAAATCTCAAATGTTTTGGTCTCACAATTCCTTAACATTCTTAAAAAGTATGGAGGATTCCAAAGAGCCTCTTTTATGTTGGTTTTATCTATCAATATTTACCATATTACTGATTTTAAAATTTAAGATTATTTATTTATTAATAGCTTACAATAACAATAAACCCATTTTATGTTAAGATAAGTGTGTTATTAATGAAACATGACTATATTTTCCAAATGACAACAGATTAGTGAGATGATTTGGTTCCACATTTTTGCAAGTTTCACTAACATCTGGCTAACAGATAGCTGGATTTTCATACGTGCATTTGCATTCAGTCTGTTGTGATATCACACTTCACGTTGCATCTGCAAAACTCAGCTGCATACCTGTTAGACACTAGGAGTGGAAAGACAAGTAATATTACATAAAAAATAGTTTTGACTTTGAGAACCCACTGAAGATCTGTTAAGAACCCCTCAAGGGTCCTCAGATGACACTTTGAGAACTGCTGCTATAGAGAGTCATAGTATAAGAAGTAAAGGCTAAGTAGAGTAAGGAACAGTGGTGGAAACAGTAAATGCAGAAGCGCTTAATGTGTCTAACTGAGAAAGGTCAAGTTTATACTAGGATGGAGCAAACCTACTGGCCATTAACTGGCAGAATCATATGAGATTTTTGTCTTGGGATAAGTTACATACAGGGTTGGAGGATTTATTTGGCATAAGGGCAGGATGTATGGTAAGTGATGATAGAGTACTCTAGAAAATTTAAGTGTGTCCTTTCTTCTTTCTCTGCAATTCCGTGGGGAATGAGCATCACTGATCTTTCTTTACCAAAGACACTACCTAGTCTGAAAGACTACCAATTTACCACATTATTGTATATATTCTTAAGGACATGACTTTTGTCTTGACTCTACCCATCACTCTGCTCCTTTAATCCCAATGATATAGGGAAGAGATACTTGTCTTGCATAGTAAATACAAAAATCAAGAATAACAACAAGAAGTAAGCAAACAAACAAGCAAAACATTGGCACAAAGGTTATTTTTATAACCTTGTTTGTAGAGAATAAAATTCTAGGGTATCATTTTTTATTAAATTTCTGTTTCAACAAATTTCTTCTTGATATGATAGTTTTCTTTTTTTTTTTTTATTGCATTTTAGGTTTGGGGGTACATGTGAAGAACATGGAAGATTGTTGCATAGGTACACACATGGCAGTGTGATTTGCTGCCTTCCTCCTCATCACCTATATCTGGCATTTCTCCCATTCTATCCCTCCCCCAACTCCCCACCCCCCCCACTCATCCCTCCCCTTTCTCCCCCGACAGACCCCCTAGTGTGTGATACTCCCCCTCCCTGTGTCCATGTGTTCCCATTGTTACAACACCTGCCTATGAGTGAGATATCATAGTTTTCTTTCACCTTACTTATTCAGTTGTTGCTTCAACTATTGCTATGAAACAGAAAACACCTAAACAGATTTATCTCCAATGGAAATCAGATATTTTCCTGGGAAGTTTGCCTTTTCCTCACACTTTGATCACCCTCTGTGTGGGCATCTGATTTCAGGGCCATGCTATTGAGGAAGGGAGTACTTCAAGGTTTGGAGATGGAAGCAGAGGCCACAGTGATGCAGCAGGTCCTGCTTTCAGTAAGTGGGTGCCACTCTCTTTCCATAGTTACTTAAAAGCCATGGGAAATATAGTGTGTTTCCTATAAAAGTCCACTTGCCAGTCCTATTTTTTAAATTATATGTTTAGAAATGAGTTTCTCCACTGAAGCAATGGTCACACAGAGCGTTTTTTTCTTTCCTACAGTCTTCATAAAATGACTACTTTTTTTAAAAAAATAATTATTATTAGAGTCCTCTGTATGCATGAAAGAGAAAGCCCGAGACAAAGTGAAAGAGAAAAGAAAGAGTAATTTTGTTGTCAGGATTAAGAATCTGTATCAGAAAGATCTACTAAACAAACTTAGGCCATACTCTGGTTTGGGCTAAGCGAGGCCACTCTTTTGTTTAACAGCCTAATGTAATAAATTGCATTTGGAGGGCTTTAGATTTCTGTACAAAGTTTTCAACCAGATCTAATTGGAAGTGCTACTCACATAGCCAGGAGCATTCTGAAAAACAGAGCAGTGAATTAACACTATTTTTAAAAGTCAAGAAGTCTCTTTCCTTCCAAAGGAGAGTTTTTCAAACATTAGTTTCAACTGCCAACCATTATACAGAGTCTTTTTGTAGCTATTTTCTCCTTTGACCTCCTAGTCCTTCCCCCTCTTTCAACTCTATCTCTGCTCTTCCCTCTCCTTGTCTCTCCGTTCCCTGCCGATCCCTCAACACACTCCCCGCCATCAGCTATGCAGGAAGCAAGGACTGTATCATAAATCATCTATTGATCAGCGGCTTCCTAGATATTTTTGCTGAGAAAAGTAGAGTTTTGAAGAACCTAGGCTGGTTTCCAGTCAAATAAGAAAATGTTGAAATATATACCTGAAGCTTTTGCTAAATTAGATAGAGGTAATGATTATATCTGGCTGCAAAAAAAAAAAAAAAAAAAAAACTTTAAAATGTTTTTTGTTCTAAAATATGAACTTTTTAGTGTGATAACATTAGATTTACCACTGTATCTGCTTAATCTTAGCAACTGGCAGTGTAGACATGCCCTTGTTCAAAATGACCCTCTTAGGCAGAGTCATTTAAATGGGGATAGTAAACTCATTTTTCTTTTTATCTCCCTTCATTCCCACCCTGCACTACATCCTCCTCAAATATTGGAGCAGTTCCAACAGGTGTCTTATGAAAATAAGAGCCAGGGATAAGACGTCAGCAGTTTAAGTTAGCAAAATAAAGTTTGAAAATGGGAAGTAATATATAAAAGTAAGAGATTGTCTCCCAGAATTTTGTGTTTTCCCTTCACAATATTTGCATTGTACGCAGACGGTTTGCAAAACAGAAACCAGAATATTTTGATTAATCACACAAAATATAAGAGATGGCAGACTTTGCCAGAGGAAAACTGAATATATGAAACATTTAAAATGTATGGGAAAAAACCCAAATATTGATGTATCTTCAATATTCTCAGCACGTCTAGATTTTGAATGAACATTTTATTTTCTTGTCAGTGATTCAGAATTTCCATCGCTCCTGTTGAGCAACGAGGGAAAATCATGCCAACTGGGAGAAAGCTTTATTTTAAGGTTGAAGGCATGAAATAAGCACTAAGAAGACAATTGTACACCTGTTTTCAAGAGTAAAAAGGCATCTCAAATCTGCTTTGCTTTTGAAAATTTGGCCAAGGAGTGTATTTCAAAGGCCCAATAGCCCATAACATTATTCCCAGGGCTCTGTGCTCTCTGCCTAATTGGGCTTCCACACATTTGCATAAGCATGATACTTCATGATTAATGCATAAGACTCAGCATGGAGCCCTATATCAATTCGTCTGTGGAGGCTCTCCCCCACTGAAAACAATCATTGCTCCTAAAATATAATCCATCATATTCGTAGGTATGACTGTGTTGTAGAATATCAGACTACATAAATTCCATGACAACACCTTTACAGAATTGTAAGACTCTTCTGTGTAAGAAAGTTTCATTTCAAGATGCCCACAGCATTGCTGCTTTGGGATCATTACTGATGCCAGAAAAGGTTTATTTACAAAATGAAGTGTCAAAGCCATAGATTCTTCCTGTTTGGCGCAGGCACTGAATAGAAAGGGTAGATTATTAAAATAACCACCTTATGATTATTTGTAAATAACAAAATAAACTACAGCTCTTGCCCTTGGCACCTTCAAACACCACACATTGGCAAGGATGACTTCCAGAATAAGGGCTACACAAAGGTGAGGGAATGCTTGGTAAAAAATGCTACAAAGTGTTGAACTTCAAAAATGAAATCAGTTCTAGCTGAGATGGGTTGTCACATAATTAAGGAGTGCAACTCTCGGTAAGAGTCCAGGTGTTCCAAATAGTGTTGCTTGTACCTTCCCTGCTGGCTGAGATGCTTAATTAGGCAGGAATCCATTCCCCACAGGGGGAGATGGGAACCTGGAGTTCACCAACAGATCTCAATGTGGACATAAATACAGAAGACCCTTTGAGAGATCTCTTTTTGAAAGGATATAAAATGATTTTTAAATAATTAAATGAGTAATAGCTATGAAAAAAAATTAAACCATTGGCAATTTTTTGAAGTTAGGACAATCATCCCTCTCTTACCACTTCCCAGATATGACCTCTTGAATAATAAGATATATATTCTTCCAGATATTTTGTTATTGTATAGGTATATGACTGTGTGTGTGTGTATATGTGTGGGTAATCTTTGTAAGTTTGAAAAAAGCCTGCTATGCAGATTTATGTGACTTGTTTCTCTGTCATGTGGTTCATTAACGTTCCCACAATAGAATATTTATACTTTTCTTATTCTCTTTAATAATTATATGATATAATGTTGTATGTATTACCAACACACAGATTCTCCTACCACTCAGGGGTTTTTGTTTGTTTTTTAATCATTATGAGCAACACTACATATTAGATTGTACTGTAAGGGCAAAGACTTTGTCTTGGTCACTGCTATATTCCTGGTCTTTAACACAGAGAAGGTCACATAGTAAGTGTTCATAAATATTTATTAAATATGGCCAGGCGCAGTGGCTCACGCCTGCAATCCCAGCACTTTGGGAGGCCGAGGAGGGTGGATCACGGGGTCAAGAGATCAAGACCATCCTGGCCAACATGGTAAAACCCCGTCTCTACTAAAAAGTACAAAAAATTAGCTGGGGTGGTGGTGTCTGCCTGTAGTCCCAGCTACTCGGGAGACTGAGGCAGGAGAATTGCTTGAAACCGGGAAAACGGAAGTTGCAGTGAGCCAGGATCGCGCCACTGCACTCCAGCCTGGCGATAGAGGGAGACTATGTCTCAAAAAAAAAAAAAAAAAATAAATATATATATATATATATATTTGTTGAATATATAAATGAAATCTGCAGGGAAATCCCAGCTGTAGTATTTCTTTATAGGACATCTGTATAGAAATTGCCTATTTACCTCCAAAAAGTTTGTACTGTTTCATAGTTTTCATAGATTTATTTAATTTTTCCCATTGTGATGTATGAGAAAGTGTGTTCCATTATTTTAAATTGAATTTCATTAATTTTGAAGAATGTTGGGAGTATTCCTAAGGCTATTAGACATTTGTATTTCTTTCCCTTTGACTATTGTTCACATATTTTGCACATTTTCCTATTGAATTGTTAGTCTTTATCACATTAATTTCAGTGCTTTTCTGAGTATTTACGGACTGAAGCCTTTTGCTTGGCATGTGCTTTACAAGCATTTTGTGCTCAGTGTAATATTTATATTTTGACTTTGTTTAACAATCCATCCATCCATCCATCCATCCATTCATCCATCCATCTATCTTGTCTAACAGAAAATTTAAAATATGTTATTATATCAGTTATTTCCTTTTACGGTTTCTGGGTTTCGTGTTTAGTCTTAGAAAAGATTTCTTCACTCAAAGCATACCAACTAGTTCACCCACACACACTTTTAATATTTCTAATTTTTATTTGTCTATTATTTTTTATAATCTTGGAGTTTATTTTGATATAAGAGAGAAGTATCTGGCATATGTAAAGTTACATCATATAAGTAGCTGATTATCCAATTACCATATATTAAGAAGTGCATATTTTCAAAGATTTGAAATGCCAACAGTATCATGAATTAAATTCTCATGGGCACTTGAGTCTATTTTGAAATGCCTGCTCTGTTTTATTATCAGCAAGTCTATTCTTGCATCATTGCCATGCTGTTTTAATTACTATAACATTCATGGTACACTTTATATTTGGATACAGCTAGTCCACCCACATTGCTTTTCTTTTTTCTCTTAGTACTTCTCAAATTTATATTCCAGAATTATTTTGTCAGATTCTAAAAACAAAAACTAAAATAAAAACACACTGGTATTTTGATGGGAAAGTATGGTGTTTATAGATTAAGTTACAAAGAATTCATTTCTTTGCAATGTTGAACCTTCTAACCAACAAAGCAAGACATATCTTTTCGTATCTTCAGTTTTTTTATGCCCATTGCCAGTGTTCTCAAGTTTCTTTCATGTAAATTCTGGACATTTTCAAAAGTTTATTTCCAACTTTACTTTTCTCTTTGATTTTGTTATTGAGATTTTTTTCATACTAGTTATTATTTTTAAACAAAAAGCTAATTATTTTATAAATTAATTTTCAAATCACTAATCTTATTAAATATTCATATTGTTTTAAATAGCGTTTCAGCTGATTCTTTGGTGCCATAAAGGCACATTTTCATAAAAAATAAATTTTTCTCCCCCTTTGAAAAATTTACACCTGCTATTTCATTCACTTGTAGTCCTTTGACATATTCATATAATAAATGATTTTGGGATGAGCCCTGGTTACCCATGATTTATTACTTTGAAAATTATCCATTAAATTCTATTTTTATTTTAATATTTTATATTGCATTTCACATAAGTTTGGCATTGACATTCATTAATAAAATGGCTTTTGGTTTTATTTTTACACTGCCTTTGTCAGATTATAGGGTCAATTTTAGCGGGCTTTATAAAAATAACTCAAAAGATTGCCTTCTGTATCTGTCAGACTCCGGAAAGAAGAACAAAAACCACGCAGGGTATTACAAGCAAAGAAAGATTTAAAATAGAAAATTGGGTTTCAAAATATTTGGAAGGGATAGCAGAACAAAAGAGAGAAGTTAGTTTCATCACAAGGTTAAGAGCAATGGGAAGCAACCGTAGTCTGTGAAGGAGAGACCTCCATGCACTTGTGGCCATCAGGGCCTCTGAAGCCCACATCCCTGCCACTCATGAGCCCTGTCACACCAGAGCTGGACCAGCCACCATCATCAGAGGCAGAACATGGCTTCTCCACTCCTTTTCCTTCCTAATCTTGCCCTAGCCCCTCCAATAGGCAAAAATCACCAGGACTCAGCTAACAAAAGCCCTGCTTCCAGATCCTTGATATATAGAGAATGCAGGTGGTCAGATAAAGAGCTGGATACCAATAAAAATAGCTGGCACACCCTTTCTTACTTCTCTTCTGGGATCATGTAGATAATATTAAAAGTATCTATTGCTTGAAGATTTGAAGCAAAAATAACTGGAAAAACATTTCGACTGGTGCTTTTGTGGGAAATCTGATATTCTTAATTCCTTTCCATGGATAGATTTTTTTTTTTTTGGCTCTTTGCATCTAATACTTAGCAAATTATATTTTTTAGAAAATCGTTCACTTCAGTAGGTTTTTACATTTATTTGCATAAAGTTGTACTTCATAACTTACTTTCTATTTTTCTGCCTGGATGGCTATTTCTCCTTTCTAATTATTTTATGGTAGGCAAAATAATACCTTCCTGATCCCCCACCATACACTCCCAAGATACGCAGACCCTAATCTACAGAATGTGTGGATATGTTATGTTACATGACAAAGGGACTTTGCAGATGTGATGAAAGCTATAGACCTTGAGAAGGAGAGATTTCTTTGGATTATTTTGGTAGACCCAATCATAATACACGAGACTTAAAAGCAGAGAATTTTCTCCAGCTGGAATCATAAAGATGTAGCAGGAGGAATGTGGCAGAAGGGAAAGTGAGAGAAACTGAAAGAAGGCACATGATGTGACACATTGCTGCTGGTTTGAAGAAGGAGGCGGCAGGTTGACAAAGAATGCAGGAAACCTCAAAGAGGCAAGCTAGACTAACAGCCAGCAGGGAAACAGTGACCTTAGCCACACAACCAAAAGGAACTCAGTTCTGCCAACAGAGCTTGAATGCACATTTCTTTTTTCCTCAGATCTTCCAGATGAGAGCAGGTTGGCAGGCACCTTGATTTTGTCCTCGAGAGTCCTGGAGCAGACCAACCAGCTGACCACCTGAACCCCCGTACTTCTGACCTACAGAATTGTGAGATAATAAATTTGTGTTGTTTTAAACCACTTTGTAGTAATTTGTTACAGTAGCAATAAAAAACAAATACCTTTTAATTGTATACACACTTGCGTTCTTTCTACTTTGTTTCTTATGTTAGATGGTTTTACATAGTTTATGATTTGGTTTTGATTTTCCAAAGCTCCAACTTGTATTTGTTCATTGATTTCATCACTATTTTTCTAGTTTAATAATTATTGAGAAACAATCTTTATACAAACATTATCATATCCTACATATCCTGCTATGATGACTTGCTTCCCCCCCGCCAAATTATATTTCTAAGATTTATCCAGTTCCTGCAGTAGATGCAGTTTACTCCTTTCAACACATTTCTAGGATTCAGTAGAATGTCTACATCACAAGGCATCCATCTATTCTACTCCTGAATGATATTTGGGTTATATCCAATGTGTTTGTCTGTTTGTTTTGCTTTTGCAAAATGTACTGCTACAAACATGATTATATGAGTCCCGGTACTCATGTACATCATTTTCTCTAGAGTGTATTAAAGAAGTGGGGGTAGCTTTGCATTTATGAGGTAATGCAAGCTGTTTTCCAATATGACTACACTGATTTATATTCTCACCAGCAATGTCTAAGAGTTCTGATTGCTTCAAACCTTTGCCAACACTTTCTTTAAGATAAACAGAAGTCCCTGGTTTTATTTGAGCCAAATATGTCTATGGTCCCCCATTTGGTTCTGCCTTTTTTGTGTCATAGGGACTCTTTCTTCACCTAAGATACTAAAATTATTCCTGTTTTCTTTTCAAATTTTATAATTTGTCATTTTATATTTGTTTTTAACTCACTTAAAATTTGTTTTTGCATAAGTAAAAGGCAGGAGTCCAATTTCTTTTTTGTGTATTTAACCAATTATTCAAATACTATGCATTGAAAAATTCATTCTTCATGACTGCATGTGCAATCCACTCTGTCATAAGTAGAGTTTAATTATAACAGGTTGATATGTTTAGGGATTATCACATGCCAATATCACAAGGTCAATATCACATGGTCATAATTACTCTAGCTCTGGCAAAGCAAATAATTATTAATCCTTTGTTCTTCAGTATAATTTTTTTTTTTAAGAGACAGGCTGGAGTGCATTGACATAGTCATGGCTCACTGCAACCTCAAACTCCTGGGCTCAAGTGATCCTTTCACCTCAGCCTCCAGAGTAGCTGAGATGATAGGTACACACTACCACACCCAGCTAATTTATTTATTTATTTATTTTTAGTTTTTATAGTGACAGAGTCTTGCTGTGTTGCACAGGTGGGTCTCAAACTCCTGACCTCAAGCCATTCTCCTGCCTAGGCCTCCCAAAGTGTTGTGACTACAGGCAACGAGCCACCACTCCAGGATGTTGACGTAAATTTTTAAGTTACCTTGTAAAATTTCACATACGCATGGGTATGCACATATCTCCATGTACGGGAACACATATGCATTCACAAAAACTTGAAATTTATAATGGAATAATATTGAATATTCAATCTACAATTCAGATTGCTTTTTTTATCCTTTGAAAACATTTTCTAAATTTAAAATCAAAGTTTTGTTTTGTTTTGGTGATGAGGGTTGGGGGTAGGGGGCTATTCTTAAAATTCAATAAT
The DNA here is from genome assembly GCA_036589455.1 of Ateles fusciceps. Taxonomy (NCBI): domain Eukaryota; kingdom Metazoa; phylum Chordata; class Mammalia; order Primates; family Atelidae; genus Ateles; species Ateles fusciceps. The sequence continues at coordinate 3,755,742 of JAZHEH010002565.1, forward strand.
CTCCCAAGTATGTTTTTGTGCTCTCTGTCAATAGCTTTTCTTAGTATAGAGGAAGACTTTTTGATTCACAGGATTGGGTTTTCTTTCACTTCATGGGTATTTTCTATTGCATCTTTGAATAGCTTCTATTTTAATTATGTTAGTCTACCCTTTAGGGAATACCATGTATTGATAGATTTAATTTCCAATTTCTGGCCTCCATACATATTATAGCCTCTTTAGATTTTTTTTTTCTCGCTCTATGTGTTATTTTCCTAGGAACTTCCTCCGTGTTGCAATTTGATTGCTACCCTCCTTGTTTCTATACTGCCCTATTTCTAATTTTTAAATTAATCCAGCAGTGGTGCTATTTTTTTTTTTTAAGAGACAGGCTGGAGTGCATTGACACAGTCATGGCTCACTGCAGCCTCCAGTGTTTTTAAATTGACTTACAGATATCCATGTTTAATTTGTACAATCATCCAAATTGCTGATCTTTTTAACCTTTTCTTCCAGGTATTCAATACTCTCCTTAAATTTGATAGTTCCCAGCATTTGCTGTGGAAATTTATTTTGTCTGCTTCCTGTAGCACATTGTATTAGTCTGCTCTCATGCTGCTAATAAAGACATACCTGAGACTTGGTAATTTATTTAAAAAAGAGGTTTAACGGACTCACAGTTCCACATGGCTGGAGCAGCCTCACAATCATGGCAGAAGGCAAAGGAGAAGCAAAGTCACATCTTAAGTGGCCACAGACGAGAGAGCTGTGTAGGGGGAACTACCCTTTAAAAAAACACCAGATCTGATGAGACTTATTTATTATCATGAGAACAGCATGGGAAGGACACGACCTCATGATTCAATTACCTCCCACCGGTCCCTCCCACAACATGTGGGAATTATGGGAACTACAATTCAAGATGAGATTTTGGTTGGGACACAGCCAAACTATATCACATAGGCTCTTCTAGGATAGTCACTTGACCAGCAGTCTTTGCCTTTTCTTTCCTTTGTAGCTGTGTGTTTTCTCTTTCATCATATTTTGCATATGTTTCATTCAGAACTTCTGTAGTAGCTATTGATTATGCTTCTCTAACACTTCTTTCTTTGCTTTTGAAATATGTAGTATTCTGCTCCAGGAGTGGACTGTCATTCTTTTCAACCAATCAGAGCATTTCTATTTGATTTTTCAATTATTGATCAAAGGGATTTGTTTCATTTAACTCAATTTGTACCAATTAATTTTGGAAAAATGTTTCCTAGAGATTCCAAATGTAGAATATTTCTTGTAATACTGAGAAAGCTACTCCAGCCCTCTCCATTATTGTGAAGAGAGCTGTGCACATGTGAAGTCTGGAATTCCTGTAGCCACTTTGCTACCATCAGGGGAAGGCTTACAGATGACACTGTACAAAGCAGAATTAAGTTTTTGATGACAGAGTTGATTCCAGAACAAATCCATCCAAAATCCCAGCCCATCCCTAAAATTTTCAGTTAATGATCCAATGAATTCTCCATATTTTAGTCAGAATAGGATTTCTGTTATTTACAACACAGAGAGTCCAGTTGATTTAACTGTTTTTAGTAACTATAGGTAAATTATTCTTGCAATTCTCCCCACCTTTTTCATGGTCCTATCTATACCCTACCATTATTGGTTAAACTGAAGGATCTGGGGGGGGGGGGGGGGTATTATTTTTGATTTTTCATTTTTTTTTTCTGTCTTTCTTTCTTTTTTTTTTTTTTTTTTTTTTTTCTTTGAGATGCAGTCTTGCTCTGTCACCCAGGCTGGAGTGTGATGGCGGAATCTTGGTTCACTGCAACCTCTGCTTCCCAGGTTTAAGCAATTCTCCTGCTTCAGCCTCTCCAGTAGCTGGGATTACAGGTGTGAGCCATTGCGCTCAGTCCTGATTTATGTCTTAACACTACTTTCTATTGCCTATTGTTAAAAAATTCCAGACCCTTTGTGTGTGTGTCTGCATATGCATCTTTCTAAATATTACACATTGTGTATGAAAATTTGGATAGTCTCCAGACAATATTTTTTGTCATCTTTCCCATTCAGCTAGAGTAAAAGCAGAATGTCTCTGTCTAACCCAGCGCTGAGATTAGCGGAGTCTGGATTTCAGGCTTGGTAAACCTCAGTATGCCTCTGTTCCACCTGCCCCACACCATAACCAAAGGAATGGCACTAACAAACCATGATCCTACACCTCACAACACTGGGGATCCCATTTCAACATAAGGTTTGGAGGGCACACACATCCAAAGGATGTGAACAAATGTCCACAAAGAATCATTTCTCTAGGGACCCTGACTAAAAGCCTGGGATACTTACTAGGTTCCTCCTCTTTGTATATTCTGAACTTTATTTTTATTTTTTCTCTTCATCAAATCATGAGACTGCCGATAATCCCACCTTGTTTCCCAGCATATTTTTGTTTAAGCTCTAACCCTAGCAGTTTAAGAATTTATCATGTGGAAAAACATAGAGGGTCAGGCTTACTTTCTAGTGTTTCTCTTCACTCCAATAATTAGACTCTCAAGTCCTAGTTGCTTTGACAGACTTGTTATCCAAGTTTTGTTTTTTCAGCACCAGATTGTTGCCAAAGCTCTGCAAAGTGCTTTGTCTCTTAGAAGGAGCTCTCCCCAGATTGTCAACTATACACCTAGCATCAAGAGTCACCTAGATTTCAGAAGGTATAAGCAAAGCATAGGATATTTTTTACCATCTGATATGGTTTGGATATTTGTCCCCTCAATATCTCATGATGAACCTGTGATCCCTTGTATTGAAGGTGAGGTCTAGCGTGAGTTGTTGGATCATGGTAGTGGATCCCCTCATGAATGGCTTAGCACCATCCCCTTTTCTTGCTCTCTCTCTTGCCATGTGATGCACCTGCTCCCCTCTTGCCTTCTGCCATGATTGAAAGCTTCCTGAAGCCTCACTAGGAACAGATTCCAGTGCCTTGCTTCCTGTATAAACAGCAGAACCATAAGCCAAAACTAACTTATTTTCTTCATAAATTTACCCAATCTTTGGTATTCCTTTATAACAGCACAAATGAACTAACACACCTTCTTGATATGCTTATGGCTTTCAAGTACTGGCTGCCTCTCTCAAATACTTTCAAGCAGTTGCTTATAATTTTTTTTCTGATTTTCTACTTGCTCTCAGTGCAAATTTTTGTTTGATTCCAGATGTATTTTCACAGTTCCAAATGCAAGTCCCAAGTCTGAACTTCTCAGAACTTCTACCTTCTTACATCATTTATTTTTCCAGACTTATCTTCCACTATTTCTAATATCATATGTAAAAAATGTAGAACACATTTGTCATGCAATTTTAGAACTAAAAGAGAATATCCTCTGACACAAGTGTCTTTTTCTCCAGATAAAGAAACAGAGACTCCAAAAGATCAAGTGTCTTTTCTCAGACCACATAGCAGAGTTGCTACCAGAGTCCAAGTGCACTTCCCCCCTGCATAGGGGCAAGCAGAACAAGGCGAAGGGCAAAGCAGAAGAATCCAGAATAGTACACTTATCTTCATGTTTCCTATAAGGGAATATTCCAACTCCTTTCACAGTGAATAAGACGTATTGCTTTCTAACGTACACTTCTTACTGACGCCACACCACGCATGTCTCCTAGCATGAACTGTGACTGTTTCCCAAATTATTAATTATAACTGTCATTTCTGAGCCCAAAGCCAGAGGTAATCATCCTGCTGGAAACCAAGCTTCTTCTTACACTAAAAATGAGGAAATGCAGGAAAACATCTATAAACCAACCTCCAACCTATTTTTCTCAAAAAGAAACCTGTGTATCTTATATTTGAAAGTCAAGCTTGTAGGGTTACAAGCAGAATCATCATCTAATTTATCGTCTAAATGGGACATCTTTTGAGTGTGACAGAGAATGCTATTTATAATTACTCTATGAAAAGAGGCATAAACCCTAAATTCCAAAAATGTAGAGGTTATGGGTTCATTATGATGTGGGGTTGTGATAGACGGTTCTTATTATTTTGAGATATGTTCCTTCAACGCCCAGTTTGTTAAGGGTTTTTATCATGAAGGGATGTTGTATCTTACTGAAGTCTTTTTCCTTGTCTATTGAGATAATCATATGGTTTTTATTTTTAATTCTGTATATGTGGTGAATCACATTTATTGATTTGTGTATGCTGAGCCAACCTTGCATTCCAGAATGAAGGCTAAGTGATTGCAGTGAGTTAACTTTTCACTGTACTGCTTGATTTGGTTTGCTAGTGTATGTTGAGTATTTTTATGTCTATGTTCATCAGATATATTGCCTGTATTTTTCTTTTGTGTTGTTGTTGTTGTGCCTTCACCAGGTTTTTGTATTCAGTGATGCTAGCTTTGTAGAATGTGCTAGGGAGGAGTCCCCTCATCCTCATTTTTCGAAAATAGTTTCAGTAGAATGGGTACCAGTCAGCAGATTCAGATTCTCTAATGCTATCCTGCATACATTTCCAAGATTTTTCAAGAGATAATTTAGACTTTTCTAGATATTTGGAAAGGAAACACAAAAGTTTTAAAAATATGTTTGCTGTATTTAATAAAATCCTTTATATTTTAATTTAAAATAGTGCTACAAAAGTTAGCTTCTGACTTTTTGTCAGACATAATTGGATTTTGCTGTTTATGTATCATAAGACATGTTATGGTATAACATATTGAAAATATTAGTAAACACAAATAAGAATATTAAAAGAACCTGAAATGACAGTTATACCATGTAGTAATTCAGATTTAAGATGTGGGTCAAAATAAAAGTTATAATAGGATAAATTTTTAAGAAGAAAACTTAATTGATTCAACAGGAATCATTAAAAAGAACATGTCTTTTGGCATGACATCCACTTGATTCTACCTTTTACATTTTTCTTCACAGCTCCTCTTCTGCTGCTTGGTTCTGGTATCCTCTAGGGCAATGACCTCAAAACTAGGTGTGTGAACTCCAGGAGTTTCTATGATGAATCCCTGGGTGTGGAAAGAAAACACTGCATTGTCAATTTATAGTTATTTTTACCTTAAAGTTAGAAAACAATTGAGCTATACTTTTATGTAATATACAAATTTGTCTTGTACCCTTTCTTAGTGTGCACATCAGATGTTCAAATGTCATGTCGGGTTGTCAAAGGAATCTTTCAGAAAGAGTGAGAGTTCTCCAATATGGAGGACTGATGTTGTACCACATCTTTATTTACTTTCAATTTTTCCTAAGCATTACAATACTTAGCAAATAGATTTCCACATTAAATTATTTCATTTTAACAAAATCAGCTCTCACTGGATGACTCAGGGCTCAAAAGGATTACTGAAAACAAAAAACAAACAAAACAAAACTCAAAAAAAACAAAACAAAACAAAAAACATAAACTAAGGATAATCCTGAAATGCAAGCACAAGCAAACCTAAGCAAATGAAAGCACAGATCATCCTTATATAGAGAGAGCAAGTTTGTTGTTAGCTGCCTCATAAAGTATAAACAATGAAAATATAATCATATCTATGAAGTTTCAGGAAATTTTGAAATCATAAAGACTCTTTGAAATAAAGATTTATACCCATATCTTCCCAAAGTATATGTCTTGAAATTCTAATTATATTAAAAAGTGGCATAACAGAAGCTACTGTTATGCTGCATAACAGTAGCATAACAGAAAAATATTGGGCTTTTTTCAAATTTATGGCATCCTTTTCTAACTTCTATTTATATGTTTGTGGTATATATAGTATATTAGTACAGTATATGTTCATAATTCATAACAAGCAAACATGTTTGGGCTATGTTGAGGCAGAGTTTTATTCTGATGTGATACAACCAAAGTTTTTCAAGATAATTATACTTAATTGGTTCTCCTGCTTTACATTGCTTCAACCAACCTACTACAGTGCAAAGGGGGTGCTTTCTCAAATCAAAATTTAACCATGTTAACTTGTTCCAAACTCTCTCAATGCTACTCTGCCATCTTCTATGCAACACATACGTCTTAGCCCTAATGCGCCCTTCACAATCTGACTGCTTTCACTCTTCCAGCTCCTCTATTTTCCCAAAACCACCAGGCATTCTTGGCCTCGCCCTATTCAATTCCTGGCCTCTTCTAAACCACTCCACATTCCCTTATACTACTAAGGGCTTAGACATGAATATTCTCTCTCTTTAAATGCCTAAGAACATATCCTGTAAAACACCAGTTCAAATATAAACTTAGTAAAGCCTCCCTAAGCCAAGATGAGGCCTCTCTCCCCTAAGCTTCCCGTGACCCCACGCGGGCCTCTATTGGAGCATGATCACAACCACATTCACCTTCATTTGTGGGGCACCGTCTAAGGCCAAGCAAACATTGTGCTAGACTCTAAAATAGCTTCTCTTATCAAAAACAAAACAACACTTAACAAACTTGAGGTTACGCAGGTAATAAATGATAGAAAAGTATTTAAACTCTGATTTCTATGGCCCCCAAATCCCATGCACTCCACTGTTTCTTAGCAATGTGATTCCTATTATACTGGTTTACGTTCTCATATGTGATGATACCCTGAAGGTAGTCATGTTTGCATCATCAGTGTTTAACACAGTATCTGGCATATGATGGGCATTCCATAGTTGTTCCATTGATAAATAATTGAATGGAGGAATGAATGACTAGGGCAGTGAGAGAGTATGAGAAGTGAAAAGTGAAAAGAGTTTTGAAGACTGGTAATTTGCCTATCACTTCTACCTTCTAACTAGTGGAAGTGAGTCTCAATTACATGGGCATAGGAAAAAATAAATAAATGTTTACTTTAAATTTATATTTTTTCTTTTATTTTTAATTGATAAGAATTGTATATTTGTGGGGTGCAATGTAATGTTTTGATATATGTACACATTGTGGAATGGTTACATCAAGCTAATTACATATCCATCACCTCACATATTTATTTATTTTTGTAGTGAAAACATTTAAAGTCTACTCTTAACAAATTTTAAATATACATGTTTAATCTATTCAAACTTTTTTATTGTGGCTTAGTTCCTATAGTATATTGAACAAGTGTTCAGTGTACCACTGAATGAACTTTTTACATATACACACTCATACATACTCATGCTCACTCGGGCACCCCACCTTTCAGATGAAGATAGTGGAACATTTCTAATACCTCAAAAAGCTGCTTTATACCTACTCCCAGCCAATACCTCCAAGGCCACAACTGCTAACCTTTACTGCCAATGAATGGTTTCACTAGTTCCTGAACTTAGTACAAATAGAATCCTACAATATGTTCTATTTTGTGTCTGGTTTCTTTCACTCAACATTGTCTGTTAAATTCAACTACATTGTTGCATATATCAATTGTTTGCTTTATTTCACCTCCCCATCACTGCATTTTCCCACTCTAGAAAACCACTGATCTACTTAGTCTCTGTAGATTCGTCTATTCTTAGCATTTCACATAAATGAAATAACACAATATGTGGTCCTTCTGATTGGCTTCTTTTACTTAGTGTGTTTGCAAGGTTCATTCCTTGTGTAGCATATATCAGCATATTTCTTTTTATTGCTGAAAAATATTTCATTGTTTGAATATGTCACATTATATTTATCCATTCATCAGTTAATGGGCATTTGGGTTGTTTCCACATTTTGACCGTTATTAATAATGTTGCAATGGACATTCGTTTGGAGAGTAGACATACATTTTCATTTTTCTTGGATGTATACTTAGGTATAAAATTGCTGGATCATATGGTAAACTTTGTGTTTAACTGTTAGAGAAATTGCCAAACTGTTCTCCAAAATACCTGCACTATTTTATATTTTCACCAGTGACGTGAGAATTCCAGTTTTTCTACATCTTCACCAATGCTTGTTTTCTGTCTTTTTTATTCCAGCGATCCCAGTATCTCATTGTGTTTTTGGTTTATATTTTTCTGAAAGCTAATTTTATTGGACATCTTTTCATGTGCTGCCTAGTCATTTCTGTATCTTCTTTGGAGAAATATCGATTTATACCACTTGCCTACTTTAAAACATGGGTCAATTATATTCACCATAGCCTAGATATGAAAGCAACCTAAGTGTTCATCAACAACAAATGAATGGATTGAGAAAATGTGGTATAAATGCCCACCATGGAATATTATTCAGACTCTAAAAAATAAGGAAATTCTGTCATTTGCAACAATGAGGATAAACCTGAAGAACATTATGCTAAGCAAAACAAGCCAGACACAGAAAGACAAATACTGCATGATCTTACTTATATGTGGAATCTACAGAAGTCAAATTCACAGATGTATAGAGTAGAATGGTGGAGATGAGAGGGTGTGGGGGTGGGGGAAAGTGGGAGTCAAGGGAGATGTTGGTGTCAAAGTGTACAGTTTGAGTCAGACAGAAGACAGAGGTTTTAGTGATCTATTGCATGACATGGTGACTATAACTTAATATATTTTAAATTAAGACATCACATAAATTAAAATTTTTGATTTGAGATGAGAATGGAAATAAATTAAGCAGTCAGTAAGCCTTAATTGGATGCCTATCATACAGAAGCGGACCCAAAGCATGAAAGAAGTAATGGTTTAAAATATAGGTTTAAAAGAAAGTGCTGTACTTTTCTTTCTATGTCCCTCTATTCTTTTTATGTGTGTATTCTCTAAACAAAATGTTTGGTCAGACTGTTATAACATTAATGCAGTACTTCCTACTTACCTCATAATTCACTGTTGTTTCTCCTGTTTTTGCCTGCCAATTCCTTTCTTATTTATTCAATTGTGGTTTAATAAAAAGGAAAACAATATCTCTACTGTTACTGAGCTTAAAATCCCATGGTTTAGTTGGTAGTAATTAAAGATAATAAAATTAAAGCCTAGTATTCTATCTTAGTCACAAAAAGTTTTCTTTGAGTGTGCAGAACTATGTCAATGGAACCTTTATTCTGCAACTGTACATTACTTCCTTTAATCTGATGTTCACTTAGTCATTCATTCAACAAATGTTCACTAAGTACTTACTGTGTATATAGACTCCTTAGACATTAGAGAGCCATCAGTGACTGAGCCAAGCTTTGCCTTCATAGGCTCTATGATTTGGTGGCGAAGACAAAGCTTTTCAGTAAGTCAGAATTGGAAAGTGAGCTCTTTAGCCATTTCTGTAAGTTTATTTTCGCCTTTTTAAAAAAATTGATTTATTTCTAACCACATTCTATTTTATGTTATTCCCATTTTCTGCTAATTACCTATTAAAAGTTTAGGTGATAACAGTTCTATCTTTAATATATATTTGATTTTTAATAAAGGATCTTATAAAGTGAAAGCTACAAAAATTAGAAATGAATGCACTAATCTCTGGTCCACTAGGATACTTTAATGTATGTGGCTTGTGATTCTGTACCTCAGATCTAGATGAGGGCTCTGCTGATATTTGTTGCAATGTGAAAGTTGGAAAGTCCCAAAGCAGACAGGAATATGGAGCAGAGAGGAAAATATGAAGGCTAAGGCGAAGCACTTAATTTCTCTTCTCTCCAATCCTTCCAGAATAAAAATAATAAAATAAATGCTTTGGGATACTTGGAAGTAGAGAACTCAGGGGAACAGGCCATAACTGCCCACATCTGGGGCTATGTATGTTCTTGCCAAGATTCCAAAATAAACATTGGCAGTGACCTAGGCCAGAGTGGAGTCAGTACATGGAGTGACAAGGTGAGTGGAAAGGACTCCAGGTTCCCTCAAGGTAGGGAGGGTATCAGGAAAAGGCTCAGGCCTGATGCAGTGGCTCACTTCAGTATTCCCAGTACCTTGGGAGACTGAAGTAGGTGGATTGCTTGAATCCAGGAGTTCAAGACCAGTCTAGGCAACATGGTGAAACCCCATCTCTACAAAACAATACTAAAATTAGCCAGGAGGGGTGGCATGTGCCTGTTCTCCCCACTGCTCGGAAGGCTGAGGTGGGAGAATAATTTGAGCCCGGGAAATGGAAGTTGCAATGAGCCAAGATCACACCACTGCACTTCAGCCTGGGCAACAGATCAAAGCCCTGTCTGAAAAAAAAGGAAAGCCTCAATGACAAGAGTCGCCCTGAAACCATAGTTATAGACATCAGCATGCTGGTATTTTACCACGTTTTCTTTGAATACCAGGGTCCTCCATCCACCAGCAGCTGTGTTAGCCAGCACCTGATTAAAGTTCTTTAATAAACTCAAGACCCTCCAATGTGCTACTTCTCTGCCCGGTGAAAATCTACCTTCTCTGCATCTTATTATACTGGAATTTTCCTTAGCTTTCTTTCACATTCAGAAGATCTGGCAAACTGTCCAGAAAAAAAACAAATACGAATGATAACAAGTTATCCCATTCAGGGACATTTTCATTTGTGACTTTACAAAGGAATCAGTCTCTGTCTAGTCAGTTCACATTAGTGAATGAAGACTAGTGGTGGAAGTCAAGCACAGACAAGGGTCTTCCTCAGTTCTCAGAATGCACTGCATTGGCAAAAATTCGGGCTTCTTAAGTCAAACCAGCCTTCCTCTGGTATATAATCAGTAAAAAGGGAGGAAGATAAGAGAGCAGTCAGAATACAACCTGGAAACCAGTTCAGATGATGCCTACTGAATAACAGTGAGTACAATACACATGTTTACAGTGGACCCATCAGCAATACTGTGCACCATCTGAGATGGTTTATCTTTCCATGAAATAAAGGACAAACTGTACCCATTTGTCAATTTTCTGGACAAAGTCCATACGGAATCTGGTTATTATGAGTTAGCCCTGTCAATTGCATTTGTATTCATGAAAGAAAATACAGCTAAATTGGTTGCTGCATCTCCTAATCCTGAGAGCAAATATTGCTGCTAAGACACCCACATTACCTCATTCACACAGTCCAGAATAGATTTGGCATGTTTGCTTAGAAACAAGAACACTGCCTAGGGCAAAATTCTAGCTCAAGGGCAATCAGGCCCAGTAGATGAGGGGATCCACTGCTACCATAAAATAGAAAGGACAGATTAAGTAGAACATTTCTAACCCTCACAGGAATCTTATGAAATATTATTATTCATATTTTTCAGGGGAAGACACAGTGGCTCAAAAAGTCAACTTACTACTGATTGAACATACAACTTATTAGTTGAGTGTGTGAACTCACACAGCTCCATGAGGCAGCATCACAGCATCTCATCCACTTAACTCAGGAGATGTAAGGATAAAGCAAGATAACACAGGTTAAAACACTTGGAAAATTAAACTACCTATACACATGATAAGCATTATTATTATGTACAAACTTTCTTGGATGGGAATAGACATTAAAATCTTGGTCATGTGCAAAATTGTTCTTAATTTGAGAAGTTGTTCAACCTGTTTTTAGCCCCAGGATTCTCTGCTTCTATGTATGAAGTGGGAAGTGAAATATAGTCATGCAAGAGGCTATTTCTTTAATTTTCTGGATTGTCACATTCATTCAGCATGAAATTTTCTACAGAAAGTCAATTTTGGAAAGTTCCAAACTTAATTAGATCTTGCAGTTTTGTGATCTTCATTATAATTATCAAATACTGAAGAGCTAATAAAGGATCAACCTCTGGGCTGCAGAATAACCTAATATATTCATACCTCAATGACATCCTGAATTAGAACTGTGGGCTGATGAACTCCAGTGAACCAACAAGCCAACCATAGTTGGAAAATTCAAATTGAAATACACAACTGAGCCTTGATCAGACCAAGATGAATACATGATATGTAAAATAACCCGATGAAGTTTATCAATAATACATGGGCAATTCAGATGAGACATACACGGGTGTAGCAAGTCTAATTAAGAGAATTTCTATGATAAACTGAAGCTCTACCTCCTGCTATCATGCAATTATTCATTTGAGTTTATTGTTACAAGAAGAATGAGCAGTGAGCATCTTCCTTATTAGTGATTATTCTTCCTGATACTTGCAATTTAACCAAATAATACATATCACCCTTTCAATATTTCAAAGGATATTTCAATACCCAGACGTTTTTTCTTAATGTAGATTTTGTGTAAGACAGAGTGATGTGAATTCTGTATTATTTCTTTTGTTTTGCGTGTGTGTGTGTGTGTTATTTTGTCTTTTTACAAAATTGCTGCAGATACTTTTCAGAAGCCTTTTTATAACATTTTTGTTCTAGTGCTATCTTAAAAATAAATGCTACCAGAACAGAGCCATGATTTTAGCAATATTAGAAACCCCATTAACTCCTTCACATCCTTAGCACCTTGATTTAGTATCACCTTTACAATTATTTCCTAGACTCTTGCCAAAATTTAACATTTGAAAGCCAAAGAAGCAACCCAGACATTGCATGGGAGAAAAATTCTAATTTAACTAAATATATTGATGTACACTGGTAGTAACTTTGATCCTAATTCTTGTGGGAAACTTTAAAGATAGAAGCTGGGAAAAAACCCACAATTATTTTAAAATGTACCTCTTTTCTTTTAGAGGTATAGACTTAATGTTTGGAAAAAACTGTTTTATTTAAATCCCTTGCATGAGTTTTTGAGTTATCCATGCACTAAATGCTTTTCTAACGATAAAATAAGCAAACTGAATTGTTTGTAACATAGGTGAACAAAGGTCAAGCCAGAGCAAACTCCATATTATTTTGAGCCTTTCAGGGGTATCTGAAAAGCAGAGGTTAGAAATTCTTAATGGCAAGGGTCATCTCATGTTCTTTCTCTGCACATGAATAAAGAAAGCACTGTGCCTGAACTGTTGTTTGATTCTGTGAAACAAACATGGTTTATTTTTTGTTGCTTGCATTTGTCCATCTGTCTATTTGTTGGAAGCATTCAATTTTGTTTGAGAGAGTCATTGGAGGGTTGCATGCAGTAGCTACAGAGAGGAGGAAATATCGAAAGGACTGCCTTGAGAAACTTTGAGAAACTCAGAGCTTTGAGAAAGTCAGATGTTGAGCACAAGCAATATTGTTTTGGTTCCAAGAAACAATGTATGCCTCAGATTCAGGTGAAGAAATGTTCTCTCATATACACAAAATATCCAGCTGTGTGTAACACCTTGACAAGTGGCAACTTTGAAAGGAAATAATGAAGCATCCTTGGCGTAGACACTGGTGATCTCATGAAAGTAGTATTAGAAAAGGCAAAAATAGAACTTTTGCTCTTTTGAGAGAAGATGACTGGTCAAGAGTAGATGTCGTGGGAACGAAAGAACATGGCATACCTCCAAGATGACAGTCATAGGCTTACCGGTCTGTGAGCAAACGTGAAGGACTAATGTGGGCACTCCTCTAAATATATGGCAGAAATTTGTTGGTAGGAGGTGCTGAAATTAGGCAATAAATGTACCTGGGTTTTGAGTGATGGTAAATTTATGCTAAAAGTGAGATGTAATATTATTATATAGCCTTAGACTGGTTTAGCTATTGGTTTCAAACTGGATTTTCAACCAGTCTTCTATTCACTTTTACTTAAATAAAAGAAAATTCTAAAAGAAAGATAATGTTAGGTTAAAATAATTGTCAAAGAACTATTTCTTCCAAAGCGTGACTTTCCAGATGTAGTTAAAATGCTTTCCAGAGAACGTGCCAAACATTTACAATCACATGTTGCTTAACTACAGGGTTATATTCTGAGAAATGTGTTGTTAGGTTATTTCATCATTGTGCAAATATCATAGAGTGTACTTACACAAACCTATATGATATAGCTTACTACACACATAGGCTATAGGATATAGCCTATTGCTATACCTAGGCTACAAACCTACACAGCAGGTTACTGTACAGAATACTGTAGGCAATTATAACACAATGGTAAGTATCTGTGTCTCTAAACATGTCTAAGCATAGAAAAGGTACAGTAAAAATATGGAACTATAGTCTTATGGGACTACTGTCATATATGTAGTTTGCTGTGAACCAAAACGTAGTTATTAGGGCACATGACTGTAGTTAAAAGTGTTTCACTCTCTTATGAATAGGTCATAAAAACGGTTGTTTGTTGTATTCAGCCAAACTGATTTGCTTGCAGTTTCTTGAACTGAACTTGTATTTTGCACTCTTGCTGGAAAGAATGTCCTTCTTTATGTCTGTCTATCCAAGCCAATTCTTACTTAAGACTCCAATTTAAAATTCTAATTCAACAAAAACTCCCAGGGCCTACTGAGAACAAAGTCCTTCTCTACCCTCTTAACTCATTCATTTATTTGTTCCATATATATTTGTATATTTACTGAGGATGACAATGTGCAATTCATCTATTAAGTACTCAATTAAGGTTTTTGGACTGTCAGTTATCTTGTTATGTGTCTTGACTTTGTCCCCTGTGACTAGGATAAACAATCAGGAAATGGACAGCATTTTACATATCTTTTCTCTCTGGTTTAGTGACTAGTTTCTTAAATATAGCAGGCATTCAATACATGTATGATGGATTTGATCCAGATTCTAATCTTTAAATAATAAAAAAAAATACCAACTGAATCATATTCTTTTAAAAAGGGCTGAAAGACAATACCATTGATTGAATACCTGTTGTGCATCAAAGCATTTTCATGAATGATCTCTAATCTTCATGATGATCCACTAAGACAGAATTTCAGTAGTCCTCAATGTGTCTATAAGGAAAGAGGTACTGTGAGAGGTTAAAACATTTCTCTGGGATACTCTGCTGGTAAGTTGCAGAACTGGTTCTGAAACTCAGGCTTATTCCCTTGAAAATCAGGAGGTTATACAAATGAGAAAAGATTCTGCCTCTGCAGTTGTCATCCTCATAATTTCCTTTATAGATGAGCCAAGAGACATATATCTTAATATTATTCAGAAAATGTCATATTTGTCCAGCTCTTTTTGTTCTTTTACCTTTGTGTGTTCCTTAGCTAAGATTCTAATGAGATTTACTTTTTTAGAAAATTGAAATCCACCAAACAATAAACATCACTTTCAGGCTGTAATATAAAAGCTGCTGAGTTAATTATTTTTATTAAAAAAAGAAAAAAAGCTTTATTTAATTGCAAATACATGCTCAATAATGGAGTGTTTTCTGCGTTGCTTTGGTGTAAATGTACTCAAGACTGCCCGAAAGTATCAATATATTGTACCTAGGTTTTAATAACTGGATTTGTTAGAATTGCTTTGAAACTGCAGAAACATAGGAAAACATACAATCAAAAAGTACACGTTGAAAAGAAGTAAGGCACTAAACTGATTTTCAGAGTGGCTGCTGCTCCTTATATATGATAATATGGTAATAAGAGGGAGATCAAGGATAGCAAGAATATTACCAATTCAATATAGTTGTTTATTACTTAAAGATATTTTAGTGCAGCATTTGTAATTATAGATTATGATTTTAGTGGGTTTTTTTTGTAAATAATGACTTTTTAAATGATTTCTCTAACTGTTGTCAACAACTACAAATGCTCACTTACAGACTTGTGATGCCTTGAAAGCACCTAGAGAAGATGGGCTATAACAGGAATAAATTTGATAAGTGGGAGAGGAAAGTGATCTGCAGTCGTAATCACGGCATCTAAGGAGGCATAGAGAACTATGGCTCAATTCAAGTGGGTTTTGTTACTTAAGGACTATGACTCAGTGGGTAAAGCTAGAAAATATGTTCCTCAAGGTCAGTGATTCTTCAACGAGGGAAGAAGGTGGCATGTTGGAATTGCCTTTGGATATTGGGGGCTTTTTCCTAGCTATTCTTAGTCCTCCAGGATTTTGGTACACCCACCTCCCTGCCAGTAGCCATTTATTGTCATAGTGATTTATTGTTTTTAGCACTCTGGTATGTTAGAGATAAAAAAATATATATATAGCTAGTAATTGGTAGCCTAGTCACTGGGAAAATGTGTAGCAATATGGCAGTATAGGTAGTAGCATCCACATAGCAGGAGATAATTATGGTTTGTAGTGGGTCTATATCTTTAGTCCATCCCCTAAAGTGGAATAATTGGCAAAGATTAATAGGACACTAGGCCAGAATGAGAAGACTCAGGCAAGGATCAGTTTCCAGCAGTTTGTTTCTCAAAAACCAGAGCGTTTTAGAGGAAAATGCCAAAGATTGGAGACTTTTACCAGTCTTGGGACAATTTAATTTCCAGCTCACCAAATTCTGAAAATGGCATTATAATATATTTTTGGACATGGTTGTAGAAAAATAGATATAACTGAATTCTATTAGCTAGAAACAGCCAAGGACTGGACAAGGCAGAAACAGATAATATATAGACTTGATTATGAATCATCACTACAACACAAATTCTCTGGGCAGTAAAATATTGTAAAAATGTGTGTAAGGGAATTAAATAATGTGTATCTCATTGCCTCTATGCAAAACTTCCCTGTAGGTCCCAGCCAATGCAAAAAGATAAGGAAAAACATGGAATGATATATCAGGATTCAAAAAGAAAAGTGAAAATATTCTTTACAGACAAAATGACTTTCAATATAGAAAATCAGAGACAATCTAGAAATAAATGATTAGAAATAATAAGAAAATTCAACAATGATACTAGATATAAGGTAATTATACAAAGAACAACTGTGTTTCTGAATGCCAGCAACAACCAAATAGGAAAAAAAGCAATAACAAGTATTAGTTCATGAGAGAAACAAAAATAATCAGCTATATAGAAAAAAATATTAACAGATAAGGTGAAAAACATGTATGAAGAAAATTAGAGACATATTTAAGGTTGAAAAGATAAAAACTTACATAAGTAAAGTTCTTCACACAAAATATCATGATGATGTCAATTCTTTCCAAATTAGCCTCAACATTAAAAAAAAAAAAAAATCCAACCAAAAATTCCAAAAAGGAATTTTACATTTCCTGAAGGGCACAGAAAAGCCAAAAAAACTTTGAATAAAAATAAGATAAGAGACAGTTGAGGACTCATTCTACCATATGTAAAGAGTTATCGTAAAGCCTTAGTACTGAAGACAAGTTTGTATTGGCACAGATATAAACAAATAAGCCAATGATAACGAGACAAACTGCCTGCAAAGAAACTCTACTGGGATGGACAGTGCCCCATACCCCCAGCCAAATTTATGCCCACTCAGAACTACAGAATGGAAACTTGTTCAGAAGTAGTGAGCAGGTGTAAATATTAATAGTTAAGATAAGTCATGCTAAATTAGGGTGGGCCCTAATTCAAAGACTGACGTTCTTATCAGAGGCCATATGAAGACATGGAGACACACAGGAGAATGGCATGTGATGATGGAGGCAGACACTACAGTGATGCGTCTGCAAGCCAAGAATATCAAGACTGCCAGAGCGACCATGGGTTAGGGTAAAGTAAGGCTCTGCCAACACCTGAATTTAGAACTTCTCACCTCCAGAACTGTAGGACAATTTCTGTTGTTGTAACTCACGTAGTCTGTGGTAATTTGTTTTGAAAGCCTTGGAAAACAAATATTCAAACACGTACATTAGACATTTATACAGAGCTGCCACATTGCATAGCTCCAAGGGATGCCATTTACATTATATTCTGTGTGCTTTTGAATTGTGCCATTCATCTTGAAAATGATGTGAATGGTGCCACTTGGGGTTGTGCAGAGTAGCAGCCTTCTTTACATAGGAGAAAAAAGGCAGTACAAATTAATGGGTAAAGGACTAATTTTTCAATGACTCATGCTGGAACTAAGGGCTAATCATGTTACAACCTCATCTCACATCATACAAGAAAATTGACTCTAGATGGATTGATAGCCTATATAAGGAAATAAAAACTGAGAATTACTTATTAAGAAAAACAAACACCAAAAGAAAAAAAAAAGCATTTTGGTAAGATCGACTATTTTGAAATGTAAAATTTCTGTGTAACAAAGAACACCATAAACAAATTAAAAGTACAAGGAATAGAACACATTTGCATTATGTATTCTTCATGAAAAATGGATATCCAAAGTATTTAACTCCTACAAATCATAAGAGAAATAAAAAATAGTACAAAAGAAAAAGAACTCACAGAATATATGAACAAGTATATGAGGAAAGCCATTATAATCGTGAAAAGACTTTAATTTTGTTTGTACTCAAAGAAACACAGATTTAAACACATGAGATTCTATTTTATACCCTGAAGATTAGGAGTAATTAAGAAGTCTGATAATACTAATGGTTTACAAGAATATGGGCACATGAGAATTCTAGTGGTGGTATATAAATTACTACCCTTTGTAAGGCCATTTGGCAATATCTGGTAAAGTTAAAGATATACATTCCCTATAATCTAGCAAATCCACTTTCAATTGTCAACCCTAGAGGAATTTGGACAGGGGCACAAGGAATCATGAAAAATATATTGATCATATACCATTTTTAATTGGAAAATTCCGTGCATAATGTAAATGTCTATCAATAGGATTAGGTATATTCTATACTTAATCATTGTACATCTATAAATAAACTAGAACTATAGTTACATTAGAAAATCTCTAAATAATAGCTTTGATTTTAAAAAGCATGATGTGAAAAATACCTGCTGTATAACATCACCATGTAAAATTTTAAACCCCACAGAATAAAAGTAAATATTGCAAAAACATATGTTGTTTTTTAATAAATACATATGTTGTGATGATATAAATATGGACTATAGAATTCAGTATAGGCTGTGCGCAGTGACTCACGCCTGTCATCCCAGCACTTTGGGAGGCTGAGGCAGGTGGATCACCTGAGGTCAGGAGTTTGAGGTCAGCCTAGCCAACATGGTGAAACGCTGTCTCTACTAAAAATACAAAAATTAGCCAGGTGTGGTGGCGCACGTCTATAATCCCAGCTACTCGAGAGGCTGCCGCAGAAAAATGGCTTGAACCCAGGAGGCAGAGGTTGCGTAGAGCTGAGATCTCGCCATTGCAATCCAGCCTGGGCAACAAGAGGGAATTTCCATCTGAAAAAATAGTAATAATAATACAGTATATACTAAATTCAGGATAATATTTACTTGCTGAAAGATGAGAGAGGAATGAAAAGGGGCACCTTTAATAAAATATATAATGTTTTGATTATATTTTAAAATTGAAAGGAAACACAACAAATGTTAACATTTATAAACTCTGGTTTGGGGCAGTACATGGATATCTTATGTATTATTTCCCAATATTTTAGAAGGTGTGAAATATGTGGTAAACAAAATAGAGACAAAGAAAGAAGAGAAAAGGGTCAAAGAGAGAGGAGAGAAGAGTTGGAGAGGGGGAGAGGGGGAAGAGAAAGAAAATGAGCCTCGTCTTGGAGACTAACCACCTGCATGCTAATTGTGGCAGGTAGTGTGGTTTAGTAGAAGAAACTTGGCAGTGTGCTCAGGTAAATTTATTTAATTCTAGCTTCTTTCGACTTGGACAAGTTAACTATTTTAGGACTCTATTTATCCATCAATAAAATGGATAGATTAAAATTTAACTGAAAGTGTTCTGTGAAGAGTAAGCAGAAGGAAGTATGTAAAATGCCCAGTGTTGTGCCTGCTGGGTACTTACTGAGTCCGTCATGAATAGTAAAGCCCCTCTCTCTCTTCCTTGAAGCAGTGAGAAACAATAAAATCTGTGCCGAAAATATACTACCTTAACTCACTGGATGGAATGGAATTCCTCCTTCTCTTGCGGCTTTTTTTCTTCATTTCAGTAAAAGTAATTTTGAAAAGATATTAAATGCCTTTGGCATAGAGGAAGATACAGACTATGGAGAAAATTGTAGGACTTTCATTTCCACCAAAGCATCCATTAAAAAGGTAGGTGAGGAAGTTCCCATGGCTCTGCATTTAAGCTCAAGTCACTTATTTAGGGGATCATGGTACAAGCCCTCCACCCTTAGTTGTTAATGACCTTACATTGAAGTACTGAATGGAATACACAGTAGGGTCAATTGCAGGCTCAGTGACAAGAATTACAGCGCAAAGCTCCCTAATGAGATCTGTGCTTATTCCTTGTGGTTCAAGGAACACTGTGGTTAATAGTTTACAGCCTGCAGGGTCAATCCCCTTGCAGAAGCAGAGTTAACTTAGGCATTCCCTGGGCTGCATAAACAACACTGTGTGTAGTTGGAAGCTTGACCCTCCTTTCATCATGCCAGAAAATTCTTGGAATGCAGCCATGGTCTGATATTTATGGTTCTATAAGCATTTGACTCTGAAAAGCCTCTTATTCTGGAAAACGGCCACTGGTCAATTGCTAATGCACAGTGGTAGAAGAAAAAGTCACCCTTTAAGGAAGATTATGAAGGGAAAAGCTCATGAGAATAAATGTCATGACTACCAATAGGGGTAAATATACATGTGTGTTTAATACTTATGTATGAAAACTCTATATGTGTATTTCTACACAGAGATGCTAAAATGATCAAAGCACTGTTTTTAAAAATTAAAAATTACAAAAAAACCCATTTCCCTTTTCTCTCTAGAAAAAGAGAAAAATTATGGCATATGTTATTTATCAAAGCAGTGGAATAAAAGAACCTAAATTTGTATAGGCTTCTGTCCTAGTATAAACTCACTTTCTTGAGCTCTATGGGCAGAAAGGAACCTTGAGGGGTTCTTTCATCTATTGATTTCTTCTCTGAACTAAAATGGTTCCTCAGAGCAACCAAACAATTGTTTATCCTTTTTGTTAAATGGGAAAAATATGTAATAAACATTTTTAGACATAATGTCTCCATGTCTGTTTTTGAATCCATTACCACCCTTTCTAAGGATTTTTAAACAAAGCATAGAGAATCGCATATCTAATAACTGAATCGGGAGTAGTGGTTACATACATTTTCTAAATGTCCTGTCTCCAAGGTAACCTGTTTTTTTCCTGACAGGCTGGAGGGGCTAGAGTGAAGTGGGATAAGGGAGACAAGATGAAGTCGCATCCAAAGATGAGGTGGCCACTGGCTGATGGATCGATTCCGACAAGAATAAAACAATTCATAGAAATCAATGTCACCAGCCCGCAGATGTGTCTCAGAATTGATGCCAAACACAAGAGGTGAGTTGCAAACACTGCACTCTGTCTCTCAGTAACACTGGCACCTGATAGCCAGGTAAGAAACTACCTATTAAACCGGATTCATATCATAAAAAGTCACCCCGAGACCTTCAGAATGTTAGCCTGATTTACAAACTCCAGGCAGGCGACAGAGCAATCAGAGGCATCTTGCTGGAATTTACTGTATCTTGCTAGGAGTTTCTGATGTGATTCAAGGAAGAGATGGAATCTCATTTCTAGAAGCACTTGAAAATATCCAAGTTGGCTGCACAGGAATGCTCTCACTTGGGAAGTGGCCCGGGCTCACACAGAGCTGACTGATTATTGCAGGCCCATTCAAGGTGGAAACCACCCCAAACCTGGGCCAGCCTTGTATATTCTGTGCTTGTAGAGGTTAAAAAAATACCAAGCAGAGGTGTCTGAATATCCAGAGCTTACAACAGAATAAAACTCAGTTCTCCGCCCAATTTTAAAAGCAATGAGTGAACTTATACTTGTTAGTCTTTCCCTGCCTCTGTTCCTTCACAATGTAACACCTCCTTTCCACCTTTATTACCACCAGTAGTGTGAAAACACACAGCATCTTGAAGGAGCATAGCGTCTTGAAGACATCTGGCCTGCAAAGACAATGCTCAGTAACACCCGTTAGTGGTTGCTGAGAAGTCACTACATGTTGAGCACTAGGCTACATGTTGATGTTTTTTTTTTTCTTTTTTTTTTTCTTTTTTTTTCTTCTTTTTTTTTTCTTTTTCTTTTTTTTTTTCTTTTTTCCTTTTTTTTTTTTTTTTTTTTTTTTTAAAGATGGGGTTTCACCATGTTGGTCAGGCTTGTCTTGAACTCCTGACCTCAGGTGATCCGCCCGCCTTGGCCTCCAAAGTGCTTGGATTACAGGCGTGAGCCACCACGCCCGGCCTGGCATGTTGATGTTTAAGGACTATAACATCCTAATGAGTGAGTGCTAATATTATTATTCCTATTTTAAGGTTAAGGAAACTGAGGTTCTTTAACCTAACTTATTCAACTTATTTCTTTAAACTAACTTATTCAAAGATAGGTAGCAAGAACATGGTAGAGCTGGGAATCCAACCTTGGTAATCTTATCTTGAAGTTCATGCTCTTCATACCATATCCTACTGCCTAAGATTAACTAAGACTTTGCCACTTGCTAGATGCAGAAACCTGGGCCAGTCATAGTCTCCCCGAATGTCAGTTTTCCATAAAACAGGATAACTATTCACTCTTTTCTCCAAAACAATTTTAGTAAGTCTCTTGTGGCACAGATCTAATTACTGGAATACATTATTGAACAAAATAGGGAGAGAGAAAGGTAGAAGGATTTTTTTAAGTTAGAAAAAGAAAGATACAAAATAATTTTTTAGAGTGTAAAAAACAAACTATAATAAAATAACTAAGGGGATAGTATAACACAGTTGTGCATGACGAGTATCCATTTAAGTGGGGGTGGTCAGAGAAGCCCTCTCATGAAGGTGACCTTTGACTTATGGAGGCCGTAAAAATACAAATGTCCCCTACATGTGAAATTCATTTCTAGCAGTGGGGACGCCATGTGCAAAAGCCCAGAGAAAAGAAAGAAGCAAATGTGGCAGAGTCTTCAAGCAGGGAAGTGAGGAGATTGAGGTTTGAGGGCTCTGGGGGCTATATCTAGGGATATAGGAGTTTGGACTAATCTAGGGAGTTTGGACTCAATTCTATCCTATTCTATTGATTTAAAAATTATTTGTCAGTTGGGTGTAGTGGCTCAGGCCTATAATCCAAGCATTTTGGGAGGCCAAGACAGGAAGATCACTTGAGCTCAGGAGTTTAAGACCATCCTGGGCAACATAGGGAGACTCAATCTCCAAAAATAATTAGCTGGGCATGGTGGTACATGCCTGTGGCCCAAGCTACTCAGGAAGCTGAGGTGAGGGGATCACTTGAGCCAGGGAGGTGGAGACTGCAGTGAGCTGTAATCATGCCAGTGCACTGAAGCCTGGGCTCTCTCTCAAATTTAGGATATTTATCCTAATTTAGGATTCATATCCTTATAAATTTACAATAAATATCATAATTTAGGATTATATATATAAATTTAGGATATATATCCTTATAAATTTAGGATTTAGCAGTGCAAACAGGAAGACTAGATTGCTGTAAACAGTAATGAAAAGTCTCCAGTGTAGAAATCCAGCAATGTAGACATTGAGTGATGATGAGGTGAAAAAATGCTTTGGGAAAGCTAATGTTTTAGAGCAGTTGTTTTGATAGGGGTGGAGGAGGTATGTGTTTTTGTTTGTTCTTGTCCCTCTCTCTCTCACTGGAGGACATATGCAAACTGAGGTGGTTAGTGGTGAGTGTGCATCTTATTCCGAGGAGGAGCCTGGAAGATGTGGAGCTCCAATGTCAAAATCTTAACACTTTCATTAATTTATCCAACAAAACTTTAATTAAGTGTGTTACCATCACTGACACCAATTGCCCTGCTATTTCTTGCTAATGGTATCCTAGCTTTTTTGTAACACCATATGCTCAGCCCCAAACAGTGTGCTCAGTTCCACAATTTCCCAGCCTCCTTTCCAAGTAAGGAAGATCATAGGCCCTGGTTTGAACAACAAGGTGTCTGGTACAGTTTGACTATGTGGCCACCCAAATCTCCTGTTGAATTGTAATCTCCAGTATTGGAGGTGGGAGGCAACCAGATTATGGGGGTGGTTTCTCACAAGTGGTCTATCACCATCCTCTTGGTGCTATCCTCATCAGAGTGAGTGAGTGCTCGTGAGATCTGGCTGTTTAAAGCTGTGTGGCTCCCTCTCCGTCTCTTGCTCCTGCATATGCCATGTGGTGCATATGCTCCCCTTTTGCTTCCACCATGATTGGACGCTTCCTGAGCCTCCCAAGAAGATGCCACTATGCTTCCTATATAACCTGGAGAATGGTAAGCCAATTAAACTTATCATCTTATAAATTATCCAGTCTCAGATAATTCTTTATAGCAATGTAAGAATGGCCTAACACAGTGTCAATGGAAAAATCTCTGAGAAAACATAGACTTTCTGACGTAAAAATGCCTCACAGACCTTTAACTACAGGGGATGCAACTGACGAGGCCCACAGCTGCTGTGCTCTGAAATCCATTTGGGACTTTCCTATGAGTCTATTCTTACCTAGGTTACTCCCAGTCAATGAATGTGGCAGGGACACTGGGGCAGGCCCATTCCTAAGAGATGAGGGCTTTCTCTGACAGGTGACTCTGCTGAGGGCTCCATGACAGTTTTGTCAAACTGGATTACAGTCTAAGATACATACGCTTGCTATAGTTTGAATGTTTGTTCCCTCTAAAACTCATCTTAAAGTTTAAGCCCCAATGTGATAATGTTGGTAAGTGGGGCCTAGTAAGAAGTGTTTAGGTCATGAGGTTTAATGATTTAATGCCTTAATGGTTTAATGCCTTAACCGAAGGGCTTTCAGAAGTGGACTCTCTCTTGGTTCTTCCCCCTCTTCTGCCACATGAGGAACAATGTGTCTTCCATGCAAAAATGCAGCGTTCACTAGTCCCTCACCAGACACCAAAATAGTGAATGCCTTGATATTGGACTTCCCAGGTTCCAGAACTGTGAGCCAAGGCATGTCTGTTTATTATAAATTACACAGTCTCATATTCTGTGATAGCAGCACAAAACTAAGCACCACTCAACCTTCCTCCCTTCTCTTTCGCTCAGAGTCAGGTTTGCACTGTGGTCTGACAAGTCTCCCAGCCTCTCCTGGTCATTTAGTATTTTCCCTTACAGGCATTTCATACTATAATGCTTACATGTTGGATACTATCTTGGCCTCTACTTATCAGAGAACCCAAACTATCACAAGAAATGTATTATTTATATAACGTGATTTTAAAATTCCCAAGATATATTAGGTGGAAAAAAATCAAGGCTTAGAAGAGTATGTAAAATGTGCTACCTGTCATGTTAAAATGAAAGAAAAATAAGAATATGAATGTATGTTTGTTTTTATATGCAAATGTAATTTGGGTTTATATGTATAGGGGTGAGTTACAACACAAACTAGAAGGCAGGTAGAAGACAAGGAGATATATTCTCACTCTATATATTTGTGTACATTTTTAATTTTAATGAAACAATATTACATACATAATTTTTTAAATAAAAGATTCAATGTTGTAAGAAATAAATACAGATTTTCTGGGTTCTGGTTGCTTTGGAACTTGTGACACGTATTCTCAGTAAGGCAATTTAAGAGTTAGAAAAGGTTTTCTGTAAGTCATAATAAGACATCAATTATTCAACTTGGTAACATGCTAGCACCCTAAAGCAGCAGCACTCCTTATAAAGCTGTGAAAACTATTTAACACCCTTCTAACGGGATTCTACCACTACTCATGGTACAACAGCCACATCCACAGAGAGTCCATTCAGAATCCAAAGCTAACATCTGAATTGATTCCTGCCTAAATTTCAGTTTAAATACAGGGCTCTACATCCCCTGATTCTAATCTACAAATTCTAAAGATGACAGGTTTAGACAGCACCACAATGACCTATTGTAACTTCCACTCCAGAAGGAGGTTGTTTAATAAGGCAAAATGCTGTTTCCCATGCTGGGCATATCATTTGGAGCTATAAGATGAGCTTTCATCTACCCTAAGCCAGCTTGCAAAATTATGATACCTACAAGAATGGAAGCCAAATTATTAATAACACTTTATTAATAGGTTTGATAAAGGCTTTTTTAAGGCTTAAAAAATAGAATATATTTCAGAAGTAAACAGTTTAAAAAAAAAGACATTTATGATGTTCTGTACCATTTCACACTAGGATTGAAAAAAATTATTTGACCATGATTTGGGGAAAACATAACTCGCAGTGTTGTCAAGCTTAAATATTTCAAACTTTTCAGAAATACATCCATTATATTTGGGAGAGCACCAAGATAGTTTTAAGAGCAACGGTGTGGGAAATTGAGATCATATAATTTCCTTGTATTTTTTCAAGCTTCCAAAAGTTATCTGCCATGTCTGTAAACACAAATTCTTATATTACAGAATATATATGTTCTGTAACAAAAATTTTATCCTCCAGAGCCCATTTCCCTATTAACTCTCATGAGAGCTTTAGAAGTATCTCAGGGATAGCATTGGGAGTAAGAGCTAGTCTTTATTGAGCTCCCACCATGTTCTAGATCTGTATTAGGGAATTTACATGTATCATCTCTAAATTTCATGACAACCTTATGAACTAGGTATTATTTTTCCATTTTTACAGTTGAAGTTCTGAAATCCATTAACACAGATGAGACAAGGCAAGGGCTCAGAACCAAGGTAGTCTGCCTGTGAAGCCCATGTCCTATGCCCTCTGTGAATTGCCTCACAGCACAGACAAGGGGATAGAATCTTTCGCTGTAGCCTTCACAGAGCATATGACCTGCTAATCTTGATTTGTTACTTGCGTTTTATTCTCTAGGTAGAGAATTCACTCATCTGTCCCGAAGTGGTCCAAATAATTGTATTGCCATCTGCTCCAAGTATGAATGTGTGGCGGACATGGGGGAGCCACACAGGAGAACATTGTTCTTTCCCTGCCATTCAGGTCATATTTTCCAGCCAGACTGGGACCAGTGAAGGTGAGTCTCACTCGTTGAGGGAGACTCCACCTTGTAGGGAAGATACCTGGCCCTGTGTTACTGTTCAAAGCTGGCTCTGTGGTACCTTGAGGGTAGGAAGTTACCCTGCAGTGAGTTTTTCTCTGCCAATACCAGGAGACATGCCGTAAAAAGGCTGTTCAGCACAGGTGGGCATCACCACAGTACAGCTCTGGTTAACATCTACCAGGTCTTCCAGAGAAACTGAGTTCATATGGAAGTTATAGGATCTCCAGAGAATTAAAAACCTAAGAATAAAATACCTTAGAATTCTGTGGTCAAGTCAGAGCACTGGGTACCACTTTATATTATTTATTTTAATATTCTATTAAACTATACAACACATTGCTATGTAGCAATAAAAACACAGTACCACAATACAGAAGGTTTGTTCAATATGAAAAGTAAAAAACATTATTAACAATTTTTTGTATATCTTTCTTTGAAATATGTAATCATATATAAAGGTATATCCACTTTTGCCCCATGTGTGATTATACTCTTCTCATTATTCTGCATCTTGCTTTCCACAAACTGTATCTTTGAGATTTTGCTCTATGTATACATAAGGATTGCATCAGGCAAGTTTGCCAGTTGTAAGCAACAGAAATCTGGCTTACTGGGGCAGAATGGCATTTATGTAAAGTATCAGGGGAGCTTTGTGAATGAGATGGCCTGAGAACAAGACCTGGAGACCTCACAAAGGGAACTACTCCCAGGCTTCATTCTTGAGATGCTCTGCTAACGGCACCACCTCTGGGTGTGGCCACTGCTGCTGCTACTTCCTCAACTGAACATGACAATTACTGACCCCTGGATGCTGCTGCCAGAAACATTGCCCCTGCTACCCCTGAAGGAAGAACAAGCTGCCAACTCTGTCAACACCCTCATGGGAATGGATTTGTGCAGCCCTTGATGCTTCACATCACAAGCTTCCAATTTAAAGTTTGTGGCAGTTCATTCTGAATGGAAAAGTCCAAGACCTATGCCCATGTCACAGTAAAGGAAAACTTTAAAGGCGAGTTTCCAGAATTCTCTCCTTCTATAGTGGATGTGGGCCTGACAACTCAGGCCAGGAATCTTCAAATATAGTCAATAGGTCCGATGCTGGGCTGCCAAATAAAAAAGGACAACCATCCAGTAAAGAGATATCAATTTTCTTTTAAATTGGTTCATGTCCTGTCGCTTTAATATAAAGTTAATCAAGCCCTAATTGTGACTCTAAATAGCACTTCAAAAGGCATCCTCATAGACAATTTTGCAATTATCTCCACAAAATAAATTCATAGAAGTAACATTCTATGACCATCAAAGAGCAGGTGCATTCTAAGTTGGATAGTTATTAATAATTATTACTTATATGACTTCTAAAATATTGTTCTAGGCTGGGCATGGTGACTCATACCTGTAATCCCATCATTTGGGGAGGCCAAGGCAGGCAGACCCCTGAGGTCAGGGGTTTGAGGCCAGCCTGGCCAACGTGGCAAAACCCCGTCTCTACTAAAAATACAAAAATTAGCTGGCATGGTGGCATGCACCTGTAGTCCCAGCTACTTTGGAGGCTGAGGCAGAAGAATCACTTGAATCGAGGAGGTGGAGGTTGCAGAGAGCCTAGATCATGCCATTGCACTCCAGCCTGGGTGACAGAGTGAGACTCCAACTCAAAAAGAATAAATAAATAAAAAGCAAAATATTGTTCCAATGCACACTCCCATGTAGCAACATGGAAGGGAATCTCGGGCAGAATAACCTGGTCAATTAAATGGGTTAATTTTTGCCAGTCTGATAGATAGAAACTGGCAACTTGCTGTTCCAAATTCAATTTCTTGAATTATAGAGTAGGATTGAGTATCTATTGTTCATATACTCATTTTTTTTCTGTTAACCACTTTGCTATGTTTAATGTAAGACACTATTGCCTATTCCTAAACAGCTGACTTATTATGATGCAGGACAGGCAAGTCTCAAAACTGGGGCCTAGCCAATGAGGGTTCTTGGATTTACCCCAGAAAAAATTCAAGGGCAAGCTGGTGGTGTTAGGAAGCAAGTTTTTATTCAACAGTACTGCTCCTCCCAGAGCAGGGCTAACTCATAGGCAGTACGCCCAGAATCAGCAACATATGGGTTCTTGGCAATAGCATTTATACTCTAGTAAACTGACTTTCAATTACATGCAAATTAAGGAGCATGTCAATGCAAGTTGAGGGTTGGATTATTTAGCACTTTCTTTGAAAGGGATGGTTACTTCTGGGTCATTTTTATGGAAAGGGGTGGTACCTTCTGGGCCATTATCATGGAAAGGAGTGGTAACTTCCGAGTAGTCCCCATGGCATTTGTAAAAAGTCATGGCCCTGGTGGGGAATATCTTAATGCTAATAAGCAATGAGGGCAGGTAGAGATAACCTTCATCACCACCTGCTGGTTCCTGCTGGTTTCTTCACTTTATCCTGTCTGGACCAGATCCTGTTTTGGTGAGCAGAGTTGTGACCAGAAAATATGTCTTGCTGGTCTCCTACCTCAATTAGACTTAATTTCTATCCTGAAACCACATTTCATTATTGGGAAATTGCTAAGTTGCTACCTTCAAGTCCCACAAAAGGCCACAGACCTGTACTGGTGAAGGCCTTTCCCCCAGATAGTTATTTTAAGTCAGTGTCACCAAAGACGTACTGATTTAACATCAGGGACTACTTGTATATGTTAAAGGCCAGTTTAGTGGAGAATAACTGGGTAAAGAAAAAACACAATCTTTTGCTGAGTCTAACATTTAATACTATGATGACAGTAGAGCTGCCCAAAGGAAGGGCCTCTTTCATAAAATATTTTCATCAACCATCACAATTTTATTTCCTTCCAACCTTCTCCTAAAGAGGGGAGATTAGGAAACCCAAGGCCCAGCCATTCAATGGCAATATCTGTAATTTAGCATTTTTCATCATGTGCTGTGGTATCAACAAAACATTTAAAGTTGGGCAAATAGAGAGAGATGACTTGGTTTGCTTAAAGTGGAATAGTGTTTGCAGCACACGTAAAAACATCCAGACTGAATAAGCACAGATCATAGATGGGTGTGCTTCAAGTGTACCCCACCCCACTCTGGCCAGCAGCATGAACATCACCTGACAATTAGAGCCCACTCTAGACCTATGGGATTCAAACCAACTCTATAGTCCCATAGACAATTTTTTGTTTTTGTTTTTGTTTTTTTTGGATAAACATAGAAATTGACCCTTCTGGTCTTAAAGTTTGAAACTTAGATTTGTTTATCTAAGTTCCTTCTTCAAGAAAGGTCTCTCAAGCCTCACAGAAAAAGTATCAAAGAACTGAAATTCTCCAGATTATGGCATCCAGATGGTGAGATACCAGACCCCTCATTCATCATGATTGTTTCCTTGCTACTCCCTAGTTCCTATTTTCTTACACATTGCTACATTCCTTCCCTGCTATATAAACCCCTAGTTTTAGTTGGTTAGGGAGATGGATTTGAGACTGAGCTCCCATTGCTTCTGCTGCAGCACCCAATTAAAGCCTTTCTTTCTTGGCAATATTGGTCATCTCAGTCATTGGCTTTCTGTGCAGTGAGCAACAGGACCTGGAGGACCCAGACTTATCCCTTGGTGTTTCTGCAATGGAATCAGAAACTTAGGAGTGGGGTATGGGTCTTGGCAATCTACTTCAAGGAGCCTTCCAGATCATTCTAATGCAGGTTACAGTTTGAGAACTAGGGGTGTAAAGAAAGCTGTGGCAGTTCAGCTTCTATCCTTTATCTGGTGGTCCCTGTCAA
Source organism: Ateles fusciceps (assembly GCA_036589455.1). Lineage (NCBI taxonomy): Eukaryota > Metazoa > Chordata > Mammalia > Primates > Atelidae > Ateles > Ateles fusciceps. The sequence continues at coordinate 3,786,154 of JAZHEH010002565.1, forward strand.
CATTTCTTCTCTCGAGAGAAGACATTAAAGGAAAGTTTGCTGCCCCACAAAACAGTCACAGGTAATCATAGCTCCCTTAGATAACCTGTCCTATTCAGGAATCATGAAAACCTGCTAAAGCAAATATCTGGAGCAAATTTTACTTTCAGCCAAGCTTTTTAAATTTTTGCTGTGATTTTAACTCTGTCATATCTAATGTAAGAAAGTAGTATTGCAGCTTATATGCTTACACATAACATACACAACTGTGTCCATCAGTAAAATCACCACCCACAGAGCATAGCTGGCCAACGAAAGTGAAGGATCTGCCTTCATTAAGTTTGCTCACTGTGTTGCCACTCTATTTCTGACTCCCCCTTATCACAGTGTGACATCCATTTGCACACCACATTTTTCCAGTGACTGAAAAGTGATCACTGCAGCTTGGCATCCTGCACTGCAATACAATCATTTATTTCTCACAGCACTGTATCCTGGACATTCCCATTGAGCACAAAGCCTTTGAAGTCCATGGTGCATATAATTCAGCTGACAGTGGATTGGATTGGAGTCCATCTAAATAAAGCCCAAGCCTGAGGAGGCATCAAAATTTCTCTTCCATAATTGGCAAGTGCTATTATGCTACTGGGCTATTAAAAATGGACACTTACTTGGCCATGTATTTTATTGACTTTTGCTATAATAAATTATTCTTTACTTTTGAAGATTTTTTTTTATGTCTTAAAATTTCCATCTGCTCTAACAACCTCTCAAACTTTGCCTCAGTTTGTATTTAGCAATATGCCCACTAAGAAAATAAGAAAATGTTTTTAAGAATTTCCTCAGGCTTTTTGACCTATGAGGATTGCTTTGGTTTCCCCTGAGCTTTTCTACCTAATTTGTGTAAATCCGTTTTAAATTGGGGTTCATTTACTTAATGTTAGGTGGTTGCAATGACTTCCTAATGCTAATTTCAGAAGACAGGCAGTTCCAGGAGAGAGCTGCTTCTCCAAATGGACCTATGAGAGAGAGAGGGGACAGAAGGGAAATTTGGAAACACAGAGACCAAGGACTTGACTTTATCAGAGTCTTAATGTGGCAAGCACTGAAACAGTTACAATAACAACCCTTAGCTTTCCATTTCTTCCCCTTTATAGAACCTGAGGTAGGACTAGAAACATTCTGCCTATTTCACTATTTTTAACTCCGTGTTACAATATAAGTAAATCTGGCCTAAGAAACACCTGGGGTAATTCAATAATAAAGCAGGACACAGAAGATGCTAACAGTTGGCACTAGGGCATAAAAACACAGAGAATATAAAATGTAATAGCAATTGCAAAATGTAATACAATTGCATGAAAATGCAATTAAATCAGGTTGGATAAATAGCTTCCAGGATATAATAGCAAGAAGAGAGAGTTCATTTCAGTGAAGTGAAAATGGCAAAAAACTGAATAAATAATTTAAAGCTGGAAATGAAAAAAGTTCCACGTGGAGTTTAGAAGACAATTGAGCTCATCTGACCCTGTGCAAGTCGGTTAACCTCCGGGGCCTCACTTTCCTTATTAGGAGAAGTAGGAGACAGGAGGGAGCATTAGACTACTAATCTCAAAAGTCTGTTCAAGTTCTCTCCCTCTCCCCTCTGTGCCTCCCATCCCCCTCCCACACTACCTACCCCAGGCTTCCAAGTGAATGGTAATATAGGGTATCAACACAACATTAGTGGCTCTGGAACAAAAAAATACATATACACAAACTGTAAATTTGGGTTTCATGAAAAGCAATGATTTTTATATGCTCAGATTATTTGTCATTCTTTATAAAAACAAAAGATAAGAATAAATGCCTGCAATGGTTGAATTTCCCTGTTTTCATCTTTTTCTGGCTACAGTTTTCCCTCATCTGGGGTTACAAAAAGGCATACCTATAAAACAGCCCAAGTCGATACCGCCATGCTGAGGTTCCAGGCTCAATCACTCTCCATTTTTCTTCCCATCTGCTGATTTTCTTTTGCCTGATCCTCCAGGGTAGAGAAGTTAGCTGGGTGCTAATCAGTAGGTAGAGAAAGGAGACACATGTGTTATTACAAACTGGATGGATCATGGATCATGGGTCAGTCAAGCAGGGAGTCTAGTGAGAGCTTTCAGAGAATTAGATCATTTAACCATGAAGACATGCAGGAAAAAAAAAGCAATGCGTTCATGCAACATGTAGACAGCAGTCAATCACAGAGACCAAGGGGGAATGTTTTGTTTTTCATAGTTATTTACAAATTCCTGGGATATTGAGAAAAATCAAAGAGGTATTTCTAATATCCATGTTTGGCTTTGGGTTTCTTTGCCTGCAATATAATGTAAACAGTTAACTCTGTGTTCTTTATTGTCAGCTGAGGATACATATCCCACCCTTCTCCACTGCAAGTCATTTATCAGCAAACATGAATGTTAAAAAGGATCACTGGGCCAGGTGCAGTGGTTCATGCCTGTAATTCCAACACTTTGGGAGGCCGAGGCAGGTGGATCACTTGAGCTCAGAAGTTCAAGACCAGCCTGGCCAACATGGCGAAAGCCCCTCTCTACTAAAAATATAAAAATTAGCCAACTGTGGTGGCACACGTCTGTAATCTCACCTACTCAGATGGCTGAGGCATGAGAATCGCTTGAACCCAGGAGGTAGAAGTGGCAGTGAGTTATCATACCACTGCATTCCAGCCTGGATGATAGAGGAACTCTGTCTCAAAAAAAAAAAAAAAAAAATGACTTTGTAAATGAAAAGTTCTTGACTATGACCAATAGTTTAATAATCAAATTTGTAATTGGAAATAAATCTATATGCTAGTTATATGATGATTATAATGGTTGACTGTTTAACAGCATTAATAATTTCTCCTTAGTAGGAGAAAAATAGAGGATGTACTGATAATTTAAATTTCTACAACACTATAACAAAGAAATTAGATGTACTTTGTAGTCAGACTACCTGGGATCCACCGCTTCCCAGCTATATAACCTTAGGCAAGATACCTCTCTGGGTATTAGTGTCCTCAAGTGGAAACACTGAGATGGAAATGTCAATAGCAACAACTAACTATCTCATAGCTTTACCCCGGATTAAATGAGCTACTATAGGTCAAGTGTTTGAAATAGTACTTACTGGAGCACAGTAAGTACTGTGTGTGAGCAATTATTATGAGAAAGAGTCATTAGGAGGAACCACTAATAGCAATAACAATGGTCTTTATCTTAATTTCAAGGCACAAATAGCCTTGAATTATGTGCAAAAGTCAGAATTGCAGAGTGTCTATGTCTAGTATTCCATTTTCTTAGACAAATACTCCCCACCTCCAGTTAGATTATTTGAAAAGGATCCCTATGAGTGTATGCTATGTGCTGTAGTTGGTATTTTGTTTGTGGGAGCAAGATAGGAAGTTATTGTATAAGTCCAACAGAGGGCACTTGGGCTTGCCTAACTATTTCAGGATAACATTTTTTTAAGTCAGATTATCAAAAACAATGAGTTAATCTTACAGAAATACACAGCAAAATGTAGCTCAGGAAGCAGTCTAACTTTAGAAAACCAGAGCTAATAAAGAGTAGAATTCTTATCCAGAATGGAATCGCAGTCTGCAAGTCCTCTGACTCCAGCGTCTCTCTCTTCTCTCTTTTTCTAACTACTGTTTGATAACTTTAAGTATTTCTTGTACTCAAACTCTTTGAAAAGGATCTACTGGTTCGGTTAGGTTTTGTTTTTATTTGTTGCCTTGTTTTTGTAGGAATTAATCGATCCACTGAGCAAAATTCCCCAAGCCAATGCCTTCATAAATTCCCATCTAGTCCATTCAAGGGCTTCAACTGATGAAGCAACCCTGGTCTAATCAATTCCGCTCAGTGTGTAAGTGTCTTGAAGAATAAAGGATGGTAAGCCATACCCAATGAATGGTTTCTTGATTGCATTGTTTAGAAACAATGAGTTTAAATCAAGTTGTCCCATCAAATCACCATTTGGACTCAGAGCAAGTCAGTTAACCTTTACAGGCTCTAATTTCCTCACATATGATGTCAGGAGAGTGACCTGAATAACATCTGATATTCTTTGTAACTCTAAAATTTTATGATCCATTTGCTCCCTTAAATTCTCTTTACTGAATGGTTAATGGTTTTGAAAATAAACATTGTTTGGCTTGTATACTTTTAACAGTATTTCTCTCTTCAAAGATTTATATTTCCTTTATATGTAAAAACAAATATTGTGGTATGAGCTTGTTCAGTGTACTCAATAAACTAAAAACTGGGGTCATTCTCGAATCTTCCCAGGTAAATACGCAATTGGGTCGCTACTGTCATTGTCCAAATCTTATTAATATCTCCTCTTTGGTATTATCAGAAGGAAAGAGTACACATTCCAGAAATGGAATCCCCTCTATTTTCCCGTTAAGGATTTCCCGAAGCATCTCTTTCATGTCAAGTTTTCCCAGGGTTCCATGAAAACAAAAGTGTTTCCTCTGCTCAAATAGAAGGATATCTCTATAATGGTTGTTTGGATTACCATGATGAAAGGAATGAAAGATGGAGACTGAAGACTGAAGTTGACTGGAAAGAGTGCAAAAATCAATCAGAAATGTTTACCATAACAACTCTATAAAGGAGTTGTGACATTTCATCTGTATAACTGCCAATGTGACTTTGGGTCATTGAAAATACATTAGTGAGAACAGGCTAGGTCATGCTAAGTTAACAAGCAACACTATGATCAACAACAAAGGTTGATTTCTTGCTCAAGCTATATACCTATCATAGATCAAAAAGGAGGCTTTGCATATCATTATCATTTAGACACCCAGCCTAACAGAGTAGCTCCCACTGCAAACATCACTGAGTAGTATGCCAAAGAGCAAAGCAAGATTTGGAGGTCTTGGACAATCAATTAAATGCTCAGTCCTAAGTTGACACACATCATTTTCCTTTACGATTCATTGTCCAGAACTAGTCACATGGCGTCTACATTCACAGAGGAGCCAGGAGATGAAATAAACTCAGTATTTAGGAGGTAGAGAGCTGGCAATAATCAGAGAGCAATACCAATGAGTATTCTAGAACATTACCTGAAAGATAATATTTAGATACTACTTTCCTGGGGTTATCTAAAATGTAGGGTCACTGGAAGTCCTTTCCTTATGCCTAGGAGACTTTCTTTATATTAAATAAAAGAATGCTGAGAGACCAAGGTCTTGGGCTCCATTCCTTTAAAAATCATTTGCATTTATCTTTATACTATCAAGGCCATGGATAGAAGCCCTCTTAAACAATCCAGGAAACCTGAATAAGACAGACTAAAGACAGATGGTGATAGATTGGCTTCAACATGTATCACAAATAGAAGCATAACACCAACAGTTGATCCACAACCATGAAAGTATTATCCAGTTTGCGTTTCTTCATACAATGAACAGCACATTTGAATCATCTCACTTTTGGAATAAATCCATGCAAAAATGCATTAGGAATAAAAGATGTTACCTTAGTAGGCATCATTACTTTGATATCCCATACATATTATAAGCAGACACTTACATTTTGAAAACGGAAAATAAGATATGCAACCGTATTTTCTGAGCTATTATCAATTATAAGAAAATGCTGAAATATTGTTTACCTTCTCTGTTTAACCCATAACTCACAAGCACCCAAATATTTGCTGTTTCATTCAGGGTTGAAAGAGTAGAAAGTGAAGGACACTCATTATACTGGTGTGGGCAGGTATATGCAACCCTACCTCTTAAGGCTGAGGAAGCTGAGGAGCCAAAGAAAGAGGCTGACAAATCCAGTTTTCTGAGAAAGAAAATATTTAATAGGGACTTGTGAACTGAAAGCAATGTCTCAAGTGGCTGCGAGAGGGTGGATTCCAGCACCCAATCTGCAGAAAATATTCTGTATATAGTAAGCTTTAGGGTGATGAATGACATGTGCAGCTGGTTATGAAACTGTTTGCTGAAACATGCCCACTAGGGAGGTTAAAGATAAACATTTTTACAAGGGGCTATCTATGTTAAATATATTGTTTCTTTATGAGGGGTTATCTGTGCTATAGACATTATTTAAAGACTCTGCTGCAGAACACCTATGCAGGAGTCAAACATTAGTCATCACGGTGATTTTGTTTCAAGATGGCATTACTCTTGCCATGCAGCAAGCTCTTTTCCTATGCTCATGAAAGATATTCAATCAACATGATCAATATAGACATTCACACCAGGTATTTCAAATTTTTTAAACCCACATTGTGATCTCAATTTATCTGGATTAATTTTCTTCATTAATTGCAACTGCAGATCAATTGCTCTTTTTTTTTTTTTTTTTTGTATGGCCTTAAAGAAATGTGAGTCTAGTTAAAGCGCAAGGTTTTTTTTCTTTGTAAGGAAATGGTCCAGGCTAGAAGGGAAGCACATTTGTAGCTGACTTCAATGTGCTTTCTTTAGAATTCCCCAAACTTTATCTGGAAAAATCCTCCTTTCCTTGAATTCTCATGGAACACTTAGCATTCCAACTGGCTGCAGGGAGAGGTGGTTTCTGATAGAGAGTGTTGAGCTCTTTACACTCTCTTTTCATCTTCAGTCCAACACACAGTTGGAGACAGAAATTAAAGGTCTCTTCCGAGGTTGAAAGAAACCTCACTCTTTGCTCCAAAAAGGGATACTACTTCTGTTTTCCAATGATGTTCACTATACAAACATCCTTGAAAATGTTGTTCAGAAAAAGGCAGTCTGTACCTCTGCTCACAAGTCATGCAGACATGTGGGAAAGTTATGGAGAATTATCTCTCAATACTATTTCAGACAAGAATTTAGATCTCAATATCCTTAGAGAAAGATGACATCAACGTATCTGCATCACGTTACTGTTGTCCAATTTTAAAAGGACATTTACATTTTATTATTTTTCTAAATCCTCTCTGTAATAGGAAAATCTAGATTATGCTACAATAACAATCTCTAAAATCTCAGAAGTGTAATAAAAAACATTTTAGTTTTACTCACAACATTCTATGCAAGTCTCTTCCATATTGCTGCTCAAATAGATAAAATTTTACCTTCTTATAGATGCACCATGTACAGCACTGTCCCCTCAATGACTCTGGCATCAGAAGAGAGAGAGACTCATACATGGACTTTTCACTGCCTTATCCTGAAAAATGACATATGTCATATTTTATTAGCCAGTGCTGGTTACATGGTCAGATCTAATGCAAAGGTGCTGGGAATGTAGAAAGGCTAGTGGAATACTGAGTGAGCATTCCTTTCTCAGTCACACTTTATTTGGACTTCCAAACATTCCTCTGTTTTTTGTTTTTAGGAACAATGCTAATCCACTTCTTGACTTAGATTACTAGATCTGCTTTATCTAAATTCATAGGAATCCTTCTGATATATTCACTCAGTCCTCTAGAACATTAAATCAGAAACCTATCCCCGTGCCTTTATAACATTAGAGGGCTTTGTTTGTCATTCTTTGCACAGGCAAAACATTCTTTCCACCAATGTGAAAGAAAGGTGTTGCTCACTCAAAATATAAGATTCTTACTGGTTTAATCAACTATGGCTATTATTGGGTTTCAGAAATAAATTGCAAAAGAAAAATAAATACCAGGCCTCTGGGAATCCTTGAAGTGATGGAGGCAGAGGACACAGGTAAGCCAAAAACTGTAAAACAACAGTGTACGATATTTGCTGTGATTTAGGTACGCGTGGGGTATTTGGAAACCTCAGAGGAAGAGGGATTTAATCTAGATCAGGGGCTTCTGAGAAAACCTGATTTTTTAGGAAATACCTGAACTGACATGTGAAGGACACGTAATAGTTAAACTTACTTTTTTTTTTTAAAGTAAAGGTGGCTGGAAAATTATTCTAGAAATAGATAATAATTTAGCCAAGGACAGAAGCATGAAAAAGCATGGCTCTGTTTTTAAAACATTAAAACAATGTGAACTATTAAAGGATTTTAAGTACAATGAGATTTTTGTATTACAAAGATCATTCTGACCGCAAATTAAGGGATTGGAAGGAAGTGAGACTGAGTCTGTAGCAGTGTCAGGAGGCTTTCACAATATCCCAGACAATAGTGCAAGTACAGACAGAGAGGAGGAAATTGATGTATACGATGGTAAGTCAATAGAATACCAGAATGTGATAATTAAGTGGACATTGGGATTGAGCACGAGAGAAGGCTCAAGTGTAACTCCAAAACTTCAGAGTTATCAAGGAAAAATATAAATTTTGGATGAAAATAAAGTTTACTCTTTGATTGGCAGCTGTGAAACTTAATGGTATACATTCTGATCTGGAGCGCAGCAGAAGCCATGGATGCAGGCAGAGGAAACTACCCTGGGAAAGGCAGATGAGAGGAGGGGGAGAGGGGTCAAGTCAGTGACATGACAACATCCTGAGAAGAACCACAACATAGGTGTGCCTCTGTCGGTAACAAGCTTTGTGTCCACCTGTGAGTTGAACAATGCGAGTTTTAAAAAAAAAAAGCACCAGAACAATTTTAAAATGCTTAGCCTAGCCAAGTTTCACCTTCTAAGCACATTCAGCATGAATTCAGTGATGAAGAAAATCACAGATTTAAAATAAGTGGCAAATTGAAAGTATGTGTTAGTCACCAGCAAACACTAAATATGTTTTATATTTCTAAATCTCTTGTCTTCACTGGAGCACTACTGGAATAATCATGATAAACCTCACAAAACTCCCAGGAGGTAGGAAATGAACGTGGCAGTACTCAGTGGTATCCTTGTAAATAAGAACAGATGCTCATCCATCCACAAAACCATTTTGTGCCAGACTGCCTTAGGTCATGGGGTGGTTAAACAAAGGAACTCCCAGTCTTCTACCTGTCCCAGCTCAATGAGATTGGCATTAGATGTAACTGCTGTTGAACCAACTGGTGTCAGGAAATCTTCACATAGAACAACACTTTGGGATGTTAGAATCTTGCCAGGGAGCTCAAAGCACGTCTGAGTCATTGATTCAATAACTCCCAGGCACTCCTTGTGGAATAGAAAATGGCTTTGCATACAATTTTAAAAAGAGCTGAAGCCTTAAAGTCAGCAAATTAGTGGCCAATCCCAAATCCCACTAAAGTCCTTTTTTTACTAAACCCAAACACTTGGCAATATCACCTAAGTAGATAAGGAGGTCTTGGAGAATATATCCTTTGGAAACTCCCTCAGAGAGCTCAGTGATATCCCTAGTTTGCTTGGTACAGAGCCATTTTGACTCATCACCTAAAAGCTGTAGGGAGAAGAGGTGGCCCAGTCTCCAGAGTACTCCTCTTTCTTGTCATTCTCTCAAGAACTGCTGCTACTCCTTTCATCCTGGTTTCAAGCCAGAGATCCTGCTGCTTTTATTGGAGGCAGAAAATGAGTAAGAAAGAGTGATAATTCCTTTCAACAACTACCCTGGGACATTCACTTGTTGCTTTGGCATGGTACCTCATGACATTTTCAGCTTCTACTTCACCGAAACGGGAATTATGATTACACTGTCCTGCCTCCTAGGCATTGTATGAGCTTCTTTAAAGACTAATCTAAAGGCATTTGGGCTCAATTATTTCATATAGTTTACCAGTTCCAATAGAACAGAACATTCTCAAAAATATGTCTTTCAAAAAAAAATCACTTCTCCTTTAAAAACAGGAGGGTGGAAATCACAGCAATCATTATCTGTTTCTACTCAGCGCTGAATTGTTCTTCTGAGAATCTCTTCCATTGTGCTTTTAAATATTGTATTATGTGACATCAAATCCTGTTTTAATGCAACATATTGATTCTCTTATAGGCTAGGGTATTATCGTCTTAAACAGATTCAAAGTAAATGATTAAACATAGCTTATGCCATTGCAGTCGCCAGCAATTTAACATTCTCATCTGATTGGCACGTTTAGTGGCTGGCTGCTCAAGTGGTGAAGGATAGAACATCTTACACTGGTGGCTGTGAAATGAAAGTCAAAGACAACGTAAAGCCTCTCATTGCCCCCTTTTCATAAAATAACTAACACATATTAATCATAAAAATACAGTAGGTTTAGTTCCTTTAGGATAGGAGGTGTATTTCTCTACTATTGGTATAGCTAGAAAAGCAATGAGGAGAAAGTAAAACACCCTTTGCTTTATTCATTGAATTTTTGTACAATGGCTAGGGCTAAGATGGTGTCTGGCAACCTGCAACATGTTTGCACTCAGTTATAGCGTACCTTTTCTGTTGTTTTAGAAAGCACAATTCTGTGGGAAAGTACTTTGGTAAGAATCAGATTTCCTTACCAGTGTCATCAACATGTAAAATGGAGCCAGTGTTTGTATCATAGGAAAATGTTAAATGGAGAAGATCTGGGAGGGGAAGAAAAAATCAGAGTGCTGTTCACTTGCTTATATAGAAAGTATGACCTAAACCAGCCCTTATATGAATGGCACTGTCACCTGTCCTAGAGAGGATCCAAAACCCAAAACGAGCTCCCTATAATAGTGGGATGATTGCAGACTACTTACCCAGGATGGATCCTTGGGAGCCAGCTGTGCAGTGGGGCTGGGTTTGAGCTCTCTTTATGCTGGTTGCTCCTGGGACATGAATGTCTCTCGGATTTCCAAGGAGGTGCAATAGTGGAGGAAGGAGGTAAGATCAAGGGCATATAGGTTTTAAAGACTGAAAGCCAGATGACATCACTGCATAGAAGGCAAACAGCATGTTGAAAAAAGACTTTTTACTCATGGCAGAAAGATACATATTTTCGACCCTTTCAGAATTACCCTAAAGTGGGTATCCTAGAAGGGGCTGCTCCCTAAGGATACACTGTGTCCCTTCTATTAATGATTCTTGACATATCCTCTGACTTGTTTTCTCAGTTTACATTTGGAAACATAAGGTTTTGATTAGTTGTGACTTGGCCAAAGTCACTCAGTTTGTTCTCTGTAGTGCTAAGGCCAAACTCCAAGCTGACCTTCTAGTGAGCGTCCCATTTCACTGGCATTTCCACTTCAGCCCTTTACTCTTTGGCTGAAGGCCAATCTCTTTTTATCAAAATATACAGCCCATTTTAGCTATCTCAAAACAAACATGATTGCAAAGTCAACCTGAATGGTGAAGTGAAACAGATAATAAATAATTCCAAAAGAGTCATTTCCGAATTAGCAGGAGATTTAAGAAGTGGGAGAATGGAAGGAAGCAGCCAACCATCTCTAAGAAAAGAGATATGCCCTTCCATGGACAGAGTGAGGTGGGACAGGACAGTTGTCCATCCTTGAGAATGGAATACCTGCTAGGTGGTCAGACTTGGGGTTTGTGACAGAGTGAGGAGAACAGCCAGGAAGAAGCTGATATGTGTCCGCCCAGCACAGTTGATTTTCTGATGAAATGAGGCTTTCCTACTGTAAGATGTGTGTGTTTTTGTTCAGTGGGCATTTGGGATGAGAGCTCTAATAAAGAAAGAGTAGGTGATATGCTGGAATAAGCATGCTGGAGAAGCATGGCTAGGTTTAGACAAGGGCTATCTTCTTTAAAAAATAGATTACTATTAGGGACAGTGAGGTCAACAGATCAGAAGACTAATGCCATTGAAAAAATTATTTCTCAAAGTTCCTATGGGGGATGGGTCACTCATGCCACCAAGGGTCACACTGGGAAGCACCAGAGTCAGTCAGGAGGCAAAAGAAATGAGGGCCAAGTATGGAGACAAGCCTCGATTGTGATTTCCCTAGGAAGGAATGGGCCGAGCAGGGCAAGCTGGTTTAGGATTGCATAGTCTGAATAATTTATGTCGGCTCTGGAGTACAGGGGCTTCTCCAGTTTTCTTGTTGACTCTGGGATGATTAGAGAAGGGGAATAGTGGCCAAGAGTATAAAAGCCTGACAGAGTAGGCAGTGGGCTGCTGGGTTCTAGATTGGTTAGTTGGCATTTGAAAGGCCACTAACAGGTAAGTTTTTTACTATCTCTAAAAATTATCTTGCCTTAGAAGAGTCAGTCTCTCCAGGGTCAGCAAGGTCCCAGAAGTCAAAGTCTCAGAAACATAGACAATAAAAGTGTGATTAATACACTATCCAAGGGTGATGTCCCCCAAATTAGAGAAGGAAAGAGACTCCTGGTATCATACTAATAAGTGGTATCCCTGTGAAAAGAAAGTGCTTAATCTAATTAGACACTTTTTGAGGGGTGTTAATATCCAGGAGAGTGAGGGCAATTCTTGGAGTGAAAAGGTTACCCTAGGTAGAATAGGAGTGGTCATCTGCAGGAGAATGTCCCACAAAGAAGTGGCATGGATACTCTGCTAGGGGCTCTAAGTGCACAGGGAAATTGACACAAAACAAAAAATGATAAATGGCATGACAGATGAAATCATAGCCCTTTAAAATGGAAAGTGGCCACCTCCTGCAAATAATATACTTGAACCTGTGGCTTTAAACAAGTGGAGCACCATTCCTTTTTTTTTTTTTGTCGGAGGTAGGGAGTCTGGTGTTACAACCAGAGAAAGAGTGGTTTCAATCGTTTGGGAAAGGCAGCATCTACACAGAGCAAAACAGAAGGCCTGCTTATATCTCAGCTTGTACTGTTGGGTTTACAGCAATATTTTCTGTATCTTAGTCAAGGAATTTTACTTGTCCAGTGTTGAGCTGTTAGAGGAAAATTGACTTGTCTATTTATTTTTCACAAAATCATAAAACATGCTGCAGAGAGGGGCTGTTCAGTCTCTCAACCCCACCTCTCTAAAAACATTTCCCAAATAGCACACTCCCTGGGAGGGTTTATGACAACAGAATTTCTCCAGATTTAAATCTAGACCTGAACACTTGAAACCAGGCATGGAGTATTGGAAAAGTGGCTTTCAACCACCTCGTGAATGAGAAGTGGCAGTCAGAGAAATGCAACCATGAATCTACTCCCAAATCATGAAAGCTGTTGACTTCCTCATTTATTGTTTTAGTGTCTTAGGGGAAAATAAAAACTGCAAGGTGATTTGCAGTCAAATTTCTACTGTACCACTGGAAGTTACAATGGTGTAAGGTGGGGGGGAATTTTCAACTCTGGTATTCTGGTAGAGCTGAGTGAAGGGAGAGTCAGGCTAAAGGACTGAGGATGCGGGGATGCAGGGGTAGACTTTGAGTCCTGGTCCTTTCAACTCCATTTTCATAACTGAACAACCCACTCTCCCACTAGAAAAGTCCTCTTGTGAACTGGGCTATAGCTACATTATACAGATAATGCAGCCACTGGATACTAAAAACCACTAGGTGGCATTTGTGATTTATTACTTCGGAAGCTGAGATTTTTAAAAATATCTCTGCTGATCCTTTGCTTAGACTGAACAAGACATTTAACATTCCTAAGCATTTCATTCAAGTTGATTCTCTTTATCAAGCTCAAAAGGGATGGGGGAGGTGCAGTGACTGGCTTGAGAAGTTGAATTTCAGATCATCTACATTCTTCTGCAGGTCCTCTGTGACCCCACACCATCAGCTTACATAAGTAATTACTTGTCTACAATTAAGCTGTAAATAATGCAATCACTCCATTCTTGTCCCATCACTCCAGTCCCAACCACAACAAATAGTGCTAATCACATACTTATTCAAGTGTGTAATTATTCACAGTTAAACTTCTGTCACTTTCACCCTGTTTGGAAACAGCAGAACACAACCTGTAATTAGCAAATGTGGCTCCAGGCACTTTTGCTTGGGAGTACGCCAGGGATTCAGCACCTAGGCACTCCTTTGATCTGGAAGCTGGCAAGGCGCCTCACCCTGAGGCCAGAGTGCTATCAGCACTCTGCAAGTCACAGAGATCAATGAATATGTCAAAGGCATCTATCCCAAATCACATATTACTTCCCTCTCTCACTGTGGTTTCTGCCTTTAGTATATATTTCATAGACTTTCCTTTTCTTTTTGAACCCTTTGACTTCAGTTTAAAGGGTTACCAAAAAAGGTCTCCAAGCCCCTGTGTTTTCAACTCGGGTTAAAAATGAAAGTCCCAGAAGTCCTGATTGATGGTCCTTGTTCTTTCTTGATACTGCAGTTTTCTTGAACACAGCACAATGGAGGAGGAATGGCCTTTACTACCTCAGCTGGACCACAAGGAAGAAGGAAACCGAAGACTTTAGTCCAACCCAGTGTGAACCACTTCCCCTCAATCCCCAGCTAAACCACCCTGCATGAGTACTCTAGTTGCAAAGGAAACCAGGTAAACTTCTGATGTTTTGGAGTAAATCTGTTGTATTTCATTAGAGGAACAACTCGTCAGCACAGATCCTTCCCGGAGAGAGGTAACACTGTCCTCCTAGGTGGAAAGCAGCATTCAGTAGCCAGCTTCTTTCCACACAGAGAGGCCATAGACCTTGAGCTGTGAGGCAGTTCTTTTCATAAACATATACTGGGGCCACTGAAAAGAATAGTGAGGCATAAAGGGATAGTATGTACAACCATGAATTAGATTTTTATTTGCATGTTGTATTAAGGGTTATAATTTGCTTGTTTGAGGAAAGGTTATTCTACCTTCATTAAGACCGCCAATGGCAATTACCTAATGAAAACAAGTTAGAATATCTAGCCGGTTTAATGTCTTCCTTTTCTGATATATCCAGTTAAGACAGAGCTTTTTCACTTCAACCGAATGTGAATGCGCCTCACAGTAGAAGGGTAAACAGAACTGTAGTCCAGTTCTTTGCATATAAACATTAATTAGCTTTTGATTCTAACCGTAACAAAACAAGTTTTTAAAATAATATTGAGAGGTCTCAAAGAGAAGAACAGCTATGCAAGCTTCTCCGTTAGAGAAGACCGTCCTCAGAATAGAAAGCTTCCCAGGGTAGAAGGTGAAGTGTGAGCAATATAGAGATGCTGCCTGGCCAACTAACTTAACCAAATGAGCCAAATTAGCCCTGGCAAACAGCGCAGTGACAGATGTGTGAACCAGATTGCCAAGATGTTTTTATTTTATAATTTTGTTAAGATGAAATACTATGACTGCCTCTATGTGAGCAAAGTGGAACAGTGCTGAGTAGTATCTGGTAATTTTGATTAATACAGACTGACAAGCAATCTGGAGGATTAGTTAAAAAACAAACCAAAACAGACTTCTATTTTCTCCAGCAGCAGTGATCTTCAATACAGCTTCACTGATAATAATATTGATGATTTTTAATTTTTTTTATTTTTTAACTTGTATGTACTTACCATGTACAATACGATATTCTGATTTTTAAAGCTCCACTTAATTTAGCCCTTTTGAACAAGCAGGATTCTATTTTTTAAATCTAATTTTTGAAAAATCTTCATATGCAGTCCACTAACCTAATAAGTTGGCAAAAAACCACCTGCACTGCATGGGTGAAAAGATGCCTCACCTGCACTGCCCTGCCTGCCTTCCCAGAGACTGAAAAACTTTCAAAAAACTCATTTTCCTCCGACATCAGAGCACAATATGACATTTAGTCAGAAACTGCATGTAGATTTATATCTATCTATAATCTATATCTATATCTGTCTACCTATATCATCGGAGAACTAGAACCCAAAAAGTCATGTTCAGCCCCCAAATATAACACAATGTAAATCAATCCAATTCCTGCCATGCCTACTCTCACCACCTTGGCCAGGGCTACAGTTTTTTTTTCAACTGGTCTCTCTAACTCTCCTCATTGATTGGACACTCACATTCCTTTTTTTGTTTTTTTTTTTGGTTTTTTTTTTTTTTTGAGACAGAGTTTTGTTCTTGTTGCCCAAGCTGGAGTGCAATGGCATGATCTCAGCTCACTGCTACCTCTGCCTTCTGAATTCAAGTGATTCTCCTGCTTCAGACTCCAGAATAGCTGGGATTACAGGCATGTACCACCACCCCTGGCTAGTTTTTTGTATTTTTAGAAGACGTGGGATTTCACCACATTGGCCAGACTGGTCTCAAACTCCTGACCTCAGGTGATCCACCTGCTTCAGCCTCCCAAAGTGCTGGGATTACAGGCGTGAGCCATCACGCCCAGCCTCACACACAGTTTAGCATATTCTCCTCACAGCAGGGACACTGATTTTAAAATATAAATCTGATCATGTCACACTCTGGTTTAAACATCTCCAGTGCCTTCCATTGCACTTAGAATACACCTTGCCATGACTTACAGGGCCCATCTGATCCTGTACCTGCCAGTTTGGTTCCGTATCTTCATTTTTTAATCCACTCTCGGGCCAGCCTCACGGGCGTTTCAGTTGCTGAGGTATGCCCAGAATTGTACACACCTTGTGCCTTCAACTTGGGTTGCTCTTCTCCGAGCTCGACCAACAGCCTCAGCTTACATGTCTGGCCCGTGTGACTGCCCTACCTAGAACAGGCGGTCCTTTCCACACCTTCAGTCTCAGCCCTGTGACTGATATTTCTACAAATCACCACTGGTAGCCAGTCTATTTGTTTATTATATATTGGTACCTACTAGAAAGTAAGCTTCTTCAGGCAGAGTAATGATCTTATTCACTACTGTATCTCCAGTGCCCATTCCAATACCCACTATATAGCAGATGTCCCCCAAATTATTTGTTAAACAAATGAATAGATAGAATATAATCAATCAAAAGACTAAAGAATGCGACGTGGAAACTGCCTTGTGAGAGTTCTTTCAGTAATTGCAAGTAAATAAAGCCAAGAAGTAACACTTTTTCCCCCTACATTTTATTTTGAAAAACTTCACACATACCTATGAAAGAAATTTATATGAACACCCTCCAGATTCAGCCATTAGCATTTTATTATGCTTACTTTGTCACATATCTGTTTATCCATTCCTATCTATATTTTAATATGCCTGATTTGGGGTGCCTTTCAAAGCAAATTGCAGGCAGTGTGCATATTATTAACTAGAATTCAATATTTCTTAATTTTTTTTGGTTTATAGTTTATATATAATGAAATGCATAAATTTGTGCATAAAGAAAATTTTCACTGAATGCACACAGCTTTGTAATCCAAATTTCTATCCAGATAAGAACAGTATCTATGTCCTTTAATAGTTCAACTCCAACTTTTTTTTTTTTTTTTTTTTTTTTTTTTTTTATTATGTGCCTTGGGGTTGCTCTTTTTGAGGAATATCTTTGTGGTGTTCTCTGGATTTCCTGGACTTGAACATTAGTCTGCCTTGCTAGGTTAGGAAAGTTTTCCTGGATAATATCCTGAAAAATATTTTCCAGCTTGGATTCATTCTCTTCGTCACATTCAGGTACACCTATCAAACGTAGACTAGGTCTTTTCACATAGTCCCATATTTCTTGGAGACTTTGCTCATTCCTTTTTACCCTTTTTTCTCTAATCTTGTCTTCTCGTTTTATTTCATTAAGTTGGTCTTCGACCTCTGAAATCCTTTCTTCTGCTTGATCAATTCGACTGTTAAAACTTGTGCATACTTCTCAAAGTTCTCGTATTGTGTTTTTCAGCTCCATTAATTCACTTATATTCCTCTTTAAATTGTCCATTCTCATGAACATTTCGTGAAACCTTTTTTCAAGGTTCTTAGTTTCCTTGCATTGGGCTAGAACATGTTCTTTTAGCTCACAGAAGTTTCTCATTATCCACCTTCTGAAGCCTGATTCTGTTGATTCCTCACATTCATTTTCTATCAGGCCTTGTTCAATTGGTGATGAGGCACTGCAATCCTCTGTAGGAGGAGAGGCATTCTGATTCCGGGTGTTTTCAGCCTTTTTGCGCTGGTTTCTTCCCATCTTTGTGGATTTATCCACCTGTCGTCTGTGTAATTGCTGACTTTCAGATTAGGTCTCTGAGTGGACGTCCAGCTTGTTGGTTATAAAGTTTTTTCTATTTCTTAATTTTCCTTTGGCGGATGCCCCTCCCCCCACAGAGCTGTACCTTCCCGGGTTCAGCTGTACTTGGTGTGAAATGCTTAATCCTCAGCAGTTCCAACTGCTGTTTTTTTTGTTATTGTTGTTGGGGGGGGACCAGCTTTCCCCTGCGGCGACTCACTACGCCGGCTGAAACAGCGGCGTTAAGATTCGTGGCGCTTTTCTGCCCGGGAATCTCCCGGTCTGGTTCCCCACTTCAGTCCGCTTTTTAATCAGCTGAATGGGAGACTCTGCTTTCCCGGAGCTCCAACGCCAACCAAAGGGCACTCAGTCCCGTATACTCCGGACTGAGAACCGCCGCGTCGGGGCGCCTGCAAAACGGCCGCGCCCTCCAAAAGGGTCGCGCTGGCGACCCGTGGGGCTCCTCCGCCAAGAATCTCTTGGTCCGTAGGCTATGAAAATTCATCTGAAAATGTGGCGTCCACTCACTCTCTGCGCTTTCAGTGGGAGCTACAATCCTGAGCTGCTGCTAATTGGCCATCTTGGATCTCTCTCCCCCCAACTCCAACTTTTATAATTTTTTTCTACCAGGAATTAGTTTTACTTGCTCTAGAATTTCATATGAATGGAATCATGCAGTTTATATTCCTTTGTTTATGGCTTCTTTCACATAAATGTAATGTTTCTGAGATTCATTTATGTCGTTGCATATATTAGCTATTAATTTCTTTTTACTGCTGAGTAGTATTTCATTGTGTGAATATACTATATTTTATTTATTCTTCTTTTGATAGATATCTAGTTCATTCCCACTTTTGAGTTATTATGAATAAAGCTTCCATAATCGCTCATACACAAGTATTTTTTGTGAAAATGGTTTTCATTTCTCTTGCATGAATACCTAAGAATGGAATTATGAGTTATAGGTAATATTGGGTTATAAGGCATATGCTTAGTTTTATTAGTAACTTCCAAAAATGTTTCCAAAGTGATTGCACAATTTTATTTTCCCATCAACAATATATGAGTTTCTTCACAATCTTGCTAACATTTAATGTTATCAGTCTTTTTAATTTTAGCCATATTCATGGATGTTAAAGTGGTATCTCATTGTGGCTTTAATTTGCATTTTCCTGATAGAATATAATATAATCTAATGATATAACGTACTTTTTAATGTGCTTATTGGCCACTTGTATATTTTATTTTGCGAAATGTTTGTTCAAATATTTTCTTCATTTTCTATTGAGTTGTTGGTGTTTTTATTATTGAGTTGTGTGATTTCTCTTTTCCTCTGTTGCCCAGGCTGGAGTGCAGTGGCAAACATAGTTCACAGTAACCTCAAACTCCTGGTCTCCAGCCATCCTCTAGCTTCAGCCATCCTCCAGCTTCAGTCTCCCAAGTAGGTGGGACTACAGATGCATCACCACACTCAGCTAATTTTTAAATTTCCTGTAGAGAGAGGGTCTCACTGTGTTGCCCAGGCTGATCTCAAACTCCTGGCCTCAAGCAATCCTCCCCACCTTGGTCTACCAAAATGTTGGGATTACAGGTGAGAACAAGCACACTGTGCCTGATTTCTTTATATACCCTGCATATCCGGTATGGAGTCCTCTGTCAGATATGTTTTGCATATCTGTTTTCCCTAGTCTGTGGCTTACCTTTCATTTTCCCAAGCGAGCTTTTTGATAAACTGAAGTTTTTAATTTTGTTGTGGTCAACTTAATCAACTTTTTGTGGTTATTGCTTTCTATGACCTAAGAAACCTTCCCATATCCCCAATTCATGAAGATAGTCTTCTATATTTTTCTCTAAAAGATCTTACCTTTAGATACACTCCATCTTGAATTAATTTTTGTATATGGTGTAAGGTAGGCATGGAGGTTTTTGTTTATTTGTTTTGTTTTATATGGATATCTAATTGTTCCTGCAACATTTGTTAAGACTTTTCTTTCCCAAATGCCTTACTTTGGCATCTTCATCAAATGACTAAGTGTGGTTTGATTTCTAGGCTCTCAATTGCATTCCTTTGATTTATATGTTGATCCTTATGTCAGTACTATTCTTGATTAATGTAGCTTTATAGTAAATCTTAAAATCAGACAGTTTAAGTCCTTTGACTTTGCTCTTTTTTTTTCAAGACCGCTTTGATTATTCCAGGTGGTTTTCATTTCCATATCAATTCTGGAGTCAGCTTGTCAATTTACAAAAATTCTGCAGGGATTTCGATTGGGATTACATTAAATTGGGGGATAGCACTTCTTTGATGCAATTTTTAGTGTTCTGAAAAGCATCCCCTAACCAGTCCTCTCTTGCCCATTGAAGTTTCCCATCAGATTTCTCTTAAAGGGTGATTTGAATTTAAATGTTTAATTGGGTTTCTCCTGCTGTAAACAATAACCAGCATTTTAAAATGTACTTAAAGGGTTTACATTCATATTATTATTTAATCCACACTCAAAACCAAACCCTGTGAGTGGGAATTTATTTCTTACAAATTACATGAGCTGCCTGATGCCACAGGAATTTAAGTAATTTGCCCAAGGTCAGACAGCTAGGAGGGAGAATTTGAATTCAGATGCCTCTTACTCTGAAGATTAAATGTCCCAGGAAACTGCATTTGATTATCCTTTATTGTCCATTATTATGTGAGTGCAGGGGGGTTTGTATCAGCTGGGATCCATATACTAAAGGACAGGAAAATGAACCAAGGTCATTTTGTGATGTTGAAACAAGCAAAAACCTTCACAGAGGGAGCCTGTGTGGATTTGTCTTTGGATACCCATGGCCAGAGGACACCATCGAGGACCAGAAATTGCAGTGATAGGGACACCGAAGGCAAAAAGCCTGTCTTACAATTTGGCCTGGGGGAGCCCCTAACTGGAGGATGACCATCTAAAAACAGCCTGTTCTAATGCCTTTGGCTCCCTGAGAATATTTATATCTTGAGAAACTCACATGTGATACACTTGGCAATAGCTTCAGGGCACTGATTCCTCCTCCTCCCCTCAGATGAGCTCAGGGCAGCAAAGAGAACATAGAGATTCACAAATGAGTTTTCTTTATAGGGCACTGTCTGCTTTGAAATTCTTCATTAAATCTTTTTCACAAATAAATTGCCCAATGTCCGTGGGGAATATTTCCATCTTTTAATCATATGCAGTTTGAATTGACTCTAGAGTTGCAGTGTACGTGGTAGGGCTGGCGTGGAGGGCCTGGACAGGGGCGGGGAGGGGGCAGAGCTTCAGAAGCCCAGCCCTTGCAATCTCTTTTGAATGTAAGTAACAAAAGGAGGCCTCAAAGGGAGCAATTGGAGCTAGCCTATATTTTTGTAATGTGTTTAGCACCCATTGTGGCTGGATTTTTAAAACCGTGAAAGTTAATTATGCACCTTACCTATTGGTTTAATATTGATTCCAGAAGTAAAATCTTGGGGTTCAACTTTCCTCACACAGGCTGGTGAGCCATTCTAGATTAATAGTTTAAATAAAATGTCAAGTATCTGATTGCCATGGAAACATTAATACAAAGTGGACCCAGTGGCACTTTGTGCTGTAGAATTACAATGATATGAATTACCTCGGTCTCCAGACACCTTCCGAAATGGCCAGGGCTGCATCCCTGAAATATGGGTCATTCAAGTACAAAGAAAGAAATGGTGTGGACTGTTTCTACTCAGTCATATCCCCATGCACACAGCTATGAGTTGGGTAAATGCCAATTTCTTTTAAAAGATAGATGCAGGTAATGCAGGCAGATGTTATTGTGATGTCGTTCTCCCTTCTCATGGAAAATCCAGTGAGAACGGGGTACCAGCTGTAGTGGTCTTCAGTCCTGCGGGAGGGGAGAGTGTGTCAAGAGGAGTGTCAGTCACCCAGGGGTTAGAGCTCAGGAAGGCGCAGCATGCACTTTGGGGCATGCTCCAGGACCTCTCCATGAAACACATGTTACAACTGCCTCCCCCAGCCTGATTAGCAGAGCACTGCTGATTATGTTATGCAAATGATAGGAGATGGATTTCACATTTCCCCCAGCCAGGCTTTGCACAGCTTTGCATTTATTATCCCCCCTTTAAAAATACAAAGTCCTCAGAGAAGGGGAATGGCTCATTTTTATTTGATCGCCAGAAGAGTTGGCACAGACCTGTCAAGCAATCATCCTGGGCTGTGATCTGCAAAGCTGCCCTTTGTTGTTCAATTCCCCCCAACCCTCAGATTGTTTACAAGACACACAGAGACATCTGCATGCCTCAAAACAGGTTATTTCCTGATTCGACACAACTTGTCAGCCTGGGTGATGAAAATGTTACAGCATTTGCTGACAAGCCATCAGATAAACCTGGAGTTACGTCCCCCGGCACCTTGTCCTCATTCACAGCTCAGGATGGTAAACATTAGCAGGTCCCGGTTCTAGATGATTGTGCAATCAGCCATCTGCCCCTTAGCACTTCTGATAGTGCTTTCTCCTCATTGGTGTTTGTCCATCACCAGAAAAACAGTGACTAGATTTCTCTCTGTTTGGAAATAGAAGGATTACACTTGTGTTTGCTGCATTCCCAATAAGACCTAGCAATCAAGATTGAGTCTCTTGATTTTAGATAAAAGTCTTTAGTGTCCTCAATTTAAACATTTCTATGCCCCATGTTGTAGTGGGATGTTTCCTTCCATTCCTACTGTACCTGTGAAAGCCAAGAAAACGTAGTATAGCTTTCTATTTGCCTTTCTTTTCTCCATCTCTATTCCTCCCCCATTGATTCTGCCCCCACCTCCCACCCCAGGGAGGAACTAATATAATTTGTATAAAATGATCCACTGGAAATTAATGTGGCAGATATTAGCTGACATACCCAACTCCTCCAGAAGAACAATTTATATGATGATTTCTCCTGATTTACAAGACACAGCCTAGCAACAGTATGAGCTCATCGAAGTCGGGAAAAATGGCTGCTTGTCACAACTTGGTAAGAGCTCCACAGATCTTTGTCAAATGGAGATAAAACTCTGTAGCTCTAGAAAGTTTTATTAAATCAGAGATTTATAATTCAGCTTTGCAAATAGCTACTTACCACCTACCTGTGATGAATCACAACTCTTTCCAGATATGTGACATACAATACTGATATATATATATATGAACACATATATATCAGTATATAGGCACACATACACATCATATATACATATACACACACACATACATATATATATACTCATACACATCGTATATATACACACATAAACACACATATATAAGAAGTATATGTGTATATATATATATGATGTACGCATACATCGTATATATATATATATATATACACACACACTCATACATACATAAGAAGCGGATGCTATCTCTATTTTCCAGATTGTAATGTAATGTAGTCAGAATTCAAATACAAGTTTGCACTGATTCAGTCTATGGTTTATACACCGATGAGAAAACTTGTGGTTTCCATGGCAGCAAACCCAATGCAAGTTTACTTAAACAATAGAGGGAATTGATTGTCTCCCATAACTGAAAAAGCCAGAGTTTGGCTTCACTGGAAGCTTGCTCCAGTAGTTTAAATGATATTGCAAAGGCATAATTTCTTAGTCTATCTACACTTATGTTTTGTAAAGGGGGTTTCTCAGGTTCCCCATCATGGAAAGCAGCTCTTGCCCTCCCAGCAGGATCCCCACAGTGCTTCCCCCATGGTTCTGGATGGCACATCTTCCACAACATGCCAACCAGAAAAGAAAGACTGACATTTAACTCCCAGAGAAGAGGAAGCTCCTCTTTCCTGGAAATATCTTCTATTAAGTCATAAAATCTGATGGAATTAGATTCCCATCCTTGAACCAAACCCTTGGTTAGGGGAAATGGGTCAGTCAAGGCTAACATCTAAAATTAGAGGTGAGAATGCCACCCAAACCAAATGGCTAAGAATGAAGATGAGAGATGTAGTCCCTCAAAGCTTGTCCAAAACATAACAGAAGGACAAAAGAGAGTGTTTCCTGTTTACCCTTCTATTAAGGAATATGTGATAGAGAAAATGAAGCAAAAGACATCTATGCAATGGACTTAAAAGCAGATAGAAAGCACATTCAAACTTGGAAAGTAAAAAAAGCAGAGAAAGACAACTTAAGGAATTCTTTAAATTAGATAAGAAATAAACAAAGGCAAAGTTCCAGAACAGAAAGTTTAAGCAGTTTTCTTGTTGTTGGTAGTGGGTGGTTGTTTTGTTTTTTTGCAGGAAATAGCTAAGAGTAGTAAGGAAAAGCTGAAGTGGGAAAGTGGAGAAATCTATCATCTCAGGGAAAGACTATACATACTCTTTACTATTAGAGCAGTAAAAGAAATTATTTTGGTGAGGCTAAGTGATAGATACTGAAAAGCTGAACAATCTAGACTTTCTAATGATATGAAATATCAAACTGCTGCAGGTTTTGAACTGAAAATTAACACATTAAATATATTCTAGTTGAGGAAGATTCTCTATTCTATTCTGCATCATATGGGCTAGAGAGGAGAAGTGATCAATGTAAGGAGAAGGAAAGTAGACGAGCCAGTGCCTGGGAGGTGAGATCATCCTCTGCAAAAACATGTGTTAGGCACATACCACACCACGAGTCAGGCTGTATGCTAGGCTCAATACTAGGAGAGGCACACAAAGAGGAATTAGAAACAGTCTCCGTCCTCACAGAGCTCACAGTTTACAAGTGGAGGTAAATGTGTAGATATCAATCACAATCCAACATGGTAGATAGTATATGGAGAGAAGAGAAAAATACCATGGGGTTCACATAAATAAGAGTCAACTAGAGAAATTCAAGGAGTCGCCACTTGAGCTGGGTCCTATAGAGGTACAATAGACTACATTAGCATGATGGTCTTGGAATATAAATGGTGGGTCCTAGCTCAGCTATTATGTTGCAGGGGAGGCAAGTTGATGACAGAAAGAAAGGAACAGAGAGAAAGGAAAGAAAGAAGGAAGGTAGGAGAGTGAGGAGGAAGGGAGGAAGAATGGATGGAAGGAAAAACAGTTGCCTTCTTATATGGTTGCATTTGCTTGTTCTGTGGTTTAACAGACCAGGTCTTCCACTTTTCCTGTATCAAACTTTCAGTAGACCTGGCCTTATAGCAGAAAGTGAGAATAAATAAACTAACATATACATTTAAAGTTATCAAGAGAATATGGTTGGTTAGGGACAATGTAATGGAATTAGTTTGCACACATTTCTTATCTTTCTCCAATCAACCTATGTTATACGGTAATTCTTGATATAATTTATGATACCACCTTGAATAAAGGGATTTTTTTTAAAAAAATGAAACATTGATTTGGCTCTAGGGATGAAAAACACAAATCAATTAATAATATTATTTTTCCACTAACTGATATTCTGCCAAGGCATGAATGTATGCATGTTAGAAAAAGGGAAGATGACAAACTATTGTTTTAACCTTGTAGAATTAAAAGCATTATAAAGAAACAACTTCAGACATTAGTGATTTCAGCTGAGAAATGTTCTCTACTGTGATTGAGAAATGTCACCCTGTCAGAAATTTGGGAAAGTGAATCAGAGGTGAGGAGTAGGGGACCAGTAACAATTTTGCCTAAACCAGAGATGTGTCATTCCCTAGCTCTGGAGTTTCCCATATTCCTACAAATATTCGCTCACTGTAAGGTGTAACTAAGAGACATATACACTGTATTTATGTCTTACTGAACCCATCACTTACTAACATAGCAGTCAAGCAGTGCCAGATTATACTGTTTCCTCTTGCACTTTATGGCTGGCATTGCAAACTTTCTGTTGTCTTCTGTCACAACTCATTTTTGTTCAATTATTCATTAAAGTCGGCTCCCCCTGAAATTTGGAAGAAATTAAATGTTATATTTGCATTCATACCAAATTAATTAATCATGATTAATGTTCCTACAATGAATACAAAAGAATTAATCATGATTAGCAACATACTGAAATGTGAAACTCAGAATCTGAAGTTTCTCCTACTTGGTATCTAACAGAAACCTTAAAAGGCTGTCCGTAGGTTTCAGCTTCTTTGTCTCTTCTTCTGTTTTTGTGACTATTCTAAGTCATTGACTAAGGTCTGTGGATGAGAGTGTTCATAAGTAAAAGTGGATAGCATTCGTAGTCCTCCTGGGACTCAGGAGCAACTCCCTTATAAGGATGATAATCATAAGCCTTTGGACCGAGAATTGGTGCACTCTGGTTAAGTATAGTCTCCTGCCTGTCTTTGGTTGTCATTTGTGTATTGCTTATGGCTGCATAGATGCTACCATTGTAGAGTAGAATAGTTGTAACAGAGAGATACCATATGGCACAAAGCCAAAAATATTTACTATCTGGTTATTTAAATATTGGCCAATCCCTACTTCATTTAAAGAGCATAGTAGAACAGATATCTCATTTATGATTTTTAAAATTACCTTAACTCTTTGAGAGTAAGAAGACTTAAATGGTTCTAACTGAAATATCTTTGAAGACAGTGATTCTAAATTTGCCTACCATGCTTGGCACAGTGTCCAGCACATTGCCTGGTACATAACAGGCCCCTTCTATGTGAGTGAATCAATATATGAATGGTTAAATGTATATTCCATTGTGCTTGAGCACAGACTTTATCTTATTTTAATGCCTAATTTTTATACCTATGAAATAGGGAGAATTTGTCGTTGTTATGTAAAACATTTTTTGAGATTACACACAATTATATAGAATATTATTCAGTTCTATAGGATTTACTTTTGCCTTTTAGTTATTTAGCAAACACATGTAGTGACAATAATGTGCTAAGCATATGTGATTTACAAGTATTAATTCATTTAATTCTCATGTAACTCTTGGCTATAGCGTTTCAGATGAGAAAAATGAAGCTCAGAGATGGGAAGTGACTGGGTCAAGGTCATACAAGTAGTAAGTTTAGACCCTCATTGCCAATGGCCCCATCAAGAATAATATGTTAGTGCTTAGTGTCTCCAAAACTCCAAACATACATATGAATCCAGCATGTACTTTTTATAACATAGCCCATTCTGGTCAACAGATATCCTTTGGAAAAATATGTTTAATCCTTCAAGAAATATATTATATCCTATTAATTCTTGAGAATAATATTTCAAGATTAGATGAGCAGAATTTCAGATGTTCAACCTATCCATTTGATTCACTTTAAAATCAGTGTGAAGGGTGTAAAGAAAGAAAGAAAACATAAAAAACGGGATTCCCTATATCAGCCAGTTCTCAATTTTAAGCAGCAGTAAGCAACAAAATTAATGAGGAAAAACAGTTCCTAGAAGGATAGTAGGTGGTTCACAGACTTGACCCCTGAAGAACCAGTCTCTGATAATGAGTGGGAACTGTGGGAGTCTGAGAATCAGGGGATGAGCTAATCTCTGAGTAAGATAGCTGTTCAGGTGGGGGAACACTAATTGAGTTCTATGATTTCTGGCCATGTTCCATTCCCGTAATTCACTTATAAAAAGGTAGCCATTTGGATAAATATTTTCTGAATTGTCCATATATTTTTGCATCACTACCTCAAGATTTAAAGACCTAGGTAGGTGAAAGTTGCATTTCTTAGCTGCCCAGAGGGTGAAGAGCCAAAGTGACTGCTTTTCTATCACCAAGCTTCACTGGGGTTACCTAAAAAATGAGAAGTGCTTAGATACTGGGTAGCCAGCACATATACACACACGTGCATGTGTGTATATATATAGACACATATATATCCATATAGCTATGGATATCACTAACAAGTCTCACCCCTACTGCTTAGCTCTCTGTATTTTTCTCTGTTAATACAATAATTTTTAAAATAATATTTCTTTAGTTCTCTTGTCAATAACTAAAAAATAAAACTTTTTAAATATTGATCACAATTTCAACAAGTTTTTTTCTTTTTGATTTATGTGTCAGGAAGTTGGGATTTCAGGATAAACTTTAAGCCATTATTTTTAACACAGAGAAAGTATGTTAACTTTATATGAATTAATCATAAGTTAATAGGAATCTACAATTACTCCTAAAGTGGTTCTTTATATGCAGAGAAAAAGTCTGCACTTAGCACTTATTTTACTGGGAGCAAATGTTCAATCAGTATCAAATATTTAAAAGCAAGGAGCTAAACAAGGGAATTCATGGATGTGCTAAAAGTATAATTCATACTGTTGGCGAGGAATTAAAACCTGCAGTTCAAATTTGAATCTCATTTGACTTTTTGTATTTGAATTTGGATCATATGTCATTATTTCTTCTTTCATTCATTCAAAAAATATTCATTGAGCTTCTTCTAAGAGCCAGGTAATGTGCATATAGGGGACCTACTAGTGGCCATGTTCTGGAACCAGAAAGCATTGCTCTTTGGGAAATTATAATCCACATAACTTTGGTAGACTCTCATCTATCAAGATTTTTTTTCTACTTCTTAAGTGAGAACAATGAAAGATTTTCTAAATCAAAAAAAGTGTTTTACAGAATGCTATTTTGTTTCAATCAAATAACCCAAAATATGATACATTGATAGAATACTGGTTTCTAATAAATCATGCCCTTTGCAGTATTTGTTGTCACTTCTCTCATCAAGAATGTTATCATTTTCCGATCTATTAAATCTGGGCTAGACATGTGAGTTTTGTTGACCTGAAAGTGGCAGAAATGATAATGTACAAATTCTGAAATCCAGGTCTTAATAAGCCTTGCTGCTTCCTCTTTCATCATCTTGGAACCCTGAGATGATAGTAGATGATAAGGAAGCCCAGTTTTACTCCATTGGAGAATGAATGGCCACTTGGAAGACAATTGGTTTCTCCAGCAACAGCCAAGGGGCAACTGCCATATTTGTGAGGGATATCATCTGGGACCTCCATCCCTAGCCAAGCTGTCAGATGACTGTAGCAGTGTGAGTCGTCCCTGGTATGATCAGCAGAATGGCTCACCCAAACCTCAGAACTGTGTAAAATAATAAAATGTTGATACTTTAAGTTACTAAGTATATGGATGGTTTGTTTGCTAAGCAGCAATGGATAATTGGAATAGGAAGTATTTATTAAATATCCGTTACCACTAAATTTACCATTCTTGGATTCAGCTTCTCTAATCAGATCCAATTGCTTTATATTAATCTATAACTGATCATTTCCTCCAGTTGGGTAGAATTTACTTACATGATGAAATTAAATATTTCCAATGAGGATTATACAGGAAATGCTTTGGTTTTCTCTTTGTATATTTACCCTTTTTTTCTTAAAAAATAATCATAAAATTTTACTCATAGTCACAATAATGGAGATTTAGAGAAAAATTACATGTTCATTTTCCATAATTATCTAGAGTCATAATTCCAGGGAAGTAAGGGTACAGGCAGAAAGAAACTTCAACAAAACAAAACCATTGGATGGCATGACTGAAACTTCAAATGTGCCTTGAACACTTATGAGTCTCTGTGCGATGTCCTGTTTTTAACGACATGAAGGCTGCTTGTGCATTTCATGTTTACACCTTCCGCAACATAAATCACAAATACCCACAAAGAACTCAGATTTTAATAAAAGCCAGAAAGCTCTGTTTAACAAAGTGTTTTATGACCTGCTAAATGAGTTGCATGATAATCACACACTTATAAAGACAAAAGAAATAATTAACAAACACAAAAACACTTTCTACATGTAACTCCCCACCCTTCACCCCACCCCCCCCAAAAATATATATCTATGATCATGCTCAGAAAATCCCAATAACTCTGTCCCGGTCTTCAAAATGGCCAAACAAAACTGGTTTCTGGGACAGCATCTCCAGGCCTTTCCCACCTGTTTGTACCTGAGTGAATCTGTGCATTCAGGACCACTTCGAGAGTGGATGTGAGCATAAGAAATCACCAGAATTATCTTTCTCCACGCTGAAGGAAAGACTGTTTTGCTTTATGTAGGTAAAACGTAGGAGGCTTATTTTCTGAAATGCTACTTATGTCCTCTTTTTGTTTCGGAGCCTAACAGTTGTCAGCTTTTGGTCTGCCTTGAACATCTACACAAACTTGAGTACCATGAGACGGTGAACATGTTAAGTGTGTTCCTTCCTGTCATCTACATGAGGAAAGCCAAAAATAGCCATTTTTCCTCTGCACTCTTGTCTGACAGGTAAAAGCTTATTAAACAGTGCCTCAAATTGTCTCATGGAAATTAGGCTCATTTTTCTAAAATTGAAAAGATCCACCCAATCTTGCCTTATTACACAGCAAATTGATAGGCATATTGAGATCACACTTTGTCTTTTCCAGCAAGATGAGAACTCTAGGTTTATCACATTTTCAGCTGGAGGTTATTAGAAATATGCAGAACAGTTAAAATAATTTTAAAATTATGATATAAAGAAAGAATATAAATTTGAAGCATGATCTTTTAGAATTCAAATTGTTGACTTGAACTGCATCTCAGAATTTAATACATCCAGCCTCAAGGTAAATACTGTTAAGCAAGCTTGAACTAAGCTTAGCAGAGTTTAACATGCTCAGTTATATTTGCTTAAGAAGAATTATTTCTAGCTCTTCTTACAGATGTATATTTGCTGCAACTCTTTAGAGCTTTGCTTCTCAGTGCAAGTCCTATGCCACAAATAAAGTTCTCATTACTTTATCTGGGTAGGGAGGAGGTGCTGGTGCCTTTACTATCAGGATAACTGGTTAAAAATTTTATCTCAGTAATCTACATGAATCACATTTAACAGGATGAGTTCATCTTTCAAAATCCACTCTAAGTATTTGTGATAAACAATAGCTTGCTGGATGTATCAAAGCAACAGTAACATATTCACCATATGTATCAAAATGATCAGAAGGAAATTTTTAAGCTATCTTCAAAAACATAATACTTCATTCTACAGATAATATTGACCAGATAGTTTCTATCTTCTCTATGGACAGTAGTAGGAAGTGGGCATATACTCTAGTAAAGGAATTCAAGTTAGACTTTCCTCTTGATAACAAGTTGCTGGGTATTAGAAATAGCCAATAAGGGAAACTGTATGCAATGGGATGTTAAATGTTGCCATCTTTCTCTTTCTGTCTCTTTCTCATCTGTCTGTCTCTATCATGTACTTATCTGTCTATTTAGTCTATTGCTCAACACTTATCAAAAATTCAGAGAAACATTACTTAGGAAGAACTGCTTGCAGAATGTGAAGTTCGTTATGAAAAAAATATTCATACCTCCAAATAATTCAGTTTCCTTGTGATCAAACATGATCTGGAAAGAGCTAGGTACTGGAGCACCTGCAGTTGCCACCACCCCCTGCCTCCCTAGAATTTTTTAACCAAATTAGACTTTGATGTGATGCTATCACACTGCATAAGAAATTGGTCTCATAGCAATGCCTACTGCAAGGATGTTGTTAAGATTGTTTTCTACTGTATACATTCTACTTTTATGAGGGCCCGTGAGAGGAATGAATCCCAGATCTTAGAAAACAAGATAGTTCTACCTTCTACAGTGATTGGTATTTGTTGACTGGAAATAGTGATTGTGGAATTGCAAGGTTTCCCATTTAATGGTGATGCCTAGAAAACGTAGATCCAATTTGTGGTACATGTGTGGTATATATTATAAATACAATTAAGCAAACTTTCCAGCTTATTTTATTATCTCCATTCATGTTATTCTTTATTTTTCCTCCATGGTTTTAAGTTGTGTCTTTTTTTATAATAATATTAAATAAAATAATAATTATAATTTTACTTATTGTGTGCTTATTATCTGCAAGGATACTTGCTAAAAGCTTATATATAGCACTTGATTTATTACTAATTTTTATAAAATACTCATAATAATTATCTATTTGTTATGTATTAGGGGATGAAAAGCACATTTTAGTATTTCTTTGATATGTTAGTGGAGAAATTGAGATTTCTTTTAATATGTTCTCTCAATAACAGAAAACCTGTGAAAACAGAGTCTAGGTCCAATCACTGCAATTGTGCTTTATGTGTGTTATCTTAATTAAAATCAAGAAACCTGTATGCTCTAGTGACTACAATAAGTACTATTAAGTATCAGGACTACTTATTATGATAAAGACTATTATTATCCTTATACTGATGAGGAAACATACACAGAGATGTTAAGTTGCTGTTGGTGAAAAGAGTCAAACTCTAAAATATTTGAAGAGATTTATTCTGGGCCAAATAAGAGTGAGCATGGCCTGTGACACATCCCCAGGAGGTCATGAGAACATGTGACCAAGATGGTTGGGATGCAGCTTGGTTCTATATATTTTAGGTAGACATAATACATCAATCAATACATGTAAGAAGTATATTGGTTTGGTCATTTAAGCCAGGGCAGGAAGGTTTAGGGGTCTTCCAAGTCATAAGTGAATTCAAAGATTTTCTGATTGGTAATTGGTTGAAAGAGTATATCTTAAGATCTGTAATCAATAGAAGGGAGTATATGGGTTAAGATAAGGGGTTGGGGAAACCAAAGCTCTTATTATGCAGATGAAGCCTCCAGGTAGCAGGCTGCTTCAGAGATAATACGTTGTAAATGTTTCTTATCAAACTTAAAAAGGTGCCAGACTCAGTTAATTCTCTACTGGATCAGGAAAAAGACCTGGTAAGGGAAGGAGATTCTCTACAGAATGTCAAGTTTTCCCACAAGACACAGCTTTGCTTGACTATTTCAAAATATGTCAAAGAAGTATATTTTGAGGTTAAATACTTTGATTTTTTTTAAGGCCTGCCATCTGTCATGTGATGCTACACTAGAATCAGGTTGGAATTTGGTGTCTTATCGCTACAAAGAGTCTGCTTTGTTTAAATGTTAGTGCTGGTCAGTTGTGGCTGACTAGGCTGAATTCCAAAGGGAGGAGGGTATAATGAGGCATGTGAGTCCCCCGCTTCCCATCATGGCCTGCACTCGTGTTTCAGGTTGACTTTGGGATGCTCTTTGCTAGGAGGAAGGGTCCATTCAGTTGGTTGGGGGGGCTTAGAATTTTATTTTTGGTTTACACTTTCCAAGATTCAAAGCCAGTGTAGAGCTGAAATGTGAACCCAGGTAGTTTAACTCCAGACTCCAAGAACAGAAGCATGACATCATCCTGCTAGAATTTTATACCTCTCCATGAGCCACCTTAACCTCATTCTGAAACAGGTATGGGGTAATCATATCTAGATGTCCACATACTCACATCTATATACATATACCTATCTGCCATTTTTATCTCTTCCTATATGAAAGTGATTTTGTTCAGTGCTAAGGTAAAAAGAGTTTACCACATAAAAAATAGGTAGTTCTGCCTGTAGTCTGGGGGAAAGGGCTAGATGACTCTTAAAAGTTCCTTTCTGCCCCAATTCAACTGGGTTAAATGCTCCTTCAGGACAGAGACTATACAGATGCGATTTGAACAGTAATAAGGCTGAACTGCTCTTTTCTGACTCGTTAGTGTCCCTCCGCTCTTCATGAGTCCCAGAGCTGGACAACTTTTGTGTTCCTGGTGTGCCTCTTCATTAACCAAGAATGACTTCATTTCCTTTATAATGAACTCTGCTCTGCTCTTAGACCACACCCATTCGTCGCTTAACCATGTAAGGGCTGTCTGTGAACAGCTCTGTTTTCAGGTTAGGAACTTTTATACTAGGGATGGGGCTTTTAGCCCAATAATGCACTGAGCCACAGAGCCTAGTTCTCGTTAACCTGCTAGAGAACGGTGTGTGTAGGATTCTGTGCTTCAAATCTAGACCATGTCAACAGGGCGATGCAAATTAATAAAAGCTGAGTTAATGAGTACTTTTGGTTGCAAGTAAGTCCCAACTAGGTTAAGACAAAGATAAAAATAAATAAATCTACCAAGATCATAAAATGCCCAAAAGAAATGAATTTGGGTTTTGGGTAATTTCATACCAGGACTCTTCTGCCTTTCTTATAAAACTTACCAGATATACAGCAATCCAAAATGAGTCCAGAGTCTCTTATTGAAAGAGGGAGAAAGGATTTTGTTTTGTGTTGCTTTCTTTTGTTTATTTGTATGAGAAATAAAATGGAAATTAATTTATGAAGTCAATAGTTGAGCTTTGAGGACACAGATAGTTACCAGGCTAGAAATAGATTTAGTGGTAAACAATTGCAACTTCGTTCTAGTAACACAGAATCTGCCACATCACAAATAAACTGTTAAATTAGCTTTGGGTAGATATTTCCCTTCTATCATCTACATGAGATACAGTCAGGAAATGTCTTTGAAGTGGTCAGTATTTCAGATTATTTGAGAGTTGGCTCTTCTGCAAAATGAGCAATTCCCTTCAAGCATTGGCTTCTCCATTACGTGGGAAAGTCAAGGAGTGAGTGTTCTGCCAGCACCCAGGCTGCATTCTTTCCAAGGGAATGATGTAGGACTACATTAACTGGGCCATGTGCTCTACAATAGTAAGGACAAAGCATTGCAACTTCTCACAGTGCCCTTTGTGAGTTATCGATAGCTGTCTTGTTTTATGCAGTTATGCACCACATCAAAGCTTACAGGATCATATTAGGATAACTATTTACCATGAAGGGCAATACAGTATGTGTTATGTGCTAAGTAAACACAGGGACTATGGACACAGACTACCTGAGTTCCTCTCTTAGTTTTACTGCAAACTGTGATCTTGGCAAGGTTTGTAAGCTCTCTCTGTTGCTTTCTCCTAAGTATCTACCCCCAAAGATAAAAGAATTGATTCTGTGTAACATGCCTAAAGTATTTATAAGTGTAATAAGTGCCGCATACATGTCAGCTGTCACTATCCACCAGTAAGTCTTTACACTAATACCCTTTGAACATTGACCTCATTCCCATTCTCACTGCTTTTACCTCCTGCAGATCCTCATCACGTCACCCATCATTCTATAATAACTGACTCCAAACTGCTCTCCATCCTTCTTTTTGAATCAATCTTCCATACACATTTCTTGTTAATCCTTCTAACATACCACTTTCCACTGCTTTCAGTCAAGAATCATTTTTTCCAGGGTAAAGTTTGCTTTTCTTTGCCTGACATTTAAGACCCTCTACGATTTCATCCTGCCTCTTTGTCAACTTTTATTTGCAACAGTTTCTTCATTTCACTGCAACATGTGAATGGCTTTGTCTTTTGTGGTAAAGATAGAGTGGAGGTATAGGGGGACTAGCTGAAAGGAAGAGGTACAATGGGATATTCTTAATTTCTACTTAATAAGTCAAAGTGTCTGAGGTTGTTCTAAGCAAGGCCTGGCTCCGTTGATGTTGAAACCTAAGGCTGGACCGCTCCTGTGGAATCCAGGAAGTCTCTGTGGATGGTGAGGTCACAGTCATCTCTGTGACTTGTACACTGCTCTTGAACTACCCTGGGT
Source organism: Ateles fusciceps (assembly GCA_036589455.1). Classification (NCBI taxonomy): domain Eukaryota; kingdom Metazoa; phylum Chordata; class Mammalia; order Primates; family Atelidae; genus Ateles; species Ateles fusciceps. Next base: position 3,821,309 of record JAZHEH010002565.1, read on the forward strand.
TGTAAAATCCTGGACTGAATGGCTTGTGATCAGTTAGCAGCTTTATCAAATGCTTTCTTACTCAGTGTAAGGGAACCACATTAGTTGCCATTATAACTGTCCTATACATTACCTTAACATCATACAACTTATAATTTTAAGAAATATTATACAGGAATAAAAGCAAGAATTTCATTCCTAATGAGTTTATAATATGTTTCACCCTTACTCTTTCTTCGCTTTGACTATCTGAAGCCGAATTTTTTTTTTCTTTCTAGTTAAGCAGAATGGATTCATTTCCAACTCCGCACTCTGCTGTATCTTCTGATGGAATTTGTGCATTGCAAGAGGTAAAGTTATTGATATTATATTGATCTCATTTCTCATCTGCAAAGTGTATATATGACTGTTGTGTATTGAATCTCTGTATGTGTTTTGGTTAAGTTTTAGAAATTTTTATAGTTGGCAGGGGCTCCTCTCTATGCTTCTTGCTTGTCTTATTCTGCTCCCCATGAAACTGATCAGGTTGCCAAGTTCTTACTGACATCAAAGCAGGCTCCAGGCTCAGATCATCTCTGTGGGATGCAGAGGAAGAGGAGAAATAGCTTTTTCCCACTCTTTCCCAGAGAACACTTCTCTGACCGAGTTCTAAGTAAATTCTAGGGCTTATTTGACAGTTTTTTTTTTTTTTCTTGCTGGCCAAGCTCCTAGTGAAGTCAAATATTGCAGCTGACGTCAATCGGCTTGTGGCCAGGTGCTGGACTATGCTGGGCAGAATCTCAGGGCAACAGATCCATCCCCCTTGGATCTTAATTTTTATAGTTCCGTTTTGCATGATGTTCTTTCAAATAGCAATAAAAATGGTAAACAGATTACAAAACACAAGCCACCCATGCATACATTCCTTTCTCCTGAACCCAAATGAACACAATGCCAACCCTAACAAAGGTTAATTAATAGCACAGCAGAGATTCTTATTTAAAAAAATTCCTTCTTCCCACAGGCTGCAGAACTAGGCTCTTGCCAGTCCTGTGTGTTCCTTAGCCACAAATTTATTTCTACTTATTCTTCACATCTGTGCCAAGACTCTTGATTCCCTACAAACTTTCCATATAGAGACACACGGAAGTCTGAGGCTGATAAAATTGTGAAGTAGGTGTCCTTAACTTTCAAGTCCAGGATTTCCACACATTTTGATACATTCTTACATGTTTCGGATTTCTCCATTATTTTGCCCTAGAACCTACTGTGCCCATGCTGTCCCCTGGTTTTGTAGGCTCTCCAGTGAGAAACAACAAGGCTTTACAGTCCTAATCACATCTTTTCACTATCACCGAAATATGTACCACTTATCATCCCCACAGATCCTCACCAACTGATGTGTCACCATTGGTGGTGAGTTTGTGTTTGAGGAGAGTTACTTAGGGAAACGTCCGTATATGAGGCAGTTTATGGACTGGAAAGAATATTTTTGGTTCCTACTTTTGAACAGGGGACATATTCCAACACACACAGACAGAAAGGTCACATTTGGGCCTAACATAATCCATGTCTGTACAAACACACACACAGTGAGCAAGGTAACCTAGACCCTTACAGGATTTTGACTCCCTGAGAGAGCAATCAGCATTTATGTGAAGTGTAGGCACGACCTTTGTGTGTTTTCATGTTTCAAGTGGAAATAGGGAGCCCACCATTTTTGGAAACTCTGCTTAGAGTCTCTCTATCGTGGACCTTCTCCTGGACTACACTATTGCAATGACTTGACCCTGAAATAGAGATGTGACCTTTATACTCAGCAGACTCTTTTGTGTCTATGTCTTGACATAAACAGTTGCTAGTCAATGATGCTTTAAAATAGAGTAAATGCCTTAAGTGATATCATCACATGGTTTTAGAATTTTAAAGGGGCCGGGCACCATGGCTCACACCTGTTATCCCAACACTTTGGGAGGCCAAGGCAGGCAGATCACGAGGTCAAGATATCGAGACCATCCTGGCCAACAGGGTGAAACCCCATCTCTACTAAAAATACAAAAATTAGCTGGGTATGGTGGCAGGTGTCTGTAGTCCCAGTTACTTGGGAGGCTGAGGCAGAAGAATCACTTGAACCCGGGAGGTAGAGGTTGCAGTGAGCCAAGATTGTGCCACTGCACTCCAGCCTGGTGACAGAGCAAGACTCTGTCTCAAAATAATAATAATAATCATAATCATAAATAAATTAACTAATGTAAAATATTTTTAAAGGCTCTCAGGGACCACCTATTCAGCCTGTTTATTCTATAACTGAGAGAGCTAAGACCCAGTTAGTGAAAAATCTAAGCTTGGAACCAAGACCTTTCTACTCCCTATACCACACTCAATTATTTTAGAAAAATTATTTAATACAACCCATTCTTATCAGAATTTTTATAAGACCCTCCAATTATTGTTTAATCCTGTGATAAGAAAGTTCTGGGCAATTTAATGTTGTAAAACTCTTAAATGTTTTGAAACATATTAGAATATAGTGTGAGTGAAATAAAACAAAGCAATGAAGTACATTACTGCAGTTGACAACAGGAGTGTGATTATATCCATTATGAATTCAGTGTTAATGCTTTATACTTGGTCTTTCAGATGTGCCATTGCCAGCACATGCATAAAAGTGAAAAACTGCCTTAATCTTTCCAACATGAACTGAATGTGTAAAACTAACTAGACACTATGCAATGCAGTTCAACTTTTATGGGAGAAATAATGTACATAATTACAGTTAGTCCTAAAAGCTTAAAGTCTTCCTCTTAGCTATCTTTATTTTGTGTCTATCCCCAAACCAATTCTACTTCCATTAGGCTACTTTTCTTACTGTCCTATATCCATTTCTAGTGCTGAGACCTGGGATGTGGGGTTTTCTCAAACTGTTGTTTTCTAACCCCAAGTGCCATCAAGTTCAAGCTCAAATCCTACATCCCCGCATTAATTCTTTTCTCTGGCAGTTAAGCCTTCCTTTCATTTAACTTAAACTGTTGAGAACATACAATGTATACCTTGAAACTTTATCCATAATTATATCTAATCTCATATAATTTGCTTATTTATGTTCATTTAGCTAAAATTTGCACTTAGATTGTAAAAATTGTCATGCAAAGATTATGCGTCTTCTCTTTCTCATAATACCCAACACTATGGTGCAAAAATGGGTACCCAAAACTATTTGTTTTTTATTAGCCTGTAATTAAATAAGGGCTTATGTGACATGATGCACAAACTCTGCTACTCAAAGTGTGGTCCCTGGGCCAGCAGTTCCCTAGGAGCTTCTTAGAAATGCAGAATCTCAGGTTCTTATTCTAGACCTGCTGATTTAAAAAATCCAGTGATGTGTAAAGTTTGACAGGCAGTAGCTTGAGGGAGAGCAACTTTGGTGGTTCCCAGACACTGAGTTCTGGCCTACATGGTGCAAGCATCAAGTTTTCCTGTGCAAAGAGAGAGGTGTTTCCTTGACATTTGTAGTCATCAACTCCTTAGAAATTTGATGAAAGCTTTGAAACTTCTTTCAAGAAAATGAACATAAAGTCATAATATTTTACACATAATTTATGAGCTTAAGGGATACTTTGAACCTATAAAGAGATCATTTATTTTTCTCCTGGAGTGCCTTGTTATGTGTTGTGCATTTACCATTAAAAAACAAGGGAGATCTAATTGGCCTTTCTGTAAGAGGATAGTCTTTGGTTTTTGTACTGTGTCTTTAGTTGGGTAATAATAACCACATATGATGTTGCTCCTGTAAGTGAGGTGGTCAATATTATATGGATAAGCTAATTTATACATTAAAGAGGCCTTCATAATGGTAGATATTATTCATCTCAGTAACATAGTATGTTTTGATTTAAGCAATCAAGACTGTCTTTCTAGCTAATTGTGTACTTAATTTTTAAAAAAGGTCCCTCTTTTCTTTCTCTTTCTGTCAATACAAGCAAAGAGTCATACTTTTTTTTCATGTATTTTTAAAAAGTCCTTTGGGGTGATGATCTGAATTGCTCTTAACTGTCAATTAAATTTTCTCCAAGTACATTGTTAAAAGTTTAGATGATCCCAATTAGTAAGAACCTCACTCTTAACAGCAAGAGTGAAGTTGGTTATTTTAAGTTTCCTTTATCATATGAAAGGAAGGCTCAGAAAGCTCAGATCAATGATAAATGGAAATTAAGGAAATAAATGCTAAAAATAACAGACATAAAAATGTATGACCAGTGAAGTGGAAGAAGTGGGCCTTCAGTTTTGTTTTTCCAGATACTAATAATATTCATTTGAAAATATTATGCCCCTGTTTATCCTAAAGGGAATTCCAAATTAATGCCTGCACTGGTATTTTAAAACTGTATTATTTTATATTCTTCACTAGTGTTTTTTTCTTGGGAGGAAAGATACCCACACCTGCATTTAAAGGCAACTTATATTTGACAAAGCAGCAACACGTGAAATTGGGGTTATGCTCTTATAACTATGTGGACAGGGCATCTGTGACACATTCAGAGAACACACAGCCCAATACCCCTCTATTAGTGAAATCTTAAAAGCAGGTGCAAGAAAACGTGGAGAACTTAAAAGTACTCAGAACTTAGAATAGATTAGGAGTCAGGAACAAATCAATAGTTTAGTGGTTCAAAAGAGAGCTCTCACTAGCATGAATCAAGCGTTGGGGAGAACTATATGCTGGCACCAAGAGCTGGTTTATAACAATGAGGTATACCAAGATCACCTCTTTTGCTATGAATCTCCAAAGCAAGTTTTAGGCCATTTCACATTCTTTGTTACTGAGATACTGGGTGCGCATCAGGGCTGAAAAGAATCAGGGCTGAATTCCATTACATTTGATTCCATTTGTGGAGCACTTAAAATACGTTATGTACACTTCCTGGTCAATGAGGAAAGGGGAGTTAAGAAAAGAAAGGGTCAGGAGTTGGTACAATGAAAAAACATTCTCTATCCTTAAGAATTTGGCTGTCTAGCTGGGGAAACAAACACATACACACTGCGATTAAATAACTGGTAGCATTTAAAAATGTTAATCCTTGGTAGACTGGTGAAAGCAAAGAAAGGAAGTTGCATTAGTTTTCTTAAATCATGTATGTGTTTATTTCTTATTCTTACCCTATTGCACTAGCTAGAGGTCTGTATGTTGATAAGGATACAAATCTTATTAAAGAAGTGGATCTCTATACCATAGCACCCATATGTTGGCAGGGGCTGAGATATAGTTGGAACAGCTGATTTTCATGGAGCCCCTGAAATCATGTCACTCAGGCAATCACCTCTTCAGTATTGGAGGTCTTGGTAAACGATCAAGACTGAAAGTCAAAAATAAGCAACTTGGGATGCAAATGTCCATAGTGATTTTTGAGATAATTTTGGAAAAGCTCCATCAATACTGGCCTTGGTGAAATACAGACTCAGATGATGTTTAAATTTGGTGTGTTCCCAAAGACAGTCCTACTTTCAATTATGGTTAGAACAGTTGGAAGGAGAGGTGAAGAAAGACATGTGTTGAAAACCTTCTTTTTGTTATTTTTATTCTTTCTTCTTTATTTTCTCATTCTCTTTTTAAATCAGGAAGAACTTTTATATATGAAATCTAATACAGACAAACCTCATTTTTGTTGCTTTTTTTTTAGTGGAAAGGGAATAGTTATATAGTGTCATGTTCAGGTGCTTAGAAAAACATCTGGGTTTAGTCTCAGGAGTGGCATATTCATGGACACATAGAGGGGGAACAAGATACACTGGGTCCTATCAGAGGGTGGAGGGTGGGGAGATGGGAGAGATCAGGAAATATAACTAATGGGTACTAGGCTTAGTACCTGGTTGATGAAATAATCCACACCACAAACTCCCATGACACAGGTTTACTCACATAACAAACCTCCACATATACATTTATACTTAAAAGTTAAAAAATAAAAAGAAAATTTAAAAAAGAGTGAGATAAAGTGACATGACTTGTTTGAGATGAGGTCATTTTTCCACGTTTGTATCATAGCAGCTTGAGGGTAGTTCCAGGACAAAATCAAAAATAATATGATTACTTATTTCCCACTCAGTTTTCAGTGGACATTTAGACCCCAAAAGAGAATTGTGTTTCGAGAAAAAAAGCCCTCACTTTCTCTAATTGGCATAATAGCTTTCTAAACATCGTGGAAAATAAAGTGAGATTTGCCGAGAGTAATGACAACAGTGATGATGGTGATGATAATTACTATGATGACAATAATGCTTAGTATTTTAAAGTCAACCTCAGATGAGATTGGGCTCATTGAGATGTGTTTGTTCCTATTTAAACAGCCAAACTGGGCACAGTAGCTCATGCCTGTAATTCCAGCACTTTGAGAAGCAGAGATGGGAGGATTGCTTGAGCTCAGGAGTTCAAAACTAGCCTAGGCAAAATAGTGAGACCCTGTCTCTACAAAAAGTGAAGTAAATAAAAATTAGCTGAGTTGGTGGCACACTCCTGCAGTCCCAGCTACTCAGGAGGCTGATGTAGGAGAATCACTTGAGCCCAGGAAGCTGAGGATCAGTGAGCCGTGATCCTGCCCCTGCACTCTAGCCTGGGTGACGAGACTTGGTCTCTTAAAAAAGGAAAAAAACAAAACATAAAAACCAGCCAGGAAACAACTGACAGTTGATAAGGCAAAAGCCCAGGATGTTAGAGGAATTATTCCTCTACCTTTTATTTGAGAAAAAAAGCAAATTAAAAGAAAAAGTCAACATTAGCGAAACAGAATTACAACAGTTACAACCTCTATTATTTGAATCCTAAATTGCTTGTGTCTGTGGGACATGTTATCAAAAGCAGCAATTACCATATAAGCAGAAGTTGTGATGTATACTGGAGCAAATTTAGTAAACATTTGCTAGTAAGAATCAGGATATTCCAACTGTTTTACAAATTTCTCCTAGGAAAATTAGGCTTAGAATCAGGGAAGGAGGGAAATTTGAAAGTAAATTAAGTCAATAATAGGCTACTTTATCTAAGATAAGCAAACCAGGAAAAGAGGTGGGAATGGTAAGTTTGGACTACAGATGGACTAATGACAAATTTTCTTAATGAAATCTAGAATGAAGAGAAAAGACAGATCACGTTTGGTTAACTATTTGTAAATATATAGGTAGATATCATGGCCTTTAAATTAATTTCTATAACTAAAACTTAAAATACTGTCTAGAGCTGGAGGGCCTCTTACAGATCATTTAAACTCTCTATAGAGACCAGACTTTAAAGCTTAGAGAAGTTAAATAATTTAATGACTGTCATACAGTAGGTTATCAGCAGAGTTGGGGCAGGAATATCTGTATCCTAATTCCCCTTTGACAGCTCTGAGAGAAGGGGGTTTTCAGAGGCTTCAACTCTGTGAACGGCTTAAGCAGAATGTGACAGATGGACTGTGTTTATTGCTGCTCCCACCAATATGTACAATTACTGGGATGTAACATAGTGGGTTTAACATTTACTTGTTAACATCTATTTTTTTTTTGTTTACTTACTGTTTATTGTGCTGCTTGAAGAAAGCTAAACATTTTGTAAACAATGCAGCTCGTTTTTCTGAAAGGTTATATACAAGTAAAGCCACTAACTGGAGTTAAAAATTGTAAACATTATTTCACAGTGAATAGCTTCCTGTCTTTTGGTGCATTGCTTTCTATCAGCCACATATAGAAATGGAAAACGGTCTGCATGCCCCAGTGTGGCTTTCCTTTGTATCCAGTCACTCCAGCATGAATTCTAAAACATGGATCTGTTTCCTCTCCCACACTAAGATTCTTGTGTAGTTGTGACCGTGAAAGGATTCATCTTTTACAATGAAAATTGGTTTCAATGCCCTTAAACATGTTTTTGCTTCTAGGTTTGTGGGTTTTGTTTCTAAACATCCTTGTTCTTTTACATGTGTCTCCACGCCCTTGGCCTCAGAACAAAATAACTCACAGTGTTGTCAGACCAATTATCAATCTGGGATAGATTCTGTAAAAATGTTTTATTTATTTTTTTAAATGCTAGTGAATAAACCTCAGCTAATAAGTTTTACTTTTTTGTTCGTTCCTTCATTTCTTCATTTGTTTAATCGATAATTTAAGCATTGGCTGTATGTTAGGACCAGTGTAATCTGGAGCTGTGAATATGAGTGAGGCAGGGCATCCTGCCTGGTGATGGGTTGAAAATGCACTAGAATGGAAGGTCATTTTTTTGGAGGGGGGGCGTTGGGAGGAGACTGAGTGTCGCTCTGTTGCCCAGGCTGGAATACAGTGGCATGATCTCTACTCACTGCCACCTCCACCTCCTGGGTTCAAGCAATTCTCCTGCCTCAGCCTCCCGAGTAGCTGGGATTACAGGCATGTGGCACCACACCCAGCTAATTTTTGTACTTTTAGTAGAGATGGGGTTTCGCCATATTGGCCAGTCTGGTCAAATTCCTGACCTCAGGTAATCCGCCCACCTTGGCCTCCCAAAGTGCTGGGATTACAGGCGTGAGCCACGACGCCAGGCCTCATAATATATTTTGGATAGGAAATCCCTTATGCTGAGGAAGAGGAGCTTAAAAATAATAATTTCTTATAAATTTTATTCCTTATACTAATTCACAATCAGTGCTGCTGCTTTGTAAGTTTCTACTTCCTGTCTAAAATGTGCAATATCGGCAATGTACATATACTGAGAAGAGGGAGTTTTTTATTTCATTGAAATATGGTAGCAACTGAACATTTAAAAACAGACAACTAACCAGATATGCTAGTTGTTATACACAATGAGATCTGCATTTCCTTTTTGCATTCATGAAAGAAAAGAAAAACAAAACATATGGCCTTCTATAAATATTTGTAGAAGGGAGTTTCTTCATAATTAAATTCAGAATAAAAAAGGAAAATAACAGATGAAGAAAAAGAACAAAAATTAGTAAGATTTAATAATAATTCATATTCCAAAGAAGATTGGGGAGATTGGTAAAAATAAGATGCTGAGGGAAGAAACCTGTTAAAAAGGGATTTGTAATTTTAAGGGGCAGGAATGAAGTGAGAGATAAGTATTTCTTTATCAAAAATGCAGATTTTAGTTTCAAATTCAACTGAAAGCATTTTGAACATATGATTCCTATGTGTTACTCCCAAGCAAACAAGCCTTTCATTCTTTCCCCTCCCCTCCCCTCTCTCCTCTCCTCCCTCCCTCCTTCTCCTTCTCTCTCCTTCCTTTCTCTCTTCCTCCCTCAATTCCTTCTTTCTTTCCTTCCTTCTCTTTATGTCTTTCTTCCTATTCCACGTTGATAACAGAGCTCAGATACTACATTGTGTGCCATGCATTCCAGACAAGGCAGGAAAACCGAAGAGAAATGAACTGTATTACCACGAAGTGAAATCTCTCTTGGGAAGCAAAATGCATCAGGAGACCTCTTAGTTTCATGCTGTAGCAAAGTAAAACCTCTAAGTGGTCTTTGGTGGGATTTTACATAACCTAATGAATAAGAAAAATGAAAACTTGCACTTAACTAGGCTTGACAAGAAATCAATCACATTTGAAGAACATGTAAGTCTTATTTAAATAGCAGGGAGTTCTCTAAGAATACCCAAATCTGATCCGCTCCTGTGCATAGGTCACACAGGAACCTGTAGCTGCTGCTCACAATGTCAGAGTCTCAGAAGTCATTGAAAAAGTGCATTCAGAAGAAGCTATTCACTCTTGAAAATCTACACATCTCAGCCACACTTTGAATTATTTGTAGTAGCATTTTAATTGCTGCTTCCTGGGTTCTATTACTATCAGGTGCAAGAAAACATTATCAGCCTGAACACAATGTAAAAAGAAATAACATGTGGAAGCAAGCACAGCATTATACAACATTGGATTGAGCCTTGTTTTGTCCAGTAAAATTTCAAAAAAAGGCAGTCTGATGCTTTTCTCAGTTCTGTGATCCAAGTCACTGAACAGAAACTGAAACTCAACCACCAGACTTTATATCAGCCTCTATTCCATAGGAAATCTGCCTCTATTCTTCTTCCAGAACAAACCGTGTCACCTCGGGCAAATTATATAACCACAATCTCTTATCAGTTTCCCCCTCTACAAGTTATTCACTCCTTCAACATCTGTTTTCAATAATATGTTTTACAATGTTCTTTTCTAACATTCTACAAACCTATGTTATTATATACTTTTTCTATTTAAAAATTGCTTAATAAAAATAATAATTTAGTGACCTTTAAGGGACAGAGTAAATCTGTTAGCAAATACTAGAATAGTGAGCCTGAAATTCTTTCTCCATATTTGCCAAGAATCTTAAGATTTTGTAATTGGAACATTAAAAACCCTTTTAACTCTGACTTCTATACAAAACCACAGTAATACCTGATTTTAGGATAATTTTTGCTTTAAGTTATGGATTTGCTATGAATATAAATGAATTATTATAATAAGAGGTATAAACCAGCAAGAAATGTCATCTGTAGAATATTCTCACCTGTATAAACTTAGTCCAAGATTATAAAATACACAATAGATACTAATCCCTCCTAGGATGAATATCCTGACTTCAACTTTCTAGAGACATCTTCAAGCTGCTTATGACTTTACTCATCAATATTAATGAATTCTTACTATATTCAAGGCTTAGAGATGGAACTATTGTCTTTAAGGAGAAATATTACTATATTATGGTTTTAATAGATTTTGTTGACCAATAGGCTGATAGTTGGAAACTATCCTTTAGAAGAAAACCTCTTCAAAAGTGACCTCCCGCTATACTTTAATTTCTTAACTTTGTAATAAATCCAATATTAAGAGACTCTGAAAAAATATTAGGGGGGCAGAACATCTGCTTGGGGAATAAAATTTAGAAAGCCACTACATTTTACTGCCATGGAAATCCATTCTTATGAAAACAGAAGAAAATATGACGGTTGTGCTCTTAAAATATCCTAAGAATAGTCACTTATGAAAAAATAGTATTGTATATTTCCGACAGTTAATCAGTTCTTTCCACTAGGAGACTGTTTTTTTTTTTTTAATTTAAGGCTATTCCAACTTTTTCCGTTCCAGTAGAAATACAATACAATAACTCACTTGACACTGCCCTCTAAAGTTAGAGCTAGTTATTGAGTTATTATCAGCCATCTCTTCTCCACACTAAGTCCCATTTCCTTTCCTACTGGGATTTTAGTTCTGAATTATTAGCTGGTTTTGATGCAAAAACTTTTTGGAAGTTTTCTATGTCACATTTTAATGCTAATAAAATTTTTAAAATATGTCAGGTAAAGATAAAGTAAGTACTTACAATAAATGACAGCGGGTGGGGGAGTAGGACAGAGAAAGAAAGGCAATTAACTTACAAGATATTTCAGAGATAAGTACTAGAAGAGATATTGGGTGTATCACTGGAAGAGGCTGGACCTGCCATTGTTAGGCAACTGGAACTATTGGTCCACATGTTAGAAATTTGACCTGGACTCTACAAGCTGTGTGCAAACTGATCACTGCAAATAAATTCCATAGGGATTTGTCACCATCACAGTTACAGTAGAAACTATTATGTTAAGTACCATATCCCCACCACGAAGGAGGTGGGTATCTATTTCTACAGAGGCTTTCCTCATCAGTTGTTCCAAAAGCAATAGGAATGCTGTAAAATGAAACATGGCAGAATTCCAACCTAATTTCCTTTTACTCCCAGATATGAATATTCACTGCAACTTGAGCCAAAGCCAAATGGATGGTGGAAGGGAGTTTCTTAAATTTAGGACTTACCTATTAAAACAATAAACATGATTTCTAAAACTCAGAACCTCACAGTGTTTACAGCTGGGAATATTTTTATGACATAGTCATATCTTCTTATCAGTATTTTTAAAACTTATTTGTTCAAATCTTTACCAGCATCAAATACCGTCTTCAGAAAGGCCAATTGTTTTCACTATAATAAAGACCACACACACATTTTGTTCCATTCTTTTCTTTGTCCTCAGTGGTCTGTTTCATACTCTTGGGCCTTCACTTTGGTGATTAGATGATTGCTTACATTGTCATTGAGTATGCGATTCAAAGTTGATTCTCGGCAGATACTAGCTAGTGTGACCATATATACCATTTTTCTTGGGGAATCTGGGGTACATGCTTTATGCCATTATTTGTTATTCACAGTGCCCCTCTCAGTTGTGAAAGTGGCCTGGTTTGGACAATACATTACACAGTCACTCTGCTACTGTTTGTTTCTCTCCTCATTCCCACTGTGATAGCCTCCTAGATCTATGATTGAGGCCCAAAGTGAAGACTCATTGTAGGTGCTTTGGTTATCTGACAAGGTTCTGTCTGGCAACCAGCACCCTTCCCTCCTTTGCTAGTCACCATGCTAAGTTGAGTTCTGATACAAGACACACACTTGGGACTGGATCTCATCCCTGGTGACATTTTTGATTAAAGAGTATGGAAAGAGACATACAAACTCAGGATGGAATTTGGTAAGCAGATAATACAGAAAGTATGAAGGCAGATGATGGAAAGATTTGGAATAAAAGGAAATGAAGTAAGAACAAAGCAGGCAAGAAATACAGAAGTAGGCACTTCCCAAATAAAGTTAATAGTATTGTTCCTTTTCCAATATTTCTTTTACTAACATTTTTCCAATGACACATTCCTCACACTTCCCCCATTCAGATAAAAGCAGGTATCACCTGCGCCAATATTTTGTATTTCTCTGCAAGGTCTTTGTTCTGGAGCTGGTGTTCTCACTTACTTTTTGGTCCTTTCTCTTGTTGAAATTCTTTTTCAGATTCTGTTTATTCAAATCACTGCCTTCATTAGGTCAATATGATAAATTAATTTGCATAAAATGAGAATGGCTTAATGTGACATTTCCAATAAACTTACATTTTAACAGAGATTTTCAATGTATTCTTAACCTACCCAAGAGTGTCTTATGTTTGAGGCTGTGGCAGTGATAAAAGGGGAAATATATTTGGAGTCAGTGGGCTGTCACCTCTAATTCATATCCAAGGTCTCTGCTTACTCCACATACTGATAAGCTGTTCCTCAGTGCCCCTGCCAGTCCTGAGTCTATGCTTACTAATTCTCAGTGTTGTGGCTGACACTTCATGCTGATGTTGGCTTTTGAAAGTAGGACATTTCTTCCTTCAGTATAGATAACTCAAATTATTATTAATCTGCTTCAGTGTGTAAAAGTCATCCCCCACTCTATCTAGCTTTAGAAAATGCTGCTACTCTTCTCAATGTGTACCTAGGTTTCATGACTATTGGAAGAGAGTACCGCTCAGTTTGTGCCACTGAAGGATGATTGAAATTAATGTGGGGCCTTACATCGTAATTTTCATAAACTTTCTCTTTAAATTCCAGCTTCTGAACATAAGAACACTGAATGCAGAGTTTTCTTTTCAGACTTTTCCAGTCATTTCTTTTCTGTATTATAAATGTGCTATAATGAATATTCAAAACAAGCTCATTTTAATAAAAGCATTTTATCACAATGAACATTTCCACAATTAGATTTATGGAAGTGGTATGGATTACTGGAAAGCAAACTTGTGAGGATCAGGAGGTGTGATTTCCAGTCACAACTCTATCATGTCTTTGTCATGTAATCACTAACTGACCTGTCCCCCCCAAAATATCACGAGCATGCTTAGCCTGATGGCTTTCCCCTCTGCTAGCATTCTAGTGTTACCTCCTTTGTGTCTTCCTATATGTTTTGTAATTATCCTGCAGAAAACCTCTATTATATTATGTCAAATACCATAGTATAATAAAATCCTTGGTCTCCTTTCACATTTCCTTCAAAGTTCGGACAAGACCTTTTTCTTGTTCATCTTAATAAACCCAAGGCTTATTACAATGCCTCGCATGTTGCAGGCATGTGTTTATTGAATTAAAAAATAAAAATCAGATCCCTTATCTACAAATAGGGCCTAACTAACCAATTCTGGCTCTTCCACACTCACAAGATGGAGAGAGTGACTCCCTAAAGAGGCCTTGCCTTTTTCATGTAGTCTTCCCTAACTCCGCTGTGCAAAGTTCCGTCACTTCCTCTTGTTTTACACTGTTTTAGTCTTTTCATAGTCTATTTTTTGACTTCCCCACTGGAACATTAGCTCTATCAGGTGCTTTATCTGTCTTGTTCTAGCCAGAATCCGTTGTGCTCTTTAGAGAGATACACACACATAGTAGGTACTTGGTAAATGCCCGAGTGAATAATGTGACACTGAAGAGACTCTAAATAAATGCAAATATTTTTATGTGATAAAATTACTATGAAAATTCAACACATTTTTATCACTGCTAAATTACTAAATTACACTGAGATGTCTCCTTTGCTTAATAATAAGAGAATATGCTAAATAAAAAAAGAAAAGTTCTTATTTGCTGATATTTTTATTTAGTTTTGTAATTATTCTTTCTTTAGAAGGATTATAACCATCTGAGCCTTTTAAAATGCAACTTATTATTTTCCTGAAATTTTTCAGATTCTTTCTCAAAAGACTGAGGTACATTTTTTGATTTTTTTTCAAAGTTGGAACGTATCATTTTATATGAGAAAAATACAAGTTTGTGTTTCAAGAATTAAACATATATTCATTTTTATTCAGTATGAACATCTCAACTTAATGCTTAATTATAATGTTGGATTGTGGCATGAAGATAATTTAGGTAATAACACTCAGATGTAGGTGATTTCCTTTATTTTAGGAATGACGTTTTGTGAATCCAAATATGGACACCCATATAATTTGTAGAATCAGAATTTCATAGTCTGATTCTAAAAGGGATTTTTAGTACTGGGCCTTCTGTAACCCCTGTGTTTTAAGGACATTCATGTAAAAACTTACCATCATAGATGTGTGCTGATTTGAGACTGCCATCGAGTAAGTAGTGTTTCACCCAGTCACTTGTCGTATGTTTATTTTCACTTCCAATCAATGAAGATGTTATTCAGAAACATTCATGTGAACATGGTATCATGATTATATATACATGGTATTTCAACATATTCATACTTAGGAATGGAACTTCCATATCTGTTCATGCATAACAAGGACTGCAAGCAACGTTTAAAGAAGGCGAGAGTTTTGTATTTTGTGGTATTATTTAATTTTAATATGGTCATTTTACAGGCTACTAACAATAAGCAACTTCTGCTATCTCCTCCCCCCACAGAAATAAAGAACTGTTAGAAAGCTTTTAACTATGGACTCAATCAGGAGCCAGTTGTTTAAATTCAACCAGGAGATTTTATCCTACCATACTTCACCATTATTCAGCAGAAATAATCATTTAAGATCAAATTGGAGCCAGGCCTCAATCAGTCATACTTCTTGGAGTCAGCTGAAATGTCATCAAATGTGGGCTTGTTTAATACAAAAAGCAAAAAGAAGTTAAGTAGATAATATATGATTCTACAATGGATACTACATAGTGCAAGATTACCATTGTCTACGTCTTAAATTGAGCCCAGGGAATATCCAACAGTTATTTAAAATTTTATTAAGCCAATGGTGGATATTTACTCATTGCTTGAAAGTCAGGTCTCTATAATTAAATTATGTTATAGAACATAAAGATTGGAATCCAAATATATTTTAACTTACCTCCTCAGATTCTGGATTATTTCTGAGAACTGCTGATCTGGGTAGGCAGCAAACAGGTTAAAAATTTAAATACATTATACATGTAAATATTATTATTGCCATTGTTGCTGAATCATGTGGTATATTCTTCACACAAACCAAAAACTAAGTGACCCTCATACATTTGGCATTAAATATTGATATTAAGCATATGTGTTATCTGAATTTTAGGTAAAAATATAAAATAGGCAAAATTAAAATTAGCCCCTTTTTAACTTTTTAAAAATATAAGAAAAATTATTTTTTAAGTCTACAGCACAATGTTGGGGTATATATAGATATTGGTATATTTTAAAGTGGTTGATACTCACATTATGAATATATACAAGTTTTGTTTTTTTCAATTCAAAGTAAATAAAAATATAATTAGTTTTCATTCATTATTATCTTTCTTGGTTATGATGAAAGCCACTATTCAATAATTCCAAATATTCAGAACCTGAGATTAATTTATCTAGTTAGAAATGAAATTTGTAACTAAGAAAGAAATATTCTGTTCTAAATTTGTTTGTTCTAAATGTCCTAAGTTTGGGAGTGATAAAAATAAAACAAAGTTATCAATTATCCCTTAAATTTCATTAATTCGTATCCCATTATAGCTTAAATGTTGGCAGAAGAATGGAATATATGGGATTATGTGCATTTATTTTTCAGAAACTTCACTTGATCTTTATACCAAGGGAAGAGACTGGTCTACCTAAAGCATTCTTGTCTGTTAATTTTGTTTTTCTCTTAGTTTAAGTTCAGTAGTACAAGTTCAGTCATATTAAACAAAAAAAAGTTTACTCTTAATTTCAGAGTTTTTTTTCTGTTCAGGTTTCTACAAAAAGTTTAATACTTATAGCAATGCATATTTTAGAGAAACAAACTTATAGACTAAATTTATTTAAAACTATGATACTGATTTTTTGTTTAATGCATAGAAATCTATGATACATATTTTAAAATTTTATATTGTTGAATTTAAGTGCATTTCAAGTGCAATAAAGGGGTGTTATGAGAAATTAAATGAGACAACTATTTGAGAGTGTTTGAAATTTGTACTATAGCAAAATGCAAATGTAAGTCAATATTGTCATCTTCATCTTTGCTCTGTGTATCCCACAGAACAATTTTTCAGCTTTCTTACTGCCCTAACAGTATAGAGCTGCTGTTTCTCTCTATAGGCCTGGTACATGTTTCAATTTTACATGTTCACATTATTTCTGGACAGAAAACTACACAGCAAAATAAATAAATAAATAAATAAAGTTGGGTCATTTTTTCACACACATTTCTTTCTACGCTATGACATTTCTCTTTTATTAACATAACAAAAGATATTTTCTTATGATACATGGTAATGAACTTCACATATATGGCAAATTGAAATAAAAGTCTGAACAAAGATTAAAATAATATTAACCTTCCAAGCCTTAGATGTAAAAAATACATTTCTGATGAACCAAAGTGGCTCTAGACTTTACATTGAGAATTTCCATTTAAACACCCAGAGACTGAGATAGAAAAGTGTTTTAAAGTACAGTTTCATCAAAAATATCAAAATCAACCTCTTCCTCTTTTAAAGCATGTTGATGATTTCCATAGGGTTTAAAAAAAAATCTACCTTTCCCCTTCACAATTGGTTCTTAAAAAATATTTCATATTATAATTTTCTGACATTTGGTAAAGGCTACATAGACTGTTGATGATTCTGATAAAATAAGCCTTCCTTTGTTTAGGATCAGTATCTGTAATTTATCTTTACTGTATTTGTTATATATTGTTTGGAATTCCATATTCTATTATGCAATTTATGTTTTGAAAGTACATTATGTTTCAGATCTATATTGGTTGGTAATGGTAACAAAACTTGGTCACCATATTAAAATGCATATCATTAATAAATAATTTTAAATTGATTGTAAATATCTAGGGTATACAATATTCATTTTTATTCTATCTTCTTAATGAATATAATTGTCTATCAAAAATAATTAAGATGATTATCATTGCTTATTACATACCAGAAATAGTAAAGCACAAAATAACTAGGTTTCATAGTTCAACTTAAAAATATTTCATTTTCTTTTTTATTCAGAAAACCTTTCTTACCATGTAAAAAATAGTGTTTTGAACATTAATTACAATATTCAATGTAATGCTTTCAAGACCATAGCAAACCAAATTTTCACATTTCTATTGTTAGTATTTCCATCTAATGAAAATAAAAGGTATTTGTTAAAAACTTGTTTTCAAATATCAATAGTTAATAATATCTTGCTTACATTTGGATATACATCTTGTTCTTTCCCCCATGTTTCTACTGGTTGACTTTTCCCATTATGATTGATTTTAGAAAACATTTTAATGGCAGCAAATATACTTTTATCTCAGATGCAAGGCTCCTCTGTATATTGCACTTCATTTTGATTAACCTCTAGATAGTGCTTAAGTACGTATATCCTTTAGATGAGTAACTCTTGCCAAGAGTGAAAAAGCAATTCTGTCTTTCCATTTTGTATGCTTTTCAAAAACATCTTCAGACCATGTAAGATTTGCAATTAGATTTCTATGCAACTACTAATCCATTATGCCCATAATAAAATTAAACATATTTTAGCAGAAAGAAGTGCTGAACCATGATTTAAATTTTCACCTTGTATATCAAATCATATGCATGCTGTTAGTTACTTCTTAATCAAACAAGGGAGATATGCTTGACAGTCAATTTCAGCAAAGGTATTGATTGATCGAACTAGTAGGGGAATGAGTGTTTTAAAAGTATATTCTCATTAGGGTTTTAAATATCCCATAACAAGTGGTGATCGCTAATATTTTGAAGACTCACAGGCCCACAAAATATTAATGGAAGTGTCAATTTTTCTTGTGGGATTGTCCAAGTTACCTCTTATTTTCTGTTATTTTCCTGGTGAAGAAATGCTGAACATAACTTTTTAATTCTAACATGAAGCATTTAACTGCCCAAAAGCTACGTTTCAAAGACATCAACAATACAATGTGGTGAGTGTTAAAAGGATGTCTGCCTTACTCTTTTCTCTAATATTGAAATTGTGTAAATCATTATCATGGCTTAAAGAAAGAACATTAACTTTGATACCAGTTCTACCATGTTCAAGGGGTTGTAAAGAAAAAAAATACAAATAGATGATATGTCAAAGCACTTTGAAAATGTTAAGGTCCTGTTTTGATCATGTAGTAAAAGTTTTGGGCTGTGCTGAATTATTTAAATCTTAAATTAGCCATATGAGTGGAAAATAACACTCTGAAATGGAGTATAGCTGAAATTATTCATAAAATGTGCCCTACAAAGACTGCCAAAATTTCTCTCTCAGTTTTCTTATTGTGTAAACTTATTTCTGATCATTTACAACCCTTTAATGATGAGAATATTTATTTGTTGTCCTACAATTCTTCAATGAAGAAATACAGACATACCTCAGAATCTCTTTATTAGCTTTTAAGAGTTCTTTCTTAAAAGATATTTGTTACCTTTAGAATTTACAAACCAAATTTCCTTTATCTTTTAATAAAGCATGTGACTATATATCTAAATATAAAATTCTGTGGTGTTTTAAAAATATTGTATTCTATATTAACATTATTAAAAATAAGCTTACAGGAAAATTACTTATTTGAAATATAAAATACTATGTGCTTAAACGTAAAAGTTGGTGAAATATTAGTTTTTAATTAATATTTAACATAGTATAATACAAGTACCAATGCATTTCCAGTTCTCTGTTTACTCTTTTATTTATATAAAAAAGCAGTAGGTTTTTATGGAGGGGTTTATGAAAGATTTAAATTGAAATATGATTAGTTAATGGGCAATCTGACGAACTTGTTGGCTCACTGAACTTAACGAAAATAAAACCAATTAATTACCAGATGTTCACTTAATTTCAGTAAATCTTTTAATTAATTGCAAATTTTTGTTATTAACCTTTAGAATATTAGAAGTTTTAGTTTCCATTTTCTCCTGTTACACATTGAAGTTTATGTACACAGAAAAATACATTTAAAAAGTTTTTCTTAAGTGTTCATAAAGATCTTCTTGTACCTATAAGAATTTTCATATTATCAATTAACAAACCACTATTAATTATATATCTTTATATAATCATTTATATTCTACTCTCCAATTCATTTAGGGAATTGTTACCATTTGTTTTTAGTTGATATGATGAATTCTACTGATTTTTAAATAAAATCTGTTGTAATAACTTTATGGGAGTACCTATGTGAAATTGTAATAGAAATGAGTGAGACAAAATACTTATTTAATATTTATTTTGTGTTTGTATTTATATGTAGACATTTGTCTATGCAATCTAAATTTTTTCAAATTTAAGGCCTTATCTTACATTCTATTAAGCTCATATATTTTGTAAAGCACTTTCACCAACATTACTATGCTCTTGCTCTACATATTTTATAATTTCATTTCCCTTAATTTGTAGAGGAAATTGATATTTATTGCAAAACCTCTTGCTTCTTTTTGGTTTAAGCACTGAAATGTAGGTATACTAAAAACAAATATAATTTAATCCTTATATGCTGAGGTAATTGTGATCCCCATATTCTATACAGGGTATCTGTGTCTACAAATGTTCAGTATCAGGAGGAGTGAGACTGAGATTCAAATCTATATTTGTCTATTTCAAGACCCACTTTTCCTCTGTATCATGCTGGGTATGGGGGATTTAGGTTTTCTAGTTGATGTTCTTTGGTTAAAATTTCTGGTAATAAACATAACTCCTTAAGAGAATTCACACAGTTTCTTTTGCTAATAATAAAAATAGCACCCTGACATTTATTTCATTTGAGATTATAGAAATCATATCTCTAATTCTTAAGTTCTTATCATGCATCATTTTATATATCATTTATCTTAGATAATTAACTTCAATCAATTATAGGCTAGATATATTTCTCACGTAGGCCCTGCCTTAGGGTAGAATAAAACTCTGAAAACCCAATAAAATAAAATGATTTATGTCCTTCTTCATTTGGGGAATAAGGCACAGGCAATTATTTAAAACACTTGAGATTAAAATAATTGCATTTTCTCCTGCTAGAATATTCTATTGATTATTATTTTAGAGAAAAGAATAATTCTCCTATTATGGAATGGCCACATTAAAGTCTAAATTTTTTTTTCAGTCACTCTAAAGTATAAGGCAAACAGAATATCTTATAAAGATGATTTTCAGTGATTATATACTTTTGTTTTATCTGAAGACCTGTGTAAACAAAAATGACTATACTATTAACAATAGATATGCAAGGGCTACTTCCCAATTACAAAATGGTAGCATTTGATGAAATATTAGCAAATACTTTCCATTTAATAATATATTTTTGGCCATGAAATATATAGAAAATTTATGTTAAAAATAATCCTTATAAAACAATTGAGATACTTTTAGAACTTATTTTGTGTCATATTTATTCTACAGAAAAATTCTGAATATGTTGAATGTAATGATAGAATTGGATATGATATACTTAATTTGATCCTCACAACTATTTTGATAATCAAATAAAAAAGATGAGGTATATGAAGAGTGCATTTGATTATTAGGAGACTGAAAAAATCCTATAAATTGTTTATTGATCACTGTATGTCAGATATGGAGTTTGCCCATATCTTTTTAATTTTCTTGCCTTTCAGAAAAGAGAACAATAAATTACAGATAAAGAAATATTTTTGCAGAATTTATAAACATTATTTTAGATATTATATTTTAAAATGGTTTCTAATAAAATGTCATCACTGAACTTTTTGTAACATATGACCTTTTGATCTATAAGAACACAATGGTTATATCTTGATAATTGTATAAAATTTAGTACATTTAAGAATTTAATAAATTTTAAAGGTCCAAATGCCTCTTGTAAATACCTTAAAATTTAGATTCTCAACAGAGTTTTCAAGAAACAATGTATTTATTAATATCATGTATCATATAACCTCTATATGAGCATTTATTTCAATTTGAAATTGATGTAGATTACTTTTATATTGTTTTAAAAATATAAACTTCTTAAATAAATTTTAATCATTTTTTGAGTATGTATTATTAACTCACTTTTTGTTTTCACAGGATTGACTCGATCCACGTAAATATTACCAAATGTTCCACCATTTGATTCCTCTATATTATACACATCCTTTGATAGTTTGAGAAAATGCTTATTTTTTAAAGACAAATTATCAAGTGACAAAACATTTCTTAATGTAATAGCACTTAGAAACAGATTTAAAATCATGTAATACACTCCATCTTGTGTGCACTCAAAATGAAGTAAAATGAATTTTCTCTAGGGTCACACAACTAATGCACTGGACAGATGGGATACACATTTATTTCAAATAATTCCATATATCCCTACCATGCTATTCCAGTTGCTTGCACGTTTACTACCATAAGATGTTTTAGTTGTTATGAAAGTTATTGCTTTATTTCTACAGCTTTCAAGGTTTCTCTCAAAAGGTAACATGCATTGTGACAGGCCTAGAGGTATAACTTAAATAGTAATGTAATTACTGGTGTACGGTTATGATTCTGAGACCTTTAGACTATTTCAACTTTTTAGAAACAAACCCATTAACTTATATTAAAGTTGCTTACTGCTTAAAAATATTCTAATGCATTAATCATTTTAATTTTAAATTTAAAACCTTTGCTCTCCGTAAAGTGGGATCCTCAATTTATTAATTTTATCTTAGTGACTTGAGACTCAGTAGTTGTATTTCATTTTCTGTAAAATGGAAATCAAACTAATATCTACACTTTATAATATTGTGAGAATTGAAGAATAAAAGTACATTCTGCACATGGCAGAAGATAATATAAATATTAGTTATTTTATTCTATTCACATATTGGGGAATTATTTGTGAAAATACTTTTCCTAATATTATGTAAGAGAATTTCTTATCTACTTTTTTATTTTCAAAAGGCCCACAAAAACTTTAGAAGTTCAACTTTTAAAATATACTTAAGGTCAATGGCAATAAAACTTATGCTAATAAGAAGAAAAATATTATAATGCCTATTACAACATTATCACTGTAACTTTGCTTTTCCTAAACATTTGAAGTTATATAAAAAGAGGTATGATTAGCTTAATTATACTCCTTTTACTGTTTTACCATAGATCAGTGATGACATTGTCACTGTTGGTGAAACTAATTTACTCTCCATTCAAAATCAGAATCAGAATACACATAGAATACATGATCTCAATTGAGTGTTAAGTCCTACTATTCAGAAAAAAAGAATTTTGTATATGTACTTTTACTATTTACTTTTGTCCTTGGGTATAACATTGTGCTTAAAATTTAAAATTAAATTGGTGAAAGTTCCTCCTTGATTTCTTCATGTCCGGATAGAAAGTAATGTAGGTTTGAGTGAAAAATAAAGTAACCTAAAAGTGTGTATCAATCTGTAGCTATGTGGTGTATGGAAGATACCAGAACACAATCACTGACATTATTTAGTAACATGTTTTTGTAGTATCATTACCTTCTACATGCCACTTCACTGGTACTTTAATTAGTGTACAACTTTGGTTATTGTTATAGGAGACCCAATGATGATAGTATTGAATTGAAAATAATACCCAAGATTTGAAAAACTCACAAAACATGAAAATTCCCAATAGAGATACCATTACATTGGCATCAACCTCTGTGTGCTTACACAAGGTCAACGGCTTATAATGAATTATGCTGGTTTGCTCAGATCTCTAAACTTGGTTGTCCTGTCACTCTTCAAAAGATTGATTCTCCAGTGCTTTGCCTACTTGTCCTATCTTTCTTCCCTTTTTGTCCAAACTAGGTATTTAGAGTATCTGATTTTGTTCATAATAAAAAATCCATATGCTAACGAATGCCAAACAGATTCCAAGTTTGTACATCATGCATACTGATGATGACTGGATCCATCAGTATACAAAATTCTTTTCAGAAAGTTAAAAAAAGGGGGGAAACCCAAAACCTTAAAACAACTTTAATATTTAAAGAAAAATCATTAAAAAATAAAAGCTGATGCATAAAATTAAAAAAATAAGATGTCAACTAAAAAAAGGGTAAAATTTCAAGATATTTTTAAATGGTTTTAAAAGAGATAGGTCCTAAAGGGAGCAGATTACAAGAAAATCTTTTAAACAATCCCTGCCTCTCCAATTTTTTTTTTTTTTTTTTTGGATTGAGTTTTGCTCTTGCTGCCCAGACTGGAGTGCAATAGCAGGATCTTGGCTCAATGCAAGCTCCACCTCCTAGGTTCAGGTGATCCTCCTGTCTCAGCCCCCTGCATAGCTGGGATTACAGGTGTAATTAACATGGCTAATTTGGTATTCATTTTAGTAGAGATGGGGTTTCACCATGTTGGGCAGGCTGGTCTTGAACTTTTGACCTCAGGTGATCCATCTGCCTTGGCCTCCCAAAGTGCTGGGATTACAGGCATGAGCCACTGCGCTAGGACCCCAATTTTTAAAAGTTAACTGAAAGTAAGAATTCTTATGTTCAGAAGTAACTGCATTGGCAATTACTTAAAGACTTCAAATTATAACTATCTTTTTAAAGACAATGGATGATGATTCTACTTAGTTATTTGCTGGAATGTATACAATTCAGTTTTATAGATTTGAAGACTAAAAAAATGATTTTTTAAAAGTTTCTGATTCCGAATAAGCTTCTGTAGTGCATACAGAAGTAACATTTCTTTGGAAGTCATGCAATCTTCACAGGAAGCTTAACCTCAGAGGTTTTCCCTGCACTCACAAAGTGATGAAAAAGTTTAATAATTGAAACTATTTGGCCTTCTGAATCACTTTTTATAAAATCAGTAGTTGCCTGAGTGCAAATAGTTTGGATAATTGCCTCTATCCTCTATCTCCCTCCCCTCCCAGAAAAACCCCAAACTCACAAACACACAAACCTAAAACAAAACACTCATAATCTTGATGCAAGACTGAAATGTTAAAAACTTGAGTTGTATCTCCTAAGTGATGAACTACTAGTAAATGCTGTCTTCTAGGGAATGGAACCTCACAAAATATATTCTGTACAGAATTGAATGAAGAATGTTTTTCCTAAGATACTTAAAAAATATGGTTAACTTTTTCTTTTATTAAAAAAGATATATAACAATGTGTATTATGCCAATATTTTTAAAAAATTACAATATAACTTTTGTCTGTGCTGAAACCTTAAAAGTAATGGTTTATTTTCAATACAATTTCAGCATAAATTGGTCTCACTATAGGTCTATAGGCTTCCTCTTATCAGAGCCTCTTTCAACATTATCTCCTAAAATAGACAACATAAAATATGGAAACACTATGAAATCATCAAGTCTATCCAATATTATTATATAGTACACTAAAACAATTTATACAGTACATTTATCTACTAAGGAGTTGATCTATATTAATTTTCACAGAAAAAGATATAACAAGTGTAGAAATTTTGATGTCATTATTTTGAAATTTAAATTATAGAAATTGTTAAAAAATGTGATACAATTACCCGTTATCTAAAATACTGACAAGAAACAGTATTGTTTTATTGATCAAATGCTATACAATTGGATAAGCCAATGAACTACACTCTTGGAAACGCTTAAAGTTTTCATAAGCCAGATCCTCTGAAATATTTTACTAAGTTAACAAAATGGCAAATACAAATACTTGATTAAAATTTGAATGCTCTTTATAGTTCAATAGGATTGGAATACTCGGCTGAATCCTTAACTAAAAGGTAAACATCTCTGCTCTAGCAGAATGACAACTTAAAAAAGATACACACATTAGTATTTATTCTAGTATATCTATTGATCTATTGTCTACAAAGCATTTTTTATAAAATGGAGAGTCAACATTAACAACAGAAATAGATGACTATATGTTATCCTAAAGCAGTTTCAAATGCATGTGCCTAAAGTCACAATTTAAGAAAAATATATGTATTTTTAGATATCAACTTTAATCATAATGCATAAATGACATTAGAGAAGACTGAGGAAGCACCATGGTTCAGAAAAGTCTATATTCCTTCATTGATACATGTAAAGAAACTGATTATCTGCATCAAATAATCTTTTGATCATCAACCATCTGAACACGATTTCACTAAATTTGTTCTTTCATTTGATACTGAGTTAAAGCAAATCCTCCAAACTGGTCCTTTGTTTTGTACTGAGTTAAAGCAAATGCAAACTGGTCCTTTGAATATAGCAGTGGCTAAATTCATGAAATTTGGGTGGGGGGAGAAGTGTTGTTTTTCATACAATTTTTTTAATCATTTCATAGAGGTAAACATACTTAAATGCTAAATACCTGATCTTTTTGAATAAATGCAGACCTACCTTGATTTCCACAACAAGCCTCTATTCATTTCAATGAGACAATGTTTTCACAAAATGTAAGGCAAAACAGGTGTTAAATTACTTAAGAGAACTCATAATTTAAATAATTAAAACTAATTTGTGTTTAAAGCTATTTGCAGATTTATTAGAGAAACAAATACAAATATGCATTTCTACAGAA